>CM060937.1:352828071-355328071 GCA_030765085.1 Allium cepa | reverse complement strand
AGTTCTAATTCAAATTGGACATTTTCTGTTAGAGACAACCTTTAGGCTCACATATCTATTTGGACTAAACTGTAGCCCAAAGATGCATGAATCCCAAAGATGCAAGAATCCTGAGATGAACAATAGCTCCAAGAGATCTCTGACAGCAAATCTCCAACCAAGGCTCTGATCTCACCAATCTTCCTCTAATGACACGTTTTGGCTAATTAAAGTAGGGATTATGGTAACCTTTTTGGCTAAAAAAATGGTTAATGGGGTTTATTTTTATTTTTAGGAAGTGTGAAATGATAGAGAGAAGTTCCATCGGCACTAATCTCATACTAATCCCCAAATGGGCTTTGGGCCTACCCATTAACTGTTTAAAATCAAATGAAACTTCTAACGGCTATAATCCATAACGGTAAGTCCGTTTTTCTATTACAACTACTCTACGAAAAGAGAAACCATCATCTTGATCTAATGGAAATGGTTTAGACTCAAATTCGGCTCCTGTCAAAAGTTATAGCCATGAAAGATTATCATAGTCAAAATCATCCAATAAAAATTCCAAGGATGGAAAATGACTCTAGTAGTCGGTTCCTAAAATCATAGAATCATAGACCTATATAAAAATAATATTAATATTCTACGATCCTTCAATAAGTAGAATACATGTTGTTACATTCTCCCCACTTAAGGAACTTCGTCCCCGAAATCCCAAACAAAATCAACAAAGTTATCCCACATTCTTAACAATCATATACAAGCATAGACAACCATCACACATCAAACATGCATACACAACAACATACGAAAAAGGTAAAACCAAGCCTATCCGAGAATGCTGGATACTATACTAGTGCATACTTTATGATACCATAAGTGAAAGTAAAATTGATAAATAGAAAGTCTTACAAGTAAAGAGCTCTGGATAAGTTGTCCTCACCTCTTCTAACTTCACCGTCTTGCTCCTAAGTTGCTTCGTATCACATCCAACGATACGAATAGACCTACGAGATTTTGAAGTTTCTGGTTCAATCTCGATATCATCTAATTGATCGAGTGCGATAGTTACGCCTGAATCGTCATCAAATTTCCACAAGTGAGAAACGTGGAATATATTGTGCACTCCCGCCACTCTTTAAGGTAAGTAGACTTTGTAAGCAAGGTTTTCAACCATCTCTAATAATGGGAAAGGACTTACGAATCTCGATGCTAACTTCCCATTATTATCGAACCAAATTACATTCTTCAATGGAGAGATCTTGACAAATACCATATCGTCGACAAAGAACTCTAGATCTCTACATCTCTTATCAGCGTAGCTCTTTTGTCTGTCTTTAGCAGCTTTCATCCATTGCTGAATGATGTCTCAAGTAATAGTTTCTCACCTGCTTCCCACCAACAAGAAGGAGCATTGTACGGTCGACCATATAATGCCTCAAATGAAGTTGGATTGATAACTGTTGTTGTATGCGAATTCAACGAGATGTAAGCGACCATTCCACGAGCCTCTAAAGTCAAGTATACAACCCCGTAAGAGATCCTCTAAGATACAAATTACTCTCTCAGTTTGGCTATCAGTTTGATGGTGATAAGCTGTGTCAAGGTGCAGCTCTATCCCTAGCGTCCCTTGTAAGTTCTTCCAAAACCCACTAGTGAACAACGGGTCTCGGTCACTCAGAATGCTCTTCGGCGCACCATGGAATCGTACTATACACTTCACATACAATTCGGTCAGTTTGGCTGCCGTTCTACTTGACATGACATGTATAAATCTAGCGCTTTTGATCAATCGATCGACAATGACCCAAATGCTACCATACCCTGCTCTATTCTTTGGTAGTCCATCGATGAAATCCATCAATGCTTGCTCCCATTTTCACTCGGGAACTTCTAGCTATTGCATCAAACCACTAAGCTTCTTTCTTCTGCTCTACCATAATCAATTGGCAGTTCATGCACTTTGAGATGAATGTTCCAGCGTCTTTCTTCATCCCTTCCTAATAGAAGGTTTGCCTCGTATCATGGTACACTACTGGGATGAATAGTCAATCTTGAATAATGGCACTCTCGTAGTACCTCATCCATCAACCCATTAACATCAGGAACAAAAAATCTTCCGTCCTTACGGAACCAACCGTCATGCTTAAGTCTGCACTATATCACCTCTATAGACATTACTCGTTCCTCTTACTTAGCCATGATCTTTTCTAGTCTAGATTCAGGCCGTTGACAAGTACCGATCCACTAAATCATAGTAGGTCTGATAGTCAGCCATCATCTTTGGCTCTAGCCCACATCAAGTTCTGAAATCATAACCAGCGATAAACTAGAGCTGTGTCCACTCTAGAAACATCGCTCCCAAACTGGTATGTCTTCCACTCGAAGCATCAACGACTGCATTCCCTATTGGGCATATATTAAATGTCAAAGTCATAGGAGACCAAGAATTCCAAACATCGCTGCAGGCGAAGGTCGAGATCCTTCTCGGAGAAGAGATACTTTAATGATGTGGGATCAATGAACAATCTAAACCTCTCTCCTACTAAATAGTGCTTCCAAATCTCCAAAGCGAACACTACCACCGTCAAGTCCAAATCATGAGTCAAATACTTCCACTCTTGTAGTTTCAACTATCAACCGGCATAGGTGACGACCTTTTTCCTCGACATCAACACCACACCTAGTCAATTACCAAAGATATTTGTGTATACTATCAACTCCTCATCCCCACTCGAAATGACCAACACCAATGCACTCATCAACCTTTCTGTCAGACTCATAAATACGTGCTCGCATCTCGCGTTGCAAATAAAAGTCTGATTCTTCCTCATCAAATCGATTAACGGTGCCACTACCTTTGAGAAATCCTTGGTAAAATGTATATAGCATCTCGCCACTCCAAGGAAACTTCTCATCTGTAGCATTCTTAGGTCTGTTCAATCCATGGATTTCCCTAACCTTCGCAAAATCTATAGTAGAGTCTCACTCCGAAAAAACATGACCCAAAAACCTCACTTCCTTCCTCTCTAAGTGATGCTTTGAAAATCTCACAATAAATCAGTGTTTTCTCAACGCCTTCAACACAATCATCAAATGCGATTTGCGCCACTCTCATTCTTGAGTAGATGAAAATATCATCAATGAGCACAAGCATGAACTTGCTCAAGTGATCCCCCAAAACATGGTTCATGAGATCAACAAAGCATGCCAATGTATTGCTTAGCCCAAACATCAAATCCAACCAATCAAAAATCAAAGTAGCGTATGAAATGCTATGATCTACACACTCTCTCTTGTGAGAAATGTAGATTATGGATCTTAATGTTGGAATAACACAAGAAGGGGTGAATATTATTTTATGGATTTTCTGAATCTTTTTGAAACTTATGTAATTTAATAACCAACAAATGCAATTCACAGACACAGATATAATCATAGAATTAGATACAGATACAAATACTAAATAAAAGTAGTAAAGGAAAGAACACACCAGGATTTTATACTGGTTCGAAGTTACCCTACATCCAGTCCCGTACAATTGTACAGATTTCTTATCAAAATAATTTCCCAGATTGCACCGTCGGTTTCAAGGCTACGAGGTACACCCTCCTGTATTCGAGCTCAGGGCAACTCTCTTGATTTAACCAGGCTACAAGATCACCTAATTGATTTCCGGGGCTACAATCACACTCAATTGATTTCAAGGCTCAACCGCACCTTTTACTCAACAGTTTGATTTACAAAAGATTCTATAACTTTGAATAGCACTGAGATCTTATGAAAAGAGTGACAGAGAATCGAACAAGAGATAATCAAGTTTGATTCACTTGGTATTTCGGCAGAGTATAGTTTAAGATTCTTTAGAATAAATGTGGAAGATGAAGAGGAGAGAAAACAAGTGAAATCTGATGAAAAATTCGTTTAGAACTACTAGTATTTAGAATAGAGTAACAACCATATCTATTCGTGAAAGGATACGATGAATAGACACTTTTTTTTGAAAACTTGAATTTTGAATCTAACGGGCACCATGTCGACATGGGGGTTGAGGGATGCCGACATGCTCAAGGAAAAAATTGATGTTTTGATTTTCTTATTAAAAATGGTTTCTATAATCTGTCAAAACAATTTATAAACTTTGTAAATATATTTGAATACAGTTTAAACATATAAAAGTAATTTTTAATGTATAATCTTAATCTATAAAGTGATTTAAAATTTGAGTATATAAATATTTTAAAGCTAAATATTTAAAACAAGAGATAGCTTAAAATCAAGGACAATTCTGAAATCAAAATATTAAAAATGATAATGATAATTTTAAGGTTAAAATATTTCAAACAAGAGAGATGTCTTTTTGAAAAAAAGCATTTTGAAAACATTTAAAATAAGAGATATATTTTTAAAAAGCATTTTCATAAAATTAGTGGATATCAAAATAGGACCACTATATGTTCCACTAGATACTGTCGTGGGTTCCATCCCACTAGGGTTCCATCCTTTAACAGGCTCGAAGTGGATTCCATTCTACGAATAAATTTCGAATAAAGATGTAAGTGCTTTCAAGAAGTTTTAACATAATTTTAGACTCAATACTTACCTTGTACTCTTGAAATCTTGAACTCTTAATATCTTGATACTCATGGGTCTTCAATCTTGATATCTTCAGTCTTGAATCTCTATACTGTACGGTCTTCATTCTTGGGCCTGCATGTTTATATCGTACACACACATATATATCTAAACAATAATGTTAGTATTTATATTTTATAACAAGTCCTAAGGTTGTTGTCATCAAAACCATCATCTCAAGGACTAACATCTCTAACTACTCCTAGTTGATCAAACCCCACCGTAAGGTCCAATTGAGAGAACACCTTCCGGGCATAGAGTCGATCTAACAAGCCATTAATAAGCGGAAGTTGATATTTGTTCATCACCTCATTCAGCTCATGGTAATCAACACATAACCTCAAAGAGTCATCAGCTTTAGTAGTGAATACTATAGGTGCATCCCACTCAAATATGCTCCTATAAATAAACCCTCGCCTCAATAGGTCATCCGCTCGCACCTTTAGTTTCCTTTGCTCTTTAGGCATCAAATGCATCAAAGACATAACTACTGGTCTAGTACCTCTAACCAGATTGATACGAAATTCTATCTCCCTATGTGATGGTAATCCGGTCACCTCATCGAGTATGTTTGGATACTCCCTAGCTACATGCACATATGACAACTCGTCATGTGGGATATCAAGTGAATATAAAAAGTTAACCATCACCTCATCATCAGGTAGACAACCGAACACCACCTTCCGCTTATCGTCAGTCTGTATCGACATCGACGGACTCTCACAATCCACCACTATTCCGTACCTCTTCAGCTAGTTTCCCAGACTATAATACTGAACCAAATTAAACCCAAAACAAATCAATAACAACAAAACAAACATCCATGACTCGGTAAGACTAAATTTCAGACAAACCATGCAAAGGCTGGTTGAATCCCCAATATGGTTTGTCACAATTTAAAGGTCAGTCAACTATCTCGGGTCTCAATCCCAATCTATCTACAAAATTACTAAATATGAAGAAATGTGAAACCCCAATATCGAATAAAACACATATGGAAAACGTCATAAGTGGAAAGCATATCATAGATAGTTATGTCATTTCCCTTCTCTTTCGTCGATGAAGCACTCGACGAAATCAAAAGAACATTCAATGCATACGCTTTCACTGTATGCCCATGTTTAGCTGGTTCGGGACATTCCTTCTACACTGGGTACATGCACTTGTATCGCAAAGCCTTCTCGATCAACTTCTCGAAGCTCTTATCAATATGACCAACCAATCGCTTCCCAAGATGATCGCTCAACCCAATGATAAACCTTCCATTCTTTAGAGTGGAATATAAATGGAAGATAGCCTTTACTTTGACGGTAGATCGAACTCGGTCACATACTCCGACACAGATTTGTCGCCTTGCTTCAGGTTGGCGAACCTCCCAAATAAAACAGACTTTGTAGCAATCAGAATAGGTTTTCTTCGAAGCAAACTACGAACCGATCCCATGTAAAATGATCCTTAGAAATCACAGCTATAAAGGTATTCTGCCAGTTCATAGCCCGTACTTGGAGTCATCTAGATGCCAACTTCTCCTACATAGCGTCATCTAACTCCAAGTCATCAAACATTCTTTCGCAAATATCCATCCAATCTTGCACTTCAATAGCCGACTCCATGCCAAGAAACGGTCTGCCTCTTAGACTCATATTGTCTTTATATAGCTCGATACAGTCGACTGTAGACGTTTGTACTTGAGTATTATAATCATTTGGAGCAACTTGGGCATTCTACATAATGTTTCGCACTATCTCAGCGAACATATTCTATAAATTGGAGTTAGTGGCCTTCGATCCAACCCACTGCTCAACTATAGAGATGGAGACAATTGCAGCATTTCTCGTATGTCAAATTGTTCCTAATCCATAATAAAGATGATCATTCTCTCATAAAGATAAACCGCATCGGTGGTACTCATACGTCTCGTACGACTTATATATTATATACACACTACTATATAGTTTTGGAAAACCATAATATATAACAAATACGTGTCTCTCGTATGTATGTGTAATCTCGATCCAGTCTAAGGTGACAACTCCAACCCTATCTCTACTGTATCATAGTATCAACTCATGTTAATCTGGTAATTTGGCACCGATACAAATGTGATGCTCGCCTACACCACCTACACCCAATATACCATTATAATGCGATGTAACGGTGCCCGGCTGCAAGTTTGTAAAGTAAGTAAAACAGTCACAGAACCTGCCATATATCTCACAGCGCGTCGAATAAAATATAATAGTAAACATCTTAATGCGAGCGGTAAATAACTGAATGAATCACAGAATCAGAGTGCACAGATCCATAAAATATACATCATAAGAAATAGAGTTATATATCAAATAATAACTTAAAATTAACCGTCTCTAGGTAATAAAGGCAATAGCAAGCTCTATATTGTTGTGTAGCGGAATAGCAAATAAGGGTAGTAATGCGAGAGTATGACCTCATGTCCATCCTCTGTCCAGCTCCACGTGCTCACCAAATCCGATATCCCTAATCCATCCATTTAAGAGTACCCAGGGTAATAAAAAACAAAACATAAAACTCCGAGTTAGACAAATCTAGTGTAAGTGGTAGTAAACCTATAAATACTAATAAATCACCATAGTAGGACAAATGGTATGAAGAATCATACCTAACATGTCCCTACATTCACATAGTTAGCACATATACAAGATATACACTACTCTACATCATAGTCATTATGGGTGTACTACACATTAAATTACCAATGGGTGTCTAAATATGTACACCAATAATATCGACATCATGTGACATCCCTAGGGTGATAAACAGTCAAACAAACATAACATCCATCATGCATCCTCACATTCTCTCACTCAGTGCATTAGATATAAAATCACTCGTCTACCCATCACAGTCAAAGACTAGACAACCCATCACGATAGCCTACGTCCTGGTTCCTCGGTGCTCAAATCCAAGCCACAAAGTCGGCCAGGAAATAGACAAACCATCATGTCAGTTCGGGATAAATAGACGTCGTATCCAAAATAAAGAGCTATCACACTCCAAGAAAAAACACGTCCTTAGTATATACCCCCACCTCATGAGTACCCTATGAACCCTCGTGTCTCAACCACCCTTTGTACACGTCATCTATAGCACAGTACATCCTGCAACTGATCTCAGGACTCCCATCACAAAGTCACCGCAGTAGGGACGATTCTTTACCGTAATCATCAATCGTAGAATTTCATCATATGTCCCGTAGCCTTCCTTCAACAGTTCCCTTAATCCCACTTATAATCTTCTACTCTACATCTCCAAGTACAACTATCCATCATCGAAGCCGTCACTTCCCATCACGGAATTATCATCATCCAATCATAGGTCGTCGTTGTCAAAAATCGCCACCGAACTCTATGGTTTGGTATCGAACCCTATACTCAGTCATATTTGGCTAAGTATTTGGTTTGGTACGAGTTAAGGGTCAACACACCCAAAACTCGAAGTAAACACCATCATATCTCTAAGTAAGCGTATGAATTACTCGAAGCAGGCATGTAGGAACTCGAAGTCGTTCTACAAGTCACCATCACCGAGACAGCTGTAACATCCCGCCTTTTTGCACGATTTAAACAGACACACGTGCCAATTCAAACCATACGTAAGGGCGGATTGTTATGGGTTAAATAAGAAACAGAGAAAGAAACAGAATCTCACAGCGGAAGGATAAAATATAATAATCAAATATACAGTTCATAAATCTGTTTATAAAAACCTTTGATTTATTTATACAATACATATCAGAGTACACATACCATATAACAATGCAGCGGAACAATATGAGTGTAGTGAAACCATATTATCTATAGTAATAATAATAAAATCTTCGTCTTCTTCCTCCGGAAATAAAATCTTCAATCCTGAAACGCTCGGACTGACCCGAGCGAATTTGGAAAGACAAAAACACTCGAGTCAGAACTAAAAGATCTTATGTGAGTTACATTAACAGAAATAAATATGAGTGCAGTAACTCAAGAGATGCTCGGGATTTACATCTCCTAAGGATCCGTTAAACTATTTACTATGTAGTATATTGCGCTATTATAATAGTGTCTAATTGTAAAATAAACTTACTTTTAAATAGAGTTAAGGCTTTACATTTTCCACCTTAACACATTTATATATTCCCATAGTCTATACAGTACCGTAATCTCCCCCGTACTGGGCGTCGTCAGAGGGCACTCCATAGGTATGGTACAAAACCAAAATCGTATAAGGCGCGCTAGGGTAGGTGACACGGCACAACTAGGCAATGCCAGGGTAGATATACCAATTGCTATCCGGGCTGATGGAAACGCGTAGCCGCAGCTACCGCCCACCTCGAAACAAACTCCCCAAAAAAAATCAAAGTAAAAGTGGCCACTGAATCAATCCAAAGTCAAAGTATAATATCGAAGAGGAGTGTCCGGTCAGAGGAATGACCTCATTGGCCCGAGAATCGCTCCTGTTTTAGCCACCTTATGCCAACTCACTGGAGTCGGGTCCACGTATTTACCTTGCAGGAAACGCCTCCACCAACCTACTTCATTCTGGAATCTCCACCGCGTACACGGTTAGTCAAAGTGGTTTTCGGTATCGACAGAGAGTATGTCCATATCCGATCCCGGTCTCTTTGCCAACCAATCGTTATTATAACACCGCGGTCATTTAAAAATAATTATACTTTTAAAACCAAAATAAAATATCCATTTAAAATCCATATAAAAACGATATCATTTTTATTCTTAAAACCCCAAATCAATACGATATCATTTTATTTTCCAATATATATTATTTCCAAAATCATAGGGTTTCCAAAGTAAAATATTTAGAAATCAAAACTCTTGAATATAACATTTCCAACTTATACTACCTTGAAAAAACATAGCTTTGAAACAAATTTCCATCTCTTAAATGGTTAAATATTTAACTACTTTTATAAAACAAAATAGCTTCTTTAGATTTCACAAATCAATTTCAAATATCGATTTAAACTTCCAAATACCATTTCAATTCTTATGTTTCAAAGCTTTAAATATTTCACCATTTCAAAACAAACTCATTTGACAATCCCAGATATATTAAATTCAATTACTTATTATTTAGACTTGGAATATTTACTTAATGAATTCAACATAATTTAAGAAAAACCTTTAACTTCATACAACTGGATCATCTTTCAATTTATTATATATTCATTTAAATCAACCTGATATTCATTTAAATCACTTTACACAAAAAATCAAGTTATAAAAATCATATCCTTTAAAAATTCTAAATTTTTATTAAATTTCAATTTAACTTAATATTCATCTTCCAAATCTTATTCTCATTTAAGTCATAAAAACTCCAAAAGTTAAATTTTAATAAATGCTTAATCGTATTTGATCTTAAAAATCAAACTTTATTTTATACTTCAAATCAAATTTATACAAAGCTTAAAAACCGAAAATTTCTATATATATAAAAATAACCAATTCAATATCCCATAAACCATATATATATATAGTTTTACAAAACCGTAAAAACATTTCAAATTTTATATATATATATATATACCGCGGCGCCTGAATAAAATTTCTACCCTATGGTCAAGTGGTATGGATGTTTATCATTTCAATCCGCAATTTAAAATATAAATGCGGTCGTTTATCATTTCAAACCGCAATCCCGAATGAAATAAAAATGCATAGCAACTTGCAATTAATAAAATTAATCATCCGTTCATCCATCAAATCATACATCCATTTATCACAGCCATCATCCAATTTCAAACAATCATCAATACATAGCAGGTGATAAATAATGGTATCAATTATCAGTTTATACTCAAAATAAATTTAATAACTGTTAATTGGCAGTTTATATGCAAAAATAAACGTAAATTTAACTAGTAGTTAATATGAAATAAAAATTTAACATAACTATGACTGGCAGTTAATATGCAAATAAATAAATTCTAACTGTCAAATTTATGCAATAAATAAAATAAATTAACAGTTAAATTAAATAAATGCAATTTAATAGAGATAATGAATAAAACATGCCAAACAGTCATAAATAATTTTCTACTCATATCTAAAATTAATTTAACAGACATAAGAAGTTTTAGAAGTTGTGAGTGGGTTAAAGCACTCACATTTTGAATTTAAATTGGATTTAAATCCAATTTAAACTCAAAAATTCGACGGTCTCCAAATCTTTCCAAACAAGTGTCAACAGATCTGGAAATTTATTACGATCCTAGCAAAAAAAATTTCGCGTAAATCGGAGGTCGTATGAGAAAGTTATTCATTTTTTTGTGAGTTGAAACAAAATTAAATAAAACAAAATTAAACAACAACCTAACTAAAGCTTGCCACGTCATAAAGCTTCTTCTCAACTCACGTATGCTTGTCCAGGGAATGAACCCATTTCAACGCACGCCCTCCCCATCTTTGACCGTGCCTTTAGACCGCCCCAGGCCACCAGATGGTGACGCGCCTCCACCATTACGACTTCCCTAGCCGAGCTCTCCAATACCCAGAAACCAATTTGCAAATAGTCGCTCCAAATCAAAACGCCCAAATTGACTTAGGTTTCGAATTTCCTAATTTTGACCGCGATTTGCCGCTGACTCGAGTATCGATTTCGAAAACAGAGACTGCGCGTAGATTCGTATGGATGAAATCTACAACATATATTTTTTTTTTTGGAATTTTTCTGAGATGTTTGAATTTTCATTTGAAATTTGAATAGAAATAGATCTAGGTTTGCATCCATTTGAGGAGGAGAAGGAGTTGAAGAAAAGAACGTACAGACAAATGATAGAAGATGGAGGCTAGGGTTTTTGATCGTCTATTTATAGATAGATCGCAAAAGAATAGATGTGCACGAATTTTAACGTGCAAACGGAAGTGGTCCCAAAAGATAAATAATATTAATTACACACGTTACGGATTTAGGAAATAAATAAATTCCTTATCATTTACATTTTATTTTAAACGTATTTACAAATGTAAATCTAGACGTTTCGTTTACGTTTCAAAATATATCCACAATTTTATTAATTTCCAAATTGATCTAAACAAATTTAGATGTAAATTAAAAGCTGATAAGTCTATCCATTGCATTGTTAATTTCTCCACTTCCTTATATTTAGAAATTATAAATTAAGTTTTCAAAAACCTATTTTGGATTTTCAAACTTTTATATACTCATCTTTTACCAGTAACAAGGATGCATTAACATTTGTTCATGGTTTCACTTTATTATCCTCAAATTCCATTTTAATTTTCAATAATTACAATTGTTGAATGTTGATACGTTAATTAAATTTATACATCTTGCTTTCTATAATCTATATCAACAAATGGTCCAATTATAAATAGAATTAGCATTAACTTCATCTTATAGGATTAACTACTCCAATTACAAAACAAATCTACGCTAACTGCACGATTTAAGTCAATTAATTGTAATTGAGTCTACATTAAATGTTATAAATTATAAATTGGAACCTCAATAAATTCGCTTATTGATTTAAAATCTTTCTATTCAGTAAATAGACATTTTATGGGTATAAATAACATTTGAATTATAACACATGTCATTAATGCATGCTTCATTTCTTATAAACTCCCCTTTATTAACTAGAACACATCAACCAAAACAAAATAATTAATTTAGATTTATTTCCATCGATTGCCATTCTTAACTTAACATACTCAAAATGGTTAACCTAAATAATTGTTACCCTTTTACATTCAAATTCACTTACAACCATCATTACACCAATGTTGCCATAGATTTAGATTTAATTAAATAAATTAGATAAATGGGTAAAGTTTTGTAATTATCACTAATGCCAAATATATATGCATTAATTACTACTTATTATTATGAATTCATTTATTAATTTACTAGTTGTCTTTGTCTTCTTATATCCTATTTACTACCAAACTTTCTATTTAGTTATAGTTTATAAATATAAATGCCTAGGCAAATCAAGTTCTTGTCCTTTCTGTTATTCCAATTTAAATCGGGTATGTGCAAATAAATTGTTTATTAACTTATTCTTACAAAATTATTTGCATACATTCAGTTACACCTAATTTAATGCATTGATTTTCATTTATAAATTAAAGGTTTTCCTTTAAAAGCTTTCTTTACTAAACCATACAGGACATTGATCTAATTCAATTTACTATCTAATAATATTAATTCATTTAAATAAATTCACAACTTACCCTTGTTTCCCTATATTCTCTTCTTATCCTAGTATAACCATTTACATTACTTCAAATTTATTCGTCATTTTATATCAACCGATAATACTTAGCTTAAATTCCTATGGTTTCATTTCCTTTTCAACATATGCTTCATTATAAATTATAAATATTTACTTCTTTCCTTAGTTCCACCCTTTTTACCAAATATTTCTCCTGCAAATAATTCATTTTCCTATACATACTTTCATTTACACTTAAACGAATTATACCTCTTTATTTTTTCTCAACCAATTACAATGGTTTAACAAATAAATTTTTAGTTGATAGATTCATAAGTTCAAATGTTTACCTTATTTCAAAATCAACTAAATTTTGAAATCATAACATAGACTCCAAATCTTATTTATAAAAATCTCCACCTATAAGCTACAAATAACAATGAATGTTGCATTTGATTAAGATTCTAATTCAATAAATTTATCCACCATGTTAATTAAGGTTTTTTTTTTCCTTTAATATATTCAATTTAGCAATCTATTAAACATGGTATTATATTCCACATAAATGTACATTAAATTACATTAATTGAATGAGCTAAGTATATACCTTCTAATATCTACCCATCTTGATTTAATCCCAAATAACATACAAATTAAACTACCTTAAATTTTCAATTAACTCTATCATTACATTTTATATTCCAAATAAATAAATTAATAATAGGTTAATTGAATCAGTTTTACAATTTGACTTTAACTAATTGCAATTTATGTCAGTTTGGATTACTTGGTAACTTTAGAATCCTTTAAACAACTTCCTACAATAATTTATTATAGAATAATTCAAAATTTACAATATTAACGTACAATTCCAATTTATGTAAAGATTAAAACTTAAGTTTTCAAGTAATTTATTTAGGTTTAAATCCCGTTATCCCCAAAAATTGTCATCTCATGTATACAATCCACATTGGTTTGTATTTATTCCATTCACCTCTTTAGTTATAGCGTAAATTTCTCATAAATACACATTAAAGTCCACTAAATTTTAACTGCCTCTTAATTTCCATTTATAAGTCTTAATACCCTAAATTTGACACTTCTAACATGGTATTACTTCTCATATTAAATGTAACTTTTATTTAGTGTATTAACATTTATTTCAATTTAAATTCCATCAACCAATTAAACATGTAACTTATAACTATTGCTTACCATTCAAAATACTACATCCATGGTCATATTCTGAATGGAGTTAGCATTAAATATCAAAACTTACCTAAATTTACATTAAGAAAATATTTAATACTAGATCTCCAATTTATTTTAATGGAATCAATATATCTTTCTTTATATATTTTGCGTATAAATATCTTAATTACCAAATTTCAACTTACTCCTCAAATCCCCCAAATAACGTTATTAATATTAAATACTTCACATTTATTCCTCCACGTTCAAATTTGTTCTAACCAAATATATATTAATGTTATCCCTTATGGTTATTTATTTATTCACTTATTATTGCAAATGTCTACTAATTTGATTTCAGGTACAATACCTACACTATTATATTCGAAAAATTTATTCATATTAAAATCAAAGGCTTAAATTACCATTGGTAAATTAGCGTTCGTTTCTATATAAATTAATCACTCTTTATCATTACTACTAAATTTTTATTACAAAATTCTAATAAATAACTAAATTAAATCGTCTAAATTTCCGGGTCGTTACACTCTCCCCCACTCAAAGCTTTTCGTCCTCGAAAAGGAAAAGGAAGGGAAAAGGAAGAGTAAGAAATCAACATACCTTATTCAAACATTAACTTTATAACAATTTAGAAATTAATTTATATAAGATACCTCAATTTATAACCACTAAATCTTTTATACTTAAATTTCCAAATTTCTACTTGTATAGTATTCTATCCCAATTTCTTATTTAACATTTCAACTTTTCATATTTGGTAAGTTATTTATGTTAAAGAAAATGCAAATGAACTTATACAAGTTTTATCTCATCTTTTAATTAAATTTAATGTTCACAATATTACTCCTTGTCTCATATGTTACAAATTCAAATTTCCCTTTATAACTTTGCATTAAATCTCTTACCTAAATTAGGGGTTTCAATTTATTAATCACTTACCTTTTATTTCACTACAATAATTTAAACAATTAAATAATGGAAATTTAAGAATTAAATTCCGGGTTAAATTTCAAATTATTTTGAATTAATAGATAAATATTTTCTTATAACTTATATACCTCTAGTTTTATTTAAAACAATTAAAAATTTAGATATTTTCAAAATAAAGCTGCAGTAGAATTACTACAGTGGCCTTTCCCTTTCGAAACTCGAAAATAGAAGTCGATGAAGCGGCCGCCATCATCGAAATTATTTTCCAACGATAGAGAGGAAAGTTCATAACTTATTTTCTTTTAAAACATTTCTTTCAAATTCTATTGAAACATTTATATCAAAAAAAATACTTCTAACAATATTATTATTATATTCAAAAATCAATTGAAAGAAACCTTCAAAACCCCGGAACTTAAGTTCTAAGTTTCCACATTTCATTTATTTTATTTTATTTTCAACTTAGTTTCAACTATTATTAATATTTTCATTACCTAACACCCAATCTATAGCAACCAAATATATATCTTTATAAAATATTTTTATATATAGAAAATATAATAAGCAAAATTATTTCATTCACCTATATTAAAAACAAATATTATGTCGGTCTGTCCTATTAAGTGTTTAGAAATCCCTATTGATGTCATAGCGTCTCATGCACCAATCAGAATTTATAAATACAAAACGGAACAGATTAACACAATATCAAAATCTTTTTATAACACTAACAAATACGCTCTCTCATATATATACACTCAGCGACTCCCATAGGGTATTACTACCCTATTAACAAACAGTCAAACCCCACAAAGCTAAGGTTTATCGCTAAACCAAAGCTCTGATACCAGCTGTAACATCCCGCCTTTTTGCACGATTTAAACAGACACACGTGCCAATTCAAACCATACGTAAGGGCGGATTGTTATGGGATAAATAAGAAAACAGAGAAAGAAACAGAATCTCACAGCGGAAGGATAAAATATAATAATCAAATATACAGTTCATAAATCTGTTTACAAAAACCTTTGATTTATTTATACAATACATATCAGAGTACACATACCATATAACAATGCAGCGGAACAATATGAGTATAGTGAAACCATATTATCTATAGTAATAATAATAAAATCTTCGTCTTCTTCCTCCGGAAATAAAATCTTTAATCCTGAAACGCTCGGACTGACCCGAGCGAATTTGGAAAGACAAAAGCACTCGAGTCAGAACTAAAAGATCTTATGTGAGTTACATTAACAGAAATAAATATGAGTGCAGTAACTCAAGAGATGCTCGGGATTTACATCTCCTAAGGATCCGTTAAACTATTTACTATGTAGTATATTGCGCTATTATAATAGTGTCTAATTGTAAAATAAACTTACTTTTAAATAGCGTTAAGGCTTTGCATTTTCCACGTTAACACATTTATATAGTCCCATAGTCTATACAGTACCGTAATCTCCCCCGTACTGGGCGTCGTCAGAGGGCACTCCATAGGTATGGTACAAAACCAAAATCGTATAAGGCGCGCTAGGGTAGGTGACACGGCACAACTAGGCAATGCCAGGGTAGACATACCAATTGCTATCCGGGCTGATGGAAACGCGTAGCCGCAGCTACCGCCCACCTCGAAACAAACTCCCCAAAAAAAATCAAAGTAAAAGTGGCCACTGAATCAATCCAAAGTCAAAGTATAATATTGAAGAGGAGTGTCCGATCAGAGGAATGACCTCATTGGCCCGAGAATCGCTCCTGTTTTAGCCACCTTATGCCAACTCACGGGAGTCGGGTTCACGTATTTACCTTGCAGGAAACGCCTCCACCAACCTACTTCATTCTGGAATCTCCACCGCGTACACGGTTAGTCAAAGTGGTTTTCGGTATCGACAGAGAGTATGCCCATATCCGATCCCGGTCTCTTTGCCAACCAATCGTTATTATAACACCGCGGTCATTTAAAAATAATTATACTTTTAAAACCAAAATAAAATATCCATTTAAAACCCATATAAAAACGATATCATTTTTATTCTTAAAACCCCAAATCAATACGATATCATTTTATTTTCCAATATATATTATTTCCAAAATCATAGGGTTTTCAAAGTAAAATATTTAGAAATCAAAACTCTTGAATATAATATTTCCAACTTATATTACCTTGAAAAAACATAGCTTTGAAACAAATTTCCATCTCTTAAATGGTTAAATATTTAACTACTTTTATAAAACAAAATAGCTTCTTTAGATTTCACAAATCAATTTCAAATATCGATTTAAACTTCCAAATACCATTTCAATTCTTATGTTTCAAAGCTTTAAATATTTCACCATTTCAAAACAAACTCATTTGACAATCCCAGATATATTAAATTCAATTACTTATTATTTAGACTTGGAATATTTACTTAATGAATTCAATATAATTTAAGAAAAACCTTTAACTTCATACAACTGGATCATCTTTCAATTTATTATATATTCATTTAAATCAACCTGATATTCATTTAAATCACTTTACAAAAAAAATCAAGTTATAAAAATCATATCCTTTAAAAATTCTAAATTTTTATTAAATTTCAATTTAACTTAATATTCATCTTCCAAATCTTATTCTTATTTAAGTCATAAAAACTCCAGAAATTAAATTTTAATAAATGCATAATCGTATTTGATCTTAAAAATCAAACTTTATTTTATACTTAAAATCAAATTTATACAAAGCTTAAAAACCAAAAATTTCTATATATATATAAATAACCAATTCAATATCCCATAAACCATATATATATATAGTTTTACAAAACCATAAAAACATTTCAAATTTTTTTTTTATATATACCGTGGTGCCTGTATAAAATTTTCTACCCTATGGTCAAGTGGTACGGATGTTTATCATTTCAATCCGCAATTTAAAATATAAATGCGGTTGTTTATCATTTCAAACCGCAATCCCGAATGAAATAAAAATGCATAGCAACTTGCAATTAATAAAATTAATCATCCATTCATCCATCAAATCATACATCCATTTATCACAGCCATCATCCAATTTCAAACAATCATCAATACATAGCAGGTGATAAATAATGGTATCAATTATCAGTTTATACTCAAAATAAATTTAATAACTGTTAATTGGCAGTTTATATGCAAAAATAAACGTAAATTTAACTAGTAGTTAATATGAAATAAAAATTTAACATAACTATGACTGGCAGTTAATATGCAAATAAATAAATTCTAACTGTCAAATTTATGCAATAAATAAAATAAATTAACAGTTAAAATAAATAAATGCAATTTAACAGAGATAATGAATAAAACATGCCAAACAGTCATAAATAATATCTACTCATATCTAAAATTAATTTAACAGACATAAGAAGTTTTAGAAGTTGTGAGTGGGTTAAAACACTCACATTTTGAATTTAAATTGGATTTAAATCCAATTTAAACTCAAAAATTCGACGGTCTCCAAATCTTTCCAAACAAGCGTCAACAGATCTGGAAATTTATTACGATCCTAGCAAAAAAAAATTCGCGTAAATCGGAGGTCGTATGAGATAGTTATTCAATTTTTTGTGAGTTGAAACAAAATTAAATAAAACAAAATTAAACAACAACCTAACTAAAGCTTGCCACGTCATAAAGCTTCTTCTCAACTCACGTATGCTCGTCCAGGGAATGAACTCATTTCAACGCACGCCCTCCCCATCTTTGACCGTGCCTTTAGACCGCCCCAGGCCACCAGATGGTGACGCGCCTCCACCATTACGACTTCCCTAGCCGAGCTCTCCAATACCCAGAAACCAATTTGCAAATAGTCGCTCCAAATCAAAACGCCCAAATTGACTTAGGGTTCGAATTTCCTAATTTTGACCGCGATTTGCCGCTGACTCGAGTATCGATTTCGAAAACAGAGACTGCGCGTAGATTCGTATGGATGAAATCTACAACATATATTTTTTTTTGGAATTTTTCTGAGATGTTTGAATTTTCATTTGAAATTTGAATAGAAATAGATCTAGGTTTGCATCCATTTGAGGAGGAGAAGGAGTTGAAGAAAAGAACGTACAGACAAATGATAGAAGATGGAGGCTAGGGTTTTTGATCGTCTATTTATAGATAGATCGCAAAAGAATAGGTGTGGACGAATTTTAACGTGCAAACGGAAGTGGTCCCAAAAGATAAATAATATTAATTACACACGTTACAGATTTAGGAAATAAATAAATTCCTTATCATTTACATTTTATTTTAAACGTATTTACAAATGTAAATCTAGACGTTTCGCTTACGTTTCAAAATATATCCACAATTTTATTAATTTCCAAATTGATCTAAACAAATTTAGATGTAAATTAAAAGCTGATAAGTCCATCCATTGCATTGTTAATTTCTCACTTCCTTATATTTAGAAATTATAAATTAAGTTTTCAAAAACCTATTTTTGATTTTCAAACTTTTATATACTCATCTTTTACCAGTAATAATGATCATTAACATTTGTTCATGGTTTCACCTTATTATCCTCAAATTCCATTTTAATTTTCAATAATTACAATTGTTGAATGTTGATACTTTAATTAAATTTATACATCTTGCTTTCTATAATCTATATCAACAAATGGTCCAATTATAAATAGAATTAGCATTAACTTCATCTTATAGGATTAACTACTCCAATTACAAAACAAATCTACGCTAACTGCACGATTTAAGTCAATTAATTGTAATTGAGTCTACATTAAATGTTATAAATTATAAATTGGAACCTCAATAAATTCGCTTATTGATTTAAAATCTTTCTATTCAGTAAATAGACATTTTATGGGTATAAATAACATTTGAATTATAACACATGTCATTAGTGCATGCTTCATTTCTTATAAACTCCCCTTTATTAACTAGAACACATTAACCAAAACAAAATAATTAATTTAGATTTATTTCCATCGATTGCCATTCTTAACTTAACATACTCAAAATGGTTAACCTAAATAATTGTTACCCTTTTACATTCAAATTCACTTACAACCATCATTACACCAATGTTGCCATAGATTTAGATTTAATTAAATAAATTAGATAAATGGGTAAAGTTTTGTAATTATCACTAATGCCAAATATATATGCATTAATTACTACTTATTATTATGAATTCATTTATTAATTTACTAGTTTCCTTTGTCTTCTTATATCCTATTTACTACCAAACTTTCTATTTAGTTATAGTTTATAAATATAAATGCCTAGGCAAATCAAGTTCTTGTCCTTTCTGTTATTCCAATTTAAATCGGGTATGTGCAAATAAATTGTTTATTAACTTATTCTTACAAAATTATTTGCATACATTCAGTTACACCTAATTTAATGCATTGATTTTCATTTATAAATTAAAGGTTTTCCTTTAAAAGCTTTCTTTACTAAACCATACAGGACATTGATCTAATTCAATTTACTATCTAATAATATTAATTCATTTAAATAAATTCACAACTTACACTTGTTTCCCTATTTTCTCTCCTTATCCTAGTATAACCATTTACTTACTTCAAATTTATTCGTCATTTTATATCAACCGATAATACTTAGCTTAAATTCCTATGGTTTCATTTCCTTTTCAACATATGCTTCATTATAAATTATAAATATTTACTTCTTTCCTTAGTTCCACCCTTTTTACCAAAAATTTCTCCTGCAAATAATTCATTTTCCTATACATACTTTCATTTACACTTAAACTAATTATACCTCTTTATTTTTTCTCAACCAATTACAACGGTTTAACAAATAAATTTTTAGTTGATAGATTCATAAGTTCAAATGTTTACCTTATTTCAAAATCAACTAAATTTTGAAATCATAACATAGACTCCAAATCTTATTTATAAAAATCTCCACCTATAAGCTACAAATAACAATGAATGTTGCATTTGATTAAGATTCTAATTCAATAAATTTATCCACCATGTTAATTAAGGTTTTTTTCCCTTTAATATATTCAATTTAGCAATCTATTAAACATGGTATTATCTTCCACGTAAATGTACATTAAATTACATTAATTGAATGAGCTAAGTATATACCTTCTAATATCTACCCATCTTGACTTAATCCCAAATAACATACAAATTAAACTACCTCAAATTTTCAATTAACTCTATCATTACATTTTATATTCCAAATAAATAAATTAATAATAGGTTAATTGAATCAGTTTTACAATTCAACTTTAACTAATTGCAATTTATGTCAGTTTGGATTACTTGGTAACTTTAGAATCCTTTAAACAACTTCCTACAATAATTTATTATAGAATAATTCAAAATTTACAATATTAACGTACAATTCCAATTTATGCAAAGATTAAAACTTAAGTTTTCAAGGAATTTATTTATTTAGGTTTAAATCCCGTTATCCCCAAAAATTGTCATCTCATGTATACAA
Organism: Allium cepa; assembly: GCA_030765085.1. Lineage (NCBI taxonomy): Eukaryota > Viridiplantae > Streptophyta > Magnoliopsida > Asparagales > Amaryllidaceae > Allium > Allium cepa. The sequence continues at coordinate 355,306,638 of CM060937.1, read as the reverse complement.
TCCACATTGGTTTGTATTTATTCCATTCACCTCTTTAGTTATAGCGTAAATTTCTCATAAATACACATTAAAGTCCACTAAATTTTAACTGCCTCTTAATTTCCATTTAAAAGTCTTAATACCCTGAATTTGACACTTCTAACATGGTATTACTTCTCATATTAAATGTAACTTTTACTTAGTGTATTAACATTTATTTCAATTTAAATTCCATCAACCAATTAAACATGTAACTTATAACTATTGCTTACCATTCAAAATACTACACCCATGGTCATATTCTGAATGGAGTTAGCATTAAATATCAAAACTTACCTAAATTTACATTAAGAAAATATTTAATACTAGATATCCAATTTATTTTAATGGAATTAATATATCTTTCTTTATATACTTTGCGTATAAATATCTTAATTATCAAATTTCAACTTATTCCTCAAATCCCCCAAATAACGTTATTAATATTAAATCCTTCACATTTATTCCTCCACGTTCAAATTTGTTCTAACCAAATATATATTAATGTTATCCCTTATGGTTATTTATTTATTCACTTATTATTGCAAATGTCTACTAATTTAATTTCAGGTACAATACCTACACTATTATATTCGAAAGATTTATTCATATTAAAATCAAAGGCTTAAATTACCATTGGTAAATTAGCGTTCGTTTCCATATAAATTTATCACTCTTTATCATTACTACTAAATTTTTATTACAAAATTCTAATAAATAACTAAATTAAATCGTCTAAATTTCCGGGTCGTTACAACATCCCTACCGATCTGTAATGACCCAGTATTTTCAACCGTTCGCATCCGCTCATATCGGACTTGAATTGTTCAAAATACCGCGTTGTAATTAAAATTTGGCAAATCTCAAAATATACAGTAATAATTAATCACAGAATCGCAGACACAGAATCAGAATACTCGCAGCGGAATTTAAAAATACTTAGTGGTTCATGAAGCCACTATAAATAGTCTCAACAAATACAAATTACAAAGTCTTCCATCCCAAATATAGTTTAAATCATCAAATAGAAAATCCAAAAATCCCAAAGTTTTGATTTCATAAATAAGATAACGGACAGAAAGAAGCCAGCAACTTGAAAGGATCTACAGATGTAACATTCCTGAAATATTAGCCAAAATAATTCAATAATTAAATTGATTTTGAATTTAAACTGTGAATTTAATTGTGAATTAATTTGATATTTCCAAAATAAACTTAAAATTTTAGATTATAAATAGAAATTTGGTGGGAATTTAAGGATAATTTTATTTGAGATGAATATGCACTATAATTTGAATAAATATATATATATAGATTGAAAGTTAAAGTTTTAAATAAGATTTTGATTTTGAAAATTCAAAATGTATATATTTATAAATTTGGATTTGAAAACCACATAATTTTATACTAGTAGAAATTTGGTAATATTTCTTTTGAAAATTTTATTTTGAATTAGATATAAATGATATAAAACTAAGCTTAAAAATAATATTGGTTTAAAAAGTAATATTATAAAATTGATATAAATAAATAAATAAAAAAATTTAAAAGCTATTTCAGAATTTTAATTCAACCCTATTATATACTTTTTTATTTGATTTGATAAAAAGATTTAAAATACATCTTCTTCTGGAAAAGAATATAGTTTTATATTTCCAAAATTTGAAATGTAAAAATTTTACAAATGTTAGGAGAATGAAAATATAAATAATACAAATCACTTCCATATTTACAAATCAATAATACAAAAGAGGTAGAACATGAAAAATATATATATATTACATATGTATATGTACAAACAATGTAATCATACCTTTAGATCTTACATGTTTACATACATACAAATAGCATCATTTCTTTTGTTTAAAATAATGAAATTAAAAAAAAAAAATACAAGAAACTTCACATCTTCCCATATGCCATCATATAGTATCTTAGAAAATCTGAAAAGAATAGTAGAAAAAGATTTGGCTTCACATCTTTCAAAGCCATAAAGCTGTTCAAAACATAAGATAAGAAAAAAAAAACAATTCAGTTTGAACTCAAAACAAAAGAAAAACCCAAAATCTTCATTCTCAGACCATACAAACTGCATTTTTCAAATCTGCATACATTTGCATTCATGTTAAAATCTGAAACCCAAACAAACCTTCAACTCCTCTTTCCAAAAATTGCAAATCTGCATCAAACAATCCAACTCCTCTTCTTCAAAATACAAGCCTGCGCATCCATTTAAAGCTCTGCATATCATTTATAGATCAAGTTGAAGCTTTACATTTCTAAGCATCTGAAGAAAGAGGTCTGCATTCAAGGAGCCTGCCTGCATTTCATATTTTCAAAAGTCTGATACCCTGCAAGTTGATTGTGCTCTGCATTCTGCATAATTAGGTGAGTAACACTTAATTTAAAGTAAATTAAGTAGGATTGCTTGCTTGATTTTCTACTGAGTTAAATGTTTGTACATGTTTTCTTTTTACTGCCTGTGTATTTATGAATGCAATGCATGTTTGATTCCATGGTTCTGATTGCTATAGTTTAAGTTCTAGTTAATAGAAAAATCCTATTTCTTTCGATTTGTTTGCTGTTATGTTTCAATCTTGATTGAAATTTGCTTATTTCAAAATAAAGTAAGCATAAAAAAAAAATTATATAAGTTGTTTAGTTTTCTGTGTTGTCTGAAATATAAACACAATTAAATTCTGTAACTTGAAAAAAAAAATAGGTATCAGGAATTAAGGTTTCAAGTTTATAAATAGAATCATAAATGAATTCAAGAATTTTAAAAACAAAAATTCCAAATTATTTTGTGTGGTAAATATAGTGCAGTTTTCAAAGGCACGGTATTCTACATTTTTGATCAAGTTCAGTTGATCTTTGCCTGTGAACTAGTTAATTTGTTTTCTGAAGATAGTGTATCTATTAAGGATTGTGGGAAATTATTTAATTGAGTTGAAGTTGGGTTTGGTGTTGAAATTTGGAAGGTTTCTGTTATGAACCCTAGTTCCACTGAGTTGCTGTAATTGCTCGAGTATGAACTCAAGGGTTGATCGAGTTCAAAGATCTTTGGGGTGTGTATTGATGATGTGTTGAAGGAGTCATCGCCGGAGTATGGTGTGTGATGATGGTCGGAGATGGTTGATAATGGAGTTGACAGGTTTGAAGTGGAGGGGGGTTGGTCTGTTTCCAGGTTTGTGATATGTTGGGTTGCAGGGTTTTTGACTCGAGTTAGTCATGGGGGAAGTAGGAAATAACCCGAAGCAAGTAGGAAAATGACTCGAAGTCAAATAGGGTCTGTGTATTTTGTTGTTTCAGGCTTTTATTGACAGAAACTGTTACTGTTCTGTTTTTTTTTTAATTTTAAAAAGCCAAGTTTAGATTAAATCTGAAATTTGAATATGAAGATGAATTCAAAATATTTGAATTCTGATGTTGTAATAATTTAAATGCAAGAATTCAAATAAGATTAAGTTGCATTGTTTCAGGTTTTATTTAACAGACCTGTTCTGTTTTTTTTTTATAATTTTAAGAATCAAGTTTAAACTAAAATGGAAATTTGAACTTAGGATTTAAAATTGAACCTAGGGATGAATTCAAATTGTTTGAATTATTATTTTGTAATAATTTAAATGCAGAAATTTTAAATTGGTTAAAAAAAAAAAAAAAAAAAGAAAGGAGGAACATGAGCCTGTTTCCAGATTTTTAAGGTTTGAATTAAATGCAAACTACAATCTAACTTAGGTTTTTGAAACTCAATTCAAATATGAATTTGAATAAGTTGAAATTCTGTTCTTTTGAAATTATTTAAGTTCTGGAAATTTCAAAGTTTAAGTTTTAAAGTAAACAGAAAACTGTTTTCTGTTTTAAGTATTAAGATAAAGTTTAAAATTTGCAGGTGTAGGATTTAAACTGAGTGTAAGTTTGGAATTTGAATATGAATTCAAATTTAAATTTGTCAGATATTTAAAAAAATTTATGTTTTAAATTCAAATTTGATTTGAAACTCTCAAGTATAAAATGCATTGTTGTTTTGCATTTGAAGTAAAAGGTTAAGTATTTAATTTAGGAATTCAAGTGAATTCAAAACTGAGTTTTAAATCTGAATTTAAATTTTAAACTTTAGTTTTTAAAATAAAGATTTAAATTTAAATTGCTTTCAAATGATTTTCATTTGAATTGAAGGTGTAAATTATAGAAAGAGTTTTAAAGAATTTAAAACTAAAATGAGAATGAAAATTGTATTTCAATTTTGAAGTTTTAAAGTAATTTTTAAAATTGATTTGAATTTGATTTGAATTGAAATTTAAATCCTTTTTCAACCTATTAATTAAGTATATGTTTCTTGTAAACATATAAGATTAAGTTGTGTATTGTTTTAAACTCTTATTTAAGACAAATTTGAGTCTTAAGTTTAAAGAAAATGTTAAATGGAATTTAATGTAGATTTAAAAACATTTTGTTTTTAAATGCATAATTTAAATAAGGAATGTTTATTTAAAGATAAAGAAAAGTATAATGATTTGTAATTCATTTAATTATTAAGGTAGTACAAATGGATAATTAATATAATTAATTAATTAATGAAATGGATAATTAATTAAAGTAATTAAGGGTTTTAATTTGATTAATTAAAGTTTAAGATTAATTTTTCTTAGAATAATTAAATTGTAATTAAGAAATCATTAATTGAATGATATTAGATTTTAAATTAATAATTGAAGATTTATTAATTGAATAAATATGGATAGTTAATTAATTAGGAATAATAAATGAAAGTAATCATGTAGGTAATAAATTTAAAACCACCCAGTTTATTCATCTTAATTGTAGATGCTGATTGTTATTGAATGTTGTGTGATGGATTGATATATTTGGTATGTGATGTGATGCTATGTGATACTTTGTGCTGAACTGCTATATTTGTGATGAATATACTGTCGTATGTATATGAAACCCTTTGACCCGTAAAACGACATTTGAGTTTCGATGCGACAGGTAGTCGGATTCCAGTTGGTTATCCGAAACCCACATCGAATCATATTAGTGAATTTTTGTGATTGATAATTTACTTTATCTATGAATCTGTGAATATAGATAAGCGTTATGGGTTATACCGCTTATCTTTATGATTGAATCTGTGATGATGATGTTGTGCACTATTGTGTGAAACCCCTGGACCACACTTATACACACACAAATATGGATTGCACGTGGAAATGGGTTAAGTCACAGATTTTGAAATTGTTTTTAAAATTTGAATTTTTGAATCCAAAATAGTTTTGGAATTGGGATTGAAGCTTTTGAAAAATATGAATTTCAAAAATAAAAGTTATGTGAATAACTTAATTGAGTTTGAAATTTAAATAATTTGATTTAAATTTGAATTCAATATTTGAAGTTGAATTCTATAATTTGGGAACTAGGGTTTTAAAAAGTTATTCAACTTATAAATGGATTTATATGGGGTTTTAAACCATTTTAAAAGGTAATGTTTTGGAATTTAAAATTAACCCAAGATTCCAACTTGTATAAATCAGACTTTTCTGAAACGAAAACTACTGTTTTCAAATAATAGAAGTTTTCATATAAGAAATGGATTTCCAATGTATGTTAAAAGGAATTCAAGTTTTGAAATGAAAATGGTATTCCAAGTTATAAATAAATCTTTGGAACGGATTTTTGAAAGCTATAAATTAAATCTTTAATTTAAAGATTTATTGAGTTAATCCAATTGAAATGGAAGTTGTTTTGAAATCTATGAATAGATCTTTGTGAAACTAGGAGGAAACTTTGTGAAATAAATCTTTTTGTTTAAAGATTTAAAATGGTAATTTGTTTAACCATTTGAAAGAAAAGTTTTGGATTTTATAAGTTGTGACTTAACTAAAATCCCATATCCATATGTTTTAAAATATGGCGCTCATTATTCGGTTTAGCCGGGGGAGGACCTTGTGTCATATAGCCCATTCCGAATAGTGATACGACGTTATGGATAGCAATTGAAGACCGGTGGTGAAGACCGGATATTTCCAAAAACAAAAGGATAACTCATCGATTGTCTCTGCACTGGCTGATCCCCGGTATAGAGATCTTCATATGTGATGGGAAGTCCGGACGTGATTAGGGATTATCCGGATTTGCAAGGGCTTCTTCGGAAGTGCCTTCGGTTCTGTTCGAACCCGGAACAGACTTGTATGGTTGTATGTCCGACATTACACTTTGAGATGTTAACTGATTTCTATCAAATACATTTCTGCCTGGTGGCGGAGAATTTATTCTCTCAGCTTAACACCCTTCTCTGAGACGTACGAGCTCAGAGGTTATGTAGTTGATATTTATCAGTGATATTCCCAATTTGGTAATGTGGCATGCTGAGTGCTGCTGTGTGATGATCATTGGTTGATCATTTGTGATATTATCATTTGTTTGATCATTTATCTTTGTGATCATTGCTTTGGTCATCTGTTGACCCAAAGCATGGCTTTGTGCCAAAGCGTAGCTTTGTGGACGAGACTGCATCAGGACCTCACTCCCCGGAAATGGTCGAAATAGGAAAGATGCGGCAAGGTTATGAGGGTCGCTCCCTTTAGGGTATGTCATTTCCTTCTGGAAAAAGGTAGTGTCATGGTATGGAGCCCAGATGCTTACCTATGTGGTTGCTTCAATCTCATTATTCTGTGTGGTTGTTGCTTTGTGATGGAGGGCCCTCGGATAAAGGTCCCAAAGGATCGGGGAGTGGCATATTCGTGTAGTAGTTACCTAGTTACAGAGGTAACCCGGCCTTGTGTTGGCAGAGATCTAACCGTAACGTTAGTTCTCGGGACGTCCCGCCAGAGGCGTACCCATGTGGCATAGGAAGTTCCTTAGCCTGACCATTTGTTGGAAACCTAATTCCCAATACGAACCCCGCACGGTTTTAGTTGTATTACCTGCCATTTACTTATGGTGGTCACCACTGTTTAGATGGTAGCTATAGTAGGCATAGTTCGGAATGTCTATGCTGGCTACGATTGATATTATATTTTCGAAATGGCTTTCTACACTATGCACTAGTAATAATATCAAAGAATTTTTCCCGTACCAAGCATATTTGACTATCATAAGAAGAAATCTCCTCCAATTCTGCGATTGCATTGTGTGTGTGGCGGGAGGTCTTATGGTAGTTTCATTTTTCAAAAAGCATTGCGGATTTCAAATTTAAATTCTTTTGTTTGTTTTCAAAGACCAAATGTTTTTGTTTGCTCATGCCAGTCCCATGACTGACGTGGAGTTTATTGTTCCTTTCCTAAACTCTGGGTGCCCACTATTTCCCACACGGGCAGTCTAGAGTTGGGGTTTTCAGAAATCAATGGTAGGTGTAGATTCGATAGCTTTCAGCCTTAGGATTTGGCAACCGCATTTTGGATCGAGTTGCTTCTCTTCATCTTGAGTGGGAGTTCGAGCTATTGCTGGATTGGTGCCTTGGAGATGGAGATTACTGATATTGGAATTCTTTCTTGAAGACCACATTGGAGATTTTGTTCCGCTGCTAGTGTTATCTTTTATTTCCGCTGCTATTCTTTGTAACTCTGATGTATATTGATGTTCATTGTATCATTCTGTTGTATCAGATATTGTATCAAATGTTGTACATTGATATATATTATTCATTTCTTCCGCTGTGTTATTTACTTAATGTGTTATAAGCTCCGGCGACTCGAATTTGAACGATGAATCTGCGGCATTCGAGTACAATGTGAAGTATGGATGTCGATTTTCGAACGCGAAAAATTCGAATCGTTACATTTGGCATCAGAGCTGAAGGTTAAAACTTTAGCTCAGGAGTATAACACATTAAGTAACTCATTAGAGATAGGGTGAAGTAAACCCTAGAATGAGTATATCCCTGAGATATCCGTTCGAATGCCTCAGTAAATTCTCTTACTATCCACTGATAGTGAGTATGAGTGCGAGAAGAGAATGAGATAGGGGACATGGGAGTACCACTACAAATGGTCAATACCCTGCAACAGTGGGAATATCTTTTCTCTATCAATCTCCTTTGATTCGATTTCGAATTCTTTTGATTGCTTCGTGACTGCTCCAGAAAGAAGTTTCGGTGTGATGATGGCCATACGTATCGTTGTAGGAAATTCTTACTTCGTATCTTCATCGGTTTCTTATCAGCTTTCGATCTAAACTCTAATGAATTTGAAATTGAAAATATTAAATAAATTGGAAATTTTAAATTAGTAAATTGGTTAACTAATATGAAGATTTGATCCATCTATCTATTCTCTGGGATCCGATATATTCTACGAACGATTAGTTATTTCTTCGAACTAGTCAATGCCCTTGCATATTCGTAGACCGATGGACCCAAATATCTTGTGTAATATTATATGAGATTGTTCTCATATCTATTGTTGATATTCTTATTTGGTAAGCCAAATGCAGAATAGTTAATCGGCCTGATTTATGAGTCGATTATCTATCCTTGTGTATCTATCCATCATTAGTTGTCTTCCTACTTTCAAATTTCGAGGACGAAATTTCTTAAGCAGGGGAATCTGTAACATTCCTGAAATATTAGCCAAAATAATTCAATAATTAAATTGATTTTGAATTTAAACTGTGAATTTAATTGTGAATTAATTTGAGATTTCCAAAATAAACTTAAAATTTTAGATTATAAATAGAAATTTGGTGGGAATTTAAGGATAATTTTATTTGAGATGAATATGCACTATAATTTGAATAAATATATATATATGGATTGAAAGTTAAAGTTTTAAATAAGATTTTGATTTTGAAAATTCAAAATGTATATATTTATAAATTTGGATTTGAAAACCACATAATTTTATACTAGTAGAAATTTGGTAATATTTCTTTTGAAAATTTTATTTTGAATTAGATATAAATGATATAAAACTAAGCTTAAAAATAATATTGGTTTAAAAAGTAATATTATAAAATTGATATAAATAAATAAAAAAAAATTTAAAAGCTATTTCAGAATTTTAATTCAACCCTATTATATACTTTTTTATTTGATTTGATAAAAAGATTTAAAATACATCTTCTTCTGGAAAAGAATATAGTTTTATATTTCCAAAATTTGAAATGTAAAAATTTTACAAATGTTAGGAGAATGAAAATATAAATAATACAAATCACTTCCATATTTACAAATCAATAATACAAAAGAGGTAGAACATGAAAAATATATATATATATTACATATGTATATGTACAAACAATGTAATCATACCTTTAGATCTTACATGTTTACATACATACAAATAGCATCATTTCTTTTGTTTAAAATAATGAAATTAAAAAAAAAAAATACAAGAAACTTCACATCTTCCCATATGCCATCATATAGTATCTTAGAAAATCTGAAAAGAATAGTAGAAAAAGATTTGGCTTCACATCTTTCAAAGCCATAAAGCTGTTCAAAACATAAGATAAGAAAAAAAAAACAATTCAGTTTGAACTCAAAACAAAAGAAAAACCCAAAATCTTCATTCTCAGACCATACAAACTGCATTTTTCAAATCTGCATACATTTGCATTCATGTTAAAATCTGAAACCCAAACAAACCTTCAACTCCTCTTTCCAAAAATTGCAAATCTGCATCAAACAATCCAACTCCTCTTCTTCAAAATACAAGCCTGCGCATCCATTTAAAGCTCTGCATATCATTTATAGATCAAGTTGAAGCTTTACATTTCTAAGCATCTGAAGAAAGAGGTATGCATTCAAGGAGCCTGCCTGCATTTCATATTTTCAAAAGTCTGATACCCTGCAAGTTGATTGTGCTCTGCATTCTGCATAATTAGGTGAGTAACACTTAATTTAAAGTAAATTAAGTAGGATTGCTTGCTTGATTTACTACTGAGTTAAATGTTTGTACATGTTTTCTTTTTACTGCCTGTGTATTTATGAATGCAATGCATGTTTGATTCCATGGTTCTGATTGCTATAGTTTAAGTTCTAGTTAATAGAAAAATCCTATTTCTTTCGATTTGTTTGCTGTTATGTTTCAATCTTGATTGAAATTTGCTTATTTCAAAATAAAGTAAGCATAAAAAAAAATTATATAAGTTGTTTAGTTTTCTGTGTTGTCTGAAATATAAACACAATTAAATTCTGTAACTTGAAAAAAAAAATAGGTATCAAGAATTAAGGTTTCAAGTTTATAAATAGAATCATAAATGAATTCAAGAATTTTAAAAACAAAAATTCCAAATTATTTTGTGTGGTAAATATAGTGCAGTTTTCAAAGGCACGGTATTCTACATTTTTGATCAAGTTCAGTTGATCTTTGCCTGTGAACTAGTTAATTTGTTTTCTGAAGATAGTGTATCTATTAAGGATTGTGGGAAATTATTTAATTGAGTTGAAGTTGGGTTTGGTGTTGAAATTTGGAAGGTTTCTGTTATGAACCCTAGTTCCACTGAGTTGCTGTAATTGCTCGAGTATGAACTCAAGGGTTGATCGAGTTCAAAGATCTTTGGGGTGTGTATTGATGATGTGTTGAAGGAGTCATCGCCGGAGTATGGTGTGTGATGATGGTCGGAGATGGTTGATAATGGAGTTGACAGGTTTGAAGTGGAGGGGGGTTGGTCTGTTTCCAGGTTTGTGATATGTTGGGTTGCAGGGTTTTTGACTCGAGTTAGTCACGGGGGAAGTAGGAAATAACCCGAAGCAAGTAGGAAAATGACTCGAAGTCAAATAGGGTCTGTGTATTTTGTTGTTTCAGGCTTTTATTGACAGAAACTGTTACTGTTCTGTTTTTTTTTATTTTAAAAAGCCAAGTTTAGATTAAATCTGAAATTTGAATATGAAGATGAATTCAAAATATTTGAATTCTGATGTTGTAATAATTTAAATGCAAGAATTCAAATAAGATTAAGTTGCATTGTTTCAGGTTTTATTTAACAGACCTGTTCTGTTTTTTTTTTTATAATTTTAAGAATCAAGTTTAAACTAAAATGGAAATTTGAACTTAGGATTTAAAATTGAACCTAGGGATGAATTCAAATTGTTTGAATTATTATTTTGTAATAATTTAAATGCAGAAATTTTAAATTGGTTAAAAAAAGAAAAAAAAAAGAAAGGAGGAACATGAGCCTGTTTCCAGATTTTTAAGGTTTGAATTAAATGCAAACTACAATCTAACTTAGGTTTTTGAAACTCAATTCAAATATGAATTTGAATAAGTTGCAATTCTGTTCTTTTGAAATTATTTAAGTTCTGGAAATTTCAAAGTTTAAGTTTTAAAGTAAACAGAAAACTGTTTTCTGTTTTAAGTATTAAGATAAAGTTTAAAATTTGTAGGTGTAGGATTTAAACTGAGTGTAAGTTTGGAATTTGAATATGAATTCAAATTTAAATTTGTCAGATATTTAAAAAAATTTATGTTTTAAATTCAAATTTGATTTGAAACTCTCAAGTATAAAATGCATTGTTGTTTTGCATTTGAAGTAAAAGGTTAAGTATTTAATTTAGGAATTCAAGTGAATTCAAAACTGAGTTTTAAATCTGAATTTAAATTTTAAACTTTAGTTTTTAAAATAAAGATTTAAATTTAAATTGCTTTCAAATGATTTTCATTTGAATTGAAGGTGTAAATTATAGAAAGAGTTTTAAAGAATTTAAAACTAAAATGAGAATGAAAGTTGTATTTCAATTTTGAAGTTTTAAAGTAATTTTTAAAATTGATTTGAATTTGATTTGAATTGAAATTTAAATCCTTTTTCAACCTATTAATTAAGTATATGTTTCTTGTAAACATATAAGATTAAGTTGTGTATTGTTTTAAACTCTTATTTAAGACAAATTTGAGTCTTAAGTTTAAAGAAAATGTTAAATGGAATTTAATGTAGATTTAAAAACATTTTGTTTTTAAATGCATAATTTAAATAAGGAATGTTTATTTAAAGATAAAGAAAAGTATAATGATTTGTAATTCATTTAATTATTAAGGTAGTACAGATGGATAATTAATATAATTAATTAATTAATGAAATGGATAATTAATTAAAGTAATTAAGGGTTTTAATTTGATTAATTAAAGTTTAAGATTAATTTTTCTTAGAATAATTAAATTGTAATTAAGAAATCATTAATTGAATGATATTAGATTTTAAATTAATAATTGAAGATTTATTAATTGAATAAATATGGATAGTTAATTAATTAGGAATAATAAATGAAAGTAATCATGTAGGTAATAAATTTAAAACCACCCAGTTTATTCATCTTAATTGTAGATGCTGATTGTTATTGAATGTTGTGTGATGGATTGATATATTTGGTATGTGATGTGATGCTATGTGATACTTTGTGTTGAACTGCTATATTTGTGATGAATATACTGTCGTATGTATATGAAACCCTTTGACCCGTAAAACGACATTTGAGTTTCGATGCGACAGGGAGTCGGATTCCAGTTGGTTATCCGAAACCCACATCGAATCATATTAGTGAATTTTTGTGATTGATAATTTACTTTATCTATGAATCTGTGAATATAGATAAGCGTTATGGGTTATACCGCTTATCTTTATGATTGAATCTGTGATGATGATGTTGTGCACTATTGTGTGAAACCCCTGGACCACACTTATACACACACAAATATGGATTGCACGTGGAAATGGGTTAAGTCACAGATTTTGAAATTGTTTTTAAAATTTGAATTTTTGAATCCAAAATAGTTTTGGAATTGGGATTGAAGCTTTTGAAAAATATGAATTTCAAAAATAAAAGTTATGTGAATAACTTAATTGAGTTTGAAATTTAAATAATTTGATTTAAATTTGAATTCAATATTTGAAGTTGAATTCTATAATTTGGGAACTAGGGTTTTAAAAAGTTATTCAACTTATAAATGGATTTATATGGGGTTTTAAACCATTTTAAAAGGTAATGTTTTGGAATTTAAAATTAACCCAAGATTCCAACTTGTATAAATCGGACTTTTCTGAAACGAAAACTACTGTTTTCAAATAATAGAAGTTTTCATATAAGAAATGGATTTCCAATGTATGTTAAAAGGAATTCAAGTTTTGAAATGAAAATGGTATTCCAAGTTATAAATAAATCTTTGGAACGGATTTTTGAAAGCTATAAATTAAATCTTTAATTTAAAGATTTATTGAGTTAATCCAATTGAAATGGAAGTTGTTTTGAAATCTATGAATAGATCTTTGTGAAACTAGGAGGAAACTTTGTGAAATAAATCTTTTTGTTTAAAGATTTAAAATGGTAATTTGTTTAACCATTTGAAAGAAAAGTTTTGGATTTTATAAGTTGTGACTTAACTAAAATCCCATATCCATATGTTTTAAAATATGGCGCTCATTATTCGGTTTAGCCGGGGGAGGACCTTGTGTCATATAGCCCATTCCGAATAGTGATACGACGTTATGGATAGCAATTGAAGACCGGTGGTGAAGACCGGATATTTCCAAAAACAAAAGGATAACTCATCGATTGTCTCTGCACTGGCTGATCCCCGGTATAGAGATCTTCATATGTGATGGGAAGTCCGGACGTGATTAGGGATTATCCGGATTTGCAAGGGCTTCTTCGGAAGTGCCTTCGGTTCTGTTCGAACCCGGAACAGACTTGTATGGTTGTATGTCCGACATTACACTTTGAGATGTTAACTGATTTCTATCAAATACATTTCTGCCTGGTGGCGGAGAATTTATTCTCTCAGCTTAACACCCTTCTCTGAGACGTACGAGCTCAGAGGTTATGTAGTTGATATTTATCAGTGATATTCCCAATTTGGTAATGTGGCATGCTGAGTGCTGCTGTGTGATGATCATTGGTTGATCATTTGTGATATGATCATTTGTTTGATCATTTATCTTTGTGATCATTGCTTTGGTCATCTGTTGACCCAAAGCATGGCTTTGTGCCAAAGCGTAGCTTTGTGGACGAGACTGCATCAGGACCTCACTCCCCGGAAATGGTCGAAATAGGAAAGATGCGGCAAGGTTATGAGGGTCGCTCCCTTTAGGGTATGTCATTTCCTTCTGGAAAAAGGTAGTGTCATGGTATGGAGCCCAGATGCTTACCTATGTGGTTGCTTCAATCTCATTATTCTGTGTGGTTGTTGCTTTGTGATGGAGGGCCCTCGGATAAAGGTCCCAAAGGATCGGGGAGTGGCATATTCGTGTAGTAGTTACCTAGTTACAGAGGTAACCCGGCCTTGTGTTGGCAGAGATCTAACCGTAACGTTAGTTCTCGGGACGTCCCGCCAGAGGCGTACCCATGTGGCATAGGAAGTTCCTTAGCCTGACCATTTGTTGGAAACCTAATTCCCAATACGAACCCCGCACGGTTTTAGTTGTATTACCTGCCATTTACTTATGGTGGTCACCACTGTTTAGATGGTAGCTATAGTAGGCATAGTTCGGAATGTCTATGCTGGCTACGATTGATATTATATTTTCGAAATGGCTTTCTACACTATGCACTAGTAATAATATCAAAGAATTTTTCCCGTACCAAGCATATTTGACTATCATAAGAAGAAATCTCCTCCAATTCTGCGATTGCATTGTGTGTGTGGCGGGAGGTCTTATGGTAGTTTCATTTTTCAAAAAGCATTGCGGATTTCAAATTTAAATTCTTTTGTTTGTTTTCAAAGACCAAATGTTTTTGTTTGCTCATGCCAGTCCCATGACTGACGTGGAGTTTATTGTTCCTTTCCTAAACTCTGGGTGCCCACTATTTCCCACACGGGCAGTCTAGAGTTGGGGTTTTCAGAAATCAATGGTAGGTGTAGATTCGATAGCTTTCAGCCTTAGGATTTGGCAACCGCATTTTGGATCGAGTTGCTTCTCTTCATCTTGAGTGGGAGTTCGAGCTATTGCTGGATTGGTGCCTTGGAGATGGAGATTACTGATATTGGAATTCTTTCTTGAAGACCACATTGGAGATTTTGTTCCGCTGCTAGTGTTATCTTTTATTTCCGCTGCTATTCTTTGTAACTCTGATGTATATTGATGTTCATTGTATCATTCTGTTGTATCAGATATTGTATCAAATGTTGTACATTGATATATATTATTCATTTCTTCCGCTGTGTTATTTACTTAATGTGTTATAAGCTCCGGCGACTCGAATTTGAACGATGAATCTGCGGCATTCGAGTACAATGTGAAGTATGGATGTCGATTTTCGAACGCGAAAAATTCGAATCGTTACATTTGGCATCAGAGCTGAAGGTTAAAACTTTAGCTCAGGAGTATAACACATTAAGTAACTCATTAGAGATAGGGTGAAGTAAACCCTAGAATGAGTATATCCCTGAGATATCCGTTCGAATGCCTCAGTAAATTCTCTTACTATCCACTGATAGTGAGTATGAGTGCGAGAAGAGAATGAGATAGGGGACATGGGAGTACCACTACAAATGGTCAATACCCTGCAACAGTGGGAATATCTTTTCTCTATCAATCTCCTTTGATTCGATTTCGAATTCTTTTGATTGCTTCGTGACTGCTCCAGAAAGAAGTTTCGGTGTGATGATGGCCATACGTATCGTTGTAGGAAATTCTTACTTCGTATCTTCATCGGTTTCTTATCAGCTTTCGATCTAAACTCTAATGAATTTGAAATTGAAAATATTAAATAAATTGGAAATTTTAAATTAGTAAATTGGTTAACTAATATGAAGATTTGATCCATCTATCTATTCTCTGGGATCCGATATATTCTACGAACGATTAGTTATTTCTTCGAACTAGTCAATGCCCTTGCATATTCGTAGACCGATGGACCCAAATATCTTGTGTAATATTATATGAGATTGTTCTCATATCTATTGTTGATATTCTTATTTGGTAAGCCAAATGCAGAATAGTTAATCGGCCTGATTTATGAGTCGATTATCTATCCTTGTGTATCTATCCATCATTAGTTGTCTTCCTACTTTCAAATTTCGAGGACGAAATTTCTTAAGCAGGGGAATCTGTAACATTCCTGAAATATTAGCCAAAATAATTCAATAATTAAATTGATTTTGAATTTAAACTGTGAATTTAATTGTGAATTAATTTGAGATTTCCAAAATAAACTTAAAATTTTAGATTATAAATAGAAATTTGGTGGGAATTTAAGGATAATTTTATTTGAGATGAATATGCACTATAATTTGAATAAATATATATATATGGATTGAAAGTTAAAGTTTTAAATAAGATTTTGATTTTGAAAATTCAAAATGTATATATTTATAAATTTGGATTTGAAAACCACATAATTTTATACTAGTAGAAATTTGGTAATATTTCTTTTGAAAATTTTATTTTGAATTAGATATAAATGATATAAAACTAAGCTTAAAAATAATATTGGTTTAAAAAGTAATATTATAAAATTGATATAAATAAATAAAAAAAAAATTTAAAAGCTATTTCAGAATTTTAATTCAACCCTATTATATACTTTTTTATTTGATTTGATAAAAAGATTTAAAATACATCTTCTTCTGGAAAAGAATATAGTTTTATATTTCCAAAATTTGAAATGTAAAAATTTTACAAATGTTAGGAGAATGAAAATATAAATAATACAAATCACTTCCATATTTACAAATCAATAATACAAAAGAGGTAGAAGATGAAAAATATATATATATATTACATATGTATATGTACAAACAATGTAATCATACCTTTAGATCTTACATGTTTACATACATACAAATAGCATCATTTCTTTTGTTTAAAATTATGAAATTAAAAAAAAAAAAATACAAGAAACTTCACATCTTCCCATATGCCATCATATAGTATCTTAGAAAATCTGAAAAGAATAGTAGAAAAAGATTTGGCTTCACATCTTTCAAAGCCATAAAGCTGTTCAAAACATAAGATAAGAAAAAAAAAACAATTCAGTTTGAACTCAAAACAAAAGAAAAACCCAAAATCTTCATTCTCAGACCATACAAACTGCATTTTTCAAATCTGCATACATTTGCATTCATGTTAAAATCTGAAACCCAAACAAACCTTCAACTCCTCTTTCCAAAAATTGCAAATCTGCATCAAACAATCCAACTCCTCTTCTTCAAAATACAAGCCTGCGCATCCATTTAAAGCTCTGCATATCATTTATAGATCAAGTTGAAGCTTTACATTTCTAAGCATCTGAAGAAAGAGGTATGCATTCAAGGAGCCTGCCTGCATTTCATATTTTCAAAAGTCTGATACCCTGCAAGTTGATTGTGCTCTGCATTCTGCATAATTAGGTGAGTAACACTTAATTTAAAGTAAATTAAGTAGGATTGCTTGCTTGATTTACTACTGAGTTAAATGTTTGTACATGTTTTCTTTTTACTGCCTGTGTATTTATGAATGCAATGCATGTTTGATTCCATGGTTCTGATTGCTATAGTTTAAGTTCTAGTTAATAGAAAAATCCTATTTCTTTCGATTTGTTTGCTGTTATGTTTCAATCTTGATTGAAATTTGCTTATTTCAAAATAAAGTAAGCATAAAAAAAAAATTATATAAGTTGTTTAGTTTTCTGTGTTGTCTGAAATATAAACACAATTAAATTCTGTAACTTGAAAAAAAAAATAGGTATCAAGAATTAAGGTTTCAAGTTTATAAATAGAATCATAAATGAATTCAAGAATTTTAAAAACAAAAATTCCAAATTATTTTGTGTGGTAAATATAGTGCAGTTTTCAAAGGCACGGTATTCTACATTTTTGATCAAGTTCAGTTGATCTTTGCCTGTGAACTAGTTAATTTGTTTTCTGAATATAGTGTATCTATTAAGGATTGTGGGAAATTATTTAATTGAGTTGAAGTTGGGTTTGGTGTTGAAATTTGGAAGGTTTCTGTTATGAACCCTAGTTCCACTGAGTTGCTGTAATTGCTCGAGTATGAACTCAAGGGTTGATCGAGTTCAAAGATCTTTGGGGTGTGTATTGATGATGTGTTGAAGGAGTCATCGCCGGAGTATGGTGTGTGATGATGGTCGGAGATGGTTGATAATGGAGTTGACAGGTTTGAAGTGGAGGGGGGTTGGTCTGTTTCCAGGTTTGTGATATGTTGGGTTGCAGGGTTTTTGACTCGAGTTAGTCACGGGGGAAGTAGGAAATAACCCGAAGCAAGTAGGAAAATGACTCGAAGTCAAATAGGGTCTGTGTATTTTGTTGTTTCAGGCTTTTATTGACAGAAACTGTTACTGTTCTGTTTTTTTTTATTTTAAAAAGCCAAGTTTAGATTAAATCTGAAATTTGAATATGAAGATGAATTCAAAATATTTGAATTCTGATGTTGTAATAATTTAAATGCAAGAATTCAAATAAGATTAAGTTGCATTGTTTCAGGTTTTATTTAACAGACCTGTTCTGTTTTTTTTTTATAATTTTAAGAATCAAGTTTAAACTAAAATGGAAATTTGAACTTAGGATTTAAAATTGAACCTAGGGATGAATTCAAATTGTTTGAATTATTATTTTGTAATAATTTAAATGCAGAAATTTTAAATTGGTTAAAAAAAGAAAAAAAAAAAGAAAGGAGGAACATGAGCCTGTTTCCAGATTTTTAAGGTTTGAATTAAATGCAAACTACAATCTAACTTAGGTTTTTGAAACTCAATTCAAATATGAATTTGAATAAGTTGCAATTCTGTTCTTTTGAAATTATTTAAGTTCTGGAAATTTCAAAGTTTAAGTTTTAAAGTAAACAGAAAACTGTTTTCTGTTTTAAGTATTAAGATAAAGTTTAAAATTTGTAGGTGTAGGATTTAAACTGAGTGTAAGTTTGGAATTTGAATATGAATTCAAATTTAAATTTGTCAGATATTTAAAAAAATTTATGTTTTAAATTCAAATTTGATTTGAAACTCTCAAGTATAAAATGCATTGTTGTTTTGCATTTGAAGTAAAAGGTTAAGTATTTAATTTAGGAATTCAAGTGAATTCAAAACTGAGTTTTAAATCTGAATTTAAATTTTAAACTTTAGTTTTTAAAATAAAGATTTAAATTTAAATTGCTTTCAAATGATTTTCATTTGAATTGAAGGTGTAAATTATAGAAAGAGTTTTAAAGAATTTAAAACTAAAATGAGAATGAAAGTTGTATTTCAATTTTGAAGTTTTAAAGTAATTTTTAAAATTGATTTGAATTTGATTTGAATTGAAATTTAAATCCTTTTTCAACCTATTAATTAAGTATATGTTTCTTGTAAACATATAAGATTAAGTTGTGTATTGTTTTAAACTCTTATTTAAGACAAATTTGAGTCTTAAGTTTAAAGAAAATGTTAAATGGAATTTAATGTAGATTTAAAAACATTTTGTTTTTAAATGCATAATTTAAATAAGGAATGTTTATTTAAAGATAAAGAAAAGTATAATGATTTGTAATTCATTTAATTATTAAGGTAGTACAGATGGATAATTAATATAATTAATTAATTAATGAAATGGATAATTAATTAAAGTAATTAAGGGTTTTAATTTGATTAATTAAAGTTTAAGATTAATTTTTCTTAGAATAATTAAATTGTAATTAAGAAATCATTAATTGAATGATATTAGATTTTAAATTAATAATTGAAGATTTATTAATTGAATAAATATGGATAGTTAATTAATTAGGAATAATAAATGAAAGTAATCATGTAGGTAATAAATTTAAAACCACCCAGTTTATTCATCTTAATTGTAGATGCTGATTGTTATTGAATGTTGTGTGATGGATTGATATATTTGGTATGTGATGTGATGCTATGTGATACTTTGTGCTGAACTGCTATATTTGTGATGAATATACTGTCGTATGTATATGAAACCCTTTGACCCGTAAAACGACATTTGAGTTTCGATGCGACAGGGAGTCGGATTCCAGTTGGTTATCCGAAACCCACATCGAATCATATTAGTGAATTTTTGTGATTGATAATTTACTTTATCTATGAATCTGTGAATATAGATAAGCGTTATGGGTTATACCGCTTATCTTTATGATTGAATCTGTGATGATGATGTTGTGCACTATTGTGTGAAACCCCTGGACCACACTTATACACACACAAATATGGATTGCACGTGGAAATGGGTTAAGTCACAGATTTTGAAATTGTTTTTAAAATTTGAATTTTTGAATCCAAAATAGTTTTGGAATTGGGATTGAAGCTTTTGAAAAATATGAATTTCAAAAATAAAAGTTATGTGAATAACTTAATTGAGTTTGAAATTTAAATAATTTGATTTAAATTTGAATTCAATATTTGAAGTTGAATTCTATAATTTGGGAACTAGGGTTTTAAAAAGTTATTCAACTTATAAATGGATTTATATGGGGTTTTAAACCATTTTAAAAGGTAATGTTTTGGAATTTAAAATTAACCCAAGATTCCAACTTGTATAAATCGGACTTTTCTGAAACGAAAACTACTGTTTTCAAATAATAGAAGTTTTCATATAAGAAATGGATTTCCAATGTATGTTAAAAGGAATTCAAGTTTTGAAATGAAAATGGTATTCCAAGTTATAAATAAATCTTTGGAACGGATTTTTGAAAGCTATAAATTAAATCTTTAATTTAAAGATTTATTGAGTTAATCCAATTGAAATGGAAGTTGTTTTGAAATCTATGAATAGATCTTTGTGAAACTAGGAGGAAACTTTGTGAAATAAATCTTTTTGTTTAAAGATTTAAAATGGTAATTTGTTTAACCATTTGAAAGAAAAGTTTTGGATTTTATAAGTTGTGACTTAACTAAAATCCCATATCCATATGTTTTAAAATATGGCGCTCATTATTCGGTTTAGCCGGGGGAGGACCTTGTGTCATATAGCCCATTCCGAATAGTGATACGACGTTATGGATAGCAATTGAAGACCGGTGGTGAAGACCGGATATTTCCAAAAACAAAAGGATAACTCATCGATTGTCTCTGCACTGGCTGATCCCCGGTATAGAGATCTTCATATGTGATGGGAAGTCCGGACGTGATTAGGGATTATCCGGATTTGCAAGGGCTTCTTCGGAAGTGCCTTCGGTTCTGTTCGAACCCGGAACAGACTTGTATGGTTGTATGTCCGACATTACACTTTGAGATGTTAACTGATT
The DNA here is from genome assembly GCA_030765085.1 of Allium cepa. NCBI lineage: Eukaryota > Viridiplantae > Streptophyta > Magnoliopsida > Asparagales > Amaryllidaceae > Allium > Allium cepa. The sequence goes on along the minus strand of CM060937.1, from coordinate 355,285,515 downwards.
TCTATCAAATACATTTCTGCCTGGTGGCGGAGAATTTATTCTCTCAGCTTAACACCCTTCTCTGAGACGTACGAGCTCAGAGGTTATGTAGTTGATATTTATCAGTGATATTCCCAATTTGGTAATGTGGCATGCTGAGTGCTGCTGTGTGATGATCATTGGTTGATCATTTGTGATATGATCATTTGTTTGATCATTTATCTTTGTGATCATTGCTTTGGTCATCTGTTGACCCAAAGCATGGCTTTGTGCCAAAGCGTAGCTTTGTGGACGAGACTGCATCAGGACCTCACTCCCCGGAAATGGTCGAAACAGGAAAGATGCGGCAAGGTTATGAGGGTCGCTCCCTTTAGGGAATGTCATTTCCTTCTGGAAAATGGTAGTGTCATGGTATGGAGCCCAGATGCTTACCTATGTGGTTGCTTCAATCTCATTATTCTGTGTGGTTGTTGCTTTGTGATGGAGGGCCCTCGGATAAAGGTCCCAAAGGACCGGGGAGTGGCATATTCGTGTAGTAGTTACCTAGTTACAGAGGTAACCCGGCCTTGTGTTGGCAGAGATCTAACCGTAACGTTAGTTCTCGGGACGTCCCGCCAGAGGCGTACCCATGTGCCATAGGAAGTTCCTTAGCCTGACCATTTGTTGGAAACCTAATTCCCAATACGAACCCCGCACGGTTTTAGTTGTATTACCTGCCATTTACTTATGGTGGTCACCACTGTTTAGATGGTAGCTATAGTAGGCATAGTTCGGAATGTCTATGCTGGCTACGATTGATATTATATTTTCGAAATGGCTTTCTACACTATGCACTAGTAATAATATCAAAGAATTTTTCCCGTACCAAGCATATTTGACTATCATAAGAAGAAATCTCCTCCAATTCTGCGATTGCATTGTGTGTGTGGCGGGAGGTCTTATGGTAGTTTCATTTTTCAAAAAGCATTGCGGATTTCAAATTTAAATTCTTTTGTTTGTTTTCAAAGACCAAATGTTTTTGTTTGCTCATGCCAGTCCCATGACTGACGTGGAGTTTATTGTTCCTTTCCTAAACTCTGGGTGCCCACTATTTCCCACACGGGCAGTCTAGAGTTGGGGTTTTCAGAAATCAATGGTAGGTGTAGATTCGATAGCTTTTAGCCTTAGGATTTGGCAACCGCATTTTGGATCGAGTTGCTTCTCTTCATCTTGAGTGGGAGTTCGAGCTATTGCTGGATTGGTGCCTTGGAGATGGAGATTACTGATATTGGAATTCTTTCTTGAAGACCACATTGGAGATTTTGTTCCGCTGCTAGTGTTATCTTTTATTTCCGCTGCTATTCTTTGTAACTCTGATGTATATTGATGTTCATTGTATCATTCTGTTGTATCAGATATTGTATCAAATGTTGTACATTGATATATATTATTCATTTCTTCCGCTGTGTTATTTACTTAATGTGTTATAAGCTCCGGCGACTCGAATTTGAACGATCGAATCTGCGGCATTCGAGTACAATGTGAAGTATGGATGTCGATTTTCGAACGCGAAAAATTCGAATCGTTACAACAGAAGTCCTAGCTCCGAGATGATGACTGAACTACAACTCAGGCTGACCCGAGCGTAAAATAAAACATAAACACTCGAGTCAGGACATACATACTTATATAGTGTAAGCTAATTCAAGTGTACTTAAATATAAGGCAAGTAACTTAAAGGATGCTTGGGACCGCCCATCCTCTAAGGATCCGTTAAACTATTTACTATGTAGTAATACATCGCTATTATAATAGTGTCTATTTGTAAAATAAACTTACTTTTAAATAGCGTTAAGGGGTTACCCATATAGCCCTTAACACATAATATATTCCCATAGTCTATACAGTACCGTAATCTCCCCCGTACTGGGCGTCGTCAGAGGGCACTCCATAGGTGTGGTACAAAACCAAAATCGTATAAGGCTCGCTATGGTAGGTGACACGGCACAACTAGGCAATGCCTGGGTAGATATACCAATTACGCTTCCGAACCGATGGAAACGCGTAGCGCGCAGCTACCGCCCACCTCGAACAACACTCCCAAATCAAAGGTGCGCACCAAAACAATCACAAAAGTAATAGAATGGCATACGAAGAAGTGCTTCCGATCAGAGGTGCTACCTCATTAATCCGTCGATCGCTCCTGTTTTAGCCACCTTATGCCAACTCATGGAAGTCGGGTCCACGTATATACCTCAAAGGAAACGTCACCACCATCCTACTTCATTCTGGAATCTCCACCGCGTACACGGTTGTTAAAGTGGTTTTCGGTATCGACAGAGAGTATGCCAGATATCAGTCATTTCAATTAATATAAAATACCATTTAAATCTATCCAATTTATTTAGGAATTAATTGCCTTTCAACTCACATTTAAAAGTTAAATTCTTCCGTTTAAACCATTTAAAGTCAATTCCTTATTCTTATTTATTCATATTATATTCCAAAATTTAAGCTCCTTTTTTTTTCAAAGATTATTTCCATAAATTTTATTAAAAAAATCAAAATTCAGTTTCCGTAGCACTTATAAGATGCTACCTAAAGTTATAGGTTAAAACAGTCTATTTACAAAAGACAGCATTTAAGTGCTGTAATTGATTAACTTAACCATTAAGTTTTAAATTCCAAAATAAAACTTAATATCAATTATTTTACTTGACTAAAATCTCACTTTTAACAAAAATTCAGAATTTTCCAAAATAAGTTATACTCCAAAAATTTACATAAACATTCATTTATTTAACATTTGACTCATTCAAAAACCATTATAAATAAATAAATAAATAAATCCTTCAAATACATTTAAACCAGAAAATTATAAACTTTCTATTTAATTTTTTTTTTAAAACATTTTATAAAATATTATATAAACCACGGGTCTGTATATAGTTTTCTAGCCTAGGTCAAGTGATACGGATATATATCATTTCAATCCGCAATTTACAAAAACCCCGGGTTCTATCATTTCAAACGCGCAATCCCAAGTTAAATATTTAAAATTAAACAATTAAATAAATAAATGAATAAATAATTATCGTACAGGCCTATCATTTCATCCTATAACGATCTCAAATTTACAGGGAACTTGCGGTGATGATTTAACAGTAAATAAGCATTAAATAGTATAACTGCAATAATATAAAATAAATAAACAACTAATGATGTGTCAATTAATAATGGGGTTTAACATCATACGCTTATATCACAGGCAGATAAAATTTAATAAATAATTTACAAATACACTTGTGATAAATCACGGATATATAGGTATGTTTGTCTGGTGAGAAATACTCACCTTAAAGCTGCAGAAATTTTGATTCAAAATGAAAATCCCCCGAAAAAGAATCGCACAGCGGGTAACGATCAAATTTTCCCCGGATGTCACGCCTAGATTCAAGATCCAAATACCGAATACGTGACTTTAAAAATTACGTTCAAAGCAAAAATTTTGAGACAATTGGAACGAATAGAGTAAAAGAAATTTTGGTTCAGCTTTTGCTCGACTGCCTCACCCCACATCCCGACCCCAACTTCATAGGCTTGGCAATGCTATTTATTATTATTATTATATATATATAAATTTTTCCAACGGCATGTCCTACTTATCTAGTTTGAAAATATGAATTTTATGCAAAACTTGCGTCTCTGCCTAGATAAACACGTCTCTGCCAAACTCCAAATCAAAACATGCACACATCATAACATCTCCATATTTTTAAAATCCTTTCCCTATAGTCACGTCTTCCCTTCAGTTTTCAGATAACACGTCCTCCATGCATAGATGCAAACTATCCCACGCAACTATATGCTTCAAAGCATTGCAGGCCTTCAACTGAAACTCTTTATATTCTTTTGCCATTTTATGAACCATGCCTTGCAAAACACGTCCCATTTTGACATTCTATGTCTTCTTTCAAATTTGGAAAGCCTTCTATCAGTTCTACTCAATGATATTACAGGGTTATGCTCGGCAATGGTCTTTCTTTTTTTCTTCTTTTTTTTTCCTTTTTTTTTTCATTATGGCTATAACAACCTATATCAACTACAGGCACACACACATGAAATCTCTACAGAATGCAACTAAGCTTGACTTCCTATATGATATGCACGGCAAAACATGGCAACACTATCAGGGGGAAAAGAAAGGCATGTACTTAGTCAAAGACGGCAGAAATAAGGAGTGAGAAGTAGTCGAGTAAGGTGAAAAAGAAAAGGAAAAAAACTGAAGAAGGAAAACAAAAATATAAGGGAGGGAGAAAGAAAACAGAGAGAATACAAAAGAAGAAGAGGAATAGAAATATTACCTGATTGTATGCAAGCTCACGAGAAGAAACAGAGAGAAGATGGTGGAATTTTGTAACTGAGTATGGTGCATATATATAGATAAACAACTTGCGAAATTTAAGGAAGAGGCAAGCGAAAAAAAATATGTGTGATTTCTTTCCAGTTTTCTTTAGTTTGATTTCTAGAAAAATATGCGCGATTTATATTGCCAGATTTGAATGGATAAAGCTTGCATTGTTTGATTAGCAAGGTTTAAATGCAGAGAAGAAACGGCAAGCATTGATGGAAGATAATTTATACGTGATTAATATTGCCAATTTTCTTTCATTCGAATGGATAAGTCTAAGTGATTTTAAATGCAGAGGGGAAAGAATTTGAACCATTCCAAGTTATACGAAAATTCTTGATTTAATGCATTCATTCTGATGCGTGAATTAAAAATGAATACAGGGACATGCGCAAGAAATAATAAATAAGAAAGGTAAGAGGCAAATGCCAAAAATGTTAAATGAATAAAATTTTATGTCACGGGCAAAGGAAGGCAAATTTGATTTTCTCTCAGATAATATATGCGTGATTTACTGCCAGATATATGAAAAATTTGATTGCAACGTTATATCTCTTTTTATTCTCTCCCCAATTAATAGTTGCGTGATTTATATAGTCTGAGAGATTTATATACAAAGAATCAGCAAGTATTAATTTGCTTTGCATGCTACTTCAAGGACAGATTCGAATGCATGCGTTGATTTATGTCACGGAGAGAAAATGGTAAGAATTTAATTTTCTGATTGATTGAATTTTAGAAGGCAAGCAATTATATTTGATTGAGAGGAATGAATGGCAAGTGGAATAAAATTTATTTGTGAAAGTTTTTAAATCAAATCTCTATAAAGAGGCAAATGACAAAGATGTTAAAGGAAATAAATTTCACTGATATGTCACGCGCAAGGAAAGCAAGTTTGATTTCTTTCCAGATGATATTTGCGTGAAAGGGAAACACGATTTTGAAAACAATATTGGTAGTGGGAATCTCCATAATTAGTGCATGATTTTAGAGAAACGGATAGGCACGAAATCAATACGTTTTGGTTGGAAATCTCCTAACTGATTTTATTAATCCATATAGATATTGAAATAATTTTTTTTTAAAGTACGCCAAACTGACGCATTACCATACGCCCAAAAATTTATGCAAAAGTAACATTTTTAATTTATACGTTATACGTTACTTATACCATTACAATGCGTGCCCTTTTTAAATTCGAAATTATCAGTTTATTAATATGCTATAAATTCTTAACATTTATTACTAAATTAAAAAGATAAAACTTTGGTTGCATCTCTCTCTGATTCTTATTACCATAAAAAGGCGATTTATTATCCAAATGGACCAAACATTACAAATTTTTAAAGCAAGTATATAATCCAATTTTATTTTTTTTTATTAAAATTCCCATTTAGAGTTATCCTTAAACAAAGTGAAACTTTCATTTATTATTTAGCATTTTGGAAATGATTTGATCAAATTAAAATATATATAAATTGGGAAGTAAATTTTACTGGAAAGAGAAAAATAACGTAAGAGATATGAGTAAAGAGAAAAATAACGTAAGAGATATGGGTAAAGAGAAAAACGCATATGAAATAGGCAAGCAGATAGGAGAATGGATACTGCGCATGACTGAGATTTAGGAGAAAATTGTGTTTTGAAAAATGCAAGAAATAAATTTTGTTGAATGGAAAAAAACCTATGAAATCAAAATTTTAAAGTAATGCTTTGAATTTAGAGGCAACATATTTGATTTGAATGCTAGAATATTCCTTCCCTCTAAAACACATGCCACCGATAAATTTACTCATTTACACTAAGGTCATATTTTTAAGAATGTGTACCATAGCCATAATATTTTATGCCCAAAATATACCAAAATAACGGATTAAAATTCTATACGTTTTCTTATATATATATATATATATATATATATATATATATATATATATACACGGTATTTATTCCCTAAATTTAGGTGCCCTTTTTAACGCGTAATTACCCAGTTCATTTATACACTAAAAAAACTCGAAATTCTAACCGTGCCGAGACTCGAACTCGTGACATAAGTGAATAGCCTAGATGTCTTAACCACCTAAGCTATTAATGTTTTCTTAATTAAAACTTGATTTTGCTAGAAATTAAGTTATTTACCATCTTCGACAAAAACCCAAATTTCCAAATTAAAATTAATTCTTAACCATGTCAAAATTTCAGAGATCTTATTATTTAATTAAAAATTTGGTCAATTGTTTTTATTTTTATTTTTAATCACTTTAAAATTTAGATTTTTATATAATAAACCCCAAAGTTTTTAAAATACAAGTGAAAAATACTTGTTAAAAATTTGGGCTGTTACACTCTCCCTCACTCAGAACTTTTCGTCCTCGAAAAGGAAGTAGGTAGGGGAATAGAAACAACCAGAAAGAAAACTAAATTGAAACTTAAATTAGAATCATTAATCTAAACAATAAAAATTCAATTTTAAATTAATCATTGATTTCATCTATTTATACTTAAAATTCTAACATTTATTTATTTACATATTTACTTGTATAATATCCCTACACTAAAAAAATCATTCATTTTTTTTTATCCAAATTTTACACAAGGTATTATAACATTCTAATTTAAAATGTTTAATTTTAGTCCAAATTTGAAATGGTAATTTAACTTAATTTTTAAAGTAAATTTACCATTTCCCAAAATAAACTAAATTCCCCATTTAGTTTCTTCTTTATTCCAAACTATAATTAAATTTATTTCTCTCAATATTTTCTCATCTATGTCAAATATTTTTCTCAATATCTAAACCATATAAATTCAATTTAAATTAATTAATATTCAATAATTGATTTAATTCATTTGATTTTTATAGAAGTTAAATCAATCTTAACTATTTCCAAATTAATTATCTTATTATCCAATTATTTTCTAAAATCAGAAATTTGTATAGTCATTTATAATAATCATCTTTTATTCAACAAATTTAATTCTTCTTTATTCCAGATTATTATTGAATATATTCTACTTAATGTATCTTATCGCACATATTAAGTAGATTATATTTAATATAACTATTCCAATATATTTTTAAATTTCCTTTAACACCATTTGATATTGTATATTATTCAATTATTATTTTATTTCTATTTACCTCTATTTGTCTTGTTGTAACTGAAACTTTAAGTGTATAACATTTATTATAACCACTCAAATTTTATTTATAAAATCCTTTTCTATTGTACATTATCCAATTACATAGTTAATTTCTGAATGATTTAGGTAAGTTATATTGGCACGCAATTATACAAGTAAAAATTTTCCAATTCTATTATTCAAGTTTAAATATTTATTCAAAATTTGACTTTATTTTATCATTAGAATCACCTTTTAACATAAATTTATGAATTAAATTTCCAATTAACTTCAAACCCTTTAGAGATAAATAAATACATACATATAGCATATGTCAAATCAAATTTAAATCATATATCTATATATATTATAAATTAAGTCATATTTAGAAATTCAAATCAATTAAATTTTTGAAGCAAAACTACAACGTGGTCTCTTTACTTCGATACTCGAAAATGAATGTCGATGATGTGGCAGTCATCACCGAAATTATTTTCCAGCGACAAAGAGAAGAACACTAATTTTTCAAACTTTAAAATTCTTTGGAAACAAATTTATATTCGAAAAAAATAATTTAAATAATAATATATCCTTTTAAGACTTTAAACACAAGGTTTGAAACTATCAGAAATTAAATTCTTAAATTCTTGTTTTAAATCCATTTCTGTTTCCAAATAAATTTATAACCATGTTTTATAGTTCAATTATTTATATAAGACAAAACCAATGGTTTACAAAACCATCAATAAAATCAAACACTATTATCTCTGAACAACTAGTTAAATTCTGAAAATTATACTTATATATATAATATTAGATTTTTCCCAAATATAGGAATAAATTTTTCAAAACAAGGATAGAGATTCAATTTGATGGATTCAATTCAAAGAGAATTTTGATTTAAAGATAAATTGGAATCAGAAGATCCGATGATTACATAACAGAACAAGGAACTAGATAAGTTTATATAAATTGCGGACAACCTTAACCTGGTCAACCGTGACTTAAAGAATCAGATCGAATGTAGATTTACCATTCGATCCGAAGAGATAGAGTTCGGAATAACCAAAGATACTAGCATATAAACTGAGGTTAAATATAAATCTCTGGTGAATCCATGCTAATTGTAAAGGAGTTTCACCCCTTTATTAGAATATTGACGAGACCGCCAATTCACTATAAAGATAATCCGAAATGGAGTTATGGGATACTCCAGAAATCGAAAGAAAATGAATAGTGAGGGACACGAATGAACTTCGGAACCGCAGGGTACGTTCCAAAATTCAAAGGAAATCGAATCAAAAGGAAGAGATTCAAGCTCGAATGAAAGTGATTCTGTAAATCAAATTTACCATACATTCTAATTTTTGCCTAGAGCCAAAGCTCTGATACCAAATGCAACGACCCAGTATTTTCAACCATTCGCATCCGCTAATGTCGGACTTGAATTGTTCAAAATACCGCGTTGTAATTAAAATTTGGCAAATCTCAAAATATACAGTAATAATTAATCACAGACACAGAATCAGAATACTCGCAGCGGAATTTAAAAATACTTAGTGGTTCATGAAGCCACTATAAATAGTCTCAACAAATACAAATTACAAAGTCTTCCATCCCAAATATAGTTTAAATCATCAAATAGAAAATCCAAAAATCCCAAAGTTTTGATTTCATAAATAAGAAAACGGACAAAAAGAAGCCAGCAACTTGAAAGGATCTACAGAAGTCCTAGCTTCGAGATGATGACTGAACTGCAACTCAGGCTGACCCGAGCATAAAATAAAACATAAACACTCGAGTCAGGACATACATACTTATATAGTGTAAGCTAATTCAAGTGTACTGTAATATAAGGCAAGTAAGTTAAAGGATGCTTGGGACCGCCCATCCTCTAAGGATCCGTTAAACTATTTACTATGTAGTAATACATCGCTATTATAATAGTGTCTATTTGTAAAATAAACTTACTTTTAAATAGCGTTAAGGGGTTACCCATATAGCCCTTAACACATAATATATTCCCATAGTCTATACAGTACCGTAATCTCCCCCGTACTGGGCGTCGTCAGAGAGCACTCCATAGGTATGGTACAAAACCTAAATCGTATAAGGCTCGCTATGGTAGGTGACACGGCACAACTAGGCAATGCCAGGGTAGATATACCAATTACGCTTCCGGACCGATGGAAACGCGTAGCGCGCAGCTACCGCCCACCTCGAACAACACTTCCAAATCAAAGGTGCGCACCAAAACAATCACAAAAGTAATAGAATGGCATACGAAGAAGTGCGTCCGATCAGAGGTGCTACCTCATTAATCCATCGATCGCTCCCGTTTTAGCCACCTTATGCCAACTCACGGGAGTCGGGTCCACGTATATACCTCAAAGGAAACGTCACCACCATCCTACTTCATTCTGGAATCTCCACCGCGTACACGGTTGTTAAAGTGGTTTTCGGTATCGACAGAGAGTATGCCAGATATCCGATCCCAGTCTTTTTAACAACCAAACGTTATTATAACCCGTGGTTACAACTTTAAAAAAAAATGGTATTTATACTTAAAAAAAATCAAAATAAATTTCAAATACATTTCAATATCATAATATCCTTTCAAACATCATTTATTTAAACATCAGTCATTTCAATTAATATAAAATACCATTTAAATCTATTCAATTTATTTAGGAATTAATTGCCTTTCAACTCACATTTAAAAGTTAAATTCTTCCGTTTAAACCATTTAAAGTCAATTCCTTATTCTTATTTATTCATATTATATTCCAAAATTTAAGCTCCTTTTTTTTCAAAGATTATTTCCATAAATTTTATTAAAACAATCAAAATTCAGTTTCCGTAGCACTTATAAAATGCTACCTAAAGTTATAGGTTAAAACAGTCTATTTGCAAAAGACAGCATTTAAGTGCTGTAATTTATTAACTTAACCATTAAGTTTTAAATTCCAAAATAAAACTTAATATCAATTATTTTACTTGACTAAAATCTCACTTTTAACAAAAATTCAGAATTTTCCAAAATAAGTTATACTCCAAAAATTTACATAAACATTCATTTATTTAACATTTGACTCATTCAAAAACCATTATAAATAAATAAATCCTTCAAATACATTTAAACCAGAAAATTATAAACTTTCTATTTAAATTTTTTTTTTTAAACAGTTCATAAAATATTATATAAACCACGGGTCTGTATATAGTTTTCTAGCCTAGGTCAAGTGATACGGATATATATCATTTCAATCCGCAATTTACAAAAACCCCGGGTTCTATCATTTCAAACGCGCAATCCCAAGTTAAATATTTAAAATTAAACAATTAAATAAATAAATGAATGAATAATTATCGTACAGGCCTATCATTTCATCCTATAACGATCTCAAATTTACAGGGAACTTGCAGTGATGATTTAACAGTAAATAAGCATTAAATAGTATAACTGCAATAATATAAAATAAATAAACAACTAATGATGTGTCAATTAATAATGGGGTTTAACATCATACGCTTATATCACAGGCAGATAAAATTTAATAAATAATTTACAAATACACTTGTGATAAATCACGGATATATAGGTATGTTTGTCTGGTGAGAAATACTCACCTTAAAGCTGCAGAAATTTTGATTCAAAATGAAAATCCCCCGAAAAAGAATCGCACAAATTTTCCCCGGATGTCACGCCTAGATTCAAGATCCAAATACCGAATGCGTGACTTTAAAAATTACGGTCAAAGCAAAAATTTTGAGACAATTGGAACGAATAGAGTAAAAGAAATTTTGGTTCAGCTTTTGCTCGACTGCCTCACCCCACATCCCGACCCCAACTTCATAGGCTTGGCAATGCTATTTATTATTATTATTATATATATATAAATTTTTCCAACGGCATGTCCTACTTATCTAGTTTGAAAATATGAATTTTATGCAAAACTTGCGTCTCTGCCTAGATAAACACGTCTCTGCCAAACTCCAAATCAAAACATGCACACATCATAACATCTCCATATTTTTAAAATCCTTTCCCTATAGTCACGTCTTCCCTTCAGTTTTCAGATAACACGTCCTCCATGCATAGATGCAAACTATCCCACGCAACTATATGCTTCAAAGCATTGCAGGCCTTCAACTGAAACTCTTTATATTCTTTTGCCATTTTATGAACCATGCCTTGCAAAACACGTCCCATTTTGACATTCTATGTCTTCTTTCAAATTTGGAAAGCCTTCTATCAGTTCTACTCAATGATATTACAGGGTTATGCTCGGCAATGGTCTTTCTTTTTTTTTTTCTTTTTTTTTTCCTTTTTTTTTTTTCATTATGGCTATAACAACCTATATCAACTACAGGCACACACACATGAAATCTCTACAGAATGCAACTAAGCTTGACTTCCTATATGATATGCACGGCAAAACATGGCAACACTATCAGGGGAAAAGAAAGGCATGTACTTAGTCAAAGACGGCAGAAATAAGGAGTGAGAAGTAGTCGAGTAAGGTGAAAAAGAAAAGGAAAAAAACTGAAGAAGGAAAACAAAAATATAAGGGAGGGAGAAAGAAAACAGAGAGAATACAAAAGAAGAAGAGGAATAGAAATATTACCTGATTGTATGCAAGCTCACGAGAAGAAACAGAGAGAAGATGGTGGAATTTTGTAACTGAGTATGGTGCATATATATAGATAAACAACTTGCGAAATTTAAGGAAGAGGCAAGCGAAAAAAAATATGTGTGATTTCTTTCCAGTTTTCTTTAGTTTGATTTCTAGAAAAATATGCGCGATTTATATTGCCAGATTTGAATGGATAAAGCTTGCATTGTTTGATTAGCAAGGTTTAAATGCAGAGAAGAAACGGCAAGCATTGATGGAAGATAATTTATACATGATTAATATTGCCAATTTTCTTTCATTCGAATGGATAAGTCTAAGTGATTTTAAATGCAGAGAGGAAAGAATTTGAACCATTCCATGTTATACGAAAATTCTTGATTTAATGCATTCATTCTGATGCGTGAATTAAAAATGAATACAGGGACATGCGCAAGAAATAATAAATAAGAAAGGTAAGAGGCAAATGCCAAAAATGTTAAATGAATAAAATTTTATGTCACGGGCAAAGGAAGGTAAATTTGATTTTCTCTCAGATAATATATGCGTGATTTACTGCCAGATATATGAAAAATTTGATTGCAACGTTATATCTCTTTTTATTCTCTCCCCAATTAATAGTTGCGTGATTTATATAGTCTGAGAGATTTATATACAAAGAATCAGCAAGTATTAATTTGCTTTGCATGCTACTTCAAGGACAGATTCGAATGCATGCGTTGATTTATGTCACGGAGAGAAAATGGTAAGAATTTAATTTTCTGATTGATTGAATTTTAGAAGGCAAGCAATTATATTTGATTGAGAGGAATGAATGGCAAGTGGAATAAAATTTATTTGTGAAAGTTTTTAAATCAAATCTCTATAAAGAGGCAAATGACAAAGATGTTAAAGAAAATAAATTTCACTGATATGTCACGCGCAAGGAAAGCAAGTTTGATTTCTTTCCAGATGATATTTGCGTGAAAGGGAAACACGATTTTGAAAACAATATTGGTAGTGGGAATCTCCATAATTAGTGCATGATTTTAGAGAAACGGATAGGCACGAAATCAATACGTTTTGGTTGGAAATCTCCTAACTGATTTTATTAATCCATATAGATATTGAAATAATTTTTTTTTAAAGTACGCCAAACTGACGCATTACCATACGCCCAAAAATTTATGCAAAAGTAACATTTTTTATTTATACGTTATACGTTACTTATACCATTACAATGCGTGCCCTTTTTAAATTCGAAATTATCAGTTTATTAATATGCTATAAATTCTTAACATTTATTACTAAATTAAAAAGATAAAACTTTGGTTGCATCTCTCTCTGATTCTTATTACCATAAAAAGGCGATTTATTATCCAAATGGACCAAACATTACAAATTTTTAAAGCAAGTATATAATCCAATTTTATTTTTTTTTATTAAAATTCCCATTTAGAGTTATCCTTAAACAAAGTGAAACTTTCATTTATTATTTAGCATTTTGGAAATGATTTGATCAAATTAAAATATATATAAATTGGGAAGTAAATTTTACTGGAAAGAGAAAAATAACGTAAGAGATATGAGTAAAGAGAAAAATAACGTAAGAGATATGAGTAAAGAGAAAAACGCATATGAAATAGGCAAGCAGATAGGAGAATGGATACTGCGCATGACTGAGATTTAGGAGAAAATTGTGTTTTGAAAAATGCAAGAAATAAATTTTGTTGAATGGAAAAAAACCTATGAAATCAAATTTTTAAAGTAATGCTTTGAATTTAGAGGCAACATATTTGATTTGAATGCTAGAATATTCCTTCCCTCTAAAACACATGCCACCGATAAATTTACTCATTTACACTAAGGTCATATTTTTAAGAATGTGTACCATAGCCATAATATTTTATGCCCAAAATATACCAAAATAACGGATTAAAATTCTATACGTTTTCTTATATATATATATATATATATATATATATATATACATATACATATACACACACGGTATTTATTCCCTAAATTTAGGCGCCCTTTTTAACGCGTAATTACCCAGTTCATTTATACACTAAAAAAACTCGAAATTCTAACCGTGCCGAGACTCGAACTCGTGACCTGTCGTGAATAGCCTAGATGTCTTAACCACCTAAGCTATTAATGTTTTCTTAATTAAAACTTGATTTTGCTAGAAATTAAGTTATTTACCATCTTCGACAAAAACCCAAATTTCCAAATTAAAGTTAATTCTTAACCATGTCAAAATTTCAGAGATCTTATTATTTAATTAAAAATTTGGTCAATTGTTTTTATTTTTATTTTTAATCACTTTAAAATTTAGATTTTTATATAATAAACCCCAAAGTTTTTAAAATACAAGTGAAAAATACTTGTTAAAAATTTGGGCTGTTACACTCTCCCTCACTCAGAACTTTTCGTCCTCGAAAAGGAAGAAGGTAGGGGAATAGAAACAACCTGAAAGAAAACTAAATTGAAACTTAAATTAGAATCATTAATCTAAACAATAAAAATTCAATTTTAAATTAATCATTGATTTCATCTATTTATACTTAAAATTCTAACATTTATTTATTTACATATTTACTTGTATAATATCCCTACACTAAAAAAATCATTCATTTTTTTTATCCAAATTTTACACAAGGTATTATAACATTCTAATTTAAAATGTTTAATTTTAGTCCAAATTTGAAATGGTAATTTAACTTAATTTTTAAAGTAAATTTACCATTTCCCAAAATAAACTAAATTCCCCATTTAGTTTCTTCTTTATTCCAAACTATAATTAAATTTATTTCTCTCAATATTTTCTCATCTATGTCAAATATTTTTCTCAATATCTAAACCATATAAATTCAATTTAAATTAATTAATATTCAATAATTGATTTAATTCATTTGATTTTTATAGAAGTTAAATCAATCTTAACTATTTCCAAATTAATTATCTTATTATCCAATTATTTTCTAAAATCAGAAATTTGTATAGTCATTTATAATAATCATCTTTTATTCAACAAATTTAATTCTTCTTTATTCCAGATTATTATTGAATATATTCTACTTAATGTATCTTATCGCACATATTAAGTAGATTATATTTAATATAACTATTCCAATATATTTTTAAATTTCCTTTAACACCATTTGATATTGTATATTATTCAATTATTATTTTATTTCTATTTACCTCTATTTGTCTTGTTGTAACTGAAACTTTAAGTGTATAACATTTATTATAACCACTCAAATTTTATTTATAAAATCCTTTTCTATTGTACATTATCCAATTACATAGTTAATTTCTGAATGATTTAGGTAAGTTATATTGGCACGCAATTATACAAGTAAAAATTTTCCAATTCTATTATTCAATTTTAAATATTTATTCAAAATTTGACTTTATTTTATCATTAGAATCACCTTTTAACATAAATTTATGAATTAAATTTCCAATTAACTTCAAACCCTTTAGAGATAAATAAATACATACATATAGCATATGTCAAATCAAATTTAAATCATATATCTATATATATTATAAATTAAGTCATATTTAGAAATTCAAATCAATTAAATTTTTGAAGCAAAACTACAACGTGGTCTCTTTACTTCGATACTCGAAAATGAATGTCGATGATGTGGCAGTCATCACCGAAATTATTTTCCAGCGACAAAGAGAAGAGCACTAATTTTTCAAACTTTAAAATTCTTTGGAAACAAATTTATATTCGAAAAAAATAATTTAAATAATAATATATCCTTTTAAGACTTTAAACACAAGGTTTGAAACTATCAGAAATTAAATTCTTAAATTCTTGTTTTAAATCCATTTCTGTTTCCAAATAAATTTATAACCATGTTTTATAGTTCAATTATTTATATAAGACAAAACCAATGGTTTACAAAACCATCAATAAAATCAAACACTATTATCTCTGAACAACTAGTTAAATTCTGAAAATTATACTTATATATATAATATTAGATTTTTCCCAAATATAGGAATAAATTTTTCAAAACAAGGATAGAGATTCAATTTGATGGATTCAATTCAAAGAGAATTTTGATTTAAAGATAAATTGGAATCAGAAGATCCGATGATTACATAACAGAACAAGGAACTAGATAAGTTTATATAAATTGCGGACAACCTTAACCTGGTCAACCGTGACTTAAAGAATCAGATCGAATGTAGATTTACCATTCGATCCGAAGAGATAGAGTTCGGAATAACCAAAGATACTAGCATATAAACTGAGGTTAAATATAAATCTCTGGTGAATCCATGCTAATTGTAAAGGAGTTTCACCCCTTTATTAGAATATTGACGAGACCGCCAATTCACTATAAAGATAATCCGAAATGGAGTTATGGGATACTCCAGAAATCGAAAGAAAATGAATAGTGAGGGACACGAATGAACTTCGGAACCGCAGGGTACGTTCCAAAATTCAAAGGAAATCGAATCAAAAGGAAGAGATTCAAGCTCGAATGAAAGTGATTCTGTAAATCAAATTTACCATACATTCTAAGTTTTGCCTAGAGCCAAAGCTCTGATACCAAATGCAACGACCCAGTATTTTCAACCATTCGCATCCGCTAATGTCGGACTTGAATTGTTCAAAATACCGCGTTGTAATTAAAATTTGGCAAATCTCAAAATATACAGTAATAATTAATCACAGACACAGAATCAGAATACTCGCAGCGGAATTTAAAAATACTTAGTGGTTCATGAAGCCACTATAAATAGTCTCAACAAATACAAATTACAAAGTCTTCCATCCCAAATATAGTTTAAATCATCAAATAGAAAATCCAAAAATCCCAAAGTTTTGATTTCATAAATAAGAAAACGGACAAAAAGAAGCCAGCAACTTGAAAGGATCTACAGAAGTCCTAGCTTCGAGATGATGACTGAACTGCAACTCAGGCTGACCCGAGCATAAAATAAAACATAAACACTCGAGTCAGGACATACATACTTATATAGTGTAAGCTAATTCAAGTGTACTGTAATATAAGGCAAGTAACTTAAAGGATGCTTGGGACCGCCCATCCTATAAGGATCCGTTAAACTATTTACTATGTAGTAATACATCGCTATTATAATAGTGTCTATTTGTAAAATAAACTTACTTTTAAATAGCGTTAAGGGGTTACCCATATAGCCCTTAACACATAATATATTCCCATAGTCTATACAGTACCGTAATCTCCCCCGTACTGGGCGTCGTCAGAGGGCACTCCATAGGTATGGTACAAAACCAAAATCGTATAAGGCTCGCTATGGTAGGTGACACGGCACAACTAGGCAATGCCAGGGTAGATATACCAATTACGCTTCCGGACCGATGGAAACGCGTAGCGCGCAGCTACCGCCCACCTCGAACAACACTCCCAAATCAAAGGTGCGCACCAAAACAATCACAAAAGTAATAGAATGGCATACGAAGAAGTGCGTCCGATTAGAGGTGCTACCTCGTTAATCCATCGATCGCTCCTGTTTTAGCCACCTTATGCCAACTCACAGGAGTCGGGTCCACGTATATACCTCAAAGGAAACGTCACCACCATCCTACTTCATTCTGGAATCTCCACCGCGTACACGGTTGTTAAAGTGGTTTTCGGTATCGACAGAGAGTATGCCAGATATCCGATCCCAGTCTTTTTAACAACCAAACGTTATTATAACCCGTGGTTACAACTTTAAAAAAAAATGGTATTTATACTTAAAAAAAATCAAAATAAATTTCAAATACATTTCAATATCATAATATCCTTTCAAACATCATTTATTTAAACATCAGTCATTTCAATTAATATAAAATACCATTTAAATCTATTCAATTTATTTAGGAATTAATTGCCTTTCAACTCACATTTAAAAGTTAAATTCTTCCATTTAAACCATTTAAAGTCAATTCCTTATTCTTATTTATTCATATTATATTCCAAAATTTAAGCTCCTTTTTTTTTCAAAGATTATTTCCATAAATTTTATTAAAACAATCAAAATTCAGTTTCCGTAGCACTTATAAAATGCTACCTAAAGTTATAGGTTAAAACAGTCTATTTGCAAAAGACAGCATTTAAGTGCTGTAATTTATTAACTTAACCATTAAGTTTTAAATTCCAAAATAAAACTTAATATCAATTATTTTACTTGACTAAAATCTCACTTTTAACAAAAATTCAGAATTTTCCAAAATAAGTTATACTCCAAAAATTTACATAAACATTCATTTATTTAACATTTGACTCATTCAAAAACCATTATAAATAAATAAATAAATAAATCCTTCAAATACATTTAAACCAGAAAATTATAAACTTTCTATTTAAATTTTTTTTTTAAACATTTCATAAAATATTATATAAACCACGGGTCTGTATATAGTTTTCTAGCCTAGGTCAAGTGATACGGATATATATCATTTCAATCCGCAATTTACAAAAACCCCGGGTTCTATCATTTCAAACGCGCAATCCCAAGTTAAATATTTAAAATTAAACAATTAAATAAATAAATGAATAAATAATTATCGTACAGGCCTATCATTTCATCCTATAACGATCTCAAATTTACAGGGAACTTGCAATGATGATTTAACAGTAAATAAGCATTAAATAGTATAACTGCAATAATATAAAATAAATAAACAACTAATGATGTGTCAATTAATAATGGGGTTTAACATCATACGCTTATATCACAGGCAGATAAAATTTAATAAATAATTTACAAATACACTTGTGATAAATCACGGATATATAGGTATGTTTGTCTGGTGAGAAATACTCACCTTAAAGCTGCAGAAATTTTGATTCAAAATGAAAATCCCCCGAAAAAGAATCGCACAGCGGGTAACGATCAAATTTTCCCCGGATGTCACGCCTAGATTCAAGATCCAAATACCGAATACGTGACTTTAAAAATTACGGTCAAAGCAAAAATTTTGAGACAATTGGAACGAATAGAGTAAAAGAAATTTTGGTTCAGCTTTTGCTCGACTGCCTCACCCCACATCCCGACCCCAACTTCATAGGCTTGGCAATGCTATTTATTATTATTATTATATATATATAAATTTTTCCAACGGCATGTCCTACTTATCTAGTTTGAAAATATGAATTTTATGCAAAACTTGCGTCTCTGCCTAGATAAACACGTCTCTGCCAAACTCCAAATCAAAACATGCACACATCATAACATCTCCATATTTTTAAAATCCTTTCCCTATAGTCACGTCTTCCCTTCAGTTTTCAGATAACACGTCCTCCATGCATAGATGCAAACTATCCCACGCAACTATATGCTTCAAAGCATTGCAGGCCTTCAACTGAAACTCTTTATATTCTTTTGCCATTTTATGAACCATGCCTTGCAAAACACGTCCCATTTTGACATTCTATGTCTTCTTTCAAATTTGGAAAGCCTTCTATCAGTTCTACTCAATGATATTACAGGGTTATGCTCGGCAATGGTCTTTCTTTTTTTTTCTTTTTTTTTCCTTTTTTTTTTTCATTATGGCTATAACAACCTATATCAACTACAGGCACACACACATGAAATCTCTACAGAATGCAACTAAGCTTGACTTCCTATATGATATGCACGGCAAAACATGGCAACACTATCAGGGGGAAAAGAAAGGCATGTACTTAGTCAAAGACGGCAGAAATAAGGAGTGAGAAGTAGTCGAGTAAGGTGAAAAAGAAAAGGAAAAAAACTGAAGAAGGAAAACAAAAATATAAGGGAGGGAGAAAGAAAACAGAGAGAATACAAAAGAAGAAGAGGAATAGAAATATTACCTGATTGTATGCAAGCTCACGAGAAGAAACAGAGAGAAGATGGTGGAATTTTGTAACTGAGTATGGTGCATATATATAGATAAACAACTTGCGAAATTTAAGGAAGAGGCAAGCGAAAAAAAATATGTGTGATTTCTTTCCAGTTTTCTTTAGTTTGATTTCTAGAAAAATATGCGCGATTTATATTGCCAGATTTGAATGGATAAAGCTTGCATTGTTTGATTAGCAAGGTTTAAATGCAGAGAAGAAACGGCAAGCATTGATGGAAGATAATTTATACGTGATTAATATTGCCAATTTTCTTTCATTCGAATGGATAAGTCTAAGTGATTTTAAATACAGAGAGGAAAGAATTTGAACCATTCCAAGTTATACGAAAATTCTTGATTTAATGCATTCATTCTGATGCGTGAATTAAAAATGAATACAGGGACATGCGCAAGAAATAATAAATAAGAAAGGTAAGAGGCAAATGCCAAAAATGTTAAATGAATAAAATTTTATGTCACGGGCAAAGGAAGGCAAATTTGATTTTCTCTCAGATAATATATGCGTGATTTACTGCCAGATATATGAAAAATTTGATTGCAACGTTATATCTCTTTTTATTCTCTCCCCAATTAATAGTTGCGTGATTTATATAGTCTGAGAGATTTATATACAAAGAATCAGCAAGTATTAATTTGCTTTGCATGCTACTTCAAGGACAGATTCGAATGCATGCGTTGATTTATGTCACGGAGAGAAAATGGTAAGAATTTAATTTTCTGATTGATTGAATTTTAGAAGGCAAGCAATTATATTTGATTGAGAGGAATGAATGGCAAGTGGAATAAAATTTATTTGTGAAAGTTTTTAAATCAAATCTCTATAAAGAGGCAAATGACAAAGATGTTAAAGGAAATAAATTTCACTGATATGTCACGCGCAAGGAAAGCAAGTTTGATTTCTTTCCAGATGATATTTGCGTGAAAGGGAAACACGATTTTGAAAACAATATTGGTAGTGGGAATCTCCATAATTAGTGCATGATTTTAGAGAAACGGATAGGCACGAAATCAATACGTTTTGGTTGGAAATCTCCTAACTGATTTTATTAATCCATATAGATATTGAAATAATTATTTTTTAAAGTACGCCAAACTGACGCATTACCATACGCCCAAAAATTTATGCAAAAGTAACATTTTTAATTTATACGTTATACGTTACTTATACCATTACAATGCGTGCCCTTTTTAAATTCGAAATTATCAGTTTATTAATATGCTATAAATTCTTAACATTTATTACTAAATTAAAAAGATAAAACTTTGGTTGCATCTCTCTCTGATTCTTATTACCATAAAAAGGCGATTTATTATCCAAATGGACCAAACATTACAAATTTTTAAAGCAAGTATATAATCCAATTTTATTTTTTTTTATTAAAATTCCCATTTAGAGTTATCCTTAAACAAAGTGAAACTTTCATTTATTATTTAGCATTTTGGAAATGATTTGATCAAATTAAAATATATATAAATTGGGAAGTAAATTTTACTGGAAAGAGAAAAATAACGTAAGAGATATGAGTAAAGAGAAAAATAACGTAAGAGATATGAGTAAAGAGAAAAACGCATATGAAATAGGCAAGCAGATAGGAGAATGGATACTGCGCATGACTGAGATTTAGGAGAAAATTGTGTTTTGAAAAATGCAAGAAATAAATTTTGTTGAATGGAAAAAAACCTATGAAATCAAATTTTTAAAGTAATGCTTTGAATTTAGAGGCAACATATTTGATTTGAATGCTAGAATATTCCTTCCCTCTAAAACACATGCCACCGATAAATTTACTCATTTACACTAAGGTCATATTTTTAAGAATGTGTACCATAGCCATAATATTTTATGCCCAAAATATACCAAAATAACGGATTAAAATTCTATACGTTTTCTTATATATATATATATATATATATATATATATATATACATATACATATACACACACGGTATTTATTCCCTAAATTTAGGCGCCCTTTTTAACGCGTAATTACCCAGTTCATTTATACACTAAAAAAACTCGAAATTCTAACCGTGCCGAGACTCGAACTCGTGACCTGTCGTGAATAGCCTAGATGTCTTAACCACCTAAGCTATTAATGTTTTCTTAATTAAAACTTGATTTTGCTAGAAATTAAGTTATTTACCATCTTCGACAAAAACCCAAATTTCCAAATTAAAGTTAATTCTTAACCATGTCAAAATTTCAGAGATCTTATTATTTAATTAAAAATTTAGTCAATTGTTTTTATTTTTATTTTTAATCACTTTAAAATTTAGATTTTTATATAATAAACCCCAAAGTTTTTAAAATACAAGTGAAAAATACTTGTTAAAAATTTGGGCTGTTACACTCTCCCTCACTCAGAACTTTTCGTCCTCGAAAAGGAAGAAGGTAGGGGAATAGAAACAACTTGAAAGAAAACTAAATTGAAACTTAAATTAGAATCATTAATCTAAACAATAAAAATTCAATTTTAAATTAATCATTGATTTCATCTATTTATACTTAAAATTCTAACATTTATTTATTTACATATTTACTTGTATAATATCCCTACACTAAAAAAATCATTCATTTTTTTTTATCCAAATTTTACACAAGGTATTATAACATTCTAATTTAAAATGTTTAATTTTAGTCCAAATTTGAAATGGTAATTTAACTTAATTTTTAAAGTAAATTTACCATTTCCCAAAATAAACTAAATTCCCCATTTAGTTTCTTCTTTATTCCAAACTATAATTAAATTTATTTCTCTCAATATTTTCTCATCTATGTCAAATATTTTTCTCAATATCTAAACCATATAAATTCAATTTAAATTAATTAATATTCAATAATTGATTTAATTCATTTGATTTTTATAAAAGTTAAATCAATCTTAACTATTTCCAAATTAATTATCTTATTATCCAATTATTTTCTAAAATCAGAAATTTGTATAGTCATTTATAATAATCATCTTTTATTCAACAAATTTAATTCTTCTTTATTCCAGATTATTATTGAATATATTCTACTTAATGTATCTTATCGCACATATTAAGTAGATTATATTTAATATAACTATTCCAATATATTTTTAAATTTCCTTTAACACCATTTGATATTGTATATTATTCAATTATTATTTTATTTCTATTTACCTCTATTTGTCTTGTTGTAACTGAAACTTTAAGTGTATAACATTTATTATAACCACTCAAATTTTATTTATAAAATCCTTTTCTATTGTACATTATCCAATTACATAGTTAATTTCTGAATGATTTAGGTAAGTTATATTGGCACGCAATTATACAAGTAAAAATTTTCCAATTCTATTATTCAAGTTTAAATATTTATTCAAAATTTGACTTTATTTTATCATTAGAATCACCTTTTAACATAAATTTATGAATTAAATTTCCAATTAACTTCAAACCCTTTAGAGATAAATAAATACATACATATAGCATATGTCAAATCAAATTTAAATCATATATCTATATATATTATAAATTAAGTCATATTTAGAAATTCAAATCAATTAAATTTTTGAAGCAAAACTACAACGTGGTCTCTTTACTTCGATACTCGAAAATGAATGTCGATGATGTGGCAGTCATCACCGAAATTATTTTCCAGCGACAAAGAGAAGAGCACTAATTTTTCAAACTTTAAAATTCTTTGGAAACAAATTTATATTCGAAAAAAATAATTTAAATAATAATATATCCTTTTAAGACTTTAAACACAAGGTTTGAAACTATCAGAAATTAAATTCTTAAATTCTTGTTTTAAATCCATTTCTGTTTCCAAATAAATTTATAACCATGTTTTATAGTTCAATTATTTATATAAGACAAAACCAATGGTTTACAAAACCATCAATAAAATCAAACACTATTATCTCTGAACAACTAGTTAAATTCTGAAAATTATACTTATATATATAATATTAGATTTTTCCCAAATATAGGAATAAATTTTTCAAAACAAGGATAGAGATTCAATTTGATGGATTCAATTCAAAGAGAATTTTGATTTAAAGATAAATTGGAATCAGAAGATCCGATGATTACATAACAGAACAAGGAACTAGATAAGTTTATATAAATTGCGGACAACCTTAACCTGGTCAACCGTGACTTAAAGAATCAGATCGAATGTAGATTTACCATTCGATCCGAAGAGATAGAGTTCGGAATAACCAAAGATACTAGCATATAAACTGAGGTTAAATATAAATCTCTGGTGAATCCATGCTAATTGTAAAGGAGTTTCACCCCTTTATTAGAATATTGACGAGACCGCCAATTCACTATAAAGATAATCCGAAATGGAGTTATGGGATACTCCAGAAATCGAAAGAAAATGAATAGTGAGGGACACGAATGAACTTCGGAACCGCAGGGTACGTTCCAAAATTCAAAGGAAATCGAATCAAAAGGAAGAGATTCAAGCTCGAATGAAAGTGATTCTGTAAATCAAATTTACCATACATTCTAAGTTTTGCCTAGAGCCAAAGCTCTGATACCAAATGCAACGACCCAGTATTTTCAACCATTCGCATCCGCTAATGTCGGACTTGAATTGTTCAAAATACCGCGTTGTAATTAAAATTTGGCAAATCTCAAAATATACAGTAATAATTAATCACAGACACAGAATCAGAATACTCGCAGCGGAATTTAAAAATACTTAGTGGTTCATGAATCCACTATAAATAGTCTCAACAAATACAAATTACAAAGTCTTCCATCCCAAATATAGTTTAAATCATCAAATAGAAAATCCAAAAATCCCAAAGTTTTGATTTCATAAATAAGAAAACGGAAAAAAAGAAGCCAGCAACTTGAAAGGATCTACAGAAGTCCTAGCTTCGAGATGATGACTGAACTGCAACTCAGGCTGACCCGAGCATAAAATAAAACATAAACACTCGAGTCAGGACATACATACTTATATAGTGTAAGCTAATTCAAGTGTACTGTAATATAAGGCAAGTAACTTAAAGGATGCTTGGGACCGCCCATCCTCTAAGGATCCGTTAAACTATTTACTATGTAGTAATACATCGCTATTATAATAGTGTCTATTTGTAAAATAAACTTACTTTTAAATAGCGTTAAGGGGTTACCCATATAGCCCTTAACACATAATATATTCCCATAGTCTATACAGTACCGTAATCTCCCCCGTACTGGGCGTCGTCAGAGGGCACTCCATAGGTATGGTACAAAACCAAAATCGTATAAGGCTCGCTATGGTAGGTGACACGGCACAACTAGGAAATGCCAGGGTAGATATACCAATTACGCTTCCGGACCGATGGAAACGAGTAGCGCGCAGCTACCGCCCACCTCGAACAACACTCCCAAATCAAAGGTGCGCACCAAAACAATCACAAAAGTAATAGAATGGCATACGAAGAAGTGCGTCCGATCAGAGGTGCTACCTCGTTAATCCATCGATCGCTCCTGTTTTAGCCACCTTATGCCAACTCACGGGAGTCGGGTCCACGTATATACCTCAAAGGAAACGTCACCACCATCCTACTTCATTCTGGAATCTCCACCGCGTACACGGTTGTTAAAGTGGTTTTCGGTATCGACAGAGAGTATGCCAGATATCCGATCCCAGTCTTTTTAACAACCAAACGTTATTATAACCCGTGGTTACAACTTTAAAAAAAAATGGTATTTATACTTAAAAAAAATCAAAATAAATTTCAAATACATTTCAATATCATAATATCCTTTCAAACATCATTTATTTAAACATCAGTCATTTCAATTAATATAAAATACCATTTAAATCTATTCAATTTATTTAGGAATTAATTGCCTTTCAACTCACATTTAAAAATTAAATTCTTCCGTTTAAACCATTTAAAGTCAATTCCTTATTCTTATTTATTCATATTGTATTCCAAAATTTAAGCTCCTTTTTTTTTCAAAGATTATTTCCATAAATTTTATTAAAACAATCAAAATTCAGTTTCCGTAGCACTTATAAAATGCTACCTAAAGTTATAGGTTAAAACAGTCTATTTGCAAAAGACAGCATTTAAGTGCTGTAATTTATTAACTTAACCATTAAGTTTTAAATTCCAAAATAAAACTTAATATCAATTATTTTACTTGACTAAAATCTCACTTTTAACAAAAATTCAGAATTTTCCAAAATAAGTTATACTCCAAAAATTTACATAAACATTCATTTATTTAACATTTGACTCATTCAAAAACCATTATAAATAAATAAATAAATAAATCCTTCAAATACATTTAAACCAGAAAATTATAAACTTTCTATTTAATTTTTTTTTTAAACATTTCATAAAATATTATATAAACCACGGGTCTGTATATAGTTTTCTAGCCTAGGTCAAGTGATACGGATATATATCATTTCAATCCGCAATTTACAAAAACCCCGGGTTCTATCATTTCAAACGCGCAATCCCAAGTTAAATATTTAAAATTAAACAATTGAATAAATAAATGAATAAATAATTATCGTACAGGCCTATCATTTCATCCTATAACGATCTCAAATTTACAGGGAACTTGCAATGATGATTTAACAGTAAATAAGCATTAAATAGTATAACTGCAATAATATAAAATAAATAAACAACTAATGATGTGTCAATTAATAATGGGGTTTAACATCATACGCTTATATCACAGGCAGATAAAATTTAATAAATAATTTACAAATACACTTGTGATAAATCACGGATATATAGGTATGTTTGTCTGGTGAGAAATACTCACCTTAAAGCTGCAGAAATTTTGATTCAAAATGAAAATCCCCCGAAAAAGAATCGCACAGCGGGTAACGATCAAATTTTCCCCGGATGTCACGCCTAGATTCAAGATCCAAATACCGAATACGTGACTTTAAAAATTACGGTCAAAGCAAAAATTTTGAGACAATTGGAACGAATAGAGTAAAAGAAATTTTGGTTCAGCTTTTGCTCGACTGCCTCACCCCACATCCCGACCCCAACTTCATAGGCTTGGCAATGCTATTTATTATTATTATTATATATATATAAATTTTTCCAACGGCATGTCCTACTTATCTAGTTTGAAAATATGAATTTTATGCAAAACTTGCGTCTCTGCCTAGATAAACACGTCTCTGCCAAACTCCAAATCAAAACATGCACACATCATAACATCTCCATATTTTTAAAATCCTTTCCCTATAGTCACGTCTTCCCTTCAGTTTTCAGATAACACGTCCTCCATGCATAGATGCAAACTATCCCACGCAACTATATGCTTCAAAGCATTGCAGGCCTTCAACTGAAACTCTTTATATTCTTTTGCCATTTTATGAACCATGCCTTGCAAAACACGTCCCATTTTGACATTCTATGTCTTCTTTCAAATTTAGAAAGCCTTCTATCAGTTCTACTCAATGATATTACAGGGTTATGCTCGGCAATGGTCTTTCTTTTTTTTTTTCTTTTTTTTTCCTTTTTTTTTCATTATGGCTATAACAACCTATATCAACTACAGGCACACACACATGAAATCTCTACAGAATGCAACTAAGCTTGACTTCCTATATGATATGCACGGCAAAACATGGCAACACTATCAGGGGGAAAAGAAAGGCATGTACTTAGTCAAAGACGGCAGAAATAAGGAGTGAGAAGTAGTCGAGTAAGGTGAAAAAGAAAAGGAAAAAAACTGAAGAAGGAAAACAAAAATATAAGGGAGGGAGAAAGAAAACAGAGAGAATACAAAAGAAGAAGAGGAATAGAAATATTACCTGATTGTATGCAAGCTCACGAGAAGAAACAGAGAGAAGATGGTGGAATTTTGTAACTGAGTATGGTGCATATATATAGATAAACAACTTGCGAAATTTAAGGAAGAGGCAAGCGAAAAAAAATATGTGTGATTTCTTTCCAGTTTTCTTTAGTTTGATTTCTAGAAAAATATGCGCGATTTATATTGCCAGATTTGAATGGATAAAGCTTGCATTGTTTGATTAGCAAGGTTTAAATGCAGAGAAGAAACGGCAAGCATTGATGGAAGATAATTTATACGTGATTAATATTGCCAATTTTCTTTCATTCGAATGGATAAGTCTAAGTGATTTTAAATGCAGAGAGGAAAGAATTTGAACCATTCCAAGTTATACGAAAATTCTTGATTTAATGCATTCATTCTGATGCGTGAATTAAAAATGAATACAGGGACATGCGCAAGAAATAATAAATAAGAAAGGTAAGAGGCAAATGCCAAAAATGTTAAATGAATAAAATTTTATGTCACGGGCAAAGGAAGGCAAATTTGATTTTCTCTCAGATAATATATGCGTGATTTACTGCCAGATATATGAAAAATTTGATTGCAACGTTATATCTCTTTTTATTCTCTCCCCAATTAATAGTTGCGTGATTTATATAGTCTGAGAGATTTATATACAAAGAATCAGCAAGTATTAATTTGCTTTGCATGCTACTTCAAGGACAGATTCGAATGCATGCGTTGATTTATGTCACGGAGAGAAAATGGTAAGAATTTAATTTTCTGATTGATTGAATTTTAGAAGGCAAGCAATTATATTTGATTGAGAGGAATGAATGGCAAGTGGAATAAAATTTATTTGTGAAAGTTTTTAAATCAAATCTCTATAAAGAGGCAAATGACAAAGATGTTAAAGGAAATAAATTTCACTGATATGTCACGCGCAAGGAAAGCAAGTTTGATTTCTTTCCAGATGATATTTGCGTGAAAGGGAAACACGATTTTGAAAACAATATTGGTAGTGGGAATCTCCATAATTAGTGCATGATTTTAGAGAAACGGATAGGCACGAAATCAATACGTTTTGGTTGGAAATCTCCTAACTGATTTTATTAATCCATATAGATATTGAAATAATTTTTTTTTAAAGTACGCCAAACTGACGCATTACCATACGCCCAAAAATTTATGCAAAAGTAACATTTTTAATTTATACGTTATACGTTACTTATACCATTACAATGCGTGCCCTTTTTAAATTCGAAATTATCAGTTTATTAATATGCTATAAATTCTTAACATTTATTACTAAATTAAAAAGATAAAACTTTGGTTGCATCTCTCTCTGATTCTTATTACCATAAAAAGGCGATTTATTATCCAAATGGACCAAACATTACAAATTTTTAAAGCAAGTATATAATCCAATTTTATTTTTTTTTATTAAAATTCCCATTTAGAGTTATCCTTAAACAAAGTGAAACTTTCATTTATTATTTAGCATTTTGGAAATGATTTGATCAAATTAAAATATATATAAATTGGGAAGTAAATTTTACTGGAAAGAGAAAAATAACGTAAGAGATATGAGTAAAGAGAAAAATAACGTAAGAGATATGAGTAAAGAGAAAAACGCATATGAAATAGGCAAGCAGATAGGAGAATGGATACTGCGCATGACTGAGATTTAGGAGAAAATTGTGTTTTGAAAAATGCAAGAAATAAATTTTGTTGAATGGAAAAAAACCTATGAAATCAAATTTTTAAAGTAATGCTTTGAATTTAGAGGCAACATATTTGATTTGAATGCTAGAATATTCCTTCCCTCTAAAACACATGCCACCGATAAATTTACTCATTTACACTAAGGTCATATTTTTAAGAATGTGTACCATAGCCATAATATTTTATGCCCAAAATATACCAAAATAACGGATTAAAATTCTATACGTTTTCTTATATATATATATATATATATATATATATATATATATATATATACGGTATTTATTCCCTAAATTTAGGCGCCCTTTTTAACGCGTAATTACCCAGTTCATTTATACACTAAAAAAACTCGAAATTCTAACCGTGCTGAGACTCGAACTCGTGACCTGTCGTGAATAGCCTAGATGTCTTAACCACCTAAGCTATTAATGTTTTCTTAATTAAAACTTGATTTTGCTAGAAATTAAGTTATTTACCATCTTCGACAAAAACCCAAATTTCCAAATTAAAGTTAATTCTTAACCATGTCAAAATTTCAGAGATCTTATTATTTAATTAAAAATTTAGTCAATTGTTTTTATTTTTATTTTTAATCACTTTAAAATTTAGATTTTTATATAATAAACCCCAAAGTTTTTAAAATACAAGTGAAAAATACTTGTTAAAAATTTGGGCTGTTACACTCTCCCTCACTCAGAACTTTTCGTCCTCGAAAAGGAAGAAGGTAGGGGAATAGAAACAACTTGAAAGAAAACTAAATTGAAACTTAAATTAGAATCATTAATCTAAACAATAAAAATTCAATTTTAAATTAATCATTGATTTCATCTATTTATACTTAAAATTCTAACATTTATTTATTTACATATTTACTTGTATAATATCCCTACACTAAAAAAATCATTCATTTTTTTTATCCAAATTTTACACAAGGTATTATAACATTCTAATTTAAAATGTTTAATTTTAGTCCAAATTTGAAATGGTAATTTAACTTAATTTTTAAAGTAAATTTACCATTTCCCAAAATAAACTAAATTCCCCATTTAGTTTCTTCTTTATTCCAAACTATAATTAAATTTATTTCTCTCAATATTTTCTCATCTATGTCAAATATTTTTCTCAATATCTAAACCATATAAATTCAATTTAAATTAATTAATATTCAATAATTGATTTAATTCATTTGATTTTTATAAAAGTTAAATCAATCTTAACTATTTCCAAATTAATTATCTTATTATCCAATTATTTTCTAAAATCAGAAATTTGTATAGTCATTTATAATAATCATCTTTTATTCAACAAATTTAATTCTTCTTTATTCCAGATTATTATTGAATATATTCTACTTAATGTATCTTATCGCACATATTAAGTAGATTATATTTAATATAACTATTCCAATATATTTTTAAATTTCCTTTAACACCATTTGATATTGTATATTATTCAATTATTATTTTATTTCTATTTACCTCTATTTGTCTTGTTGTAACTGAAACTTTAAGTGTATAACATTTATTATAACCACTCAAATTTTATTTATAAAATCCTTTTCTATTGTACATTATCCAATTACATAGTTAATTTCTGAATGATTTAGGTAAGTTATATTGGCACGCAATTATACAAGTAAAAATTTTCCAATTCTATTATTCAAGTTTAAATATTTATTCAAAATTTGACTTTATTTTATCATTAGAATCACCTTTTAACATAAATTTATGAATTAAATTTCCAATTAACTTCAAACCCTTTAGAGATAAATAAATAAATACATATAGCATATGTCAAATCAAATTTAAATCATATATCTATATATATTATAAATTAAGTCATATTTAGAAATTCAAATCAATTAAAATTTTGAAGCAAAACTACAACGTGGTCTCTTTACTTCGATACTCGAAAATGAATGTCGATGATGTGGCAGTCATCACCGAAATTATTTTCCAGCGACAAAGAGAAGAGCACTAATTTTTCAAACTTTAAAATTCTTTGGAAACAAATTTATATTCGAAAAAAATAATTTAAATAATAATATATCCTTTTAAGACTTTAAACACAAGGTTTGAAACTATCAGAAATTAAATTCTTAAATTCTTGTTTTAAATCCATTTCTGTTTCCAAATAAATTTATAACCATGTTTTATAGTTCAATTATTTATATAAGACAAAACCAATGGTTTACAAAACCATCAATAAAATCAAACACTATTATCTCTGAACAACTAGTTAAATTCTGAAAATTATACTTATATATATAATATTAGATTTTTCCCAAATATAGGAATAAATTTTTCAAAACAAGGATAGAGATTCAATTTGATGGATTCAATTCAAAGAGAATTTTGATTTAAAGATAAATTGGAATCAGAAGATCCGATGATTACATAACAGAACAAGGAACTAGATAAGTTTATATAAATTGCGGACAACCTTAACCTGGTCAACCGTGACTTAAAGAATCAGATCGAATGTAGATTTACCATTCGATCCGAAGAGATAGAGTTCGGAATAACCAAAGATACTAGCATATAAACTGAGGTTAAATATAAATCTCTGGTGAATCCATGCTAATTGTAAAGGAGTTTCACCCCTTTATTAGAATATTGACGAGACCGCCAATTCACTATAAAGATAATCCGAAATGGAGTTATGGGATACTCCAGAAATCGAAAGAAAATGAATAGTGAGGGACACGAATGAACTTCGGAACCGCAGGGTACGTTCCAAAATTCAAAGGAAATCGAATCAAAAGGAAGAGATTCAAGCTCGAATGAAAGTGATTCTGTAAATCAAATTTACCATACATTCTAAGTTTTGCCTAGAGCCAAAGCTCTGATACCAAATGCAACGACCCAGTATTTTCAACCATTCGCATCCGCTAATGTCGGACTTGAATTGTTCAAAATACCGCGTTGTAATTAAAATTTGGCAAATCTCAAAATATACAGTAATAATTAATCACAGACACAGAATCAGAATACTCGCAGCGGAATTTAAAAATACTTAGTGGTTCATGAAGCCACTATAAATAGTCTCAACAAATACAAATTACAAAGTCTTCCATCCCAAATATAGTTTAAATCATCAAATAGAAAATCCAAAAATCCCAAAGTTTTGATTTCATAAATAAGAAAACGGACAAAAAGAAGCCAGCAACTTGAAAGGATCTACAGAAGTCCTAGCTTCGAGATGATGACTGAACTGCAACTCAGGCTGACCCGAGCATAAAATAAAACATAAACACTCGAGTCAGGACATACATACTTATATAGTGTAAGCTAATTCAAGTGTACTGTAATATAAGGCAAGTAACTTAAAGGATGCTTGGGACCGCCCATCCTCTAAGGATCCGTTAAACTATTTACTATGTAGTAATACATCGCTATTATAATAGTGTCTATTTGTAAAATAAACTTACTTTTAAATAGCGTTAAGGGGTTACCCATATAGCCCTTAACACATAATATATTCCCATAGTCTATACAGTACCGTAATCTCCCCCGTACTGGGCGTCGTCAGAGGGCACTCCATAGGTATGGTACAAAACCAAAATCGTATAAGGCTCGCTATGGTAGGTGACACGGCACAACTAGGCAATGCCAGGGTAGATATACCAATTACGCTTCCGGACCGATGGAAACGCGTAGCGCGCAGCTACCGCCCACCTCGAACAACACTCCCAAATCAAAGGTGCGCACCAAAACAATCACAAAAGTAATAGAATGGCATACGAAGAAGTGCGTCCGATCAGAGGTGCTACCTCGTTAATCCATCGATCGCTCCTGTTTTAGCCACCTTATGCCAACTCACGGGAGTCGGGTCCACGTATATACCTCAAAGGAAACGTCACCACCATCCTACTTCATTCTGGAATCTCCACCGCGTACACGGTTGTTAAAGTGGTTTTCGGTATCGACAAAGAGTATGCCAGATATCCGATCCCAGTCTTTTTAACAACCAAACGTTATTATAACCCGTGGTTACAACTTTAAAAAAAAATGGTATTTATACTTAAAAAAAATCAAAATAAATTTCAAATACATTTCAATATCATAATATCCTTTCAAACATCATTTATTTAAACATCAGTCATTTCAATTAATATAAAATACCATTTAAATCTATTCAATTTATTTAGGAATTAATTGCCTTTCAACTCACATTTAAAAGTTAAATTCTTCCGTTTAAACCATTTAAAGTCAATTCCTTATTCTTATTTATTCATATTATATTCCAAAATTTAAGCTCCTTTTTTTTTCAAAGATTATTTCCATAAATTTTATTAAAACAATCAAAATTCAGTTTCCGTAGCACTTATAAAATGCTACCTAAAGTTATAGGTTAAAACAGTCTATTTGCAAAAGACAGCATTTAAGTGCTGTAATTTATTAACTTAACCATTAAGTTTTAAATTCCAAAATAAAACTTAATATGAATTATTTTACTTGACTAAAATCTCACTTTTAACAAAAATTCAGAATTTTCCAAAATAAGTTATACTCCAAAAATTTACATAAACATTCATTACGTTATACGTTATACGTTACTTATACCGTACGCCCAAAAATTTATGCAAAAGTAACATTTTTAATTTATACGTTATACGTTACTTATACCATTACAATGCGTGCCCTTTTTAAATTCGAAATTATCAGTTTATTAATATGCTATAAATTCTTAACATTTATTACTAAATTAAAAAGATAAAACTTTGGCTACATCTCTCTCTGATTCTTATTACCATAAAAAGGCGATTTATTATCCAAATGGACCAAATATTACAAATTTTTAAAGCAAGTATATAATCCAATTTTTTTTTTTATTAAAATTCCCATTTAGAGTTATCCTTAAACAAAGTGAAACTTTCATTTATTATTTAGCATTTTTGGAAATGATTTGATCAAATTAAAATATATATAAATTGGGAAGTAAATTTTACTGGAAAGAGAAAAATAACGTAAGAGATATGAGTAAAGAGAAAAACGCATATGAAATAGGCAAGCAGATAGGAGAATGGATACTGCGCATGGCTGAGATTTAGGAGAAAATTGTGTTTTGAAAAATGCAAGAAATAAATTTTGTTGAATGGAAAAAAACCTATGAAATCAAATTTTTAAAGTAATGCTTTGAATTTAGAGGCAACATATTTGATTTGAATGCTAGAATATTCCTTCCCTCTAAAACACATGCCACCGATAAATTTACTCATTTACACTAAGGTCATATTTTTAAGAATGTGTACCATAGCCATAATATTTTATGCCCAAAATATACCAAAATAACGGATTAAAATTCTATACGTTTTCTTATATATATATATATATATATATATATATATATATATACGGTATTTATTCCCTAAATTTAGGCGCCCTTTTTAACGCGTAATTACCCAGTTCATTTATACACTAAAAAAATTCGAAATTCTGACTGTGCTGAGACTCGAACTCGTGACCTGTCGTAAATAGTCCAGATGCCTTAACCACCTAAGCTGTTAATGTTTTCTTAATTAAAACTTGATTTTGCTAGAAATTAAGTTATTTACCATCTTCGACAAAAACCCAAATTTCCAAATTAAAGTTAATTCTTAACCATGTCAAAATTTAAGAGATCTTATTATTTAATTAAAAATTTGGTCAATTGTTTTTATTTTTATTTTTAATCACTTTAAAATTTAAATTTTTATATAATAAACCCCAAAGTTTTTAAACTACAAGTGAAAAATACTAGTTAAAAATTTGGGCTGTTATGCGATCCCTGTAACCCAATCCATCACCAAGCCAAGTCCTGCCGACCCCACACTTCACTTCCATCAAATAACCAAAAACTTTACACCTCTAAGGATTGGTACTGATCCATGGCTACCGATCCATTTGACTTAGCCAAATTTTGGCTATGTCCTTACCTTTTGGTAGCCCAACACCTTCACCGACTCACGTCTTCTACCGAACCATACGATCCTAAGTCCCAAAGTCATCCCCAAACTCAAACCTTCATGGACCGGTACCAATCTATTGGTACCGAATCATCACCTAGTGAATTCTCTTCTTCTTTACTCCATTGGTCAATTCTTCAAAGCAAGTTTTCTGACTCAAAGCAAACCATCCAAAGACTCGAAACAACTTACCACTGATCCATAACATTCAAATGACCATTGATCCATCTTAATTTGGTCATAACTCGAGCAAATGAATTCCAAATGATTTGATACTTGGAAAGTAGCTTTAGGGGGTCCTTCTTGACCCACCTTATGGATCACATGTTATTTGGGCCAATACCGATCGATCACTACCAATCGATCAATACTGATCCATAACGTACTCCTATAACTAATCGCCATTCGATCGGCATTTTCAATCAAACAAGCATCACATATTCAAGAAATCATTACATAAAACATATATTAACAGGTATACATCCATACACATCAGTGTGAATCCAAAATCCAAGGGTAGTATCCATAAGAACAAGGAGATCCATAAGAACATTAATTTTATAAAACTTTTCTAAATCGTTTGAAATTCACATATGTGGTTAAAAAGGGTTTAGGTTTTAGAGTTTGAAAATCATTTAAAACATCATTAAATGTCCAATAGTGCCTAATTAGTGAATAGAGGCTTAAATCACTCACCTAAGTTCAAAGAAATCAAATGCAAGCCCAAAGATGCACGTATCCCAAGATGAACAATAGCTCCCAAAAGATCTCCTTCAGCAAATCTTCAATCCAAGATGCTAATCTCGCTAATCTTGGTCCACTGACATATTTTGGCTAGTTAAAGTAGGGATTATTATAAATTTTTGGCTAAAATGCAGTTAATAGGGGATTTCTCTCTATTTTTGGGAAGCATGAAATGATGGAAAGAAGTCCCATCATCCTTAACCTCATGCTAATCTCGAAATGAGCTTTGGGCCAACCGGTTAACCCACTAATTACTCATTAAGATATTTAAAATTAAATAAAACTTCAAACAACTATAACTCCCTAGCGATAAATTCGTTTTCTTATTACGACCATTCTACGGAAAGAGAAACATCATCCCGATCTAATGGAGGTGGTTTCAGACCTCAATTCGGATCCTATCAAAAGTTATAGGCCATACAAGATTTTCAAGATCAAAATCGTTCGATAAAAATTCGAAGGATGGAAAATAGCTCTAGTAGTCATTTCCCAAAATTACAGAATCATACAACCTCATATAAAAATAATATTAGTATTTTATGATCATCCGATACATAGAATACAGATCGTTACATAATAAGTCAGACAGATGATCAAGCAACACAACTAATATCTCAAATCGGAGTTTGCAATAAAAGATCTATTTCATTCAGTTTAAAAAAGCGCGAAGGTACAATGTTCGCCAAGCTAGACTTACAACGATACTCTTGTTTCTAGCTAGTTGAAAAGAATAAGAAGCACATCAACAGCTCTTCCAAGGTAGGCCAACCCCCACTCTTATCACTGCCCAGGCAGCGCCCTAACTTCACTTGGATCATTAGTCCAAGACCGACGTTCGACCGCTATCAGAACCATGGTCGACAGGTAAGGGTCTAAGCAAAGCAGCAAGGCGTGGTCTGTCCCAAGCAGGAGTTTCCAGCCTATGATTTGAACTGCAATAAACAAGTGGCAATTAAAATACCGAAGAGCTTTCTCCATTCTCAATGTCGCAGCTAAATTTGATAAAAAGACGTGCATGCAAAGACATTGGGAAATGAAATAGATGACGAAGCTAGC
Source organism: Allium cepa (assembly GCA_030765085.1). Classification (NCBI taxonomy): domain Eukaryota; kingdom Viridiplantae; phylum Streptophyta; class Magnoliopsida; order Asparagales; family Amaryllidaceae; genus Allium; species Allium cepa. Next base: position 355,248,291 of record CM060937.1, on the reverse strand, counting down.
GTCTTTTTATCAGTAAATAATTGTGAAAGATTCACAAGCTTTAAAAAAAATTATGAAGAGCAATTTTACGGGCATAGGGAATAAGAAGGGGTATTTACATACCCTCGCCTTCAAACGCATGCATTGAATTTAAAAGGCAAAAAGAATCCCAACTGTTCAAAAGAGATCAGTATTAAGTCAAGTCATGCACGTGGGGAGACGTGACACGTCTCTGCAACATCTGGAAAATGAACCGTCACAGCCAATTGTATAAAGCTATTTGGAAAGCGCATTAAATGCGTTGTAGAGCTGTCAATCGACAAGGTTTGTATTATTTTTCAAACCTACATACGCGAGCGAATATGGACTTGAGGGGTAGAATGTTGCTCAATTTTCTCGCAAGTAGCTAGCATGCCAATTAAAAGTTGTCTGGCCCAATCAAAGCCAGCCTAATTGATTTGCTAACGACCCGCAAAGGCTGCCAAGCCCATATTGGTCCCAAACCAACCTTTCAACTCAGCAAGAAACCAATATGAGGACTGGTCGTCTCATCCTAAAGAAATCTTCACACTTACGAAAGATCTGGATCCGGTTCATTTCGGTCCAACCAGGTTGGGCTTGGCCCTAACCAGCTCTCCTATACCAAACTTCTTCCAACAGTATCTAAAAGCCAACACAATTCACTCGACATTGCATTAGTTGAAAGCCAGCTCCTATCCATGCCTACCTCAGTAGAAAACACATAATGCAAGATGGCCCAAGAACGACCCATCTTTAGCATAGCTCTAGCACGGCTAACTCCAACCGGTATCAAGCCTCCATCCCGGCCAGCTCACGCTTGGCGATATTAACCATCTTCTCTACATCGTCTTTAGCAAGATTCCAAGTCTCTACCGCGTTGCAGATAACCTGTTAGCCAGCGTAGCCATGTAGGTACTTAAGTGAAGGAATAAGCTACCCAACCATCCATCCGAAGCAACGTAGTTGGACGACTGAACTGATGCGACTTACCATCAAGATTAAATGCGTATTTAATGCAAGACAATGCTTGGTACAGATAGGCAATGGGTACATTCTCATCCACCACATATTTTCTAGCACGATTTATAGTTGTCGACCATCCACCTCTGCAGTCAGTTCAATGGTAAACACTTTTCCTTCTAGCTCCACAGCACGATCTCAACCATCCATCATCCACTTCAGCAGCTATAAATACTCCCGCATTGCAACTTCAAAAGGGTTAAAATTTGGTTGGAACATTCAAGAACTCTGAATACTACACATGATTCAGCGCTCTTGGTACCACATATGTCCTTAATATTACATAGCTTCGTTAGTCTTAAGTGCCCCCTTTTTCTGATTATTTCCTTGTAATTCCTTGTAGTTATAAGAGAAAGATAAAGTAACATAAATTCACATTGAACGTAGGCGGCTTTGCTTAGCCACTCTATATCATGTGTTACTTACCCTTTAGCTGCATATTTGACTCATTTTTTTCTATTATTAAGTCTAACGATTAGCAAGTAATCTTTGTTTTTTACAACGCACCGGTATCATTCAAAGATTGGTAAGAAAACTAGTCAGCAATAGAGGTTGTTTATTTGAACACAATTACTTCACGTCTAAAAGGATGTTTATTTATGATGACCTTTATATGGAAGATAAATAAAGTAGGAATGGGGTATGATGAACACTTGTAAAAGAGTTAAGTGTTGGTTATAACCCGAGTGACACACATCCGATATATAATTAGTTAGAGCCCAAACTTAATACGATGAAATCACTTTTATTTGAAAATTTTATAAAGTATACATTTCTTAGGTGTTAAGATTTTTGTCGAGAAATAAACTATTTAACTTAGTTAAATAAAATATTTTTACGAAGATATTTTTAAAGAAAGTAAATTTTGTAAAAATATTTTTTTTTGGAAGTATTTAAGATGTTTTAATTGGATATTGGATATTGAATTCAGCCTTTGAAGACACATTTTAATGTGGGAAAAATTGTTTGTTTTTAAAACATCTTTTGGAAAGTATTTTATAATGGTATTATCGTTTGGGTACACTTTATTAGTAATAGGAGGATATTATCCACAGAGGGAGAAATTTTTGTTGAAAAGTATTTTATTTGAAAATGCCTTTATGACATGATGTTTTGGTTTAAAATACTCTATTTTGAAAGAAATGTTTTAATGAGAACATCTTAGCTAATTTTTTTAAAATTTGGGAACGTATTTTGAAAAGCGGAATTTTGTCTAAAGGACAAACATTCAAAGTTTTTTAGCCTCTCGGACGACCTCTTTAAAACTAAGTCGTAAGGACACACCGGGTAAAAATGATATTGTACACTATTAAAATTAAAACATAAGTGTTCAATCCTTCATTTATTTCAGTAAATAAAAAACCGATACTACACATTAGAATTGTCCTTCTCATCGAATTTTTGTCCATCTGCTATATTTAGTTGAAAAGCCTGTCCTTCGCGCTAAAAAATTGAGAACATGTTCTTTACACTAAAAAATTGATGAATTTTGTCCTTCATGCTATTTTCCTGTTCTGAAAAAAGATACATGTTCAAAAGCATTTCATAACCTCATTTTCGATTTAGAATACCTTGTAAAAGTATTCTATCAAGGATCATTTTAGAAAAGAATATTTTTGGCTAATAGATACTTTAAAATATATACAGAAAGGTTTGAGGAGTATTTTTTAAAAAGATGCTTTGACAGATGAAACTATTTTAATGACAATAAATTATTTTAAAATAATTTTGTTAAAGATACTTTGTTGTGGAGTATCTAATGTGAACTCTTGTTTCAAAGAAAAGGGTATTTTATTAAAACATTCATTACCGTGAATATTATATAATTTGAAGAAGATTTATTTTAAAGATATTTTATAGGAAAGTTTTTTCCATAAGAAGGTGTTTTGTTTTAAAGGAATCATTTTCTCGACAGAAGTATTTGAAGAATATATATGTATGGTGAAGGTATTTTTTAAATTAAGAAATTAAAATATAAATGGAAATAGTTAGGTGTATGTATTTTTTTGAAAAATATCCTTTTGAAGTAAACAATGCAAAGCATATTTGATTTCAGAGAAATTTTTGTTTGGAAATTGGGCTCGGTTGTAAAAATTTCCACTTAAAGGATACTTTGATGAATGAAGGTTTGAAAAGAAAAACCTTTTTTTAGGTAAAGAGTTTTGGTTGGAAAGGACTTAATTTGAAAATTGTTTATTTGAGAATACAAGATATATTATTAAAGAAATATGTATTATAAAATATCTAGTTTTACGATACCATGAACAAATATTTAATTAAGATTTGGATGATATGATTTGAAAAGTAGATAATTGAAAAAGTAAAATATTTAATTGAATAACAAACTTTAGAGGTGTTTGTTAAAAATATATTTTATTAAAACAATGTTTGATTTGTGAATTTTAACCGAGAAATATAAAACTAGACTTTGTAACATGGGGTGTAACATGATGTGGTAAGAAGAATTTTGAGTTTGCCCAGCATCCATTATGATAATGTTACTTTTATTACTATTGTACGTAATTTTTCGTAAATGAGCGGTAGATGTCTAGTTATTTCCTTCCACGGAGATGATGGGATGTGAAGAAGGAATTGATCGATGTTTGGGATAGTAACTATGTTGGCTGCATTAGTTGTATTGAATTGTTGTATGTTATATTAATTGCAATTAAGAAATTTTAGCTGCTCAATAATTTATGTCGTATTCTTTTGATTAGTTTCTTACAATTGTATCATGTTGTTGGTGGTCTGTTTTACTATGTTTAGCTTTAATTGTTACTTTTTGAATGTTTATTTAATTAATCTATGTCGTGCTTGTCTGAATTATTTTATCTTAATTGCATATGTTGTTGATTGTTTGTTTACCATGATTGATTTTAATTATTTGTTTGTTTATTTGTTGTTTGATGTTCACCTATTAATTCATGTCACGGTTGTTTGGATTTATCTCTTTTACTTGTGTTGGTTGTTGTGATTATCTGTTTATTAGAATTAGTTTGTTTGTCTGTCTACTATGTATGAAATTGTATGATGATGTAGTTAACCAAAGTCCTCTTTGGTATTTTGGGTGGGTTATCCCAATCATCGAATGGAGAAATCACTATAAGAGGATTGAAATAATGTGATTCTACGACTTACGAAAGATGTCTGGAGGAGTTCTGATAATGACGACTCGACGATGGGAGTCATGATGATGATCTATAAGGACGAATTCGAGTAAGGGAGCCCGTGGGTAGGATGATGAGGTGTTCTACTATTGGATGTATGCTACGGGATCGAGGATGAGCAAAGACCTTGATGTATGCTCGTAAAGAAGGGGCACATGAGGACGCCCACCAAGATTAAACGGTTTAAGATCCTTATGTGGATGGATTACCTTGAACCTTACGTGGATGGTCCAGTTCCTGACCATCTAAGTGGCAAGGATTTGGACAATAATGTAGACGCGATGCTCTTATAAGGATGAGCATTCGCTTACCTTATGAGAATGGTCATTTGTATCATCGTCCTAAAGTAAAATACCATTAAGATGGTGGGTATTCATTGACCTTATAAGGGTGATCGTTTAGAAGAGACCTTACGATGTATTTGAGGATCGATGATTGATGTAGCTGCAGCATGAGTAGATGACCATAATATTTTGAGGATGTAATCGTGACTAGACATTATTTTAAAGAGGCAACCTGTAACATCCCAAAACTTTTAAATTTAATTTTGTAACTTATTTAAATTTTTGAACAAATTTGAGAAGTTTGAAAGACAAAATGAAATATTATTAATATGAAGTATAGGAAGAAAAGAAAAAATATATGAATATAAATAAATATTTGATATTTTAAGTTTTTAAACAAATGATAAATAAATGAAATATATAATAAAAAAAATGTATTAATCAATAAAATAAAACATGTACAAATGAAAATGTTGTTAGTTTAAACTTTGAATAGAAATAAAATTTGGAAAGTATGTTGTAACAAAATCATATAGTTATAAAAATGACCTAGAAATATATATAAACTTGTATGATTTTATTTTTTATAAACCAGGAAACAAAGAAACAAATAAAGGATAAATATAAAAGTATGTTGCTATGAATAAATCTAAGTGTGTATGAAGATTACACAAGCCAAGAGATAATGAAACAATAATTTATGCAAGGAAAATATGCAAAAATAAGACAAATTAGTACTTATAAAAATCAAACAGCGTATATATATATATATATATATATATATATATATATATATATATATATAAACAAAGGATGGGGGGCATGAGCAATAAATGCTATTTACTCTTCAGCATGATCAAGATCAAATCAGCTGAAGCAAAGCATGGGTTTAGTCAACAAAGAAAAAAAATATAAAATGCTGAGCAAAGAGTACTTGCCTCCTCAGCCTGTACACAAATTCTTTATATACATGACTATTTGTTTCATCTCGTTCATAACAACATAGTGAAGCCAGAGAAAGAAAAAAAATATAAGTATCAACATATTTTCAAAACTCAAGATCATCTAACAGGAAAAAAAAAGAAGGTTTAAAAGCAGATCATTTATAGTCTTTCAAAACAAGAAGGAAAGTGCTCCGTGTTTCCAAAAATTTGTCCATGTGAGTAAATGTTTTTAAGCTCTGATGTTTGATGTGTTGTTGAATATAGGATTCAAACAAGTTTGAACATTTGTTGTATACACAAAATCCTTGAATATGTGCATACTTTTGCATGTGCCTTTCATCTTAAAGTTGAATCATCTCTGTTCCAGGTTGACAGGCTCAAATTTGATTTAAAATTTAATTTCTTCTTCCTCAATCAATATTAACCCTTAGATCTAAACAAAAGTTATTTGTTTAGACATAATTCAAGTATTAAAAATGTCTTCAAGCAAATTAAATTGAAGAACTGTCTGAAAAATTTAAATTACAGGCAAATTCAAAACTTGGTGAAAATTTGATTATCATAATTTTTGTTTTCAGGCATATAAATCGAATTGTCTTTGGAAATGATGATTTTTATAACTAAAATCAATTTTTTTATCAAGTTTACATTGAGAAAATGGGAAATGAATGGAATGGCTATTTTCTCGAAATTCTGGTGATCAGGTGTTATTAATTCTCGAGATCGAAGTCGAAGCATGCTTAGATGTTAGTGATCATCTGAAAAATACCCAATGATTTTTAAATTCATTGTAGATGGCGAATGAGATCAAAGTAGGGTTTAACCCTGTGTTTTGAAGGTCGAAGTCATGAGGAAATGTCGTAGTCGACATCGCGACTCAAGCGATCGCACCAAGGTCGATGGGTTCGTGAGCGGTCGGAGTGCTTTTGGCCGGAGGCGCGTGGGTTCTGGTGGTGTGTCGTGGTGGAGCTGGGTGAAGTTGAACGACTGGGTTGGTTTTGGTTTGGTAACGAGTAACTCGATTTTGATTCGAGGCAGGCGAGAGTGTTTTGATGGTTAGAGAGGGTCTTTGTGGTGTTAGCTGACGTACCGGAGGACTTGGGGATGGTTGGCGACCATCCAATCGCCTGGACACGTGCACGGTGTCAATCGCGTGCATCTGGGTTCGAGTTTGGGAAAGAAGGGTATCGACTCGAAGGAGGCTTCGGGATTATCATGTGTTGACTCGAGTATCCACTCGAGTAGAAAAATGGGTGCATCAGGTTTAAAGTACTTAGAAATTTTATTTAAGTTAAAACGGGGGCACTAGGGTTGATTTTGATGAAATCTCGAAGCAAACACAAGTTTTCTCGTGCGTGACCAAAAGCAGGTCTCGAGACAAATTTATAAACAGTTTTTTTTTACTTTAAAATTTTTCAAATCTTTAAAACACTTTTAAATTATGTTCAAACAATGATTTGAATTGAAATTTTAAGCTGATTTAAGACTTAAGTGAAATGTTTGAAGAAATTAATTTTAGTTTATCTAGTTTAATATAATATTTTTATAAAGGTTAGTTATATTAAATAAATAATATAATTTAAAAGAAAATTAAAGTAAAGTGTTGTTTAAAACTAAATCTTAATCTTTAAAATGTGATAAAGGAAATTTATTGAACACGGTTTATAAAGATAATCAAAGCAATTTGATTATCTTTTGGTTTACTTAAACGATTAATGATTCGTTAATATAACCTCTTAAGAAATAATCTTAGTTAATTAATTAATATTAAAGTCCCAATTAATTGATAATTAAGATTTAGATTAATTTAAAATTAAGATAAATAAATTTGAAATTAATTAAGATAATTGATTAAGAAGTGATTAATTTATGAAAATGATTAAGATCTAATCAACTGTAATTAATTGTAATTAATCATTGATTTAAGATTTCTAATGAAAGTAACTATGTAATAAATAAATTTAAACCACATGATTTATTCATCTTAATTGAAGACGCTTTGATTGTTCCTGAATATTGTGTGTAGGATTGATATTCCTGTTATATGATGTGATGCTATGTAATATTGAATGCTTTGAGCTGAGCAGTGATATTGGTATTACTGCCGTGTGATTGTGAAACCCCATTGGCCCGTAAAACGACATTTGAATTTCGATGCGACAGGGAGTCGGATTCTGGTTGGTTATCTGAAACCCACATCGAATGACATATTCACATGTTTTTTAAAAATTGACGTTCACTATTCGGTTTAGCCGGGAGAGGACCTTTGTGTCGTATAACCCATTCCGAATATGTGATTCAACATTACGGATAGCATTTGAAGACCGGTGGTGAAGACCGGGTATTTGCGAGAACAATAGGATGACCTATCGATTGTCTCTGCACCGAGTAGCTACGGTATAGAGATCTCCTAAGTGATGGGAAGTTCGATCGGAATTGTGAATACCCGGATTGCAAGGATTTCTTCGGAAGTACCTTCGGTTCTGTTCAAACCCGCAACAGACTTGTATGATTGTATGTCTGACATTACAAATTGAGATATAAAACCGATTTCTTTCAAATACATATCTGTTAGTGGCGGAGAATTTATTCTCTTAGCTCAACATCCTTCTCTGAGACGTACGAACTCAGAGGTTATGTAGTTGAAGGTTATTAGTGATATACTCCCAAATTTGGTAGTGTGACATACTGAGTGCTGCTGATCAATAGTTGATTGAAGCATGACTTTGTGAAAAGCGTAGCTTTGTGGACGAGACTTCGTCGAACCTCACAACTCGGTTATGGTCGAAACAGGAAATGTGACAGCAAGGTTATTTGGGGATAGCTTCCCCTGATGGTATGTCCATTTTCTTCTGGATTATGAGTGGTATCATGGATTGGAGCCCAGATACTTACTTTGTGGTTGTTGCAAACTTATTACTTTATGGTTGTCGATTGAGAAGCGCTTCGGATAAAGGTTGGTAACGACCGGGAAGTGGCATACTCGTGTCAGTTGTTACCTAGATACAGAGGTAACCCGGCCTTGTGTAGCAGAGATCCGGTTAGGATCCGGGGATGTCCTTCCAGAGGCGTTCCATTTTATATGGGAAGTTCCTTTGCCCGACCATTTGTTGGAAATCCATTCATCCAATATGAGCTGTGTACGGTTTTAGTTGAAGAACCTGCCATTTAACATGGTAGCTACAGTAGGCATACTATAATGGTACGTATGCTGGCTAAGATTGATATCATACCTTCGAAATTGTTTTCTACACCATGCATTGATAATAATATTTAAAAGTGTTTCCTCGTATTAAGCATATTTGGCTATCATAAGAAGAAATCTCCTACAATTCTGCGATTGCACTGTGTGTGTGGCGAGAGGTCTTATGGTAGTTTCATTTTTAAAAGCATACCGAAATTCTTTTATAAATTTAGTTTCTTTAAAAGCAATTGTGTTTTTGTTTACTCATACCAGTCCCATGACTGACCTGGAGTTTATTTTTTCTTTCCTAAACTCTGGGTGCCCATAATTTTCCATACGGGCAGCCTAGAAGCAGGTTATCCGTGTTTTGGAGCTAGCTTGGATTTGAAGTCTTCTGGAAGCTTTGGATTTGGAAATCTTTTGAAGTGTTGGAGTTTTTGAAGACCTTGTCGAAGTTGAAGTATGTTGGAAACTTGTTGAAGTTTCTGTTGTCGTATTATTGTTGTATCATATTTGTATCACTCTGATATTTGGGATCGATGTTGTATTGGATATTGTATCATATTGTATGTGTTGATATATGACATTCATTTTGTTTCCGCTGTTTTATATTCATCTGGTGTTATTATAAGCTCCATCCGAACTGGAATTTGACGTTCGAATATCCGGCAGTCGAATACAAGTGAGGTATTTGACGTCGACCTCTGAACGCTGAATTTTGGGTCGTGACAAATTGGTATCAGAGCTTAAGGTTGAGTAAGAACTTTAGCTACGGAGTATAACACATTAGATGACTCATTAGAGAAGGGTGGAGTATACCCTAGAATGGGTATAAACCAAGAGACCGAAACCCTTATTTTTGGTCTATTCCTTTTTAAACTGTTAATGTCTCCTAAGATATCTTGTCCGTATACCTAAATCAAGTTTTTCTTGCTATTTACAGATAGTAAGAATGAGCGGAAGAAGAGGACAAGGTAGGGAACGGGGAAATACCACCGCAACCGTGTCTACTCAATCTCAGCCGAATCTGGCTGATCTATATAAAAACTTCTCGAGACTTGGTGGAAAGCCGTTTACTGGCAAAGAATCTGTTGTAGAAGCCCAAGCTTGGATCTGATCTTGTGAAAGAATTTTTAAAGGATTGAAGTTGGAAGACGATCAAAAGCGACTAATAGCTTCTTGGCAACTCCAAGAGGAACCATCAGCTTGGTGGGAGACAGTTATTGTGGATGATTCAGAAGATAAGTTTACTTGGAGACGATTTAAAGAAGTGTTTGAGCAGCGATATATTCCATCTGCTGGTATCTCTCGTATGTACCAGGAGTTTCTAGATTTGAAGCAAGGAAGTCTATCATTTGAGGAGTACTTGAATAAATTCAATGAATTGTCTCGATTTGGTCCGGAACTAATAGGTACACCCTTGAAGAAAAATGAAAGATTCATTCGGGGAATGAATAAGGAGTATCACGAGAGGATTACAGCCCACATTAAAGAATCTTTTTCAGACTTGATTGATATGGGTTATCGATATGCTACTCTAGATATGTAGGAAATTCCGAAAGAGAAGGGGAGTTCAAGTAGTTCGAATAGGAAGAAAAGAAAATTCGAAGGAAAGAGGCCTGTTCGAGGTAAGAAGAAGAAGAGGAGTACTCAACATAATTCAGCCCGAAATGTTGTTTGTTATAATTATCAGGAGAAAGGCCATTTAGCAAATGATTGTATGAAGCCAAAGAAACAAATTAAGAAGAATCAACTTGAAAAGACAAGTCGAAGATCCAAGGAATGCTATTGTTGTCACCAGCCAGGTCATGGAGTTAAGAATTGACCGAAAAAGAAACGAACACAAATAGCGAAAGTGTGCGCAATAAATGATAACCCCTCAACTTCTAAGGCGAATGAAGGAAAGAGAGTTTTGGAGGGTAACCTTATTATCGGTGAAAGAATTGTTAGAGTTTTATTCGACACGGGAGCTTCACATAGCTTTATCTCCCAACAGATCAGAGACGAATTAAAACTTAAACTCAAGTTTGTCGATGAACCTATTTGTGTAAAGAATCCAGTGGGTGGTCCGGCAAATCTTTGTCTATATTGTAGAAGGGTGCCTATCTCTTATTCTGGCTATCAATTTCCTATTAATCTTTATGTTCACGATTTCAATGAATTTGAAATCCTACTCGAGATGAATTGGTTATCGAAATACGAAGCCAAGTTAGATTGCAGCAATCGAACGATTCTAGTCAAACCAAAACTTGGAGGTTCCGTTGAAATTTCTTGTGAAGACCCTAGTCCGAAAAGAGATAAACTGATGTATACTTTGGGATATCCAGAACCTAGTCAGGAGTCCATTCTTATTGTTCACCATTTTCCCGATGTATTCAAAGAAGTAGAATCTTTACCACCACATAGAGAGATTAAATTCAGAATTGACTTAATTCAGAATGCTCGTCATGTTGTTCATGCTAGTCGTGGGATGGTACCGCGGGAAAGAATTGAACTAGTCGAACAAACTGGTGATTTTTTAAAAAAGGGATTGATTCGTCCTAGTGTCTCTGAATGGGGCTCAGCGGTAGTATTTGTGGCAAAATCTGATGGGTCTTTGAGATTGTGTATTGACTATCGCGATCTCAATAAGCAAACTCTCAAGAACAAGTTTCCTTTACCCAGGATCGACGATTTATTCGATCAACTTCATGGTGCACGATTCTTTTCTAAGATGGATCTAGCTCAGGGATTCCATCAGTTGCGAATTGCTGAAGATTGTGTTCACCTAACTGCTTTTAGAGGTCCGGATGTGTTCTACGAGTGGTTAACCATGCCTTTTGGACTAACCAATGCTCCTGCGTACTTCGTAGATTTGATGACCCGTGTGTTTCGGGAGGTGCTGAATAAATATGTTCTTGTATTTATCAATGATATCTTAATCTATTCCGAACCGAAGAGGAACATGCTGAACATCTCAGAATTTTTTTGGAAATTTTGAGAAGGAACATCTTATTCGCTAGATTTTCTAAATATCACTTTTGGGTCAAAGAAGTCAGATTTCTTGGCCATGTTGTTAATGAGGAAGGGATTTCTGTTTATCCAAGCAAAATTTCCGCTATTCTTGACTGGAAGCAACCCACGACTCCGAAGGAAGTTCGAAGTTTTCTTGGTTTAGCAGGCTATTACCGGAAGTTTGTTCAGGACTTTTCTAAAATTGCTAGCCCATTAACCAAGCTAACCATGAAAAATGCCAAGTTTAATTGGACCCCAAGATGTGATGAAGCTTTTCAGGAATTGAAAAAGAGATTAACTACTGCTCCTGTTCTCGCTATCATTAACGGGAACCAAGGCTTATTTGTCTGTACTGACGCTTGTGGTGATGGGGTAGGTGCAGTGTTAATGCAGAATGGAAAGGTGATTGCCTATGCTGGTAGACAATTACGTCCGCACGAGAGAAACTACCCAACACATGATTTGGAGCTTTTGGCTGTTGTTTTCGCCTTAAAAATCTGGCGACATTATCTTCTGGGTAAGAATCTCCTTCAGCTTTTCTAAAAGAAAACTTTAAAGTTCAACTTAACTTAATATATATTTAATAAATTCTTCTTATTTAGGTGAAAATTTTGAATTATTCACCGACCACAAATCTTTAAAGTATCTCTTCACCCAGAAAGATTTGAATCTACGACAACAACGTTGGTTGGAATTTCTGGCATCCTATGACCAGATATTCTATATACACCTGGAAAGGCCAATGTGGTTGACGATGCTTTGAGTAGGAAACATGTTATTCTTGCTCATCTTGTTATCGCTCCTATTCTCCTTGAAAAGATTGCCGACAAGAAAAAAGAGGACAATTTTCTTCAGGAAATATATGGGAGAATTCGTCGAGGTGAAGATTCTAGTTTTGCGATTGATAATAATGGGGTTATAAGGATGAAAGGTAGGATATGGGTTCCTGACTTCCCTAATCTGAAACGTGAAGTTTTGGACGAATGCCACAAGTCCAAACTTTGCATCCATCCAGGAATCAACAAAATATATCGTGATATTAAAAGAACGTTTTGGTGAAAGACAATGAAAAGGGACATATCGATTTATGTGAGTCGCTGTGCTACTTGTCAACAAATTAAAAGCAATCAAAGGAAAGTAGCCGGTTTACGTCAGCCTTTGGAAGTACCGAAATGAAAATGGGATCAGGTATCGATGGATTTCATCGACGGATTGCCACGAAGCAGAAAGGGAAATGAAGCAATTTGGGTTATAGTGGACCGTCTAACCAAAACTGCTCACTTCATTCGAGTGAAATCCACTCGAACTGCAGCAAGCTTAGCAGAGATATATATAAAAAAAGATTGTTCGTCTCCACGGTATTCCAAGCAGTATAGTGAGTGATCGTGATCCGATCATCACTAGTAGATTTTGGGAGGCATTCCAAGCTGCATTACGAACAAAGCTGAACTTCAGTACTGTTTATCATCCACAATCTGATGGGCAGACAGAAAGGATAAATCGAATTCTAGAAGACCTTTTGCGAGCTTGCATTCTTGATTTTGGTGGTTCTTGGGAGGATCATTTACATCTGGTAGAATTTTCTTATAACAACAGTTATCAAGCCAGTATTAAAATGGCTCCTTTTGAAGCTTTATATGGTCGTCCATGTCGATCACCTACATGTTGGATCAAATCAGGTGATAGACTCGTCCTTGGACCAGACATAATTAAAGAAGCCACGGAGAAGGTAGATTTTATTCAAAAAAAATTAATAACTGCTCAAAGTCGTCAGAAGAGATATTATGACCGCCGAAGAAGAGATTTGTAATTTCAAGTTGGAGATTCTGTATTTCTGAATGTATCTCCGATGCGGGGTGTATTGAGGTTTGGGAAAACTGGAAAGCTAACACTGCGTTATATTGGTCCTTTTCCTATTCTGGAAAGGACTGGTCCTCTAGCATATCGAGTGTAGCTACCCAGCTGGTTGTCTGGCGTGCATGATGTGTTCCATATTTCTAATCTTCGAAAATTTATGCACGATCCAGATAGTATTATTGAGGAAGCAGCTCAACAGGATCTTGAGATCATTCCTAACTTGGCAGTAGAGAGAGAGCCGATAAAGATTGTAGATCGTGATGAGAGGCGATTGAGAAACAAAGTTGTAAAACTGGTTAAAGTTCAGTGGAGTGGCGATCCAAAGGACTGTACTTGGGAAACCAAAGATAATATGCAGAAATCATATCCCAACTGCAGAGTGGATATCTCGGCATAAACTGGTAAGCCATTTCCTTATTCTTCTAAGTTTGTATATTCTTTGTTTGTTTTTCTCTCTTTTTCAAATTTCGAGGACGAAATTTTCTTAAGGGGGGGTATTTGTAACATCCCAAAACTTTTAAATTTAATTTTGTAACTTATTTAAATTTTTGAATAAATTTGAGAAGTTTCAAAGACAAAATGAAATATTATTAATATTAAGTATAGGAAGAAAAGAAAAAATATATGAATATAAATAAATATTTGATAGTTTAAGTTTTTAAATAAATGATAAATAAATGAAATATATAACAAAAAAAATTGTATTAATCAATAAAATAAAACATGAACAAATGAAAATGTTGTTAGTTTGAACTTTGAATAGAAATAAAATTTGGGAAGTATGTTGTAACGAAATCATATAGTTATAAAAATGACCAAGAAATATATATAAACTTGTATGAATTTTTTTTTATAAACCAGGAAACAAAGAAACAAATAAAGGATAAATATAAAAGTATGTTGCTATGAATAAATCTAACCGTGTATGAAGATTACACAAGCCAAGAGATAATGAAACAATAATTTATGCAAGGAAAATCTGCAAAAATAAGACAAATTGGTACTTATAAAAATCAAACATCATATATATATGTAAACAAAGGATGGGGGGCATAAGCAATAAAAGCTATTTACTCTTCAGCATGATCAAGATCAAATCAGCTGAAGCAAAGCATGGGTTTAGTCAACAAAGAAAAAAAAAATATAAAATGCTGAGCAAAGAGTACTTGCTTATACCTCAGCCTGTACACAAATTCTTTATATACACGACTATTTGTTTCAGCTCGTTCATAACAACATAGTGAAGCCAGAGAAAGAAAAAATATAAGTATCAACATATTTTCAAAACTCAAGATCGTCTAACAGGAAAAAAAGGATTAAAAGCAGATCATCTGCAGTCTTTCAAAACAAGAAGGAAAGTGCTCTATGTTTCCAAAAATTTGTCCATGTGAGTAAATGTTTTTAAGCTCTGATGTTTGATGTGTTGTTGAATATATGATTCAAACAAGTATGAACATTTGTTGTATACACAAAATCCATGAATACGTGCATACCTTTGCCTGTGCCTTTCATCTTAAAGTTGAATCATCTCTGTTCCAGGTTAACAGGCTCAAATTTGATTTAAAATTTAATTTCTTCTTCCTCAATCAATATTAACCCTCAAGATCTAAACAAAGCTATTTGTTTAGACATAATTCAAGTATTAAAAATGGCTTCAAGCAAATTAAATTGACGAACTGTTTGAAAATTTTAAATTACAGGCAAATTCAAAACTTGATGAAAATTTGATTATCATAATTTTTGTTTTCAGGCATATAAATCGAATTGTCTTTGGAAATGATGATTTTTAAAAATAAAATCAATTTTTTTTATCAAGTTTACATTTAGAAAATGGGAAATGAACGGAATAGCTATTTTCTCGAAATTCTGGTGATCGAGGTGTTATTAATTCTC
The DNA here is from genome assembly GCA_030765085.1 of Allium cepa. NCBI lineage: Eukaryota > Viridiplantae > Streptophyta > Magnoliopsida > Asparagales > Amaryllidaceae > Allium > Allium cepa. The sequence continues at coordinate 355,232,948 of CM060937.1, read as the reverse complement.
GACATCGAAGTCGAAGCATGCTTAGATGTTAGTGATCATCTGAAAAATACCCAATGATTTTTAAATTCATTGTAGATGGCGAATGAGATCAAAGTAGGGTTTAACCCTGTGTTTTGAAGGTCGAAGTCGCGAGGAAATGTCGTAGTCGACATCGCGATTCATGCGATCGCACCAAGGTCGATGGGTTCGTGAGCGGTCGGAGTGCTTTTGGCCAGAGGCGCGTGGGTTCTGGTGGTGTGTCGTGGTGGAGCGGGGTGAAGTTGAACGACTGGGTTAGTTTTGGTTTGGTAACGAGTAACTCGATTTTGATTCGAGGCAGGCGAGAGTGTTTTGATGGTTAGAGAGGGTCTCTGTGGTGTTGGCTGACGTACCGGAGGACTTGGGGATGGTCGGCGACCATCCAATCGCCTGGACACGTGCATGGTGTCAATCGCGTGCATCTGGGTTCGAGTTTGGGGAAGAAGGGTATCGACTCGAAGGAGGCTTCGGGATTATCATGTGTTGGCTCGAGTATCCACTCGAGTAGAAAAATAGGTACATTAGGTTTAAAGTACTTAGAAAATTTATTTAAGTTAAAACAGGGGCACTCGGGTTGATTTTGATGAAATCTCGAAGCAAACACGAGTTTTTCTCGTGCGTGACCAGAAGCAGGTCTCGAGACAAATTTATAAACAGGCTTTTTCACCTTAAAATTTTTCAAATCTTTAAGACACTTTTAAAATATGTTCAAACAATGATTTGAATTGAAATTTTAAGCTGATTTAAGACTTAAGTGAAATGTTTGAAGAAATTAATTTTAGTTTATCTAGTTTAATATAATATTTTTATAAAGGTTATTTATATTAAATAAATAATGTAATTTAAAAGAAAATTAAAGTAAAGTGTTGTTTAAAACTAAATCTTAACCTTTAAAATGTGATAAAGGAAATTTATTGAACACGGTTTAAAAAGATAATCAAAGCAATTCGATTATCTTTTGGTTTACTTAAACGATTAACGATTCGTTAATATAACCTCTTAAGAAATAATCTTAGTTAATTAATTAATATTAAAGTCTAAATTAATTGATAATTAGCATTTAGATTAATTTAAAATCAAGATAACTAAATTTGAAATTAATTAAGATAATTAATTAAGAAGTGATTAATTTATGAAAATGATTAAGATCTAATCAACTGTAATTAATTGTAACTAATCATTGATTTAAGATTTCTAATAAAAGTAACTATGTAATAAATAAATTTAAACCACATGATTTATTCATCTTAATTGAAGATGCTTTGATTGTTTCTGAATATTGTGTGTATGATTGATATTCCTGTTATATGATGTGATGCTATGTAATATTGAATGCTTTGAGCTGAGCTGTGATATTGGTATTACTGCTGTGTGATTGTGAAAACCCATTGGCCTGTAAAACGACATTTGAATTTCGATGTGACAGGGAGTCAGATTCCGGTTGGTTATCCAAAACCCACATCGAATGACATATTCACATGTTTTTAAAAATTGACACTCACTATTCGGTTTAGCCGAGAGAGGACCTTTGTGTCGTATAACCCATTCCGAATATGTGATTCAACATTATGGATAGCATTTGAAGACCGGGTATTTGCGCGAACGATAGGATGACCTATCGATTGTCATTGCACCGAGTAGCTACGGTATAGAGATTCCCTAAGTGATGGAAAGTCCGATCGGGATTGTGAATACCCGGATTGCAAGGACTTCTTCGGAAGTACCTTCGGTTCTGTTCAAACCCGGAACAAACTTGTATGATTGTATGTCTGACATTACAAATTGAGATATAAAGCTGATTTCTTTCAAATACATATCTGTTGGTGGCGGAGAATTTATTCTCTTAGCTCAACACCCTTCTCTGAGACGTACGAACTCAGAGGTTATGTAGTTGAAGGTTATTAGTGATATACTCCCAAATTTGGTAGTGTGACATGCTGAGTGCTGCTGATCAATAGTTGATCGAAGCATGGCTATGTGAAAATCGTAGCTTTGTGGACGAGACTTCGTCGAACCTCACAACCCGGTTATGGTCGAAACAGGAATTGTTGCAGCAAGGTTATTTGGGGATAGCTTCCCTTGAGGGTATGTCCATTTTCTTCTGGATTATGAGTGGTATCATGGTATGGAGCCCAGATACTTACTTTGTGGTTGCTGCAAACTTATTACTTTATGGTTGTCGGTTGAGAAGCGCTTCGGATAACGGTTGGTAACGATCAGAAAGTGGCATACTCGTGTCAGTTGTTACCTAGATACAGAGGTAACCCGGCCTTGTGTAGCAGAGATCTGGTTAGGATCCGGGGACGTCCTTCCAGAGGCGTTCCATTTTATATGCGAAGTTCCTTTGCCCGACCATTTGTTGGAAATCCATTCATCCAATATGAGCTCTGTACGGTTTTAGTTGAAGAACCTGCCGTTTAACATGGTAGCTATAATAGGCATATTATAATGGTACGTATGCTGGCTAAGATTGATATCATACTTTCGAAATTGTTTTCTACACTATGCACTGATAATAATATTTAAAAGTGTTTCCTTGTATTAAGTATATTTGGCTATCATAAGAAGAAATCTCCTCCAATTCTGCGATTGCATTGTGTGTGTGGCGGGAGGTCTTATGGTAGTTTCATTTTTAAAAGCATACCGAAATTCTTTTATAAATCTAGTTTCTTTAAAAGCAATTGTGTTTTTGTTTACTCATACCAGTCTCATGACTGACTTGGAGTTTATTGTTTCTTTCCTAAACTCTGGGTGCCCATAATTTTCCACACGGGCAGCCTAGAAGCAGGTTATTCGTGTTTTGGAGATAGCTTGAATTTGAAGTCTTTTGGAAGCTTTGGATTTGGAAATCTTTTGAAGAGTTGGAGTTTTTGAAGACCTTGTCGAAGTTGAAGTATGTTGGAAACTTGTTGAAGTTTCTGTTGTCGTATTATTGTTGTATCATATTTGTATCACTCTGATATTTGGGATCGATGTTGTATTGGATATTGTATCATGTTGTATCTGTGTTGATATATGACATTCATTTTGTTTCCGTTGTTTTATATTCATCCGATGTTGTTATAAACTCCATCCGAACTGGAATTTGACGTTCGAATCTTCGACGGTCGAATACAAGTGAGGTATTTGACGTCGACTTCTGAACGCTGAATTTTGGGTCGTGACACAACCTTGAGTGGAAACATGGATTATTTTGAAAGGTGTAAAAATGATATGGTGTACTGATTATTTTGAGGATGAGACCATGAGAAAGTTCATCGACGACATTGAAGATACACATTTGGATAGATATGTAGTCAGCATAGGAATTAACACACATGGGTTATTAGTTGACGTGGTGACGTGGTGATTGCCCTGTTGGAATGGGTGTGCTTTATCTTTATGAGTTATGTTGATTGTTGATTTATGTATATTCATTTATCTTTACATGCATGTTTGGATCAACCTCTGTTTTTGATGTGGACTTTAATTATTGTCAATTGAGGTTGAATTATTAAGGTGCATTATATGAATTAACCTGTAACCAATATTGTTTTATCCTTTATTGGAGTATTATTTTTACATAAGTAGTTTGGGTTGAATGATGAAGAAGTGCATGTGTTACTATAATATGTATATGTAGAAAATTAAATTCACTGCTGTGAATGAATTGTTTTATGTTGTGATCGATGATGTAATATGGTCGCTATATACTATTTTATAAGTAATTAACTTGTGATTGATGTATTTCTCCATATTTTGTGATTAAATCAATAATGACGACTTTTTAATTTAGCTGAAAGTCATATTTCAGAAATTGCAAGGACGTAATTCCTTTTAAAGGGAGAAGAATGTAACGGCCCGTAAATTTGACACAGTTAATATTACAGTAATTTAAAAAATGAATTTTTAATAAAAGTTAGTATTGGTGTCGTATTTATAATCATTGCGAAGGTCTTTCCAAGCTATATAATTTTGATATATTTGGACGGTTTGCGAAATAAAGATGTTAGAGTGTTTAAATAGCGTACGTAGCTGTTTCGAGCCAAATTGTATACGTAGCCCACAATCCAGATTAACGACTATATAAGCGAGGCAAAGAAACCCTAACTGTCACTTGTTCCTTTATATTTCTACGAAAATCCTGAAATCGTCTCTAATCTTCTTTTGATGGAGATTAATTATCTTTACTAATTACGAAATACAAAATATGACAAATCACAAACCAACTCGAAAGTATGCCTTATGACACATCGTTTAATACAGCGAGACGACACGAACACAGTGGTAAAGTCCATTTTTTGAGATTCGATTGTTTATAGTTTGAATATTCGATAATAAATGTGGAACCATCGGAAAATGCAAAGCCATCAATTCAAGGGCTTTTGATTCAACAATAAAACGGTAACCAATCGACGATCGGGAAGTATCGTTGCATAGAGGATGGAAAATGGGATGCATCCACGGTGGCCGATCATCTTAGAAGTCAACACGATGGCAAAAAACAAGGCAAAACCCAAGGGGTGGTGACGGCCAGGGGCGTGTGGGTGGTCAGACTTGGGCCATGAGTGAAGGCAGCGACAAGAGAGAGTGGTGAGGTCTGATCGAGGCAAAGTGTTGTGTGGTGGCGGCAGCAAACATTGGTCAAAGTTGGTGGTTATATGGGTTTGGCATGCGACATGAAGCATGAGGGAGAATGTAATTTATGCGTAGGCCTCTGTATTTTTTTAATTTAGAAATTAACCCCTAAATCTTCTAACTTTCAAAACTTTTGCGTACGAACTCCGATTCATGTGCGATTTTTTCAGTTGGACTCGCAACGAAATTCCAGACGATATGGTCTTGGGTTTGCTGAGTTTAGTGAATTTTAGCAAAAGTGCATTTGTTGAACTACTTGATTTAATTAATTAGATTTTAAATTATAAACTAGATATATATTGATGAAAAATCTTAAATATCAATATGTATTGTCATACATTGGTAATTGTTTGGTTATTGTGTATATTTTGAATATGTTAAGCCTAGGATTTTGATTGTTGTATTATTGGAATTTTGTTTGTAATTAATTGTGGATTTAAAATATGACTATAATTCATTAAAATTAAATGGGTGAAATTATGTAATAAGGGGGAAAATAGGATAAATAAATGGTAGATGTGATTATTTATAGTTTCTTTGTGATGTTTCTAAATAATGGTGGTTGAATGAAATAAAACAAAATTAATGAAAGAAATTTAAAAAGGTTATCATTTCTGAATTTATGGGGAAATTCATAAAGAATTATGAAAAATATATTTCAAATCAAACTTGAATGTTAATTATTATTATTATTTAATAAAGTGAGATTTTATAAATAATAATGGTAATGTGTTTAAGGGAAAATTACGATGTTTTGAATAAATAAAAAATATACTAATTTTTACGGTATTTATATATTATTATTAATGGGGAAATAAAATATTATGTAATTTTCAAATAATAATAGTAGTAGTAGTAGTAGTAAATAAATGTTTTCCAAAAGTGTCATTCGGTAACATAATTACTGATTTGAGATAAATAGTAATTATTGGTTTGTGAACTATTATAGTGGCTTTAAAATATAGTATTATCGTTTTGATGTAAAATAATATTATTACTACTTTGAAAAGTAATTAGATGCAAATCACTATTTTAATATAAAAATATGATGTTTTGAAGTATTTGGAGAAATAAAAGCATATTAAAGAGAATTTGTGGTATATTATTGTTTTTGGGATGAATAAATAAATGCGACTTTATAATGGACAATAATAATAAAAAGATTTTATACTTAAAAGAATAATAGATGCAAGTATATTATTTGGATGGTTGTTGAATGTTTGATTAATTGTTGATTGTAACTATCACATATATTTGATGTTTGATGATAGTATCACACTTTGATGAATTTGATAATTGTACGATATTTTACCATATTTCTACTAGATCATGGATAGCTAATGATGGTTACTTGATTATGAGCGTTGTGTTACTAATATTGATTGGATTGGTGAACCTTTGAAGATATTGATGTTGTGTCAATATTGGAGAGTGGTTAGTATACACTGGATGATTTATACTTACATTGATAATGTATTATAACAATTCATAATTAATAATGTATATCTATGTTGTTATTCCTTATTTGACAATTGGGGTAGATATCGTGTGTTGCTGATGTTGAATGGCTAAATATGTTATTGTTGTTATTACCCAAATAAAGATTTGTCGTAATGGATGAGTAGGAAGACTATTTTCAACTACTACTATTTGCATTGGTTGTATAGGCTGCGATGATTGTAATGTTTGCACTGGTTGCATGGATGCTATGGTTGTTATGTACTAACAAGTATTTGCATACAGGAGAAGAGCAGAAAACAGAACTATATGGGTTTGATCCCTCCAAAAAGGATATGTATATAGTCTTTTCCTATGCAATAGCTATCGAGCCTATGACCGTGGTGTATAGGTTTAGACGTGGTTCAAACATAGTTGAAACATTTTTCCTTTATTCTATGTATGTACAAGTGTATTTGTAAGTTTATAGTTGAAAACAAAGAAAAGAGCAAAGGGTCTGGAATGGGTAGTATCCACATGATAGTACCTATCTCTTGTGTCAAAACTTTACGGCTGTTGTTGTTTTAATAATTAATGTATTGAAAATTTTATAACATTTGATGTAATGGGTTTGTGTACTATTTACTTATTGATATGAGATTGTATATACATGATGCCTAAATTCTATTGTGAGGTTTTCCTCTTTCTATTCATTATTTTAAAACTTTGCACCCACATTATACTATCTTTAATATCTGGATTTAGTTATATGCACATTTTGACGTTGTTTATAATTGAATTTAGATGTTAAAAATAGTGGATCGTCACATTTAAGATTGAGAAATAAGTCGTGGTAGCAAGAAGAATGTGGTGTGATATCAGAAAAAAGAAACAAATTGTAATCTGGTATTATTTAATGATTGTAACTGTGCAGTTAATTCGTTTAGCGTTGGAAATGCAAAAAGTTATAGCAGGGATATAGCGGAAAATAACAGATGTGCAAAAAAACTCCATTATATATAAAACCAAATATTTAAAGTTAATTTATTCTTGTTCTCATATCGTTTGTGTTGGAAAAAAATTGTTTAATCTATATAATAAAACCGAAGAATACGATGATTTATGCAGTCCACATTTTACCATAGATTTCTAACTTATATTGAACACTAATACCTTAAAATTAGATCTTTACCCTAATTTTGTTGATTTGTTTCAAAAGAGAACTAGTCAAATCGGCATTTTATATTAATGTTACTAAAGTGGGTGCCAAAAAACCCTGATTTAGCCGGTGTAGCGGAAATTAGCAGGATTTAAAGCAGATCTACTATTTAATAACGCTATATGGAAAAAACGTAGAGGTCAAAGAGCGCTATGCGCTATAGCGTAGATTTTGCGGGGCTTTAACTGCACAGGAATGTAATAAGCAAAACTTATTGAAGTCCTCTTAGAAGCACACTTAAGTTATTTATTTTTAACTTTTCCAAAAGATAATTTATAGTCAACACTTCCATAATGTTATATTAAAACATCACTTCAAATGCATTTGAATCCATTAACGAGTGCTCTCCTCCTAAAAAGGATCACTCATTTTACTAATAAAAATTGCTTTTAAATTCATTACTTCAAGAGTCTTTAAATCCACTACTTCTAGAGTGTTACATACTATATTTTCTCATGATTTTGCGTAGCCACTACTTCTCGAGTGTCATCCAAAGTGTAAAATAATATTAGAAAATTAGTTGCAATAAGTAAATGTTAGATGCAACAGGTAAATGTAATATGTTAGATGCATCAGATAAATATTATTTTGTACTCACTACTCTTGGAGTGTTGTACAATACTTATTTAATATAGCATAATGCTGCTACTTTAGGAAGAGTAACCTTTAAAGAAAATTTTGCAACATCTCTCCTAGAGATCAAGTCTATTTGCATATAGCTATTTCTTTAGAAAATGATATACATCTTTTTAAAGTCATTATCTTTCACGAACAAATATGATATGAAGCATTTCTCTAAAACATTTTTCACGAAATGATATATAGCATCTCTTTAGGAGACGTTGAACTATTTTATTGAATGCTAATATATAAACTCACTAGTACACTCCCTAATGTCACTTAAGAGATTGTTAAAGAATCAAAAAAACCACTTCAAAAGCCATTATTGTTGTTAATGTACAAAATTTAAATTTCTATAAACTTTACAGAGAATTTCTCTTTAAATTTATTTATTAACTTGATCAATTACTTCTTTAAAAGTTGTTCATGCCATGTCTTCAATCATTATTTTTTGGAAAGGGATTTCAAATGAAATCGCGTATGAGAAAAGAGGTGGATGAGAAAAGATGAAAAGAGATTTCAAATGAAATGGTGTATGAGCAAAGAGGTGGATGAGCAAAAAGAAAAGTCGATGTATATAGTAGGACTCATATCATTAAAATTAATCATGACTAAAAATAAGCTAAATGCAACATAAATAGAAGTTGGCTTGCAACATAAATTATGGTCTATGAATCGATCGATCCTGGTATTTGGGTCCAAAAATCCATTACCTACTACTTTGTCAGGGCAAATATAACCTTGATATGCAGTTTACTAGATAAGCAAACGTCAGATTGCTGCAAATAAAACATCATATTTCAATAAATGAAATGTTAGTTTGCAGTTAAAAAAACAAAGAAAGAATCTGGATTAAGTAAAATTGTTAGGAGGTGTTAAGCAATTGCCTCGTGATAATGAGAAAATGATTTAACATTTTTTTCAAAATTTGTAATGTACGTAATAATTTACATAACACATCTTCAAAAGTGTTTATGTTAGTTTATATTATAAATAGACGCTTAAAAAGTGTTAAGTATAAAAAATAAATTTGCTTAAATTAAATAATAATTTGGACAATAGTTACAGTACGTTTAGAAAAGATGAAAAATATAAATTGCCTGAGATCATAATCATGATAACTTTTGCAGTTTTAATTTTACTAGAGATAAAAAAACAACAATAAATAACCAACTGGCCTATTTTTTCAAAGCAAACATAGTGAGAGCAAATAAAAATAAGAGTTACGCTAAATGTACCGCATTACAATGTCTAAATTACTCAATTTCATTTGGAAATATTGCCAAATGAAATTTGGTTAAAAAAAGAAAATATTACAACATTCGACGGTAAGTCGTCGAGCCACTTTTACAACCAACGGTATATTGTCGAATGAATTTTCTGGACAAACGGAGTACCCAATGTGGTAAGCAGCTAGGGAAAAGTTATGTTTATATAACAAGCCTTGTTCTCATTTTTTTTTAATGTTTGTGCATACATATAGCACTGGTAGTCGGTTCAAAACATAATGACCAAGTATCATAGTTCTTCATATATCACTTTAAGCCAACTTTTATACCCATTATATCATTGTTCAGTTACAGTAAAAGTGGATTGATATTGAATGGGAGATGAAAAACTTTTTTATATTTCAACCAAAGCAAGAAATAAAAATGTTTTGATAAAGAATGGAGAGATGAACCAAACTAATATCTATATTTCCAGAAAATCCATGCGAACCGAGACCTCTCCATGTAAAATATATAACATACTATACACAATATCTAATCATGAATGATACCTTTCATCTTTGATACACGATGGTTATGGAAACGGCCTAAACTATCTGAGACAATCGAACCCAAATAAATTAAATAGTGCAGGGCGTTTTTAAGATCTTAAACACATAACGAGCTAATTTAGTAGAAATAAGTATACGCTACCACTTCAATAATAGCAATCTCTGCATCCAAAATAGAGCCGTTGCAGTTGAAATATCAACTGCTCAATCTTTCATACGATTGTCGAATAGTGTGGTAACAATGTAAGATTTCGAGCACTACGGTAACCCGTACCAACTATGCACATTTTATTTAATACTATTTCACTTTAAAGAAGTATGCAATTTAATAATTTAAGTTAGACAAGTAAACTGCAGGCTAATAACATGTGCCTTCAGGCACTAATAACATTTGCATGCAAGACTTATTACAAACAAACAAATTGATTCTTGAAAAAGTTGAAATGAAACTTTTATAAAATACCCTCTTTTTAAGTTTCAAAATATACCGCCGTCCCTGCTCAAAAACAAATTTTTTTTTAAAATCCAACTATTTTTTAAGTTTCAGTATATTTGAAGAGATTTGTACAAATGTTTTAATTTTTAGTTCTGATTATAGAAAGATACCATTAAAGTTCAGATTTAATTTCTAGAAAAAAGCAAATATTTTTAATAAAATTAAAATCAAAAGTGGAATTTAAAACTTGTTTTTTAGAAGAGTTTTTTCGTATACGAAACTTGAAAATAACGGAAGGATCCAAGTTTTCACAAAGTTAAAAGTATAATCATTTGTCCAAATTACTGAATATATGCAAAAAGTTTTGAATTTAAAGAAGAAGAAAAAATAACCGTTAATGATGATTGCGATTACGGATGAAGGTAACAAAGGCGGTTACAACAATTTTAACACCTTTTGTTCAAAATCAAACCAAAAATTAAAGCAACAATAACAAGATATTCATTCAATTGATTGCAAACAATTTTTTACAATTACTTTAGGTAACAGAAAGCAGACAAGTAACACGAATTATGTCTTTATCAGTATCTTTATCATTGTTACGGTCATTGTTATTGTTTGTAGTTTCTTCAGATATATTCAACAACAATCATGTTTGGTTTGGCACGCACTTAATCCTTTTATTATAAAAGAATCATCAAGCACCCCCAAGTTATGTTCTTTCTTCTTTCCTTTCACTATAAAATCCCTCTGAACTCTTTGTTAAAAATATGCGACACAACATGTTGTTTCTCAGACAAGAATATTAAAAAAAAGAGTGAAATTGTGCAGTAATGAACTAAACAATGTTGGAAAAAATGTTTTTTTTAGCATAATATATCCTACCGACCAACCGCTAGAGCATATAGGTTAATCAGCTGAGTGCTCTGCAGAAATTTGAAAGCAGCTGGCAGCCAACCCGCTAACAGTCTATTTTTTGAGTTTGGGCCTTCAAAATGACTGTTTTAGATGCTTTATATTATTTATTTGAAATATGCGTTAAATTCGTGTGATACAAAATTACATTTAGAAGAAGAATTAAATATACAAAGAATGAATTGGTAAATTTGGATTTTTCCAAATTAATAGACATATAAGGACAAAGTGACGTAGGCAGGATTCAAAACTGGAGGGGGTGCAATTTGAAAAGTATGAGGTTCAAGGGTGACAGCCCCGATTTTTTACATAATTATTTGTATAGTTATAAAAGAAGACATAACAAATCATTAAATAATCATAAATATTGATTGATATAATAATATTCTATTACAAAACAGTCAATTATTGATCTTTTTGGACAAAACAACAATGCATAAATGCTAATAACCTAAAGTTGTCCACATTTGAGTTCTCATGTTTTGAAAGCGGTTGATGATGGCACCTATTAGCTTATTTCTCTCTAAGAATGTCTCGATACTTGCATGATGATCCAATATGGTTTATCAAATTATCAAACAATTAGAAAAATTCGAAAATGTGGTTTACATCTCTGGCAAAGCTAATCAAAATTGATGTGCAAAAAATGAACATAGAAAGTAGAGTTCTCATTTAGAATAAATGGTTTAAGACCATTGAACATACCTTGCATATTACTAGCATTAGCAAATGATCTTTTAAAATATGCTCATAAATCTAAAGTAAACAAATTGAACGGTGGAAAGATAATTAACATCAAATTAATTATCCATTTATTTAAATAAACAAATTGATTAACCTTAATTAACCATTCATTTTTTCTGTAAACAATGAAATTAAGCATTCAGATCAATTAACATCACTTAAACAAGTAAATTATTTAACCTTGTAAACAGATTATTTAATATTAAGTGATACCCAATTTAGTAATAAATTTATTTGACCATCACTTGAGCATTCAGTTGTAAGACAAATTGATTAAGCGTTCAGATTTACTCCATATTCAAATCAAATTAATTAGGCAAAATTAGTAAATATATCAAAATATGAACGAATTAAGGTTACCCGTATCTATAGCACACAAAGGCGACGATGGCACAAAAGCTCAACTCAGGTAGTAGTGGATCTCGAATTACAAAGGAGCTCAATTTTCAGGTTGTTTCAGATGAGCTCGACTTCCAATTGAGAGGCGGTGGAGAAGATCGTGTTCAATAGACTATCAAAGGAGGTCGGCTCAGGTAGTTGCACCGTTGAGCAGCTCGAGAGTCAGCATTTTTAGGGCTCGGATGGGAAAATCGCGAGAGACAAAATTTAGGGCAGGGAGAGAATGAGAACTTTTTTTATTTAACGTATTTCTAGAGAGGTCACGCGACCCCCTCAAAATTAACATGCCTTCGCCCCTCTATGAATATGCATATTTCTCAGTCTAATTGGAATAATCAATTTATTTGTTGTCATATATGTTTTGACTTAGGCAAAATGAATTGATTATTACAAATATAGCTTTTATTGTTATAAATATGACATTCATTTCTTCATTCTTCCAGGTTTGTTCTTCTTTTCCTAACACTAAGAAGTTATTATCATAGAGATCAAGACTTCATTCCAACTAGAATATTGATTTTGTTTTTATTTATTTATTTTACTTTTTTGTAATAAGAGTGACGCTTGATTCAAGTAAAGAACTCATTTTTGATATTTCGAGTGTCCGAATCGACGATCTTTAGAACCTCAGCCTACAACGTCATACCACTTGCCACTTAAGATAGTGGTCATTGATCTTGTTTACTTTTATTTTGTAGATTAGCCATATATAATTGTTTTTTATAGAATCAATGTAGAGGATGGTTTGTTGAAATCTTATGTTGTTTTTTTATGGTTTCTATTCAATTATTATTATTATTATCCAATATTATATCTTTGTAATATAAAATCTTAGAATAAGCGTTAAAGACCTTTAGCTTAAATGGTTAGAGGTGTGTCAATAAATGTTCTAGAGGTCATGGGTTCAAGCCATTGAGATATTATAATGAGTGCTCTATTTTACCATTTGTTTGGTTTTACGCAACAATAATCATAACAAATTACTATCGTAGGTAGATTATCGCAAGGTTAAGGGTAATACTAGATTTTGATAATTTTAAAGATGTTAAGACATAATTTCTTTCTCGTAGATTGTTCTTTTGAATAGAAAAAATGAACTATTTGAAAACCTAAGATGAAGGATGTTTAATAGCTTATTGGTTTTCATAAGCCGATTGAATGTGATAGAAAAGAGATGCTAAATATGGAGGAGGAAAAATAAAAGAAGAACAAGGAGGCGATTGCGTTGATTCATCAGTATTTTATGATTCAGTTTTCATCATGTGGCTAGTTGTGAATCCGCGAAGGGTTTGTGGAAAATTGGTTCTTAAGGCTTAATGGAGAGAGTCTGTGGCAGAGCATTTATAAATGAATTTCAAGATATAATAAATTAGTTGACAAGTATGGATGTCAAATTTGATGATGAATTACACTCCTTTGTTGATGAGTTATTTTCAAAGAGTTGAGAAACACATGTTATGTCATTGAGTATCTCCAATGCTAATGAAATTATCTTATTAGATACTGTTCAGAGTAGTGTCTTGAATGAAGAGCTTAGAAGGAAATGGTCGATTGTGAAATCGGTTCAAGATGAGGCTATGGTAGCATGTGACTTGAAGTAGGATATAAAATTGAAGAAAACTATCGCTAATAGCAAAGGTAAGTTGAAAGATATCATTTGTTTCTATTGTCATAAAAAAGATCATATGTGCAACAAATGAGAAGCATATAAAAGAGATCAAAAGAAGGTTATACGTAGTGATAGTGACTGCAAGACATAGCCTGGCATAGTTGAATGCAGCGATGTTATCCCTCTTGTGATGTCTGCGTCAAAAATGGTCACAAACCCCAAATATCGTGAAAGCACCAGTGTATGAACACAAATCAGCAATATTCAAACACAAATCTCAGATCTAAGCAACAACAAACAGCAATCCAGTAATGACAAACAAAGACACGAGATTTATAGTGGTTCGGCTATCTCCTGCCTACGTCCACTTCAAAGTTTTATCTTTTATTGATTATCCTTGCTGGTTACAGATGATTACAGCGATTACAATGAAGTAATTTGAGTACAATAGCGATAGTAATGTGTAGAATTGAATCCGGCAGAGTCTGGACGTCAAATAGCCAAAAGATCCTTTTTCTGTAGGCCTCGGGGGGTTATTTATAGGCGTATGAGGCTGATATCACGCTCAAACTTCGGTAGACTTCTTCTGGCACGTAAGGGGGCACACGCGACCGATCCCACCAAGTTTCGACTCGATACGAATCGATTTCGTATCGATCAAGAAATGATCCAATCGGGCTGAAACTTGACAGGAACATTCTTTACCTTGTATGCAAGCTGCTGTGAAAATTTCATCGCATTTGGATCAGCGGTTTAGGAGATATGACCGATGCAATCTCGTGTTCTTCGTGGGCTGCAGATTTTGAATCCATTGGTTTGAATCCATCCCCTTCGTGTTGTTCACAAGCACGTGCTCGCCCGATGACGCGGAACGATAAACTAGGGGAGATCCATATTGTTCGCCGTGTTGACCGAGGCTTTACCCCTTCTTTCGCATCCAACGGTAACCTTCTATTCATACCCATTTGACCTAGCCCATGTTGGCCTTGATGAGATGTCTTCCGTATCGATCGCTGAAATACGATCGATACGAAGTGACTCGTTTTGAGGTGGATACGAACAAGGGTCATATGCGTATGGATACGAATAGCATTCATCCTATGATCGTTTGCGAATGCAATCGATTCGGACAATCATGAACCGCTTGGATACGAAAGAGGGTTGTAGAGTGGATGGATACGAAAAAGCTTACCAGTGATCGATACGAATGCATGGATTCGAAATATGTCGCCTGACTCCAACCTGATCGACACGAATGTCATCGATTCGAACAAACCACCGCACGCTTGCTTACCAATCTGGGTCTACTGCTATCGAGTCGAAATCCCTCTGGCCTTCCCATCTGATCGATACGAATGCCATCGAGTCGAACCAAAACACGATCGATTCGAACTTCATCGAGTCGAACCACTGCCGATCGATACGAATCCGATCGATACGAACCACCAATTGTGCACTTTAACCCATCCATATCTTGAGCATACGAACTCCGATTGACCTGAAAATTGAAATGTAGATTCTCCTAGCCCTGTTCATCATGTCCAATCGATTCCGTCTTGATCGGAGCTCGGCCAAATTTTAACGACCTCGATTGCAGCCTTGTTTGCAATCGATCTCCAATCCTGATATCCATTCTTCCTTGCCAATTTGTTGATATTCCAGCCTTGACCAAAAAGTGGGATAACATTTGCCCCCCCAAACATGTCTTGTGATAATAAGGCGTGCTTTGAGTAGTTCCAAATCCGATATCCGAAGTCCTAATCCATCCTTATCCAATAGCCAATAACCGAATCCAGGACCTCTCCGGGTCGATATCCAAATCCATAACCTCTCCGAGCTCTTGCCAAGTGCAATCCACACTTGACAACCGTGGTCCAGTGTCCCTGGACGTTGAGCTAACCTCTCTGGGTTCTTGCCGAGCGCAATCCACACTTGACGACCGTAGTCCAGTGTCCCTGAACGTTAATGCCATGGCTTAAGTCCTAAGCCGAATCCTGGTCTCTCCAGACCCTTGCCGAGCATAGTCCATACTCAGCGACTTGAAACGATAATCGATAATATGGGGCCTAAGTCCTAGGCCGAAGCCTGGTCACTCCGGACCCTTGTTGAGCATAGTCCATACTCAACGAAGAGACTTACCCCTTGCCAGATATAATCCATACCTGACGACCATTTACCAAAAACCAGATAAAATCCAATCAAAATCCAATCCAAAATCCAAATCAAATCAAAAAATAATCAGAAATTCAAACCATCATCCAAAACAGAAAACAGTCGTCCAAACGAAAATCCAAACCAGAAAGCAAACAGAACCAGGAGTTCAAACCAAACTCCAAAACCAAACCAGAAAAATCAGTGTCCAATCCAAAAACAAAAGAAGATTTCACAAACCATAGCATCGCTGTTTATCATCATTCAGAACATGCATAGGGGCTATCTCCGTCCCCGTACATGAGTAAATGACTTGGTTGTTTGCCAGTGGCTTGCTACTTATTTCATATTATCCCGGTCAATTGATAACCAATCGACCATCATTTCTGGGCCTCACATCATCGTTGCTCGAGGTAGGCAATGGTTGCTCCTGCTCCACCGCTGCATTCCGAGTTCCGATATATTGTCGCAACTGTCCATTCCTTACATGCTCCTCGATTATATCCTTTAAGTGCCTGCAGCTGTTGGTATCATGGTCGTCCAAATCGTGGAAGAGGCAGTGCCTTCTTGATTCCCCCTCCCGTTCAGAAGGTTCTCTCCAAGCTGGCCTTCGGTAGGGAAGGCGATTCCGGGTTTCCAGGTATATCCGCTCCAGCGTCTTGTTTAATCCTGTGTATATGGAGAACTTTGGATCCTTCCATCGCTTCTTAGTTTTCCAGAATCATCATCCAACTTCCTTTTTCCTTTATCTTTATCTGAACCTCTGCTGGATGGCCCTCCACCCTCAATCGCATTCACCTCCTTCAACTTTAAATCTGCACACGCATCCTCTTGTCGAAGGAATCTCTCAGCTTCGTGAAAGAATTCCCCGAGATCCAGTGGTGGGTCTCGTATTAAAGATACCTTGAAATCTGAATCCTCTCTGACTCCTGACACTGCTGCCATTAAAACCATTGATGGATCCGGCCGATCCACCGAAGCAACCGCTGCGTTGAATCGAGTTAGAAAAACTCTAAGTGATTCATCCGTCCTTTGCTTTACCGACGTTAGCGTCATCACGTTCTTAGGCCTCTTAATATGAACCCGAAATTGCCTCAAAAACCTATCCACCAACTCCGTCCATGTTCTTATAGACCCTTCTTCCAACTGCCTAAACCACATCGCGGCTATATCCGTTAAGTACAGAGGAAAACATTGAGCCATAACTTCCTCCGATGCCCCCAGCACTTCCATGTGTCTAGTGTATCTCATCAGATGATCTGTCGGATCAGCCTTGCCATTGTATACTTCCACACTAGGTAGCTTGAAATCAGGCGGATTTCGAGTCATCCTGATTTTCCGTGTAAACGGACTCTTGTTCACTCCTTCCAAATCTCTATTGGTCAGACCTCCACGCATAGTTCTCCTAATAATTTCAGCTAAACCAGCATTATCTGTCAAAGGTTGCCCCCCATGCCCCCAAGGGAATACCGGTACATACTCCTCGTGCGGTTCACTAATGTTAGCGCTAGCTCTAGCCAGTTGAGCTCCATCCGTAGGCCTTCCAGTTTTAGATCCTACGGGCCTGCCCCCAAGCCTTTGTTGATTGCCCTCTGGTTCTGTATTCTGTCCTCCATTAGGCTCCGCAACCCTAGTTCCTTGTTCCACGTTTGCAGTCACTGTAGTCGGTCTAAGGTTTTGTGTTCCTGCAGTTCTCATCTGTTCAAAGAAAGTCTGCATCATGTCATGTTGACTCTTCAACAATCACTCTTGCAATGAATTGGCCATAGCCTCCATTTCATCTCTGGTGATGTAGATCGAAGCTTGTCCTTCCCCAGCTCCGAAGATGCTTCTTGACTTCCTGTTGGCTTCTCTCAGCCCTCTGTCTTCTACTGGTTTGTCGTGTCATTCTCTCTAAATCTGAATCCTTCAAGCTTTTCAAATCTGAGCTTTAATCCAATGCAACGGGTGCTAGTCCTTTTCAGTGAAAGCACCAGTGTTTGCGCCAAAAATGGTCACATATCCTAAATACCATGAAAACACCCGTGTATGAACACAAATCAGCAATACTCAAGCACAAATCTCAGATCTAAGCAAACAGCAAACAGCAATCCAGTAATGACAAACAAAGACACGAGATTTATAGTGGTTCGGCTATCTCCGGCCTACGTCCACTTCAAAGTTTTCTTTTATTGATTATCTTTGATGGTTATAGATGATTACAGCAATTACAATGAAGTAATTTGAGTATAATAGCGATAGTAATGTGTAGAATTGAATCCGGCAGAGTCTGAACGTCGAACAGCCAAAAGATCCTTTTCTTGTAGGCCTCAGGGGGCTATTTATAGGTGTAGGAGGATGATATCACGCTCAAACTTCGGGAGACTTCTTCTAGCACGTGAGGGGGCCCACGCGACCGATCCTACCAAGTTTCGACTCGATCCGTGATAAGTACGAATCGATTTCGTATCGATCAAGAAATGTTCCAATCGGGCTGAAACTTGGCAGGAACATTCTTTACATTGTATGCAAGTTGCTGTGAAAATTTTGCCGCATTTGGATCAGCGGTTTAGGAGATATGATCGATGCAATCTTGTGTTCTTTGTGGGCTGTAGATTTCGAACCCATTGGTTCGAATCCATCCCCTTCGTGTCGTTTACAAGCACATGCTCGCTCGATGACGCAGAACGATAAACCAGGAGAGATCCATATTGTTCGCCGTGTTGACCGAGGCTTTACCCCTTCTTTCGCATCCAACGGTAACCTTCTATTCGTACCCATTTTACCTAACCCACGTTCGCCTTGATGAGATGTCTTCCGTATCAATTGGTGCAATACGATCGATACAAAGTGACTCGTTTTGAGGTGGATACGAACAAGGGTCATATGCGTATGGATACAAATAGCATTCATCCCATGATCGTTTGCGAATGCAATCGATTCGAACAACCATGAACCGCTTGGATACGAAAGAAGGTTGTAGAGTGGATGGATACGAACCAAGCTTACCAGTGAGCGATACGAATGCATGGATTCGAAATATGCCGCCTGCCTCCAATCTGATCGACACGAATGTCATTGATTCGAACAAACCACCGCACGCTTGCTTACCAATCTGGGTCTACTGCTATCGAGTCGAAATCCCTCTGGCCTTCCCATCTGATCGATACGAACGTCATCGAGTCGAACCAAAACCTGATCGATTAGAACTTCACTGAGTCAAACCACTGCCGATCGATACGAATCTGATCAATACGAACCACCATTTGTGCACTTTAACCCGTCCATATCTTGAGCATACGAACTCCGATTGACCTGAAAATTGAAAGTAGATTCTCCTAGCCTTGTTCATCATCTCCAATCGATTCCGTCCTGATCGAAGCTCGGCCAAATTTTAACGACATCGATTGCAGCCTTGTTTCCAATCGATCTCCAATCCTGATATACATTCTTCCTTGCCAATTTGTTGATATTCCAGCCTTGACCAAAAGGTGGGATAACAATGTCTTCATTAGTAATGTTAAGCATTAGAAAATGGAATTAGATGCTAGTTTTCACATATGCAGTGATTTGAGGTGTTTTTTCTTATAAGAAAACCACCGGCATGATTAGGACCGTCAATGGAGTAGAAGTACCCGTTTGTGATATTGAATCCATCCGATTTCAAATAAATGATAGTGCGGTTGAAGATGTCTTAGGCATGCGATATGTACCTATTTGTTTGCAAAATCTCATTTCTCTTGGTCAATTGGATCATTGTGGTTGCACTCATGCGACTCGAGTTAGAGTTTTGAGAGTGATGAAAGATGATTATATTGTGATGAGATAAGTATTAAATGATGAAACCCTTTATCGATTAGCTGGTGGTCGACAATATGAAATGAGTGACAGTTGAAGAGCCTAGTCCACAGCTAGGTGGAGAGATTAATGTGTGCACTATTTCCGATGATCGTGTTGGATCATATTTTCAATAAAGGTCTTCGTGTTGATGATGCTATCGATGGTGATCATATAGGGAGCTTTAATCAAATGGTAGATACGGTCGAGGTGGGAAATCCACAAAGATTGTATAGAGGTCATTGTGATATTACAAACACTTTTGAGACTAAGTGGTGTGGTGTATCTCATGGTGTGAGATGCATCACTTGTAGACAGTGGTAGCGGTTTGTGATTTGATGAGAATTGTAATTGATATAATGACCGTAAGCTCGGTGTATTGTTTTATTCGATGAGTCACTGTCTTATTTTTCGCTTTGAAGAGACGATTTGAGTGAAGATGGAGATCGAGTGTATATTGAAGATATGTGATTTTATATCAAGGTGGATTGTTAAATATACATGATACAAAATCACATTTAGAAGAGTAAACAAATATGAAAAAAAGGAAAGAGTAAATTTGGACTTCCACATTAATACGAATATATGGATAAGCATACTCCTCTCTCTCTAATTGTATTAATCAATTTATTTATTGTCATACACATGTTGACTTGGGCAACAAGTAATTGATTGTTATAAATATAACTTTAATTATCTATTAAAGAGCGTGGCAAAGTGTGGAAATTATTCGGTGTTTTTCTCTTCTTCCAGCTTTAGTCTTCTTTTTCAAACACTAAAAAGTCATTGTTATAGAGAGATCAAGACTTCATTCTCAATTAGGTATTGATTCTATTTTTTACTTTGTTTACTTTTTTTGGTAGATTAATTATAAACAACTGTTTTTTTAGAATCAATATAGACGGTGGTTAGTTGAAATCTTGTATGTTTTTATTGGTTTGTGTTCAAATATTATTATTTTTATCCAATGTTATCATTTTGTAACTTGGATATAAGATCTTAGGATAAACTTCCACAACATATTTACCATTTGTTATGTTTTAAACAACAAAAATCCTAGTAATATGATGGCTTATAGTGATTAGTGGTCGTTATATGTAAAGTTTCTCCTTCGTTATTCACTAAAGAACAAGATTAAATCGAGCAATCAAATAGAAACAATAGAATACAAAATCGGTGGTTTCGATGATTGAGTGTCCTCTTCAACAAATTGGCTCTTAACTGAAGATTATTTACGAGATTGGTGCACCTAAGCATTCAATAAGCTTGTAATTGAATCCACATCTTTTGCAAACTCTGGTTATACCGAAAGAAAATGGAAGTTGTTCGGTCTGTAAATGTAGACCGAGTTTAAACTAACCACGTATATGTTGTCTCTTTATTTTAAAACATATTTGCATTATGAGAGATTTAGATAATTATATTTTGTGTTGATTGTTTTTGTTCTGATTGTTGGCTTTTAGTGGGTGACAAAGATCCATGGTAGTAGAATATTGCATAGCAGCGCAGTATCAGAGCTGGGGGTTTGTTTAAAGATTAATAAACAATGACATATTCCTCTAAAAGTGACATGAACAATTATAGGCAATGTAGATTTGACGGTAAATGAGATTTTGAGAAATAAAAATTTGAAGATGGAGTTGATGGAGAGGATAGTTTATAACTAGAGAGAATTACCGGTAAGAATGATGCACAATTAGAAGAGATAATTTCCTCGCCTACATTTAATCGTCTATTGTGCATGAGTTACTTGGAGTTTACTCAAGTAAAGAATATGAAGGAGCTACATGATGGGCTTGCGAAAGCTTATCATAAATCGATGACTAATCACATCATTCTTCAATGACAAATTTACTCTTTCATGATGAAGTTGGACACCACACCTTTGAGTGTATAGATATACCTTAATCAAGAATTTTAAGGAAGTGGATATAGAGATCAGCGATGAAGCACATCTGTTAACCCGTCTTTTGGCAAGGTCGTGGACATGAGGATTTAACTAAATCGACTGCTCGTTTGTTGAGGCTGGAATACGGTGGGTTTGAGTCAACTGGATGGATAGACGGTCAGACCTATGTGGTTTGGTGTATATGACTTGGCCCAGGTGGGTCGGCAAGTGCCGCTAGGTCAAGGTGACTCGGTCATACATGGCTCGGTCGAGGAGTGGAGACCATGCATGGTCCGGTCTTGGTGGCATGGTTCGGTGATGGAAGTGGGTCGGCTGAGGAGGATCGGTCGGGCAAAGGAAGGAAGGCATGTCATTTGGTCATGGTGTGGAAGTTATGGTGGATCGGCCAGATATCGTTCGGCATCGGTAGTTCGTCCTAGATGGGATCAACCTTGGTGGTTCGTCATGTTCTGGTTTGGCCAAGGTAGTTGGGCTGAGGTGGTACGGCAGGATGGTGTGGACTGGCATGGTCAAGTGGATCGACATGCTGGAGTTAACGAGTGGTTCGGCATGCTATGGATCGGTCGAGTGGATAGGATCGGCATTGAGGAAAAGGGGATCGGATCGGCATATGGAGCTTGGATTCGGCATTAGCTTTGCTCCGGGTTCTAGCCTAGTTTACTCCGAGTCTTGGATAGGTCTACTTCGATTCATGCCTGAGAGATATCGTGTCAGCTTAGTGAGGATTTGGGCTCGTCGTACTGAAGTGGATCGGTGGATGTTGCTCGGCTTGCCTGATTCAGTCGTAGTGTTGAGTCTGGTTCGGTTATGGCCTTGATGGGCACAGACTACTCAGGAAGCCCAGTAACTCGAGTTTTGCCTATAAATACATCATATGGGGCTTCAGAAAAGGGATCCTTAATCTATTTCTCTTCTTCTTCCCTACTAAGCTTGCTATGCCATTGTTATTTTAAAAACTCTAGATTGTACTTGTAATTGATTCTAACATCAATAAAAAGGAAATTTCTGAAGTGGACGTAGGCCGAAGTCAGCCGAACCGCTATAAATCATGTGTTATTACTGCATTCTTTTTAATTTTTATTGTTCTTCACATTCATACTCTCTACATACATTCTATCTGTGATCTGTGACTGTAATTTGGTGCTTTTGTCTGGATTTAGGTGTTAATGACCAATTTTGGCGCTAACATTTTGGTGCTTTCACCGAGAATTAAACTCAAGGATTCTGAAGCTTGGAGTTTGGATTTAAAAGCTTAGGAATTTGGATTCTGAAGACTATGGCTAAAGAAATCAACCGGGAGACAGAGGACGGAAAGAAGTCAACATGAAGGAAGTCAAGAGGCTTCCTCTGGAGTTAATCAAGCCTTAATCTATATCACTAGTGACGAGATGGAGATGATGCTGAAAAGGCAAGAGTACATGATGCAGAACCTAAATCGACGGGTTAGACAAGTTGGAGTGCAAAGTCAAGGGAATGGACCAACCGCGACTGCCGGCAATGCAGAACAGGGCATCAGAGCTGTAGAAGTTTCCGAGGGTCAAAACCAGAACCAGACTGGAGGGATTGAAGGAAACCAGCAAAGACCTAGGGGCAGACCTTCGGGGTTGAATACTGGATGAGCTGTGAATGAAGCTCAGCGAGCGGGGACCAACGTGAACATGAATGGCCAACAAGAAGAGTACTACCTAAAGTACCCTCCAGGACATGGAGGGTAAGGTGGAGATGCGAACAGGAGACCACCCTCGGATGGAGATGAGCGGATGGCTGGATCAAAAGAAGGATTATGAGAGGAGGACTACCGAGTAGAGGCTTAGAGGAAATCAGTCGAAGTCCGTTCACTTTGGAAATCAGGAATGCAAGGAACCCTCCAGAATTCTAACTACCAACACTTGAGGCCTATGATGGAAAATCAAATCCAACTATGCATGTAACCAGATATATCAGACATATGGAAGTGTTGGGGACATCTGAGGAGGTGATGGCAAGATGTTTTGTTTATACTTGACGGATTTGGATGCTCTTTGGTTTAGGCAGCTGGAGAATTGATCGATCAGAACATGGGACGAGCTAGTGGAACGCTTCATGAGACAGTTCAGGGTCCACGTGACGCGACCCAAGAATGTAATGACACTAGCATCGATGAAGCAGAGGACAGGAGAGTCCATGAGAGGTTTTCTAATACGATTTAACGCAGCTGTGGCCTCGATAGATCGCCTGGATCCATCAATGACTTTGATGGCGGCGGTAGCAGGGATTGCGGAAGGCACGGAACTCGATGATTTATTAGCACGGGATCCACCATGGGATCTTGGAGAGTTCTATCATGAGGCGGAAAGATTCATTCGGTTATAGGATTCACGTGCCGAAAGGCAGGAGATAAACGCCGTGCAAGGCGAAGGAACGTCTGATGAATGACGAAGACTGGATAAAGGAAAGCGTAAGCTGGACGATGGATCTGGTGGTTCGGACAGAGAGGTCGAGAATCCAAATTTGCGACGTACGCGGATTTAACAGATAATTTGGAATGGATTTACTTGGACACTCGGGGGCAGCTCCCTTATTGGAGACCACCCAAGAGGGATCCCACTGAACAGGAATGAAGAAGCGGAAAATATTGCTTATTCCATGAGTTGGAAGGGCACTCCAAATGTCGCCACCTGAAGGATGTGGTGGAGGAACATGTTAGAAGTGGCAGGTTGCCATAGTATGTAAGAAATCAGACAAGAGCAGTAGAACATGAGCAGCTACCGCTTGGATCAAACAGGAACGACCTTGGAATAGGGTCACGACTCGCCATCCGCTGATCGCGATGGCAAGGACCGAGTTCAGGATTTGGACTCTGGTCATCGAATAATCTTTTCTGGTTTTGCTTTAAAAAAAATAATAAATAGCAACTATGCCACTTACACATGTAAGAGAACCAGAGTGATCCCCAGACATGCTCTGAGATGGTAATGGGCTGCTTTGCCCGGAGGGGCAGCCCTTAGCTTTTTCTATTTTCCTTATTGGACGTTTGGACCTTGGATTTGATAAATGGATTTTGGTTTAATGCACGAATACCTAACCGGAGAGTTTGGGATGTATATTGAAAGTCAGTTGGAAATTAATATCCTTATGTTCAGGGACATTGAACCGGAGTACAGGGAGCGACGTCGCTTCGCCGAAGAGTGACGGGATCGACTCGCTCATCGCTGTTTCCCCTTCACCGGAGAGTGACAAGATAGGATCCAACAAGAGCCCGGAGAGGCTACAATCTGTCTAGGACTTAGGTCATGGCATCGCTTAATGTTCAAGGATATTGAGCCGGAGTGCAGGGAGTGACGATGCTTTGCCGGAGAGCGACATGATCAGCTCACTTAACGCTGTTTCCCCTTCACTAAAGAGTGAAAGGATGGGATCCAGCAAGAGCCCAGAGAGGCTGATATTGGTCCAGGAGGATCAGGGCATCGCTTAATGTTCAGGGACGCTGAACCGGAGTGCAAGGCAATGTTGCTTCGCCGGAGCGCGATAGGATCTACCTATTCAATCGTTAAGTTTGGATCGAGCTTGGCAAGGGTCTGAAGAAGCTGTCAGTGATCTGGATAGATTGTCAGATTCGAC
Source organism: Allium cepa (assembly GCA_030765085.1). Classification (NCBI taxonomy): domain Eukaryota; kingdom Viridiplantae; phylum Streptophyta; class Magnoliopsida; order Asparagales; family Amaryllidaceae; genus Allium; species Allium cepa. The sequence continues at coordinate 355,207,677 of CM060937.1, read as the reverse complement.
TACTGACTTCAAGGTGTGAAATGGATTTGGATAGCGGCTTCGAACAACTACAGATTTGGATAAGGACCCAACGAGGTCCTGGATATGGGTTTTAGGACCCGGTGAGGCCCCGGCATAGGATTTGAATCCAACAAGGTCCTCGATTTGGACTAATAGGACCTGTAGAGGTCCAGGAATCGGATAAAATGATCTGGAGAGATTGTGGATTCGGTTAGTTGATTTCGGATGGATGTGGAATTGGATGAGGATTTGGTTACTGGATAGGAATTTGATATCGACTCAGAGCAGTCGTAGATTCAGATAAGGATACGGCAATGGCACTTGGATAAAATGGAAGTATGGCTATGGATAACATATAGACTTCGGATATCGGATTTGAGGTTATTCAAAACACACCTTCCAATAGCAAGACATGTTTTGGGGGCCAAATGTTAACCCGCCTTTTGGCAAGGTCATGGACAGGCGGATTTAACTAAATCGACTGCTCGTTTGTTGAGTATTGAATACGGTGGGTTTGAGTCAACTGGATGGATGGACGGTCAGTCCTAGGTGGTTCGGTGTATACGGCTCGGCCTAGGTGGGTCGGCAGATGCCGCTCGGTCGAGGTGGCTCGGTCATACATGGCTAAGTCGAGGAGTGGAGACCATGCAAGGTCCGGTTTTGGTGGCATGGTTCAGTGATAGAAGTGGGTCGGCTGAGGAGGATCGGTCGGGCAAAGGAAGGCATGTCATTCGGTAATGGGGTGAAAGTAGTGTTTAGTCGGCCAGATATCGTTCGGCATCGGTGGTTCGGCCTCAATGGGATCGACCTTGGTGGTTCGTCATGTTCTGGTTTATGGACTGAGGTGGTTCGGCAGGATGGTATGGACCAGCATGGTTAAGTGGATCGGCATGCTGGAGTTAAAGAGTGGTTCGGCATGCTATGGGTCAGTTGAGTGGATAGGATCGACATTGAGGAAAAGGGGATCAGATCGACATATGGAGTTTGGGTTCGGCATTAGCTTTGCTCCGGGTTCTAGCCTAGTTTACTCCGAGTCTTGGATAGGTCTGCTTCGAGTCATGCCTGAGGGATATCGGGTCAGCTTAGTGAGGATTTGGGCTCGGTCGTACTAAAGTGGATCGGTGGATGTGGCTCGGCTTGCCTGGTTCGGTCGTAGTGTTGAGTCTGGTTCGGCTATGGCCTTGATGGGCCTGGACACCTCAGGAAGCCAAGTAACTCGGGTTTACCTATAAATACAGCATGTGAGGCTTCAGAAAAGGGATCCTCATTTTGCTTCCCTTCTTTTCTATTAAGGATGCTCTGTCATTGTTGTTCTAAAAACTCTGGATTGTGCTTGTAATTGATTATAACATCAATAAAAAGGATATTTCTGGAGTGGACGTAGACCAGAGTCGGTCGAACCACTATAAATCCTGTGTTATCACTGCTTTCTTTTTAATTTTTATTGTTCTTCACATTCATACTCTCTACATACATTCTATCTGTGATCTGTGATCTGTGACTGTGATTCGGTGCTTTCGTCTGGATTTGGGTGCTAGTGACCAATTTTCGTGCTAAGAGCATCCTATCATATTGTTATATTCTTTACATTAAGAGTATACAATGTTTGTATATTCAATGATTTATGGATGAAGTTTGGTTAACTTATCATACATGAAGGTAGGTTATCATAATGAGGCGCTAAGCGATAGATTAACTAGGGAGAACATTAGTAGATGTTGATTTCAATGATATAATATTTCCATATTAACGAAGATTCAGAAGATGTTGATTTTGGTGATACAATATTTTCGATTACAGAAGATTTGAAAGATATTTGAGTTAATGTGAAATAATGATTCAAATATATTGCCTATTTTATTGCATTAAAGAAGACAACGAATTATCTAAATGAAAATGAGAATTATTTTTAGGAGAATGAAGTAATCAATTGATTACCTAATCAATTGATTGAAGAAGACATTTTATCTGACGTAGTCATATTGAAGGAAACTGGAAAAATTAAACGGATAACCGTTTCTCATATGAATAGGAGAATTGATGAGACATAAATTTATAACCATAAATCGGTTATCTCATTCCTAAGTAATAATCTCTATATAAAGATCGTCATTCTATAAAGATTAGTAGAATAATTTCAAGTAGTATTTCCTCATATTCTTTTTCTCAACATCCATTGTCAATCTTGTAATTTTTTTACTTTTCTTAGAAGGCAATAAAATCTCTCTTCCAAAGTGGACATACACTATCAAATTGATAGTGGAACCACTAAAAATCCGTAATTGAACTATTTGTTTGTTTTTCCGTGATTTGTTGTTTGGATCCTTTGTTTTCATTTGTTTTCATTTGTTTTATCACACTACGACGCAATCTTATTGCTTCCGCGTATGTGTGAGTTGATTTGCAATCATTTGTATGAATTTACCCTACAATATGGTATCAGAGCATTGAAGGTTGTTGTTGAAGCCTAAAGCTAGAAGGTGTTCGATAAAATGACAGAATCTGGAGAAGCAAGTGAGGAGGTTAGACCTACCCAGGAGTATGCACCCTGCATTAGAGGTTCATATGCAACATCTGGCTTGCAATTGGTTATAGAGAAGTGGAATAGAGATAATGATTTTGAGAAGTGGTAGTGGAAGATGAAGGAGGTGTTGAGACAAATCTGTTCATCAGGTTGCGTTTGACCAAAAATCGTTGTCAACGGATATCCCATAATTGAAAAGGAAAGAGCTGGAAGAACGAGCATTTAATACCCTCCAATTGGCCATGGGTGACAACGTCATCTCACATATTAGTAGTGAAACTATAGTTAGAGGTTTGTAGGAGAAATTGGAAGATATCTATAGGAAGAAGTCGCTCACGAATAGGCTAATTTTGTCGATTTCTTCACTTATAAGATGCGGGGAAGTAGCTCGTTGAAAGCACGTCTTAATTTCTTCGATGACTTGATGATGAAGATGAAAGCTGTTGATTGGAATGTGAACAAAGAGCAAAAGGCTATAGTGGTATTGTGCTCTCTTCCAAAGCGATACACGATATTCACTAACAGGTTGATTTATAGCAGAAGCACGCTGACATTAGAAGATGTAAAGATGAGACTCTCGAATGAAGAGACAAGGGATCAGATGAAATATATGAGCGAAATTCAAGAAGCTAGCAGTAGTCAGGGGTTATTCGTAGAGAGAAGAACAATGGAGAAGGAGAACAATTTTAGAGGACGTTCCAAGTTGAGGAAGTCCGAAGTGGTTGGAGAGGCAGGTCTAGAGACAACATATTTCATCATTGTAAGAAGCATGTTTCATCATTGTAAGAAACATGGTCACTGAAAGAAAGATCGCCCAGATTCGAGGAAGAAAAATGAAGCAGATGGTTCTTCATCTATTGCAGTGGAGAATGTTGTTTCTGATGATGTATTGACTACATTTATTTTTGATGTATCATACCATTGGATGCTGAATTCATGGACGTCTTTCCACATGACACACATGAATGAGTATTTATGTTCTTATGAATGTAAGGAGGGAATTGTCATATTGATGGGGAACGATGCTATTTGCAAGTCATTGGGAGAAGGATCAATGTGTATTCATATGCACGATGGTATGGTGGTGCGCACTACCACCGAAGTCCGCAATGTTTCAGGTTTAAGGAAATCTATTCCGTCTTTGGGACAGCTAGCATATTTGGGTTGTAGGATTACGATAGAGTAAGATTAGCTTAAAGGTGGCATGTGGTGCTGTGACGACCCAGAATTTTTGAGCATTTAAAATTGAAATATTTAATTGATTTTAAATATTCAATATAATAATTTTAACTGGAATTACAAATATCGCTATTTGTTTGATAATTAAATAATAAAATTTAATTATTAGAAGTTGAGTAAATTGTTGAATCTCGAATTTTAAACCTGTCGAATATAATTTGAAGGCTTGTAAAATTTATATTGATAGTCCTGAGGATAATAGAAGTTGTAAAATTGAAATTAACAGTGATTTATTCAGTTTTAAAACTTTATAGTTTAAATTGAATTCAAAAATAGCCTTCCGAGACACAGTTTCGGAATTCAATGAAACCAGTTCCCTTGGATCCGTAATATTTTATTTTTGTCGGATTTTGATTTTCGCAGGATTCGGGGTTACCGTTTGTTCGTTCAACCTGTAAATAAATAAAGAAAACTAATTTACTTAGTCAAATCTTTTTATGGAAGTCACACATCCTGGCTTCTAACGCAAGCCTCGTTTTCACTTTACTGAGCTTGGCCGAAGCTTTATCATTCAGAATCGAAACGAGATCTACTTTGAAGTTTCTTTTAAAACCGATGCTTCAGACCTTAAAAAAAAAAGGATTAATGGCCGCGTACCCTTTCCCTCTTCAGCCTGTTAGCATCTCCTCGATGTCGCAGTTTAATCGAAGGCCACATGAATCGAAGTAAGGCAAGAGGACCGCGAGCGTGCAATTTAAGGTTGGGATGTCGCGAGTCAACTCGCGATAGAGGCTCGGTGACGTCTGGTGATTTAGGGTTAGGTGGTAGGGGATTCGCGTAATTGATGGAGCGCGAGTGATCATGTGAGTTGCGAAGGCGTTTGGTTGTTCGTGGCGGCTGCAGGGTGGTAATCGCGACTTCGGGGAAGACGCTGATGGAGGGGAGGTTCAATTCACGAACACGCGACGACAGTTAGAGTTGGTTCGGCGATCACCAGGAGAGTTCGGCAGTGATGGAGGCAGTAGGGTCACCGTGAATCGAGTGAGGTATTGAGTTCTATATTTAAGTGAATCTAATTTGGATTTTAATTTGATTCTTTTTGTAAATTTGTTCAGAAAGGAAAAACAAAAAGGGGTTTTACTGTTTAGTTTTAAAATTCTAAAGTTTATATATATGTATGTTTTTACTCACCGCAGAAAAAGCAATAATAAAATTTTATTTAGGTAAATTAGATTTAAAACAGTTGCTTAATTAAATAGATATGATTTTGAAAAAAAAATGGGGTTTTAAAAATATATATATTATTTGATATAGATAATGTTTTGAATATAAGAAGGATTTTCAAATATGGTGGAGTTTAAATAAATATATATATATATAAGTCATTTGGGTTACTAAAGATAATTTGATTAAGAAAATTATTAGCTTAAAATTTTTACCTTAAATTACAAATAAAATAAAATAAATAAATGCTAGTAAATTGTTTAATTAATTCACATGCTAACAAATTTATATAAATATTTATACAAGGTCCAAAATTGGGAGATAAATGTTCGAGATGGAATTGGAATGCCAAACGTAAAGCAAAGGTGAGTTAATCTCACTCAGTAAATTAAATTTAAATTTAAATGATTAAATTTAAATAATTGGTTGAATGGATGAATTGATTGATTATATTATAGTATATACTACATCTTGGGATGTTTGATTTATATTGTGCTAGAGTATGGTATATATTTGGAATTGACATTTTATATTGTGCTAACATCTGTGGATGCAGGGAGAACAGGTTGGAGGGATCCAACTGGACCCCTCAACTTTATTTAATTATTTAATATTCTTTGTTCTGACTATTTGATATCCTGTAATGGATTATGTGGGAATATTGAATGCTATGGCTTGATTGTTTTAAATCGGGCAATAATTAATTACTAAATATACAATTTGAGTTTGGGAAATGAAAACAAAAGAAGTGGAAGCGTAAGTAAAATAATTATAGCAAGGTTGAATAAATTTATGAAATAAATTGGAAAGGAAATAAAGTGACTTTAAAATTCTAATAAATAAGTCTTGTGTATGGGAAGGAAATTTAAATAAACAGAGAGTTCATGGAACTAAATTTCAATGTTATTGTTTAAAAGAACAAACTTTTATTTTAAATTGAGGATTTAAATTATTTAAGAAGAATAAAGAAGAAATTGGGAATAACCTGAGATTTGTATATTTCAGCTAAAGGAGTTAAAAATCAAATTGAAATATAAAATAAAGTCCACAATTAATGAAGTTTGAAATGAAATGATAAGTAAAGAAATTTATTTTAAATGAAATGAACTGGGAATCAATTTGGAAAATTGATTTAAGTGATCGAGATTGGGAATTTCTTTCTGAATAACCAAGTACGTTTTCAAAGTAAGTTTTTAAATATAGGTTAATAGTTTTAAAAATGTTTAAAAGGTATGTTTTGAAAAATTTATTATTTCAAATATTTAATTTTTAAAGCAAATATTTCCTTTTAATATATTATAGCATTAATTATTTAAAGGTGACTTAGTATTTGTTTTAAAAGTTAAAACCTGATTTTATATTTTATAAAGTAACCTTATTTTCTCAAATTCATATAATGTGTATTTTTAACAAATTATTTAAGTAGTTTTATCCTAAGTGTTTTAAAGTATATATTTCAAAGTAAAGCATTTAAAATCATTTTTAAAAATCTATTTTTGTGCTTGGTGATTTCAGAGGAGATAGAAAATACTTGGGAAAGTTTATACTGGAAAGAAAGAATGATGGTTTGAAAACTGTTTTCAAACGAATGAAAATAGAAATATATCTTGTGAAGATATTTTGAGATAAATAGATAATTTGGAAAATTATTTATTGTTGGATGGTTGTTTGTAAATATTTATTGATAGTTAAACAACCGACTATCAATATTGGACAATGCGCTGATCGTTTCGAAGAGACCGGGATCGAGATTTAATTCTCGAAAACCACTTCGATCCGGTTTGTACGTTTCGTGAAAACGATTTTGGATTCGAAGATGGAGCAGTGAAGTGCAAGGGCTAGTCGCTACTAATCCTGAGGATATTTCCAAAATGGATGTAGTAGGAATAGTGCCTTCGGTTCCGTTCGAACCCGAGACGGACTTGTATGGATGAATGCTTGCGAAAACATCGTCAGGTGGACGATGGGCATTCTAAGGAATATATTCTAAAAAGGTAACGCTTAGCCTCAAGCCTCATCAAATGGGAATGGCTGAAAATCAGGGGATATGCAGCAAGGCTTCGTGGGTAGCCCCCACTGGAGGGTGAGGTCTTCCCTGTCTAGATGTCCATTTATTTCGGCTGTGTGGGCGGTTGCTGATCCCAACCGCGGGGTGATCTTGCTCGGGACTGTCCAGTAAGGGATGGTTCCGGTCTTGTGTTGCAGGGAAGTTAGGGTGGCTCCTCGGTACGCTGATCTAGACCAGGTACTGTGACAGGTGGTACCCCAGTGCCTAGCCATTAGTTGGAATCCATTTTCCCTACGCGCCCGTACGGTTTTGATTGTGCCCAACTATTGCTGAAACGTGAGATGCAAGCATTTCAGCTAGATTCTATTTACTTTCTATACACACTACTATAATATCAGAGGATTTCTATAAAAATTGTTTTAGCTATCGTAAGGTAAAAACCCGACATGTTTATTTGTGGCGTGGTCTTACGAGATGCTTTTGTTTTCAAAGGATTTTGAAACTTTAATAATCAATTGGGTGTGATTTTCTCACGCTGGTATTCCAGACTGACTCGGGTGTTGTTTTATATGATGCTCGGGTCAGACCGAGTATTATAGACTACAAGTTTTGATGTTGTGAAGCTCAGGAGACGAGCTGGATGACAATACGTACTCACGTACTTGTATATATATATATATATATTTCCGCTGTTTGAGTTGTTGTGTATTCATTTGTATGTTATTGATGTTGAGTGGTGATTGATGTACTCTGATGATGTAATATATATAAACTGATATATTTGATTTTGAGTAAAGATCATTATTATCTATTATATTTTATCCGCGGCGATGGTTAGATTCTGTTGTTGTTTTCTATTCTCTTCTTCTACCTCTTCTTCTTTAACCCAAATGGTTCGTATTTTTGTGCAACTTAAGTTGATTTATATAGAATAGTGTGACTCAAGGGGTACGAATTTGCGGGCTGTTACACTTGGTATCAGAGCTTAGGTTGGAGATAACCTTGGCTCTGGTGGGAAATTACTCATTTAAAATAGAGTCCGTAGTACTCTATAATGAGTTTGAGTGTATAAATAAATATGAGCGCGTATTTGTTAGTGAATATAAATTATTTTAATATCGTGTTGATTGGTTTATTGAGTGGCATATGAACCTTCGTCGGCACAGTCTGGACAACTGTATTGAAAGGGTTTCTAAACACTTGAATAGAACAATCGACACGGTATTGTTTTAAATATGGGTAAATGAAATAATTTTACCCAAAAAATATATTTTTGATATAAAGAAAGTTTTTGGAAAACTATATAGCTATTATATGGTTGCTTGGATGTTAGAAATGATAATATTAAAGTATTATCATTGTTAAGTGAATTTAACTAGAAATTAAAAGTATAACCAAAGTTGAAGGGAATAAATTCATTATAAAATGAAATTCGTAAGTATGAGTCATAAATGAAATTTATAAATTGAAATATAATCAAATAAGAATTTGTCGAAATGTTTTGGAAGATAAATGATAACATAATTGTTTTGGGGGTATTTCTGAAAGGAAATTTGTTTTAAATGGGTTTTGAAAGTGATATAGCATTGAAATCACTTGGATTATTGGAAAATAATCCTGATGATGACGGCCGCATCATCAGTATTCATTTTCGAATTCCTAAGTGACGGATTGCTACCAAATTGACTTGTTCAGAAAGCTAGTTGTTTTTGAAAATTTCTAAGGAAATTTGCTGGGAATAAAACCAGGATTGATTTAAATTTTGAGAAGTGTGATTTGAGATGTTGGAGATTTCAAAGTGTTTTGAAACCAAAAGCCGGTATTTTAAAAATCCTGATAAGATGGGTTATAAGCTTATAAGTTAGGATATTCTTTTACTCAGGAAGGATAAATAAGCTTTGAATGTTGAAATTTAAATTTAAAGAGAAAAGTTAAAAATGAAATTAACTTGGATTGGAGAATAAAATTTAACTGGATTAAAATAAATTGAATAAGATGAAAATAATATCCAGTTGTATTCGAATTGAGTTGAAATTGAATCGAGTTAAATAAAACTGAGTTAAAGTAGAAATTGAATTGGAATGAGAAGTCAATTGAATTAATGAATGGAATACAATTCTTACCTGGATAAATGAAAAGTAAATTGAGTAAGAAATGGGAATTTAAATAAATAAATCAGCATAACTTGTAAGAGAATTAAAAATCCATAGAAATAAAATATGCTTGGGTTATAAATAAATAGAATGTTTGAGTTAAAAATAAAAGATGAATATATTCAAGCTTATGATGAATGGAATTGTATAAAACAATAGGTTGTGACTTATTAAATTGGAAATAAAATGAAGTGATATTTGGAATAAAAATTCAAGTGTTGGATTATAAATAAGGGAAGAACTAATTAGATAGTAAATTAGTTAATGAAATTGAATGGTGAGTTTATGATGAAGTTTGGAAATGAACTCAAGTTATAAATTAAATTTGACTTAAATTGTGGATGAAGTGAAAGTAATTGAGGATGAAGTTGAATTGTGAGTTAATTAAATTGGATGGTAAATGGATAATAGATTTAGAACTTGAGTTATAAATTGAAAATTTAGCTTGAAGTGTTAATAAATTAAAGATAATTGAAGTATATAGGATAAAAATGTAAATGGATTAAAATAGCAATGATTTGAGTGTGGAAATAAAATCCATGAGTGAAGATAATTTGGAAATAGCCACGTAATAAATTGAATGAGCTGAATCTAGAAGCTAAAATGTATAATAATTGATCAAATAATTTGTAGTTGGAAATGAGATTGAATTAAAATAGAATCAAGATAAATTGAAAGAGAACTTTGTTTGCAAAATCAGAATGAGCTTAAGTGTAAAATTTGAATAAATTGAAGTAAGTTGACTTAAGCTGAATAGATGGAAGAGAGTTGAATTTATTTCAACTTAAACAAAGTTTAATGATATTGGATTGATTTTAAATTAAGTGAAAATAAATTTTTAAACCGAAATAAAATTCGGTGAGTTATAAATAAAATAGTTTGGAATAAACAAATATGGAATGAAATGTAAATAAATGGATTGTAAATGAAATTTAAATGGAGTGAGTCGAGCTAAATAAACGCTTGTAAATGGATTAAAATAAAGGGAAATTTAAATTGGTAATGAAGACGAACCAAAGATGTTAATAGTTTTGCAATGAAGGATGGTTAATAGAAGGAAATGTAAGTGGATGTGTTCAAATCTGAAATGCAATGAAACTGAGAATATATGGATTGTGAATAAATCCGAAATGGAATAGAATTAAGTGTAAGTTGAGTGGAGTCAATTTAAATCGATTATAAAACTCAAGTGCTTAATTATTCACATAAATCTCGTCAAATTGCATGGAATAAATTGTCGTTTGGATGTAAATGGAAGTAATTAAAATTCTATGTGTTGATAAGGGTAAAATAAATTGATTTTGAAAGCAATTGAATTAAATGTGAGTTCAGTTTGCTTAAGAATAAATTAAAGATAAGCTATTGTGTTTTAAACCATTCAAATTTGATGAAGATGTATACGAATGGATTGAAAATCATTCGAATTGAATGAAAATGGTTATAAATAAATTGAAACAGTTGAATTAGCATGGAAACTATATAAATTGCTTACAGAAAAATGTTTGGTATGAGTTTCTTTTAAGAATTCATATGTGTTAACTATTATAAATAAGTGAAATATAGTTAAACTACATATATTTGATACTTACATGTTTAAATTGAGTAAGTACAGGTACTTGGAAGCCGTGTGGCTGGATTTGGTTGTGCTATTTGCTAAAAATAATAAGCCGCTTGCTTAAAATGCTAAATAAGGTACGCCTACGCAATTAAAATAGGAAATATGAACTGTTTTTGGTTTTTCCGACCGTGTGGGTCGACGTATATATATTTATCTCTTTTGTCAAATTGCAAAAGCTCCTCCGTACAAAGGAGACTCTGCCAAAAATTTTCAGAAATTTTGGGAGTTAGAAATTTTTTGAAAATTTTTGGAAAATTTATTAGCGACAAAACAATTTCAAACTAAGAATTGAAATAAGATGGTAAATGGAGCTAATTAAAATAATGACGTGAATTAGTTATAAATGAAAAATAAAATTTAAAGTTTAGAGTTGAAAATAAATTGAATTCGTATGGAAATGAAAGAATCAATGTGAATAAAAATAGATATAAACCGAAGTGGTAAGACGGAAATAAATAAAGAAAACATATAAAATTTCTTATCTTAACTTGAGTAAGAAATGATCAAATTCTTAATTGGAAATTGAATATTACATATACATTCTAAGTTGATGTTTGGATTAATAAATATTGACATTGGTAAGGAAGTTGATATAATGTTTTGAGAATATTGTGATTGGATATAGTGCTAAGCAGGATATGCAGGTATTATAAAGGGGAAAAGAAAATTGGATTTGATTTCAAGAAATAAATTTGAATTGCCCGACAAAAGTTATGTATTTAAATTTGGTATGAAATTTGATTGGGATTTGGATTTGGATTGAGCCACTTGGCTTTTTGTTTTCTTTTTGAATTTGGGAGGCCGTAGAGCCATTTTGTAGGTGTACCGAGTCAGCCGCGCAAAGGAAATGCTGGCGAAATTTTTCGGGAACTTAGGGAGTTAGAAAATTTTGAGAAAAATTTGATAATTCAAAATTGGTTTTAAGATTAAAACTTGAATGGTTGAGCAAATAAGATCATTTGCAAGCTAGGGAAAGGTTTGGGAAGTTAATAAGAATGATAATGGGTCTTTTATAAAAGATAGTTGGATAAATGTTGAACTGTTTGGTTTTAGGGAAATAGTAAACGGGTATTGGGCCATTCATCCTAGTTAGTAATTTCGGAGACGAAATTCTTTTAAGGGGGGAGGAATGTGACGACCCAGAATTTTTGAGCATTTAAAATTGAAATATTTAATTGATTTTAAATATTCAATATAATAATTTTAACTGGAATTACAAATATCGCTATTTGTTTGATAATTAAATAATAGAATTTAATTATTAGAAGTTGAGTAAATTGTTGAATCTCGAATTTTAAACCTGTCGAATATAATTTGAAGGCTTGTAAAATTTATATTGATAGTCCTGAGGATAATAGAAGTTGTAAAATTGAAATTAACAGTGATTTATTCAGTTTTAAAACTTTATAGTTTAAATTGAATTCAAAAATAGCCTTCCGAGACACAGTTTCGGAATTCAATGAAACCAGTTCCCTTGGATCCGTAATATTTTATTTTTGTCGGATTTTGATTTTCGCAGGATTCGGGGTTACCGTTTGTTCGTTCAACCTGTAAATAAATAAAGAAAACTAATTTACTTAGTCAAATCTTTTTATGGAAGTCACACATCCTGGCTTCTAACGCAAGCCTCGTTTTCACTTTACTGAGCTTGGCCGAAGCTTTATCATTCAGAATCGAAACGAGATCTACTTTGAAGTTTCTTTTAAAACCGATGCTTCAGACCTTAAAAAAAAAAGGATTAATGGCCACGTACCCTTTCCCTCTTCAGCCTATTAGCATCTCCTCGATGTCGCAGTTTAATCGAAGGCCACATGAATCGAAGTAAGGCAAGAGGACCGCGAGCGTGCAATTTAAGGTTGGGATGTCGCGAGTCAACTCGCGATAGAGGCTCGGTGACGTCTGGTGATTTAGGGTTAGGTGGTAGGGGATTCGCGTAATTGATGGAGCGCGAGTGATCATGTGAGTTGCGAAGGCGTTTGGTTGTTCGTGGCGGCTGCAGGGTGGTAATCGCGACTTCGGGGAAGACGCTGATGGAGGGGAGGTTCAATTCACGAACACGCGACGACAGTTAGAGTTGGTTCGGCGATCACCAGGAGAGTTCGGCAGTGATGAGGCAGTAGGGTCACCGTGAATCGAGTGAGGTATTGAGTTCTATATTTAAGCGAATCTAATTTGGATTTTAATTTGATTCTTTTTGTAAATTTGTTCAGAAAGGAAAAACAAAAAGGGGTTTTACTGTTTAGTTTTAAAATTCTAAAGTTTATATATATGTATGTTTTTACTCACCGCAGAAAAAGCAATAATAAAATTTTATTTAGGTAAATTAGATTTAAAACAGTTGCTTAATTAAATAGATATGATTTTGAAAAAAAAAAGGGGTTTTAAAAATATATATATTATTTGATATAGATAATGTTTTGAATATAAGAAGGATTTTCAAATATGGTGGAGTTTAAATAAATATATATATATAAGTCATTTGGGTTACTAAAGATAATTTGAATAAGAAAATTATTAGCTTAAAATTTTTACCTTAAATTACAAATAAAATAAAATAAATAAATGCTAGTAAATTGTTTAATTAATTCACATGTTAACAAATTTATATAAATATTTATACAAGGTCCAAAATTGGGAGATAAATGTTCGAGATGGAATTGGATTGCCAAACGTAAAGCAAAGGTGAGTTAATCTCACTCAGTAAATTAAATTTAAATTTAAATGATTAAATTTAAATAATTGGTTGAATGGATGAATTGATTGATTATATTATAGTATATACTACATCTTGGGATGTTTGATTTATATTGTGCTAGAGTATGGTATATATTTGGAATTGACATTTTATATTGTGCTAACATCTGTGGATGCAGGGAGAACAGGTTGGAGGGATCCAACTGGACCCCTCAACTTTATTTAATTATTTAATATTCTTTGTTCTGACTATTTGATATCCTGTAATGGATTATGTGGGAATATTGAATGCTATGGCTTGATTGTTTTAAATCGGGCAATAATTAATTACTAAATATACAATTTGAGTTTGGGAAATGAAAACAAAAGAAGTGGAAGCGTAAGTAAAATAATTATAGCAAGGTTGAATAAATTTATGAAATAAATTGGAAAGGAAATAAAGTGACTTTAAAATTCTAATAAATAAGTCTTGTGTATGGGAAGGAAATTTAAATAAACAGAGAGTTCATGGAACTAAATTTCAATGTTATTGTTTAAAAGAACAAACTTTTATTTTAAATTGAGGATTTAAATTATTTAAGAAGAATAAAGAAGAAATTGGGAATAACCTGAGATTTGTATATTTCAGCTAAAGGAGTTAAAAATCAAATTGAAGTATAAAATAAAGTCCACAATTAATGAAGTTTGAAATGAACTGATAAGTAAAGAAATTTATTTTAAATGAAATGAACTGGGAATCAATTTGGAAAATTGATTTAAGTGATCGAGATTGGGAATTTCTTTCTGAATAACCAAGTACGTTTTCAAAGTAAGTTTTTAAATATAGGCTAATAGTTTTAAAAATGTTTAAAAGGTATGTTTTGAAAAATTTATTATTTCAAATATTTAATTTTTAAAGCAAATATTTCCTTTTAATATATTATAGCATTAATTATTTAAAGGTGACTTAGTATTTGTTTTAAAAGTTAAAACCTGATTTTATATTTTATAAAGTAACCTTATTTTCTCAAATTCATATAATGTGTATTTTTAACAAATTATTTAAGTAGTTTTATGCTAAGTGTTTTAAAGTATATATTTCAAAGTAAAGTATTTAAAATCATTTTTAAAAATCTATTTTTGTGCTTGGTGATTTCAGAGGAGATAGAAAATACTTGGGAAAGTTTATACTGGAAAGAAAGAATGATGGTTTGAAAACTGTTTTCAAACGATTGAAAATAGAAATATATCTTGTGAAGATATTTTGAGATAAATAGATAATTTGGAAAATTATTTATTGTTGGATGGTTGTTTGTAAATATTTATTGATAGTTAAACAACCGACTATCAATATTGGACAATGCGCTGATCGTTTCGAAGAGACCGGGATCGAGATTTAATTCTCGAAAACCACTTCGATCTGGTTTGTACGTTTCGTGAAAACGATTTTGGATTCGAAGATGGAGCAGTGAAGTGCAAGGGCTAGTCGCTACTAATCCTGAGGATATTTCCAAAATGGATGTAGTAGGAATAGTGCCTTCGGTTCCGTTCGAACCCGGGACGGACTTGTAAGGATGAATGCTTGCGAAAACGTCGTCAAGTGGACGATGGGCATTCTAAGGAATATATTCTAAAAAGGTAACGCTTAGCCTCAAGCCTCATCAAATGGGAATGGCTGAAAATCAGGGGATATGCAGCAAGGCTTCGTGGTTAGCCCCCACTGGAGGGTGAGGTCATCCCTGTCTAGATGTCCCTTTATTTCGGCTGTGTGGGCGGTTGCTGATCCCAACCGCGGGGTGATCTTGCTCGGGACTGTCCAGTAATGGATGGTTCCGGTCTTGTGTTGCAGGGGAGTTAGAGTGGCTCCTCGGTACGCTGATCTAGACCAGGTACTGTGACAGGTGGTACCCCAGTGCCTAGCCATTAGTTGGAATCCATTTTCCCTACGCGCCCGTACGTTTTGATTGTGCCCAACTATTGCTGAAACGTGAGATGCAAGCATTTCAGCTAGATTCTATTTACTTTCTATAGACACTACTATAATATCAGAGGATTTCTATAAAAATTGTTTTAGCTATCGTAAGGTAAAAACCCGACATGTTTATTTGTGGCGTGGTCTTACGAGATGCTTTTGTTTTCAAAGGATTTTGAAACTTTAATAATCAATTGGGTGTGATTTTCTCACGCTGGTATTCCAGACTGACTCGGGTGTTGTTTTATATGATGCTCGGGTCAGACCGAGTATTATAGACTACAGGTTTTGATGCTGTGGAGCTCAGGAGACGAGCTGGATGACAATACGTACTCACGTACTTGTATATATATATATTTCCGCTGTTTGAGTTGTTGTGTATTCATTTGTATGTTATTGATGTTGAGTGGTGATTGATGTACTCTGATGATGTAATATATATAAACTGATATATTTGATTTTGAGTAAAGATCATTATTATCTATTATATTTTATCCGCGACGATGGTTAGATTCTGTTGTTGTTTTCTATTCTCTTCTTCTACCTCTTCTTCTTTAACCCAAATGGTTCGTATTTTTGTGCAACTTGAGTTGATTTATATAGAATAGTGTGACTCAAGGGGTACGAATTTGCGGGCTGTTACAGGTGCTCTTGTATTGATGAAAGGAGTGATGGTGCAGAATCTTTATCTGCTAAATGGATCTATAGATCCTGGAGAGTCATGTGTTGAGTTGATAGTTCATGAACTTTGGATGCTATCAAACTTTGACATCTCAGATTGGTTCATGTTTTAGAGAAGAGCTTGAAACTGCTTCGTAGAAGGAAGATGATCAAGAGTGAAAGCTTCAACCGTTTGGAGTTCTGCCTGGCATATGTATTGGGGAAATAGACGAAGGTTTCTTTTGGTGTTGTTATACATGAGTCTAAAGAAAAACCAAAATATGTCTATATGGATGTTTGAAAACCAGTAGCTACAACTTTTATTGAAGAAGCTAAGTATTTTATCTCTTTTATCAACGACCACTCTCGGAAAGTTTGCGTGTTTGTGATGAAAGTTAAATCGGAGTCATTTACGAAGTTTAAACTTGGAAAGCACTGGTAGAGAATGAAGTGGGAAGAAAGTTGAAGGTGCTGAGATCCGACAATGGCGGTGAGTTTGTTTCTAAGGAGTTTATAGATTTCTGTAAGCAGCATGGAATTCAGAGACACTTCACTACACCTGGAAATCCACAATCAAACGAAGTTGCTGAAAGAATGAATATGACTCTACTGGAGAAAACTCGTTGCTTGAGATTGACGACAGGTTTGTCTGGAGGCTTTTGGGTTGAAGCTTTATCGACTGCGTCGTATATTATCAAACAAATTCCATGCTCATCCATTGATAGGAAGATTTCAGAGGAAAGGTGGAAATATACATCTATACATATCATTTATTTTCATATACTCGGTATCCCTGTGTATGTTCACTATACAGGGAAATGACAAGTTAGAGACTAGAGTCTACCAAGACAGTTTTTGGGCTAAACAGAAGCACCAAAGGGTATCACATCTGGAACCCTGTTGATAGGAAGGTAGTGCACTCGAGACATGTCACATTTGATGAGTCCGTTATGTTCAAACCAAAGGAGAATCCACCTAGTTCGGTAGATTCAGAAGCTAAAAGGTCGAAGGAGATGGAAATTATTCCCACATATCAACATAGTAGTAGAGTCAGAGCTGCAAAAAAAGATAGAGTCGTTGCAGTCATTGACACATCATGTGAAGGTCCATAGAATTCCTCTAACAATGATGGTGATGATCGTAAATCTTGGGATGATTCAGCTCAAGGCGGAGTTGATAAAAACTTAGACGAAGTTACACTCGGGATAGCTCTACCGTTAGAAGGCCACCAAATAGGTATGGAGATTGAAATTATATAAACCTCAGCCTTATTGATCGGTTTGACTATGCATTACATGTAGTGTAAGATGGGCCTTTCCACCTTAAAGAAGCTACGAGTTTGAGTGCCGGCTCGAAATGGATGTGGAAATAAATTCGTTGAAGAAGAATCATACTTGAGAATTGATACAACCCCCTCAAGGAAGTCGAGCCATAGGATGCAAGTGAGTATATAAGTTGAAGGATGATGGAAGATACAAGGCTAGACTTATTGTAAAGGGATTTTCATAGAGGAAGGGAATGGAGTATGATGAGATGTTTGCTCCGGTTGGTAGACATACTTCTTTTTGGATATTGCAAGCTATAGTTGCAACTCACGACATGGAGTTGGAACAATTAAACGTAAATACAACCTTTTTGCACAGAGACTTAGATGAGACCATCTATATGAAGCAACCAAAAGGATTTGTAGAGGGTGTGAAAAAGGAATGAGTTTGTAAGCCAAAGAAGTCTCTATATGGTTTGAAGCTGTCTCCTAGGCAATGATACAAGAGGTTTGATTATTTTATGCTTACTTTTGATTTTGATAGAAGCATTAAAGATGTTTGTGTTTATTTTAAGCATATGGATGATGGTAACTGAATATAATTACTTTTATATGTGACGATATGCTAATCTCTTCTAAGGACAAAGCTGAAATCGACAGATTAAAGTTAAAGCTAAAGGCGGAATTCGACATAAAAGAGTTTGGAGAAGCAAAGAAGATTTTAGAGATGAAAATACAGAGAGAGAAAGCTAAAGGTGTTGAGATTGGCATAAAAAGAATATATCTAGAAAGTGCTTGCTCGGTTCAGCATGGAGAAGGCAAAGGTGATCAGTACTCCCAAGCATTTGCACGTTAACTTTTAAAGAAGGGCCCTCCAATCTCAAAAGAAGACAAAGCTTATAAGGAGAATGTATGCTAGTGCGGTTGAAAGCTTGATGCATGCTATGGTATGCACGAGACCGGATATTGCATAAGCGATTGGTTTAGTTAGCCACTGTATGGCTAGTCTGAGGAAACTACATTGAGAAACAATGAACTACATTTTGAGATTTCTTGGAGGAATGCAGATTATGGACTTTTTTATGGCAGGGCAAAAGATTTCAACCTGTTCGAATTTTGAGATTCTGATAATGTCGTAGACATAGATTGAAGGAAGTCAATCACAAGTTACGTCTTTACACTTGGAAAGACAATTATTAGTTGGAAATCGAGGTTGCAGACTATAGTCGCCTTATCTACTATAGAAGCGGAATTGATAACTGATGTTGAAGCAACTAAGGAGACACTTTACTTGAAGCGATTACTGTGCAATTCAGGCTTTGTTTATAGGAGTATAATAGTGAACTGCGACAGTCAAAGCGCAATACATATGGCTAAGAATCTGACGTTTAGTTCGAGGACAAAGCACATAGAAGAAAGAGAGTCTTTTCTTATCTCTATGAATGACGAAAAGCAAGTACATTTTCAGAAGATTCACACCGAGCAGAATGAATTAGACATGTTCACTAAGTCTTTGCCTGTTGCAAAGTTCGAGCATTGCTCGAACTTAATTTGCTTGCTGAAGTGCTAGGTGCCACTTGGTGGCACGGCGAGAGAGGGAAGATTGCTATCTTGGAGATTGAGTAGTTCCACCTTCTTGGGTTTGGGTACTTTCAACACTTCGTTAACAGACGGTGACCATGTTGGAGTTCGACACATGCCGAAGCTCATTGGGGAAATATCTATAGTGTCTTATCAGAGAGTTGCTTGGAGTAAGAGGATGCAGGTGGAGTTGATAGGCTTGCATGGAAATATAGTATTAAGGTAGAAATTGTTGATCTTAGTGATACAATTTTTCCATATTAAAGAAGATTTGAAAGATACTGTTAATTTCGATGATACGATATTTCCAATTACAGAAAATTTGAAAGATATTTGAGTTAATGTAAAATAATATCTTAAATATATTGCCTCTATTATTGCATTAAAGAAGGTAATGACTGATCTACATGAGAAGGAGAATTGTTTTTGAAAGAATGAAATAATCGATTAATTTCCTAATCAGCTGATTAAAAAAGATATTTTATCAGATGCACGCATATTGAAGGAAACAAGAAAAATCAAATAGATAGCTGTTTCTCATATGAATAAATCAATTGCTTCAATCTTAAGTAATAATATATCTGTATAAAGATAATCATTCTTTATAGATTTCTAGAATCCTCTCCAATAGTATTTCTTCAAATTCTTCTTCTCAACCTCTATTATCAATCTCGCAATTTCATTTTCTCAGGAAGTAATAAAATCTCTCTCCCAAAGGGGACGTACACTATCAAATCGACAGTGAAACTATTATAAATCCACATGTGAATTCTCTATTTGATTTTTTAGCAATTTTGTAACGACCCGTTAAATTAGTAATATTAAATGAATTGAATTAATATAATTTCTAATCTAATTGAGAATAAATGTAGAAATTTGGTATAATAGTTGTAATTTAGTGTAACAATAAAATTTTATGACAATAGACTTGGATAATGTAGATTGTCACAATTTGATTTAAAGTTAAATATAAGAAACTGATATAAGGGTTGAATTAGTGAATATCAATAAAAAGATTAAGTAGAATGGAATTCATTTAATATAAAATAAATAGTGGAAGACTTACATTGGATTGTAAAATGGATAGTAACTAAATAAAAGGTGACCGCTGAATAAATCAATGCAATAAGTGTTGATAAGGAAATTTAATGAATGTTGTCAATAATAAATGGACTTAAGATAGTAATAAAATTTGTTTCGCCTATGTAAATTTTATGTATTGATAAGCTATAATTAAATTTGAAATTTGGTAGTAAATAGGGGATAAGTTGACTAAGGCAATTAGTAATTTAATAAATGAATGCATAGTAAGTAAGTGGAAATGTATGCATAAAAATATTTTCATATATGGGATAATTACAAAAGTTTACCCATTTATCTAATGTATATAATTGAATCTAAATTTAGGGCAACATTTTGTTATTGATGGTATAAGTGAATTTGAATAAAAGGGTAAAAATTATGTAGATTTAACATGTATTGAGTATATAGCTAAGAAAGGCATTCGATGTAAATGAATCTAAATTAATGTGTCTAGTCAATAAAGGAGAACTTTAAGGGAATAAATATAAATGAATGTATTTGGGGAATGGAGTCCTTTTATATGTTGAATAGTATAACGTTGTTATTAAGAATGAACGTTACTTTAGTAATTATTAATATGGTAACGGAAGAGTGTATAAATTTTATAGTAACGTAAAAACGTATTGTAAGATAATAATTAAGGGTAGACTTATAAAATATATTTATGACAACAAATTTTGTAAGTTATTTATTCTATTAGTTGTTAAGTTTTATTTATGTGTAAGTTAACAATATTACAATTCAATTGAATACAGTAATTTATGCAAACAAAGGATGAACATTTGGAAGTATTACTGTAGTGATATATATATAAGAAACGGTAACTTTGTAGTTGGGGAATAATTGATTTATTTGTGAGTTGTAATCAAATAGAGTCAAATTTATTAGAATTTATTGCAATTTATGGGATTAATTGCAGTAACCTTTGAATATTTATTTACTAAAATAATTGACGATGAAAATTATATGTAAATCTGCTTTTAGTTGATTTAAAATATCCAAAGGGCTAGAAATGACACAAATCTACTAGTTTAGAAATTTACAATAAAAAGTGGTAAGTAATTTTTCTAAATATTTAGAGAGTAGGAAGATGTAGATTTAGATGGAATTTATTATTTAACTATTTCATAAGTTGAGATCTAAGTTTAGAATTGAGATTTTTTAATGTATAGATATTGAGCCAATGTTAGTTTCATTAAATTGACATCAATAACTTTGAATAATAGAAAGAAAGTGAATTTAATAAATTTAATCAAACGTATAATGTTGAATTTATTAAAAATTGGAATTTAACCTTTAAGTAAGGATTAACATCTAAATTGATGAATAGAACAACTATGTATTGACACTTGAATTGTTTAGAATTGGAGTAAATAATTAAGAAAATTTAAAGGGAGAAATTTGGTCAATTTTTGAATTTAGATGTAAAAATTGGATTTTTATAATTTATTTAATTTATTTAATGAATATTGAAAATAGCCATTTTGGTCACGGACTCGGATTTCGACGAAACCAGTTTCATCGGATCCGTAACGGTGAATTATTATAGGGTTTCAAGTTTCGTATCGATCGGACCTGTCGTTTGATCGTACGGACGCGAAACGCCTTGAAAATCAATTTTATTAAAATCAATTTGAAATCAATTTGGAAATTTTGTTTTCAGCATAACTTCTTCATACGATCAAATTTGGACGTGAAACTTTTTCCATCGCGTTCAGAATATTTTAAAATACCTATCTGGTTATATGGGTTTGACAAATTTCGTTCCGGGGTCAGAACGGGCTTTTGGGCCTTAGTTTGTTTCGTACGTTCATCTATCTAGTCTATCTACTCTAACCCAACCCTACATATAAATATACAGTTATAAACCCTAGCTCCATTCTATTGTCTATTTGTTGTACGTTCATCTTCTTCAATGGGGGCTAACCCTAGATCCAGTCAGTTCAAAAAAAAAGTGAAAATTTAAAGTCCTCCTAAAAATCTCGAAAAAATATATATTATAGTTCTCGATGTCCGTAATCTGCTGATGTGATTCGTTTTTCGATTGGAGCTATCGTTCATCCAGAACAATTCAAATCATTTTCAGCCTCACATCATCGTCGCAACAAAAGTCATCGGATCGTCAAACGGTTTCTGGGTATTGTAGAATGGACCGAGGGGACTGCATCTATGCAGTTTATCTGGTGAATCAACGGCTAGATCGTCGTGCAAAATTCAATTAGGGTTTTGGGTGAGCGGCGGCCGGTGGAGCTTTGGGTGACCGGAGGTCTTGCCGTGGGTATGGGGACGTGCGGCCTGGCGAGGGGGGTCCTACGGTGGTAGCGGCTGGGTCATTTGATGCCAGAGGCGGCGGCGGCGCGCAGTCAAACGTTGGTCAAAGGGGAGGGCTGATGGGTTCGTGATGTTCTCTGCGTGCATGTCCTGGGCGTGAGGAAGATGGGTCTCTGTGACGTGGCAGGAGTGTAGGTGAGTGGTCCATCTTTTGTTTATTTTTAATTTGAAATTCAAGTGCAATTTTCGACATAACTCTCTCATACGAACTCCGTTTCACGCGAAATTTCTTTTGTTAGGATCGCTATTAAATTCCGGATCTGTTGACACTGGTTTGGACAGTTTTGGAGACCGTCAAATTTTTGGGTTTAAATTGAATTTGGATTCAATTTAAATTCCAAAGGTGAGTGTTTTAATCCACTCACAACTACTAGAAGCTTTTATGTTTGTTTAAATTAATTTTAGAAATGAATAGAAATTTATTTATGAGTATTTGGCATGTTTATTTTATTCATATCTGTTGAATTGCATTTATTTAATTTAACTGTTAATTTAATTAATTTATTGCGTATAAATTTACAATTAAAATTTATTTGTTTGTATATGAACTGCTAGTTAACAGTTATATAATTTATTACTGAATATAGACTGTAGATTAATAGCTGTTAAATTTAATTTGAATAAAATTGCCAGTATTACCTGTTATGTAGTACCAAAAATAATATTGTTATTGATTGATATTGATTGATGATTTCGATTTGGACGATGGATGATGTTGATGAATGGATGTTTATTGTATATCATTAAATTGCAAATTATCATGCATATTTCATTTCATTCGGGATTGTGATTTGAAATGATATATAACCGCAAAATTTTATATCTTTTAAATTGCGGATTGAAATGATAAATATCTGTATCACTTGACCATAGGATAGAAAACTATATACAAGCACCGCGGTCTATATATAACTATTTTAAATGTGATTTCTATGGTTTGGATGGAATACGGTTTATAATAATCTTAAATTTTATATTGTATAAATATTATTCTTCCATATATATACATATGAAGTTGAAAATTTTGAAATTAAAAGGTGTATAAATCTCTTTATTAAAAATGAAAAAAAAATTAAGAAAATGGAGTTTGATAATTTATATCATATGTTTAAATGTTAAGTTTGGAAATTTTAAGATATGATATTTATAATTGGATTTTTCCCAAAATAAATTGAAATGGATATTCTAGTATAATTTGAATTGGAAAAATATATATATTTTATTACTAGAAATTGAAGTCTTATTATTTATGGATTTTATGTGAATATTCAAGACTAATTAATAGAACAATTGATCTGTTGAAAGAATAAAATCCAATTTTAGTTTGAAATATTGTTACTCAAAATGGATATACGTATATATAAATAAATTGAAGTGGTTTTGGAACTTGAGAGAGATAATATAAATTTTGGTTTAGACTTTAATAAAGAAATGTATTTGTAAAGCCATGAGAACTATTTCTTTACAAAGTAACATTTAAGTTAAACCTTTTAATTCATATACCGTTGAATATCCAAACCATTCAAGTTTTAAAAGTTATGGTTTTAAATTATGAATTTCGAAATATTATGCTTTGAAAGGATATTTGGCTTTCAGACGTTATAAATTTTAAAGCATTTGGATTTTTGAAAAGGTTTATATTTGGGATAAAGGATATCATATTGTTTTGGGTTTTAAAATGATATCGTATTCATAATTTTAAAATGGAAATGTTTATTCTGGTTTTAAAGTATGAGCTACTTTTAAATGACCGCGGTGTTATAATAACGATGGGTTGGCAAAGAGACCGGGATCGGATATGGACATACTCTCTGTCGATACCGAAAACCACTTTGACTAACCGTGTATGCGGTGGAGATTCCAGAATGAAGTAGGGGGTGGCGACGTTTCCTGTAAGGTAAATACGTGGACCCGACTCCCGTGAGTTGGCATAAGGTGGCTAAAACAGGAGCGATTCTCAGGCCAATGAGGTCATTCCTCTGATCAGACCCTCCTCTTCGATATTATACTTTGATTTTGGATTGATTCAGTGGCCACTTCTATATTTTGATTTTGGGGAGTTAGTCCGAGGTGGGCGGTAACTGCGGCTACGCGTTTCCACCAGCCTGGATAGCAATTGGTATATCTACCCTGACATTGCCTAGTTGTACCGTGTCACCTACCATACCGAGCCTTTACTACGAGTTTCTATTTGTGTCGTACCTATGTAATATCCTCTGGTAGCCTCCCGATCAGGAGGTATTACGGTACTGTATAGACTATTGGCATTTTACGTGTTAAAGTGGAAAAAGTAAAGCCTTAACGCTATTTAAAAGTAAGTTTATTTTATAAATAGACACTACTATAATAGCGCAATATACTACATAGTAAATAGTTTAACGGATCCTTAGGAGATGTAAATCCCGAGCATCTCTTGAGTTACTGTACTCATATTTATTTCTGTTAATTTAACTCACATAAGATCTTTTAGTTCTGACTCGAGTGTTTTTGTCTTTTCAAATTCGCTCGGGTCAGTCCGAGCGTTTCAGGATCGAAGACTTTAGCTTTGGAGGACGAAGACGAAGGAGTCGTATTATTTTATTTATAGTATGGCACCACACTCATACTGTTCTGCTGCATTGTTTGTATTGGTATGTGTAACTCTGATATTTATTGTATAAAGAAGAATTAACTGTTTTGTAACCGTTTATGAACTGTATATTTATTATTATATTTTATCCTTCCGCTGTGAGATTCTATTTTGTTTTATTTCTTCTCTATTTTTCTTATTTACCCCATAACAATCCACCCTTGCGTATGCTTTTAATTGGCACGTGTGTCGGTTTAAAGTGTGCGAAAAGGCGGGATGTTACAAATTTGCTGCTTGGATTCCTTTATTTCTGTTTGTTTTATCGCACCACAACAAGATTTTATTGCTTCCGCGTGCGTTTGGGTTGATTAGTAATCATTTGTGTGAATTTACCCTACAACAAGAGCCAAAAGCATTAAGGTGGAGGGAATCCTCAATGTTGGATAGGCATTATGAAAGGAGCATATGCATTGGTCCCTATCTATGGGTCATAAGAGATTTGCTTGTTTTCATTTTAAGAATGAATCCTAGGTATGATTTTTAGTTATTAAACAGAGAACAGAAGAAAACTTTTGTGTTGATGACGGTGACATAAAGTTTAGGTATATACGGTGACACCATGGTGGTGGCACTACTTTGACTAAGAGCATATGACAAATGATTGATTTAGAAGATTCTTACCACAAAACGCTAGATGGAAGTTGTTTTTTCCTATATAGAAAGTGTGATATAGAGTAGTCCTCATGAGAAACGATGCATCTTGTTATATTTTTGGCATCGGTAGTGTTGGAGTTTATATACTACTAGGTGTGAACAAAAGTTGCGTAGGAGTTTGCTGTCGATTGGAGCATCGAGTAGACCTGGTAAGGATTATAATTGAGGGCCAAAGACTGATATTGGTGAAGGATACTGTGGAGAGGATAAAGGAAGTTCGGGTATGTAATCTTTATTTGCTTCAGGGAGACAGTTGTAGGGAGTTGGCGACACTTAGTAATTCTAGCGGTTAAGATCATACTTGGTTATGACATTTATATATAGGTTATATCGACGAGTGGAATCCTCAGATGTTAGGATTTGGTTGACATTTGTTATCATTTTAATTTAAGTTTTTGTAAGGCTCGTATGCACGGGAAGCAGAAGCATTTATTATTGAGTTATTTCATTAATGTCAAATTCAAGATGTTTGTCATGTTTCGTAAGTGGAGGTCTTTGTGGAGTAGTTGGAGAAGTCGTTGAAGGTTCTTAAGTAAGGAAATTGCAGTGATTTTGCATTACAAAAAATTTCTAACCATTATGTCCATTATGTGTCCAAATTCATAGTTAGGAATTTCCTATAGCTAGCGATCCACGTTCTTATCATCTTATAGCATGATTGAGCTAATAAATCGAACGTTGTTGAAAAGCACACTTGAAAATCATTTTTCAATTGTAGATGAAAGGTCAAATGCTTTATCTATGATTGTGTTTCTCGTCAATCACACACCTACCACCATAGATATGAAGATCTCCAACGATGTATAGAAAGGAGAGCTAGTGAGATTCATTTCATAGAAAGATGGATCGTGTTATTTATGTACATGCACACAAGGATAATTTAGAGTCTAGAGGAAGGAAGCACATCCTTTTAAGTTATAAAGAAGCAGTAGCGAAGTATATGTTGTGGTGTCCTACTACCAGGTTTAATGTGACTAGTAGCCAAATGATTGTTACTCTACATATTCAGATAATGGTTATGATATCTTTGTGCATTGTGGCTATCTAACCGAATATATATATATATATATATATATATATATATATATATATATATATATATATATATATATATGCTGTCTTGTGGGTTTCAAAATGGGTTTCAAAACAATAGTTGGAAACCAATTTAAACAAAAAAATCGTTTCCCTATTCAGATAACGGCGACAAGTATCAAGCACTCGTCGATTTCTGTCAATCGATAGTAAATCTTACTTTACTACGTCACGCTATACACCAAAATACAGTGGTCATTACGAACAATTTCATTGTCATATTGATGAAACAAATCTATTGATTTCTTATTTATGTATCGATGCATTTAACTTTTTGGGTTTATGATTTCGCCACTGCTGTATAACCCATTAACCGAATGCTCACAACTCACACCCACACTAAATATTTCATCTCCTTTTGAAAAGCTCTTTGAATTTCAATCCAACTACACTAACTTTGGGTGTTTGTTTGCGACCCTAGTTATATTTTTCATGTCATCGCCCTATGCTTGTTCAGGTATTGCCTCGTTCTTTCAGATAGAACAAATACATATATAATTGGCTCATTGACCACATCAATAGAAACATGCATTTGATTTTTTTTACTGTTGGGCCGTTATTGCCTGCCTAATTCATCAATAAAAGGAAAAGAAAAAAATCTTGATTTGTCCACGACAAGCAAAGATAATAAATACCATATTTCTTGTATTTTTTGTATTACCTTGTCCAGATTACTTTCAAGATGATGTAAGTAGTACAAATTCAGCGCATGATAACGATTAGCGAGAACTCCATTTTTTCTTATGCACCTAGGTTGCAGTTGCATTAGGCTGAATAACGAGTATGTTTTCTTTTATTTTCTTTTCTTAAAAAAAAATAATTTTTTTTTTGAGGGAGAGTGGTGGCAGGGGTAATAGGCAGGCCAAAAAAATGGAAATACGAACAAAGAAGGGAAAACGCGGTACTACTTTCCATGGGAATTCAAAGTCTGACAAGTAGTCGTATTGTCATATTAATCAGAAGAGATAGTTCAAGTGGTGGAGCTTGCTTATGGTAATGAAGTTTGACCCTTTTGTGGTTTCATGAAAAATATGTTAACTAAATCAACCAGAAACCACTAAAGTATAATTAAGCTTCAACTACTGCTATAAGAACTTACTTTCATTTACTGAAGAGCAAAATTCATCATATATCAAATTTCCTTTGTCGAGTGACCACCCTTTGCTTAGATTTGCCTACTTGTAAGTTGGATGGACGATGTGTTCGTCAATAGTTAGGAGGCTGAAATGGAATAACTGCACCACATACACCACAACAAGAAGACAAATTTGTACATTAAGAATCGTGCAAAACGCAATTTCCATGCATGCTTTACTTGGTATGTGACAAAAGATTGAAGTACCTGATCTTGGCTTAAAGCTAGAATTTGGTGAGGGGATAAAATTGGAAGCTGGCATAGGAGTTCTATAAGGCTTGGCCACAAATTCATTTGCATCGACTACAACAACATCAGATGTTAAAAATGTCTTGGCAACAGAAGCAGCATTTTCTAAACAACATCTCACAACCTGCTCCATGGTTATAAAATAAAAGCTTGAACACTTTTGCGTTACACACACGCACAACACTAAATAAGAAGTTCACATATTTTTTGCATACTTTTGAGGGGTCCATAATTCCTGCAGCCATCAAATCTTCATAGCAGTTTGTTGCTGCATTATAACCATATCTTACATCATCAACTGACAACACCTGACCAGAAGAAATATATTAGATGGAAGTGTTAGGTTATTAGGCTTATTAAAACATAATGTAGCATGCAAAATATAGGAGGAATTCAAATTTCTGATATGTCACAAACTTGTGTGATAAAAGAAATTGAGTACGGTTGAAGGAATTTTTGTCAAATTCTGCTACATAAGACTTTTAAACATTATTTTGAAAAATAACAACCTGAATATGTAAAATGTACCTTTTCAACTACAAAACTTCCATTAACACCAGCATTTTTTGCAATCAACTTTGAAGGATAACTTAAAGCCCTTCTAAAAATTTCTGCACCAATCTGTTCATCGCTACATATAATTATATGGTAATGAATGAAGTTTATGGTATGAATTCAATTCACTTGGCGTTACCTCTTGTTGTTCGTTATCTAAAGATTCCTTGATGCTATCAACCTTTGTAGACAATCTCAGTAAGCAACATCCACCTCCTACTACAACACCTTCATCTATTGCTGCCTAGAAAATTAACGGATAATTTGGTTGCTTTCAAAATAATAATAATCTATGCAGAGAAGTTTATAACTAACCCTTGCTGCATTCAGAGCATCTTCAATTCTCAATTTTTTGTCCTTCAATTCAACTTGAGTTTGTGCACCAACCTGTTGTTTACTGTCAGTTTAACCATGGTAACATTGTGCATTCTTAAATAAGTTGGCATCTGGCACTATGAATTACCTCAAGTATCGCAATCCCACCAGATAATCTTGCTATTCTCTCATTCACTATATTCTTATCGAATTTCTCCTCTGAATTCTGAAGAACAAGAAAAAATGCTATATTTTAAGTATAAGATGACTACAATAAAAAACACCGTTGAAATAGGTAAAGATATGTAATGAACTATGCATAGACTCAGATATATGAGTACATATTTACATGTGCAGAAGGTATAACATTTCAAATTGCCGCATAACAGCTTCTGTAAATTTACATGTCCAACACACACATGAAGAGAGAACACAGAATAAGGTTTATTCCTGACGACAGAACAAAAAATTTAGCCAGATGTAATAAAATGGTATAAGCACCTCCATTAGATTTCTCAACTGGGCAACTCTCTGATCAACAGCATTTTGCGTGCTGCCATCAGTAACAATCAGAGTCGAGTCTTTAGTGATTACAACTTTAACAGCTGAACCCAATATTTCTTTCCCAGACTTTTCAAGAGTTATCCCCATGTCATCTCTCACCACTTGACCTATACAAAATTTGCATGTATCAAAAATAATGATAAACACAAAAGTTTCTACAATGTTTTTGCTTCATCTACTCACACGCATTTTATTTCACTTCAAAGACACACACACACATATATATACATACATGTATGTATGTATGTATGTGTATGTGTGTGTGTATGTGTGCGTGTGTATGTATGTGTGTGTGTGTATGTGTGTGTGTGTGTATGTGTACGTGCACATTTCATCATGGACAACAAACCCAAGTGCAAATTATGAAAATCTGGTATAAATTATTCATAAACTTGATTATTGCTATGTATTAAATAGTTTATGAAGAATTCATGGAGAATGATTACTAGCGTATATATTCTGGTGCAACCGTAATTCGTGGCTTCATCGCCAAAGTACTTGTTTTGTTTTTGTCAAACTAGCTAAGACATGTCCAAATGTGTGTGGATCAAATCAAGAAAGTGTCACAGCCAATTATTTTCATAAAAAGTCTTCAACTTCTCAAGTTACCTCCAGTCAATATAGCAATATCATCTAAGTAATTGCTCTTGCGCTCTCCAAACGCTGGCGCTTTAATAGCAGCAGCTTTAAGCACACCTTTAAGTTTGTTTCGAATTACAGGGGACAGAGCATCTTCTTCAATGTTTTCAGCAATTATCAGTATTGGATAGTCCTCTTGAACAGCATTGTCCAACATTTTAAACATTTCTTTTGGATGTGTAATATTTTTGTCTACCAAAAGTACCTGCATCGTCCGATTCGTATCAGATAATTGGACTGCGAATAAACGTGACAGTGTATGATTATTCAATATTTCCAGTGTATTTTTTAAGGGTTAACCAGTTTTATGTATGTCAAATTAGGGAGATTCTTATTTTCAAACTTAATACACAACTGCCCTTTCCCAAAAACAGGTTTCAAGCAATCCCTAGAATTACTCTCGATAATTTTTTAAAACAATTAAATATGCACCTCATCGGAAGTTAATATGGGCATCAAACATTTTTCTTTTTACAATTAAAAACTGCAAATATCTACACAGTGTAAATATTTGCAGTTTCAGAAAACTACAAATATTTGCATTTATCCTGAAAATAATTCCAGAGGTGTTTCGTGTGATCTTTTTTTGGGAAAGAGCGGAAGTGTATTTTGAAATTTATAGAAGGTTGTGTGACAAACATCCCATTATTTTTGAAAATAAACTGTAAACTTCAATTTTTCTATTTAAGAAAAGGTAAAAACCAGGCTTGGCCCTTGAACTCAAGAGGAACCTTCTGTCCCCCACACTTCAGATTACAGGCAAGATGATTAATTGCAGTTGTATCTGTCATATTATCTTCATGTTTTGCCAATGTGATACCCCTCGTGATATAAATTCCATTTTGATTAAATATTTTATCATACATAGATTAGACCTGACAGTAAAATATATATATTAAATAATAATAATAATAAGGTTATAAGTTAGTTATACTGCAAATACCTTACAGTTGTTTAACTCCACAGTCCTAGTTCTACGGTCAGTCACAAAGTAGGGGGACAAGTAACCCCGATCAAATTGCATTCCTTCTACTATATTAAGACTGTTCTCTGTACTTTTACCACTCTCTACCCTCACTACTCCCTTTTTTCCAACTTTTTTAATAGCTTCAGCAATCATATTTCCTACAGCATAGTCATTTCCTGCACTGACTGCAGCTACATGAGCAATTTCATCATCTTCGATCTGTACAAAGGCTGCACTGAGAATAAAATATACGAAGTTTTTTATTCCATCAATGACTAAAACAACATGCTTGCTGATACCTGCCTTGACAATAGCTTGAGTTCATGGACAAGAGAAATCGCAGTCCTTTCAATTCCACGTGCAACTTGCACTGGATTCATTCCAGCAGCGAGCACCTAAATTATGAATTGACACTCTTAACATAAATATAGCCATTAAGTAATCAATAAAAAAAATTAGGTTCATCAAAAGTGTATAATCTCTATCATTATAACCGAGCTTTGTGCCTTATTAAAATTGTAACCATAAACCTTTCCTTAACACATATATGCATCTCACATGCAAAATAGCGAAAAGTTGAATTTAAATTCGATGGTCGAAGATATTTATTGTGAGGTAGCGATAATAGTTAATACCTTCACACCTTCAGAAATGAGACCTTGTGCTAGAACAACCGAAGTTGTGCTGCCATCTCCAGCAATATCGTTTGTTTTAGCAGCTGCTTGTCTTACTAGCTTAACACCTATGTTCTCTAGGGGGTCCTCCAATTCAACCTTTAAAAAACAACATTTTTTCATATAGAATGCAAGTAGAATGATTTGTTATTTTGCGCAAGTGAAGAAATTAGGAAAATGCATATAACAGCTGGCTCAGGTTTATCATTTTTGTCAAACTTGAGTTTTTAGTTCTTATATCTTAAGCTTGAACTCTAAAT
The DNA here is from genome assembly GCA_030765085.1 of Allium cepa. NCBI lineage: Eukaryota > Viridiplantae > Streptophyta > Magnoliopsida > Asparagales > Amaryllidaceae > Allium > Allium cepa. The sequence continues at coordinate 355,175,674 of CM060937.1, read as the reverse complement.
TAAGATATGTCGAGGTTATTTGATATCCGCACGTCATGTTGTTAGGCAATCAAACCAATAAGTTGTAAAATTTAAATATTATAAGAAACTCTGCATATGATATGGTAATTGTCTTCGTCCACTCTAACCACAAGCGCATTATCAATAATGGCTTTTTCACTTCAAAATTGCTTTCTAAACAAGCCTGAATACTCAAATTTTGTGCAGTCAACTAATCCAGGGGACTAATTGATAAATCAGAAAAAAATCTTAAAGTGTTCAGCAATAAAATGGTAAAACTTTGTCCTTTTAAAATATTCGGCAAGAAAATGGAAATAGTTTGTAGTTTATTATAAAGTTCCTCCCATAGCAACACAACAGCAAAGATTTTACCATTTTATTTGAAGCTGAATAAAAAAATTACTTCTGTTTTGGCTATATTTTGTCCGGTTGAAGTAGTTTATAGGTGTGTTGGGTGCGTGATGTTTTGTTTCATAGGAAAATGACGAAGTGAACAAATGGTTGTTAGGATAGCCTAACTGATATTGTATTGGGTGGGTGAATACTTCTGCCATCCGCAATCCGCAACCATATTGTATGGCTAAGCTAACCGTTGAAATTGTACGGTTTCAAACCATATACCATGGAATGGTTGTCGTTTAACCCGTAAGCTGGTTCTATGATAATTCGATCCATTACTGCATGAAAAAGTGTGTTTTTATACATTTTCTAATAAAAACAACAAAGAATTAAAATCATGAGAAAAAACGATATAAAAATAAAAAAAACACATCGATGAATAAACATAAAAACAACTAGTGTTTGTTATATTTATAGTCCACACGACTGATGTATTTCAACCACACAATCACAGTATAGTTTAATGATTTCAAACTTAATAATCTTTTCATTTCATCCTTAACGTTCCTGGTATAACATCGATCTTATAATAACATTTGGGACCATTCTACTTGTCATATGAGCTGAACAGATAAATATTAACTAAAATTAAAAACGTATATCAATGATGCGGTTAACTGCCGACTTGAATAATCTAACTGCCAATGCTAGTGTCGAAAAGTGGATGGTTAACCGGCATCTCTTAAAGTCGAACTGTTTGTTTGCCTTTTTTTTAAATGGTTAACGTACATATGATTATCATGGTTACTTTAAAAAAAAAAAAAAAAAACATGGTTATGGTTGAAAATACCAACTGCAACAGCCCAAGTAAACCTTTCAAACAAAGGCAAAGCCTTGCTGGGCTAACGGTCATTTGATTCCTTCAAACTTTGTAAATGTACGATTACATGAATAACAACAAGTTATGCAATATTCAGATTTAGATCCAGTACTAAGCTACAAAACCGTCAGGAAGAAAATATAAATTTCAAACTATCTTATTGTTGATAGAACAAAACAGATAATTATGGTTCAGAAAAGTCCAACTAGGTTCATTTATCGTAGGTTATAGATTATTAAGTGTTTTCCTACTATGGTTTTTCATCATAGGGCATCTGAGTCCAACGTTTTTTTAACACCTGTTTATCTACATTGTGCATTAAGATCCAACCCTCCTAATATAAGACTCCCTCGACCCATAAGCCTTCAATGCAACAATGCACATAATTTAGTAACCTTATTTACTAAACTAAGGATTCTTACATCATTATCAGATTCCGTAATAAATCATATAAAGGATGCAAAAATACACCTCTTTGAGAACAGTTTCGCCATCATTAACAATCTTAGGAGGCCCGTATTTGTTGCCTAAAACCACATTCCTTCCTTTTGGTCCCAATGTCACACCCAACAAATTCGCAACTAAGTCTACTCCAGCCTGCGCTATTGCATTTTACAATCATGAAACAAATACTTGTCAAATCATTAACAGGAATGAAAGAAGAATTGTGATAAATGTGTTGGAGTTGAAATAGACCTTGAGCTTATTAGTGGCAGAAAAATCGTGGTTAAAGTGGAGCTCTTTTGAGTAGGCTCTTGGAACGAATGAGAGACTTCTCTTGGCTGGAGAGCGTAGCATTGGGATATCGAGAGAAATTGGATAAGATGAGAGCATGATTATTTTGTGAAGTTTAGCGCTGGAGAAGTGTTGATAGGTTAGAAGGGAAACTAACGGCATCTCCAATCGGTTAAGGGATATTCAGCTCTTAACTGTGCTAGGAATCACAATCGTCAGGCGTCCATTTAATGGGCGCCTGGTTTCAGCCGTCCATTAAATGGGCGCCTGAACATTAGGCGTCCATTTAATGGAGCCTGACGTTCAGGCGCCCATTAAATGGTCGCCAGGCCCCCTTTCAATAAAATTATTTTACTGGAGGGGGGTCTTGGACGCCCATTTATTGGGCGCCCAAGCCCTGACGCTCATTAAACGGGCGTCAGGGCTTGGGCGCTCAAGGCCAATTCAGTTTTGTGAACCGAAAATTGAATTTTAACCTTAATATTGAGGGTTGAATTCACGATTGGAGAAGAATTTCGTAATATTCAGGTTAAATTATAACCACTAGAGATGCTCTAAGTCGAGAGGCTCCGTGGGAGCCAGGCGCCCATTTAATGGACGCTCGAATACTCGGCGTGCATAAAATGAACGTCTGACCTCCCTTTTTATATATCTTCGTCCCTTACTCCACTTCGCACATTCTACTCAAATTTTCAGTTTAAAATTTTTTATTAGAAAAACTAAACGAAATGCCGCAACGTCCAATCAAAATTGTCCAAAGAACAGTTAACAGACATCCAGCGGAGTAAGCTGGACGATTACACGTTCCGTCGCCACTTGGAGTTTCCCCAGACGATCTACATGTACCACAAGCTTTCAGATGGTTAACAGCACAGAGCCGAAATCACTTTGACAACCGTATAGGTATAAATTGCACGTTAATATATCTGGTTATTTTTATATGTACATCACATAACTATATTAATCCAAAATTATTAATTCGTAAATTATCTATACGATCATTATATTCATTGTCAGGGTAGTTAGGCTAAGTGTATTACCCAATTTTATGACTCTCTTCACAGTCCTATTATTGAGAGACTACAAGCTAGCCCTTTTGGTCTTTTTTTGTCGATTAGGTCTATCCAGTCCTTTGATCGACCTCTCATTCAGGCATTAGCTGAGAGGTGGTGGTCCAGCACGCATACGTTTCATTTTTCAGATTTTGAGCTTGGTATTACCCAAGTTGATTTCTACATGTTCACTAGTATTGAGATTGGATGACACGATCTTCGACCTTTTCCATTTGATGATTTATACGAGTCCCCCAATCTGTTTACTGTTTTTCTACTACTGATAGATGTTACCTACGCCACTAGTGGTTCTGTTAAGTTGACTTACCTGCAGTAGTACATCACCATTTATATAGCTAGAGCCTGATATGATAGATGCAGTTGCTAGAGCATTTTTGTTGTACTTGTTTGGTTCGATATTTTTTTCAAACCAAAAAGGTACGGTTAGACTAGGCTACTTATTGCCAAATTAGACCAGCTGCATACTATTGATTGGGGGACAGTGAAATAAGGTACCATTTATACCGCTTTAGATTCATTTGTGTTTGGCGGTGTCAAGCAGATGCATGCTTTTTGGTATATTTTGTCATTATGGTACTACGAGTACATGGCAAACATATATCCCCGCATCCAGGACATGGCCAGTCAGGCTGTTGAGCAGTACTTTCCTAGGATGAGACGATGAGAGACTGTGCAGTACGTACATCATGTTCCCTTAGGTGTACGGCATGACTTGATGAAGGATAGGTCACAGCTTGATATGCGTAATCGGGGTAACATCATTCGGACACCTTGGGCCTCGCATTGGACTCATCTAGCAGATGCAGGTCTTATGGCGACGATCATCCCTTGATGGTTGCGTATTCACTATCTAGAATAGGCCTGTCAATGAATACTCGAAATATCCGAAATCCGTCCGCATCCATATCCGAAAACATGAAAAATATCCGATATCCGAAAAGCGGATGCGGATATCGATATCCGAAGCATATTTCGGATACGGATATGGCTGTATCCGTATCCGATAAATATGTTTTATGAAATTAAATATTTATATATTAATATGTTATTTTATATCCATAAATTTAATACAAATACACTAATTTATTGTACGGATTTTGTGTGATTGGATTACTTATTGTTAATTTGATGTAATTTATGTATTACAAGGTTTTTTAATCTTTTTTTCAGTCAAAAAAATTGAAATATGCATTATATTGATTAATTTTCGGATATTTTTGCATACATTTTGAGGTTCGGATACGGATATTTTCGGATATCCAAAAATATCCGTATTCGCTAAGCTGGATACGAATATTTTCGAATATCCGAAAATATTAGCGGATACGGATAATATTCAACGGGTATTCGCGGATATCGGATACGGATTCGGATACGGATTTTCGGATACAGATACGAATACAACACTATCTGTATCCCGACTGCATCCATTTACATGCCTAATCTAGAAGTAGGGTTGCTTTGCATACACCTGCATTTATGCCTATGTGATTGGAGAGAGGTGTGTTTATCAGATTGTGGGTGATCGTCGTATACCATATGATCCTTTATCTTGTGAGGACATGTTTGGTAGACATAGGGTGATTGGCGATCAGTACTAAATGCTCTACGTGTAACGACCCTGGATTTTGGCCCTATTTATTTTTATAAATATTCAAATCAATTTAAATAAAATGTATACTTATTCATTTGAAACGGATGTGATTTTGAAATAATTGCCATTGTTTATATAAATGGTATTTTTAAAAGGAAATTGATTTGGAAATTTAATAAATTTTCTCAATAATATTCATAATAAAATTTGTCTTTTATGATTAAATTAAAATATCTTACTTTGTTTATATTTGGTAAGTATACATATGAATGATAATGTTTGAAATAGAATTAAAATATAAATGTGAAATATAAGTCAAACTTATGCATATAATTTAAATAAAATACAAATGGAGATAAATATAAAATAAGTATAAATGTAAATAAATCATATTGTACATAATTTAAATATTTATAGTTAAATACAAATAAAATAAATATAAAGAATGAGTAAACTCATGAATCTAATTTGAATATTGACAGTTAAAATATAAATATAGAATATTAAGTATAACACATGAATATAACTAAATTAAGAACAAAGTATAGAGTAGAAATAAAAAAAAAATATATAAAAAAATAACACAAATAGAATTAAAATAGATAAACAAGCATACAACATAACCTTAAAATTAGTAAGCAAAGTAAAATGAAATATGACACATATATGCAAAATATTCAAACTAGAAGCTGTCAAAAACAAATACTTTTAAATAAATGCCTTTATAAGTCAAATCCATTTGCAAATATGGAAAAGAGAAACACAGGTCATATACCTGCAAGTATATACTTTTACATAAATATCTATGAGCAGCAAATATTTTAATAATTGTGCAAACTAAATAAGATACAAAGCAAATAGGAACAAATGAATGGCTTCATGTACAAGCTTTGTTAGCCTGCAAAGTGAAAAGGAACAAATCAATATCCTTATGCATAGTACAACACAATTGTACACGAATATTATGTGCGACTGAATATAATGAGTATGTAAACCTATTTGGTAAACAAAACATTTAATGCTAATATCTCAGCCTACATTTTGTCAATTCAAGATATTTATAAATCTGATCAATCAAAAAAAAAGTGAAACCAGAAGAAACTAAAACAAGAAAGAGAAAACATACTCAAATATAAAAAAACAGAAAAGCAGATTCATGAACAAAGCAACAGGCAGTTTTTATCTGCAGTTTTCAAGTCATAAAGAGGGCTTGTTGTTCAACAATTGTTGAGGTGAGTAAACTTAAATTTTCAATCTTAAGTTAATTAAATCAGTAAGATAATTCATGGGAGCTATATATGTGTTGTATATGCTTTATTTTGATATGTATGTGAGATTTCATACAAGCTGTAATAGGAAGATGCTGTTCTCTGCTTTGTGTTACAGGGTTGAAAACAATTAAAATTTGAATTGTTTTCATTTGATTATGGTAAGTTTTAAATTTGTTTTTCATCAAAACTTGTTGCTTGAACTTCAATCATAATTTTTAAAATCTGTTTCAACATATTAGTAACTTATACTTTTCTGTTTACAGTCAATCAAGGAAACATTGGTAAATTCGATCATATGAAAAGCTAATTCAAATTTGTATCTTGAATTATGACTAAAAGTAATGATTTTTAAAATTTGGATGGGAATTTTTAGCTCAGTATTTCGAGAGCAACTCGGTCTTGAACAAAAATGGGAATTTAATCAAATTCTCGAATTTGATTCAATATAAAATGCTGAAATTTAAAATGAAGCAAGTGCAAGGGTTAATGATCTTAGGAAAAATATCCACTAATTTTTCCAGTGCATAGAATTTGGATACGAGATCGATATAGGGTTTACTGCGTGTTTATGTTCGTGCCAGTAAAATATGGGACTTGATTCGTACACGTGATCGAGTGATTCATGGCTTGGTTGGAGGATCGATGGGGACGTTGACGAGGTGTAGTCGAGTTTGCATCGCCTTCGGTGGACCGTGTTTGGTGGCGCGACATTTTGTTGCAGAGTGGTCGTTTGTTTTCTTTCGTTCGAACTGTAATTTTTCGAATTCGAATCTAGTGTGGTTTATCGTCTTTTGTTTTCTTGTGTTGGTGTAAATTGGGATTTGCTTGAAGTCTTAGATGATCGCCGGAGCCACGAGCCGTGCTGTACACGTGTACGGCACGGTGGCATATCAGTGTTTGAAGTGGGGGCGCTGTCTCGAGTCATTCTCGAGAATATGGAATGTTTGCTTCGGTTTTCTTTTGAGTTTGAGTGCGAAAATCCTCTGATGTTTATCTTTTAATTAAGTTTAAATGAAAACTTGCTAAATAAAAAAAAAGATGAAGTTCGCGTATCTGGGTTGGTGACTCGGGTGAAGGGGGCGAACGACTCGAAGCAGCGCTTGAGTGTAACTGGGGAGATCTCGGGTTCTTTGCTTATTGAAATATAAAAGTTGTTAATGAATAAAGGGTCCAGCAAATCATCATAGTGATCGGAATACGGGTTCAAAAATTTTAAGTTAAACTTAATTTAAGCATTAATTATCCTAGTAAGGTTTAACAATAGTTTAACTCGTGATTAATTATTTAAATTAACTAATTACTTTTGTTTAAGCTTAACATGCTTTTAAAATCTTGTTAATATTAAGTAATAAATTAAGTAAATTAACAAATAATGTTTCAGTTAGTAATATAATTGATATCAAATTTCAAGAAGACTGTAATGTTAATTAAGTGAATAATCAATAGTAAATGATTGGGTTCAGAAGTAATTAAGAGTAATTACTTTGTAATTTTAATTAGTAGTATATTATAGGTAATAAGTGAAATTGTAATAAACCTCTTAATTAATTAATGAACGATTAATAGTTAACTTATCAAGTAATTTAATTAAGAATTAAGAAAATAATTAGCAGTAAATAAATGGGTAATCCATTTTATTTAAATTATTAATTAATAATTAAGAAATAATTGCTCAAGTAATTAAGTTAGATAACTTAATTAAGGAAGTAATTAAGTAAATAATGTGAATAAAGTAATTAAGCAATTAAGACATATATATTAATTAAGAAATGATTTGTTGATTAAATAATTTGAAGGGAAATAAGTGATTAAACAGGGTTAGGAGGTTAACTCTCAAGTAATTAAATTAATCACAATAAGAATTTAAGATGAATGCTTATGGATGTTGTATGTGTAGAATATTTGTTTGTGATGTTTATTGATGATATTCTGTGATGCTCACTGATATGCTGTAATATATCCATGGCAATTGTGTATGATTTATCTGTGGTAAATGTTATATGAATTCAATCATTGAATTAAACTGTTTAAGTTAATTAGACAACTTGGCCTTTAAAATGGCATTTGGATTTCGATGAGATCGGGATCGGGTATCCAATTGATATCCGAAAACCACATCGATCCAAATTAAACGTTAGGTCGTGAATTCTCAAGTAAAGATCGAGATGGTGTTTTCAGAATGCAAGGGTTATCGTCATTGACTCTGAGGGTGATTCCAAAATGAGTGTAACGAGATAATGCCTTCGGTTTCGTTCGAACCCGGAACGAACTTGTATGGATTGAATGCTTTCAACACATCGTCAGGCGGACGATGAGAATTCTAAGAAATTTGTCCCGTAAAGGTAATCGCAGCCTCAAGCCTCATCAACCGAGAATGGCTAAAACAGGGGAGGTGCAGCAAGGTTAGGTGGGTCATGCCCAAGCAGGACGAGATATACCTCTGTCTAGATGTCCCTTTATTTCGGCTGTGTGGGCGGTTGGATATGCGCACCAACTGCGGGGTTATCTTGTTCGGGACTGTTTAGTAAGGAATGGTTCCGGCCTTGTTTTGCAGGGGAATTAGGGCGGCTCCTCGGTACAGTGAGCTAGACTACGTACTGTGACGGGCGGTACCCCAGTAGCCATGCCATTGTATGGGATCCAATTTCCAATAAGCGCCGTACGTTTTGATTGTGCCCAACTACGTTGGAATGTGAGATGTAAGCATTTCAGCTATTTCTGTATTTTACTTGAAAACCCTAGACACTATTATAATATCACTGGGTTTCCTATAAAATGTTTTGGTTAGCGTAAGGTAAAAACTTACCCATATTTATTTGTGGGGAGTCTTACGTGATACCTTTGTTTTAAAAGGTTTTCAAAATTAAACAATTTAAACCGTTTACTCATACCAGACCCATGTCTGACCCGGAGTTTATATTTTGTTTTTCATAAACTCTTGGGTACTCAAATTTTTACGAGTAGCCATGTGATAGGTTTGGATTTTGATTCTGGAGGAGCTTGGAGCAGGAGTTTCCAGACGTACGTGGATATCTATCTAGTTCCGATGTGTTAGTTGATGTATACTGTATCTCTGATGTATATAGTGACAGACGTATGTATGATTGTCATGTGTATTGATATTGTATAACTCTGATATATGAAATCTATGTAATAGATATGTGATATATTATATTTTGTTCTGTTCCCTTGTGAGATTCAGGTGTTTTGTTCTTTATTTTTCTATTCTTTCTATTTCTATCCCTTTCTTTCTTAATGATGATGCGTCTTTCTGGTAGTAGAAGGGCGGGTCGTCACACTTGGTATCAGAGCGCTAGGTTGAGTGAATGCCTAGGCTCTTGAGTGATTTCTTTCTTGAGAGAGCGTATTTGCAATTTTGATATATATATATATATTTCTACCTATTTATTGGGTTACCTGTTCGGGTATTCCAATATAAGTTATAAAGGTAGATATGGTAGTGGTGTGTGAAACACGACTACCGATGGTTGGAGTTTTGAATATTTGTAGTTGGAGTGTATTTGTCGAGACTGTAGACCTATTACCGTCTCGAGTGAGCTTTGGGTGATGTGAGGATTTCATTATTGGAATGTAATTTTGGATGAGCTTGAGTTTGGACCTATCGGATGGACATGACCAAATCATGATATCTTGATATCTCAAGGTGTAGTAGCTGTGCGATGAGACACAGTGATTTTGAGTGTCTCCGAAGATGTTTCTTTGGAACAAGTTAAGGAAGTATGTCCGTTTCGAAATTGTGACTAAGTTCAGTAGGGTATTTTTGGTTGAGGCCCGAGTTTCTCAAAGAGCTTTAAATGGAAGTCTTTGGGCACCGAGGTTAACCATATAGCTTGAAGTGTTCTGTGTGCTGTAGAGAAGGTTTGTTGATTAGCAGTTTTCTTGAGGTGATTTCGGAAGTAGCAGAGTGGATTTATTTCTTCAATGGATTGATCCGAACAGTAAATGGCTGTTCTGGACTGTGAAGGGAGAACAAACTTATTTGGGTAGAATTACCAGAGTGTTGTGCGACAATTCTGGAATTCATTTGTGTAATCTTTTTCATGGAGTTGAGATTTTTTTTAAGTTATTGATGTGAACCAAGTTTTTCCTGATGTATTCGAGAAGTTAATTGTTTGTCTTCCCATCGAGAGATAGAGTTTCGTGTTGATTTGATTCCAGGGTAGTGCTGGTGATTCAGCCGAGTTGGAGGATGGTTCCGAGAAAGGAAGTAGAGTTAGTTGAGCAGATTCAGGATCTTCTGGGAAGGAGTTGATCAAGTCTAGTTTTTTCTTGTTAGGATTCTGTGACGGTGTTGTCGCTAAATCGGATGGATCGATAGGAGTATGAATAAGTTTGTTTGGTATATTCTAAGTTTGAAGAAGATCTCAAGCTGTATTCGAGAATAGTGTTGGAGACACTGGGGAGGCATGTTTTGAAGGCGAGTTCTTCAAGTGCCATTTTTGGAAATCGGAAGTTATTTTAGGGCACATTATTTTGGGTGAAGATATCTCTGTAGACCCAGCGAAGGGAGAATCTATTCTAGAATGGAAGCAACCGAAGCAACCGATGGAAATTCATAATTTTCTGGTTTAACTGGCTACTACAGGAAAATTTATCAGAGACTATTCCAAGATTTCTTCACATCTGACTAAGTTGACAAGGAAAAGAACTAAGTTCAAATGGACACCCAGTGTGAAGAAGCTTTCTAAGAATGGAAGACGAGGCTAACCAGTGCTCCAGTGCTTGTTATTCCGGAAGGGAAGGGCAGCTTTGGAATTTATACGGATGCTTGTATAATTGATTTGGGAAGCAGTGTTGATGCAAGATAGAAGAGTAACTGCGTATGCGTGACAGCAATTAAAGCAACATGAAGGGAACTACGCTACGCATGACCTTGAGTCGTTAGCCATTGTGTTTGTTTTGAAGATTTGGAGGCACTATCTGTTGGGAGAAAAGTTGAGGTATTCACGGATCACAAACCATTGAAATATCTTTTTTTCTCTAAGGGAATGTTAATCTGAGACAGCAGTGATGAGTCGAGTTTCTGGCCTCATATGATATGGATATTCTGTATACCCAGGATAAGCGAATGTTGTGGTTGATGCTCTTAGTAGGAATGCAGTTTTGTTCTTTTGGAAGTTATTCCTTATCTCCAAGGCAGAATCATAAGTAAGAAAAGGGAGGTTAGATCTTTTGAGGAATTGATTCTTGAACCAATGATGGAAGGTGTTCAGATTGTAAGGTAGATGATCAAGGTGCTTAAAGGATTAGTGGTCGTTTGTGTGCTTGATATGGATGAATTGAGGCAATAAATTTTAGATGAATGTCACTACTCCAGACTGAATATTCACCCGGAATCTTTAAAGATGTATAAAGATATGAGAAGAATTTTCTAGAGACCAAGCATGAAGAGGGTCGTAGTTGCTTTCGTTTATAGTTGTACTTTCTATCAGCAAGTTAAGGTGATTATGAGAAGTTGTCCAAGATTATTGCAATCTTTAGAAATCTCAGATGGAAGTGGGCGATGATTTCGATGGATTTCATCGACGGTTTGTCAAGAACCAAGAAAAGAAACAATGGAATATGGATTATTGTGGATCGATTAACTAAGAATGCTCAACCTATACCAGTTAAGGCAACTCGGACTACAGTTTCAGGCCAAAATTTTCTTGAGGAAAATAGTAAAATTGTTTGGTGTTTCTGTTAGCATAATAAGTGATCGTGACCCTATATTTCACCAGCAAAATTCTTGAAGGTTCTACAATTGACTTTGGGATTGAGTTTGAAATTTAGTACAGCCTATCATCCTCAGACGGACGGACAGAGAGACTGAACCGTATTTTAGAGGATATGCGGCAAGTTTGAGTATTGGATTTTGGTAGATTGTGGAAGACTATCTTGTGTTTGGACCAGTTTTGTTTTGTGTAGTTTCTGATAAGATTAGGCTCACCAAAGGATAAGATAAGAGCTTCTCAAGACCGTCAGAAGAAGAAGTACGCAGATAAGAAGGAGACAATTGGAATTTGAGATTGGTAATATGTTTTTGGCCAAAGTTTCCCGATTAAAAAGGAACTATTAGATTCGGAAGGCGGGAAAACTTGACTCGGGATATATTGGACTATTTCGGATATTGAAAAGATTGGAATTGTAGCTGGAAGAGTTGAATTGTCAGAACAGATGTCTGGAATTCATAGTGTATTCTGTGTGACCCATCTAAGGAATTTGTTCTTGATTCAGTATTAGTTGTAGAATCAATAATACAGGAAGACTTGAAAGATGAGCCGAATGTGACTGTGGATACAAATTCAGTTCGGATTGTTAGTTAAGGTGAGAGGCAACTTAGGAGTATAGCAGTGTAGCTTGTCATAGTATAGTGGAGCGAGGATTCCGGAGTTTTCACCCAGGAAACTCTGTATAGTTTTAGAAAAACTTATCAGGATTTGTGTCCGGGTAGCTAGCGATGTTTGTTAGGATAGATTGTTAGTTGTTTGTTAATATATGAATGATATGTATGTTTGAATGGTTGATATGACAACTTTTAAATTATCTTTGTTTTAAATTTCGGGGATGTAATTCTTTTAAGGGGGAAGGAATGTAACGACCCTGGATTTTGGCCCTATTTATTTTTATAAATATTCAAATCAATTTAAATAAAATGTATACTTATTCATTTGAAACGTATGTGATTTTGAAATAATTGCCATTGTTTATATAAATGGTATTTTTAAAAGGAAATTGATTTGGAAGTTTAATAAATTTTCTCAATAATATTCATAATAAAATTTGTCCTTTATGATTAAATTAAAATATCTTACTTTGTTTATATTTGGTAAGTATACATATGAATGATAATGTTTGAAATAGAATTAAAATATAAATGTGAAATATAAGTCAAACTTAAGCATATAATTTAAATAAAATACAAATGGAGATAAATATAAAATAAGTATAAATGTAAATAAATCATATTGTACATAATTTAAATATTTATAGTTAAATACAAATAAAATAAATATAAAGAATGAGTAAACTCACGAATCTAATTTGAATATTGACAGTTAATATATAAATATAGAATATTAAGTATAACACATGAATATAACTAAATTAAGAACAAAGTATAGAGTAGAAATAAAAAAATATATAAAATAAAATAACACAAATAGAATTAAAATAGATAAACAAGCATACAACATAACCTTAAAATTAGTAAGCAAAGTAAAATGAAATATGACACATATATGCAAAATATTCAAACTAGAAGCTGTCAAAAACAAATACTTTTAAATAAATGCCTTCATAAGCTAAATCCATTTGCAAATATGGAAAAGAGGAAACACAGGTCATATACCTGCAAGAATATAATTTTACATAAATATCTATGAGCAGCAAATATTTTAATAATTATGCAAACTAAATAAGATACAAAGAAAATAGGAACAAATGAATGGCTTCATGTACAAGCTTTGTTAGCCTGCAAAGTGAAAAGTAACAAATCAATATCCTTATGCATAGTACAACACAATTGTATACGAATATTATGTGCAGCTGAATATAATGAGTATGTAAACCTATTTGGTAAACAAAACATTTAATGCTAATATCTCAGCCTACATTTTGTCAATTCAAGATATTTATAAATCTGATCAATCAGAAAAAAAGAAAAAAAAAAGTGAAACCAAAAGAAACTAAAACAAGAAAGAGAAAACATACTCAAATCTAAAAAAAATCAGAAAAGCAGATTCATGAACAAAGCAACAGGCAGTTTTTATCTGCAGTTTTCAAGTCATAAAGAGGGCTTGTTGTTCAACAATTATTGAGGTGAGTAAACTTAAATTTTCAAGCTTAAGTTAATTAAATCAGTAAGATAATTCACGGGAGCTATATATGTGTTGTATATGCTTTATTTTGATATGTATGTGAGATTTCATACAAGCTGTAATAGGAAGATGTTGTTCTCTGCTTTGTGTTACAGGGTTGAAAACAATTAAAATTTGAATTGTTTTCATTTGATTATGGTAAGTTTTAAATTTGTTTTTCATCAAAACTTGTTGCTTGAACTTCAATCATAATTTTTAAAATCTGTTTCAACATGTTAGTAACTTATACTTTTCTGTTTACAGTCAATCAAGGAAATATTGGTAAATTCGATCATATGAAAAGCTAATTCAAATTTGTATCTTGAATTATGACTAAAAGTTATGATTTTTAAAATTTGAATGGGGATTTTTAGCTCAGTATTTCGAGAGCAACTCGGTCTTGAACAAAAATGGGAATTTTATCAAATTCTCGAATTTGATTCAATACAAAATGCTGAAATTTAAAATGAAGCAAGTGCAAGGGTTAGTGATCTTAGGAAAAATATCCACTGATTTTTCCAGTGCATAGAATTTGGATACGAGATAGATATAGGGTTTACTGCGCGTTTATGTTCATGCCAGTAAAATATGGGACTTGATTCGTACACGTGATCGAGTGATTCATGGCTTGGTTGGAGGATTGATGGGGACGTTGACGAGGTGTAGTCGAGTTTGCATCGTCTCCGGTGGACCGTGTTTGGTGGCGCGACGTTTTGTTGCAGAGTGGTTGTTTGTTTTCTTTCGTTCGAACTGTAATTTTTCGAATTCGAATCTAGTGTGGTTTATCGTCTTTTCTTTTCTTGTGTTGGTGTAAATTGGGATTTGCTCGAAGTCTTAGATGATCGCCGGAGCCACGAGCGACGCTGTACACGTGTACGGCACGGTGGTGTATCAGTGTTTGAAGTGGGGGCGCTGTCTCGAGTCATTCTCGAGAATATGGAATGTTTGCTTCAGTTTTCTTTTGAGTTTGAGTGCGAAAATCCTCTGATGTTTATCTTTTAATTAAGTTTAAATGAAAACTTGCTGTAAATAAAAAAAACAAAGAAGAAGATGAAGTTCGCGTATCTGGGTTGGTGACTCGGGTGAAGGGGGCGAACGACTCGAAGCAGCGATTGAGTGTAACTAGGGAGATCTCGGGTTCTTTGCTTATTGAAATATAAAAGTTGTTAATGAATAAAGGGTCCAGCAAATCATCATAGTGATCGGAATACAGGTTTAAATTTTTTAAGTTAAACTTAATTCAAGCATTAATTATCCTAGTAAGGTTTAACAATAGTTTAACTCGTGATTAATTATTTAAATTAACTAATTACTTTTGTTTAAGCTTAACCATGCTTTTAAAATCTTGTTAATATTAAGCAATAAATTAAGTAAAGTTACAAATAATGTTTCAGTTAGTAATGTAATTGATATCAAATTTCAAGAAGACTGGAATGTTAATTAAGTGAATAATCAATAGTAAATGATTGGGTTCAGAAGTAATTAAGAGTAATTACTTTGTAATTTTAATTAGTAGTATATTATAGGTAATAAGTGAAATTGTAATAAACCTCTTAATTAATTAATGAACGATTAATAGTTAACTTATCAAGTAATTTAAATAAGAATTAAGAAAATAATTAGCAGTAAATAAATGGATAATCCATTTTATTTAAATTATTAATTAATAATTAAGAAATAATTGCTCAAGTAATTAAGTTAGATAACTTAATTAAGGAAGTAATTAAGTAAATAATGTGAATAAAGTAATTAAGCAATTAAGCAATTAAGACACATATATTAATTAAGAAATGATTTGTTGATTAAATAATTTGAAGGGAAATAAGTGATTAAACAGGGTTAGGAGATTAACTCTCAAGTAATTAAATTAATCACAATAAGAATTTAAGATGATTGCTTATGGATGTTGTATGTGTAGAATATTTGTTTGTGATGTTTATTGATGATATTCTGTGATGCTCACCGATATGTTGTAATATATCCATGGCAATTGTGTATGATTTATCTGTGGTAAATGTTATATGAATTCAATCATTGAGTTAAACTGTTAAGTTAATTAGACAACTTGGCCTTTAAAATGGCGTTTGGATTTCGATGAGACCGGAATCGGGTATCCAATTGATATTCCGAAAACCACATCGATCCAAATTAAATTAGGTCATGAATTCTCAAGTAAAGATCGAGATGGTGTTTTCAGAATGCAAGGGTTATCGTCGTTGACTCTGAGGGTGATTCCAAAATGAGTGTAACGAGATAATGCCTTTGGTTTCGTTCGAACCCGGAACGAACATGTATGGATTGAATGCTTTCAACACATCTTCAGGCGGACGATGAGCATTCTAAGAAATTTGTCCTGTAAAGGTAATCGCAGCCTCAAGCCTCATCAACCGGGAATGGCTAAAACAGGGGAGGTGCAGCAAGGTTAGGTGGGTCATGCCCAAGAAGGACGAGATATACCCCTGTCTAGATGTCCCTTTATTTCGGCTGTGTGGGCGGTTGGATATGCGCACCAACTGCGGGGTTATCTTGTTCGGGACTGTTCAGTAAGGAATGGTTCCGGCCTTGTGTTGCAGGGGAGTTAGCGTGGCTCATCGGTACAGTGATCTAGATCACGTACTGTGACGGGCGGTACCTCAGTAGCTCTGCCATTGTATGGGATCCAATTTCCAATAAGCGCCGTACGTTTTGATTGTGCCCAACTACGTTGGAATGTGAGATGTAAGCATTTCAGATATTTCTGTATTTTACTTGAAAACCCTAAACACTATTATAATATCACTGGATTTCCTATAAAATGTTTTGGTTAGCGTAAGGTAAAAACTTACCCGTATTTATTTGTAGGGAGTCTTACGTGATACCTTTGTTTTAAAAGGTTTTCAAAATTAAACAATTTAAATCGTTTACTCATACCAGACCTATGTCTGACCCGAAGTTTATATTTTGTTTTTCATAAACTCTTGGGTACTCAAATTTTTACGAGTAGCCAAGTGATAGGTTTGGATTTTGATTCTGGAGGAGCTTGGAGCAGGAGTTTCCAGACGTATGTAGATATCTATCTAGTTCCGCTGTGTTAGTTGATGTATACTGTATCTCTGATGTATATAGTGACAGACGTATGTATGATTGTCATGTGTATTGATATTGTATAACTCTGATATATGAAATCTATGTAATAGATATGTGATATATTATAATTTGTTCCGTTCCCCTGTGAGATTCAGGTGTTTTGTTCTTTATTTTTCTATTCTTTCTATTTCTATCCCTTTCTTTCTTAATGATGATGCGTCTTTCTGGTAGTAGAAGGGTGGGTCGTCACACTACGACAGGATGGGTGGATGGATAGTAGTACTTTCTTCATCGATGAAGATTACGATGCTTATTGGACTAGAGTAGCATCCCGTAGATTCATCATATCAAATTATATTCGTGGGGTCAACTCTGATCATATAGGACCTCACATTGCAACCGGTAGAGTTCAGGCACCGTAGGTTTCATTCGACCCGATTTCGTCACAGTTCACCCAGACTCCGATGCAGTTGGATCCAAATACTACTTTTAGAGCATATGACGTGGCAAGTACTTTGATTGAGCGGCCTTTAGTCTTTCCAGATCACCCCGACTATCCTGGTGTGCCTTTAGTCGGGTTATATCCTCCGTATGAGTTACATTTGTTGTCTATTGCCATTTTTTCTTTATTTTATGCTTAGTTTTTTATCTATGTCAAATATCATCTTATGTAGCATGCTGCTAGATTGGACCAGACTAGAGTTTCACTTGATATGTTTCACGATATGAATCTTGCACATACACGCACCATGCATGATATGTACATGCAACATACACAGATTCTAGAGGTGTAGATTGATCAGCTATTAGCTAGACTTGCTGTATTTGAGCCTTTTGGACCACCAGGAGGAGGTGATGCTGGTCCTAGTGGGTATAACACTGGTGGTTTAAATGAGCATGATAGGGAGGATGACGATGGAGATGAGGACGATGGGGATGAGGACGAGGGGATAATGAGGACGAGGCGGAGGATGGTTATGGGGATGATGATGATGGTGACGGTGACGTTGATGATGATGATGGTGATGGGGATGATGGTGATGATGCTGACGACGACGACGTTGCATCCCTTTAGGTGTATACTTTTTATTTTATGCACAGCGGACATTTTATTAAATGTTGCAGTACCTATAGCTTATGTACTTATATCATTGTTTGAGTATACTGTGTATTCTTTATATTTATCTAATTTCACTTTTCTTGATTTAGGACGATAATGTTCGAGGATATACTGTGAATTCTATGTTTGAGTCTCCACTCATTAAAGATATTAGTTATGGCCGACAATGGACGTGGCTACAGTGTATGATATGACCGCATTAGAAAACCTAGAGTACGACATACTAATATGATATTAGATGAGGCGAAAATATCGTAAAGAATACGGGAGTTGACGTGGACGTGGACGTGGCTACAGTGTATGATATGACACTATATGATATGACCGCATTAGAAAACCTAGAAGTGCTAGTCTTTGGTAAGATAGCTTAAGTGGACGTGGCTACAGTGTATGACATGACCGCATTAGAAAACCTAGAATACGACATACTAATATTTTAGGTTTTCTAATGCCGTACTTAAGAACATCACTCTCTGTTAATGATATGGGAGTGGACGTGGCTATAGTGTATGATATTAGCTGAGGCGAAAATCCTGATCTGCTGCTTAAGTGTCTTGTTCTGCTGCTCAGACTGTGTATACCTGTTCCTCCGAGTTAAGTGAGCACTGTTGTTTTAGTAAAATTTTAGAAGGAGTCTGGAACTGGATGTAGGACGGTGTTCCGAACTAGTATAAAAATCCTTGGTGTTATTTTTATTATATTACTGCTTTTATATTTTGCACTATTTACTACATTACTGTACTCTGCATTATTATATCCATATTGCACGGTCCTACAGACTTTCATTTGGTATCAGAGCCTGGAATTCTATCAATTGTCACAACATCATAGAATAATGACTAGAAAATGATCCAATCGAAATTCAACAGGCAAAATCCCAGTCAAAGCCACCAGTGAGGACTACAAAAAGGTACTTTCTGATTTACAAATTTCAGTAAAAGATAATAATGAATTAGTTAGTATAAGCGATAAGATTTCAAAGCTTAATTTTATTATTTTAGAAAAGATGAAATCTGTAGAACGTTAAAATGAGAAATTGAAAAATGAGAAGTTAGATTTAGAAAATCAACTTGGTGCTTTAAAGAATAATTTTATAACTATTAAAGATTCTCTAGATAAACAAAACACCATATTTGAAAAAAAAAACAGAGAAATTTTCAAAAGAAATCTTTGATTTGAAAAGACAAAATGATTTATTACAATCATCTTTAGATAATTCAGAATCTTGATTTTTCTTCTCGAAAATGAGACCTGTACGTTAAAAAAGGAAAATTCTGAATTAAACAAGCAAATTGATATTTTGAAAAACAATAATACTTCTTTTGAAAATAATAATTGTGACTTTAAAGCTAAATTTGATAAACTTAATACTGAAATCACAAAATTTAGTAAAGGTCAAAACGAATTAAACATGATTTTATCCAGTTCTAGATCTTTACATGATAAAAGTGGTTTAGGATATAATAAAACTGATCGTAGAAATAGCATTAGACATGCTTTCATGTATAGTAAATATGTTAGTGCTGGTATTAGATTACGAGAAAATTCTAAATCCAATTTTTACAGAAATTCAAATGTGGAAATTAGGGAGGAATCCCTATCATACTTTCATATTGTAAAGCGGGTCTCTGTCAAAGTTTCATTGTAAAGCGGGTCCCTGTTTTCTAGAAACGAAGAAAAATTATTGCTGAAATGTCAGCAACTTTTATAAATAAGTGCTGATATTTCAGCAACTTTCCCTGTCAAAGTTTCATTGTAAATCCGGTCCCTATTTTCTGGAAACAAAGAAAAATTATTGCTGAAATGTCAGCAACTTTTATAAATAAGTGCTGATATTTCAGTAACTTTCATAAACTGTGTTTACAGTGTGCACAAATGTTGCTGAAATGTCGGCAACTTTTATAAATAAGTGCTGATATTTCAACAACTTTCATACACTATGTTCACAGTGTACAGAAAAGTTGCGGAAATGTCAGCAACTTTTATGAAAAGTTGCATCATGCTCTGCAATAATCGTGAATAAAAAACAGGAAACTAATTTACACTTAAATTTAGTAAAGGACTTTTCGTAATTTTTAAACTTAATAAGGACCTGTGCCAAAAGTACTGTTATGACCAATAATATTTATAATTTCTTTAGAAGTACAAAATCATTGACGTAAAATATGAGTAAAAATTATCTAAATATTTGGATTCCTGTTAATTGAAAAAATATAGGTGAATACATTGATGATTATTTTGATGTGGTAGTTAATAATGAAAATTATATTTATAAAGGTTCAACCACACCCAAATGGGTCTGATTTCCTAAAAATTAGAAAATTATAAGAACCGTGGGTATCGCATGCTTTAGATGTTAATTTTTTTCTGATACCTTACATTATAAGTAGTAATTATTTTGTTTTACATTGTTCTGTGTTAACACTTACGTGAAATATAATTTATATCATCATATAAACTCTCCTTTTTGTTGATGACAAAAGGGGGAGAAAGATACTGCTCTAACACTGTTTGCAGGAATAAACAATGCAAGCATAGATTAAGAGGGAGCAAAGATTAAATATTTACAGGAATATATAGTATAGATTTAGTGAGAGAAATCTATAGCTCAATTACAGGAATATATTCAATGAGAGAGATAAGATCAACAAAGGTTGTCAAAGATTTGTTCGTAACAAATGAAGTTGTCATCATCAAAAAGGGGGAGAATGTTGGGTCATAGGTTTTGATTGCTGACAAGACACAACAATTCACGAATCTACTACTACGATAACATCTAGACTTATCGGCTTAATATATGGTTTGTATAGTTATATATTTTAACAAGAGTCATCAAATATGTATATAAATTCTAGTTTAGTGCTTTGTTAAAATCTTTCCTCAAGAATCATCATTCACATTCAAATAAACTTGCATGCATATTTTTATCAAAATCAAGTTTTTAAAAAATGCATGGAGCGGGCTCGAACCTGGGTCACTGGTTTGGAAGGCAACTGCTCTAACCATAAGCTACTGCAATTTTTGCTTAACAACAGAATTCAATCGACTGAATATAGTCAGTCCGTCGACTGAATCTATGCATTTTAACATATCTATGCACGATTTTTTACATGTCTTCACTATTCAGTTGACTGACCATTTTCGACCAGTCGACTGACCTGAACCCAACTGTCATATTTTGAAAAGACATTTCCATTCTACGAAAGGTTGCGATCCTTCACTAAACGGAAATAGTTGCTTCTTTTGGTCCGAACTCTTCACCAATGGCAGCAACCCTCTGTCTACTATAAATATAGGTTCCCAAACACTTCATATTCACCGAAATTCATTCTAACTCTCTAATATTCTTCTTGTGCTCTCATACTTGTATTCAAACAGCGAACAAACATTTTTACTGCTTTGAATCTTCAAATAAACTTTCATAAGCTTCGATTCTTAACATGACCTTCTCTTCATATCTTCACATACACTTTATATACTTGAGGATTTTATTATAGGAGGTTTGTACTATCAGAGACAAATTAGTGTTATCAAGAACACACAGTGTCAGATACTCTTTTGTATTAGTGAAGTCCTCTTCTGCTGCTGAGGCGAAAATCCTGTTCTTCTGCTCAGGTGTCTGTTCTGCTACTCAGACTGTGTATACCTGTTCTTCCGGGTTAAGTGAGGATTGTTGTTTTAGTAAAATTCCAGAAGGAGTCTGGGACTGGACGTAGGACGGTGCTCCGAACCAATATAAAAATCTCTGGTGTTATTTTTATTATATTACTGCTTTTTATATTTTGCACTATTTACTACATTACTATACTCTGCATTATTATATCCATATTGCACGGTCCTACAGACTTTTAACATGATCATAGAAGATGAACACGGTATGGACTATCTCGATTACGAGTATGATAGGGCAAGACAACCCCCCGAATTGTTTCACACAACCACGTTACGAACTGAAGGATAGTACGCAATTCATATTGATCATCATGAAGTAATCGTAATGCCGCTATTCATAATAGGCTCCAAAGGGATTTAATGGAGCATATTTGGAATTCTCATGGAAATCAGTAGTTCGTGATGGTGAATCTTTGTTTAATTACATCCGTTTGCCTTTTTGTTTGTGTAACGAAGTATAGAATGCTATAATTTTAATGTCTGTAATAGCATTTATGTTTGGTGAAGTAAATCTATAATGATATCATAGAATGCATCAAAAAAATGATATACCGTTGAATAGTTTAAAACTGAAAATAGCATATGATTGAAAATATAAACTGAAGGTACGCGGATATTTAAACCGCAATAACTAAAAATATCACATGAATATTTCAACTACATATGTTTTGTTCCTGATCTACTCTCAACAATGTGTTGTTTGTACTTCATCCAATATTGCATTGTAATTGGGTCTACTCCGGTGACATCCTTTTCCATTACTAAGGTCTCTTGGCGTTGCCGCTCCAGCTCAAACCAGCCCTTATCAATCTCGGTCGGTTCTTTTAACACAATAAGCTTTTCTGCACTCCCTGTTTGACGTTCTGCATTTTCTCTCGCATGTTTTTCATGCATTAGGGCTAAACGAGAATCGATTTGGGATTGAACAGCAATTTTCTTCTTAGCTGCTCGGTGCCCCACCGGTCTAGCATCTTCATCAAATGCGGGTTCTGCTTCTTCGTCTTCGTTATCTGGGCATACATTAGAGTCCATATGAGAAGAATTGCCTAGGCTAGAACTATAATTAGTTCGACTTCTTTTTTTCTTGCCCTTCGACTTCGTCTGGACATCTCGTAAGCTTTTTGCGGTATTTGAGCTCCATTTTTGTCGGCTAACAAGCAAGTCATAGTAGTTTGCAAACTGATAGTAGTGTGGTTTCTTTGTATCATTTTCTCTTGGAAATAATTTCAAGAATTGATCGTTCTCCATTCTCTTCTAAAAAAACTGAAACACAAAATGATATATTAACAAAGTGATCAAATAAGAATATAAATTAAAAATGATATTTTTCAAAGCACTACCAATTCAGCTTCACCACCCATTCTACTTGAATTTTCTGTTCTTATTTCGTGAAACAGAGACTCGTAGAATTGTGTTTGTCGACTAATCTTCCCATAATGATGTGTGATTGCAGACATTGATCTCGTCTTTTCAATATGCTTTTTATTGTACATAGTCGTGACTTTTGCCAAAAACGCATCTCCACTTTGGTCATTCCCCTTGACCGAGTCGTTAGAAAAATGATAGCAAATATAAAACAAATTTTTATCTTCATTGCCAGACCATGGAGCAGAAGAATGAAGGAATAGAGGAGGAGCGGTCTGGGGATGAACATTTTGAAAGAGTTAGGAATCGAAATCCCAGTTATTCATATTTATCGCTTTGGTATATGAATGAAACAGATGAGACATACTTTCTACATTATGAAATTGAGAATATAATTGTAGTAGAAGAAGAGAGTGTATTACAATGTGAAAAATAGTTTGATATATGTAACGAAATCACAAATATGACCGTTTATAGCCGTTGTAGTTTTAAATATGACCGTTTATAGCTGTTGGGGTCAAAATACGACCGTTTATAGCCGTTGGAGTTCAAAATACAACCGTTTATAGCAGTTGGAGTTCAAAGTAAGACCGTTTGTAGCGGAAAGAAGTCGGTCGCCCATTTAATGGGCGCCCTAGCCCATTTCAGGATCTTCAACTTTCAGATGAATTTCTACCCTTAATTCGGCGATTGGAGATTTTTTTTTCACGTATTCAATAAATAATAGCACCACTGGAGTTGCTCTAAGGTAAGGACCATACATAAGGTGAGATGAAGAGTGTCTAGGGCTACCTAACTACAGAAGACGACCACTTCCTGTCATTCACGTTTATCATGTTTATAGGCCTATGAATATAGGATAGATTTAAAGCCCAAAATCAAACGCATACAGCATGTCAGCATCCACGTACCTAACTGTTGAAAAATATTACTTCTATATTTTTATAATAACATTGATCGATTAAAACATTTTTGAAATCACTTTTTTCTTACAATTTCAAGTGTCATTCTTTTTTTATATTAATTTAATGAAGACGAATAATCAAAATGAATTTGAGGTTTACATAATCTAATGGGGTCTTCATCCATGATCTAATATTAAAATTAATTTTTCTTGAATCTAATTTTAGATGTGTGCTTAAAACTAAACACCCTTGATTTCATTTACCATATACATGTCAAAATTATGAATAAAAAACATAAGAATACTTTAACATAGAAATTTGTTTCAGGGACAAAATTATTTTCATTTTTATTTCAAAAGACAACCAACTTTCGTTTTGCACATTAAGAACAACTTTCAAGTATTAATTGGAGAGATCCAAATAGTTTAAATCACGAATACACATCGACAGTTCACAAATAACAAAGATTAATTATGAATTTTTTTGTGAATGTGAAAAAAAGGAATATAACAAATAATAAAAATAAAAATAATTAGGGAAATGCTGTGAATGTGGGGAAAAAATATATAGGAAAAACAACATGGGAAGCTAAATGTATATAACTTTATTATTTACATGTAACACTTTTTAAATGCTAAATGAAAATAGATTTCAAAAACTGTTTAGTTCTATATTTTAAGTGATATAATATAATGCTATTTTTTAAGTTATAAAGCTATATTCATTTAGTTTTTCGAGCTGTTTACTTCTATATTTTCATAATAACATTGATCAATTAAAATATTTTTAAAATCATTTTTTATTGCAATTCTAGTGCCATTCTTTATTTTTTTATTAATTTAGTGAAATGAGTAATTAAAATAAACTTGAGGTTTACCTTATTTAATGGGGTCTTCATCCTTAATTTAATTATGAAATTTCATTGACTTTTGATCTAATTTTTTTCTAAAATCTATCCTTAAAACTAAATACCCCTACTTTAATCTTATATTTGTGTTTTATTCTAAAGTACAAACAGCATTCCAAAAATAAAATATAAAAAACTTTTTGTTTCGTTAAACTGGATAACCAACCGAATCAACATTAATGTTAAACCAGAAAATGGATTAACATCCAAATATCAAATGAAAACACCAGTTAAAATAAAGTAAACAGAAAAGCGGTAAAATAAGACACAATTTTAATAGTAGTTCGATATAATCTTCAGCCTACGTCTATTTTAATCTTTTTATTAATTGGTCTCTCTCTGGATTATAACTAACTATCTTAGATCTGACCATAATCTAACGGATCTCAGATTTACAATGATGTTTCTAGAGATTTTAAGAGTCGCTAGCATTAGAGATTTGATGTTCTAAGTTCTATAACAACAAATAGCAGCTTCCTGTGTGGCTCTAATGGAGAAAAGGTTGGATGTGAAGAAGAGGAAGATGTCTCCAATGTCCAAGAGATTTTATTCCATTTTGGTTGTAGGTAGGCTAGTATATATAGAGAAATAGAGGTACTGGATCAGAAGCCCGCTTTCACTGAGGTCTAGAAGATGGCATGAAGTCGCATAAGAAAAATGGATAGCATCGAGCCAAAACATAGCTTGTTACCGACCTATATATAGCACGATATCGAGTTATGTATCTCGGTGCAAGTTGCATCATTCCACTTGCTTTGATGTTCCACCATTTACTTGAGCTGTTCTAAGCCTACTTCCATTAGGTTTGAGTTGATTCTTGTAATTTTTTGATAGCACTTGAATTATCTTGCTTTCTTGGCTTTCTTCTCATCAATCCTTGGAATTGCTTATCCAAATCATTGAAAAATCACTTGACCACGAGTTATTCGAGTAGCACAATGAGTGTACGGTCTTTAGGAAGAGAAATGAAGAGGATTTATAAGTCGGCACCAACCTATGATAGCTCGGCATCAGCTATGTACTTACCTCCATTTTCATTAAAACTTCTTCGAGTTGTTTTCCTTCTTCTTCTGACTATGTTTCCAAGTCTGTGAATCATTTCGTCCTTGTTTTAATCTTCCATGTCTAGTTAAAAGCTACTTGGCTAAAAAGTGGGTTGACACTTGTCCTCCACCCAAAGTACGCCTTTCAAACGTAAGGTGTGCTTTGCTCAAGAACAAGTTCCGTCAATGATCATTCTTTGGCAGTTGAGCTCTTCGACCTTCCGTCGATCATGGTCTTTGTGTATCGTCTGGTTCCTTCGAATTATCTTGTAAATCAAAGGTCGTTCCAAATCTGTTACAAATAAGGACTTCAGCCCTTGTTCATACATCATTATCATTCCAATTTCATTCGAAGGTGTTACATCACATATCAAAATTATCATGTGTTAAAATGGGATTTATCTATTTTACTCTAACCACAAGGCGTTCAAATCCTTTTATCAAATCTGTATCCATTCTAAGGTTCGATCTCTTTGGATTTTAGCATTTAATTTAACGTGCAATCTCTCCGAATCATTCATAATCCAATATGGGATTTGGTCTCTTCGGACTATTAACTTTCAATTGGGTTCGATCTCTCCGGATCTTTTATCATCCAATATAGGGTTTGATCTCTTCGGATCCTTGCTGATTTCCCTTGCCCTTTGACAAAAGGTACTTAACGACCAACCAAGCCCATCCTATCACTCTCCGGTTAGGGGACTTACTTTTCATACAAGCCCATCCATTCGCTCCCCAGCAAGGGAGCTTGGACTCTGCACTCTGGTCCCGTCTCTTCGAATGGGACTTAAAGCAATCAATATCTTTCATGTCCATCTGTTTTCTCTCCTACGAGGGGGCTTGCACCCTACACTCTGGTTCTGTCTCTTTGGACGAGACTTAAAGCAATCAATATCATACAAGTCCATCTGCTTGCTCTTCGGAAAGGGGACTTGCACCCTGCACTTCGGCCCCGTCTCTTCGAACGGGACTTAAAGCAATCAATACCAGTCATCCTATTCAATATGGATTTTCAAAAGGCAGATATTCTAATCAAAGTAAATAAGCAGAAATCCTAATTATCCATCCCAAACATCTGACTCAGAGCATGCCTAGGGACTAATCTAGGTCATGTACACATGTAAACGATCTGAGATTATTATCATCCTAAAGAGTCATCCCAAACATCCAACTCATAGAGTGCTTAGTGACCAATTTAGATCTCATACACGTGTAAGCAATCCGAGGTTATTATTATCCTAATTATTCAAAGCAATAAAAAGCAGAGCGAAGTAATCAACCCTGACTTCCGACCATCCCGATCATGGGATTTCAAATCTCGGGGCAGATCCCTGATTGTTCCTTGATGCATTCGTTGTAGATGGTGGTTGCTCGACCGCACCATTACAGTTCAGTTCCTTACGTATTGTTTGCAACTAGCTGGTCCGAACCCGTTCTTCTATCAAATCGTGAAGGTGTCGACACTCATTCGTTCCATATCCCTCCAGCTCATAGAAGATGTAAAATTTTATAGATCTTTTCTCCCAATCGGTAGGTTCTCTTCTAATAAGCTTTCGAAAGGGGATCTGTCTCCTAGTGTCTAAAAATATCCTCTCTAAGGTCTCAATCAGATTAGTGTAGGAAGAAAATTTCAGCT
Organism: Allium cepa; assembly: GCA_030765085.1. Lineage (NCBI taxonomy): Eukaryota > Viridiplantae > Streptophyta > Magnoliopsida > Asparagales > Amaryllidaceae > Allium > Allium cepa. Next base: position 355,148,209 of record CM060937.1, on the reverse strand, counting down.
TCCTCGTTTGTCATTTCGATTACTCGAAGTCATCATCGGCTCTTCTTTTCCCTTAGTCTTCTCTATTTCCTGCTCCGGATAGTCCTTTATCATCAACAACATTAATTTCAACAACCTCAGCTTTGGCATCTTTGTGATGCAAATATCTCTTAGCTTCATGGTAGAATTCCACAAGATCCACTGGTGGATCCCTTTTCAGTGCAATATTAAAGTCAGTCTTGCTTGTGACTCCAGATATGCTGCCATTAAGATTATTGATGGATCCGGCTTAACGACCGTGGATGCTGCTGCACCGAATCTGGTCAAATAGCTTCTCAAGGTCTCTTTGGACCTTTGTTTCATGCTTGACAATGTCATCACATTCTTCGGTCATGATACCTGAACTCTGAACTTGTGACGACCCATATTTTTGACTTCTAGGAACGATACTTAATACATCCATGATATTCATGTGATGTTGCCTAAGCATCTGAATGGTAAGTTGTCTTGGGTAAAATAAAGAATAGAACAAGAGCGAATAGATAAGCCTCATAACGGAATGGTTGCATATAATATAAAATGACATAGTATAGAAGGTTATTCCTTGTATGGAGTTATCAGTGTTATACAAAAGTACCATATCTAACAGATTTGCAGTTATACATTCTGACTTGTCATTTTTAGATACAAAATACACCTACATAATTATATCATGGAAATAGATAACTAAGAAGCCTCCTACTCGTCCATCGTCTTTAAAGAACTCCAAAGAAAAACCTGCTATTCTCGGACTACTCAAATATAATTGAGTACCTGAGAGTTTAGGAAAAATAAACAACTCAGCTCAGACAAAATGTTTGGTATGAGTAAAACTATGAAACAAATGGTTTATATTTAAACAATAACATATGGGACCACACCGCTAATGCGGAATGGGTTTTCTCCCATATAAACAACAACTAAACATAACAAAAATGGAAATGAACAAGAGAAAACAAATCGTAGATGATGGGCATAATTAATATACATCTAGACTTGAAAGAATCGAAGCAGTCTGAATAGAAATCTGAACTAGATAAAATGGATTAAATAAGATAACAGTAGAACCTCGATAGAATGGACTAACCCAGATAACAGTCCAAACTCGATAGAATGGACTAGATAGGATAACAGTCCAAACTCGATACAAATAGACTAAATCAATAATTAACACCGCGAAGAGTGGTCGACTCTTTCCATTGCAATTAAAGAAAATGGATTCAAAGGTTCAAATCAAATGAGGAAAGGAAAATATCCAACAATGACTAGGAGGATGCACCCCCTTACAGTAAAGTATACCTCTAGAAATATACTTGAGAACTCCAATGGTCCTCGGACACATCCAAGCTTGACCCCACCAACCGTTACCGGGTTTCCGAGTAATTCAAATATGGGTGCACAAATATTCGAACCTAATCGAAAGTAGATGTGAAATTACCCTAATGAGAGCAACCTCATATAGCTTGGCTTCCACTCGCTCTTTGAATTTAGTCATTTTCGATAAAGGATAACAAAGCTCAACGGAGCCACACATCGTCTTAGAATGACGATAAAAAAAAGCTGAAGTAACCAATAGCCAAGAAACTAACTATCGACGATATAGAAAAATCATATATGGAAATAAAATCTTGTATACTTATCACCACTCATCGCAATCAAACGTTTACTATTTCTTGGTTAACAATAATACCGGACAAGTCAAGACTTTATTACTCCAAAGTCATATCTCGTGACTATTCTTAACTTTCGAAATAAGGACAAGTCTACTTCATCGACATTCAGTGTTAAGTACACAAATAAATCGTTTCTATTTAAGTGATATCGCTTTACGAAACTTAATCCAGTTTCATAACCGAATCAAACATTTACTTTTGAAAACTAAATTCATGCTTAGACTCCACATTACAAGTATTAGCTTTAAAACGCCTTGTTAAAAGAGTTCACTAACTTTAAAAATCATTTTAAAAAGGATTTAATAACTTAAAACATCCTTATTATTTTATTAATCAATTTTAAACTTCGTCAACTAAGTTGATTTAATTAACTATAATAACCTTTAATTAGAAGGGTAAATCACCTTTAAAACATCATTAATTCAATTAATTAATAAGTTAAATATAATTAATTAAATCTCACAAAAATGATTTATTAATTATAAACATCATTAAATGAAGGATTAACTAGAGTTAAAACAAGCTGATTAATTTTAAAAATCATTTATTAAAAAGATTTATTAATTGAAAAAAAACATCATTAGCAAATTAGTTGACCATAATCCATCATTATTGAATGATTAATTTTCCTAAAGAATCGTTGAATAAAATGATTAATTAAATTTAAACATCATTAAATAAAATGATTAATTAAATTAAAAACCTTCATCAACTAAGTAATTAGGTAACCTTAACCCTATTAATTAAACAATTAAATAACTAAACTAAATAAACATTATTAAAATGGTTAATTATTTTTGAAAACACCATTAACTAAAAACTTGCTTAACTTGTAAAACAAACCCAAGTTCGATATGAAACCAATCGGTTTCGATAAGAAGATATTTTTCTAAAAGTGTCGATATAGTGATTATCGCTATATCGGGCATTTCAAAAAACAAATTTATGACATTATCAACACAACCAAACATCACAAAGCAATGGTTTAAGCATACATACAAGGTAAAGAATGATAATACGATATGTAATGTAGATTTACTAATGAAATAATTAACTTTGGCTACTATTTTTAGATAATGCATACTACTTATTCTCTAACTTCCAAAGTAACAACTTTTCTAAACCATGAACCAAACCAACAACCAAACAATCATCAAACACATGCAACCAACATTCATAGGCAATAAATATGCATATAAATGTAGTTTAAAAACTTTGGTTTTTAGGGTAAAATTTCGCTCACTAACTAGTTTGCTAACTAACCTTTTCTAACAAGTTTACTAACTTTCAATTAGTTTATCTTATTAACTTAACTTAGCATGTTTGCAACCATCACAACATATACATGTCCAAACCAAATGTGAACAAAATCACATCACAAACCAAGCAAGCTATGTATAACACGATATAGCTAAAGATAATATTTTCCAAAAAGTTAGGAGTTTTACTCACCGAAAAGCTATCCAAATTCTTACTGAATTAGGGTATAACATAGCATTTCCATTGCCAAGCAAAAGGATGGAGTTTTTTTTCCTTGACATGAAAACAGGGTTTGGCCTTGGGCTCTTTAAGCTTGGACTTTGATGTTTTAGGTGGATGAGTGCTTAGTTTTAGAAGATAAGGTGATGAAGAAGATGTAAAGAGACTTTAGCAAGTTCTGGAAGAGATTTGAGTGGAGTAACATGGATTTTAAAACCTGGAAGACATGTTTAGGAAGCTATGGAAATAAGCTCAAACTTTAGGAAATTTTTTGAACATGAAAAGATAATGAGAAGTAAGAAAGGAGTTGGGAAATTTTGTTTTGTAAGAATGCAATGCTTTTGAAAGAAGCTTCTTCATTAAATTATATTTGCTTAGCATAAATGAGAAGCTTTTTTATTTAATTATATTTGCTTAGCTTACATGAGAGCTTCTTTATTTAACTCATTTTTGTTTAGCTTACATGGGAAGCTTCTTTATTTAATTTATTTTTTTCTTAGCTTACATAGGAAACTTCTTTATTTAATTATATTTTCTTAGCTTATATGGGAAGCCTCATCATTTAATTATATTTACTTAGCTTACGTAGGAAGCTTATTTATTTAATTATATTTGCTTAGCTTACATAGAAAGCTTCTTTATTTAATTCATTTTTTCTTAGCTTATACGTGAAGCTTCTTGATTTAATTATATTTGCTTAGCTTAAATAGGAAGCTTCTTTATTTAATTCATTTTGGTAGCTTACGTTGGAAACTTCCTTATTATATATATTTCCTTAAGCATATATACATATATTCACATACATTCAAATATGCTAAGTAACTTGTAAATATATGTCAGTGCATACAAACGAGTTATGACATTTCTGATAACCTTTAGCCGATGAAAGGTCAAAAATTCGAAAAACGAATTCCGGTCACATTTTCAGTCTTACATCGAACTAAATATTTTTGCAAACTAAATTAGAAAAATATATTTCACCGTCATTTTTTATTTATTTAAAAGGATTTTATTTTAGTTATAAATCTATTATTTGAATATTTAAAATTAATTAAATATTCACAAATTCAAGTAGTGAAATTCTAGGTCGTTAGAGAACTGTCTTAAGAACTTACTCACCAAGTCGGCCCCTGTGCTAATGGATCCATTCTCCAATTGTCTACCACATCACCGCCTATTCCGTTAAGTATAATGGGAAGCACTGCCCTATTACCTTCTCAGAAGCATCCAACACTTCCATATGTCTAATTCCTTTCATTAAATGAACCATCAGATCTGACTTTCCATCGTACATTTCCAACTCAAAAGCTTGAAATCAGGATGATTTCTCGCATTTCGGATATTAAAAGTGAATGGATTCATGTTTACATCCTTTAAGCTTTAGTACAAGGGTCCACCCTTAATTATCCTCCTTACAACTCAGCAATTCAATTTTTGCCATCCAAAGATGGTCTTTGACCAAAAACGATATACTACTCCTTGTTCATGTGGAGGAACTCCTGCACATACTCTAGCATGTACTCTTCTGGCTTCTCATTAGGATTTTGACATGCTTATCTGGTTTCATTCTATCCTCCGTTCCTATAGGAAAGCTATGGCATAGATTCCTCTGGTTCTTGTGCAATTGCAATCCTGATCCGCATTCCTAGCTCTAGCATCATTTGTTTCTGGCATTCCAACACATCCCAGGTTCACATCTGCGTTGCCCCCAAGTACAATTTTTCTTGTTACAAAGTTGCTTTGGGTCAGTATCTAGTAGTTCTACTCATGGGGGCATTGTTTTAGTTTGCTCCGATCTAACTCCAGATGCTCCTGTATTAGCTCCTTGTCATTGGTTTTGAATTCCTACAGCTCTAGCTATTCCTTGTTGTCCCATCCTATGGAAGAGTCCTTCAAGCATTTCATGTTATCTAGCTATAACGCTATCTTACATCTTCTTCTTAATTCTTTCCATCTCTTTTCTGATCACGTAGATGGATTGATGAGAATTTGAGGACACATCTTGGCTGCCTTTATGCTCTTGTTAGCTTCCTCCAATTATAGACCTAGTGATAAGTTTCTTCATCTTCTCTAAATCTCAGATTTAAGCTTCAAGTATTCGGATTTAGCATTCTTAGTTAATGCACCAAAATGTTAACCCATAAAATAGATCAACACCCATGTATTAGATAAAAGTAATGGTTTAATTAAAGTAAAAGGGAAAATAGTAAAAGGAGACATAATTTTTATAGTGGTTCGGCATAATCTCCGGCCTACGTCCATTTTAATCTTTTTTATTAGTTGTTCTCTTTCAGGATTATAACTAATTATCTCAGATCTGACCATAATCTAGTGGATCTCAGATTTACAATGATATTTTTAGAGAGTCTGAGAGTCACCCATACTAAAGATTTGTCGTTCTTAGTCCTAAAACAACAAATAGCAGCTCCTAGCTAACTCCGGTGGAGGAGAGGTTATATGTAAAGAATAGGAAGAAGTCTCCATTCATCAAGAGAGCTCATCCTATTTTGGTTACAGGTAGGTTGGTACTTATACAGAAATAGGTATTGGGTCATAAGCCCACTTGCACTAAAGTACAGAAGATAGCTTGAAGTCACACAAGAAAAATTAGAGAGCACCAAGCCAAAACCATAGCTCGGTACTGACCTATCTATGGCTCGGTACCAAGTTATGTATATTGGTGCAAGTTGGTCTTTATTTTCCTCTCATTTACTCATGTTTTTCTAAGCCCTTTTCCTTTGGCTTTGAGTTGATTCTTGCAATCTTCTCGATAGCACTTGAATTATCCTCTTTTCTTGGCTTTCTTCTCATCAATCCTTGGAATTGCTCATCCAAATCATAGGAAAATCATTTGACCATGAAATAATGGAGTAGCACAAGAGGTGTATGATATTTGGGAAGTGAATTGGAGAGGATTTATAGGTCGACACCGAGCTACGATATCGATCTATGATAGCTTAGCACCGAGCTATGTACTTACCTCTATTTTGGTTAAAACTTCTCTGAGTTGTTTTCCATCTTCTTCTGACCATGCTTCCAAGTCTATGAATCATTCGTCCTTGTATTGATCTTGTAAGTCCATTAAAAGCTTCTTGGCTAAAATGCAGGTGAATAATTTATTTGGTCGGTTTGTTTTGATTTTTTCTTTTTTAGCTTTTGATTCCATTTGACAAATTTTATTATCGAACCAACCATACCAACCAAAGCACTTACCCATACTGTCATCTATCTGGGTCCTGACATGATAAATTTATAAATTTAAACATTCCATTTAATAAAAGTACGTTAATACCCTTTTAATAATTCAATAATTGTAATTAATTTTAAGCATATTCACTTAATACGGTAAAAATATATTTTCCCGAGTAAGAAGATAATTTTACATTTAAAAAATTAATTACCATCATATAAAAGAAAAAGGTGAATTTTGAGTTTCACTAATTATGTATCAAAACTTACACATACACAATTATATATGACTTAGGTTATGATTTGGGCCATATATAAGATCAAATGCTCAACTCAAAAGAGAGAATCCTATGTTCAAATGTCAAATCAAAGAGGCTGACATAATTCGTCAATATGCAAGTCAAAATGCCAAGTCCTTTTTGTTCAATAGGAAAATCACAAATACATACGCAAAGAAAGAGTTCGAATATGAGTAATTATGCAAATTATTATTTATTCATGTCCTCTGTTACAAAGCATCAATTTCAATTTAACCTAACGACCATGAAAATCCAACTATAAGCTTTTCTTTACACAACTCAAGAATAATGAAAATGAATGAGAAATATCACTTAGAATTCGGCCCCTTTCTAGTGGGCATACATGCGTATTTTTTGAAGATTTGGATCGTTGGATTCATGACATGTGTTGTAACGACCCGGAAATTCGGACATTTCATATTTAAATATCCGAATTATTTAAATTATTTGAATCTTGGATTAGTTATGATTAAACTGATTTAACAACATTGTTGACCCATTTTTACATCAGAAATAATGATGGTATACTTGTTTTAAGAAAAATGTTCACAAAAATAAATACTCTGAATAAATATTGATAATGTGATCGAAAATCGCTGTTATGATAAACAGCTTTTTAATCGATATAAGTTGTTAGAACTCTTTTGTGCTAAGCTAATGAACATACGAATACATTAGGAATTATTTAGTACACTTTTCTTCATAAAGTAAATGAACATTCTAGAAGCTTATAATGGATAAGAGATATTTATATGTGTAAGAGTAGTTTAGTAATTTGCTAAAGGTAAGAGGTGTAAAGGAGAAGTAATAGGCATGTGGAGAGGTGAACCTTCCATGGCACGGTGGGAAGGTTGAGAGGAAGGTTAGAAAACACCGTCTTAAGCCTATATAAGAGTGTGCATACATCTTTGATTCACTTTTGCAATTTGACAAGTTGAAAATTGTATTCTTATCATTCTCTACACATGTAACGACCCACCATTTAAACAAGGACATATGATCAAATGATAGATAGTTATTTAGGGTAAAAATAGAATCAATCACAAAACACAGACACGAAAATAAATACAACTCAGAATCTCACAGTGGAAATCAAATAAGTACATAAATAAGTCATGAAACTCCAAATAAGCTCACGTTATTCTCACACTAAACAACTAGGAAAGAAAATAACTTGAAATGAAATAAGTCTAACTGACATAACGAAATAAACTGATGAAATAGCCGAAATAGTACAAAGTCTCCAGAAATGCCTTCGTCTCTACAACAAGCTCTCCAAACTGGAAATACTTAGGCTAACCCGAGCATAATGAAAAACACTATACTAGAGTTAGAACTACTATGTTCATGTAAATCAATATATCAATGAAAAGTTACTTAGGAGAGGTTGTGGGTTTTCCCATCTCCTAAGGATCCGTCAAACTATCTATATACAATAGTGAACTCTATAATGAAAAATGTCTATCAGTAAAGTAAATATCAAAATAGCATTAAGGCTTTACATTGATCCACCTTAACACATTTATTTAGTATTAAACCAAAGTCGTGGTAGGCTCGTATAGGGATAAATATGATAAGGCACATGAGGCAATGCCCAAGGTAGGATTCTACCAGTTTACCCTTTCTGGCTGATCGCAACCCATCTGTGGCCGACCGCGACTATCAATCCAAACGGAAGGGTGCACCCATGGAATTCAAATCACAACAGTAAAATACAAGAGATCAACATCGCTAGAGGTAGCTAACCTTATTGGCCAGACATAGGCTTCTGTTTAGTCATTTAATTATGACACGAGTGTCAAGGCTATCCATCATCGTTACCTTGCTTCATTCCGATAAACATTCGCCAATACAACCACTACATTCTGGATATCATCCACCGTGTGCACGGTTGTTAAAGTGGTTCCAATATGACACACAACATGCCAATAAAGGGCCCGATCTCTTTAACAATCAATGTTCATTTTACACACCATTTGGTCAATTATGGTTTAAAACAATTCACATTAAAATGAATAGAATCTATAATTTTTCCAAGTTTCTAAAACCCAAATTCACATTTTGCAAATTTCCATTTCTAACATTTCGATTTTCCAAACCCAATTTCTCTTTTGAAACCTTCAATCTTTAAAGTCCATTTAAATCTAATGAATTTCATTACTACCATCACAATTAATTCCAAGTTAATTTTTTTGAATTCCATTATATTTAACCACCAATTCTTTTACAATAAATTCCAAATTCAAATTCAAACCATTTAAATTGCCCTTTTGATTTGTTTACAAATTTATTTTCCAATAGATTTAACTTACACAAATCTCGTTATAAGAAAACAGGTTATTAATTTAAGTTGAAATCTAACAAAATATAACTTAATTCTTAACTTTAAAATCTTCATTTTCAAAATTATACAAACTATAATTTGAATCAAATTTTATGGAATTAAATCCAAAACCAAGTTCCTTTAAATAAACATTCCAAACATTTATCCATAAATTTATTATATATATTTATAAAATCACTTATTTCACAATAAATCTATTTAAGCACAAAATATCAAATTTAAAACATATTTTAAAATTTCAAATTATTTATATATAAATTTCCAAATGATCCTAGTTTATAAAAATATTTTTTTGACCTAACGGTAATTTAAATTTTCTATCTAGGCCAAGTGGAAGATTTAAACTTAATACGGATATATATCATTTTAACCCTTTCCAAAATCACAATTTAAATCTATACAGTCATATCCAAATATCGACGAGAAAATTTTACAACAATCATAATATACCGGATCTTAATAACATGGTGTAATGTGACATGTCCAAATTAAATTTTTCTACACTTGTGTACATACATATGACGTGTTTATCATGTCAATGTGTGCACAAATCATTCGACAATTCATCTAACAACTATATATTAATCTAAATCAGCAATAAACATACAAAAGTGACAAATTCAACTTTTATTAACTTGCATCACGATATTAGTTAGGTGTGAATGTATAAATACTTACAATAACGACGATGACTTGAGATAGATCCACGATACGGTTACAACATACGACACGATCAGACTCATCTACGTAAACTCAACTCGTATACTCGCCCAACTTCAATTCGGACATATCTTTCTCTTTTTTTTTTATAATTACTATATATATAAGCTGTAGCAAAATAAGAGGAAGTAAGTAGTGTTTTGGCAAGGCTGGTTGGCTCGACTAGATGGCAGGAGGTGTTGCAGGCATTGGAAGGAGGTAGTGGCACAAGCGGTGGGGGTCAGCAGGGAAGGTGAGTAGTTCGGTTGCTCTTGTTTTTTTATATATAGTCGGCTGGCTACTGGCGGATGGCCGGAGGGGTTAGGCACGACGGTGGTGAGTAGGGAAGAGTGTGGTGGTAAAGGGGCAGGGCTCGGATTTTGGTTTTATTTTATATAAATGGTGGCGATAAGGTGCGATGGGGAAGGAGGGAGATGCGACAGCAACTGGAGGTAAGGGGAAGGCAAGCGCGACGGTTGGAAGGGTACAGCGGCGGTGTGGAGGGAGGAGCTCAGTGAAGGTGGGGCTTCGGCTGAAGTAAGGCTAGCAGTTTATAAAAAAAATCTCTGACTTGTTCGAATATATAAGGAATTACAAAAGTGATATAAAGATAAGAGGTGAAGTGACGTGGCCACGTGACAGGTATAGGAATGGACCGATTATTATACCTGGATTACTATTTCACAATTTAACATTTCAATCTATTTAATCACATACCAATCCAAAAAGAAATGAACGTATACATGTTCATTACCCATTACTTCATACGTCAACAATTTGAAGTTTATTTTCTTTTATTACCAACCATGAATGATAATTTATATGTGTGATTTGAACGAAGCTAGCGAAAGCGGAATTCGACAAGACGAACGTTGACGTTTTTATTATAAAATTTTCTCTAATATTTTCATGTAAAATATTTAAATTTCTGAAATAAAAAATGTCGCTGTCTTATTAACAACTGTTTTCAACGTTAAATTTCAAGTCGTTTAAAATTCCATTTTATATTTGTATTTCATATTTTATTCATTTAACCAATCATACGCAATCCTATTTTAAATTCAAATTTTAAATTCTCAACTTAGACCAAGATCAATTTAATCGAATTACTTTTCAAAGAGCGGCAAATTTCATAATCGTCACATCATTCCCCACTCAAAACTTTTCATCCTCGAAAAGAACGAAATGCAATGATATAACAAGAATCAAGAGGTAGATTGAGATTAGGAAGCATACTCGAATCAAATAATTTAGGATTAGAAGCACGGATACTATCCACAGTATCCCAAGTGCAATCTTGATCATTATCACTCCACTGAACCGAGATTGACCGATTTACTTTTCAACTTCCTCTTACTCCTATCCAGAATGTGAATGGGCTTCCTCTCAACTTTAAAACCAGATCGAATCCCCAATTCCTCAAGCTGCATTGATTGGACTATCGCTGACAGGTCGTGAATATATTTGCAAAGGTTGGAGACATGGAATACGTCATGAACACCAGATATGTAACTGATATTTCGAATCACATATATGTACCTGATATTTCGAATCATTCGCATCCGCATATGTCAAACTTGAATTGCTCAAAACAACAGATTGTTAATTTTATATTTGGCAAAACTCCGCATATACAGTAAATAAATCAATCACAAAATCACATACATAGAGTATTACAATAATAAGCAGCGGAAAGGATAAATAGTTGTTCATGAAGCTACTATATAAACAACAGAGTTTGAAACAAAATACAACAAAATATCTCAAATACAATGTAGTCTTGAATACAAATAGATGACAAGTCTGAACAAAACCACTGGATAGCTGAAAGCTGAATAGATGGATGGATCTCCAAGCAAAGCTCCAAACTCCAAAGGTGAGTCTCAAATGCTGCGACACTCAGTCTGACATGAGCATAAAGCAAAACACAAAACACTCAAGTCAGGATTTAACATTCTTATATTAATAAATTCAACTCATGTGAAATGTCAACTGAAATACAAGTAACTTAAAGGATGTTTGGGATTTTCATCCTCTAAGGATCCGTGGAACTATCTACTATGTAGTAATATATGCTAGTATAATACGTCTATAGTAAAGTAAACTATTAACATAGCGTTAAGGCATTACCCATATCCCCCTTAACACATTTTATATAATGACGTAGTCTATACAGATACTGTAAACTCCACTCGCAAGTGTGCTAACAGGGAGCACTCCATAGGTATAACATAAAACAAACTCTTAGGAGGCGTAATAGGGCAAGCGACAAGGCACTTGAGACAATGCCAGGGTAAATATACACTTTGCATATCCGGACTGGTGGTAACGCATAGCAGCTACTACTGTCCACCTCGTAACACACTTCCAAATCAAAAGGTGCACCCAATCAAACCACAAAAGTAATAGAATTGTATCGAAGAAATGTGCCCGATAGGAAGAATGATCTCGATTGGCTCGGCGTGGCTCCTTTTCAACTGCATCAAGCTGACTCACAGGAGCCAAGGCTACGTAAATACCATACAGAATCATCGTCAAACCATCCTACTTCATTTGGAATCTCCACCACGTACACAATTGTTAAAGTGGTTTTTGAAATTGGCAGAGAGTATGACAATATCCGATCCCAGTCTCTTTAACAACCAAACGCTCATTTCACACCATGGTCATTTCATTTCAAATAGTTCATATTTCATATCAAAATATCACATTCATTTCAAAACCATATCAATTCGATATCATTATTCTCTTTAAATAATATTCATTTTAAAAATGTAACACTTTAAAAATTTATAATACTTTTGAAATCATAACACTTTTGAAATCATAACATTTTGAAATCATAGCATTTCCGTAATCGTAACAGTTTTCCCCTAAATAGTTTAGATATTGAAAATAGTATATATATTAAAAATAGTTATAAATTGAAATAGTTTATATATTAAAAATAGTTTATACATTAAAATAGTTTATATATTAATATACTTCATATAATGAAGTTAGTTTCCTCAAATTTCACAAATCGATTCAAATCATTTTAAATTCCAAAATTCAGTTTAAATCAATTATAGTTTAACCATTTAAATTTAAAATTTAAAGATTCAAGTTTATATATTCAAACATTTAAAATATATATATATTTCATTTATATTTCAACATTTAACTCTAATTTTTATTCAAATTGAAAAAATATCCACTTACCCATTTCTTTAAATCATAATTTATAAATTTAAATCAATATTAAATATTCAATTTTAATTTTATTTAAATTTGAGAATATTCATTTAATTACTTTTTATCAAATCAAGTTATAGATCATATTTTCAACATCTAAAAATCAACAAGCTCAAATAAATTCTTATTTAAATTCAATTATTAACCAATTTAAATTCCAAATCAACATTAATTTATCTTCCCAACCTTTATATTAAAGTTATAAAATACATTTTTAAAATATTAATATAAATTTAAATAAATACTTAAACATATTATAAACTAATTAAATTAAATCTTATTATTAAATGTATATTTTATTTATTCTCATTTTATATATTTTAAAATAATAAATTTTAAGTAAAATCTTAAAAATTATTTTTCAAAACTAGCTTATAAATTAAAATTTCTAAAACATATTATTTTAAAATCTAGATTTTATACATACATAAAAATAGCCTATATATAGATTATTTTAAAATCAATATTCATTAAAACCATATGTTTCCTTTCAAAGCTTTGGAAATCATTTTTCAAAATATAGACCAACGGTGTCCGCATATAATTTTCTATCCTATAGTCAAGTGATATGGATATTTATCATTTCAATCCGTAATTTAGATATCTACGGGTATACATTATTTTAACCCGTAATCCTAAAATTTGAAATCAATGAAAATCACTTGGGTTTATCATTTCAACCCATAACGATTTTCACATATTCTACAAGATCGTTCGGTATGTATCATTTCAATCCATAAAGAATTCTAAATTAACAGGGAACTCACAGAGTGAGAACAAATATAACATATCAACATAGGCATATATCATCAGTAACAAATTAAATATAATATACAACAGGATATGGTGTCATATCACAGGTGGACAATTGCAAATAATGTCATATCATATTAAATAACTAGCAATTCAAATTTTACAGGATATTTCACTTGTCGTTTCAAGTGAAATCGAATTTACTAACTATAAGAATGTTAATCTTGAGTGATTGCTCACCTTTCGATGCTAGAGGAATAACAGGAGCAAGGCGCAACGAATCCAGGCACAGATTCCAAAGCGCGGCACGATGAACACGAATTAGATGAGAAAAGCAAAGCTTAGAAATAATGAAGATGAATCAGAACTAGCTTTACATAACTGGAACAAGATACACACATTTTATATTATAACTTTTTCTCAAAAAATCAATTTGGAACACATGTTTAAAATAAATCTTATATATTATAAATAAAATCAGTATCCAAAATAGAATCTTTGTATGTGTATATATGTAATCAATATTAAAATAAACACAAATTAATATAAAATCCATACATATTACATTACAAAATCATTACTTAATCTCAAACGCATAGATTCAAATCAACACACACACACACACACTCTATTTTAAAAATTAATACATTTTTTCTTCTCTCTATAAAACATTTTCAAAATTAATAGTTAACCAATACGTAATCCCAAAAGATTACGGTAGAACATATATAAAACTATAAGTAAACTATACATGATAAAAGAGATTGGAAAGCATACGGCTTATATATATATGGGGCATTTCACCAGAAGGACAAACTTTGCTGCCAAATTAGTTTCTAGGATACACATCCATAGAAATTAATTTCAAGGCCAAAGTCAGCAGAATAATTACTTTTAAGGACAAAGTCAACAGTCGAATTACTTTCAAGGACATAATTTCATATGTTTTAGGCCTTAGAAACTAATTATTTTGCATTTTGTCCTTAAAAATAATAATTTGAGTTGTGTGTCCTAGAAACAAATTGCACTTGCTAAAGAGGCCCTTGTGGCTAATTTTCATTATATATATTTACTAAAATTCAATGCACTTATGCACGTTATATTCAAAATCTATATTGCCAACATATGTACACCTGACTTTGCTAAAATTGTAATATGTTATAAGTATACATTATAAGCATTATATACTAATATAGGTGTATGCCTACATATATAACACATATGTATGAAACACATATATAATATATTTAAAATCAAACTCAAGTATACTTATGTATAGTACACACACACACACACATATATATATATATTGCACTAAATTTTTTATGCAAACAGATAATATACAATACTAAGGTAAGCTTGTACATACATATTCCACTTCAAAACCTATAAAAACGAATATCTATACTTTATTTTGAATATCAATATTTCTCTGAAAGTCAATTTTTTTTTATACATGTATATATATAGATAGCTTACTCAAAATCATCTATGCAGATTATATGTATAAGCAACAAAATCTATATGTATAAACTATTCAAAATCATATACAGGTTATATATAAATATATGTGACTGACCTATGCAGGCTTCTTCACAAACAAATATATACCTTTTATATATTACAATTTAAAATATATATCAAATCTGACCTATGTATACAAATATCTATTATAATATAAGTATATATATATATATATATATATATGAGATATATATAACCGAACCTATGTACTGTAATAGTAAAAAAACACAATCAAGTATCAACATATATACCGAATATACTCACGAGTTGACCAACCTGGAAATAAGGCTGGAGCTCGATTGATGAGTATGGGCGATGGATCGGAGCAATGGGCAGCTGCTTGGGAAGGGAGAGGACAGGCGGAGCAAAGCAGTGTAAGCGGAGCGAGTGGAGGTGAGGTCGTGAGGGTAGTGCGGCTAGGGGTCTGGTTAGCACTTGTTGGTAATGGTGGAAATGTGGGTTTGGCCGCATGGAAGGGGATTGACGAAGTGTGGTTGGGTTATGCGGCAGAGGGGATTAAGGCCGATGGTTGCGGGCTAGGCGAATGGAGGCCAGAGGTTGGGAGATGAGGGGCGACGCATGTGGTGAGGCTGATGGCTGTGGAGGAGGCTCGAAGTGGAGGTTATGAGATGGTGTCCAGTGATGGAGGATTTGTTCACTGCTATAGGTGGTGGGGTGAGATGATGTGGTAGCTGCCTGATGTACGAGAGGAAAGCAAGAGAGGGACAGTGATTGTGTGGTTGACGAGTCGGGTTGAGGCTGGATTGGAGGGTTGAAAGAATAGGGAGGTTCAGGATCAAAAAAAAGGGAACAAAAATAAATGAGAGGAGAAAGGTTTTGGGAATATATATATATATATACATATATATATATATATATATATATATATATATATTTCAAGAGAAGAGAAGGCAGAGAATAGAAACGCACCGGCATCAATGAATATACCAGTTATATTTTAAAACCTAGAATAGAGAAAGTCAAAAAGTGAATTGATGGGAACAGTGAAAGTAGCATCACAATTTATGAAAATAAGAACAACAATTGACTGTTGGTTTTCAAACGGTTGAAATTGAAAGGTCATGGAACGTTATATAACCCAAAATGGGTACCAATACAACTAATTGTTTGCGGATTTCGTCGCATACCGGACGCCAAATTATAGAAGTGAATATACTACGGAGATCAGCATGACAAGACGAACAGAATGGTAGATAGATATCAGCGGTTGATCATCCTATCAAAAGTTGATATTCATTGCCCAAAATGTTGTTAAAATGCCGAAAATAAGATAAACGGAGCTAGATAAATCAAAATTTGATGAAACGAATTATGACGTCTCGATCAAAAAATAATAAACATTTTTATTATGAAAAATATTCAGGTTTCGAAAATATTTAATTTTCTTCAACTAACTGATATTAAATTGAAATTGAAATTTACACAACAGAACTAACATTCATATTTACCAGATGAAAATTTACCATTATTTATTTTTAAATAGACATATTTCAAATATCAAATTTTCATTTCCAAATTCAACTATTTAAAATTTCACAAAAATTCAGTTAATTACATTATAAAAACCGTTAAAATTTATGGGTTGTTACACTCTCCCTCACTCAAAACTTTTCTTCCTCGAAAAGAAACGAGATAGGAGAATAGAAACAACCAGAAAAGAAAATAGATTTAGAATACAAAATACAACAATTAATTCAAACCCATATAAGTACCATTAGTTTTTTAATTTGATTTATATTCAAAAAATTGATTCCAATTCATTTTATTTAATCAATCGAATTTATTGTGTTCACGTTTAATTCATTTCGTTTCCATATATTTTTATTTAATTGATTTGTTTCAAATTTATTTACATTTGTTATAAAATTTTCACCATAAAATTTATTTTATTTTACTCATCTATTAAATCTATTGACCAACCATAGTTAATTCCGCCTCAACGTTCAACTTCAACCATTCAAAACGATGTAGATTTCAATTTTTGATAAATTAATATTTAACAATTTGGTTTAATCCTTTTTATTCCACCAATAAATGATCATTCAATTTAAATTTGATTTCCTTTCATTTTATCAACATTTCTTTCAAACAAATTCATTTTAAATTAACTCGTTTATTTTATCCATTTATCTTGAGCTAAGTTGATTCCACTAAAATTCAAGTTCACTATTCTTAAGTTCATATTTATCTTCTTAAATAGTATTTTTCTTTTATTTATTTAATTTATTTCACTTAACATATTTTGCAACATATATTAGGTGTATACATCTTATAACCGTATATTATTCAACAAATAAATTTTTCTTTTATTTTCCAACTTATTATCCAATTTATTACCAGTAAATTCCATTAACAAAATGTCATTTTTTTTATATCCTATTACTTATATCATAGTGTATATTATTCAATTACATTCTAATTACATTTAAACTTTCTAGGTAAGTTAGATTAATGTTTCTGAGTGTAATTAAATGCTACACAATTTTCTCTTTTTATTTATAACACTTATATTAAACCAAATTTTAGTTTGAACAATTTATTACTTACGTTTCCTCTTATATGACCTTTAATTATATGTTCACCCTAACATTTCAACCTTTTGAATATTTTAGTTAAGTTATGTATATTAGAATGCAAATTTAGTATTAAATAAGTTTTATATTCAAATTCAACCATTTCTAGTTTGTTAAATTTCATTTATCATTTTAAATATTCCACTTATTCAAAAATTGCACTTTATTTCAATAATTGAAACCATTTCTTAATACAAAACTTAAGGTTCAAATTTCTGGTTTCACTTCAAACTATTTTTAAATAATTATATACATATATATTTTTTAAATCAAATTATGCACAAGGAATTTAAATCAAATACATTTCCAAACAAAAGTGTAGTAAAGGTACTAAGGGGCCTCTCTACTTCGGGACTCGAAAATGAATATCGATGACGCTGTAGTCATCATCGAAGTTATTTTCCAATGACAACAGAGGAGGGTACTGATTTAAAATTTTAAAATTCTTTGGAAACGTTTTCTATTCGAAAATACTTTAAATAATATACTCTAAAACTTAAAAAAAACCAAAATTTCTAAAATATCCGAAAATTGAATTCCCAATTTCTTAATTTAAATTTATTTTAAATTCCAAACAGATTTATAAATCACGTTTAAAAATTCAAAGTATAATAGTTAATGATTTGGAAATGTTGACAAATAAATAATGATAATATAGTATTATCATTTCTAATAACTAGTTTAGTTAACAATCCAATTTCAAAAAAATCACATCTTTATATATAAAATATAACCACACATAAAATTATTTCATTTACAAATTTTGAAAAACAATACTGTGCCAGTCTGCACTATTCAAGTGTTTTGGAATTTTTGTCGATAGTGTTCGCCAGACGAATAGATCGAAACCCCAATTCAACCTTAACAATTGAAACAACACGATATAAAACAATTTTATATTAGTAACAAATATACTCCCTCACACGGTGATTTAAGGATGGATTATCGAAGAAGGATAGTGATTCAAGTTCGGGTGAACCCTAGTCAAAGAGAATACTTACTACGAAGATAGACTTGAAAGGATAAGATAGAAAGATTGCAAAAGAGAAAAGTTGGATAGACTTATATAAATCATGGGCGACCTTAACCGGGTCAACCGAGATTTCAGAAATAAGATTGATGCAGACATTCAATTTCCCGCTCGAAAGGGAAAGAAGTGACTTCACCAAATCATAAGGGTAATACCTGACTATCGGGTGGAGTTAAGATCATTAGGCTGAGTATCAAGCGAAAGTATGTTGTCCGCTTAATTCAGAGACATTTGACATCCAATAAGAAGAGACTTACCTGGGTTGTCTACTAGAGAACGGTTCGGGCTTTGCAAGGAATAATAGCATCGTAAATCGAGGACATAGAAATCTCTGGTGAATCGACGCTTTTTATAAAGGAGTTTCACCCCTTTACAAATCATATTTAGTTTGCGGGACAGAAATGAAGCTATGGATGCTTTAATATTAATAAGAACACGAATAGTAGGGATAAGGATGGATTTCAGAACAAAAGGGGATGTTCCGAAATTCAAAATAAATCCCAATCAAAGATGAGAAATTTCAAGTTCGAACGAAGGTGATTCTGTAATTAATTTTCACTCTATATGCTAAGTTTTGCTCAACTAGAGCTCTGATACCAATTGTAACGACCCAATATTTCGAATCATTCGCATCCGCACATGTCAGACTTGAATTGCTCAAAACAACAGATTATTAATTTTATATTTGGCAAAACTCAGCATATACAGTAAATAAATCAATCACATAATCACAGACATAGAGTATTACAATAATAAGCAGTAGAAAGGATAAATAGTAGTTTATGAAGCTAATATATAAACAACAGAGTTTGAAAAAAAATACAACAGAATATCTCAAATGCAATGTAGTCTTGAATAAAAATAGATGAAAAGTTTGAACAAAACCACTGGATAGCTGAAAGCCGAATAGATAGATGGATCTCCAAGCGAAGCTTCAAACTCCAAAGGTGAATCTCAAATGCTACGACACTCAGTCAGACTCAAGCATAAAGAAAAAAACAAAACACTCGAGTCAGGATTTAACATTCTTATATTAATAAATTCAACTCAAGTGAAATGTCAACTGAAATAGATGTAACTTAAGGGATGTTTGGGATTTCCATCCTCTAAGGATCCGTGGACTATCTATTATGTAGTAATATACGTCATTATAATATATCTATAGTAAAGCAAACTATTAAAATAACGTTAAGGCATTAGCCATATCCGTCTATACAAATACTATAAACTCCACTCGCAAGTGGGCTATCAAGGAGCACTATATAGGTACGACACAAAACAAACACGTAAAAGGCGCGATAGGACATGCGACAAGGTGCTCTAGGCAATGCCAGAGTAGATATACCGTTTGCGTATCAAGATTGGTGGTAACTCATAGCAGCTACTACTGCCCACCTCGTGACACACTCGCAAATAAAAGTGTGCACCCAATCAAATCACAAAAGCAATAGAATGGTATCGAAGAAATGTGTCCGATAGGAGGAAAGACCTCACTTAGCCCAACGTTGCTCTTATTTAGCCACATCAAGCTGACTCATGGGAGTCAGGGCTATGTAAATACCATACAGAATTGTCACCGAACTATCCTACTTCATTCTGAAATCTCCACCACGTACACAGTTGTTAAAGTGGTTTTCGGTACAAGCAGAGAGTATGACAATATCCAATCCCAGTCTCTTTAACAACTAAACGTTTATTTCACACCGTGGTTGTAACGACCTAAAATTTAACCATTTTAAATATAATATTTAAAGTGATTTTAAATGTAAAATCGATAAGGTTATATGATTCAAACAATATTAGATAGGATTTGGAAAGAGAAGTATATACAAAAATAGTAACATTTGCCTATATTGACAAAAGTGGAAAAATGTTGATTTTAGAAAAGTAAATTTCAATGGCTAAAAAAATTATTTTAACTTATTTATGAGTGTTTATATTTTTAAATAGCATTATATAAATTTATTTTTAAATTTGGTTTACATAAATAAATAGTTTAACTAAAACGTCAAAATGTGACCGTAAAACATTTTGTCAAAAATCAATGTTTTGTCGATTAAAAGTTGTCGCAACGTCGTCACAACTTTATTTTCTTATTTAGGAATATATATTTAAATAGTGTAAGTATTAATTAATTCACTAAACATGTTTACTTTTGCTAAACAAGATTAGAAAACTTCTAGAAGTCATTAGTAAAAGTAAGTAATAATTAACAAAAGTAAGAAAAAGTAAACATCAAATCACATCAAATCAAAGCCAACATAATTATGGTATTCTTTACTTAATCTTTAAGTGACTAAGACATAAAGTAAGGATGTGAATGATGATGTTGAGTATTGAAAAAGTAGAGATTGATTTAGGTTGAAGTAAGGTTAGTTTGATAATTTGGTAAGAGATTATTTTGGTAAATTTACCACTTATTTCTTTTTTATAATACCTACTTCCTTCTCACTTTCATTCACATTTCTTCTTCTTCTTTTCTCAAGCTTCTTCATCTTCTTCCTATTCTCTTTAATGGCTTCCAAGATATAGAAAAAAATTAGAAATAAATAATGCCAAAATATTTACAAAATATTCAAAAGAAATCAATGTTCATTCTCTTCAAATCAAACTCCTCTTTTCTCCATTTTACCTCTTCTTCTCTCGGCCATAACTTCTTCAAAACAGAACCAAAAATTAAAAATAATCTCAAATCATGTTTTTTTTTTTAGTGGCTACAACTTTTATGTTGACCACTTTGTCTCATTCTAAAGTCAACCATGTCAAATATCCACTTATTTCTAGCGCATTTTCTGGCCCAGTTTTTAAATTAGATAATAAACCATTTTATTTTGATCATAACTTGATCATAAAATATCCAAATTAAGAAATTATTTCTTCCAAATGATATAAAATTCCAGTGGCTACAACTTTAATATTGATCACTTTTTCTAGTTTTGTGGTTTGCTATATCTGAAACTCAATTCTTTGAAGTGCATTTTCGAGCTTAATTTTTGTTAATCCGACAACACATCTTCTTCATTCTATCATATCTTCCTCTGAAATAATCAAAATAAAGTGATTCTTTTTTTCAAATTCAAGAGAATAGAATTTGAAACATCTTTTCTGTTAACAAGTTTTTCAAATTTTGAGATTAAAAGAGTCAAAAATAAGAGAGAAGATGACCCATTTTTGGGTCTAATTTTGAGAATTCAAGATCAAAGCTCTACCGTTTCTTCTCTATATTTTCGGCCAACCTCCATCTCAAGCCTCGGACAAGCTATTGGAAGGAAGAGGATGTTGTTTTCCAGTGTTTAATAGAGTAGGAATTAATTACTGAAGTGTTGGTTGATTAGAATGTTGGTAGGAAGTTAATCGCTTTAGTTTATGGTGAGAAACTCTATTTAACATCTCTATTAATATATATATACACATGTTTGATGATGTGTTATGATTGCTATGGATGCTTATACATGCTATGATCATTAAGTATTGGTTGTTTGACATGATTGTTAAATTATTTTATCAAGCGACATTAATACACGTCGATAAGCACAAAGGAAATCACTTTCCTTTTGAAAATAAAATGGTGTATATGGAATGCTTAAACCATTTGTAAATAGTTTTAAAATGAGATAGAAATGTTTTATAAACACTTAATACGTTTAAAGAAATAAAAAAAGAAAATCAAGATTTCATTAAGACGATTTTGAAATATGTCCAAAACAATTTTCCAGAAAAATTGTGCTTTTGCGGTAAAGTGATCAAAGTTTAAAATTGATATTTTAATGTTTTAAAAATATGAAATAAATTTGAAAAATCTATTAAAATGGTTTAAAAGAGATTTTGAATGCGAAATATGAACTATCAAATATTAATTTTTTTTAAATCGAATAAGCTTATAAGGCACTGTCCGTAGCACTTTTCTACTGTCGTTTCTATGACTTTTTAGAAGAAGGTTTAACATAACGATATTTCCTAGAATCAATTATGAATGTGTTTAAATAAAAATTAAGCATTTAGAAGATAATTTAGAATGTTATAATAAATTCCAAAATAAAGCTAATAACTGAGTATGTGGAAACGACTAGTACATTTGTCCTGCTTGGGAGATCTGGGAAGATAAAACAAGGTGTTTAACTAAGGTTAGAGATGGAGCAACCAGTACCCTGAACTTACATAACCTATATTTTCTCTTCTTAGGCGAGGGGTGGAATAGATCAAAGAGAAAGCCCGGATGCTCTAAAAGATTATTTTTAAGTTTTTCCAAGATAAGAGAAAAGAGATAAATTATTTGAATGTTAACTAACCACTTAACATCTTTTATTGATAACCAGTACGAAGGAACCGGGTTCAGATTTGGGTGATTCCTATCCGAAGAACCGGGATTGGATTTGGGTGATTCCTATCCGAAAATAACTTCAAACTAATTTTTGAAATCCTATATGAACATAACATCTATTTGTCGATGATTAGTACGAAGGAACCGGGATCAGGTTTGGGCAATTCCTATCCGAAGAACCGGGATCAGATCTGGGTGATTCCTATCCGAAAACACCCTTCAAACTAATTTTAGAAATAAAACATATTAAAAAAAGGATCTTCATGATGTAGGATTACTTTCCACTAGTCTCTGGAGGTGAAATTTACCACATTTGAAGTGGCAGTAGTGCTCTATTGTGAAAATCTTCGATTTGCAAAAATATGATTTGAAGTTAAGAAAGAAATCTTTGAGTAAGATTTTATGAATGATTTGGAATATTTTCCCTAAGTTAACAGTTATAATTTGAATATAAGAAATCGTTAATTAAGAGTAAAAGAATGATTTGAAAAGGTTTGCTAAGTAAAAGAGAAAAATGATTTGGAATTATTTCAAGATTTAAGAATGGTTTTAATAAATCAAATGATTTGACAAATGAGGCTTAACGATTCCATATTTTCTTGAAAAAAATGGAATAAATTGAAAAGAATATATCTAAAAAACATATTTGATTTAAATAAAAGACAAAGTAATCGATTGATGATTGATATCCAAATATGAACTTAACATCTTTTTAAATCGATGATTGGCTTCGAAGGAACCAGAGTCGGATTTGGATAATTCCTATACAAATACCACTTTGAACTAATGTATACGTTCGAAAATGAACACATATTGAAGATGATGATTATTTAAGACCGTGGATGTTCATAGCGTGAGGACTGCTTGTTAAGCATGCATTGGGTAGCACCCATTATAGAGTTATTTATAGCAGTGGTCTTCCCATTGTGGAGGTTTCTTCGAATTGGAAGGGATTCTCGCCTAGTAATGGCCGAGGAAAGTGCCTTTGGATTCGTTCAGTCCCAGAGCGAACTTGTATGGACAAATGTCTGACATTGCATTTATGAGACACAACGTTTGACTTTTACAAATGTACATCATTGGTGGCAGAGAATGCAACTTCTCTTAGCTTAACACCCTCCTTGAGACGTACGAGCTCAAGGGTTGTATTTTTGTGGAAGGCAAATAGTGACCAAAGGAATGGCAGTGTAGCATTCAAAGTGGACTCGTTATGATCAAAGCGTGGTTTTGTATGAAAAGCATGGCTTTGAAGAAATTGATTGTAGCCTCGCGAGCCTCACACCCCGGTTATGATGGGATACTTTGTGGTCTAACAGACGCAAATTCGGAATAAGTGAGTGTGTATGATGGTGTCAAATACATTTGGCCCTTTGGGAGATATGTTCCTCAAGGCATTTATTGCCTCATTTGGATAAAGTAGTTAGCTTGAGAAAAGTAGGGAACTACTGGTTATCAGTTGTAGTATAGCAAGTATAGTTCCAAGTGACTAGTTTGAGAAAAACAATTAAGGCACCGTGGAAACTATGTTTGCTATGCGTGGATCAGAGAAAAGGCCACTAGTTTCCTATCATGTTGGAAATCCAACCCCAATACGAGATTTACGGTTTTGATTTTATTCCCAAAATAGCTGTAATGACTTGCAAACGTTTCAGCTACCCCCTTTCGGTATCATATACTCCGTTCGGTATATTCCGTTGACCTAGTCCAGATATATTACCTTAGACTTAGTCTAGATATTGATATCTTATTTGAATAAGTTTACTTGCAAATGTTTTCAAGGAGATGTTATTAGAAATAATGTCAAATGTTTTGATACATAAAAGTGTTTTTGTTATCATAAGGTAAAAACCCTTCCGGTTTATGTGTGGGCATGGCCTTATGAGACACTCTTTCTTTTCAAAGGATTTTATTCAAAAACTGATAGATGACACTGTCATTTATTATTAATTTTTCTCACGTTGGTTTATCAAACCTGATCCGGGTATTTTCAATACTTGGGTCAAATCCGAGTAGTTTCAGGTTTAGTTAAAGATGGTTGAGTTTCCAGAGGAGAGTTGGAGATCTTCATCATCGTATGTATGTATTCTATTATCTGCTGCATCTATTGTATTTGTTTTGTAGTTTGTCAGCATTTGTAAGAGCATGTGTTATAACTGTCTAGGCTGAATGTAGGTTAGACCCTGATGCTGTATTTTAAAATTTTCCGCTGTAATGATTATTATTGAAAAAGTATATGCTATTCCATTTATGTGAGATTTCGTTCTGTCTTTATTTTCTTTCTACCCTTAATCATCCGTCTTTTCGTACAATTTGAGTTAGATATTTGTGGTTTATTGTCGATTCAAATGGTATCGAAAAACGGGCCATTATAGTGGTCATTTCATTTCAAATAGTTCATACTTCATATCAAAATATTATTTCAAAACCAAATCAATTCGATATCATTATTCACTTTAAATTATATTCATTTTCAGAATGTAACACTTTCAAAAAATTTAACACTTTCGAAATCATAACACTTTTGAAATCATAGCACTTTGAAATCATAACACTTTAAAATCATAGCACTTCCGTAATCGTAACATTTCCCCCCATTTAGATGTTGAAAATTGTATATATATTAAAAATATTTATAAATTGAAATAGTTTATATATTAAAAATTGTTTATATATTAAAATAGTTAATATACATTAATATACTTTATATAATGAAGTTAGTTTCCTGAAATTTCACAAATCGATTCAAATCATTTTAAATTCCAAAATTCAATTTAAATCAATTCAAGTTTAATCATTCAAAATTTAAAATTTAAAGGTTTAAGTTTATATATTCAAAAATTTATAATATACATTTCATTTATATTTCAACATTTAACTTCAATATTTACTCAAATTGAAAAAATATCCACTTACCCATTTATTTAATTCCCAATTTATAAACTTAAATCAATATAAATATTAATTATCTAATCTTAATTTTATTTAAATTTGAGAATATTCATTTATTCATTTTTTATGAAATCAAGTTATAATTCATATTTTCAACATCTAAAAATCAATAAGCTCAATTAAATTCTTATTTAAATTCAATTATTAACCAATTTTAAATTCCAAATCAACATTAATTTATCTTCCCAACCTTTATTGTTAAAGTTATGAAATACATTTTTAAAATATTAATATAAATTTAAATAAATACTTAAACATATTATATACTAAACAATTAAATTTTTATTAAATTAAACTTATTACTAAATGTATATTTTATTTAATCATATTTTATATATTTTTAAAATAATAAAATTTTAAGTAAAATCCTAAAAATTATATTTTTCAAAACTACCTTATAAATTAAAATTTCCAAAACATATTATTTTAAAATCTAGATTTTATACATACATAAAAATAGCCTATATATAGATTATTTTAAAATCCGTATTTATCGAAACCATATATTTCCTTTTAAAGCTTTAGAAATCATTTTTAAAAATATAGACCAACGGCGTCTGCATATTATTTTCTATCCTATGGTCAAGTGATAAGGATATTTATCATTTCAATCCGCAATTTAAATATCTATGGGTATATATCATTTCTACCCGCAATCCCGAAATTTGAAATCAATGAAAATCGCTTGGGTTTATCATTTCAACCCATAATGAATTTTCCCTATTCTACAAGATCGTTCGGGTATGTATCATTTCAATCCATAGGGAATTCTAAATTAATAGGGAACTTGGAGAGTGAGAACAAATATAACTTATCAACACAGGCATATGTCATCAGCAACAAATTAAATATAATATATACAACAGGATATGATGTCATATCATAGATGAACAATTGTAGATAATGACATATCATATTAAATAACTAGCAAATCAAATTTTATGGCATATTTCGCTTGTTATTTCAAGTGAAATCAAATTTACTAACTATAAGAATGTTAATCATGAGTGATTGCTCACCTTTCGAGGCTAGAGGAATAACATGAGCAAGGCGCAACAAATCCAGGCATAGATTTTGAAGCATGGCACGATGAACACGAATTAGATGAGCAAAGCAAAGCTTGGAAATAATGAAAACGAATCAAAGCTAGCTTTACATAACTGGAACAAGATACACACATTTTATATTATAACCTTTTCTCAAAAAATCAATTTAGAACACATGTTTAAAATAAAACCTTATATATTATAAATAAAATAATATCCAAAATAGAATCTTTGTGTGTATGTGTGTGTGTGTAATCAATATTAAAATAAACACAAATTAATATAGAATCTATACATATTACATTACAAAATCATTACTTAATTTAAAACGCATAGATTCAAATCAATACCACACACACATAAACTATATTTTAAAAATCAATACATTTTTTCTTCTCTCTACAAAACATTTTAAAAATCAATACTTAACCAATATGTATGCCAAGAAGATTATAGTCGAACATATATAAAACTGTAAGTAAACTATACAAGACAAAAGAGATTGGAAAGTATACGGCTTATATATATATATTAAAATGCAAAGTACTTATGCACGTTATATTCAAAATCTATATTGCCAACATATGTACAACTGACTTTGCTAAAATTGTAATATATTATAAGCATATATTATAAGCATTATATACTAATATAGGTGTATGCCTACATATATAACACATACGTATGAAACACATATATAATATATTTAAAATCAAACTCAATTATACTTATGTATAGTAGACACACACACACACACACATATATATATATATATATATATATATATATATATATATATTGCACTAAATTTTTTATACAAACAAATAATATACAATACTAAGGTAAGCTTGTACATACATATTCCGCTTCAAAACCCATAAAAACGAATATCTATACTTTATTTCGAATATCAATATTTCTCCAAAAGTCAATATTCTTTCTATACATGTATGTGTGTGTATATATATATAGATAGATAGCTTACTCAAAATCATCTATGCAGATTATATGTATAAGCAACAAAATCTATATGTATAAACTGCTCAAAATCATATATAAATTATATATAAATATATGTGACTGACCTATGCATGCTTCTTCATAGACAAATATATACTTTTTATATATGATAGTTTAAAATAAATATCAAATCTAACCTATATACACAAATATCTATTATAATATATATATATATATATACGAGATATATATAACTGAACCTATGTACTGTAATAGTAAAAAAACACAATCAGGTATCAATATATATACCGAATATACTCACGAGTCAAGCAACCTAGAAATAAGGCTGGAGCTTGATTGATGAGTATAGGCGATGGATCGGAGCAATGGGCGGCTGCTCCGGAAGGGAGAGGACAGGCGGAGCAAGGTAGTGTAGGCAAAGCGAGTGACGGTGAGGCCGTGAGGGTTGTGCAGCAAAAGGAAGAAGGCTAGGGGTCTAGTCGGCACTTGTTGGTGATGGTGGAAATGTGGATTTGGCCACTTGGAAGGGGATTGTCGATGTGTGGTTGGTTATGCGGCAGAGGGGATGAAGGCCGGTGGTTGCGATCTAGGTAAATGGAGGCCAGAGGTTGGAAGATGAGAGGTGGCGCGTGTAGTGAGACTGATGGCGGTGGAGGAGGCTCGCAGTGGAGGTTGTGGGATAGTGGCTAGTGATGGAGGATTTGTTCGCTGCTATAGGTGGTGGGGTGAGATGATGTGGTGGCTGTCTAATGTACGAGAGGAAAGCAAGAGAGGGATAGTGATTGGGTGGCTGACGAGTCAGGTTGAGGCTGGCATGGAGGGTGGAAAGAATGGGGAGGCTCGGGATCGGAAAAGAAAGGGGAAAAAAGAAATGAGAGGAGAAAGATTTCGGGAAAAAATATATGTAAGTGGCAATATATATTTATTTCAAGAGAAGAGAAGGCAGAGAATAGAAACGCATCGATATTAATGAATATAACAGTTATATTTTGAAAACAGGAATAGAGAAAGTCAGTAAGTGAATTGATGGGAACAGTGAAAGTAGCACCACAATTTATGAAAATAATAATAGCAATTGACTGTTGGTTTTCAAATGGTTGAAAATTGAAAGGTCACAGAACGTTATATAACCTAAAATGGGTACCGATACAAATACTTGTTCATGGATTTCACCGCATTACAGAAACGAATATACTATGGAGATTAGTACGACAAGACGAACAGAATGGTATACAGATATCAGCGGTACGATCATTCTACCAAAAGTCGATATTTGCTGCCCAAAATGTTGTTAAAATGCCGAAAATATGACATTAACTAACTGATATTAAATTGAAATTGAAATTTACACAACAGAACTAACATTCATATTTACCAGATGAAAATTTACCATGTGTTATGTTTAAATAGACGTATTCCAAATATCAAATTTTCTTTTCCAAATTCAACTATTTAAAATTCCACAAAAATTCAGTTAATTACATTATAAAAACCGTAAAACTTTATGGTTCGTTACAAGATAGTTTTTCAGGCAACTCCAATTTATAAGCTAGAGTACTAATCCTTTAAGATATATGAAAAGGACCAATAAACCTTGGGGCCAACTTCCCCTTCTTCCCAAATCGAATTACGTTTCTCAATGGTGAAATTTTGAGATATACAAGATCTTCAACTGCGAATTCCAACTCCTTCCATCTTTCATCGACATATTTCTTCTGCCTATCTTGCGCAGTTTTCATCCTTCGCTTAATCCCTTCAAAATTCTCAGATGCTTCCAAAATAATCTTAGGCCAAGAACAACCCTATCTCCCATTTCAGCCCAACAAGATAAAGATTTGCATGGATGTCCGTAAAGAGCTTCGAACGGTGCCATGTCGATACTAGCTTAAATTTAAAGATTTAAATTACAGAAAGGTTTATCTTTCATATATTTAATTCAAATTTATTTAATGAACTTATACCCGATAACTATTATTATAGGTGAATTCGAAAAGATGAAGATGGTCCTCCCAAGTACCATCGAAATCCAGAATACGAGCATAAAGAAGGTCTTCCCAAATTTGATCGATCCGTTCGGCTTGGACATCGATTTGTGGGTGATATGTCGTACATAGATTCAACTATGTACCCAACGATTCCTGAAGGGATCACCAAAGTTACTTGTGAAAATAAGGTCACGATCACAATGATACTAGAAGGAATTCCACGGAGTCATACAATCTCTTTCAAATAGATCTCAGCTAAATTCGAGGCAGTTCGAGTTGACTTCAGAGGAATAAAATGAGCTATCTTCGTCAAACGGTTGACAATTACCCAAATGCTCCCATTACTCTTTCTCGTCCTCGGCACACCATCCATAAAATCCATTGAAATCTGATCCTCCTTCAATCTCAAAATATCAAGTGGTTGTAATAAACCTACCAATTTCTGATGATTGGTCTTAATCTGCTGATAGGTACCACAACTACTCACATACATCGAAATATCCCTCTTCATTCCTTCCCACATAAAGTATTTTCATATTTTGAAACATCTACGTCACTCTGGGATGAATAGAAAATTTGGATTTGTGATTCTCTCTAAGCACTTATTCTCTTAGTCCATCCACATTCGTAACACTAATTCTACTATTGATTCTCAAAATACCATCCTCATCTACTACTGCCTAACACCATCTACTAGAATCTTCCTCTCTCTCTTCAAAACTTCATCTCGAATGGCCCTTAAACTTAGGTCCTCACTTTGTTAGCAACTATTCGGTCCATAAGAGAAGATGAAACAACAAGCCAACAAAGCATAGCCTTATTTCTACTCAAGGCATCGGCCACCATATTTGCTTTCCCCATGGTATAGTTGATGTCAAGGTCATATGCAGCCAAGAACTCAAGCCATCTCGCTTGCCTTAGATTCAAATCCTTCTAAGAGAAAATATATTTCAGAGATTTGTGATTGGGAAAAAGCTCGAATTTGTTACCCAAGAGATGATGCCGCCATAACTTTAAAGCAAAAACCACTGCCAACAACTCCAAATCATGTGTTGCGTACTTAACTTCATGTCGCAACTGTCTACTAGCATATGCAATAACTTTGCCATGCTACATTAAAAAATCACCAAGCCTACTTCTACAAGCATCAATACAAACTGTAAGGCCTTCATTACCATTCGGAAAGTAAGAACAGGAGCGGATGTCAACTTCTTTTTCAGTTCATCGAATGCTTTCGGGCACCTTTCGTCCCAATTAAACTTGACGTTCTTTCGAGTTAAAGCTGTAAGAGGAGAAGCAATGCAAGAGAAATGCTCAATGAACCTCCCATAATAGCCAGTAAGGCCTAAGAAAATCTATCGTTCATGGGTGTCTTAGGAAATTCCCAATCCTGGAATTATATAAAAGGTATGAATCAAAATCGAGAATTTCGGTAATCAAATTGAAAGTAAAAGATAGGAACTTACAATTATTACGGCGATCTTAGCGAGATCCACCGAAATACCATTTTTCAAAACCATATGGCTAAGAAATCGAACTTCCTCCTACTAGAAATGACATTTGGAAATTTTTTCCTTCAACTGATGGCTTCTCAAAGTTTCGAGCACGAACTTTAAATGTTCATGCTCTTCTTCGGCTCTAGAGAAAACCAAAATATCATTAATTAAAACAAGCATGAATTTGTTAAGAACATCCCTGAATACTCTGTTCATGAGATTTACAAAGTAAGCCGCCGCGTTCGTTAACCTGAAAGGCATAACAAGCCATTCATAAAATCCATCTTTGGTACGGAAAGTAGTCTTATTAATGCTATCCTCGAATATCCTCTACTGATGGCAACCTGAAGCGAGGTCAAGCTAAGAAAACACTTATGCTCCATAAAGCTAATCAAACATATCATTAATACAAGGCATAGGATATCAGTTCTTATGTGTGAGCTTATTCAACTCTCTATAATCCACACACATTCTCAAGGAACCGTCATACTTAGTGACAAAGACTACGACTGCACCCCATTTAGAAAAACTTTTCCTAATTAAACCTCTCGCCAATAGATCATCAACTTGGATTTTCAGCTCCACTCTTTCCTTAGGCGACATCCTTTGAGAGGGAAGTACGACTGGTCTGGCTCTGGGGAAAAGATCGATTCGAAATTCAATTTCTCGATGAGGTGGTAAACAAGTAACCTCGCCAAAAACATCAAGGAAAAGCTGAACAACTGGAATAGTGTCGAGGTCACTAGAATGTGAATCAAGGGAGAAAACGAAGCTCTTAACAGGATCAATGGGCATCTTTCATTTAATAATAAGATGAGAACTCTTATCATCAACCAAGGAAATTGTCCGATCACTACTAGAAATAACAGCATCGAACTTGGATAGCCAGTCCATGCCTAACAACAAATTGAATCCACTAAAACCTAAAACACAAAAGTCTCCGGTGAAACGGTGTTCATCTTTAAAAAGACAAATGCCCTTCCAAATCATTCCTAAGGTTGCGGGGCCATCAATAGGATTAGAGAGACACAAACATTTAAAAGCCTGTTCGGGTTTCAAATCTTGAACAAATTCCTCACATAAATCAACTGATACGAAACTATGAGATGCTCCAGTATTGAATAGAACACGTATAGGTATATCATGAAAAGAAAGCATACCTTGAAGTATGGGATTGGTATCCTCAAGTGGAAGCAGTGACTGAAAAGATGCCAGATGGTTCGCCTTTCTTCTAAGTAGGGCAATCCTTCTTTAAATGGCTCGGCTGTAAGAAAATATGGCATATGTCACTCCTATTCATCTGAACTGGAGGGACAACTTCTAAGGAAGCTAATGGGCAATCTCTGGCATAATGTCCCTTTTTATCGCACTGGAAGCAAGTGATATGCGACAAGTCCTTAGGCTTCTTCCGAGAAGATCCAACTCCTTGCCGGCTTTGCCACTTCTTTTTCTAGCTACTAAAATTTGACTTCCTCTTGCCAAGGCTACTAGAGCTAGAGTGAGCTGGAGTGTTTGAAACTTATGAAACCCTCTTCAACTTCAATTTCTCAAAACGAATTGCAAGATCAATAATATCAGAAAATGGCCTATGGATATGACCAATGAGCTACTCCTTATACTCTCTACGCATGCTAGCTATGAATTTCTCATTTTTATTAAGAGGAATTTCGATCAGATGAGGGCCAAACTTAGATAGCTTATTGAACTTCCTTTCATACTCTACAACAGTCATTTTTCCCTGCTTAAGCTCCGTAAACTGATTATACAAGTCCGTCCTCCCTACTTCTGGCATGTATTGGGTAACAAAGCTTCCCTATAAATTTGGACAATATAAGGCTAAGCTATACTTCCACAAGATAATCATATGAATATAAAATTCTCATTTAGATGGATCTTACCTAAACTGGGCCCAAGAAATATCTTCCTATTAGGTGTGGGTCATAAAAGAATCCCATCAATCAAGAGCGGCTTCTTGAAGCTGCCAAGTTGCCAATTGACGCTTGAGCGTCAGTGATACCATGTCCAAAAAAATCATTTTAACATTCTTAAGCCATTTCCATGCTTCAACAATGCTCTCAGCCCCTATGACCTTCTGTCCTCTAAGCTGGGTGTACTCTTTACTAAGAGTGGTAAATCTCACTTCTGGGACTACTACTGGTGCAACAGCTTCATTGGGGACATTTCCCCTACCTTTGGTATTACGACTACTCATCTTGTAAAGAAGGGATGGGCAAAAAATTAATTAGAAGTTGAATCGAATTAAGGAACCTAATCAAAGGAATCTACTAAGGATGGACACCCTAACATTTTAAAATCATTTAAGACCTCTAATCCCTTTTTTTGAAAAAAATTTCAAAGCGCTCTAAAGAAAGATTCTACTCATTCTAGGGTAATTAATTGCTCTTTCTATAATGAGTTTACCCCATAGGCTTAGATGTTCGCTCAACCTGGCTCTAATACCAACTGTAATGACCCACGATTTAAACAAGGACATTTTCTTAAATGATAGATAGTTATTTAGGGTAAAAACAGAACCAATCGCAGAATACAGACCTAGAAATAATTACGACTTAGAATCTTGCAGCAGAAAATAAATAAGTACATAAATAAGTCATGAAACTCCAAATAAGTTTACGTTAGTCTCACACGAAACAACTGGGAAAGAAAATAACTGGAAATGAAATCGTTTTAACTGACATAACGAACTAAACTGATGAAATAGCTAAAATAGTACGGAGTCTCCAAAAATGCCTTTGTCTCCACAAAAAACTCTCCAAACTGGAAATACTCAGGCTGACCCGAGCATATTGAAAAACATAATACTTGAGTTAGAACTAATATCCTCATGTAAATCAATAAATCAATGCAAAATAAATTAGGAGAGGTTACGGGTATTTCCATCTCCTAAGGATCTGTCAAACTATCTTATATAATAGTGCACGCTATAGTAGACAATGTCTACAGTAAAGTAAATATCAAAATAGCGTTAAGGCTTTAATTGATCCACCTTAACACATTATACAATATTAAACAAAAGTCATAATGGACTCGTATAGGGATAAATATGACAAGGAACGTGAGGCAATGCCCAAGGTAGGATTTTACCAATTTACCCATTCTGGCTGGTCGTAATCCATCCTAGCCGACCGCGACTATCAATCCAAATTGTAGGGTGCACCCTTCGAGTTCAAATCATGATAGTAAAATACTAAAGATCAATGTCGCTAGAGGTAGGTAGCCTCATTGGTCAGATATAAGCTCCAGTTTTAGTCGTTTTAATTATGATACGAGCGTCAAGGCTATCCATCATCGTTCTCTTACTTCATTCAAGTAAACGTTCATCCATTCAACCACTACATTTTGGATATCATCCACCACATACACGGTTGTTAAAATGGTTCCTATATTGACAAAGAGTATGCCAATAAGAGGCCCCAGTCTCTTTAACATCCAGTCGTCATTTTACACACCATTTGGTCAATTATGGTTTAAAACAATTCATATTAAATGAACATAATCTTTAATTTTTCAAAGTTTCAAAAGCCCAAATTCAGATTTTCCAAATTTCCATTTCTAACATTTTGATTTCCAAAACCCATTTTCTCTTTTGAAACCTTCAACCTTTAAAGTCCATTTAAATCCAATGAATTTAGTTGCTTCCATCAAAATTAATTCCAAGTTAATTTTTTTGAATTCCATTATACTTAACCACCAATTCTTTTGCAATAAATTCCAAATTCAAGCTCAAACCATTTAAATCACCTTTTTGATTTATTTACAAATTTATTTTCCAATAGATTTAACTTACACAAATCTCGTTATAAGAAAACAGGTTATTAATTTAAGTTGAAATCAAACAAAATATGACTTAATGCTTAACTTTAATATCTTCATTTTTAAAATTAAACTAACTATAATTTGAATCAAATTTTATGGAATTAAATCCAAAACCAAGTTTGTTTATAAAAAACATTCCAAATATTTATGCATAAATTTATTTTTGTTTATAGAATTGCTTATTTCGCAATAAATCTATTTAATACTAAATACCAAATTTAAAACATATTTTAAAATTTCAATTTATTTATACATAAATTTCCAAATGACCTTAGTTTATAAAAATATTTTTATTTGACCAAACAATGTTTTTAATTTAAACTTTCTACCTAAGCCAAGTGGAATATTTAAATTTAATATGGTGTATATCATTTCATCCCTTTCGAATATCTCAATTCAATTCTATACATTCATGTCCAAATATTGACGTGAAAATTTTACAACAATAATAACATACTGGATCTTAATAATGTGGTGAAACGTGAAATCTCCAAATTAATTTTTTTCTACACTTGTGTACATACGTATGCCATGTATATCATGTCAACATGTGCACAAATCCTTCGATAATTCATCCAAATACTATATATTAATCTAAATTAGCAACAAACATATAAAAGTGACAAATTCAACTTTTATTAACTTGCATCACGATATTAGTTAGGTGTGAATGTATAAACACTCACCTTAACGATGACGACTCAAATAGATCCATGATACAGTTACAACGCGCGACACGATCGGACTCAACTATGCAACCTCAACTCGTGCACTCGCTCAGCTTCAAACTGGATAGCTGTTTTTCAACCTTTCTCTTTTTTTGTAAACGTACTACATGTGTATATATATATATATATAGATGCAACTGTAGCAAAATAAGAGGAAGCAAATAGTGTTTCGGCAAGGCTAGTTGGCTCGACACACGGTAGGAAGTGTCACATGCGTTGGAAGGAGGTGGTGGCATAGGCGGTGGGGTTCGGCAGGGAAGGTGAGCATTTCGGTTGCTCCTGTTTTTTTATATATAGTCGGTTGGCTACTAGAGGATGGTCGAAGGGTTTAGGCGTGGCGGTGGTGAGTAGGGAAGAGTGCGACGGTGAAGGGGAAGGAGCAGGCGATGGTAGCAGGTGGTGGAAGAAGAGGGCGACGTGGCTCGGCTGTTGGTTTTTTTATAAATGGTAGCTGTAAGGGGCGATGGGGAAGAAGGGAGATGCAGCGGCAATTGGAGGTAAGGGGAAGGCAGGAGCGGTAGTTGGCAGGATACAGCGGTGGCATGGAGGGAGGAGTGTGATGAAGGTGGGGCTTCGGCTGAAGTAAGGGTAGCGGTTTATAATTTTTTTCCTCTGACTTGTTCGAATATATAAGGAATTGCAATATTAACATAAAGATAATAGGTTGTGTGAT
This sequence comes from Allium cepa, assembly GCA_030765085.1. Classification (NCBI taxonomy): domain Eukaryota; kingdom Viridiplantae; phylum Streptophyta; class Magnoliopsida; order Asparagales; family Amaryllidaceae; genus Allium; species Allium cepa. The sequence goes on along the minus strand of CM060937.1, from coordinate 355,111,357 downwards.
GTGGCCATGTGACAGGTACGGGAATGGACCGATTATTATGCTTGGATTACTGTTTCATAACTGAATGTTTCAATTTATTTAATCATGTACCAATTCAAAAAGAAATAAATGCGTACACGTTCATTACCCACCACTTTATACGTCATCAATTTAAAGTTTATATTTTTTTCTTTATTAGCAACCGTGAATTATAATTTATACATGTTATATTATTTTTCAAAACAGTCCTTTAAGTATAAACTTATATTCCAAATTCAATAGCACCATACCCTAAATATATGATAGCAACCAACGTTAACTCGGACCAAAACACTACACTGAATGAACCGAAAGTCCAAACACACGAAACAAACCACTATTATGCTCAGTGTGTCGATACGAACATGTTAGCACACAGAAAACCTATTACTTAACGCTCGGGCGAAATTTGATATTTATGCAACATCTGTTGTCGCTACCGTAAATTGATCGTATAAACAATTTAAACGAAGCCAGCGAAATCGAAATTCAATGAAACGAACGTCGACGCTTTTATTATAAATTTTTCTCCAATATGTTCAATAAAAAATTTAAATTTTTGAAACAAAAAATGTCACCTTCTTATTAACAACTGATTTCTAGGTTAAATTTCAAGTCGTTTTAAAGTTTTCATTTTATATTTATATTTCAGATTTTGTTCATTTAACCAATCATATGCAACATTAATTCAGATTCAAATTTTAAATTCTCAACTTAGACCAAGAACAATTTAATCTAATTACTTTTCAAAGAGCGGTAAATTTCGGAATTTTCACAACACAAATCCCTAAAAGAAAATAAATTCGAAACATCTTCAAATCTTTTCAAAATATGCCACAAACCTTGCAAAAACATCGTAACATCTTCTAGCATATTAGATATTGAAGAATGGAGCAAAATACTACCCTAAAGCCCATAGGCCGTGAGCAATGTGTACGATATTTTTACCCTAGGCAAACGCAAAGCAAGGTTGGAATGGTAGGAACTGAGGTGTTAACAAGGTTTAGGTAGAAAGTGCTTAGACTTGCATGTTTGTTTGGCTAAAGGTGAGTTTTCTAACCACCTTGAATGAAAATATTATGTATATCCACTTGTTTTTGATTGTGTATATGTTGTTTGAATTGATATTGATATATGTTGTAATACTGGTTTTGATTCTGGCTTTGAAAGCAATTGGTATATGTAATTCATATGTATGGACTTGAACAGACTTGAATGGAATTATATGGCTTGTAGCATAGCCTTGAGACAAAGCATATAGGTTTAGTTAAACTTTGGTTAGGTTGGACTTGAATTTGGAAGTGCTCTTATAACGATAGTCGCTATAAATGCACTTAGGAATTGTCTTGTATTTGGAAATTTCTATGGAACTTTCTATAAAGATCCTTAGGGGTTTCTCACCATATTCGTAATTTTTTATGTGCATGCTTGCTTCTATAATAATTTTGAGTATTAAAAAGTTGAGTAGCATATTGAAAAGTGGCCAAACTTATACTTGCGCAAAACTGCTCCGTTTTGGCTTTTGTTTTGGACTGTAAGGATTTGAAAAGATATTTAAATGTAAGTAATTTGTTTCATTCTTTTTACAATTGTTTTCCAACTCTTATTCGATTATTTTAAAAATTGTTTGAGATTTTTAAGATTTTTAAGAATTAGCTATGAATTTTAAAGAAGAGGGTTCAAATATATAGAAAACATCATTTTTCTAAGTTTCAAAGTGTTTTATAACTTATTATCTTAAATTAATATTTTACGAAATTTCATTAAGGCTATTATAAGTATTTTAAAGTATAAATAGATGATTTAGAAAGGGGTTATGAATTTTTTAGTGGCTATATCGTGTTTTAATTACTTGTTTGAATAATAATTGACTATGATAAACATTAAAAGCCGACGAAGTAGACTTATCTATTTGTGAGCGATACGATCGAAGTTCGAGTAGGGACAAAAGCAATAGTGCTTAACCTACCGGCTTTCTTCTAGACCAAGGAATAGTTAAGTCAAAAATGTCGGAAACATATTAATCATGTAATTTCTTACTTGCTTATGAAAGGCATTAATAATGTACTTAACACTAAAAGCCAAAGTGGTAGACTTATCTATCTATGAGATTCAAGAATAAAGTGTTTGGGAAAGGCTTTAATATGCAGTCAGTGTTCTAGCTTACCTGGCTTCACTCTTGAACGAGGGATAGTATAAGTTGGAATGTCGAAAATGAGTTAAGTATATGAACATTGATTTCTATAAGCTATCGTTTTTAACTGAGGAACTTAACTAAATATTAACTTAGATCTTTAAAGAATGTTTTGAAGATAATATAAGTATGGAATAGTTTTGGGTTTATTGTGACAATATGTTAATAACACTCGTTTTTAACCCTTTTTTATTATACTTATGAGTGAAAATAAATCTTTAACAAAATGTTTCAAAGATAAGCTTAAGTCAAATGGTTTTGGGTTTGTAGTGATAATGTTTGTTAAAGTATTAGATCCTTAAAATGAATATTTTAAAGAAAATTATAAGTATGGAATCGTTTGGAAAAAGATAAAAAAAGTAAAGGTTTAAAGTAAAAATCTTGTTGATGATTTGTAAATAAATTATGCCATTTGAGATAAGTATACAAATACTTTTTGAAGTATTGAAAGAGAACAAATGTTTAGTAGTGATTGATAAATGAAGTTTTATTAGAGAAAAGATTTATTACTAATAAAATAAGTTTTAATTAATAAAAAGTATTAATTAAATAAAAAGGGGATTAGAGGTTGCTTGTATGACTTGATCGTGCTTTGTGTGTTCATTCATTTATGATAATATATGAGATTTGGTTTCCATTTATGATCATCTATCTTGTGCTTAATAGTCGGTTGGTCGACTATCAAAATTGACCAAAATAACTTAGGAGTTATCTAGAAGAAACACGAGGGCTATATGGTATAATTATTTTCGGAGATGTTATACTATTCACATAAACTCGTCTTACTCTTCTAGGATAAATGATAAGGAAATTCGTCCGGATAAGAGATGATATCCACTCTTATATATTGTCTATTTATTTCTTAAAAAACATTGGTTTAGTTAACTATAAATTCATCGACTGGTTTTGAAGCATCCGATAAGCGGGGGAAGTGTGCTTATATGAGATGACTTGAACCTGTAACCACTTCAAAACCATATACACAACCTATGTTTTTGGAAGCGGTTGTGAAGTGAAATGTTATAAATATGAACTGTCTATCGTAAGGTTAAGTCCAAGGGAAAGGTCAGCATTAACATTTTAACGATGTTATCATGTGGACTATCTATCTCGAAGACTATTCCAATTGAGTGGATAGTGTTAGCATTTGTCGAAGGACTTATGTGGGAATCTATATGGACATTCGAGATCTACTCGAGATGCTCGAATCCATGTAGCGATTTGTGATCTGTTGGGGATGGTGGAATCCATTTAGGTATTTATATTCTGTTTGAATGATGAAGACTCATGTGAGAGATGACGGATGTAGCCTCGTCAACGGAAATGATTAAAACCAGAGATAGGGTACATAGTCGTGAAGGGTTTAGCAAGCCTAAATAGGGTATATCAACTCCAATCTAGAGATGCTATCAATATTGCTAGGGTTGATGGTATTCGGTTAACGTCTCGATGTTGACTAGCTATGGCTTACCTTATAGTATATTTTATCTAGAAATATACGACCTTGGAAGGATATCTCTGATCCTTGTGTAGGAGGTCAATTTGGCTTGACCGGAGAGATTTCCGTGGATCCAACACATTTATTCGAATGCACCTTAGCAGTTCTTGATTGTATACCTAGTTATTGTTGTAGTGCATATGTACCTCAGCTATTTCTCACTTATAATCTACATCCTAGACATTATCTATTATATCGAAGTATGTGTTCAATAGATGGTTGGCACTTTTAAGAGGATAATTGTTATGGTATTCTATGCAGTCTCAACAGGTGTTGTTATATGTTACATATATTTCTTGAGTTTATCACGCTGATTTACCAGACCAATCCGGGTGTTGTTTTCTTTTAATGCTTGGATCAGTTCCGAGTATATTTCTAGATTTAGCTATGGTCACTTTGGAGCTTATGGAAAGTAGCTGGATGATTACCTACCATAGTATTCTTATTTCCACTGCATTGTTGTACTATATATATCAGCATATATGAGGACATGTTGTTATAATTGTACAGGCTAATGGTACTGAAATGTTTAGAATGATAGCTTATACCGTCTTTCGATATCGTTCCATTGTGAGATTCCAATGTTGAGTTCTCCTCTTCCCTGTTATATTTATTTTTCTTTTATTTTAATCTAACAATTCGTCATTCTGACGGTTGTTTTCTCAGTATATAAATACCGTGGATGTATTAGTGTCGACATTTGGAGGTCGAAACAGGGAACGTTACATGTGTCATTTGGTAGAAATGAACGGTCATGATTGTTGATGTGGCATATGTTCGAAGTGACATGTGGCATAACCGTCTTTTTAGGTCATGATGACATGACATTGATGACCAGCCAAAGTACACCACGTGGCCAGTTGGATACTGATTTCATGTGAACTAGTCAACATGCGATAACTTGAAAACATTAACATTCGACAGCTCTCCTATCAACATACAATAGTTTAGCAGCGTCAACCTTCTATATTTAATTGGATCAGTTTGTGATGGCTCAGATCCTTCAACCTTCGACGATCCATTGGACTAAGATGCGATCTCTCAGTAGTATCAATCTTTAATATTTGTATCAATATTCAATATTCCAACATCATCCCTTGATAGCCTGTCTAGTTAACTTGCGCTAGCTTTGAAACATCATCCCTCAATATCTTGTTTGGTCAACTTGCGATGGCCTTGAGACCATCAACCCGCGATGGCTTGTTTAATCAGCTTGCGATAACTTTGGAACCATCAACCTTCGATAACTTTCCTTTTAAAATCTTGTGATAACTCTCTTCAACTTTCAACATGCGATAGGCCATATTTAATCAACTTGCAATAAACTAATTGGTCCTTAACTTGCGATAAACTAACTGGTCCTTAATTTGGTCCTCAACTTGCAATCACCAAATTTTTTTTCTTCAATTTGCGATGGCCTATGTCTCATAACTTGCGATAATTGGTTACTGACTTTCATCTCTTGATAGCTTCACTTCCTATCAATATGCGATGGCTTATATTCAACTTGCGATGGTTAGTACTTTTTAGGTATAAAATTCCCCTTTTTTATAATATCGTTTTATGCTTTTGCATAAATTCCACTTCCTTTAGCTCCATTTCAAGTTAAACATTTCGTATTCTCGAACCTTTATATCCCGGCCATTCATTTTTCTTTCTTAAAATTTGATAGTTAACCCAGTTTTTTATCCTCCTATAAATAGTTTTCTTTCCTTTCTTCTTCTCTTTTACTAGCTTCTAAAAAATCAATCTACCGTTAATTTTTCAAACGAATTTCAATTCTTCAAAGGTCTTCGTTTTGGTGGTGATTTATTTATTGTTAGTATGATGATTATAGTGTTAATTTATTATAATTATTCGACTTAGCTTAATCATCTCCAATTTTTAGTTTGGTGAACTCATTAATTTCATGGTTTTTGATAGCTTACTTCACATTACTTTTCAAATTGTTGTTTCGATCCAATTTTAGTTTACATAGGATGTTATTATTGTTAATGGGTTTTGTGAGAACCTGTTTCTTCGAGTCTTAGAAATTGGCACTAATACATCCTCGGTTTTCACATGCCAAAAATCCAAGTGCCAAAGAGGCCGATTCCCAAGGGTAAGAATGAAAAATAAGACAAAACAGACCCTCACATATGTTATTTTAAATAAAATTTTACAGCTGAATTAAAATACATTTATCAGAGTTGAACACATGGACTGTTATAAATATCCAACTTTACAAATGCGGAATACTATAGTACAAGAGTGTGGTGGAAATAGATGAAAATCTTCTGACTCCATGCTTCGAGCTCCATCCAGCATTCTTTTAAACTAAACATGACTACTAGGCTGCTCAAAAAAATTAAGGCACCAGAGTTTAAGGAAAAAGAAAATAAATTCTGGGTTAGTCATGGGACTGGTGTGAGAATTAAAAATATGAATTTTGAAAACAAAAGGCTATCCCATAAGACCACACCGCACATAAGCATCGATCGAGTTTTCACCTTATGATAACCAAATCACTCTATGTCATAATACTTGATATTATTTTTAATGACGTATCTTTGAAAATATTTGCAAGTAAACTTGTTAATCTTAGCCAAAATTGTTACCACTATTAAATTCCAACATACTAGGCTCTACAAACAAAATGGCAGGCACTTACTGGAAAATGGATTCCATACAAATGGCCAGATGAAGAGACTGCCATCTGGCGGTACATCTTTAGAGGAATATACCAAGGTCAACAGAGCATCTGCACCTTTACCAACTCAAGACCGACCTACCTTTCTCAGCAGATAGTATCGAATATGTCATCACCCCAGTCGTTACCGACCTATCCGAGGATCCTCGTAGCATACATCCTCTTAATTTAAACCCGAATGTCATAGCGGGTAGAAATATATCTAGAAGGGGATGATCATACCCTAATGGTTGTGAACCACATGACCTTGCCGCATTTCCCCTATTTTGGCCATTTTCGAGTGTGAGGCTTGAGATAGCGATTACCTTTTACTTTTCACATTTCACTTCGAATGCCACACTGCCATTCCATAGACCACTGTTGACTTCCACAAGCATACAACTTCCGATCTCATACATCTTAGAGATGGGTGTTAAGCTAAGAAAAGTTGCATTCTTCACCACCAAACAGATGTATATTTATAAAAGTCAACGATGAAATCTCAAGAATGCGATGTCAGACATCCGTCCATACAAGTTCGTTCGGGGACTGAACAAAACCAAAGGCACTCCTCCTACTACCATTAGTATCCAGTAGTCCTTGCAACCCAAAGAGTTTCAGAAATGAAGGGACCACCGCTACTTTAGTATTTGGGAGCTAACCACAATTATCAACAAGCAGTCATTTCATCTTGAAAAATTCTTCATTCTCTCTATTAGGTCTTCCTCTTACGAATGCATACATCGGTTCGAAGTGGTTTTGGGATAGAGATTGCCCTAGATCCAACCCCGGTTCCTTCAAACCAATCATCTATAAAAGAAGTTTTGTGAATACAGAACACTTTTTAATTGATTAAGTATTTTTATTATCAAAGTCTCTTTTAGAGACATATATTTCTAAAACATTCTTTCCGGTATATACAGAAATATTACCTCTCTTATCAAAACCTTTGATTACTTAAAACTCTTTTAAATTTGAATAATTCGAAATCATGTCATTTTACACTTAGGAAAATATTCCAAAATCATTCCATTTAAATCTTAGCAAAGATTTCTCAATTCAAAACTCAATATTTGCTTGAGTTAAAACCACGTTGTCTAGGATGTTAATCCCAAAATCAGTGAATATTAAGTGAGAAGAATCTATAGAAATCATCTATTTCTACTCAATATCAATTCCCATGTTCAACAAATGCTATGGACGGAATAACGTGAAATCATCTTCTAAATTTTAGGAATAATACAAGTTCTCTCTTCAGACTTTAACACCGAATACAAGAAGACCATCTCTATAAAATCCAAGTTGTTTAAATCTTGAAAATGTTTTTTTCTTTATTATTTTTGAAATTTTGATCTAATAAATAAAATTTTCTATCCCCTCTACCGGGCCAGTCCGGATAGCTAGGGAGAGCAAGAAACTGGTTTTCCAAACTCAAGCTTAGACACTATCTCTTTGACACCCATAAGACGGTCAAGTTATTTGATCGACTCTAAATTATTAAAACATTTGATCGTTTCACAAATCCTTCAAATTGCCTTTGAAACACTTTATTAATCATTTAAACATTTACAAAATATTTGGGAACAAATGATTGCCTTTAAAACTATATTGCAAAAGGTATAAAAAAAGTACTGAGGAAAAGTACTACAGAAAGTGCCTTTCAAGCTATATTGATCAAAATGACTTTTTATTATTTGAAAATTCATTTTTATTACTTTAATCATTTTTAAAACATTTAAAAACATTTATAAGATTTATTTTATATTTTTAAATATTTTAAAACATCATTTTCAAAGAAATCCTTTTTGGATTTCAAACTCCAAAATTAAGATTGTTCAAAAACTTGTTTTACTCATATTTCAAAATCTACTTATCGAAATCTTAATTTTCCTTCTTCGTTGGAAAAGTATGGATACAATAGTGTGGAAATTTTTTATTTCGAAGAATTTCCAGCTATAATCCATCTTTTACACTTGTTTGACTTTATAGCATGAAATTGTGGTTTACAATTACACGACATGCTTATTTTTAACTAAAATTTTCATTTCTTTTCAAACTTCACCAAAACACCTTTAAATGTTCATAAAACTTTTAATTACATTTTAAACCATTTTTAAGAGATTTACCAATTCCATATACACCATTTCATTAATTTAAGGAAAGTGATTTCCTTTGTGTTTATCGACGTGTATTTGCGTGACTTGCATACACACACACACACACACACACACATATATATATATATTCAGCATTCATATGATAACATCCAAACTTGATGATCAAAGAATATTAATCATCCATTTGCGAACATCATATCATCATCTAAAACATAGTATAATAGTTTAGGAGTTCTCACCTTCATTTTCACTCGAACTAGTTTTAAAACGGGGATAGCTCCGCTATCTCGAAATTAAACTTTACGACATCAAGCTTTTGACCTTAAAGAGGCTTGGCCTGGCGTTGGTGCTCACAACCTAGGTTGGGCGGGGTGTAGCTTACAGCCAAAGGTGGTGGAAGGTGGCGCCTTAGGTTTGGGAGGCGGAGAGATGGAAATTTGAGCTTTTTTTGAGTTTTTTTTAACTATATATAACTCTATATTATGATTTAATTTCTTTTTGAAATAAAGTTTGACATTATTTTTCTTGGGATGGAAGCCATTAAAGTGGAAGAAAAAGCTTGAAAATATGAAGAAGAAGAAGAAGATGGATGAAAACGAAGAGAAGATGGTAGGGATTTATAAGAAATGAAGAGTGTAAAAGTATCCATACGTACATCATCACTCTACCACCATTTCAAAGCTTCTATAACACACCTCCCCCTTCAAAATGCTCAGCTAGAGCCTCCCCTCCCTGTGCACATCACTTCCATCATCTCATGTATGCATATGTTGACTTATTTATACTTAAGGAATAAGAAATATTTAAAATGTATTATATATTAAATTTCTTGTACTTAATTATATTCATATATGTATATCTATATGCATGTTATCAAGTGTATGTAACATATGTATGTATGTATGTGTAGGTGTATAATACTTCGAACATCTTCAAACAACTTTTGTTTGTTAAATCGTTGAAATCCAAAGAACCGATTATTGGTCACATTGTCACTTATAAGTTAACGTACCTATATTTGTAAAAAAATATTAAAAATATTTTTTATCATTTTATACTAATTAAAATGATTACATTTGAATTATAAAGCCATATAAATAAATATTGACAATTATTTACAAAAATCGCTATTATGCCAATAAAGCCTTATCGATTTTTCCTTATATTTTCAAATCAGATATACGTCTTTATAAAACTATTATAGAAGATTTATTATCACTTTATAACTATTCAAAATGAATTACCATCATTTAAAATAACTATTTGAATAATTAAATATCAATTTAAATTAAACAAATCAATTGTTTAAATTCAATGATATCTCATCAATATAAATTTCGAGAAAAATATTTTATTTGAATATTTATTCAAAATAAGATTACCATTACTTATTATCACTTGAAACAATATTATCCTTCTATTTTCATAAATTTAAAAATAAATGCAATTTATCAAAGTGGTAAATTGGCAGGTCGTTACAGACTTCTTCTCTTAAAAGAATTTCGTTCTCGATATTACCCAAAAAAACCCCAAAGGTTTGCCAAAAATATTTATATTTAACTTACATCATTACGCTGTGTATAGATCATCCATATGCAATATCTGATTCGATCTTTCATTCGAATTCACAACTTTACTTCCGAACTAGTATTGATCCCCGATCCTCTAGTGCGGACTCCGATAAGGATTTCTGATCAGAACTTTAGTTCTTCTTGCATAGCTCTCAACTATGATAGAAAAATCTAGTATCCAACCATAACCCTCATAAATGTTCGCCCTTAAGATCGAGTGATAAATCCTCTTTCATATAAGTGTAAAAATACGTCAAAGTTCTGTACTCGAATCTTAGACTAAATCATGCGATGAGATAATCCATATACTTCATATGAATTTAATAATCTTTCAAGAATTTTTATGAAAGCATTTCATGAAACTTTCATTCGTTATTCAAACTTTTTATATAGATACTTATTTATACGTAACCATTTACATTTTTATTTTACAAAATATTTCTAATTAAAACACATTTCTATTCAAAAGATAAATATCTTTTTATTATAACACATCTCTAAACATATCTTAGTGGTCTCTAATAAAAGTAGTTTCAAAATAATTCATTAAATTGATAAATCACCATAACTTCCTTTAACTAATAGCAAATGCGAAAACATTCTTTATTTAAGTAAAAATTCCTTTATCAATTAACACTCCTTTATTAATTAAAACGTCCCTTCTATATATACTCTCTTTACTTTTACAGTTTCAATATATAAATTATCATATACTTATTCAGTTGCTTTAAGCATATTCAAAATTTACTTAACAAGTTTTACTTTAAAATATAATCGAAGAGATTAAAACAGTTACTACCGAAACATTGTTGTAATGAACTTCTATTTTTTAGAACATGTTAATTATAATATTTCCATCTTTTTATAAAAGACTCTAATCCTTGTTATTATCTTTTAAATATCATTATTAAAGGTCTAAATATACTCATAATATTTCTTCCAAAGTGTCATTCAGGGGTTTAGAAACAAAGGTTGCTAAAACATCGTTTACTACAAACCCAAAACCATTTAACTTTAATTATTTACTTAAAGATTGGTGCTAATGGAAAGTTGGGACAATCATCATTATATAAATCTTCGCATTCTTACATCATTTAAACCTTCCAACACTAGGGTCAAAAAAGAAGATTCCCCTCCCCTTACTAAACTATTACAACACAAAATACTACATCAAATACAACCATCGCACTCATACATACTCAACTCCTTAGATCCTATTTCTATTTTTTGAGTTCGAAGATAAAGGTGGACTCCAACATCTCAAATCAATCATTACCTCCCCATTTCCCTCTTCTTCACTGTCTAACTCATCATCGCCCCATTGTCGTCCACCTCTTATGCCTCTTAAATTCCCTGAGGTAACCATTGCTGATTCCATGGGACATGTCCAATGTCTACTGGTATTCTTGGCATGATACCTTCTTCTTCCAACTCCTCTAATCCTTTCACATTTTCCTCCAACGGATTTTAAAATTCTCCAACTCCCTCCTCTTCTTCTTCTGGCATCTCCTCATTGTTGCTTTCTATTGCATCCCAGTTTATATATGAACTAGATGATTTCTCTTACCATACAACATGCTCTCCGTCCATATCCCACACTATATTGCTATACTCGCTCGATATGATATCATTCGGGTCTTTCACGCCTTAATTCCTCTACCATTGGTTCTACCTCTTCTTCTACTGGTTCTGATTCCTCTTCCATTGGCCCATCCTCCTCTATTGGTTCCAAAATGGAACTAGCGGGATCCGCTACCCAATATCCCTCCAAGGATTGCCTGGGTTCGTCGTCGCCGGAGATTATAGTTATTTCTGGAGCTGGGGGTGGTATAAGCATTATGGTAATAGGTTTCCCATCTTCATCCCAACGCGTATATGAGGCATAGTTTTCCTTGATCGAAAATCCACCATTGTTAGGCGAATATTCTGGATGTTCCTCTTCGTCGCTAGAGAGAACCAGAAGGCTATTCTTCTTGCCCCAATTTGCTCTAGAAGATTCCACTTTCGCATAACTTCCCCATAAGGTTTCTACAAGGTAAACAATTTTTTTAGACACACGTAGTAGGTAATTACTAGCATATTCTTAAGTAGAGAGGTTTGGTCAATACTCGGAAAATGTTTCGAGATTTATTTCTAAAGATAACTTTTAAAACATTTGGATGTAAAATGACTTCATATAAAATTGAATTCTTTAGTATATTTTATTAGTAAATACGCGCTCATATATAATACTGTCAAACTCATTCTAGGGCGTTGCTAACCCTATCTCTAATGTGTTACACATCCTATGGTATTATTAACCCTATCTTTGACGAGTCTTTTACCCTTATCAGGCTCAACCTAAGCTCTGATACCAAATGTGAGGACCCGTTTCTTCGACTCCTAAAATTCGACACTAGTACATCCTCGGTATCTATGTGCCATAAATCGAAGTGCTGGGGAGGCGGATCCTCAAGGGTGAGAAGGAAAAATAAGACAGAACATAATCTCACATATGTTATTTAAAACAAAACTTTACAATTGAAATTACAATACATTTATTGCAGTTGTAAACATGGACAGTTATAAATATCTGTCCTTACAAATGCGGAATAATATAGTACAAGAGTGTGGTGGAAATAGACAAAGATCTTCCGCCTCCATGCTTCGAACTCTATCTGGCATTCTTCTAAACTAAACCTGACTACTAGGCTGCCTGAAAAATTAGGGCACCCAAAGTTTAAGGAAAAGGAACATAAACTCTGGGTCAGTCATGGTACTGGTGTGAGAACTCAAAATATGCGTTTTGAAAACAAAAAGGGATCTCATAAGACCATGCTACACATAAACACGGAACAGGTTTTTACCTTATGATAACTAAAACATTTTACGTCAAAATGCTTGATATTATTTTTAATGACATATATTTGAAAACATTTGGATGTAAAATTATTAATCTTAGCCGAAATTGTTACACTATTAAATTCCAACATACTAGGCTCTACAAATATAATGGCAGGCATTTATTGGAGAATGGATTCCATACAAATGACCAGATGAAGGGACGACCTTCCGACAGTACATCTCTAGAGGAATGTACTGAGTTCAATAGAACATCTACACCTCTACTAATACAATACCAACATACCTTTCTCATTAGATAATACCAAGTATGTCGTCTCCCCAGTCTTTATCGACCTTTCAAAGGATCCTCGTAGCATACATCCACATTAATTTAAACCGGAACGTCATAATGGGTAGAAATATATCTAGAAGGGAATGATCATACCCTAATGGTTGTGAACAACATGGCTTTGCCACATCTCCCATGTTTCGGCCATTTTCGAGTATGAGGACTGAGGTAGCGATTACCTTTTACTTTGAACATTTCACTTTGAATGCCACACTGCTATTCCATCGATCACTATTGATTTCCACAATATGCAACCTCTAAGATCATATGTCTCAGAGAAGGGTGTTAAGCTAAGAGAAGTTTCCTTCTCCGACACAAAATAGATTTACAAAAGTCAATGATGAAATCTCAAGAATGCGATGTTAGACATCCATCCATACAAGTTTGTTATGGGACTGAACGAAACCGAAGACACTCCTCCTGCTACCATTAGTAGCGAGTAGTCCTTGCAACCCAAAGAGTTTCAAAAATGAAGGAACCGCTACTACTTTAGTATTTAGGAGCTAACCACAATTATCAACAAGCAGTCCTTTCATCCCGAAAATCCCTAGTCTTCATTTTTCATTCTCTCTATTAGGTCTTCATCTTTCGAATGCATACATCGGTTCGAAGTGGATTTTGGATAGAGATTACTATAGATCCGACCTCGGTTCCTTCAAACCCATCATCGGTAAAAAGATGCTTTGTGAATAGAGAATCATTCTTTAATTAATTAAGATTTTTTATTATTAAAATCTCTTTTAGAGATATATATTTCTAAGCCATTCTTTCCAGTATATACGGAAATATTACATCTCTTATTAAAACCTTTGATTACCTAAAAATCTTTTTAATTTGAATAATTTGAAATCATGTCATTTTACACTTACAAAAATATTCCAAAATCATTTCATTTAAATCTTAGCAAAGATTTTTCAATTCTAAACTCAAAATTTGCTTGAGTTAAAACCATGTTATCTAGGATATTAATCCCAGAATCAATGAATATTAAGGGAGCATAATCTATAGAAATCATCTAATTCTACTCAATATCAATTACCGTATTCAAAAAATACTATGGATGAAATAACGACGAACTCACCTTTTAAATTCCACGAATGGTACGAGTTGCCTCTTCGGGCTTTAACACCGAGTACAAGAAGATCATCTCTATAATATTACGTTGTTTATATCTTGAAAATATCTTTTTCTTTGTTTTTGAAATTTCGATCTGATAAATCAAATTTTCTATCCCCTCCGTCGGGCCAGTCCATACAACCAGGGAGAGCAGAAAACTGATTTTCCAAACCCAAGCCTAGACACTATCTCTCTGACAACCATAAGGCGGTCAAGTTATTTGATTGACTCCAAAATAATTAAAATATTTGGTCGTTTAATAAATCCTTCAAATTACCTTTAAAAAACTTTATTAATCATTTATATCATTTACAAAAGATTTGGGAACAAACGGTTTCCTTTAAAACTATATTTCAAAAGGTATAAAAAAGTGCCGTGGAAAAGTGCAACGAAAAATGCCTTTCAAGCTATATTGATTAAAACGACTTTTTATTATTTGAAAATTCATTTTATTGCTTTAATCACTTTTAAAACATTTATAAGATTTATTATACATTTTTAAATATTTTAAAACATCATTTTCAAGAAATCCTATTTGGATTTCGAAGTCCAAAATCAGGATTTTTCAAAAATTTATTTTACTTATATTTCTGAATCTACTTATCGAAATATCAATTTTCCTTATTCGTTGGAAAACTATGGATATAATAGTGTGGAAATTTTTTATTTCGAAGAATGTCCAGCTATATTCCATCTTTTACAATTGTTTGAATTTATAGCGCGAAATTGCGGTTTACCGTTACATGACACGCTTATTTTTAACTAAATTTTCCATTTCTTTTCAAACTTCAGCAAAACACCTTTAAATGTTCATAAAGCATTTTAAACCATTTTTAAGAGATTTAGAAATTCCATATACACCATTTCATTAATTTAAGGAAAGTGATTTCATTTGTGTTTATCTCGTGTATTTGTGCGACTTGCTTCTATATATACATATATATTCAAAATTCATGTAAAAACATCCGAACTTGATGATCAAAGAATATTAAGCATCTATTTGCGAACATCATATCATCATCCAACACATGGTATAATTGTTTAGGAGTTCTCACCTTTATTTTCACTCGAACTAGTTTTAAAACGACTATAGCTCCGCTATCTCAAAGTTAACTTTACGACATCGAGCTTTGGACCTTAAAGAGGCCTGGCCTGGTCTTGGTGCTCACATCCTAGGTTGGGCGGAGGTGGAGCTCACGGCCAAGGGTGTTGGAAGGTGGTGCCTTGGGTTTGGGAGGTGGAGAGATGGACATTTGTGCTTGTTTTGAGATTTTTAACTATATATAATTATATATTATGATTTAATTTCTTATTGAAATAAATTTTGACATTATTTTTCTTAGGATGGAAGCGATTAAAGTGGAAGCAAATGCTTGAAAATATGAAGAAGAAGATGGATGAAAATGAAGAGAAGATGGTAGGATATTTATAAGAAAGGAAGAGCGTAAAAGTATCCATACATACATCATCACATTATCACCATTTCAAAGCTTCTATAACACACCTCTCCCTTCAAAATGCTCGGTTAGAGCCTCCCCTCCATGTGCACATCACTTCCATCATCTTGTGTATGCATATGTCGATTTATTTAAGCTTAAGGAGTAAGAAATCTTTAAAATATATTATATATTTTATATTGTATTTCTTATACCTAATTATATTCATATATGTATGCTTATATGCATGTTATCATGTGTATGTAACATATATATGTATGTATACGTAAGTGTATAATACTTCTAACGTCTTCGAACAACTTTAGTTTGTTAAATCGTTGAAATCCATAGAGCCGATTATCGGTCACATTTTCACTTATACCTTAACTTACCTATATATTTAAACAAAATTCAAAAATAATTTTTTTTATCATTTTAAACTAATTAAAATGATAATGTTTGAATTATAAAACCATATAAATTAATATTAAAAATTATTTACAAAACTGCTATTATACCGATAAAGCGATATCGGTTTTTCCTTATATTTTCAAATCAAATATGCTCTTTAAAAAGCTATTGTAAATGATTTATTATCACTTTGTAACTATTCAAAATGAATTATCACCATTTAAAATAATTATTTGAATAATTAAAATAATTACTAAATCATCAAATCTCAATTTAAATTAAATACATCAATTATTTAAATTTAATGCTATCTCATCGATATGAATTTCGAGGAACATATTTTGTTTGAATATTTATTTAAAAATAAGATTACCATTGCTTATTATCACTTGAAACAATATTATCCTTTTATTTGCATAAATTTAAAAATAAATACAATTTATCAGTGACAAAATTGGCGGGTCGTTACAGACTTCCTCCCTTAAAAGAATTTCGTCTCCGTAATTACCCCAAATATAAACCCAAAGGTTTTCCCAAAATATTTATTTTTAACTTACATCCGCACGATGTATATAGATCATCCATAAGCAATATCTAATTCGATTTTCTATTCGAATTCACAACTTTACTTCCGAACTAGTATTGATCCCTTGATCCTCTTGTGGGGACTATGATCAGGCTTTTTGATCAGAAGTTTAGTTCTCCTTGCATAACTCTCAACTATGATATAAAACTCTAGCATCCAACCATAACCCTCATCAGTGTTCGCCGTCAAAATCGAGTGACAAATTCTCTTTCAAACAGGTGTCAAAATACATAAAATTTCTATACTCGAATCTTAGACTAAACTGTGTGACGAAATAATCTATATACTTCATATGAATTTAATAATCTTTCAAGAATTTTTATGAAAGCATTTCATGAAATTTTCATTCTTTGTTCAATCTTTTTATATAGATACTTCTTTATTGTAACCATTTTACATTTTTATTTTCAAAGTATTTTTGTTGGATCATAGGTTTTGATTGCTGACAAAAAAAACAATTCACGAATATACGACTACGATAACATCCAGACTCAATGACTCAAAGTATGGTTCGTATAGTTATATATTTT
Source organism: Allium cepa (assembly GCA_030765085.1). NCBI lineage: Eukaryota > Viridiplantae > Streptophyta > Magnoliopsida > Asparagales > Amaryllidaceae > Allium > Allium cepa. The sequence continues at coordinate 355,094,040 of CM060937.1, read as the reverse complement.
ATCAAGAGTCATCAAATATGTACAAAGAGTCTAGTTTAGTGCCTTTGTTAAAAAATTTCTTCAAGAATCATTATTCACATTCAAATAAATTTACATGCATATTTTAATCAAAATCAAGTTTTCAAAAAATGCATGGAGCACGGCTTGAACCTGGGTCACTAGTTTAGAAGGCAAGTTCTCTAACTAAATGAGCTATGGTAGTTTTTATTTAACAATAGAATTCAGTCGACTGAATAAATTCAATCAGGCGACTGAATCTGTGCACTTTCAAATGCACATGCACGATTTAAATTCAGTCAACTGAATATTCTAAGGCAATCGACTGATCAATGTATAACTGCCATATTTTCTGAATAAACACTTCCTTTCGTGAATAGCCTTCTCCTACGTGAAGAGTTGTAGCCGTTACTGTTTGTAGAGATATCTTCACCAGCAGTTGCAACTTCTTAACTACTATATATATGCATGAATCTCAAAATCAAATTACTTCACTTACTTGCTCATACTTGAACCATATTTTCTGAATTAACTACTCTCTTGAATTCATGCATTCATTGCTTACAATCACAATTCTATCTTTCTAAAAGCAATTTGGGACTTCCTAATCTTCATATACGCACAACAACACACATCATACTTGAGGAAAAGATTATAGGAAGGGTGTACTACAAGAGAAAAATCTTTATTATTAGAACACAAAATGTCAAGTCAATCTTCTTTGTAATCAAAGTCATGTTCTGTTGCTCAGGCGGTCAAGTCCTGTTCGGTTGCTCAGGCGGTCAAGTCCTATTAGGTTGCTTAGGCGGTAGAAGTCCTGTTCGGTAGCTCAGACAGTGTAAACCTATTCCTCCAAGTTAAGTGAGGGTTGCTAGTTTTAATTCCAAAAGGAGTATGGAACTGGACGTAGAACGGGAGTTCGAACCAGTATAACAATTCTTGGTGTCATTTTACTTTACTGCCATTATTATTTTCCATATTAGTTATTTTTATACTCATATCGGGATCAGTTGATAAATTAATTTATATTGCATTGCCACTACATTTACATTGTTTACAACCGTTGGCCTTTTCGATCCTATAGTATAACCGTCACTTTCATTTGGTATCGGAGCATATAGCGACTTTCATTTGGTATTAGACCCTGGAATTCTATACATCGTCACAACATCATAGAATAATGGCTAGAAAAAATCTGGTCGAAATACAACAAGCAGAAAGCGTGAAACTATCAGAACAACAACCAATGAGGATTGTAAAAAGGTACTTTCTGATTTACAAATTTCAGTAAATAAAAATAACGAATTAGTTAGGATAAGTGATAAGATCTCAAAGCTTAATTTTCTCATTTTAGAAAAGATGAAATCAATTAGACTTGAAAATGAGAAATTAGATTTAGAAAATCAACAAGGTGTTTTGAAAAATAATTTTGAGGCTCTTAAAGATTTTCTAGACGAATAAAATACTATGTTTGAAAAAGAAAAAGAATTTTTTTTCAAAAGAAACTACGGATTTGAAAAGACAAAATGATTTATTACAATCATCTTTAGATAATTCAAATTCTCGAATTTTTCTTCTCGAAAATGAGAATTGTACGTTAAAAAAGGAAAATTATGAATTAAACAAGCAAAGTGATATTTTGAAAAACATTAATATTTCTTTTGAAAATAATAATTGTGACTTTAAAGAAGTCACATAATATAATAAAGGTCAAAACGATTTAAACATGATTTTATCTAGTTTTAGACCTTTACATGATAAAAGTGGTTTAGGATATAATAAAACTGATCGTAGAAATAGCACTAGATACCTTTTCATGTATAGTAAATATGTTAGTGCTAGTACTAGATTACGAGTAAACTCTAAGTCCAATTTTTATAGAAATTCAAATACTTTCATGACCAATAATGTTTATAATTTCTTTAGAAGCACAAAATCATTGACGGGAAATACGAATAAAAATTATCTAATTATTTCGGTTCCTGTTAATTGGAAAAATTATGAAAAATACATTGATGATTATTTTGATATGGTAGTTAATAATGAAAATTATATTTATAAATGTTCAGCTACACCCAATTGGGTATGGTTTCCTAAAAATTAGGAAATTATAAGAACCTTAGCTATCGCATGCTTTAAATGTTAATTATTTTGATACCTTATATTATAAGTAGTAGTTATTTTGTTCTATATTGTTCTATGTTAACACTTATGTGGAATATAATTTTGTCATCATATAAACTTTCCTTTTTGCCGATGACAAAGGGGGAGAAAGATATTTCTCTAACACTATTTGTAGGAATAAACATTGCAAGCATAGATTAAGGGGGAGAAAAGATTAATTATTTACTGGAATATATAGCATAGATTCAGGGGGAGAAATCTATAGCATAATTACAGGAATATATTCCAGTGGAGAGATAAGTCAATAAATCTTGTCGAAGATTCGTTCGTAGAAAATGGAGTTGTCAACATCAAAAAGGGGGAGAATGTTGGATCGTAGGTTTTGATTGCTGACATGAAACAACAATTCACGAATCTAGGACTACGACGACATCCAGACTCAACGACTCAAAGTATGGTTCGTATAGTTATATATTTTATCAAGAGTCATCAAATATATATATAGAATCTAGTTTAGTGCCTTTGTTAAAAAATTTCCTCAAGAATCATCATTCACATTCAAATAAACTTGCATGCATATTTTAATCAAAATCAAGTTTTCAAAAAATGCATGGAGCGAAGCTCGAACCCCGGTCACTGGTTTAGAAGGCAAGTGCTCTAACCAAATGAGCTATGGTAGTTTTTGTTTAACAATAGAATTCAGTCGACTGAATACATTCAGTCAGTCGATTGAACCTGTGCACTTTCAAATGCACATGCATGATTTAAATTCAGTCGACTGAATATTCTAAGGCAGTCGGCTGATCACTGTATAATTGCCATATTTTCTAAATAGATACTTCCTTTCATGAACTGCCTTCTCCTACGTGATGAGTTGTAGCCATTGCTGTTCGTACAAATATCTTCACCAGTAGTTGCAACTTCTTAACTACTATATATATGCATGAATTTCAAGATCAAACTATTTCACTTACTTGCTTATACTTGAATCATATTTTCTGAATTAAGTACTCCCTTGAATTCATACATTCATTGCTTACAATCACAATTCTATATTTCTAAAAGCAATTTGAAACTTCCTAATCTTCATATATGCACAACCACACACATCATACTTGAGGAAAAGATTATAGGAAGGGTGTACTATAAGTGACAAATTCATGTTATTAGAACACACAAGGTCAAGACAATCTACTTTGTAATCAAAGCCCTATTCTGTTGCTCAAGTGGTCAAGTCCTGTTCTGTTGCTCAGGCGGTCAAGTTCTAATCGGTTGCTTAGGCGGTAGAAGTCTTGTTCGGTTTATCAGGCGGTGTCAACCTATTCCTCCGGGTTAAGTGAGGGTTGCTAGTTTTAATTCTAGAAGGAGACTGGAACTGGACGTAGAACGGGAGTTCGAACCAGTATAAAAATTCTTGGTGTCAGTTACCTTGTTGTTATTATTATTTTCCACCCTAGTTATTTTTATACTCATATTGGGCATCAGTAGATAACTTAATTTATATTGCATTGCCGCTACATTTACATTGTTTACAACCGTTGGCCTTTTCGATCCTATAGCATAGCAGTCACTTTCATTTGGTATCAGAGCACTTAGAGACTTTCAATTTCTACTTAAAAACACATTTCTTTTCAAAAGATAAATATCTTTTTTATTATAACACATCTCTAAACATATCTTAATGGTTTATAAGAACCATATTTTCAAAATAATTCATCAAATTGATAAATCAGCATAAGCTTCCTTTGAGTAATATCAAACTTGAAAACATTCTTTATTTAGTTAAAACTTCCTTTATCATTTAGCACTCCTTTATTAATTAAAACTTCTCTTCTATATATATTCTCTTTACTTTTATAGTTTCAACATATAAAAGTATTCATATGCTTATTTAGTTGCTTTAAGTATATTCATAATTTACTTAAGAAGTTTTACATTAAAATAAAATCAAAGAGATTAAGACAATTACTACCAAAACATTGTCATAATGAACTTCGCATTTTTTATAACATGTCAATTATAATATTTTTCATCTTTCTATAAAAGACTCTAATTCTTGTTATATCGTTAAAATTTCATTATTAAAGATCTAAATATGCTCATAAGATTTCTTCCGAAGTGTCATTCAAGGGTTAAAAAAAATGATGCTAAAACATCATTTACTACAAACCCAAAACCATTTAACTTTAGTTATTTACTTAAAGATTGGTACTAATGAAAAGTTTGGACAATCAACATTTTATAAATCTTCGCATTCTTACGTCATTTAAACCATCTAACACTAGGGTCAGAAAAGAAGATTCCCCTCCCCTCCCTAAACTATTACGATTCAAAATATTACATCAAAAACAACCATCACACTCATACATACCCAACTCCTTATATCCTATTCCTATTCTTCTATGTCCAAAGATAAAAGGTGGACTCCAACATCTCAAATCAATTATTACCTCCCCTTCTCCCTCTTCTTCATAATCCAAATCATCACCGGCCTTGTTGCCATCATCCTCTTGTGCCTCTTCAATTCCCTGGGGTAACCATGGCTGATTCCATGGGACCTGTCCCATGCCTACTGGTATTCTTGGTATGATACCAACTTCTTACAACTCCTCCAATCCTTGCACATTTTCCTCCCATAGATTTTTGAATTCTTTAACTCCCTCCTCCTCTTCTTCTTCTATCGTCTTCTCATTGTTGCTTTCTATTCCATCATAGTTTATGTATGAACTAGATGATCCCTCATGCCATACAACATCTATCCATCCATATCCCATACTATATTATTGCACTCGCTCGATATGATAGCATTTAGGTCTTCCATCGGCTCTAATTCCTCCACCATTGGTTCTACCTTCTCTTCTGCTGGTGTCGATTCCTCTTCCATTAGCTCATCCTCCTCTATTGGTTCCAAATTGGAACTAGCAGGCTCTGCTACCCAATATCCCTCCGAGGCTTGCCCGGGTTCGTACTAAAGATCATAATTATTTATGACGCTGGGGTTGGTATAAGTATTCTGGCAACAGGGTACCCATCTTCATCCCTATGCGTTTATGAGGCATTGTTTCCCTTCATCGGAAATCCACCATTGCTAGGCGAATATTCTGGCCGTTCCTCTTCGTCTCTAGAGAGAACTATGAGGCTATTCTTCTCACCCCAATTCGCTCTAGAGGATTCCCCTTTCGCATAACTTCCCCATTTGGTTTCTACAAGGCAAACAATTATTATTTTAGACACAAGTAGTAGGTGATTGCTAGCGTATTTTTAGGTAGAGAGGTTTGGTCAATACTCAAGAAAGGTTTCGAGATTTATTTCTATAGATAACTTTTAAAATTCCGGTATATAATGTTTTTATTACTGGAATCCTTTGAAAATCTTACCAAAATATTCTTTTCCTTTTCAAATATATATATATATATATATATATACATATATATTAGGTAAATGATTTCATATAAAACCGAATTCTTTTGTATATTTTATTAGTAAATTCGCGCTCATATATGATACTTTCAAACCCATTCTAGGGCGTTGTTAACCTTATCTCTAATGAGTTACTCATCCTAGGGTATTACTAACCCTATCTCTGATGAGTGTTTTACCCCTATCAGCCTTAGGTGTTCGCTCAACCTAAGATTTGATACCAAATGTGAGGACCTATTTCATCGACTCCCAGAAATCGACACTAATACATCCTCGTTATCCATGTGCTGTAAATCCAAGTGCTGGAGAGGCGGATTCTCAAGGGTAAGAATGAAAAATAAGACAAAACAGAATCTCACATATGTTATTTTAAATAAAAAATTACAACGGAAATTAAAATACGTTTATCAGAGTTGTAAACATGGACAGTTCTAAATATCTATCCTTATAAATGTGGAATACTATAGTACAAGAGTGTGGTGGAAATAGATAAAAATCTTCTGACTCCATGCTTCGAGCTCCATCTATCATTCTTCTAAACTAAACATGATTTCTAGGCTGACTAGGAAAATTAGGGCACCCAGAGTATATGGAAAAGGAAAATAAACTCTGTGTCAATCATGGTGCTGGTGTAAGAACTCAAAATACACGTTATGGAAACAAAGAGGTATCTCATAAGACTACATCACACATAAACACGGAACAGGTTTTACCTTATGATAACCAAATCATTTTACATCAAAATACTTGATATTATTTTTAATGACATATCTTTGAAAACATTTGCAAGTAAACTTATTAATCTTAGCCGAAATTATTACCATTATCAAATTCTAGCATACTAGGCTCTACAAACAAAGTGGCAGGCACTTATTGAAGTATGGATTCACTTCAAATGACTCGGTGAAGGGACTACCTTCCGGCAGTACATCTATAGAGGAATTTACTGAGGTCAACAGAACATTTTCACACCAACACAAGACCAGCCTACCTTTCTCACTAGATAGTACCGAGTATATCATTACCCCGTTCCTTACCAACCTATCCGAGGATCCTCATAGCATACATCCATATTAATTTAAACCCAAATGTCATAGCAGGTAGAAATATATTTAGAAGGGGATGATCATACCCAAATGGTTGCGAAATACATGGCCTTGCCACATCTTCCTTGTTTCGTCCATTTCCGGGTGTGAGGCTTGAGATAGTGATTACCTTTTACTTTGCACATTTCACTTTGAATGCCACACTACCATTCCATCGATCACTGTTGACTTCCACAAACATACAACCTCCAAGCTCAGATATCCCCGAGAAATGTGTTAAGCTAAGAGAAGTTGCCTTCTCGGCCACCAAACATATTTATATTTATAAAAGTCAACGATGAAATCTCAAGAATGCGATGTCGGACATTCATCCATACAAGTTCGTTATGGGAGAGAGTGAAACCGAAGACACTCCTCCTGCTACCAAGTAGCGAGTAGTCCTTGCAACCCAAAGAGTTTTAGAAATGAAGGGACCACTGCTACTTTAGTATTCGAGAGCTAACCACAATTGTCAACAAGCAGTCCTTTCATCCCAAAAATCTCCGGTCTTCATTCTTCATTCTCTCTATTTGGTCTTCATCTTTCGAACGCATACATCGGTTCGAAGTGGTTTTCGGATAGATATTATCATAGATCCGATCCAAGTTCGTTCGAACCAATCATCGAAAAAAAGTTTTTTTTTGAATAGAGAATCATTCTTTAATTGATTATGTTTTTTATTATCAAAATCCTTTTTAGAGATATATATTTCTAAAACATTCTTTTCGGTACATATGGAAATATTACCTCACTTATCAAAACCTTTGATTACTTAAAAATCTTTTAAATTTGAATAATTCGAAATCGTGTTAGTTTACACTTAGGAAAATATTCCAAAATCATTTCATTTAAATCTTAGCAAAGATTTATCAATTCAAAACTCAAAATTTGCTTGAGTTAAAACAATGTTATTTAGGATATTAATCCCAAAATCAGTAAATATTAAGTTAGAAGAATCTATAGAAATCATCTAATTCTACTCAATATCAATTCCTGTATTCAACAAATACTATGGGCGGGATAACGGCGAAATCACTTTATAAATTCCACGAATAGTATGGGTTCCCTGTTCGGGCTTTAACACCGAGTACAAGAAGATCATCTTTATAAAATCAAGTTGTTTAAATGTTGAAAATATTTTTTTCTTTATTCTTTTTGAAATTTTGATCCAATAAATTAAATTTTCTATCCCTTTCGTCGAGCCAGTCCGGATAGCCAGGGTGAGCAAGAAACTGGTTTTCCAAACCCATGCCTAGACACTATCTCTCTTACACCCATAAGGCGGTCAAGTTATTTGATCGACTCTAAATTATTAAAACATTTGACCATTTCATAAATCCTTCAATTTACCTTTAAAACACTTTATTAACCATTTAAAACATTTACAAAAGATTTGGAAAGAATGGTTGCCTATAAAACCTATGGAAAAGTGCAGCGGAAAGTGTCTTTCAAGCTATATTTATCAAAACGACTTTTTATTATTTCAAAATTCATTTTTATTACTAAAATCACTTTTAAAACATTTAAAAACATTTATAAGATCATTCCACAATTTTGAACATTCTAAAACATCATTTTCAAAGAAATACTGTTTTGGATTCCGAACTACAAAATCAAGATTTTTCAAAAACTTGTTTTACTCATATTTCAAAATCTTCTTATAGATCTTGATTTTTCTTCTTCATTGGAAAACTACGGATATAATTATTCTAAAAATTCTTATTTTGAAGAATTCCGAGCTATATTACATCTTTTACACTGTTTGACTTTTATAGCGCGAAATCACGATATACCATTACGCAACACGCTTATTTCCATTTCTTTTCGTACTTAACCAAAACACCTTTAAATGTTCATAAAACATTTTAAACCAATTTTAAGAGATTTAACAATTCCATATACACCATTTTATTAATTCAAGGAAGGTGATTTCTTTTACGTTTGTCAACGTGTGTTTGTGTGACTTGTATATATATTCAACATTCATATGAAAGCATCCAAACTTGACGATTAAAGCATATTAAACATCTATTTGCAAACATCATATCATTTTCCAACACATAGTATAACAGTTTAAGAGTTCTCACCTTCATTTTCACTCGAACTAGTTTTAAAACGGCTATAGCTCCGCCATCTAGAAATTAAACTTCACGAAATCGAGCTTTGGACCTTGAAGAGGCTTGGCCTAGCCTTGGTGCTTATGTCCAAGGTTGGGAAAGGGGTGGAGCTCACGGCCAAGGGTGGTGGAAGGTGGTGCCTTGGGTATGGAAGGTGGAGTGATGGAAATTTAAGCTTGTTTTGAGGTTAATAACTATATATAACTATATATTATGATTTAATTTCTTTTTGAAATAAAATTTGAAATTATTTTTCTTAGGATGGAAGCCATTAAAGTGGAAGCAAAAGCTTGCAAATATGAAGAAGAAGATGCATGAAAATGAAGAGAAGATGATAGAGTATTTATAGGAAAGGAAGAGTGTAAAAGTATCCATACATACATCATCATTTTATCACCATTTCAAAGCTTCTCCAACACACCTCCCCCTTCAAAATGCACGGTTAGAGCCTCCCCTTCATGTGCACATCACTTCCATCATCTCATGTATGCATATGTTGACTTTTAAGCTTAAGAAGTAAGAAATCTTTAAAATATATTATATATTTTATATTATTTTTATTATACTCAATTATATTTATATATGTATGTTTTATATGCATGTAATCATATGTATGTAACATATATATGTATGTATATGTAGGTGTATAATGCTTAGAACGTCTTCGGACATCTTTTGTTTGTTAAATCGTTGAAATCCAAAGAAACCGATTATCGGTCACATTTTCGCCTATACTTTAACGTATCTATATTTGTAAACAAAATTCAAAAATAACCTTTTTATCATTTTAAACTAATTAAAATTATTAAATTTGAATTATAAAACCATATAAATTAATTAACAATTATTTATAAAAATTGCTATTATACCGATAAAGCGATATCGATTTTTCCTTATATTTTCAAATCAAATATACGTCTTTATAAAACTATTATAAATGATTAATTATCACATTATAACTCTTAAAAATGAATTATCATCATTTAAAATAATTATTTGAATAAATAAAATAATTATTAAATCATTAAATCTCAATTTAAATTAAATAAACCAATTATTTAACTTCAATGCTATCTCATCGATTTGAATTTCGAGGAAAATATTTTGTTTGAATATTTATTCAAAATAATATTACCATTACTTATTATCAATTGAAACAATATTATCCTTTTATTTGCGTGAATTTAAAAATAAATACAATCTATCAAAGTGAAAAATTGTATGGTCGTTACAGACTTCCCCCTTAAAAGAATTTCGCCGTCGAAATTACCCAAAACAAAAACCCAAAGGTTTGCCCAAGATATTTATTTTTAACCTTCATCCGTACGTTGAGATCATCCATATGCAATTTCTGATTCGAAATTCTATTTGAATTCACAACTTTACTTTTGAACTAGTATTGATACCCCAATCCTCTAGTGCAGACTTTGATCAAGCTTTCTGATTAGAACTTGAGTTCTCCTTGCATAGCTCTCAACTATGATAGAAAACCCTAGTATCCAACCATTACCCTGATCAATGTTATCCGTCAAGATCGAGTGGTAAATCCTCTTTTGGATAAGTGTCAAAATATGTCAAAGTTCTACACTCAAATATTAGACTAAATCGTGCAATGAAATAATCCATATACTTCATATGATTTTAATAATCTTTCAAGAATTTTTATGAAAGCATTTCATGAAACTTTCATTCTTTATTCAAATTTTTTTATATAGATACTTCTTTATACGTAACCATTTTACATTTTTATTTCCAAAGTATTTTTACTTAAAAACACATTTCTTTTCCAAAGATAAATATCTTTTTATTATAACACATCTCTAAACATATCTTAATGGTTTCTAAAAAACATATTTTCAAAGTAATTCATTAAATTAATAAATCACTATATGCTTACTTTAATTAATATCAAATGTGAAAGTATTCTTTATTTAGTTAAAACTTCCTTTATCAATAAACACTCCTTAATTAATTAAAACTTCCTTTCTATATATATATTCTCTTTTCTTTTACAGTTTCGATATGTAAAAGTATTCATATACTTATTATGTTGCTTTAAGTACATTCATAATTTACTTAACAAGTTTTACTTTAAAATATAATCGAAGAGATTAAAACAATTACTACCAAAACATTGTTATAATGAACTTCGCTTCTTTTATAACATGTCAATTATAATATTTTTCATCTTTTTATAAAAGACTCTAATTCTTGTTATTATCTTTAAAATTCCATTATTAAAGGTCTAAATATACTCATAAGATTTCTTCCAAAGTGTCATTCAAGGGTTTAAAAAAATGATGCTAAAACATCATTTACTACAAACTCATCACCGGCCTCGTTGCCATCCTCCTCTTGTGCCTCTTCAATTCCCTGGGGTGACTATGGCTGATTCCATGGAACATGTCCCATGCCTACTAGTACTCCCGGTATGATACCTCCTTCTTCCAACTCCTCCAATCCTTGCACATTTTCCTCCGACGGATTTTCCAATTCTCCAACTCCCTCCTCTTCTTCTTCTTTTGCCATCTCCTCATTGTTGCTTTCTATTACATCCCAGTTTATGTATGAATTAGATGATCCCTCCTGGCATACAACATGTTGTCCGTCCATATCCCACACTATATTGCTGCAGTCGCTCGATATGATAGCATTCGGGTCTTCCATCGGCTCTAATTCCTCCACCAGTGGTTCTACCTCCTCTTCTATTGGTTATGATTCCTCTTCCATTCGCTCCTCCTCCTCTATTGGTTTCAAAGTGGAACTAGCGGGATCCGCTACACAATATCCCTCCGAGGCTTGCCTAGGTTCGTTGTCGCTAGAGATCAAAATTATTTATGGAGCTAAGGGTGGTATAAGCATTCTGGTAATAGGATACCCATCTTTATCTCTATGCGTATATGAGGCATAGTTTTCCTTGATTGAAAATCCACATTGCTATGCAAATATTCTAGCTGTTCCTCTTTGTCAACTATGAGCTATTCTTCTCACCCAATTCCCTCTAGAGGATTCCTCTTTCGTATAACTTCCCCCATATGGTTTCTATAAGGCAAACAATTATTCTTTTAGACATAAGTAGTAGGTAATTGCTAGCATATTCTTAGGTAGAGAGGTTTGGTCAATACACAGAAAATGTTTTGAGATTTATTTCTAAAGATAATCTTTAAAATTCTAGTACAAAATGTTTTATTAATTCAAAAGTCCTTTGAAAATTTTACCAAAATATTCTTTCCTTTTCAAATATATATATATATATATATTTATTAGGTAAAATGATTTCGTATATAACCGAATTCTTTTGTATATTTTATTAATAAATACACGCTCATATATAATATTCTCAAACTCATTCTAAGGCATTGCTAACCCTATCTATAATAAGTTACTCATCCTAGGGTATTACTAACCCTATCTCTAATGAGTCTTTTACCCCTATCAGGCTCAGGTGCTCACTTAACCTAAGTTCTGATACCAAATGCGAGGACCCATTTCTTCAACTACTAGAAATCGACACTAATACATCATCGGTATCCACATGCCGTAAATCCAAGTGCCAGAGAGGTGCATTCTCAGGAGTAGGAAAGAAAAATAAGACATAACAGAAGCCCACATATGTTATTTCAAATAAAACTTCACATCGGAAATTAAAATACATTTTGAAAACATGGATAGTTATAAATATCCGTCCTTCCAAATGAGGAATACTATAGTACAAGAGTGTGTAGGAGATAGATAAAAATATTATGACTCCATGCTTCGAGCTTCATCCAGCATTCTTCTAGACTAAACATGACTACTAGGCTGCAGGGAAATTAGGACACCCTATGTTTAAGGAAAAGGAAAATAAACTCCGGGTCAGTCGTGGTACTGATGTGAGAACTTAAAATATGCGTATTGAAAACAAAATGGTATCTCATTGACCACGCCGCACATAAACACAGAATAGGTTTTTATCTTATGATAACCAAACAATTTTACGTCAAAATACTTGATATTATATTCAGTGACATATCTTTGAAAACATTTGCAAATAAACTTATTAATCTTAGCTGAAATTGTCACCGTCATTAAATTCCAACATACTGGGCTCTACAAACAAAATGGCAGGTACTAATTGGAGAGTGGATTCCTTACAAATAATCAGGTGAAGGGACTACCTTCTGACAGTACATCTGAGGTCAATAGAACATCTGCACGTTGGTCTTTACAGGCCTACCTTTCTCACTAGATAGTACCGAATATGTCATCACCTTGGTCGTCACCGACCTTTATGAAGATCCTCGTAGCATACATCCACATTAATTTAAACCCGAACGTCGTAATGGGTAGAAATATATCTAGAAGGGGATGATCATACCCTAATGGTTGCGAACCACATGGCCTTGCCGCATCTTCCCAGTTTCGGCCATTTCCAGGTGCAAAGGCTTAAGGTAGCGATTACCTTTTACTTTGCACATTTCACTTTGATTGCCACATTGCCATTCCATAGATCACTATTGACTTCCACAAACTTACAACCTTCGAGCTCATACGTCTCAAAGAAGAGTGCTAAGCTAAGAGAAGTTGCCTTCTCCGCCATCAAACACATGTACATTTATAAAAGTCAATGATGAAATCTCAAGAATGTAATGTCCGACATCCATCCATACAAGTTCGTTCTGGGACAAACGAAACCGAAGGCACTCCTCCTACAACCATTAGTAACGAGTAGTCCTTGTAACCCAAAAAGTTTCGAAAATGAAGGGACTATTGCTACTTTAGTTTATCGGAGCTAACCACAATTATCAACAAGTAGTCTTTTCGTCTCAAAAATCCTTGGTCTTCATTCTTCGTTCTCTCTATTTGGTCTTCATCTTTCGAACGCATATATCGGTTCGAAGTAGTTTTCTGAATAGAGAATCATTCTTTAATGGATTAATTTTTTTTATTATCAAAATCTCTTTTAGAGATATATATTTCGAAAACATTCCTTTAGGTATATACGGAAATATTACCTCGCTTATCAAAACCTTTGATCACTTAAAAATCTTTTAAATATGAGTAATTCAAAATCATGTCATTTTACACTTAGGAAAATATTCCAAAATCATTTCATTTAAATCTTAGCAAAGATTTCTCAATTCAAAACACAAAATTTACTTGAGTTAAAACCATGTTATCTGGGATGTTAATCCCAAAATCAGTAAATATTAAGTGAACAGAATCTGTAGATATCATCTAATTACACTCAATATCAATTCACGTAGCCAACAAATACTATGGATGGAATGACGGTGAAATCACCTTTTAAATTCCATGAATAGTACGAGTTCCCTCTTTGGGCTTTAACACCGAGTATAAGAAGATCATCTCTATAAAATCCAAGTTGTTTAAATCTCAAAAATATATATATATATTTTTTTTTGAAATTTCAATACGATAAATAAAATTTGCTATTCCCTTCGTCTGTCTAGTCTGGATAGCCAGGGAGAGTAGGAAACTGATTTTCCAAACCCAAGCCTAGACACATCTCTTTGACACCCAAAAGACAGTCAAGTTATTTGATCGACTCTAATTCATTAAAACATTTGATCATTTAATAGATCCTTCAAATTACACTTAAAACACTTTATTAATCATTTAAAACATTTACAAACGATTTGAAAAAAAAGGGTTGCATTTGAAACTATATTTTAAATATAAAAAAGTGCTGCGGAAAAGTGCCTTTCAAGCTATATTGATCAAAACGACTTTTTGTTATTCTAAAATTCATTTTTTATTACTCAAATCACTTTTAAAACATTTATAAATTTATTCCACATTTTAAAAAAATTTAAACATCATTTTCAAAGAAATCCTGTTTTCTATTCGGAACTGTAAAATCAAGATTTTTCAAGAACTTGTTTTACTCATGTTTCAAAATCTACTTATCGAAATAGCAATTTTCCTTCTTCGTTGGAAAACTACGGATATATTTGTCTATAAAAATTTTATTTCAAAGAATTACAAGTACATCTTTTACACTTGTTTGACTTTTATAGCGCAAAATCGTGATCTACCGTTACGTGACGCGCTTATTTTTAATTGAATTTTCCATTTCTTTTCAAAAATCACCTAAACACTATTTAATGTACATAAAACATTTTAAATACATTTTAAATCATTTTTAAGAGGTTTAACGATTCCATATACAACATTTCATTAATTCAAGAAAAGTGATTTTCTTTGTGTTTATCGACGTGTATTTGCGTGACTTGTTCATATGAAAACATCCAAACTTGATGATCAAAGCATATTAAACATCTATTTGCAAAAATCATATCATCACCCAACATATAGTATAATAGTTTAGGAGTTCTTACCTTCATTTTCACTTGAACTAGTTTTAAAACGGCTATAGCTTCGCTATCTCGAAATTAAACTTCATGAAATCGAGCTTTGGACCTTAAAGAGGCTCGGCCTAGCCTTGGCGCTCACAGCCTAGGTTGGGAAGGGGGTGGAGCTCATGGCCAAGGGTGGTGGAAGGCGGTGCCTTTGGTTTGGGAGGTGGAGAGATGGAAATTTGAGCTTGTTTTGATGTTTTTAATTACATATAACTTTATATTATGATTTAATTTCCTTTTGAAACAAATTTTTACATTATTTTCGTAAGATCGAAGACTTTAAAGTGGAAGCAAAAGATTGAAAATATGAAGAAGAAGAAGATGAATGAAAATGAAGAGAAGATGGCTGGAAATTTGTAGGAAATGAAGAGCGTAAAAGTATCCATACATACATCATCATTTTATCACCATTTCAAAGCTTCTTCAACACACCTTCCCCTTCAAAATGCATGGCTAGAGCCTCCCTCCATGTGCACATCACTTTCATCATTTCATGTATGCATATGTTGACTTATTTAAACTTTAAGAGTAAGAAATCTTTAAAATATATTATATATTATATATTACATTTCTTATACTTAAATATATTCATATACATAAGTTTATATGCATGATATCATGTGGATGTAACATATATATGCATGTATATGTAGGTGTATAATACTTTGAACGTCTTTGAACAACTTTTGTTTTGTTAAATCGTTGAAATCCTGAGCCGATTATCAGTCACATTTTCACTTATACTCTAACGTACCTATATTTGTAAAAAAAATTCAAAAATATTTTTTTATAATTTTAAACAAATTAAAATGATTACATTTATAAAACCATATATATTAATATTAACAATTATTTATAAAAATCGCTACTATATCGATAAAGCGATATCGATTTTTTCTTATATTTTCAAATCAAATATACGTCTTTATAAAACTATTATAAATGATTTATTATCACTTTATAACTATTCAAAATGAATTATCATCATTTAAAATAATTATTTGAATAATCTAAATAATTATTAAATCATTAAATCTCAATTTAAATTAAATAAATCAATTATTTAAATTCAATGCTATCTCATCGATATAATTTTCGAGGAAAATATTTTATTTGAATATTTATTCAAAATATGATTACTATTACTTATTGTCACTTGAAACAATATTATATTTTTATTTGCATAAATTTAAAAATGAATACAATTTATCAAAGTGATAAATTGGCGGGTCGTTATAGATTTTGGGTTTTATTAACCCAGTATCAATTCAAAAATCTTGTTATTGGTTACCCATTTGCTACTCAACATGCGATAGCCTTTTTTGCTTTTTGTACTCAACTTGGGAAAACTCAACATGTAGAGGTTTTTTTCTTATTTTACTTATCTTATGATAGCTCGATAAATGATATCTCATCTTATGTACTATAATCAACCTATGATAGCTTACCCCACAAAGGTTTGTTTACTTTATTATAAACATGTGATAGCTCAGCATGTATCAACTCATTTTACTTACTTTACAGATCAACATGCGATAACTTGTTATGTTCAATATGTAATAAGTCATCTCATTTTCCTTAACTCACCAAATGATAGCTCGGTGCATGATAATTTGCTGTACTTACTTTCCTCAACCCTCGACAGTTTAACTTGTGACAATTTATTTTATTCACCTTTTTCAACGAGCGATCACTCAGTTTATGATAGTTCACCTTGTTTACCTTTTTCGACTAGTGATGGCTCAGCTTACGACGATTTACTTTATTTATCTTTTTCAACTAGCAATGGCTCAACCTACGACAGTTTACTTTATTTACTTTTCCAACTAGCGATGGTTCCACTTGCGGTAGTTCATTTTATTTTACTTGTTTTAGCCCTTATATTAATATCTTCATGTAATGATTTATCTTGTGACGACTCTTCTTTTTCTTGCTTAATATGGGATAATTCCATCTCCTTATTATGTTATTTTACAATCTGGGCACTTATTTATTTTACCACATAGAGGTTTACTTGTTTAACTGTTAAGAGTAATCTCTGTTTAATTTAAGTTTATATGTGTGTGTGTGTGTGTGTATGCCTAATTAAACGAAGCAGACATCATGATTATAAAAAAAAGGAAACCTCCAAAATATCACCTGGTTCCTCTTAGCTTAAAGAACCATATGAGGAAAAACATTTACTAACTGTCGGCCTTACTTTTTAAGACAACAGGATATTGATTCTTTGTTGAGACATTTTAGAATTTTTGAAGTTGAGACTAGGGTACCTGGCCCTTCTGATAGGATCAATGCTCTTCTTCAAGGATTGTACGCTTTCACCCGATACACATCTAGCACTCTTGCTACTTGCTCTTCAATGACCTCATCACTAGGATTTAACTTTCGTAGAATTGCTCCAATTTAGCTTACGCTGAACTCCTATAGTTATATCCATTCCCTTTTTATCTTGTTCAATGAGCTCAAGATAGAAGTCTTGACCCCTACTATTCTATATTTACTTGCTACTCTTCAAAAAATTAAATATTGGCCAAAAGGTATGGTGTTTTATCTTTTCCCTAACGACATGAGCTGATCTTTGATTCAATTAATAAGACAAGAGATTGGAGTTACTGAATTTTCTACATAAGATGCTTTTATTTGGAGATTTCTAGGAGATATTCTATTCCAAGTATGATTCCTGGCGTATAACCTTTTCACTTCTTCATCATAGTTTACACTAACCTTTTTGTTTTATCTTTTGTTATTTTTATCAGATTCTACCTCAAAATGCATCAATCCTAAATTTTCGCCAAGATCGATTGACGCTACCAAATATTCGAGAAGTCGATCGAGGCATTTTACTAAAGAAAAATAGAGAAAATATTCTTTAATTCAGTCATCTTACTAGATTCTAGGCAAACAATCCCTCATAAAGAGGAATAAATATGGTTCCTCAACCCTTGTCGCCACTAAGCTGGAAGTTTGCTATGCAAATTCAATCCAGCGTACAATAGCCGATAGTCCTAAATGTTCTCCAGGTATCGCTCTTTTTGCTCATACATATAAAGCGCTGGTATTTTTTTAACGTTACTTATTACTTATGTTGTCTATGTTTCAGATGTGTGCTCGGCCGATTTAGCTTCCTTGTCTTCAGATAAGTACCCTTTAAATTTGCCTATCTCTACAAAAGCTGTTGGGAAGCCTCCACTTCCTCCTACTTCCAAGGTCAATTTCATTGTCCTTAACTTCTGTAGAAGGGGACATCTTTTCATTGGCAACAAACATGAAACCAAAGGAATCCAACAGTGCACATGCTTCTTCGAGCCTCATATCAAGAAATCCAGAAAGGAGGATTCTGTTTCTACACTACATATGGTTCCTACCTCTAACATTGTTACTACTTCTTCTTCATTACCTTCTCAAAGACCGACTGTATACATCATGGGTTCTTTATTCACTATAAGAAAATGTTCTTTTAGTAGCACTAAATGTGGTGTTTAAACATGAAGTGCAACTATTTTACTTGATCTAATATAATTGTAGTGTTTTAATTTTAAGTGCACACTGCTATGGGATAATATTTTTAGGCAAAGCTCAGTTTTCACCTTCCCGCTTACTATGCCAACCTTTTTTACTCTTTCATTCTCTAGCCCAAAATTAAAATAAACACCCTAAACAAATTTTTTTAATTTTGAATCGTCTCCTTCAATCTTTATGAAATTTGATCTGCATAAGTAGACTGTAACCGAATTTTCAATCTTGGATTTGGGATGGAGATGCTTATTTTTACTCTCTTTTGTTCTCTACCCGAAAGTGAGTATCACAAGAAGACAGAGATTTTTATTTTGGGACGGTTACGGTATCTTTGATAACATATCATTGTTCTAACTATTTAGGTGCTCAATATGTATTATATTATACCGATTATTATAATTCAAGTCTGCATATATAATTATGCAACAAGGTTTGGGTTTGGCATCTATGGACAAAACAATCTACTGTTAGATGACTTAATATTTTATGAGCATTTCAAATGCAAAATGCATACTTACTGTCATTTTAACCTTAATGAATTTGGTTGAGTTATGTTTTCAGGTTCAGTGTATTTACAATATAGTAGTGTGTTTGTATTAATTTTTTCTTAATTTGTATTATTTTTGCTAAGCCTAAAAGTTTTGACTATTAGTGCCCTGTTTTGATTCAAAATTTCTAGGTGGTTTTTTAATACATATTATTTTTCCAAAATTCACTTTCTTTCTAAGTATTTGTTTACCTTTTATTAGTAGTAAGTATGTGAAAGCGGTAAAATATAATCAATTATCAAATGGGTGACTATGTTTGGCTTTTTCTTTAGTTTACAGTATGAGCACATTTTTATCGGTTAACACAATGAAATACTCATACTTCATATTCAAAGTTTTCTCTATGGTCCTTTGATTTCATGTTATTAGTTACCTTGCATTGTATTTCTTTTTAAAATTTCAAAAACATGTTTGATTTTTTGGTTATCCCTAGATACAAGTTCCAACGCTATAGAGCAATTGTTCTAGTTAATTATGTATCTATATGTGGTTCAAACTATAATTTTTTATTATATACACTTCCAATGGGGAAGTAGGATTTAATGGAATAATCAGGATTATATAATTGTTTTCTGTTTCTATGGATACCTTATCATAGTTACTGCATGGGTGATTTCTTCCTAAAAAGTACCTAATATTTTGAAGAAACCGATAGTTTGCTATTGAATAATTTTGCATGCACTTAGAGTTCTAGAAAATATGGCCTGATAAAATGTTGTATGCTTCTAATTAATTTTGCTATAGTGTGATAGCGAACAATGGTTGAGACTATGACTGCTGTAGAATTTTTCAAGCTACTCTGATTGTATTGCATGAATAAAGGTGTGAAAAGAGAATGCATAGGCTTGAGGCATATGCTGATCTATTGCTGAAGATATCATGTATGGGCATGTGCAACTATAGTTCTTTGAGCTATTCAAGAAAATTAGAATGCAAGCTTGGGCTGCATTAGTGTTGGACCTGAAGTTACATATGCACCTAAAACTGAATCTAGGGACAAAGAAAAATATAGTGTAAATGATGGGGTGGACCAAGGGTAGAAACTGGGTATGTAATGAGCACAACATAGCTTAAAACCATGCCAGCTTATATAGTCTGAATGCAAAACTTGTGGGGATATTTACGCAATCTAAATGTGAGGCCAATGGTAGAAATAAATGAAAGGAAAGCATATAAGTCTGAAGCCGAACCAAAGAATGGACTACAACAGATGCTACATTGTGATGAATGAAGATCAAATGAACTGCAAGAGATGCTGCACTGTGGTGAATGGTGATATTTGAAGCAAGGCTACGTGGTTACTTGTGTTAAAACGTAGTGAAGGAGCTTAAGTGAATCAACTATTGTAACACCCCATATTTTTTGATAATTAAATAATCAAATAACGATGAATGGTGAAAATAAATATTTTGGAATTGTCAGAATATGGCCTTGAAACTTATATCATTGTGTCTGTGATGATTTTCTGATCAATTTTCATATATAACTTGTCAAAATCTTAGTCAAAACGAAGAAGTTACAAAAAGAACAAAAAAAATTAAACATATATGGGTCGACCCATAGGTCGACCCACAACACCACAGGTCGACCGCCAGGTCATCCCGAAGTGAACACATGTTGACCTTAGGGTCGACCCACATTATTACGTAGACGCAATCTCGTCCAGGTACGTGCCGAACCAAATAAAATTGATTTTTGTTCAATATGAGCCATACGTTGATGCATTTGATGAATCCAAACGACCCTGTGATATGGTGGCTTCAGATTCAATCCAAGAATCCAATGGTCTGAGATCCCCAAACTCCCTGATAAATAGAACCCTAGATCTAGCTCTTCTTTCACAATTAGATTTTCAACCAATTAGGTTCATTGCCTGAGGCTGTACCCTAAATAGAAATATTTCTAGGGAGAAGATCTTCTTAATAAAAATATTAGACACCTTAGAAGGGGATCCAGGAAGGCTATAGAGCGAAGCTAAGGACAAGCGAAGCTAAGGACAACTTGTGAGTGTGTTTAAATTATATATCTTTTACGTTTATGATATATTATTGTTAGATTCCCTTTAATATTTTAGTTCATCATTTATTTTAGTAATTGGTTCTGTTGAAAACTGTAAATTGTATAAAAGAGCTTATATTTAATTATTATTTATATAGAAATGGAAGATAGTAATCCAATTAAATATGAATAATACCAGACTTGAGAGTTAGAGTAAGTCATAAGCTTAAAGTAAGAAATTTACAGTTATTTACATCTATTTATAGTTGAAATTTAGCCTGTAAATGTTGGCTTCTCATTATTCCTTTTTATGCAAATAAAATAGTTAAAGAGAAGAATTCACATATATGGACTAAAATAAAAAAACACTAGATTTACATAAATTAGATGTAAAATAAGAAATACTGAAATAAAAGGAGAAAAATATAAATTTATAGTAAATTGTGCTAAAATGGAAAAAATAAATAAAAAGGGGAAAATTTAATAACTTGATTGGGAAGTTAGTGATAGATTAGTTGGTTGGTTTAGAAAAGAGAATATATTTACATAGTTTAATGTTTAAAGGATAACGATAAACATAATTGCAAGAATAAAAGAAAGAAAAAGGGAATTAGTGAAAAATAGAGACACTATTGCATTTTGCACTACCCAAAAAGTAATGAAATAACAATAGAAATATCTTGTAGTTACGGATTATTATTTTTAGCATTATTTAGTACTAAAACATGAAAATAGATTTTTATTACAGTTTTTGTAACCAACCAAATAGAATAGAACTACTTCCTAGAATATAAGAAAATAAAATAAAGGATTAAAGGAAGTGAAGAAGAAATCAAGTTAATTATTAGACAAGACTAGAAGAAAAGTACTGGATCCGCATTTACTACGCAGATAGTAGAATAAAAGAAAAGTAGTTATTATGATAAGTATATTTGTGACAGTCGGTCATAGGCCCAAGACAAGATTGTCATATAACATAAGAGAATTGAAGAGAATTCAAAATCATAGTAAAAGAAAATAGACTAGAATAGAAAAGAGACACTTGTAATTATATTTATAATATATAGATTATAAAAGAACATAGAAGTGACAATTGCAAGTAAAATTATACCGTAGGTTAAAATCAAAGAGAAAGAACATAAAAGGCTTATTTTAAGACTTAGATTAAGTTAATAAGCAAACTAAGAAATAGGGCCCAAACCAACAACATTCCCTTTCAGTCAGGAATTGATGGTCTCACAATAGCTATGTGAGGCTGGGACAATTTTATGCAAATTAGGGTAAATAAGTAGCGAATAGAATAAGAAAAGTAAACCAAACGCAAAATAAAATATTAGACTTAGGGTCTCATAAAAGAGTAAGATACGTTTGAAGCAGCCCAAAAGACGAAGAGCCTAATGAAGTAGTTCATCATAGATTTTTAGCACAAAAGAAGCACGTCCAACTTAGATATTTTGGGCTAGAGGAAGTACGAGACTTCAACATGACGTGAGTCTACTCTAGGATGGCTCTCTGGGGTAGGCCTAACGAAGCAGTCCATCGGAGGCAGGTCTGTAGGTGTTCCATCAAGAGAGTATGCCTTGACTGCTTTTGCATGGTAGGACCATGGTAAGAAGTCAAAAGGGTTGATGTTTGGAGTAGGATATTCGTATGACACCGTACTCTAACTTGCGAGTAGGTTTTAATGGGCATGACCCAAAAGGATAGTCGCATGCGGATATCAGACCAGCATCAAACCAAGAAGCGGGTTTGGGAAAGACTAGAGTCAAACCAAAACGCCAATAAATTCTTTCACTATCGAGACATTGGATGAGTGTCACAGCCAGTTGGATGTTTAGATTGTTTGTAGAAGGGCTCAACCACTTAGCTCTTTAGAGGTCTTTCGGTTAGTTAAGGGGTGGCTGCATGGGGCCATAGCCACGATGAGAAAAGAGACATACCAAGTAGAATATCTGTATTATAGGCTTAATGAAGCAGTCCTTTACAAAAATAGAAAACCCCTGATTCAGTTTCGTACAAGGTAGAATTTGTTAAGCGGGATTCAGGGAGGGAGTAGAAAAAATGATTACGTATAATCCTCAAGGTACGCATTGGGTGGCACATTGTAGATGTCCGTGCATTAGTAAAAGCTAGTGCGGACATAGTTTTACATTTTCATAGCAGACGACGGAACATTTGTATTGTAGGCCTCATGAAGCTATCTTTTATAGATGTGGTTACAGAACGCTCTAGGAGCAAGATGATGGAGTCCTTTTCGAGGAGGATACGAAAGGTACTATGTGTAGTACCTAGGACGGATGTCGTTATTGGGCAAATAGTTACATATATATTGGTTATTAGGTTTTAATCTACAAGGAGTAGACGGGTATGATTCACGCACGGAGGCGAGAGTAGTATAAACCCAATAAGCCTAATATAACAGAAAATGGAAATAAAATGGTATATGTAGAATTAAGCCTAAAAGTGTATAATTTGTCCATTCACCAGAACTTTAGTTCTGACCTCTCCTCATAACATTCTATATGTTAGGTAGCTGGTGGAGACTTTCCAGCTTTGAGACACTAGTTTAGAAAGTGTTATTATATTGGTGAGTATTTACTTACTATTATATTTTAGTCAGTTCCACTGTAAGATATTTATTTGAGCTCTGATATATTTGTCTTTTCCTATTTGCAGAATACCAGATACCCAACCGGGGCTTAAGTGGGCTTGGATTTTAGCATTTTTGTGAAAAATCCAAACCCACTGGAATTCGGGTTGTTACATTTGGTATCGGAGTCTGAGTTTAGGGTTTCTAAATAATAGAGAGTGAACGCATTTTTTTTTCAAATATAAATATATTATATTATATATATACCTAGATCCTTAGAAAAACCCACTTTTAAGGGAAATGACGTATAGGAAGATTTTGAGTAACAGTTTTGTACATCAATATTAGAATTGTGGGAATCCAAGAGTTATAAGCCCCAGAGTGGCAAAGTATGAGATGTACAATAGATTCAATATAAAAATGGAAGTCCATATGTTAATATCTGGAAATCGATAGTTGTTTCAGATTACTGGGTGGGGCAATAGTGCCTTAGAATAAATAGTATAAGAGAGGAAATGGATTTGGAATATATATAATTGGATCGAGAAGAATGACTTTGTGGGAATATTTGGAAAAGTATAAGGCAGTTAAGAACCCACTTTAGTCTAGCCCAATAATTAAACTTTTAAGAGTTTGAAAAAAGAGATTTAGAGAGTCTTTCAAGTTTTAAACTTAAAAGTTTACAGTATTAAAGACGTGCTGGTTTAAACATGGAAAATTGTGTGAAAATAATTTTTGAAAAAAAACTCTTTCAGAAAAATTATAGAGCTTGTATGGCTCGCTAAATTTTGGGTTGCAAAGTAGGAAAGAATTAAATATGAAAACCCAGTAAAGATTAAATTTTTGTAGGAAACTAAAATTTTCAGTAAGGAAAATTTTGTAAAACTATATTATTTTGAAAGAAAAGAGCAAAATAGCTCGAAATTATTCTTGATATAAATATTTTGGTGGTTAGATAAAATATGTTGTTAAAATTTTGGAAATAGAGTAGATGTTTAGAGGAAGTTTAGTAATTGACATCTAATAGTAGGTAACTGCACTAGTGTCGTAAGAACTCAAATAAATCAAATCGAGATAAGAATCATAGATAAAATATAAATTTGACATACTTCAATTCATTAGAATGAAGGAGTAATGGTTTTAGTTTCTATGAATCAGCTACATTATAAATGAAGACGTATTGTTGAAATAATAATGAAAGTAAACATAGCGAAAGAGATGTACAAAATATGAAAAACATTGTATTTTGTACTGTCTATTTCAACACGGAACTAAAAAAACTCTTTGTTCTTTCACAAAAAACGCACATCCTCCTTTATAATATTCATAGAAAATTTTAGCGTTGACAGCTTCTCTTAGGAGAAATAGTTCCAACACATTAAAGTATGAAATCTCTAGGTAGAAAGTGCAGTAATAAGAGACCGTATTGTTGGGTAATAATAGTTATACTATAGAGAATATAATTAGAGAGGCTAAGCAAGTGAAAATAAACGTTTTCACTTGTTATACATGATTAATCGCGTGTCTATAGAAAACCCATCTTGAATGAAGAGTATGAGTATGAAGGTAATAGAGGAATAACTGTTCTTATCTACTCCAGTTTTTATGATTTATAATTATGAAGGAAAAAATTGTTTTGAAATAATGAAGTGACATTTTTTTAGAAATGGTTTTGTGAAATAAAAGTTTTAATGGGGAAGAACTTAAATTAAGGATCCCAAGAATTTATGGGAAAAAAAGTGCTTTAAAAAGGAAGAGAAGACTAAATTTTAATCTTAGAATTATTGCATATTCCCCGCTAGATTTAAGGGGATGACCTAAAGTCAAAAACTCTAAAATATAGATTTTTAAAAGTAGAAATGATTATGGCACCATGCATTTTTGGAAAATTCTAAGTAACACTTTTTAAGGGTTTGAATCTTGGGAATTGATATTTCACAGTAAATAAATAGATAAGCAAACTTTTGAAAATTTGAATTGTGAAAGGTAAAAAAAGCCAAACCAAAGTTTTAAATATGGAGTATGTGAGGATAATACCTAGGTAAGACAGGAAATGTTTGACGCTATGAAGAAGACAACAAGAATTATTTTTAAAGAGCAATAGGGAACTCCCGTGGAGTGTGTAAAGAACTATAGAGCCTAGGAATGTTGATTGAGTATATGTATGTGGATCAGAAAAGATTGCAATTAACGACATTGAGAGAGTATAATACATGTAGAGGATTTTTCTAAGCATTAGTTGTCATTTGATGTGAAGATTCCTTATATTGGAATTCTTCTCCCTTGTAATATTGGAGATTTTGTTGTTCCATGGTTAAGAATGGAATTGAAGCGATGAATAGACCTTGTTCATCATGAGTAATGCAGCATAGAATAAGATTGTTAGTGCACAGCAAGAACTAGTCGTGAGTAGCATATGGTATGAGGAGCGTATTAGTTGTTTGGATTCTTTGATTAGGATCTTTCTTTGTCAGCGAGGACATGGTCCTAGACCTCCTAGCCCTAGATGATAGGTGTGTAGTAGTATTGTTTTCCCTTTTAGTTATGAGAAAATAGAGAAGGCTTATTAAAATTGAACTTAGGTATTGGTTTAAGTTAAATAGCTAAGAGTATTGGCCTGTCCTAACCGCATTCCCTTTCAGGACACCACTGATGGTCTCAATTAGAGCGAGGCTGGGTATGCTGGAGCTGGAAATAAGTGACCAATAAAATAAGAAAATAAAAGAAGAAGTGTAACTAAAAGGAAAACAACAAACTTAAAGAAATCAACCAAAGACGATAACTAAAAGAAATGAGAATTGTAAAAGAAGAAGAAAAATGAAATTTTCCAAATTAAGTTTGAAAAAAAAATTGAAAAGAAAATTTTCTTATGTAAACTTTGCTTTGGAAAGAAAATAGGGTTTTTTATGGAATAATGGCATAAGTCCTAAGTACAGAGAAAAAGGTGCACATAAATAAAATGGGAAATGTAAGGTTTTCCGTTTTTCATCTTCTTTATAACATAAGAAATCAAATTTGGAAAAATAGTTTTTTCTAGAATTCAAATATTAAAAGTTATGTGGTAGGATTTGGTGAAAAATTCGTTGAACTACGCCCGTATTCAGTGGGAGTGTGGAATAAATTGGGTGAAAATCATTTTGAGTTTTCAAAAAGGTTGCATTGATATAGAAATTGCAAGTATATTTAGGATGTATGCATCTTGTTTTAAAATAAATTTTTAAAGAAGAGAAGCATTCATATAGGAGGTATCACTTAGAGATTCATGTACATGCATATATTTCATGTTGAATGACACTTTGCACAAATACACGAGTGGTCGTAAAATTGGATGTACACAAAATGGATGTGATTGATACAAGGAATTGTATAATTTTACCCTTGTTGAATTTCGAGGACGAAATTTTCTAGGGGGTGGGAGAATGTAACACCCGGCGTTTTTCGATAATTAAATAATCAAAAAACGATGAATGGTGAAAATAAACATTTTTGGAATTGTCAGAATATGGCCTCGAAACTTATACCACTCTGTTCGTGGTAATTATTTGATCAATTTTCATTATAACTTGTCAAAATTCAAGTCAAAACGAAGAAGTTAGAAAAAGAACAATATATATATACACGCACACACACACATAAGTCGACCCACAATACTACAGGTCGACCCAAAGTGAACACAGGTCGACCTTAGGGTTGACACGTGTTATTACCTAGATGCAATCTCATCCAGGTACGTGCCGAACCAAATAAAATTGATTTTTATTCAATCTGAGCCATACGTTGATGCATCTGATGGCTCCAAACGACCCTGTAACGTGGTGTCTTCAGATTTAATCCAAGAACACAATGGTCTGAGATCCCCAAACCCCCCTATAAATAGAACCCTAAGCCTAGCTGTGACGACCCGCCCTTCTCGACCCTCGAAAATCGACACAAAAAGTGCTACAATATAATATGCCGACGATCGGGTGCCGGAAAAGATGGATTGTTGAGGAAAAGAAAGAAGATAGAAGAAGAAGGAACTAAACAATAACAGAATCTCACATTCGCAGCGGAACAAAATATAATACATAATATCAGATCTTTACACCAAATGAAAACTATATCTGTTTTATACAATATACGATCAGAGTATCACAAACAAACAACAATTACGAGTCTGGCAATTTCAAACAATCATAACAGCGGATATAAACAAGTACGGATAATACGCCTTGGTCTCCAGCTCCCCTCCTGAGCTCCACAACATCCTTTCATGTAATCTATAATACACGGTCTGACCCGAGCATTATAATGAAATAACACCCGAGTCAGTCTGGAATACCAGATGATAAAAATACACCCAAATTGATTATTAAAGTTCAAAAATCCTTTGAAAATCAAAAGCATCTCGTAAGACCACGCCACAAATAAACATGTCGGGTTTTTACCTTACGATAGCTAAAACATTTCTTATAAAATCCTCTGATATTATAATAATGTCTATTTACAAATACTTATTAAAATAGCCGAAATTGTTACTTTTATTAAATTCCAACTACTAGCCACAATCGTGGGTAATACAAATAAAACACGTAAAAGGCTCGTAGGGAAAATGGATTTCCAACTAATGACTAGGCACTGGGGTACCACCTGTCACAGTACGTGGCCTAGATCACCGTACCAAGGATTACTCCCAATCCCCTGCAACACAAGACCGGGACTACGCCTTACTGGATAATCCCGAGTAAGATCACCACACGGTTGGGATCAGTAACCGCACCACTAAGCCGAAATAAAAGGGACATCTTGACAGGGATAACCTCACCCTAATGGTTGCTACCCACATAGCCTTGCTGCATAACCCCTGATTTTTAGTCATTCCCAGTTGATGAGGCTTGAGGCTAAGCGTTACCTTTTTAGAACGTTTCACTTAGAATGCTCACCGTCCACCTGACGATGTTCTGAAAGCATTCATCCATACAACTCCGTCCCGGGTTCGAACGGAACCGAAGGCACTACTCCTACTACATCCATTTTGGAATCATCCTCAGGATTAGTACCGACTAGCCATTGTACTTCACTGCTCCATCTTCGACTCCGAACTCGTTTTTCCCACGAAAACGTACAAACCGGATCGAAGTTGTTTTTGAGAAATAAATCCCGATCCCGGTCTCTTCAAAACGATCAACGCATTGGCCAATATTGATAGTCAGTGATTTAACTATCAATTAACATTCACAAACATCCATCAAACAGTAAATAATTTTCCCAAATTATTTATTATCCTTAAAAATATCTTTGCAAGATATATTTCTATTTTCAACCCTTTTGGAAACAGTTTTCAAACCCTACTCTTCTCATGGAATAAATTCCCAAATCTTTACTTCCTCTGAAAACATCCAAGTACCAATACTTTAGATTTAAAATAATTTAAATCCTTTATTCTTGGAAATACATTAAAACATTTAAATTACTTAAATACTTTATTTAAAATATATGCACTTTTAAAAATATTTCAAATAAATCTGCTTTATAAAATATAAACTATTTTCTTTAAAGTAAAGTTAAGCTAATTAAATTTTTGAAAATAGGAGTTATGAAATCCTATTCAAGTTCCAAATAATACTTTAACCAAAACTTATTCTTAAAATAAAACTATTCTATGAAATATAAATATTAAAAATTATCTTTAAACATAATACCCATGAACCCTTTAAAATAATTACTAGTATAACTATTTTAATACTATTTACCTTTAAACTTAACAACTTAAATAATTTAAAAAAAAAACATTCCTTCACTTAAAAATCTACTTTGAAACGTACTTGGCTTTTCAGAGAAATACATTTCCATTTCAGAATAAACCAAAGAATTCGTTTTATAAATCCTGCTGAATTTATCTAAATTCAAATTTACATTTAAGTCCCGTAAATTCCTTTCCACACTTTAAAAATAAACACATTTTATTTTTAAACACATTTCCACCTCCTGGAAATCACTTCCAAGGTATACTTAAAATATTTAAAATATAATTACTATATTCGTTACTCAAATTATACTTTTGAAAATCTATAAAAGTTTCTTGACTAACTTAAATTAAAATTTTCCTTTTATATAAAGTTATTATGCCAAATATTTATATTAGAATTTCCTTTAGAAAACATAATACTAATTTACCTTTAAAATAATTTAATACCATAATTACTTAATTAAATGTCTAGTTATACTTAAAAATGATTAAAAATATTTTTTTTTTAAAATATTCTAAAACACATTTTAAACTGCTAATTTATATTTTGTAAGCTTTCTTGGGAATCATACTTAATTTCCAGGGAAAACACATTTCCATCTATTTAAAAATAATTTCACTGCTACGTTTAAACAATTTGCATTTCTTATAGGAATTTCAATGAAAATCTATCTTTCTAAATTTATCCACCGATAAATATTCCATTTCATTTATAAACCCAGTTTATATATTTCCATTCCTCATTTCCTTTTAAATCACAATTTTCGAACACTTCAAATTCTAAACCAATATCTTGAATTTAATTTCCCTAAACTCATTTCTCAAAATTACTTTCAATTCCCCTTTAATCCCAATTTATTTTATTTATATTTTAAATTCCCCGATTTATATTTATCCAACCATACACAGCATAACAAAATTCCAAATCATTCTATCACATGATATAAATGAAATATATCATGGATTACGAATAAAATTTCTATATTGTGAGGAACCCAGTTAGATCCCTCCAACCTGTTTCCCTGCATCCACAGATGTTAGCACAATATATAAATATCAATCCAGACTGATATTAATATTCATATTCAACAAATCACACAATTATTTAAATATTAACCAAAAATTAAATGGTATCCAGATGTGAGTGAGATTAACTCACCTTGAGTTTCGACGAGCGTTTTAAATTTTAAATTAAATCGAACCGTTCGATTTAATTTCAAATTTTTGCTTGCTCCAAACATCTTTGGATCTGCTGCAGCGCGTAGATCGCGTCGCTGCGATTCCGACGCTTCTTGTTTCGTTTGAATCTGATAATGCATGCAGAAGATATGGGTTTTTAAAATTATTCGATTTAAATATAATATATTCACATCTATAATCTGTTATTAAAACAATCCCAAATCGAGGCTGTTGATATGAACGAACAGATCAAGACCGCATCTCTCTTCTTCTACATCGCGCAATTAGGGTTGTTCGAACCCATCAATCGGTTTAATTAATCGAACACCGCAGCTTCCTTGCTCGTTGAGATGACGATCAACGACAGCCACCGCGTGCGCGTCCATGCTACGCACCTCCGCCCCCAGTCCCAAGACGTTCGGCTACCCCTACGTCTCATGATTCGCACGCGAACATACGATGAACGCAGCTTCCTGCCCTCTACGCTCCACAAGGCTCGATCACGGCCATATGGATTGAAAGCCCTCGTCGATCTCTATGATTTTCTAGTTGAAACCTTTCGATGAAGTTGAGTGGATGAGTGGAGATTAAGGGAAGAAGGTGGGAAGGGTTTCGACCATTGATATAAGCAACGGCGGCTGGCTCAAAAACTAGGGTTTCGGCCCAAACGTGTATATATATATATACGTATATAAATAATATTTTAATATTAAATTCATTTAAAACAACCTTTTCAAACGATCTCCAAACAACGCGTGCCGACAGGCGATTATAAGGTTTTACCGCGTCCCGAACACAATGGAACGTGTTTCGGAGGCTAATTCGAACATATGCGCGAGTTATGGAAATAAACGATCAATTTTAAATTAAATCGATTAAAATAGTTTCTATGCGTTTTGAGCTGTCACGGTCAAACGACAATTTCGATTGCTAAAAAAATTGAAATTCGATAATAACTAACTATTACAGATCCAATGGAACTAGTTTTGTCGAATTCCGAGACTGTGCCCCGGAAGGCTATTTTAACTCGTCGATTAATTCAAGCGGTTTTCCGAAATCGTCGAAATCACTTAAAATTTTACCAACTCAATAATAAATCATATAGAATTTATAATCACATTAGAAATTATTCTGATTCATTTTAAATCAAAATCTGATTATTTGCATTATTATATTATTAAATTCCATTTTTAAATTAATATAAAATTCCAAATTTTGCTTATCGACTTTTGATTCCATCCAAAAGTCAAATATTATAATTCAAATCAAATTAGACTTAGAATAAATTTTAGAAACCATTTGCATATCTATTTATCTCCAAATTCACAAATTATCCCAATTCCCAAATATTAAATTATTATTATTCAAATCCAATTGAAT
Organism: Allium cepa; assembly: GCA_030765085.1. Lineage (NCBI taxonomy): Eukaryota > Viridiplantae > Streptophyta > Magnoliopsida > Asparagales > Amaryllidaceae > Allium > Allium cepa. The sequence continues at coordinate 355,061,996 of CM060937.1, read as the reverse complement.
TACCATATTTGAAATTTTAACTAAATTCTATTGATTTAACCAAAATATTTTTATTCAAAATCAATTCAAAATCCACATTTAACATTTAAAATGAATTAAATGTTCAAAATCTAATGACCAAAATTCCGGGTCGTTACATTCCTCCCCCCTTATAAAAATTTCGTCCCCGAAATTTGCTAAGGTATGAAAAATGCTACTAAACTTATTTACTTACCCAAACTTACATTTACTTCACAATTTTTTTAGCTCAATTCCAAAACCATTTGCTTTTATTTCTACTCAAAAGCTTGTTTCAATATCATTTCGAAAATCGCCCCTTTCTAGTTAACCCAAAATTTCCAAAATTCCGAAAAATTTTCTAACTCCCGAAATTTTCGAATTTTTTTGGCAGAGTCTCCCTTGTACGGAGAAGCTTCCACAATATCACAATAGTCATATATATATATATATATATACACACACACGATCGAAAAACAAAATATACCACAAAATATATATCATTTTTCAATTTTATTGCGTTGGCGTACCTCTTTTTAGCATTTTTAAACAAGCGGCTTATTATTTTAGCTATTAGCGCAACCAACTCCGGCTACGCGGCTCTCTTGTACCTATACTTACTCGATTTAAACATGTAAGTGCCATATATATGAAATTCATTATCATTTCACTCTTTAAAACAACTACAACTCATGCATACTAAAAGCAATGCACACTAAACACTTTTCATAACCAATTTCAATGTTCCAACATAAATTTTAATTGCTTGCACCCAATCACACATCGTTTTACTTAATCCGAATGGTTAACATCTTGCATGATTACTTTACATTCAACTCATTTTTAAACAAAATAAACTCATATTTAATTCAATTGATCTCAAAATCAATTTATTTAACTTCTATCAACTCATAGAATTTTAATTACTTTTGTTTACGTCAAACGATGATTTATCCTATGCAATTTGACGATATCCATGTGAATAAATAATTAAGTTTTATAACCAATTTAAATTGATTCCAACTCAATTTATATTTAATTCCATTCCACTTTTAAATTTACTCACGATCATTCACTTGAATTTATTTAAAATTCAAACCATCACTATTATAATCCAATTTCATTATTCATTCACACTTTCAACTTTTTTATTACATCCCATTAACATATTCAATTAACTAATTAATTCCAAATTGGTAAACTTCCATCTTACAATTCAATATTTGATTTTTATCTTCAAAAATCACTTTAATCAATTTTCTCGAGTTTAATCCATTTTATAATTCATGTTTGGATTTTTATTTCATTCCATATTATCAATAACTCCCTGAATTCATTTTAATTCATTTACTTATATTTCACCTTCACAATTCATTTCTGAATTTATTAATAACATAACCATTCCAATTATTCTAAACCAGAACTAGGTTTTTTTTTCTTTTCAAATTTTCTTAACAAGCTACCAAAATTTTACTCATTCCAATACAATTTCCATTTAATTTAGCTTACACTAAATTCATCTTCATACTATTCTTTTAAATTTAGTCGAGTGAGAATTTAATTCATTCAATACCATTTCAACTAAATTAAATTTTCTTTCAATTCAAATCTTTTCCAATTTTAATTCAAGTTCAACTAAATTTTTATTTAGCCAACTTGAATTCATATCATTTCCTTACTATTTTAAATAAGAATTTAATTCCATTCAATATCATTTATAACACAACTGAATTTTGATTTTAATTAAATCCAAATTCATCTCAATTCCATTTAATCGAAGTTAAATCCAATTTGATCTAATTTTATTTCCCCATTCAATTTAAATTTTTATTTCCTAATATATAAGCCTAAAAACTTATTTACTAACCTAAGTCCATTTACATTTTATATTTCACTTTGTTTTATCTCACTATACATTTCATTTAGGATTTAAATTTTGAATTTACCATACTATTCAACCATTTTATTTTGGTTTTACAATTTCATTTCCTATCCATAAGTTCTCCAACTTATTTATTTAAAGCTTACATTGCTCATTTGAGTCATTTTCATCTTATAATTCGAATTCTAGATTATATATATAACACTTAATAGCTTAAGGATATAAATTTTCATTACATAATTCTAACCCACACTTATATAATCATTTTACATTTCAATTTTATATCCCATCTAATTCGATTCCAATTCCAATTTTACTTAACATATCTCAAGTTAAATTCAAATATATTCTATTCACTTCCATTTACTCAAGTTAAATTTAAATTCCACGATTAATATTTTCATTTTCCTTCTTATTAATATCAACTTCACTTTATATGTTCGATACTTGATTTATCTTAACTTTTCACATTATTTAAATAGAGTTCCCAGAATTCAATTACCTGGTTTTATTTCAAAACCATTTTGAAATCATAAATAACACATACCCACTTGGTATATCATATCAAATCTCCGAATTCCAAAACATTTGGTTTTACCAAAATAAATTTCTCCTTTTGAAATTTCTAAAACCACTTGTATACCCAACAAGTCCAAACAAATATCATAACCAATCTCCACGGTAGCAATCCATCACTTTAGAAACTCGAAAATGAATTCTAATGAAGTGGCCGTCATCATCAGGATTATTTTCCAGCGACTGAAGCGAGTTCAGTGCTCTACTACCCCAAATTCCTTTTAAACAATTTCCCAAAATAACACTCCATTATTTCCTTCAAATTTTTGGAAAACATTTCAAACATTTCGAAGATTTTAAATTCCCAAACTTTTGTTTTAAATTCATTTTAAACACGTTTCAAAATTTCTGGGATTTAAATTCTAGTTTAAATCAAATTTTACTTATACTTCTTTTGGATAAATCATACTTATAGGATCCTTTTTGGTTATAAATCATTTCAAATTTTAGACTCTTATATTTGATTATAATATTAACAACCAAACATCCAAATATATATAATAATTTCATAAAGTTATTCCTTTTATATCAAAATATAATTTTGGGTAAAATTATTTCATTTACCCACTTTAAAAACAATACTATGTCGGTTTATCTTGTTTAAGAGTTTAGAAACCCCTATCGATACGGTTGTACCTCCCGTACCGACCAGAATTACTCAACCGATAAGTCAACACGTATAAAAACAATTTTTATATTCACTAACAAGTACGTGTTCATAGCCATTAATACACTCAACTCATTAAAGAGTACTTCTGACTCCATTTCTAATGAGTAATTTCCCCACCAAAGCCTAGGTTATCGCTAACCTAAGCTCTGATACCAAGTGTGACGACCTGCCCTTCTCGACCCTTGAAAATCGACACAAAATATGCTACAATATAATATGCCGACGATCGGGTGCCGGAAAAGACGGATTGTTGAGGAAAAGAAAGAAGATAGAAGAAGAAGGAACTAAACAATAACAGAATCTCATAATCGCAGCGGAACACAATATAATACATAATATGAGATCTTTACACCAAATGAAAACTATATCTTTTTTATACAATATACCATCAAAGTATCACAAACAAACAACAATTACCAGTCTGGCAATTTCAAACAATCACAACAGCGGATATAAACAAGTACGGATAATACGTCTTGGTCTCCAGCTCCCCTCCTGAGCTCCACAACATCCTTTCCTGTAATCTATAATCCACGGTCTGACCCGAGCATTATAATGAAATAACACCCGAGTCAGTCTGGAATACCAGCTGATAAAAATACACCCAAATTGATTATTAAAGTTCAAAAATCCTTTGAAAATCAAAAGCATCTCGTAAGACCATGCCACAAATAAACATGTTGGGTTTTTACCTTACGATAGTTAAAACATTTCTTATAAAATCCTCTGATATTATAATAGTGTCTATTTACAAATACTTATTAAAATAGCCGAATTTTTTACTTTTATTAAATTCCAGCTACTAGCCACAATCGTGGGTAATACAAACAAAACAAGTAAAAGGCTCGTAGGGAAAATGGATTTCCAACTAATGACTAGGCACTGGGGTACCACCTGTCAAAGTACGTGGCCTAGATCACCGTACTGAGGATTACTCCCCATCCCCTGCAACACAAGACCCGGATTACCCCTTACTGGATAATCCCGAGTAAGATCACTCCACGGTTGGGATCAGTAACCGCACCACTAAGCCGAAATAAAAGGGACATCTAGACATGGATGACCTCACCCTAATGGGCGCTACCCACATAGCCTTGCTGCATAACCCTTGATTTTTAGTCATTCTTGGTTGATGAGGCTTGAGGCTAAGCGTTACCTTTTTAGAACGTTTCACTTAGAATGCTCACCGTCCACCTAACGATGTTCTGAAAGCATTCATCCATACAAGTCCGTCCCGGGTTCGAACAGAACCGAAGGCACTACTCCTGCTACATCCAGTTTGGAATCATCCTCAGGATTAGTAGCGACTAGCCCTTGTACTTCAATGCTCCATCTTCGACTCCAAACTCGTTTTTCTCATGAAAACGTACAAACCGGATCGAAGTGGTTTTCGAGAAATAAATCCTGATCCCAGTCTCTTCGAAATGATCAACGCATTGGCCAATATTGATAGTCAGTGATTTAACTATTAATTAACATTCACAAACATCCATCAAACAATAAATAATTTTCCCAAAATTATTTATTATCCTTAAAAATATCTTTACAAGATATATTTCCATTTTCAACCCTTTTGGAAACAGTTTTCAAACCCTACTCTTCTCATGGAATAAATTCCCAAATCTTTACTTCCTCTGAAAACATCCAAGTACCAATACTTTAGATTTAAAATAATTTAAATCCTCTATTCTTGGAAATACATTAAAACATTTAAATTACTTAAATACTTTATTTAAAATATATGTACTTTTAAAAATATTTCAAATAAAACTGCTTTATAAAATATAAACTATTTTCTTTAAAGTAAAGGTTAAGCTAACTAAATTTTTGAAAATAGGAGTTATGAAATTCTATTCAAGTTCCAAATAATACTTTAACCAAAACTTATTCTTAAAATAAAACTATTCTATGAAATATAAATATTAAAAATTATCTTTAAACATAATACCCATGAACCCTTTAAAATAATTACTCCTATAACTATTTTAATACTATTTACCTTTAAACTTAACAACTTAAATAATTTCTTAAAAAAACATTCCTTCACTTAAAAATCTACTTTAAAACGTACTTGGCTTTTCAAAGAAATACAGTTCCATTTCAGAATAAACGAAAGAATTCGTTTTATAAATCCTGTTGAATTTATCTAAATTCAAATTTACGTTTAAATCCCGTAAATTCCTTTCCACATTTTAAAAATAAACACCTTTTATTTTTAAACACATTTCCACCTCCTGGAAATCACTTCCAAGGTATACTTAAAATATTTAAAATATGTTTACTATATTCTTTACTCAAATTATACTTTTGAAAATCTATAAAAGTTTCTTGACTAACTTAAATTAAAATTTTCCTTTTATATGAAGTTATTATGACAAATATTTATATTAAAATTTCCTTTAGAAAACATAATACTAATTTACCTTTAAAATAATTTAAAATCATAATTACTTAATTAAATATCTACTTATACTTAAAAGTGATTAAGAATAATATATTTCTCTAAAATATTCTAAAACACATTTTAAACTGCTAATTTATATTTTGAAAGCTTTCTTGGGAATCATACTTAATTTCCAAGGAAAACACATTTCCATCTATTTAAAAATAATTTCACTATTACTTTTACACAATTTTCATTTCTTATAGGAATTCCCACCGAAAATATGTCTTTCAAAATTTATCCACCGATAAATATTCCATTTCATTTATAAACCCATTTTATGCATTTCCATTCCTCATTTCCTTTTAAATCATAATTTCAGAACACTTCAAATTCTAAACCAATATCTTGAATTTAATTTCCTTAAACTCATTTCTCAAAATTACTTTCAATTCCCTTTTAATCCCAATTTATTTTATTTATATTTTAAATTCCCAGATTTATATTTATCCAATCATACACAGCATAACAAAATTCCAAATCATTCCATCACATGATAAAACAAAATATATCATGGATTACGAATAAAATTTCCATATTGTGAGAAACCCAGTTGGATCCCTCCAACCTGTTTCCCTGCATCCACAGATGTTAGCACAACAAATAAATATCAATCCAGACTGATATTAATATTCATATTGAACCAATCACTCAATTATTTACATATTAACCATTTAAATTAAATGGTATCCAGATGGGAGTGAGATTAACTCACCTTGAGTTTCGACGAGCGTTTTAAATTTTAAATTAAATCGAACTGTTCGATTTAATTTAAAATTTTCGCTTGCTCCAAACGCCTCCGGATCTGCTGCAGTGCGTAGACCGCGTCGCTGCGATTCCCGCACTTCTTGTTTCGTTTCAATCTGATAATGCATGCAGAAGATATGAGTTTTAAAATTATTCGATTTAAATATAATATATTCACATCTATAATCTGTTATTAAAACAAACCCAAATCGAGGTCGTTGATATGAACGAACAGATCAAGACCGCATCTTTCTTCTTCTACATCGTGCAATTAGGGTTGTTTTAACCCATCGATCGGTTTAATTAGTCGACCACCGCACCTTCCTTGCTCGCCGAGATGACGACCAACGACAGCCACAGCGTGCGCCTCCATGCTACGCACCTCCGCCCCCAGTCCCAACACATTCGGATACCCCTATGTCTCGTGATTTGCACGTGAACATATGATGAACGTGGCGGCTTCCTGCCCTCTACGCTCCACAAGACTCGATCACCACCATATGGATTGAAAGCCCTCGTCGATCTCTACGATTTTCTAGTTGAAACCTTTCGATGAAATTGAATGAATGAGTGGAGATTAAGGGAAGAAGGTGGGAAGGGTTTCGGCCATTGATATCGGTGGCTGGCTCGAAAACTAGGGTTTTTGCCCAAACGTGTATATATATATATATACGTATATAAATAATATTTTAATATTAAATTCATTTAAAACAACCCTTTTCAAACGATAACCAAACAACGCGTGCCGACAGGCGATTATAAGGTTTTACCCACATCCCAAACACAATGGAATGTGTTTCGGAGGCTAATTCGAACATATGCACGAGTTACGGAAATAAACGATCAATTTTAAATTAAATCGATTAAAATAGTTTTTATGTGTTTTGAGCTGTTACGGTCAAACGCCAACTCCGATTTCGACGAAAATTGAAATCCGATAATAACTAATTATTACGGATCCAATGGAACTAGTTTCTTCGAATTCTGAGACTGTGCCTCCGAAGGCTATTTTAAGTCATCGATTAATTCAAGCGATTTTCCAAAATCGTCGAAATCACTTAAAATTTCACTTTTAAAATTTTACTAACTCAATAATAAATCATATATAATTTATAATCACATTAGAAATTATTCTGATTCATTTTAAATCAAAATCTGATTATTTGCATTATTATATTATTAAATTCCATTTTTAAATATAATATAAAATTCTAAATTTTGCTTATCGATTTTTGATTCCATCCAAAAGTCAAATATTATAATTCATAACAAATTAAACTTAAAATAAATTTTAGAAACCATTTTCATATCTATTTACCTCCAAATTCACAAATTATCTCAATTCCCAAATATTAAATTATTATTGTTCAAATCCAATTGAATTACTATATTTGAAATTTTAACTAAATTCTATTGATTTAACCAAAATATTTTTATTCAAAATCAATTCAAAATTCATATTTAACATTTAAAATGAATTAAATTTTCAAAATCTAATGACCAAAATTCCGGGTCGTTATACTAGCTATTCTCTCACAATCAGATTTTCTCCTAATTGAGTTCATTGCCTAAGGCTGAACCATAAATCGAAAATATTTCTAGAAGTTTTTAATAAAAATATTAGACACCTTAGAATGGGATCTAGGAAGGCCATGGAGCAAAGCTAAGGACAAGTTATGAGTGGGTTTAAATTATATATCTTTTACATTTATGATATATTATCATTAGATTCCCTTTAATATTTTAATTCAGCATTTATTTCAGTAATTAGTTATGTTGAAAACTGTAAATTGTATAAAAGAGTTTATATTTAATTATTATTTATATAGAAAAGGAAGATAGTAATCCAATTAAATATGAATAATATTAGACTTGACAGTTAGAGAAAGACATAAGCCTAAAAGTAAGAAATTTACAGTTATTTACATCTATTTTAAAGTTGAAATTTAGCCAGTAAATGTTATCTTCTTTTTATTCCTTTTTGCATGAATAAAACAGTTAAAGAGAAGAATTCGCAAATATGGACTAAAATAGAAAAAACATTAGATTTACAGAAATTAGATGTGAAATAAGAAAAATTAATATAAAAGGAAAAAATAGAAATCTACAGTAAATTGTGCTAAAATGGAAAAAATAAATAAAAAGAGGAAAATTTAATAACTTGATTGGGAAGTTAGTGATAGATTAGTTGGTTGGTTTAGAAAAGAGAATACATTTCCATAGTTTAGTATTTAAAGGATAACGATAAACATAATTGCAAGAATAAAAGAAAGAAAAAGGAAATTAGAGTAAAATAGAGATAATACTGTATTTTGCACTACCAAAAAAGTAAAGAAATAACAAAAGAAATAACAAAAGAAATATCTTGTAGTTGCGGATTATTGTTTATAGCATTATTAGCATTGAAACATGAAAATGGATTTTTAGCACAGTTTTTGTAACCAACCAAATAGAATAGAACTACTTCCTAGAATATAAGAAAATAAAGTGAAGAATTAAAGTAAAGAAGAAATCAAGTTAATTATTAGACAAGACTAGAAGTAATGTAACTAGATCTGCATTTACTGCGCAGATAGTAGAATAAAAGCAAAGCAGTTATTATGATAAGTAAATTTGCGACAGTCGGACATAGGCCTAAGACAAGATTGTTGTATAACGTAAGACAATTAAAGAGAATTCAATGTCATAATAAAAGAAAATAGACGAGAATATAAAAGAGGTACTTGTAATTATATTTATAATATATAGATTATAAAAGAATATAGAAGTGACAATTGTAAATATAATTATAACATAGGTTATAATCCAATAGAAAGAACATAAAAAGGCTTATTTTAAGACTTAGATTAACTTAATAAGGAAACCTAGAAACATGGCCCATACCAACTGCATTCCTTTTCAGTCAGAAACTGATGGTCTCACAAAAGCTAGGGGATGCTAGGACAAGCTTATGCTGATTAGGGTAAATAAATAGCCAATAGAATAAGAAAAGTAAACTGAACGCAAAATAAAAGATTAAACTTAGGGTCTAATAAAAGAGTAAGATGCGTCTAAAGCAACCAAAGGATGAAGAGCCTAATGAAGTAGTTCGTTATAGATTTTTAGCATAGAAGAAGCACATCCAACTTAGATATTTTGGGCTAGAGGAAGTACGAGATTTCAACGGGACGTGAGGGTACTCTAGGATGACTCTCTGGGGCAGGCCAGACGAAGCAATCCCCAAGAGGCAGTTCTGTAGGTGTTCCATCAAGAGAGTATGCCATGACTTCTTTTGTATGGTATGACCATTGTAGGAAGTCAAAAGGGTTGATGTTTGGAGTAAGATATTCGTATGACACCTTACGCTAGTTTGCGAGTAGGTTTTAGTGGGTAGGACCCAAAAGGATAGTCGCTTGCGGATATCAGGCCAGCATCAAACCAAGAAGCGAGTTTGAGAAAGACTAGAGTTAAACCAAAAGGTTAATGATTCTTCCACTATTGAGCATTGGATGAGAAAAACAGCCAATTGGATATTTAGATTGTTTGCAATAGGGCACGACCACTTAGCTCTTTAAAGGTCTTTCGATTAGTTAAGGGTTGGTTGTATGGGGCCATAGCCACGATGAGAAAAGAGACATACCAAGTAGAATATCTGTATTGTAGGATTAACGAAGCAGTCCTTTACAGATATAGAAAATCCCCGACTTAGTTTCGTACAAGGTAGAACTTGTTAAGCGAGATTCAGAAAGTAGACAAAAGGATTACGTATAGTTCCCAAGGTACGCACTGGATGGTACATTGTGGATGTTCGAACATTAATATAAGTTAGTGCTGATACAGTTTTACGTTTTCATATCAGACGATAGAATATCTGTATTGTAGGCCTCACGAAGTTGTCTTTTACAGACGTGGTCACAAAACGCTCTACGGGCAAGACAGTGTAGTCCTTTTTGAGAAGGATATGGAAGGTACTATGGGTAGTACCTAGGACCGATGCGATCATTGGGCATATAGCAGCATACATATTAGTTATTAGGTTTTAATATACTAAAGTAAATTGATATGATTCACGCACGGAGGCGAGAGTAGTATAAACCCAATAAACCTAATATAATAAAAAATGGAAATAAAACGGTATATGTAGAATCAAGCCTAGAAGTGTATAATTTGTCCATTCACCATAACTTTAGTTCTGACTCCTCATAACATCCTACAGGTTAGATAGATCGCGGAGACTTTCCTGCTTTGAGACGCTGCTTTAGAAAGTGTTATTATAATGGTAAGTATTTACTTACTATTATATTTTAGTCAGTTCCACTGTCAGATATTTATTTGAGTTTTGGTATATTTGTCTTTTCCCGTTTGCAGGATACCAGATACCTCACTTGGACTTTAGTGAGCTTGGATTTTAGCATTTTTGTGAAAAATCCGAACCTATTGGAATTCGGGTTGTTACAACTGATTTGCTGAGTGAGTATGAAGCTATGTGAAAGAAGGGAGAAGGGCAATGACGTGGACAAATACATAGTAGGAGTATGCAACGAGTAAAAAGTAAACAGGCAATGCTATGTTGAGAGTAGTGGGATGATGTTGTGATTACCCTAGGGTAGTTGCATGGAAATAAGAGTGGAGCACATTCGCCAATAAAGATAATTTGCTGCATGAGATCAGATAGAAGATACTATGCAACAAAGGGAGCATGATGTGAACTAATGTTGCTGCCGTGAATATGGCTTGATAGTAATACATAACCACTACAATAGGGAGAGGCATGTGACTAGGCTAGAAAAGAAGTTTCATCGTGCAAGACTAGGATGAATGAACGTGATATAGCATTCACAAGGGCAAGGATACATTACATAGTATTATATCATTTGGGTATTACATATATTTCCCTAAATCAATTTAAAGTACTACGACAACATCCCTCTGTGACTTGACAGTTTAGAATTGAGGAGATGAAGAGACACCTGATGAAATTGAAGCAAACGTCCTTGGATTTGCAGATCTGGAAAAACGTGACTTGATAGAATGGTGTTAAGTTGAAATTTGTGCTTGTTTCCTTATTGATTCGAACATAGAAGATGAAGGAATTTGCGACCCACTTTTTCTTCTTTGTTTGTGAAATATTACAATGTATCCATTATCATCTATGCTAGGAAGTTGCTTATTGAAACCATCAGAGTCGAAAGGAGAAGTCTGTGGTTAAGGGGATGGTTAGTTTTGATGGAAGACAGAAAAGATTGAATGTGGTAAATTTCTTTCATGCTAATATTGATACTATTAATATTAGGTTTATGGTTATCATTTTTTTCCATTTTAATTATATCCTAAATTTGGAATATTTTAGAATTTAAGTCCTTGTTGCAATGGCCTTATTAGTTATAAAACATGCAATCAAAGTGGTAAACATACATATTGAGTCAATGACTATGGTTTTATGGATTATCAAACTATTTATATTATCAAATATCAACCTTTGACTTTAGTATAAGTTTGGGGAAGAATGAGTGACAGCCTAGTAAGTGAGATGTGGGCATGCACAAATATTCAGATTCCATCTGATAGTGTGTATCTGAGAAACTGCTACCTAAAGCTCTATATGTTAATGTACTGAGTGTTCCATGATCCAGTTTCTAGATTATCCTTGAGCATCCATGCCTATTGCGAATAAAAAATTGGTAAACTAAGTAATAAAGAATACCTTCTCTAACAAAATTTGGAAAATATTCAAGTGTATTATTTGCTTGTTATATCGTTTTATTTTGTCTAAGTCGTCGCTTTTCATCATATGGACTTCTACTTATTGCTTATTGTAATAAGGTTTATTTCTCTATTCTATCTGAAGCAGCTTTTACAAAGGTTACTAGTTAGGAAATTCCTTTATGTGCACATGCAACTGAGACTCAATGCTATGTATGTGATAATTCTTAGTTCTTACTTTTCCATAAGTGTTGGTAATTGAACCAGCGTTACTCGCCCACTGTCTATATAGACCTTTCTTTTTTAGTTGTTAATCTTCAAAGATTGATAGCTGATGCATTAGGTTATCTACAACATGAACTAAAACTAATAATGAATATATTTATACGATTGAAGATTTAATGTGGATATTCTTGGGAATATGGTCTACAAGGAGAGTGGTTTCACTATTGCAAGTATGCCTGCTTTAAGTTATATCTGATTTATTTGAGATATAATGACCGAAGGTGACTCTTTTTTATATTCATTCCAGTTATTCTTTTCTGCATTGGCTCACATTATAGTTAAGATAATAGTACATTCTAGTTAATATAACAATATTAAGATTCTCTGACATGGAAATAAGTTCGGGAATCATTTTTTTTGAACCCTTCACTACTAGAACTATAGTATATAGCCATGACAGTTTTCCAACGTCCGCCAACGGGAGTTTCCAACGGCTCGTTATTTTCTAACATGCCGTTGGTAACCGTTTGAAAAATAGCCGTTTGCGGCCGTTGGAAGCCGTTGGAAATAATAGTGTAAACCTGCAGCGAGACCGAAAGCTGAATCATCATTCTCTTCTTCTCCCCAAACACACCAAAACCCTCCTCGACTCCTCCTCTTCTCTTGCTCCAGCTTCCCCACGCAACCGATAGCCACTCCGACGCCATCAATCAACGCCACCAGCCTCTATCCATCCACATACATCTTCAAAACCAGGTTTTGCCTAAAATCCTAAAATTTTATTTTAAGTTTTTCTAATTTTATGTTAATTTGTTGTTATAGTTGTATGTAATGGCCTATTGTTTGTTTATTATACCAAACTAAGTGCTAATTACAATTATTACCATCCAAATGTCCAAATTGTTTGTATGTATATATTATGCACATATATACATATGTTGATAATTTAGCGTAAATGCGCATTTGAGTTAGTGTTAGATTAGTTAGGATTGATTTAAATTATTTTATGTATGTTTTGTAAAATATTAGGCAAACATGAATTGGTTGAATATTTTACGGACATGAATTATATCTTTTACAAAATATATTAGCATTAGATAAGTATATAATTTAGTATATATATACACATGAATTATATATTTTGTGAAATGGTAAAAGTCAAAGAATTTACTACATATTTAGTAAAATTGTAGAATATAAATAAAATAATGCATAATATGATTTATTTTATATATTTAATAAAATGGTAACATATAAACAAAATTTAAATTCCTTAGTGAATTTTTGGCCCCGTCTGACAAGTGTTGTATATGATTGTTGTATGAATATTCGTTTTTATTGCAAAACAGATATTCATATTCATCTGATACAATATTTGTTGGATTTGTCCGTGTACTGGACAAGTTACAAACAATATAAAGTAATTACATTTCGTAAATCATATCGTTATAAACGATTCATAAAATTTTGACGACATTTTCTTTTCGTTCCTTGTGTACATGCATATGTGTACGATACAAGGAACACGGGGGAAGTGTTGCCGAAAATTTGAAAAATCATTTATAATGATATGATTTAGGAAATGTAATTACTATTGTGTTTGTAATGGGAAGTAGGATGACCGACCATCACAAAAGGTGCAAAAAAGTGAACAAAATATCAAGAAATAGAACTTTGTATATAAACGAAAATGGATTATAAAAAACAGTAAAATCTAAATGTGTTTATCGAATTTGACTAATAATTTTTTACTATTGATCATAGGTTTTACAGTAGGAAAAATGGTCAATTATTTTATTGATCGAAGCTGGATTATCAAAGAAGAGAAAAGGAAGGCTCAATAAGTAAACATTTTCTTAACGGGGTAAATGTGTTTGTCGAATTTGCTTTAAGTAATATTGGAAACGACGTAGAAATTCGTTGTCCATGTAGTATGTGCAAATTATTGAAGCATTTAGTACCAATATGGTTAGGATTCATTTGCGCCAATATGGTTTCGTAACCAATTATTTAGTGTGGGATCGCCATGGAGAAATTATAACACGTAACAAAGAACAGTTAATAGAGGTCATTAGTGATGAAGTTAGTACGACGAATCTCATAGAACATATGGTTGAAGATGCAGCACAATCAATGTTCCCTAAGGTTGAAATTAATAACGACGATGTTAATGTCGAAGAGGAATCAAATGTTGGAGCAAAAAAATATATGATTTATTGGATGCTGCTAAGAAACCTCTTTGGAATGGATGTACTAGCAGCACTCAATTATCGGCAAATGCAGTGTACATTGCAATGAAATCAAAGTACAACCTCACAGAAGCCGGATTTACGGCTGTTGTACAAGCTGCTAAACGCCATATCCCATCAGATAATTTAATGTGCGAAAATTATTATGAAGTGAAAAAACTTATGTCGTCTTTCGGTTTGCCGTATCAAAAAATTGATACATTTCTAAATGGTTGCATGTTGTTTTGGAAAGATGATGTCAGTCTTCGGAATTGTAAAATATGTAATCAAGAAAGATACAAACGAAGGAAAAAAAGGGAAAAGAAGTTCCATACAAGCGTATGCATTATTTACCTATCACTCCTAGACTTCAAAGTTTATATGCATCATCTGTAACAGCGCATCATATGAGATGGCACAATGTGAGAACACTTGAAGAAGGTACGTTAACACACCCATCTGATGAAGAAGCATGAAAGTATTTTGATAAGAAATATCCCGATTTTGCAGCGGAGAGCCGTAACGTAAGACTAGGTTTGTGTACCAATGGATTTTCACCGCTTTCTCGGTTTGGTTCTAAATATTCATCTTGGCCTATAATCATTGCACCTTACAATTTACCCCCGTGGATGTGTATGAAAACTCCATATATGTTTCTCACAATTGTCGTCTCTGGCCCTGATGATCCAACACAGGGTATCGATGTTTACCTACAGCCACCGATCAAAGAGTTGAAAACATTGTGGTATGAAGGAGTTGATACATACGACGTATCGAAAAAAAATTCGGATGTTCGCTTCTTTGTTATGGACTATTAGCGATTTTCCTGCATATGCAATGCTTTCGGGTTGGAGTACGGCCGGTCGTTTTTGGTTTTCCTTACTGTATGAAAGAAACACGAGCATTTTCTTTACAGCATGGGAAAAAAATTTCATGGTTTAATTGTCATCGACGTTTTCTCCGTATTAATCATACTTTTAGAAGGGACAAAAAAACTTCATAGCTAATAGGCATGAGACTTTACAACCACCAACGATTTGGTCAAGTGAAGATATATATGAACTTGTAAAAGATTATCCAAAGACACATGAAACTGGGCAGCAAATTGACATCCAAGGTAAATCGATGTTTCATATTTGGTGCAAACAGAGTATATTCTGGGAGTTGCCTTATTGGAAAATCTCTTAATCCATCATAACAATGACGTGACGCACAACGAGAAACTCGTATTCGATAATGTGTTTAATACACTTTTGAATGTTAAGGGCAAGACTAAGGACGATCTGAAATTAAGACGTGATATGGAAGAAATATGTAATCGTCCTGAGCTTCATATGAAGCCAAATGACACTAAAAAACCCAAAGCATGTTATGAACTAGATAACAACCAAGTTAAAGTACTGTTAAAATGAGTGGAAGGATTACAATTTCCTGATGGAATTTCGTCTAATCTTTGTAGATGTGTCGACTATAAGAACGGAAGATTGAGTGGGATGAAAAGCCACGATTGTCATGTAATGATGCAAAATTTGTTACCCATCGCTTTCAAAGAATTGTTGCCCGTAAAAGTTTGGCATGTTATAACAGAACTTAGTTTATTTTATAAGGAGCTTTGTTCAACTATGTTAAAAGTTGACCAACTTCGTAAACTTGAGGTAGAAATCCCTATACTGCTCTGCAAACTGGAGAAAATATTTCCTCCATCTTTTTTCAATGTAATGGAGCATTTACCTGTTCATCTTCTACTTGAAGCATGTCTTCGAGGTCCTGTGCAATATGGATGGACGTATCCATTCGAGAGGTCTGTTATTAATACTGAGTATGTAAATGTTAATTTAACTATAAATAAATATCAATATTGATATGAAATATTTTTTATTAAGTACTTAAATCATTTAAAGAAAAAAGTGAGACAAAAAGCTCGAGTTGAAGGTTCGATTTGCAAATCATATATCGAAGAAGAAGCATCGTTCTTTTTCTCTCATTATTTCAATGATCATGTGAATTTATCATTTCAAAGTGTTGCGTGTAATGATGAGGCTGTTGAACAAGATTCTTCTTCTGAAGCAATGTTATCTTTTTTTAAACAACATGGTCGACATGCTGGAAAATGTGTAGAAGTATGGTTAGATGATAGAGAATACCATGTAGCACACACATGTATTCTTCATAATTGTCCAGAAGTTGCATCATTTATTAGGTAATTATCAGATTACAAGTTTTGATAAATTTAATTTAATACTGCATGTGTAAATTAATAATAAAGCAATACATTATGTTTTTGTTTGCAGTGTTTTTGAATCACAACACCCAAACGGCGATTTAAGCAAAAATTTTGCTACTTAGTTTTCGAACTACGTTTGTGATCCTACAAATAACGTGGTCGATGAAGGATTAAAACATTTGGCATTGGGACTGAGAAGGAAAGTTTAAACGTATCTAATATTTTTCGTTAATGGATATAAATTCAACACCAAAGAATACGGTGCTGAAAAATTAACAAACAATACCGGTGTACTTGTTAAAGGCAGTGATGAACCTAATAATCATATACATGATTTTTATGGCGTGTTTACCCAGATTTTGCAATTGACATATTTTATAAGACCTGCAGAGGAAGTTTTTTTTGGTTTAGATGCAACTGGTTCAGCAATGTTCCAGGTTCTGGTATTAATGCGCATCCAAATTATAATCTTATAGAAATAAAACATACCTCCCGTTATCAGCAGTACGATCCTTTTATACTAACCAAACAAGCCTTACAAGTTTATTACGCCCCTTATCCATCTCTAAAGAGATAAAGCGGATTGGTCTGCGGTTTTTAAAACCAAGGCGAGATTTACATTCGATGGAAAGAATATTCCAAAAGAACAAGCCTATCAAGCAGATATCGAGGAAAATGTTGAAATCACAATTACAGACGATCAAACTGATTTTGGACAATTAAATGATGAAACAAATGTATTAGTCGAAGCATTTGAGAGTGTAGAGGAAAACGATATAGAACACGAGACTGAGTCTGAATCAGAAAACGACGAGGATTGAGTAATATCTGGTAATTTTTACAATTATTCACGCATACGCATCACATATCATTATCATCGTTACATGCACTACCAATTAAAAATGACTTTATTACATGCACCACATATCATCATCATCATCATTTTATCTATGTCTATAATTAAAAATGAAACTTTCAAAAGGTATTATGTCAGGCTCCAGACGTCGTAGCTCTTCTCGCTCGGCCGACGAGAGTAGTGGTGAGCCTTCAGCTCGACCACTTGTATATTTGGAGCCGAAGGCTGATGGAGCGTAAGTATCAAAATTAAAATGATAACAATATAAATTTGTTCATACATATATATACTTGTCTAAAGCTTTGTTTTATATTTAACACAAGGGACTTGATTTGGAGCCCTCAGGAGTTGTGCTTGGCATTTCCAAGCAATCATATATGAGCAGGATGACAGAATGCTGGCCTAAGTGGAGTAAGATCCCTGACCAAGTCAGGGAGGTCATCTGGCAGGATTTTCTGGTGAGTTTATACCACTTTACTATATGAATAAGTATAAATAAACAATTAGTAATATTTTCTCTTTGTACAAGGGCCAGTGGACTTGGCGGAGCTCGATGTCGCCATGCTTCAGCGCCACTGGAATTCGAAGGTCGCCAAAAATTACAGGGAGGTATGTCAGCTCTTAAAAAACCAAGGAAGAAACCGAACAGGGTGGGCGCTTCCGTATGGGATTCTTGGATGAGTTGATGGGAGACCGACGAGTTCAAGGTAAATCTACCAAATATATAGTTCATTATTTCGCAATTAGTAAATATAATATTCAATTTAAATTGCAGGTGGAGTCGTAGAGGAACTCCGCCAATAGAAGTAGGAATCCTGTAACGCATCGTGGCGGATCCTAGTCTTTTCAGCATCACCGTAAGGACTTGGTAAATTTATCAATTACGAATCTAAACCGTTATTACATTTTGTATATTAATCAGTTCAGTAATTAGCTATGAAAAATTAAAATATATAAATTATTTATTGCAGGAAAGATCGCTTGGACGTCCCATGTCTATGATGGAGGTATTTACCCACACCCACGCATCAAGACAAGCAGACAATGCTGGTAATATTACATATCAGCGGGACGAGAATGATAAGGCGACGGCTGCATATGTATGCATTTTTTAAATCTTATTTTATTAATATCGATAAATATAAATCCTATTCTATTACTTTTAACCTGCAATTGTTTTTATTTTAGGCAAAGTTTCAAGAGGCACGGGCAGAGCTGCTTTTAGAATCGGATCGCGATGAGTTGACGGCAGAGGAGCAAGATAATATTTTCGATGTTATCATCGATCCGACGGAGCGGAATAGGCGCTATGGCTATGGAAACCAA
The DNA here is from genome assembly GCA_030765085.1 of Allium cepa. Lineage (NCBI taxonomy): Eukaryota > Viridiplantae > Streptophyta > Magnoliopsida > Asparagales > Amaryllidaceae > Allium > Allium cepa. Next base: position 355,043,140 of record CM060937.1, on the reverse strand, counting down.
GCGGTAATCTTATAAACATTGCAATATTATATTTAATAAATTAACCTATAGATACACTATACATATGATGATTTCTACCTGAGTTAAATCTAACATATACGTGATTTACCATCCTGCACCATTATCATTTAATAAAATATGCATTTCCTTGTGGTATATGCATTGCTTAAGATCACGTCATTTACGTTTGTATATTTTAAAATATGCATTGCTTAAGAAAATGATTCTAATACAAATGTGAACATCTTATATTCTATTTGCAGGTTCGGGCAGCTCAAAAGGCACGTGACAAAGCAGAAATTAAAGAGCTTAGAGCCATGGTTGAGCAGCTGCAAGAGCAGGACCGTCTTCGTGCTATACAAATGGAGCAACTGAATCAACGTTTAGCGGAGTACGCGCATAGACATGGTTCCTTCCCTTCGTCGTCTGGTGCTTCCGGAGGTGAGGATGATGCTTGAGAGGTATGGTGATTATTGTCTTTGTGGTTGGTTATTGTATATATTGACTTTGAGGTGGTGAGGATTGTGTTTGATGGTTATTGTGTATATATTGACTTTGTAGTGGTGAGGTTTAACTGTTTGGATTGTATATTTTGACTTGAATATGGATTGGAGTTGGTGTTGGTGAGGGTTTTGTTGTTTATGTACATATTGACTTGGAGTTTGGTTTGAATATGTAATGTTTGATGTTAATTTTTGGTTGTTTATATTGTTTGTGGTATAATGTGTTGGATATGTGATATATATGTGAAATGCAACGGCTACCAACGACTACAAACAACTACTTGGTCATTTTATTGCAACAACTTCCAATGGCCTCCATCGGTTTTTTGCCGTTGGTAGCCGTTGGAAATGCCTTTGGAATAGCCCCGTGGCTTCAGTTGAAAGCCATTGGAAAGCGTGAATGCTATTCCAACGGCTTTTCCAATGGCCACCAATGGCCGCCAATGGCTGGAAGCCGTTGGAATAGCCTGTCTCTCTTGCAGTGTTTCTATTTAGGCGTTTCATGATTATGGTAGATTGTTCAATATATTCTCAGTACCAAACTTGTTGGCGCTTTTGTTCACAAGATTGGTAGAAGAAAGTCAGATATATAGACACGCACATACACATGGTCGTGTTGGTCATAGTTAGTCAGCTATTTAGAACGAACATGTGTAGTTATGTAATTTGTATTGTTTACAAGGGTTGATATTGTCTCAGAAGATAGCCAAGCAGGATGGTTATGTCTTATAATGTGTTATGACTTAAGATTTCTAGTGTTATATCGGCAGTTGAGATTTCAATACCACGCTCAAGAAGTTTCCCTTGAATTGTGATATACAACCATATGTTTCATTCCTTGTTGGGTTCGTATTCTGATTATAGTAATAAGTTTTATTTTTTCTATTCTATTTGAATATAGATTTTATTAGTTCCATCAGCTTTTCCAAAGGTTACTTAAGAAGCTCTTTATGAAATTCTTTTACATGCATGTGCAATTGAGACTTAATGCCATGTATGTGACAATTCTTAGTTCTTACTTTTTCACTAGTCTTGATAATTGATTCCGATTAACATGCATTGATGGTCGCTACCCATATAAACCCTTTCCTATTTAGTTACTAGTCTTTAAAGATTGATAACATACATTGTTGACCCACATATGAATACAAGCCATGTCAAATTGATGCATTAGATTATGAGTCCAAATCTTCTTTTGGTTTTTTGTATAAATTAGCGATACAGGGATTAGGATGTAAATCTTTAGGTAGCTACTGGTGACGAAATTTTAAGAAGCACGTTGTTTTTTGTTTAATGCCTAAACTTTTGCAAACATTTGAATAAATGACAATCAAATTTTAAGTTAATTGTTTTGTAATTATGCAGAGTTTCTAGAAGTGACATGCTTTGGCTAAGTTGGTTAGACTGAGAAGTAATTATGAGATTGTAATTTTGCTCGTTGATTTTTAGTTTGTGTAGATGTAGATTTTCTTAAGAAAATATGTAGATGCAGGAAAGTACACAAAGGGCCTGAAGATGTTCTTGACCAAGAAATTATGAGATACTGGGATGAGTTGCATAATGGAATAGACGTTTGAACGGATGCATGGGTTCATGTACTTTATACATTATAACTAAAATCTTTTCGTAAAATGTAATACTTGACAATTTCTCATAAATGTCAATGATTTCAACTGAATATTTTCATATCACCATGTATGTTAGCACCAGAATTGGTCACTAACACCCGAAGAAGGATTTGTATAGAGAGAGATCGGCTGTTATCAATACTGGTACTCTACATTGATAATGTGTTTGAATGAAGAAGTTAAGTTAAAATTGAGGAATAATGCCGTGGAATGCAGTAATAATTATAAGAAACAAGAACATCAGATTTATAGTGGTTCGACATAATTGCCTACTTCCACTTTGATCTTAATCTTTATTGATTTTCTCAACAATTGATTATAGATATAATCCGTACACCAATTGCTCGAATGCAAATTCTAAGCGAAAAAGAATGAGTCTTGAAAGCGGTAGAGTCTCTCCAATGTTCTCCCAAAAAAGATCCATTTCACTGTGCCCTTGCCCCTTTATTTATAGGCGAAGATAGGCCGGACTTCCTTTGCGGGCCTAAGGGCAAGATACTTCGGCCTATAGTAAGTTGCTTCTGTGCACTGAGCCAGGAATGCCGAACGGCAGTTGCCGAGCGAGGGATGCCGAATGGCAGTTGCCGAGCGAGGGATGCCGGTCGAGAACTGCCTACATCGATCATCAAGTGGCTCGAGATAAAGTTCTGCCGAATGCCCTTAGTTTGTTGTGGGCTTAAGAACTTACTAACTCCTTTAGTATGCGCCGAGCCAGGGATGCCGAACGGCAGTTTGAAGCAGAGAATGTCGAACGGCGTATGCATGCCGCACGACAATCGTATGCCGAGCCATATATCCAAGCCGAGGTATGCATACCGAACGACACTCGTGTACTGAGCCACATATCCAGGCCGAACGGCATTCGTATGCCGAACGAGGAATGCATCCACGCCGAACGAGGCCTGTATGCCGACCGAGGCCTGTATGCCGAGCGAGGCTTGTATGCCGGGCGATGTACTTATGCCGAGCGAGGCTTTTAGGCCGAGCGGCATGCCTATGCTGAGCGAGGTCTTTAATGGCAAGTGAGGGATAAATGCCGAGCGACATGATCTAGGCGAACGACACTTGGGCCGAGCGACATGCCTATGCCGAGCGACTAAGTGCTGAGCCACCCTAGCCGAGCGCTGGTGGTCGAATGAGCGATGTTGAACGGTGGCACTCAGGTCAATAACCAGTACCTCGTATCCAAGACAAGTTACTGGGTAACATTTTCCCCCAAAGCGTATCGTGTGAATCAGCACGATGCGTTTTGAACCATGAGCAATCCATTTCTTCCTTTAAGCCCTTGCTCTGACTTCTCAATAGTGGATTCTTACGATCTCCTGAATGCCGACCGAGGCCTGAATGCCGAGAGGGACCTGAATACCGAGCGGGGCCTTGAATGCTGAACCATCGAGATATCTTGACCGGTTCCACTGGTTGATGCCTGTTCGCCTCCCCTCTTTCCTATATAAGCAAATACTTCTCTTTTTTCTCTTTACTTTTACTTTAACGCCACAGGAACTCATGAATTTTCTACGAATATTGGCCATCTTCCTAACTCTCCTTGCTTACCCCGAATTTAGCACGTCTTCCCTACAGTTCTTTCCCAAGTCGAGTTTAAACAATTTTCAATCTTGAACCTAACCAGATGCCAAAGCTTCGAACACTCCCTTAGGTAATAACCTCTCACTCAAATGTTTTTTCAAACTAGGAAGTCTTAGCATGAAATTCGAATTCACGAAAATTCTTCAGATTATGGATGGTAGGAATCGTGTAGATAAGGAATACGAATCAAGTAGGTTTGAATATGCCTTAGGGTTGGAACTTGATACAACTTTAATCGATTTCGAATTTGGCGAAACGGAAGGGAGAAGGGAAGGTGAGACCGGTGGTTTCTAGGTTACAGGCTCCTGCTGGATCACCGTGCGTGGAAGTTAGGTTGCTAAAGTGTAACCAGATTGTTGATCGAGGTCGTTCGGTAACCCATGAGCAAGGAAGAGGCGAGTGTCTGGGTAGGTGAGTGAAAACTGGCCAAGTAGGAAATAGGTGGTCTGGTGGTCTTCATACGAGAATGATGTTAGGGAGTTAGGTGGCCAGTGGGTCGACCTCGTGCGGTATTGAGAGTGTGTCAGTGAGTGGGCTGGCTAATATGCATTGAGAGCCGCTCGGCATGGAGAGCCGTTCGGCATTGAGAGCCGTTTGGCCTTAAAGGCCATTCAGCATTGAGTGCCGTTCGGCATTGTGGGCCGTTCGGCATTGAGGGCCATTCGACATTGAGCCTATAAGTAAACAATGTCAATCATTATCATTCCGCCTCGACCGCAACATATGTCAGGTTCAACTACCTTCCACGCCTAATCGCGGGACAATGAATAAGGACCAGAACTCAAGCAAACAAGCATATCGAACTGATTCGGACTGATAACTCCCCAATTTCAACAACTATAAACCTGAGTTTAACCTAATTAGGAAAAATAATTGCCTTCAACATATAGCGCCAATGTCCAAGTTCAAATCTGAAACCATCACAGGACAGGCTCTCGGAGATGGTCAGCAAGGACGGTCTTCGAAGATGATGGTTCAAAGCCTAACTTTATTTTATCAGCTTGATGACTTTTAATTCTTTGGCACTTATACTTGAACGATTGCACTAGTTCACACACCACACAGGGGGGATTAATTTTGTTGTTATGTCTAATGTTGATTGTTTTTCAAATACAGTTTTAACAGGTGTTTCATAAGGTCCTATACTCATTAGAGATGTCAAGAAAATCTAGTTCTGCCACAGTCTCGGATAAACCCGAGCCAACTTCTCAACAGGAAGTGGTTAGAACTTCAAGTCCATCGATAACTCCTGTACAAGATATCTCGAATCCCACGATCACATCCGTCGACTCGGCTCCCGATGCCTTAGATGCAGCGATCTTTCTAGACAATCCGGTCGATTCTCAAGCTTCGAGAATTAATGAAAGTGCTCTTCTTCACATATGCTCAATACATGGAATTCCTTGTTACGATGTACTGTTCCATCGTGACAAGATCATCTTCACTTTCACCCAACCGGATATACGACCTGCAACAAATTTATGTGCTGGGTCGGTAGCGTGCCACCATTCAATTCCTTCCTCCGTGACTTGTTACAGTATATTGAGATTTCTCTATCACAGTTACATCCCAACAGTCACGCGTTCGTATACAACACGTGCATTCTCTTCATGAGCATTCTATTCAGGCTCCCCACTCCTGGCGACATTTGTTATATTTATCGTTTCAAGAAGCGGTCCGACAGCCCATCTTTCATATTCCTTGAGCTACATAACAAGTGCCAAATTCTGGCTGGAGCATGGAGCAAATTTGCTCAGTATAAGCAGGAATGATTCTACGTGCGCTTTCCCCCGGCTTTGCAAGGAGATGACTGGAAGGGAGTAAGTTTCTTTCCTTGATCAATACTTGTATTCGACGGAAAGTGCACCTTTTCTAACCCTTTTTCTACTTTTACAGGTATCAGCCTACGTCCCGAAGGCTTCGGGAACTCTGAGGCCGTTGAAGCTATCCGAGCTATTCTCGTGGAAGACCGGGATATCAGATCTATCATTTCCAATGAATCGCTCTCCAAATTTGGGCTGCTGGTGGAAGGTCGCCGAATAAGTCTTCCTCACAGCGTCACTATAACCGGGTCTGCCTTGGACAAAGGCAAGCCGGGCCTTCAACACTTGATGCCCCTGACACACCAGAGGAAGGCGAGATTAGAGAGGCTATGGTGTCAGACACACCTGGTGAGAACATAAGTCTCGCTCGGGAATCGGTGGTTGAAGCATACGACAACGATATAGCGCCTCCCCCTTCGAAGGGAAAAAAGAAAATGGCGTACAAACCGAGGAAGAAGACTGTTGGTGGAACCTCAAAAGTTACAATCACTCCAGTAGAAAAAAAGTCGTCTCCTCGACACTTGGAGGGTTTATTGAAAGATTTATCTGACCTCACCATTCCTGACGATTTACTCAATTACGGCTTCAACGATCCGGAAGCCCTTAAGCTTCATTCGCCCACGAGAGGCGATGCAGGTGCTCAAGCCCATAACCAAGGAGAAAAAACTCCTATAAATAAAAATAAAGAAACTAGTCCGTCGGGGGAAATATTAGGACACACATGGGCACGTGCACTTCACTTTGCACCTAAATTTCAACTATCACTCTATTTTTTCTAACTTGTTGTCATTTAATTTCTGCGTAGGTAATATGGGGTGTACCCATCTTTCATCATTCATATCAAGATTCAGGCTTCGGAAAATGCCGTGACAGAGAGGACATGGGTGATCGAGACTATCGCCTCTGAGAATCATCTTATCGAAGAAAAACATACAGCTAGACTTTCTACTCTCACGGTCCTCCTTTTCAAGCAGAGAAAGGCAAGGAGAAATCCACGCATAAGGGGTCCCGGCCAGAGGCTCACCGAGACCAACATTCTGGTTCATCTAGTACCAGGCAATCTCGGGAACCTCACAAAACATCTGTAGTCTCTAGGCAAACTCCTCCCGCTTCTATACATGATCCGTCGATAGCAGAAAGACTTACTAAGCTCAAGGCCACATTCCCGAAAATATGCTTCGATGGTGTGAAATTTCTTCCAGCGATTCATCACATCCGAGGGCAAGTCAAACAAAGCGCCATCACTTGCAGCAACGATGTCTACGTTCAGCATGATGTCGTTGTTCATTAAGTAGAGAAAGGGTCAGAAGTCTCCATCAAACGCCAACATGAAATTGATCGTCTGAAGCTCGAAGCCATCCACGACAAAGACATCATTAAATCTCAAGTTGAAGAGCTTCTCTCATACAAGTCTCAGCTTGAAACTGCCCAGAAAAATGCCAAAGACAGAGCTGAGGTAGTTAGTCGTCTAGAGGCTACTCATAAAAAAGATTGACGAAGCGGTCCAACGCTGTGGTGCCTTGGCTTTAGAGAAACACACAGTCCAAAAGGAGAGGGATGCATTCGCTCAGCGAGTCAAAGATTGGAAGAGCTACTACTCAAAGAGAGAGATAAAAAAACTGCTACTCCGGAGGAGTCGCAACGATATTATGATGAGATTTTTGCTACGCGACTCCTGAAGACAAAGCTCGACGACGAGTTTGAGATGCTGAAGGATGAAGTCCGTGAGGAGGGAAAAAGAGTAGCATCCACGAAGATTGATTCTCGCCTTGACGCGGCTATGAGGTTGGAAAGGAGGAGATTAAATGCATGTTTGATCCGCTTATTGCCGAGTACAACGCTTGAGTTCTCATGCATCACGACCTAACATTTCTTAGCAAGGGTTACCTCGAATCTCTGCCCGAAGCATGGGAAACTTTAATAAAGATCAGAAAGGTTGAGTTAGGCACCGAAGAGGTTGATAAGGAGGCTTTAGTAAAGGAACTTCTCAGGGGGAATGAGCCTTCAGACTTGTCTGCAGCGAAGCCTCTCTATAGCAAAGATTCCTCCTCATCAAAAGGAAAGAACGACATTGCAGGTCCGCCTAGAACCGGGTCTTCCCTTCCTCCCCTACTCAATCGACCAGTCGACTAGTACTTGATCCGTTCAAGCAGCACGTTGGTTACGACCCGAAAGACCCTAGCCTTGACATTCATGTTCTATCTCCCATTCCAGAGGGTTAAACTCCATGGACGGTTGAGGGTTAGCAAGAAATCGGTACACAATTTTTCTTTTTAAAGTTCAAAGAGCCATCATTTTCAGCGAGAGGTTACTGTATTCTAACGTTTGTCTCTTATGATTTTGCATAGGCCGTTCTGATCCTGAGCCAACTCCAAGGAGCGATGACGCCATAGAGGAGAAGGAGAAGACGAGTGAGGCTATTCAAGTGGGAGAGATTCCCGATCCTGATGCTTAAGTGATTGAGGCGCTTGACGAGGACAAGTTCGAAAATTTGTCACCCATCGAAGAAAGTTATGAAGTTAAGATTACACGTGCCTCCGGACACACTTCGAAAGTGAGCATGAAGGAGCAACTTGCGAAAGAGAAAAGCACCCTTTCGAATGCATGAATTCGAAAGGTATGAATGCAATAATATGGGCTTTGAATAGGTCCAAAGCGGCTATCCTTTCGAAAGCTTCATTTTAAAATAAAAGGACGGTAACTTTATCGAAAGCTCTTTTATAAACAAAGGCAAGTAGCTACTGGTTCGAAAGCTTCCATCTTTTAAAAACAAAGATAAGTTAAAATTATTGATCATGAGTTTTGATTCATGACAAGCTTCAACGATCAACGATGAGATTAGACGATCAAAGCGACAAAAATAGAAAGCTATATACATGTGGTGAACTACAAAGAAACTAGACTTCAAATCCGAGTACGCTATAAAAATCTTTATTGTTTGAGTCGTGGTTATAGTTTATAATTGTTAAAATCACTCCTAAAGTAGTTTACACACACTATACAAAAGTTTTAAATATATATACACAAAATAGTGTGCACAAGTGCTCACTGTGCAAAAAAGCACAGTTCAGTCGTCTGGACTGAATTCACCAGTCGAATGAATCTGTATTCTTTGCTTTGACATGCATATGTGCACACCACTTTGAATATTCATTCAACTAGATATTTTTGACCAGTCGAATGACCGTATGCAATTTCCATATTTCCTGAAGGGTTGCTTCTCTTTGCGAAGAGTAACGATCCAATTCGAAGAGTTACGAATGCAACTCTTGATCGAAACTCTTCGTGAACAGTAGCAACCTTATATACTATATATATAGATCTAAATCCATGATTTTTACCATTGAATTTCCTTCAGTCTATTCTATTCTCTGGTCTATATTTCTTGACTATATTTCTGCATTCTAAAAGCTTTCTAACTAGAGATATATTGCTTGAATCTCAGAGTTAATTATTGTATACTTTGATTTAAAGCAATATCTTCCTTTCTAATCTTGACACACACAATATATACTTGAGGATTTGATCATAGGAAGGATGTACTATCAAAGACAAATCAGTGTTATCAAGAACACAAAGCATCAACAACTTTATCGAAATTGTAGAAGTCCTGTTAGTTTGTATTAGGCGGAAAAGTCCTCTTCGTCTGTTGAGGCGGAAAAATCCTGTTCGGCTGCTCAGGTGTTGTATACCTATTACTCCGGGTTAAGTGAGGGGTTATTAAGTGAAATTCCAGAGGGAAGTCTAGGATTGGAGGTAGAATGGAAAGTTCGAATTAGTATAAAAACTCTTGTTGTGCTTATTCTTATTTACTTTACTATTATTATCTGTTTCCACATTTAGGTTATAATACATTCCATATTACACGATTCTATGCGTTAGCTGTATGGCATACGCACTTTCATTTGGTATCAGAGTACGGTCATCTAATAACCATTACACAGTTATTTGATATATTCTAGTAATATGGAAAATAACACAAACAATAGTTTTATAGAAGGCCAATCCACTGCACGACCACCGCTATTCAATGGTAGGATTACACTTATTGGGCTATAGGTATGAGAATTTATATGCAAGCAAATGGTTTTGATTCATGAAATATCACACAATCTGAATATCATATACCCACAACTGAATATTATACATAGTCAAACACACAAAATTAGATGCTATTACAAATGCTAAAGCTAGGAATACGTTGTTTTGTGCCTTGGACAAGAATGAGTTTAATCATGTTAGCATGTGCAATACTGCATATGAATTATGGCGAACATTGAAAACAACTCGTGAAGGTACTAATAAGGTTAAACAAAGCAGGAAATTTATGCTTAAGAATCAATTTCAAAATTGTAGAATGAAATAAAATGAGTCCATTAATGATATGTATTCTAGATTCCAAGATGTTTATCATTTATTATTCGGACTAGGAGATTATTTTTTTTGATTTTGATATAGTATCAAAAATCCTAAACTCTTTAACGGATGAATGGGAAAGAAAGGTCTAGCTATTGAAGAAGCAAACGATCTTTCCACTATGAAACAAAAAGAGTTAATAGGAAATCTAATGTCATATGAAGTGAATTTATAGGCAAAGAAAGTTCAAGCTCAAGATAAGAAGAATCTAGCATTTCAAATAGAAAAAGATGATTCAGATACAGATGAAGAGGATATGGCACTTATTGGAAAAAAATTCATATTTTTTTTGAAATTCAAAAAGAATAACAAGTTTAGGAGTAACAAAAGTAACTCCAACTACAATACTGATAGAAGTGAACCATCATCTTCAGTCATGAAATGCTACGAATGTCATAAGAATGGCCATGTAAAGAGAGATTGTCTAGAACATAAAAGGAACAAATTCAAGAAGGATAAATTTAGAAAGAATGCTTTTCAGTCACTTGGGATGAATCAGACACATCAGATAGTGATAGTGATACCGACAGCGACAATGAACAAGCTAATGTATGCTTCATGGCCACAAAAGACGATGTAAGTGATTTAAGTTTTGATGATTTAGTAGAAATTAATTCAGAATTAATAAATTTAATAAAATAGATTAAAAAGATAAATAAGGAATTAACAGAAAAACTGAATAGATCAAAATTAGAAGTGAGTATGCTAAAAGATGAGAAGAAAATTCTAGAAGAGGAACTTGAGACTACTCAAGAATCTAATTCTAATTTAACTTCCAAAATATCTATGATTACTCAAGAATTAGAAATTCAGAAAAATAAGAATAATGATCCATCAGTAGATATTAAAGACTTAAAATCTAGCCATAAAGTTTTAGAATAAGAAAATTCTAGTCTCAAAACAAAATTAGTAAAAATTTCTAATTTTTATAAAGGAAGAGAGAATCTTTCTAAAATTATATAAAATTCTCAATCTACCTAAAATAAATCAGGACTAGGATATAAAAAATTATTTAGACCAGAATTTGGAAAAGGTTTGAATAACATTAAAAATAGGTTTAAAAAGGATATTAAATCAACAATTTCTAAGGAAATTAAAACTACAATAATATGGACTCGTAAAACAAATAATAATTTGATTAGGAATAAATATATTAAATCATTCATGGAAACTATTCATTATAATGATAATTATATTTTTAAAGGGAACTCTGAACCCCATTGGGTTTGGCTTCCTAAGTTTTAACCGTTAGGACCCTAATGGAGGAAGTGGGTACCAATATTATTCTTTATTTTTTGCAGGTACCACTTAAAAAGAGAGGAAAATGGACATTGGACAGTGGCTGCTCTAAACACATGATTGGTGATAAAGATATGCTAACCAAGGTTATCTACTCGAATGGAGGATCAGTCACATTTGGAGATAACTGCAAAGGCTATATCATTGGTAAAGGCAATGTCAACAGCAACGGTACCTTTAATTTACCTCTCATTACTGAAATTTTATTAGCCAAAAGTTTAAAACATAATTTACTATGTATAAGTCAATTATGCGATAAAGGTTTTAATATATTGTTTTAGAAAATAAATGCAATATTACTAATAAAAATCAAGAGTTAATCTTTGAAGGTATACGAGATAGAAATATTTGTATTTTAAATATGAATATAAATAATAACTCTAACATGTGTTTGGTAGCAAAAGAAAATGATTTTTGGCTATGGCACAAACGATTTTGTCATATAAATATTAAAACTATGAACAAGTTAGCCAAAAATAAACTAGCAAACGGTTTACCTGATATAAAATTCAAAATTGACAACATCTATAATGCATGTCAATTAGGAAAATTGACAAAATCTTCTTTTAAATCTAAGAAAGTAATATCTACTGAACAACTACTTGAACTATTACATAAGGATCTTTTTGGACCTACTCAGATTCAATCGATCAATCATAATAGATATGTGTTTGTTATTGTAGGTGATTTTTCTAGATATACATGGACTATATTCATGAAAAATAAAAGCGATACTTTTGAAAACTTTAAAATATTTGTCAAAAGAATTGAAAATATTAAAGATTTAAAAATATCAGAAGTGATCATGGAGGAGAATTCCAAAATGAAGCTTTTGAACATTTTTGCAATAAGAAAGGAATTAATCACAATTTTTCTTTTCCTAGAAACCACAACAAAATGGAGTTGTAGAAAGGAAAAATAAAACATTACAGGAATGTGCGAGAACTTTATTAAATGGAACCATTTTACCAAAACATTTTTGGGTAGAAGCTGTAGCAGCCGCTTGTTACGTTTTGTATCGTGTTTCTATACGACCACTAACTAAAAATACTCCATATGAACTACTAAATGGAAGAAAACCAAATATTTCATATTTTAAGGTTTTTGGTTCAAAATATTTTATTTTAAACACTAATGATCAACTCGGTAAGTTCGATCCAAAATCCAATGAAGGAATATTTATAGGTTATTTAGAACAAAGAAAAGCTTATCGAATTTTTAATAAATGAACTAAAATTATTGAAGTAACTCTTCATGTTTCTTCTGATGAAAACTTTATAAATAAAAATAATGTCATTAATGAAAATATAAATAATATCAAAAATCACTTGGATGATGATGATATTATTCAAAAAGTTAATGATAATAATAATAATAATATTACAGAAGATGAAAACATTATTCATAATGATGAAAATATAAGATCTGCACCTAGAATATTACGGGATCACCCTGTTCAAAATATAATTGGAGAAGTAAATTCAAACGTTAGAACTAGACACCAATTAAATCAAATGGGTCATATAGCATTTCTGTCTACTATAGAACCAAAAAATATAAAAGAAGCCTCTACAGATGACTATTGGATTCTTGCTATGGAAGAAGAGCTAAATCAATTTGAAAGAAATGAAGTTTGGGAACTTGTTCCTAGACCAAGTGATCAATCAGTCATTGGTACTATATGGGTGTTTAAAAATAAAGCCGATGAATTAGGTAATATAACTAGAAATAAAGCTAGACTAGTATCGCAAGGATATAATCAAGAAGAAGGTATTGATTATGAAGAAACCTTCGCTTCAGTCGCTAGATTAGAAGCCATACGCATTTTATTAACCTTCGTATGTTTTCACAACTTTAAATTATTTCAAATGGACATAAAAAGTGCTTTTCTAAATGGATATATTAAAGAAAATTTTTATGTTGAACAACCACCTCTTTTCATTCACGAAAAATTTCCAAATCACGTCTATAAACTTAAGAAAGCTTTATATGGTTTAAAACAAGCGCCACATGCATGGAACGATCGTCTTAAGAAATATTTAATAGACTGATTTTGAAATTGGGAAGGTTGATCAAAATTTATTTATTAAAATGACTAAAAATGATATTTTAATTATTCAAATATATGTAGATGATATTATTTTTGGATCAACTAATGAAAAATTATGTTAGAAATTTTCAACTATAATGACTAATGAATTTGAAATGTTACATATGGGAGAATTATCATATTTTCTTGGATTACAAATAAAACAATTAGAAAATGGAATTTTTATTAATTAAGAAAAATATTGTAATAATCTGATTAAACGGTTTAGTATGAAAAATACTACAGCCAAACCAACTCCGACATCTCGATAGAGATGAAGAAGGCAAAAGTGTCGACCAAAACTATATCGTAATATGATTGGATCATTACTATACTTTACTGCCAGTAGACTTGATATAATGATGAGCATTTCTTAATGTGCTCGATTTCAAGCAGATCCTAAAGAATCACATATGTGCTCAATAAAACGCATTATTTGTAAATTAAGCAAAACCAAAGATTTCAGATTATTTTATCCGAAAGAATGTCCTTCCGTATTAGTATCATATAGTGATGCTAATTTTGGAGCAAGTCAGACAGATTGAAAGAGTTCGAGTGGGATGTGTCACTTTGTTGGATGTTCCTTAGTCTCTTGGTTTAGCAAGAAACAAAACTGCGTTTCCTTATCGACGTGTGAAGCAGAATATATATGTGCCGTTTTAGCTTGTGCTCAAGTCATCTATATGCAACAAACACTAAAGTATTTCGATATACATTCAAATAAATCAATAATATATTATGATAATACTAGTGTAATAAATCTGTCTAAAAATCCAATAAATCACTCACGAACCAAACATAATGATATACAACATCATTTTCTTCATGATTGTATTGAAAAGGGTTTAATAAATTTAGAATTTGTAAATTCAGAAAATCAACTAGCTGATATTTTCACTAAACCATTAAATGAAAATATATTTATAAAACTAAGAAGTGAACTCATAATAATGTCAATAAAAGAGTTATAATAATATTTGTTAATAAAAAGGAAAAAACGTGAAAAATAAAATATATGATTTCTAACCATGTCGGGATTCGAACTCCATCCATTCCTAAATTTCTAATGTCTATAGCCACTTGAGCTATGGGTGTTTCTTGTTACAACACAAAGTCCACTTTTTGTTCAAAACAAAATTTTTGAAATTCAAAAACATTGAAGCTGGTAGGGATTGAACTTTGGTCTCTTTATTGGAAGTCTCATGTGTCTACCAGTTTGGTAGTTATTGTTTCTTGTTCAATAGTAAAAACTAACTCATCCTATATTAAATTAGCTCGAAATTCTGTCAACCACACATTTTCAAATCATTTTCCGACCTTGAATCATTAATTTATTTATATATGGTCTAAAACTAATTTCATTTTCTGACCATAGAAAATACAGGTTTCTACTCCTATACATACTTAAAATTTTGAAATGTTGCATACACTTTTCAAATACAATTTAAATACAAGCTTCATATATTTTATTATCACATCATAATGGCGTCGCAATCCTCAGACAACTCACACCTCTCCTACACAACACCTTCCTCAGATAGCTCCGACTATCTATCACCTACTCCAACACCGGAATATAAACTGGTACGTAAGTGGGAAAGCTATCATACCGGTTATACACCGGATGATAAGAAGGGAAAACAAGCTAAGTTCATCTTGCCATTGACTAAAGAGAAGATCGAAAATATTCATCACTACCAACAACAACAAATGGACCTACAACGTGAATTATATTTCGAACAAAAAGTAATGGCAAGATACTTAAATTTTTGGAACAAATTGCAGTCAAATTTTGCAACTCTAAACCCATAGACGCATATAAACCATTAATAAAGCCGTGTTCATCGCTCGACCACTTAGTTGGATATCGAAATTCATGGGATCCTTTTCTACGATACTCTCCTCGAACTCCAAACTCATGGGATCACAAATTCAATCAATCACCAGCAAACACGTCATCAAAAGAAGGATGATAAGGAGAAATTTAAGGCTCCAAAGAAATCACCTTCAAAATAAATCATATTCATTGATGATCACTTTGTTTTTGAAATTTTATTATTAATGCATATCTTCGTGTAATCTTCAATATATATATATATATAAATAAAATTTTCAATTAGTATTATATTTTGTAAAATTATTGTTATATTATATTATGAAATCATCGTATAAAATAAACTTAGTTGCATTGCAATATAAAGAAAGCAAAAGTCACTGACAGAAGTCAGTCGACAGGACCAAAATGTCTAGTCTATTGAACTCATTTCCAGAGCAAAAAGCTTCACGAAAAGGGTTCAGTCGATTGAACTTTTTAGTTCAGTCGACTGAACGACGTAACAGAGACGCAAAAAACCCTAGGTTATAAACCATTCACGTACATTTTCTTTTATAAACTCATTTCAAACTCAAAACATTCAAAACCCTAAAACAATCCAAAGCATTCCTAAATCAAAAATTCTCCAAATCATTCAACATCATGGCTCCTAGACCTCAGAAAAGCAACGAAGAGCAACCTCAACCTCTCTAGAACCAATTGATATGCAAATTGTCCAATGGCTTTGCAATCTTGTAGTGGTTGAACGGTGGAACGAAATGAAGGAATCAAGATTTCTAGAAGGATCATTTGTGGTTTACCCTGAATTCATCGCATATGGAATTCAAAATTTGGCAAGAAGAAGTCGTCTGGAACCTCTATTAGACCACAATTAGAATAAGGTAAAAATTAATCAAACTATGGTGAAATTATTTCTTGCTAATCTCAATCTAGATCACCAAACTCCATGGAATAGAGATAATTGTGTTTGGAGTCTAGTTTGTGGATGACAAGTATTTTTCTCTTTAGCAAGAATAGGAGACATAATTCACACTTCGGTAGATGGAATACCATTGGAAGACTTAAATTGCGATATCAATATACAAGATGAGATAAGCTATCATTTCCTTTAAGATAATATGAGAGAATTGAAATCTATTTCACTACGACCGACAATAAGGATTTTGCATCGTGCCTTAATGAAAACAATACTTCCAAGAACTAGATCATATCAATTGGTATACCCGAGAACTATAGAGCATTGTACGCCATGTATGGGAATGTTCAAATAAATTGGCCCAAACTTATTCTTGATGAACTTCTAGTATTCAATCAAGGGAAACAAAATATAATCTACTACGGAGAATACATTATGAGATTTCTTATGGACCTTCAAGTGCCAATACCCGACTCGGACACTTCAATTGTAAAAACTCTTAATAGTCGAACGATAAGCCTCATAAAATTACCCCCCAAGACCCCTCCATATCATGACATTCCAAGATTGGCAAAACCATCCCTGAGATCATCAAGAAGAAGCACCACTACAAAGACAAGGCGATGAAATTCAAACCAATACCCTTCCCAAGGAACATGTGAAGCAATCGATCTTATAGCTCGCAATCAAGTGATATTAGATTCACGTGTTAAACTCCTTGAAAAGAAAATTGATAAGAAGTTCAATAAGATAAAGAGCTTCTTTGGCATATTATAGGAAGCTATCTCTTGCACCGCTAGTTCATCTACCTCATTCGGAAAACAACCAGCACCGGAATTTACGTGGACAACATCGGATGAGGAAAAAGAAAGTGATATGGACAAAGATAAGGGGAAGAGGACAATGATTCTCGGAGATGACAAAGAAGAAGAATCCGATGAATGAAAGGGAAAATGGAAGTGAAAATTTGATTTTTTGGTAAGTTTTTTTTTGTGAAAAACTATGATATGCTTTATGATGTATGTCTGTGACATTGTGACCAAACATTTGTGCTTTCATGATGTTTGTATTCGAATTTTTTCTTCTTCTGTGGTGTGATATGTTCGTGAATTTTTATATGATAATGTTTATGTTCATATTTGTAATGATGCGTAATGTCTCATTCTACAAATATTCGTTAGTACTCTGTAATTGTTGAATTAAGTATTCGTTTTTGTCGATGACAAAGGGAGAAAAATTTGTGTACTAACTTTTTATGTAGGAATAGAAAAGTCGCCACACATTCAGGGGAGGAATATATAATCTTAGTTATATATTATCATGTATAAAGAATCGTCAAAGTCGATCGTCATCAATCAAAAAGGAGGAGAATGTTGAATTATGAGTTTTGATTCATGACAAGCTTCAATGATCAACGATGAGATTAGACAATCAAAGCAACAAAAAAGAGAAAGCTATACACACATGGTGAACAACAAAGGAAACTAGACTACAAACCTGAGTACGCTATAAAAATCTTTATTGTTTGAGTCGTAGCTATAGTTTATAATTGTTAAAATCACTCCTCAAGTAGTTTACACACACTATACAAAAGTTTCAAATATATATACACACACACACACAAAATAGTGTGCATAAGTGCTCACTGTGCAAAAAACATAGTTCAGTCGTCTAGACTGAATTCACCAGTCGACTGAATCTGTATTCTTTGCACAGACATGCACTTGTGCACACCACTTTGAATATTCATTCAACTAGATATTTTTGACCAGACGACTTACCGTACGCAACTGCCATATTTCCTGAAGGGTTGCTTCTCTTTGCGAAGAGTAATGATCCAATTCGAAGAGTTACGGATGTAATTCTTGATTGAAACTCTTAGTGAACAGTAACAACCTTATATACTATATACATATATCCATGATTTTAATCAATCGAATTTACATTAATCTATTCTATTCTCTGATCTATATTTTTTAACTATATTTCTACATTCTAAAAGCTTTCTAATCAAATATATATTGCTTGAATCTCAGAGTTAATTATTATACACTTCGATTCAAAGTAATATCTTCCTTTCTAATCTTCACACATGCAATTTATACTTGAGGATTTGATTATAGGAAGGGTGTACTATCAAAGACAAATCAGTGTTATCAAGAACACAAAGCGTCAATAACTTTATCGAAATTGTAGAAGTCCTGTTAGTTTGTATCAGGAAGAAAAGTCCTCTTCGGCTGCTGAGGCAGAAAAATCCTGTTCGACTGCTCAGGTGTTGTATACCTATTCCTCCGGGTTAAGTGTGGGGTAATTGAGTGAAATTCCAGAGGGAAGTCTGGGACTGGACATAGAATGCGAAGTTCAAACCAATATAAAATCTCCTGGTGTGCTTATTCTTATTTACTTTACTATTATTATTTGTTTCCACATTTAAATTATAATACATTCCATATTACACGATCCTAAGTGTTAGCTATACGGCATATGCACTTTAAAAAAAAACCCTTTGAAAGCTTAGTTTCGACACGGTTCCTTCCACCCTTCTCCTACCAAAGGGTTGATACCATGTGTATTAGTTTCAAATGGGTCATAAGCGAAAGTATGGTGTTGAAAGCTTGCAGATGGAAGTGGCGAAGTAGTAAATTTAAGCAAAACCGACTTATAGCCTTTTAAAGTAATTTCTTTTCAACTAACTTGCCTTATTTGTCAAAATGCAATAGGTTACCATTTCTTTATCGACAATCCTTTTCTAAAAGTGCTGCCTACTTCATAAATTATCAAATCAAAACATTTTACAAATAAGCCGGTCTCCTTGATAAAACAAATAAAACATTTAAGTCCTTTAACTTAAACAATTTTATAACCATAATAAAATACTTAGGAAAAATTCCCCAAAAATCATCATAATTCACTTTTAATATGTTTTCTAACATTTTTAAATTTTAGACTCAAAATCCTTACATAATTGCTTTAAATAATTTAAACCCAATATTAGTTATTTTCTTCCATAGACATTTCATTGTAAATCTACAATAACGTATAAAATTATGAAATCTGCAACCCACTTCTAAATGATGTTTTTGGTCATATGTCCAAAACACAACTCATTTGGATGTTATCAAATTGGTTTTCTACCCCAAACATATCATAAAATCCATTGAAATTGTATAAATCATCAACAAGAATATATTTCTATTCAACAAACCCAATAAGGCATATAACTTGCAAAATAAATTCGGACTAACTTTGAAACCGAAATAATTATTAAAAATGAGATGTAAATCTAATTATTCACCTTGGCTTGTTGTTAAGAAGGTTTAGATTTTCTCTTTGATTAATTTTTTCAAGTCTTCTACTTATTCCTAGCTTATCTTCTTTTGATTCCTCTTAATGGTGGCCGAGCTACCCTTAGTTTTTACTTTTTTTTGTGAACGTAAGAAATGAATAAGGAAATGAAGGATAGAAGGGTTTAGGGTATAAGAACAAAGACTATTCCCATTTTACCCTTTTTATATTCCTCCTACTTATTTTAAATTTTCTTTTTCTTGTATATTCATCAAGGCACGGCCCCTTATTAAATGACAAATCTCAATCGCTTAATTATTATCATTATTTTATTTAATTTGTCCAATTAAATGTTCTAAATAATGTTACTCAAACTTAGGGTCATCACAGTCTCCACTCCTTAAAGAATTTTGTCCTCGAAATTGCAATAAGGTACCCATAATAGTCAAACATAAATGTAAATCATACCATGAAACAAGTCAGGATAATTATCTCTAATCCTTCTCTTAATTTCCCAAGTATAGTCTCTTTTGTCATTACTCCACTGGCTTTGACTAATTTGACTGCTTTGTTCCTTAGTTTCTTCTCATCCCTCGCAACTGTACGAATTGGTTTTCTAACTATAGTCATATCCGATTCCATTACTAAATAATCAAACACAGTCAGTGCAATAGTAGTTTCTGGATTACGAATACACTTCCTTAGATGAGAAACATGAAAAACATTGTGGATTCCTACCAAATTGTTTGGTAACTCTATTCTATATGCGAGTTTTCGAATCCTTTCTACAAAAGGAAATGGTCCAATGAATCTCGGTGCTTGTTTTCCTGATTTTCCAAATTGGATTACACCTTTCATTGGTGATATCTTGATGAAAACATGACTCGGACTAAGAACTCTAAGTCTTTCCGTCTTCTATTAGCATAACTCTTTTGCCTAGACTGAGCTTCTTTTATTCTAGCTTGAATTAACTCAATCTTTTTTGTTGCTTCACTAACCAAATCTAGACAAGGAACTAACCTATCCCCGGTCTCTAACCAACAAATGGGAGATTTGCATGGCCTTCCATACAAA
Organism: Allium cepa; assembly: GCA_030765085.1. Classification (NCBI taxonomy): domain Eukaryota; kingdom Viridiplantae; phylum Streptophyta; class Magnoliopsida; order Asparagales; family Amaryllidaceae; genus Allium; species Allium cepa. The sequence goes on along the minus strand of CM060937.1, from coordinate 355,022,686 downwards.
GCTTCAAACGGTGCCACCCCTATACTACTCTGATAAATGTTGTTATATGAAAACTCGATTAAGTGTAGGTGGTTTTCCCATGATCCTCCAAAATCTAGCACACATGCTCTTAACAAATCCTTTAAGACTTTTTTAACTCTTTCTGTTTGTCCATCTGTTTGCGGATGGTAAGCGATACTCATCTTGAGCTTGGTACCCAAAGTCTCTTGTAGACTCTTCCAGAACTCGCTAGCAAATAAAGAATCTCTATCTCTTACTAAACTACTATGAATTCCATGTAGTTTAACTATATTCTTCACGAATAATTTAACCAAAACAGGTGTAATCCTGGTTGACTTAATTGGAGCGAAATGGGCACACTTGGTCAACCTGTCCACTATGACTCATATACTTTCATTTCCTCGATTTGATCTTGGTAACCGTCAATAAAATCCATTGAGATAGAATCTCATTTACAAACTGGAACATCCAAAGTTTGAAGCAGCCTACTCAGCTTCTGATGTTCAGCTTTTACCTGTTGACAGTTCAAACACTGCCTTACCTATAAGCCTACATCTCTCTTCATACCTTCCCAGAAGAAACTCCTTTCCATTTCCTGATACATCTTAGCACCTCCTAAATGAATAGTGAACTTTGAACGATGGCATTCTCCAAAATCTTCCTTCCTAATGTTTGCCACATTTAGAACACATAATCATCCTTTCTTCCTCAACCACCCATTCTGGTCAAGACTAAAATCTTTCAAGTTATCGCTATCTGTTCCATTCCTTAGTATTCTGATCCATTCATCTAATAATGGATCCTTACCTCACTTAGAAGCAATCCTTTTGATCATTACTGGTCGAACTTCTAAATATGACAACATAGCAGTTTCCTTACTAGAACTAGCTTCAAATCTCCACTATATTCTACATGTAGTCAATGCTTCTAAAACTTTCCACTCAGCTGTGATGCCCCACCTCCATACTCATGCTAGCCAAGGACAGTACAGAGTAATGACGTCAACTAGCACGAAAAATAAGGCTGTTGAGGAGCGACCATCTGTGTAATTGCGTTGTGCGAGCACCGATATGTCAGATAGTACAACATGCATTTCATTTCAAGAGGAAATCCGACACATCAATACAAACTCAAAGCTACTACAGAGTGGCTATATAATCTTCAAAAACAAATATAGAAAGAAGCACAACACAAATCATTCATAGATATCCATATCACAAAGGCGGAAATAGATATGAATATAACACATAGAAGTGTATTCCAGGGTAGTGGTCATACAACATCCACAACATCACAAAAGAATTGATACAAGTGCTAGACAAAAGAATAAGTATACATCAAAGAGTCTCTATCTCGAATGTATAAAACAAAAACTACTAATCTAAAGTAGTTAGCCAAAAATTACGTGACAGTCCCTGAATAGAAGTCAAGCAGAAGCACCTGTAATATCTCGGTCTGACCCGAGTATTATTTAATAAGAAAATAATAAACGGGTTAGTCTAACTATAAATATCAAATAAAAATGAGATAGGATAAGAGATACGATAAAAACATATGATAACAAAAATATCATACTGCGGCAAGTATACATTACATAATAACAAAAATCATACAATATCTTAAGAAATCTCAAAGCACTAAAAAAATGTCACATTCTTTATTTTATTCACCAAACCACAAACATTGACAAATATATCAATGTTAATCGCAAAATTGGTGAAAAAATATATTCTAGAAATCATCAATTGGAAATCCAGAAAGCACAAAGAGGGAGGCCTATCAAAAAATGGGAGCATAAAAACTCACCAACGCATGCATCACAAACGGAACGCTATTCCATGGTCGCTAACCATCAATTTTGAGACGAAGCTCCACAAAACGGTCCGAAGACCTTTGAGCCGAAGCTCCACAAAACGGTCCGAAGACCATGGGTAGCTACCCCACAAAAATTGAGCGAAGCTCCACCAAAGGATCTTCATAGATCCACGAGTGTAAATTACGCCAAGCTAGTAAATAAATGAGTTAGGATTCATGTCCCATAACCAATGGCTTAACTTAATTATTTACGAGCAAATTGTAGACTTCCACTCGAATATAAGTGTAAATTACACTAAGTAAATATATGAGTTTAGCTTCATGTCCCATAACCCCTAGCTTAACTTAAATATTTACGAACATATTGTAGATTTCCACTCGAAAGTTGTCACAAGAGTTCAATCCAACAAGTCCAAGAATTAACCGACAAAGTAAACGCAAGCGTTTCATACCACTTGTTTTACTAAGCCGTTTAATTAGATTTCTCTTACGAATGAGGTAAAGGTTTATATAAACTAATAGATTCGAAAACGGTTTTAATAAATGAGCTTTGTATTAAAATAGTGTTGAAATCGTTTTGATGAAAGAGTTTTGATATTTACTACTAGTATAGAAACCTTTGTATTTTAAAGCGACAAATCACAGAAATGATTGTAGAAACAATCAATCGCCAAAAACTCACATACGAAGCTGTGAATCAAATCCATAGAAATCGATACCGAATCCATCAAAAATGGATATTTACAAAAATCCCGAATAAGAAGTCATCAAAGTCGATAATAAATGATAACAACAAATAGGATCAACACGAATCGATAAAAATTGGATATCAACACAAAATAGGCAATTTGGGCTGAAGCAAGCAGGTCAGTCGACTGGACCAGATGGTCAGTCGACTAGCACAGAACCTGGAAACTCTTGGGTTTCCAGGTCAGTCGACTGAACCATTAGGTCAGTCCACTGATATGAGGACAGAAAATTTTCTGTCCCCTGGTTCAGTCGACTGAACCTGCTTCATTTGCAGTTGCAACCTAGCTACCTTGTGGGGCAAAATCCATAACACGAAACGGAATGGTGCGAGCAAGCAACGACGACGAGAGATTTACGCCTAGCGACAACCCAGCCTTGTATGGCTCTCCGAAGCACCTCACTAATGTGTTCAAACATCAAAGATTGGATTTTTGAAAGATTTAACCTCAATAAACCAAAAGTTGGAATATGCACCAATTCAAACCAAATCAAAAGCAAATGATCATAAACAAGTGTTAGGAATTCATACCTAACAACAATGATAGATATAGACATAGATGTGAGATAATAATCTCACCTTTAAAGCCAAAAACTAAGAAGGAGAAGCTTTAAAACAAGGCAAGATCAACCACTCTTCAATCTCAACTCAAGAAGCTTTCTATCTAAGCTTCACTTGGATTTTGGAGCCAGAAATTGAATTTGCAAAGAAGACTAGGGCTTAGGAATTTTAATTTCCAATCTTTTCCCTCATTAATCTCTTGAGCTTGAGAGTGTTAGGAAATGAGAATCAATGAAGAGGAGATGGGGTGGAGCTAGGGTCTTATGTTAGGTTATTGGGCTGAAACCCAAACCCAAAACCCTAAATGAAAATGTCGAAATTCTAGCTAGCTCCAAACATATCGATGTTTATACTCAAAAAGGTCGCAAATGACATTTTGGACTCAATGGAAGTGGTCTCGAGTCCCAATTCGACTGTTTGCAAAAAGTAGATTTCGGGTTGTTACAGACTCCCCTCCTTAAAGAAATTGCGTCCTAGCAATACTTAAGAAGGAAATAAAAGGTAACAACCATAAAAGCATATCAACACAAAAGAAAATTTGAAATAAGAAGTTCACGTTAAAGAGCACGATAGAGCAAGTTCGGATGTGTTCACTCCATGAATTCTCTAGATTCCTAAGAGAAATCCTTAGGATTTAAGGACCATTGAACTTCTACAAGAGGAACACCTTTATTTCGAAGGCGTCTAACCTCCGAAGCAATAATACGAATCAGATGTTGCTCTCAAATTAGGTGAAACTTCAATTTCTTCAACAACACCGGGCTCAAGAACAGAATCAGAATCTCAAAGGCATTTCTGTAATTGAGAGACGTGAAATATGTCATGAATAGCAGAAAACTGAGTTGGTAATAAAAGACGATAAGCCATGGAACTAATACATTCGGTGACGGGAAACAGACCAACATATCGAGGCGCTAATTTTCCCGATCGACTGAAACACACAACAACCTTCATAGGTGAAACACGAATAAACACAAAATCTCCCACAGGAAATTCTACTCTCCTTCTTCGGTTATCGACATAGGATTTTTGCCTACTTTGAGCTTCCTTCATCCTATGACGAACAAGGTCAATCTTTTCTGTGGAATCACGAATAAAATCTGAACCTAAAACCAGCTTCTCACCGGCCTCAAGGCAACAAGAAGGAGATCGGCATGGCCTTCCATAGAGTGCCTCGAAAGGTGCCATAACAATATTAGATTGGAATCTATTATTATAGGAAAACTCCACAAGACAAATATGATCTTCCCAACTTCCACCAAAATCAAGAACACACGCATTAAGAAGATCTTCAAGAGTTTGATTCACACGCTCGGTTTGTCCATCAGACTGAGGATGATAAGCGGTGCTAAAATTAAGCTTCATTCCCAAAGCTTTTTGAAGACTCTTCCAAAATCCACTAGTGAACAATGGATCATGATCACTAACAATAGAAGTAGGAACCCCATGCAATTTAATAATTTCTTTAATAAAGAGCTTGGCCAAAAGAGGTATGGTCCGATTGGACCGAACGGGAATAAAATGGGCGGATTTTGTAAGTCTATCAACTATCACCCATAGGCTATCATGGTCTGAACGAGAACGTGGAAGGCCGTCAATAAAATCCATGGAAATTTGGTCGCACTTCTAAATTGGAATGTCCAATGGTTACAATAACCCACCAGGCCTTTGATGCTCGGCATTAACAAGTTGGCAAGTCATGCAACGCTTAATGAAGTTGGCAATATTAGATTTCATTCCATCCCAATAATAAAGTCGCTTCATATCCGCGTACATTTTACTACTACCGGGATGAATGGTAAATTTAGAATGATGAGAATCTTCTAAAATATCTTTACGAAAATTACCAATATTTGGCATGATAAGTCTACCAACTTTTCGAATGCCGCCACGAGCATCAATATAAAAGTCTTTCAAACCTTCAATATCAATTTTATCCCTACAACTTTGGCTAAGAAGAGCCAATTCGGGATCTAGCTTTTGAGCTTCAAAAATGCGGTCTAAAAGAGAGGGATGAGCCTCAAGGCTACATAAAACAAGAGATGAACATGAACCGGATTCACGACCTCGAATCTCACAAGTGGACAAAGTCTCGAGATCATTCCATTTGGATATCATCATTGAAATAGCTACTTATTGCTTACGACTAAGTGCATCGACAACACGATTTCCCTTTTTGGGAGTATAAAGAACATCAAGATCATAAGATGCAAGGAACTCGAGCCAACGTTGTTGACGCAAATTAAGTTCCTTTTTGAGAAAATATACACTTCAAAGATTTATGATCGGTGTAGAGAACAATTTCTCTTCCCAAAAATAATGATGCCAATTCTAAAAGCGAAAACAATAGCCGCAAACACTAGATCATGAGTTGCATACCTAGTCTCGATAGGCTTTAATTGCATAGAAGCACAAGTGATAGAACGTTCCCTTCGGGAATCAAAAGAATAGGAGTACTGAAAAGAAAGAGTTCTTTTAATTGATCCGCTTTCCCAAAATGTTAAGACATTCAAAATTATAGTTAACTTTATGTAATCATCTTTCTAGAAAAATTTACTTATTCAAAGTCAATTTACTGTGTCTGATTGTCTCATCATAGTGTTTAGGAAATCCCTATCGATAACTTTGATCAGGCGCATCGACCAGAATTCTTAAAGCACTCAATGCGCAATACAACACAAAATCATCTTCTATAGGATAAAAATATCTCTTAAAATTTTTATGAACATTCTTTATTCGTTTTAAGAACAAAATCCAATTATACTTATAAATATCTTATGAAAAAGATTTGCAAATTTTAAATTGCTGTTTTTATCCATAATCGATAAATTCAAAAACGAACTCATCAAGATATTCGTAGAATACTCGATTCATAAGATGGAAGAAATAAGCTGGACAACTCGAATGACATCACGTGTCATTCATAAAAATCATAACGAGTGTGGAATGTGGTAAAAGGGGTAAGCTATCCCCCACAGCTTGTAGCATAATGAAAAATGGTGGTAAAGTCGAACTGGAAAGACCTTAGCACCACTCAAAAGATTGCGTAGGTGATAATCCTAAGACAAGCTCAAAAATACCGGGAAATTCTAGTTCTACTCGAATGAGAGGAGTAACATCTTCCTCAACAAGTGAGTCTAGAAAATAAAATGATGCCACCAAATTGGAATTGAAATCATTTAAAAAAAATGGAAATGTGCTTAACAGATTGAAAATGTCGAAGATGGATAGTCCACTCGAGACATGGAATATGGCTTCATATAAAAAAATCAAGCCAATTCTTTCACAAAAATCAATTCCGAAACCTAAGTAACGCATAACATGCAAATCGACCCGAAAAGAATGATCGCATAAAATAATCTCGACATCTTTTCAGAGCAAACTGAGCGTTGCAGATCCATTATCCAGATTCGCAATTCTCAGTGAAGTCATCAAGCCCAAAACATTTAAAGAGAAGAATCAAAAAGTTCTTTTGATACAAAAATAATGAGATGAACCCATATCAACAAGAACTCAAATAAGATAATCACAAAACAAATGTCATCAAGGATTGAATGAGAAATACCTTGACCAAGTGAAGTGCTACTAGGCCTTTGCACAATAGTAAGCCTTCCCTCCCTCTTGCTTGAAAGTTTGGGACATGAAGATAAAAGATGACCCGAACTCTTGCAATAACGACAAAAGAGAGGTTTCAGACACCTATTAGCATAATAGTTCGTGGAACCACAATTGTAGCATTGTCCACGACTAGAGTTAGGAGCTTTTGCTACCAGGGTTTCTTGTTCCTCTTTCTTCTTGCTTTGAAGTATGTGGAATGTAGAAATATGATGACCTGAATTTTTGCAATAGCGACAAGAAACGGCCTTGGACACCTATTTACATAGTGGTCCATAGAATTGAAATTGTAGCATTCTCCACGATTAGGGTTTGGAGTCTTTGCTACCGAAGTTGCCTGTCTCTCTTTCTTGTTGGGATTAGGGCTTTTGAACTTAATATGCCTCTTCTTGTTGTTATCGAGGCTCTCTTTGGAACCTCCAACATCACTATCACTTCCTTTATCGACCACTTCTAGTCGAAGAGTGATATCTACAAGCTAATCGAAAGGAACTTCTAGTTTCAGAGGTAAAACCTTTGTGGGGTCCTTACTTAAATCACAGATAAACCTTTGGTTCTTTACAAGATCCAAAAGTTGTTGGGAAGACATAAATATGCCATCCAGAGCAGGACTATTGGATTGAGCAACGCAAGGACTGCCAGAAATAACCATCTCTCCTTCCTTAAGAAAGAAAGAAAGAAAGAAGAGGAAAAAGGTTATTCTTAGAATGAATATCAAACAATCATGATTGATAAAACAAGGCATCACAAAATAAAATAGGAAATAATAGGTCCTAAGACTCGAATAAAATCCTAAGGCACGACTCCTAAGAAGAACTTAGGACGATGATCCCCGCTAGATTATTCTACATTGTTCCAAAGTTTGGCTCTGATACCAAGATATGACGCCCCACCTCTATACTCACGCTAGCCAAGGACACTACGGAGTAATGCCGTCAACTAGCGCGAAGAATAAGGTTGTTGAGGAGCGACCATCCGTGTAATTGCGTTGTGCGAGCACCGATATGTCATGTAGCATAACATGCATTTCATTTCAAGAGGAAATCGGACACATCGATACAAACTCAAAGCTACTACAGAGTGGCTATATAATCTTCGGAAACAAATATAGAAATAAGCATAACACAAATTAGTCACAGATATCCATATCACAAAGGAGGAAATAGATATGAATATAACACATAGAAGTGTATGTCAGAGTAGTGGTCATACAAGATCCACAACATCACAAAAGAATTGATACAAGTGCTAGACAAAAGAACAAGCATACATTATGGAGTCTCTATCTCGAATGTATAAAACAAAAGGTACTAATCTAAAGTAGTTAGCCAAAAATTAGACGACAATCCCTGAATAGAAGTCAAGTAGAAGCACATGTAATATCTCGGTCTGACCCGTGTATTATTTAATAAGAAAATAATAAACGGATCAGTCTAACTATAAATATCAAATAAAAATGAGATAGGATAAGAGATACGATAAAAACGTATGATAACAAAAATATCATACAGCGACAAGTATACATTACATAATAACAAAAATCATATAATATCTCAAGAAATCTCAAAGCACTAAAAAAAAGTCATATTCTTTATTTTATTCACCAAACCACAAACATTGACAAATATATCAATGTCAATCGCAAAATTGGTGGAATACAAATTCTAGAAATCATCAATTGGAAATCCAGAAAGCACAAAGGGGGAGGCGTATCAAAAAACAGGAGCATAAAAACTCACCAACACATGCATCACAAACGGAACGCTATTCCATGGTCGCTAACCATCAAATTTGAGACGAAGCTCCACAAAACGGTCCGAAGACCTTTGAGCCAAAGCTCCACAAAACGGTCCGAAGACCTTTGAGCCGAAGCTCCACAAAACGGTCTGAAGACCATGGGTAGCTACCCCACAAAAATTGAGACGAAGCTCCACCAAAGGGTCTTCATAGATCCGCAAGTGTAAATTACACTAAGCTAGTAAATAAATGAGTTAGACTTCATGTCCCATAACCACTGGCTTAACTTAATTATTTACAAACAAATTGTAGACTTCCACTCGAATATAAGTGTAAAATACACTAAGTTGGTAAATATATGAGTTTAGCTTCATGTCGCATAACCACTAGCTTAGCTTAAATATTTACGAATAGATTGTAGATTTCCACTCGAAAGTTGTCACAAGAGTTCAATCGAACAAGTCCAAGAATTAATCGATAAAGTAAATGCAAGCATTTCATACCACTTGTTTTACTAAGCCGTTTAATTAGATTTCTCATACAAATGAGGCAAAGGTTTGTATATACTAATAGATTGGAAAAAGGTTTTAATAAACGAGCTTTGTATTAAAATAGTATTGAAATTATTTTGATGAAAGAGTTTTGATATTTACTACTAGTACAGAAAACTTTGTATTTTAAAGTGACAAATCACATAAATGATTGTAGAAACATTCAATCACCAAAAACTCACATACGAAGCCGTGAATCAAATCCATAGAAATTGATACCGAATCTATCAAAAATGGATGTTCCCAAAAATCCTGAATAAGAAGTCATCAAAGTCGATAATAAATGATAACAACAAGTAGGATCAACATGAATCGATAAAAATTGGATATCAACACAAAATAGGCAATTTGGGCTGTAGCAAGCAGGTCAGTCGACCAGACCAGATAGTCAGTCGACTGGCATAGAACTTGGAAACTCTCGGGTTTCCAGGTCAGTCGACTGAATCATTAGGTCAGTCGACTGATACATAGACACAAAATTTACTGCCCCCTGGTTCAATCGACTGACCCCCTGGTTCAGTCGACTGACCCTCTAGTTCAGTTGACTGAACCTGCTTCATTTGCAGTTCCAGCCTAGCCCCCTTGTGGGGCAAAATCCATAACACGAAACGGAACGATGCGAGCAAGCAACGGCGATTAGGGATTTACGCCTAGCGACAACCCAGCCTTGTATGGTTCTCCAAAGCACCTCACTAACGTGTTCAAACATCAAAGATTGGACTTTCTAAAGATTTAACCTCAAAACACCAAAAATTGGAATATGCACCAATTCAAACCAAATCAAAAGCAAATGATCATAAACAATTGTTAGGAGTTCATACCTAACAACAATGATAGATATAGACATAGACGTGAGATAAAAATCTCACCTTTAAACCTAAAAACTAAGAAAGAGAAGCTTTTAAAACAAGGCAAGGTCAACCACTCTTCAATCTCAACTCAAGAAGCTTTCAATCTAAGCTTCTCTTGGATTTTGGAGCTAGAACTTGAATTTGCAAAGAAGACTAGGGCTTAGGAATTTTAATTTCCAATCTTTTCCCCCATTAATCTCTTGAGCTTGAGAGTGTTAGGAAATGAGAATGAATGAAGAGGAGATGGGGTGGAGCTAGGGTCTTATGTTAGGTTATTGGGCTGAAACCCAAACCCATAGCCCTAAATGAAAATGTCGAAATTCTAGCTAGCTCCAAACATATCGATGTTTATACTCAAAAAAGTCGCAAATGGCATTTTGGACTAAATGGAAGTGGTCTCGAGTCCCAATTCGACTGTTTGCAAAAAGTAGCTTTTCGGACTTAAGTCCGACTAATGATGCTATATTTAAATAAAATATTTAAATATACAGTCGTAAAATATACGGGTTGCTACACTCAGTTATCATTGTCAATACTGCATTCTGATGTTTCCTACTAAGTGCATCTACAACCTTATTACCTTTTCCCAGTGTGTACTCAATTCCAAAGTCATGGGTGGCTAAAAACTCTAACCTTCTCTGCTGTCTCATATTCAATTCCTTCTAAGAGAATAAATAATCAGTGACTTATGATCGTATACAACTCGAATCTTTCTCCCAAAAGGTAATGTCTCCACACCTTCAATAAGAAAATTACTGCAGCTAATTCCAAATCATGAGTTGGATATCTAACTTCATACGGTTTGAGCTATTGAGAAGCACAGGCAATCACTTTACCTTTTCGCATTAACACAGCCCCTAGCCCTGTTCCACGTGCTTCTATATACACCACTATGTCCCAATTCCCCTTTGGACAACTAACACAGGCGCATTAGTCAATAAGTGTTTTGATTTCTGGAATGCCTCCCCACACTTATCAGTCCAGAAAAACTTCACATCTTTCCGCGTTAGCTTAGTCATCGGTGCCGCTATCCGCAAAAAATCCTTAGTGTATCTTTGATAAGAACCAGCTAATCTAAGAAAACTCTTTATCTCGGTTCACTGTTTCGAGTCTCTTCTAATTATTTACCACCTCAATCTTAGCCGGATCTACGGCAACCCTTTCTCTGAGACTGCATAACCAAGAAATTTTACTTCCTTCTTTTAGAAATAACACTTCGTACGCTTTCAGTTGATGTTGCCTCAACATTTCAAGCACCACTCTAAGATGAACTTCATGCTCTCTTTCATCTTTAGGGTATATCAAAATGTTGTCAATGAACACTAACACGAGCCTGTCCAAATGCTCCCGAAAGATTATGTTCATCAAGTCCATGAAAAATGCTGGTGCATTAGTTAGTTCGTACGACATCACTAACCATTCATATGATCTATATCTTGTTCTAAACACCGTCAAAGGAATACTATCCTCTGCTACTCTAAGATGATGGAACCCTATTGCCAAATCCTACTGGGAAAATACTCTGGCTCCGCTCAACTATCTAAACATATCATCAATCCTAAATAATGGATATCGATTATTTATCGTCTTCTCATTCAACTTACGATAATCGATACACAACTGTAATGATCCATCTGTTTTTTTGCAAACACTGCGGCTACTCCCCAGGGTGAACTACTTGGTTTGATGAAGTTCTTACTTTCTAAATCCACCAACTGTACCTTTAGCTCCTTCATTTTGGTAGGTGTCATTCTCCTTGGCGGTCTACTCACCGATTCTCTTCTGGGTACTATATCGAAAACTCGATAGCTCGTTTCGATAGTAGTACTACTATAGGCTCAAAGAAGTCTATGAAATCTCCAACAACGAAAACTTGGTTCAACTCGTCTTCTTACTCCATAACACCCAAAAAAGCATTTACCCCAAAACTAGGGTTATTACTCTATCACTACAACAATGGTTTCTAGGTGATATTTTCCTGTCATGGCAGAATATACTAACATCATATTTACTTAACCAATTCATACCCAAAATAATTCTGAACCTTATATAGTCAAATACTTGCAAATTGCAAGAAAATATATGAACTAACAATTCAAACTCTAAGTGGTCATATCTCATCCCAAGAGTCGTATACCCATCTATCAAATTCACAACCCTTAAGGAAGGAACTAGATACGAGGGTTCTAAGTTAAGCTTATCTACCAAACAATGAGATATAAAAGAATGCGTTGTGCCAGTATCAAATAGAATAATTGATACTCCATGGATCAAAATCTTACCTCCTATTACAAATTTTCCTTTCTCCTCAGCTATTGGTCTTGAATTAGCTGGTTCCAATGCAAAAATCTTGCCTTTTCCATGCTTAGCTGGTTCCTTGCACTGGTTCTTATAATTTCCAGTCCGATCATAGTTAAAGCACCTCACTTCTTTCTTATCAGCAGCTTTCTACCCTTTTCCTATCTGACACTTATGAGCATAGCGTCCCTTCTTGTCTCATATATAACAAACTACTTCGACCTTCTTTTTCTTGGCTGCTCCTCCTTTCTGAGTGCCTTTCTTATGGAAAAAATTCCTCTTCTGGTTCCACTCACTTTGAGCTTCCCCTACTTTGTTACCATCATGAAAAGCAAGCATCTCCTCTTGCTTCAAAGCCATCTCAATAACTACATCACACGGATCCCTGATATGTAGCAGAGTCGCTTTAGCAAGTTTAGGTTTCAGTCCCCGGATGAACTTCTCATTCCTTTTGATAACTGTATTAATCGTAGCTTATCCATATCGTGGTAGCTCCTCAAATCTGGTTGCATACTCAAGCACTGTCATATCTTCATGCTTCAACTCCATTAAATTCCCGAGCAGAGTTGACTTAGCAATATCTGACATGAATCTTTCCTTAAACCTCCTTCTGAATTCAGCCCAAGTCATGGTCTCATCATTAACTCCCACAGTAACACTATTTCACTAGTACAATGTTGCTCCTTACAACTGTCTAGAAGCAAGCCTCCTCTTAAGCTCATAATTAAGACCTAAATTAGCAAAAATCCTTTCGTAATGAAGTGACCAATTCTCTACTACAATTGCGTCATCAGTCCCGATAAACAGCTTTCCTTCAAGCCTAGCATAATCTCTGCTTAGTACTGCATAGTTATTGACCACCGGAGCACCTTAATTTCCTCCTTTAACATTTCTTTCGACTGAACCTGCTGCAACTCTAGCCTGCATCATATTAACGAAGAACTGATATATAGCTCCAATATCAGCTTGCGGCACTCCTAACCCATATTAGCAGCTTGTGCATGACCTAGATTCCTTCTATTGTTTGGTCTGGCATTCCTATTGGTGGTGGTGCTTCCTTCACTAATGTTAACTCTTCCTCTCCTAGTATCCATATCGTACGTCCTTAAAATATGCATTCGAGTCTGTGTAAATATAGAAGAATAGCTTAAGAGAGATGGAAGAATTGAGATAAAGCATATACTTATATATAACAAATACAAGTATGTTATTATAGCGTTATCCCATACCTAAATCTTTTCTATGATTCCGTAGGATTATGTTTTCAAAATCATTTTAAGTTTGAAATCTCTTTTAAGTTTTCATAAACCTATGCTCTGATACCAGGTTGTAACATCCCCTATCTTGAGGCCAGAAGCTAAGCGCTATAGATGATGCAGTCATCCATAGTATTAATTTCCAGTGGAAAAATACGGTAATGTTAATGGTGTCCATAATCAACAATCTGACTTCTATTAGACACAATATTGGGCCGAATGCCCATAAATTTCTTTTTCTAGGGTCAACTGAACGTAATGGTTTTATGAGCTCACCGATAACATATCTTTACTCTGTATGTTCCCTTCAATGTGTAAACTCAATTTAGTTCCACCTGCGACAAGCCATACACACTGGAATTTTGGACTTATTTTAGCTAGGGGCTAATAGCAAAAGTATATGGCGCCACCTTACACGAGTCCCATCCGGTCTTCTAATATCCGAGTCATAAACTAGGGTTATCTACCTTATGATAATTTCATTTCCAGTCATATACTTAGGGTTAGCTACCCTATTCAAATCTCATTTCCTTGTAAACAAACTTTGCAAATGATTTACCCTTAAAATCGTAACTTAATAAAACAAGGAAATCATACTCTTTGCTTTACTTAATACTTATGCCATGACATATGTTTTACACAAAATAATGTTGATGAAATCTTATCAATGAGATGATCTGTCCCTTCACAATAAGTTAAAACCTCCTTTTGACTTAGAAAGCTTTAAGCTACAAGGCCAAAACAATGTCTTCGAAATCTTTATACAAACCTTAAACAATCTGCTTTGAATTCATTGAAAGTACCCCTTTCAAAACAAGTTAACCACTTTAGCCTTGAAAACTCTAGGCCCAAAGGCCAAAACATACCTTTCGAATGTGTTGAAAACAGACTTTTAGAAATCATTACTTAAAGCCTTAGACATTCCCTTTTATAAAACCATTTAAACATGCCTTTCGAAGGCATAGGAACCTTCCTTTTAAAACACTTATCTTACCTTTCAAAACTCTTATATTATACCTTCCAAAAGCATTGGGTTCAAGTAAAGGTTTGTGGAAATATTGCTTCGAAATAATATAAAATCATCCCATTCGAAACCATCAGGTTCAACATTTAATATAACTAATGGGTCATAAAGGATAGGGGCGAAAGCATCACTTTCGAAACAATCCTCTTCTGAAACCATTACCTCCGAAACCATTTAAAAGCGGCTATAAACCCTTTCGATGGAATTATGAAGGCGACTTCAAAGTAGAAAAGCAAAAGCACCCTTTTGAATGCATGGATTCGAAAGGTATGAATGCGGTAGCATAAGCTTTGAATAGGTTCAAACAGCTCCTTTTGAAAGCTTCGTTTTAGAAAAAAGGCGGCAACTCTATCGAAAGCTATTTTCTAAATAAAGGCAAGTAGCTACTGGTTTGAAAGATTCCTTCTTTTAAAAACAAAGGTAAGTTAAAAACAACCCATTCTAAAGCTTGGTTTCGAAATGATTCCTTCCATCCTTCTCCATTCCACTACGCACCAAAGGGTTGATACCATGTGCACTAGTTTCGAATGGGTCGTAAGCAAAGTATGGTGTCGAAAGCTTGTAGATGGAAGTGGCAAAGTAGTAAATGTAAGCAAAACTGATTTATAGCCTTTTAAAGTAATTTTTTTCGACTAACTTGCCTTATTTGTCAAAATGCAATTGGTTACAATTTCTTTATCGAAAATCTTTTTTTAAAAGTGGCGTCGAGTTCAGAAATTATCAAATTAAAACGTTTTACAAAAAAGCCATTCTCTTTTATAAACAAATAAAACATTTAAGTCCTTTAACTTAAATAAGTTTGTAACAACAAAAAAATACTCAGGAAAAATTCCCAAAAAATATTCGCAATTCACATTAATATGTTTTCTGTCAAATTTAAATTTTAGACCCGAAATCCTTATATAATTGCTTTAAATAATTTAAACCCAGTATTAGCTATTTTCTTCTATAGAAAATTCATAATAAAATCCACAATAACTTAGAAAATTATGAAACTTGAAAAGTACTTCTAAAATAATATTTTTGGTTATATACCAAAACGCAACTCATTTGGATTGCTTCTAATAGGTTTTCTACTCCAAACATATCATAAAATGCATTTGAAACTGTTGGGCGAATTCTCACCCAGAAGATCTCAAAACCAAGAAGCCACAGTTTCACTCGGGTTCGCAATCTCCACTTCATTCAGCACGACCAATCACCTTCCCATTCGGCCTTGACTCATTCGGCCTTGACACATTCGGCCTCCACCTCATTCGGCCTCCACCTCATTCGGCTTCCTTTCCACCACCGGTCCAAGCAGACAACACCGAACCAACTTCCAAAGCCACCACCGAATCAACATTCCCCTCTACTGCCGAACCAGAGGGATGCTGCCCCATGCCGAACCAACCCATCAACAAGGCCACCACCGGACCAAACGAGCACCGAACCACCTAACTACCACCGGTCCATACCTACCACCGATCCAAAGCCCAATGCCGAACGAAGCTCTGCCGAACCAGGTGATTGCCAGTCCAGATTGTCTCAGCCCGGGCCCACCAGCAGCTATATACCTCCAAGACCCCTGTCCCCTACCTCATTCTATAAATAGAGGGGTAGGGGTACAACAATGGCAGACAAGTTTGAGAGCTCAAGCAAGGAAGGAACTTTCAAACTACTTTCATATACTTATATACGAAGCATCGTACTTGTAATCTGAAAGAAAGAAGATAATAACATATAAAGTGGACGTAGGCACATTCTGGCCGAACCACTATAAATCCGCGTGTCTTTTACATTTCAGCCCCTACTTCTTTTATATTTACATACTCATCTAAAATCATTGAAAATCACATATAATCAACTAAATAATACGACTTGGAGGTGTTTGTCCATTTTTTGTGCAAACATTTTTGGTGCTTTCACTGAGAATTGAACTCAAGCTTCAGCTTCTCCCACTCAACCTTCTTCTTAACAACATCGCTCGTTACTTAGAAATCATGCCTTCCAAACAGAGAAAGGATGTTAACAAAGGAAAGAACATCGCAACTAGCAGCCTTCCAGATCCAGCAATCGCAGATCAGCCCACTTCAACAGCAGTACCAGATGAAAATCAGGAAAATCCAACTGGTCCCGCAACGGAACAACCAATCACTAGGGCAGATCTGGACAGGGTTGTGGCTGAAGTAACTAACCGCTTCACATCCCAACAAGAAACTTTGGTGGACCAACTCATGTCACGCTTAAGGGATGCTGAAGAGTCCAACCGCAACACTGAATCATGGGGTGAATCCCAATCTGGAGGATCTCGGAGGCAACAAAGGTCTTCCCTCTTCGAAGAAGCTATCAACAGGAACAACAATGATAGGGGCCGCGCCCGGACTCAGCCCGAATTCCGACTCGAGGAAGCGCTTGGAACCGAACCCAGTGGGGGAGGCACCAGGCGAGGATCGGATGTAGCTGAGCCAGTCATGCCACCTAATCATAGAAACCCCGCTGAACGGAGCCGAGCTAGGACCCAGCCCGAAGTTGACCCCATGGATATGCTCGAAACAGAACCCCACAGGGGAAGATCAAGGCAGGGAGCAACTGTAGCTGGTCCTAGCGTGCATCCAAGCGGCCAGAGACAACCACTGGATAATGCTAGAAGTGATAGACTATACCATCCCTACAGGTGATCTGGACGAGATAGATCCCGCAGGGAAGAACCAAGCTCGTTTTTGTCCGCTCCAAATTCTGACGAACGAATGGCACGATTATTCAGAGAATGTGTCCAACGGGAGCAAAGGGACCGGGGAATAGGCGCTAGGGTCATCAGCCCCTTTACCCGAAACATCGAAACTGCCATCACTCCCCGGGAATGGAAAATGCCAACCATGGAACCTTACAAAGGAACTTCCGACCCCATCGTACACTTACAGAGATACACCCAGCATATGCTCATGAGTGGAGCAACAGAAGGAGTATTATGTAAATGCTTTCCGCTATTCCTAGCAGATCTAGCTACCTCCTGGTTCTGCCATCTACCCCAAGGATCCATCAGCTCATGGGAGATGTTGAAAGAAAGGTTTATTAGCCAGTTCCGCATCCATGTGGAACAACCCAAGGATGCTTATTCTCTATCCAATGTCAAACAGAAATCCGGAGAGACGCTGCAACAATATCTAACACGGTTCAACGCCGCAGCGGCAGCAGTTCAAGATGCCGATGAAAAACTCACTCTAATGGCCCTCTGTAGTGGTGTACATCCAGACACCAAGTTTGCCAGAAGATTAACTAAGGAAAAACCAGCTACCTTGCCTGATTTCTTCCATGAAGCTGGAAAGTATATGAGACTTGAAGACGCTGCTACGGAGAGGCAGTCAGGGCAACAAGGCAAGATAGTTCAGGACAAGGTTCCCACTGCGGCTAAGGACGCTCGAAGAAATGAATCTAGAGACAATGCTGGGGGCAGGAAGGTCGAAAAGCGCCAATATCGACCAGGACCGAGATTTGACTCCTACACTCCTTTGAATGAAACAATCGAAAACATCTTCCTAGCCACTCAGGGCGAACTCGGATACAAGCGCCCCCCGCACAAGAAAGAATCAGATAACGCACTCAAGTCTGGAAAGTTCTGTCGCTTCCACGAATCCCATGGGCATGACACCAATGAATGCCACCATCTTCGGGATTTGATCGAAGAACACATTAGAAGAAGAAGGCTGGAACGCTATGTGAAAGGTCAGAACAGGACACCAACTCCTGTCAATGAGAACTCAAAGCAACCCCTCCCAGAAGTAGGCGGAGGGAGTCGCAACAATCACAACACCAGTGGCTCTAGTCAAGAGAAGATAGTGGTCCTTACCATCTCGGGAGGACCACACATCGCCGACAGAAGTTGGGCAGAGATGGAAAGGTATGGCAAGTCGCTTAGAAATGCAGAATGCTATGTTAACTCCATCACGGAAGAACGCCACCCGAAACGAAAAGAGAGCGACGACATCATATTCAGTAGGCGTGATTTGGAAGGAAGACAGTACCCACATATGGATCCTATGGTCATCTCTGCCTGGTTCGGTCCAGCTAAAGTTTTTCGGATTCTAATAGACACAGGAAGCTCCGTAAATATCCTATTCAAACATGCTTTCGACAAAATGAAGTTATCAATGAAGGATGTATCCCTCTGTGACAAACCACTGCACGGTTTCACTGGAGATGCAAAAATGCCCCTCGGGCAACTTGACCTCTTCGTCGAAATAGGAAGTCATCCCCGCTCCGTTGTGCGAAAACAAACGTTCGTACTAATAGAAAACCACTCGGCTTACAACGCCTTCTTGGGAAGACCAGCCTTGTCTGACTTCCAGATTGTATTAGCCCCCTGGTGTTTGAAAATGAAATTTCCAACAGACAACGGAGTAGGAGAAGTAGAAGGAGATCAAGATGCTGCCCGAGACTGCTACGTAACTGAACTTCGCAATAACCGTAGAAAGAATAAATGAAAAGATGCAGAGACTACTCTCTGCATGAAAAGCTTGGAGGCATAGCAACTAAAGAAAGCCCCTCCTCTTCGATACACAAGCGATCCCTTCAATGAACTAGACCCCAGGGATAAAGAGGAGGAGGCTACCGCCGAGCCTGCAGAGGCTATGGAATTCGTATCTGTAGACAAGCACGATTCAAGTAAACTATTAAAAGTCGGATCTCAGCTAAAAACGGAGTTGAAAGATCAACTCATTGACTTTCTCCGCCACAACTTAGATGTATTTGCGTGGACCCATGCCGATATGACAGGAATCTCCCCCGACATAGCATGCCACATGCTGAACATCGATCCCACCAAGGTACCAGTAAAGCAGAAAAAGAGGACCATGGGGGCAGAGCGATCGGCAGCCCTTGATGAGGAAGTAAAGAATCTACTTGCTAATGGCTTCATACGGGAAGCCATCTACCCAGAATGGATCGCTAACCCAGTGCTAGTAAAAAAGGCCAATGGAAAGTGGCGAACATGTATTGACTTCTCCAATCTGAATGACGCTTGCCCAAAAGATTGCTTCCCACTTCCCCGAATTGACCAACTTGTGGACAGCACAGCCGGACACGAACTCCTATCTTTTATGGAGGCATACTCCGGATATAACCAGATTCCCATGCACGCTCCTGATCAAGACCACACTAGCTTCATCACCGACCGCGGACTATATTGTTACAAAGTCATGCCTTTTGGACTCAAAAATGCTGGAGCTACCTATCAGCGCCTCGTCAACAAGATGTTCGTGGAACTAATAGGACGAACTATGGAAGTGTATGTGGATGACATGTTGGTAAAGTCCAGGAAAGCCGACGACCATGTAAGCCACCTGGGCGAGATGTTTCAAGTACTTCGCCGATATGGAATGAAGCTGAATCCTCTAAAGTGCTCCTTCGGAGTATCTTCGGGAAAATTCTTAGGATTTATCGTCCACGCCAGGGGAATCGAAGCAAACCCTGAACAAATCCGGGCTCTAAAAGAAATAAGGATACCCTCCACTCGAAAAGAAATGCAGAGCCTAAACGGAAAGGTGGCCGCCCTAAGCAGATTCATTTCCAAGGCAACTGACAAGTGTGTCCCTTTCTTCGAAGCTCTCAAGAAAGACAAAGGGAGATTCGAGTGGACCGATGAATGCTTAAAAGCCTTCCTCAACCTAATCGAACACCTTCAGAGACCACCAGTACTCTCAACTCCAAATGAAGGTGAAGTGTTATACCTATACCTCGCCGTATCATCTCATGCTCTAAGCGCCGCCTTGGTAAGAGAAGAAGACCGCACACAACGCCCGGTTTACTTTGTAAGTAAGAGATTTACAGGGGCAGAGGCTAGATATCCTAAACTAGAGAAATTAGCATATTGTTTATTGATCGCGTCACGAAAACTGCGACACTACTTCCAGTCTCACTCCATCAGGGTTCTAACCGATCAACCGCTAAGACAAGTGCTCCATCGTCCTGACACTTCCGGGCGACTCCTCAAATGGTGCATCGAACTAAGTCAGTATGATATCACCTACCATCCTCGCACCACTATCAAAGGACAAGCCATGGCCGATTTCATTGCCGAATTCACTACCAACGAAGGCAAGGAACAATCCGAAGTAGCAAAAAACATCAAGTGGAACCTCTTTGTAGATGGAGCATCGAACGAACAAGGCTCGGGGGCAGGAATTGTGATCATCACCCCCAGGGGAAGAAAGTTGTACTATGCATTAAGGTTGGAGTTCACGGCCACTAACAACGATGCTGAATATGAAGCAGTAATAGCGGGATTGGAGCTTGCCCTGGAAATTGGAATCAATTCCTTATGTCTTCATAGTGATTCTCAGCTTATCGTAAAGCAGGTACTAGGAGAATTCCAGACTCGAGGAGAACGACTCACAGCATACCTAAAGAAAACCAAACTGCTGCTCGATCAATTGGACCACTATCTAATCAAACATATTCCTCGAGAAGAGAACCAAGAGGCAGATGAACTTGCAAAGCAAGCTAATATGAAGAATAGCACCATTTTCGGAACACTAGCCATCTCAAGGCAGCTAGCCCCAAGTTTCAAACCAGTAAATCTGGTAACTGCAATCGAAGAAGGAACCTGGATGACTCCCATCCGGAAATATTTGCAAGATGGCACACTGCCCGACAGGCGTGACGAAGCCAAGAGGATCTTGAGGAAAGTTCCCCACTACACGATACAAGAAGGCATCCTCTATCGGCGTGGCTTCTCTGGCCCCTTATTGAGATGCGTCGCTGGAAGGGAAGCCAAGGAGATCTTATCAAACATCCATTAGGGAGGATGCGGAGATCACACTGGGGGGCAGACTTTGGCAAGGAAGATACTCCGATATGGATATTACTGGCCCACACTAAACAAAGACGCTCTAGACTTCGTCAAGAAATGCGACAGATGTCAGAAATTTGCCAAGATTCCTCGACTGCCCACAAATGAAATTACTCAAATGACCAGCCCTTGGCCCTTTGCTGTATGGGGAATTGACTTAATTGGCGAACTGCCAACGGGCCGAGGCGGAGCCAAATATGCTGTAGTGGCAGTCGATTATTTCACCAAATGGGTGGAAGCAGAACCTCTAAATAAAATATCTTCAACAAAAGTTATAAACTTCTTGATCAAAAATATTCTGTGCAGGTACGGAGTCCCACTCAAGATCATATCAGACAACGGACTCCAGTTTGACAGCGAAGAATTTGCCGACTGGTGCCAAGAGCATGGAATTCATAAAAGCTTCTCATCAGTAGCTTATCCTCAGGCAAACGGACAAGTTGAAGCTGTCAACAAAATTCTCAAAACCCTAATCAAGAAGAAACTTGAAAAGTCAAAAGGCGCTTGGGTGGACGAACTTCCTACGACACTATGGGCATACCGCACGTCTTTCAGAACATCAACGGGACATACTCCTTTCTCCTTGGCATATGGATCGGAGGCAATGCTCCCAGTTGAGACTATTGTGCCTTCCCACCGTAGGATCCACTACAACCTAGAAGAAAACGAAGAACTCCTCCTCATGTCTTTGGATCTGATTGAGGAAAGGAGAAACGATGCAGCACTTAAAGCAGCAGCTCACAAACAAAAGGTGGCAGCGCTATACAATTCCAAAGTCAAGCATCGCAGCTTACAAGAAGGAGATCTTGTCCTCAGGCGAATCTTTCCGCGCCCCGGGGCACTAGACCCCATCTGGGACGGACCGTATGTAATTCATAAAGATCTCCACAACGGAGCTTATATTTTGTCAACAGTGGACGGAGAGGTGTTCCAGAGGGCATGGAACATCCGACACCTCCGTCGATACTTTTCTTAACTTGTACTGCCCATATGAAGTGAATTAACAAAGAGAATCAGTGGACGTAGGCACTTTCGTGCCGAACCACTTTAAAAAATCTTGTCTCTTTTTAGCTTGTTCCTTTATGTCTTGGCTACTTGTTAAGTTTTATCCCTTTCTGTTGAACAAAATCCTATGGCATCTCCACTCAAGACGCACCGCGGCCTCATCTGGACTAGGCCTAACAGGTACGCTACGATTCTATGCACTCGCCAATGAGACACTTTTGCTCCAGCATCCCTCTGCTGCGGGTTAACTCATTGCGCGCCTGCCCTCAAAGCCAACTGTAATGAGCCGATTATAAGTCATCATAAAGGCCGACTATAGCCGATGGCAGCTCATTACGGCGTTCGGCTCACCGGCAACTGTGAACCTACTTTAAGCCCCAACATAAGGTGTGGCCAGCCAGGGGTAGTTCACGGCCAACGGCACCCACGCTAGCCGTCCACGGTAAATCGAATAATACCCACGATTACGGACCATAATGGTTCGGGTAGTTACCAAGCGCGATCTCGGCTCCGATGTGTCTTAAGTGCGGCTGTGGTAAAAAAGAAAACTCCCCGCGGAGGCGTAAGATGGGTGACAAATGTCTCCAAGACCCACAGCTAGGGAAAGTGACTACAAAACCCGTTTGCCACGAACTTAAGCACATCGACGGCCTTCCGTGACTGGAAGTTTTACTTTTACTATATTTCCATTTCATTTAAATACTTTTCTCCTATCCTGTATAACAAACTCTAAAGTACAGGAAACCAAATAGGAAGCATTCGCTCATGAGAAACTAAGTCTGCATACTGGGTGGCAGGATACTCAGCTATATCCGTGAACAGTTACATAAGACACTCTAAGCTACCGCCTGCGAATGAAACATAAAGGGCGGTACTCTCTTTTCTTGTACATAAATACGTAACTATAGCTTGTTCGTACAATAACATTGCAACACATGAAATTATATTTCTAGCAAAAAACTTAGCATCAAACACAACTAGAATCACAGGCATATACATAGTTATATTTCTCACGCAGCACATCAAGATGACAACAACATTTAAACATAACAACATCAGCTTATATTATAAAATCACACGAAGTTATTCTTTGCAAATAATATTATTATAGTTACATGTCAATGACTAACGTAAACAGTGATAAAAAGAAATAAAAAGGTGGCAGCCGCGTCCACACTCCATCACCAACTTCCCCAGTCTACTTAGCCGCAGGATCAGAGCCCCCAGCATGTGGATCAGGAGTCCCACCTGTCCAGTTCAGAAGAGGAATTCATTAAAGGAACGATCAAGTTATGAAAACACGGAAAGGAAAGAAAGGGAAAAGAATAACTCACCAGCATCCGCCGCTTGATCCTCATCATCCAACTGCACGCCCGCTTCCTCTGCAGCAAGCAGCCGCATCCCCTCCTTCACCGCCGCTTGCTCCTCCTTCGAGAACTGGGCAGTAACCGCATCCAAATTGAAAGCCTCTCCGCCTTCCTTACCCGCGTTCACCCTGGCCTCCTCTAAAGCCTGGAGATACACCTTGGCCATCACCCGAGGGTAATCGTCCATCCAAGACAAGCCGCCCTCCTTCCAAGTGTGGAAGTACATGTCCTGCAGCATCTCATCCATCATCCCCTCATTCTCCTCAAACTCCCTCACCCGGGCCTCGGAAGCTTGCAACTTGGCGACGGCAATGTCCCTCTCTGATTGGTATCTCAAGCAGTCAGCCTGGAGAGACCTCCTCATCTCCTCCACCCTCCGACCCTTCTCCAACCTCGCCTCCTTCCTCCTCTTCTACACCTTCCTCCTCCGGGACAGTCGGGAAAGTACTTGGAGAAGGGCCATCAGACTTCTTCAGTTTCTTCCCCCCGACAACGGGACGCTCTGCAAAAGGCTCCCTCTTACCGCTCTTCACCATAGCCCCCTCCTTAGCTTTAGCAGCCTTCTCCTCAGCCGTGTCTCTTTGCTTAACCACGGACTGGTGCGGTAAGATCAAATTATACTCCAAGAGGGTTGCGTTCCTAATCAAGAAGGAGGCCGACCAGTCCCGTGCCGGAATAGCCTTTAGTTCAGCAGCCATTCGCACCAAGGAATCATCCTCCACGACTGCAATACCACCTGTCGCTAGCCAGAAATAGAAGCATGTCAGAAAAAACACTACAGTCAAAACATGGAAAGTATAAATGAAATCCATCTTACAGCCGGAAGTGAAAAGGCGGAAAGAAACAGCATCGTCCTTGATGAAGAACCACTCTTTCTTGAACATGGTAAACTTGGAATATAAGTCCAGGACTGGTTTGAAGGGCACGGCCGCTTCCAGACTAATATACGGAGACCCCTTCTTATAGCCTCTCAGGTTGTACAAATATCGAATTTCCCGGTTAGAAGGAGGACGCCCGTACCTCCTCTGGAAGATAACAAAAAGGCTCACCAGAATGGCATAAGAGTTAGGCTGAAGTTGGAAGGGAGCCACCTTCAAATACGTGGTGAAGCTTACTATCCAAGCGTTGATAGGAGGGATAGCACCGCACATGCAATGGTATCTGCTATAAGCAAAGTAGCCTTCGGGAGGATTATACGGCATCACTCCATCTCCCGGCAGCAGCATAAGAGCCCTGTCTATCCCGAAGGAACGGGATATGACGTCAAGTTGCTCCTCCTTTAGGGAGCTAGGAAAGCAATCAGGGGGGAGATCAGAAGTTCCTGTGGACCATATCCATCCACTAATGACCTCGGAACAGGTCGATGTTGCCCGGATCCTGGTTGGGCTGGGGGCACAGAAGAAGGCTCTCCCCCATCCTTGGATTTCCGTCTGTCTGATCGTGTTTCTGCCTTACGAGTCATTTATCTGCATGCACAAAAGTGAAAAACATGACGTTAGAACGAAAGTATAAGCAAGCAATCATACATAAGTCCAGAATACGAGGTTCATTCGGCACTGGGGTCCTAAGTCCATTCGGTAGTACAAGTCTTAAGTTCATTCGGTGGTACATGTCCAAGTACATTCGGCACTAAGGCCTTAAGCTCATTCGGCATTTGAGATCTTACGTGTGCATTCGGCATTCTGAACCATTCGGTAATAAGAGGCATTCGGCAATAGGGTACATACCTGATTCGGTAGAAGATTGATTCGGTAGAAGATTGGTTCGGCAGAAGATTGGTTCGGCAGAAGACTTGGTTCGGTAAGGAAAAACCAAAGGGGGGTGTAGCCTCTATATATAGGCGAGCTCAGGACCGCCGAACCAGCTGGTTCGGCCCACCGAATAGAAACACCGGACCAATACCAAACATACCGAACCAAACGAATACCGAATGAACCCATCCATGCCGGACCAACCAAAGGACCGAATGAAGCTATCTCCACCAGCGAAAACCAGGAACAGGGGGCACGCAGGCTCCTCACTCAGATAAGTACCGAACTCTAGAACTAGCTAATAAAATAAGGATTATGATAACAATGAATAAGTCGTAAAACTCTCACTAACATGGATTAATCGTTTACACGTGTACACGACCACGAATGGTCCATAGGCACGCTCCGAATGGTTATTAACCCTATCGTCGTGGGAATTTACACTTTGACACGCCTTTTTAAACTCATAGATGAAACGAATATTTGATTCTGGTAATTATGAAATGGCTAAGCTACTTACACATGTACGGGGTCGCGAACGATCCCTAGGCATGCTCTGAGCTAGCGATAAACCATCTTGACAAACGATCCAAGGATCCTCTCTGACATGAACCTGGCATCGATGATGCTAAGCCCCCTCGGGGCTCACTCTCCCGTCCCAAACGGCTCAGTTCAATTAAAATATTCCGATCACGAACGGTTGTTATTTAAAATCACGCTAAAACTGTAAATTCCTTTGCAGGACATCAGCAGGATACGAACATCCAGCCCATGGCGTTACCAAACAAGCCTTTCTACCACAAGGAAACAAAGCGCGACACATGCGAGCACGTGCCCCACTTTGGGGGGCAAATGTTGGGCGAATTCTCACCCAGAAGATCTCAAAACCAAGAAGCCACAGTTTCACTCGGGTTCGCAATCTCCACTTCATTCAGCACGACCAATCACCTTCCCATTCGGCCTTGACTCATTCGGCCTTGACACATTCGGCCTCCACCTCATTCGGCCTCCACCTCATTCGGCTTCCTTTCCACCACCGGTCCAAGCAGACAACACCGAACCAACTTCCAAAGCCACCACCGAATCAACATTCCCCTCTACTGCCGAACCAGAGGGATGCTGCCCCATGCCGAACCAACCCATCAACAAGGCCACCACCGGACCAAACGAGCACCGAACCACCTAACTACCACCGGTCCATACCTACCACCGATCCAAAGCCCAATGCCGAACGAAGCTCTGCCGAACCAGGTGATTGCCAGTCCAGATTGTCTCAGCCCGGGCCCACCAGCAGCTATATACCTCCAAGACCCCTGCCCCCTGCCTCATTCTATAAATAGAGGGGTAGGGGTACAACAATGGCGGATAAGTTTGAGAGCTCAAGTAAGGAAGGAACTTTCAAACTACTTTCATATACTTATATACGAAGCATCGTACTTGTAATCTGAAAGAAAGAAGATAATAACATATAAAGTGGACGTAGGCACATTCTGGCCGAACCACTATAAATCCGCGTGTCTTTTACATTTCAGCCCCTACTTCTTTTATATTTACATACTCATCTAAAATCATTGAAAATCACATATAATCAACTAAATAATACGACTTGGAGGTGTTTGTCCATTTTTTGTGCAAACAGAAACCATATAAATCATCAATAAGCATATATTTCTATTTAACAAACATAATAAGGCATATAACTTGCAAAATAAATTCAGATCTAACTTTGAGACCGAAATCATTATTGAAAATGAGATGTAAATATAATTATTCACTGTGGCTTGTTGTTAAGAAGGTTGAGATTTGTTCTTTGATTAATTTCTTCAAGTCTTCTACTTATTCCTACCTATCTTCTTTTGATTCATCTTAATGGTGGTCGAGCTCCCCTTAGTTTTTAGTTTTGTTTGTTAATGTTAGAAATGAATAAGGAAATGAAGGATAGATGGGTTTTTGGTATAAGAACAAAGACTATCCCCATTTTACCCTTTTCATATTCCTCTTATTTACTTATTTTAAAATTTTATTTTGCTTGTATATTCATTAAGGCATGGCCCCTTATTTAATGACAAATCTTAATCCCTTAATTATTAATATTATTTTATTTAGTTTGACCAATTAAATGTTCTAAATAATGTTACTCAAAATTAGGGTTGTTACTACTTGAAACACTAATTCTGATCCACTTCTTTTCTCTTTTTAGGTACTATGGGCAAACAAAGCCAGTTCGACAAATTACACCATAGGATTTGATATTACTGCTCTTCTTCTTAGGGAGGTTCATGCTCTTATTAGGACCCTTATCATTAATCCAAGGATGAGAGGGCAAGACGGAAGGAAAAAGAGTGGTGCGACTTTGAAGAGAGGTGTGTAACTACCTATATTTTATGCATCAACGAATTGTAAAAACTATTAATTCTTATTGGGTCATATGACTCTATGAATATGGGGAATGTAATGTATTGACATTTTTGACATTTAGAAATTTTGTTGGGTCGTTTTACCCTTAAAAACATGTAACAACTACAAACTTTTGATATGATCCGAATTATTGCCCAAGACCACTTCCATTGAAAAGACATGATGGTTTCTCTTTTCATAGAGTGATCATAATGTCTTTTTAGACTATAGTTTAGGAGATATAGTTTTTTGAATTTCGATAGTTTTTGGAATATCTTAGTAGGTAATTAGTGAGGTTTGGATAGGATCCAATAACCTATTTTTGGTTTAGGTTATTATTAGCTGCTATATCCTTCCTAAAATCATTTCCCATCATCCTCAAATAGATATAAACCTCCATTAAACTTCTCTCTGGCCAAAACCTTATCTAATATCTTCCAAATCAAGCCAAATTCATAAACTAATGGAGATTAGCAAGGAGATCAGTAGATGATCTCCAAATCTACATTTTTAAAGATGAAATTTTGGGGCTTTGCTGCCTATTCTTGAACTTGCCTTGTTTTGCATGCAAAACAATGATGCTTTAGGTGTTTGCAAGTGATTCATCGTCTCACAACATCTTATAACATATCCATATGTTTTGACATGTTTGGGTGCCATTTTTAAAGTCAAAATTATATTTTAATGCTATTTTGAAATCTAACCTGAAGTTAGAACGAATTTAAAATGATTTAAAGTAATTTAATAATGTTTTTTGGTGGGTGATTGCATATATAGGTGTTATACTATGTTTTAGTTGTGTTTTTGAGATGATTTTCCACGTTTAGATGTATGAATTCATGTTTGTATGTTGATGATGCTTGTTTGGATGTTTTATATATATTTGAATGGTTGTAAACGCTTGTCGAAGTGAAATTGCGGTGATTATCAATTCAATGGCCAAGGGTATCTATGTAGAAGGAGTAGTGACATGCTCTCCAATTCGATACATAAAGGATGAAGGATCGGTACAAATAGAATCGGACTTTGACGGATGAGCTCTAGAGTGTTTGGGGTTGCATCAATGCAAGAGGATACATGTAGGTCGAAGTATTAAGTGTAGCGATGGAATTGGCCCAAAATCGAGGTGCTGAAAGTTCTATAGGATTTTGGCTCTGGTACATTGGCCGGCATAAGGGAGTACGGTATTAGGCTTCGAGTTGAAGATGGGAGTGATTCAGGTAAGGCTGACTATGGAAGGAAGTTCGTACAAGAAATATTTTCCGATAGGTGCTTCAGTCCAGGATGCTAGTTGGTTTAAGGATAAACACTGAGTAAGAAATGTTATATGTGCTTTGGCCCAGTGATCATGCTTCTTTGGTCTGTCATAAGCTAAATTAGGCAGAGAAAAGGGATGGAGTATTGGATATTAGTTTCGAGCTTAGCATGGATGTGTTTCGAGGCGGACTTAGGGTTATATAACGACCTGCTATTTTGGACTATTCGCATCCGCACATGTCGGACTTGAATAATTCAAAATACCGAATTGTTAATTTAAATTTGGCAAAACTCAGATATACAGTAAATAAATAATCACAGAATCACAGACACAGAGTAATAATATGCAGCGGAAGTAAAAGAGATAGTAGTCCATGAAGCTACTATATATATAACAGAGTTAAATAAGTTACAACAGAAGTTTCGAATACAATAGTCAAATACAATAATCAGATTACATCACTGGAATCAACTGAATATCTGAAAGCTGGATAGATAGCTGGATCTCCAAGTAAAGCTCCAACTCCAAAGGTGAGCCTCGAAAGCTGGTACTCAAAGTCTGACCCGAGCGTAAAGAAAAACACAAAACACTCGAGTCAGGATTAATATTCTTATATCAATAAATCTAACTCAAGTGAAATAGCAATCGAAATACAAGTAACTCAAAGGATGTTGGAATCACCATCCTTTAAGGATCCGTTAAACTATCTACTATGTAGTAGTATACACTACATAGATAATGTCTATCAGTAATATAAAGTATCAAAATAGTGTTAAGGCGTTACCATTATCCCCCTTAACACATTTTATATAAATGTCATAGTCTATACAGCACTGTAAACTCCACCGTAAACTGGTGGGATATCAGGGAGTACTCCATAGGTATAACACAAAACAAATTCGTAGTGGTCGCGTATATATGGATACAAGTATGACAAGGCACATGAGGCAATACCCAAGGTAGTGAAACTACCGTTCGCCTGATCCGGACTGGTGAGAACGCATCGCCGCAGCGATCGCAACACCGCGAAACAACACTCCTGAAATTCCGAGGGTGCACCAATCAACAACAAGTAATGAGTAATAGTTATGAAGAAGTGTGTTCGCTCGAGGTGGCTAACCCCATTTGGCCCGGCACGACTCCTGATTTTAGTCATTTCCAATTTGACACAAATGTCAAGGCTATCCATTATCGTTCTCTTTCTTCAGTCATCACGTACATCATTCCAACTACTTCATTCTGGATCATCACTCCGCGTATAGTTATTAAAGTGGTTTTCGGTTTAGACAGAGAGTATGTCCATAACCGATTCCGGTCTCTTTAATAACTTTCGTAATTATTACACCGATTGGTCGTTTAGTATATTTCAAACCAAATCAATTTCAATTTCAATTAGAATTCATGAACCATCATTTCGTTTATCTTTCTAAATCAATTTCCAAAATTTACGTTTCAAAACTACCAAATAACCATTTCAAAGTCTTACACTTTTATTTCAATTTTTATTTAAAACAATGCAAATATTGATTCAAGTTCGTATATAGGTTTCATTCCAAAATCATTTAAATTGTTTAATTTTCATTCAAATCAATTTAAATTCATTTATCGATTTCATTCAATATTCACTAAGTAAATTTGTCATTCAAAACAACTTCTATTTAAATTCCAATTCATTTAAATCAATTACTTACGTTCAACTTCATTATATCAAAACATCAAATTGAAATAAATTATATTCGTCAAATCAATTCTTTAAATTACAAGTCTTACGTTAATTTCAATAAATCCCATTCATTTCAATAAATTACATTTTATTTCTTGTTAAAGAAATTCAATTTTCACTTATTTATTGACTTCGTTACAAATTTCAAACTCAATTAATAAAGAACTAAATTTCACATAATCGAGAAGTTTCGATTTCACTTATTAACTTACTTAAATAATTTTCCAAAACTTACTTAAGAAAGAAACCCAATTTCATTCATTAACGAAGTTCAAATTCACTTATTCAAAAGTTCAGTTTCTCTTATCAAAGAATTCAATTTTATTCAATTATCAAATAATTCAATCTTATTCAATTATTAAATAATTTCAAACTTAATTATTAATAATTTCAAAACTTAATAATTTCAAACTTAATTATTAATAATTTCAAAACTTAATAATTTCAACTTAATTATAAATCCAAACTTAATTGTTAAATCATTTCAAACTTAATTCAATGAATAATTCCAAATTTAATTATTAAATAATTCATTTCAAACAACGTTCTTTCATTAGTTATTACATTAATATTTTGTTTCAGATTCCAATATTAACATTTTCCTTTCATCAAAATTTACGTTCCAATTTAATTTCAAAACCTTATTATTCAAATAAAATCTTTAATTTATTTCAAATCAAATTATTGACCAATCGGGTTTATTTAATTCTCTATCCTAAGTCAAGTTCATTTTGGGTATTTATCATTTCAACCCGATTCCAATTCCAATTCCAATTCAAAAATCAAAACATAACAAATGGAACTTGCAGTGTGATAACAGGGATGGTGTCAAAGTAAATAAACAAGCAATAACAACAATCAATAACAATTCAATAATCAGTTCAAATAATCCCGAAGTAATCGTATTAATTCGCATTGTTATTTGTGCGAATTAATATAATTATTTCTAGAATCTACACTATCATTTCATGTAGATTAAAGATTATTACACTAATTATTCTATACAATTCTACACTTTACATCAATTATTCAATTTCAAATTACATCAACCTATACAATCATACATTCAATGGTTTAAGGTGTAATTAACCAATTCTACGTGTCAATTTTTATCTAACATTTAAAGGTCGTATTTCACAAATTTAACTAAGCAAATTCAGCACATATGTCAATTCAAAATTTTAACTATCCTGTGTCAAATACAATTTCATAATATTTATCACTTATTCATAACAATTTAGCATCCAATATAAACAACAATCAATCAATCAATTACCAACCAAACTGGATTTATTATTGCATACATAACAGATAACGGTGTCGGATGTCAAAGTGAACTGATACATAAATAACAGTGCAATAAATAACAGCAGTATATTTCAATTGTCGTTCCAATTGAAATCAAATTTAATAAATAAAAGAATATTAATCGTGAGTGATTGCTCACCTTTCGAGGCTAGAGATGAATGGACGACGAAACTGAGTTACGAATTGCAAGCACGAGTAAAAAAATCGAAGCTAGATTGGCACGAAACGACGATCAAAGTTGATAAATAGAAATAGATGAAATTCAATTAGAACGGAGTCGATACAGAAAAAATAAAATCGAAACAAACGTATCTCATATTATTATTTCCATAAAACCCGTATTAGATTTTAAATTCCATATTATATTTCAAATCATAATACATATCTAAATCACTTATATCTAAAAGAAATCAAAATCTCAGCAGGACAAGTATACATTTTAAACGCTCGTTAAATAAAATATCTTCAGACTAAAAACCATACATTACATATATAAATATAGGCTGCACCTAACTTCGTATTTCTTTTATATTTTACAATATCTATTATGAAACACTGCAGCTTACACTTTATAAACATATATAACTAATAGCCTATAGCCTAGTGTATACATCCGTAGCTTGTTTCTGTACAAAACTTTTCATAAAATATAATATTAAAAATACACGCGACAACAGATCTAATTGTATAATAATAAAAAAAAAAAATTATAAGGTATTATATGTATAAATATATATAGAACAAATATCAAGGTTAAGCTGTTATATAAAACAAAGATTCACATACATATTCCACTTATATTTTAAACTACTGTATGGGTACAGAAACACAAAAAAAAAAATAAAAAAAAATATCATTGAACCAAACTTACCCAATATATAAGCTACCTATGACATATACAACTTGCTTATGCACATGCAGCAAAACATATGTAAGCAAATAATTCCATAAATTAATATGTAACTAACGCAACAACCTTTAGCTTATATAACTCATATTTTTATACATGCAAAAATTACCCTGTTAACATAAATTTTCATAATATATATACCACCCTACGTACCTTGAAAGAACCAAACCAATAAACAGAAGGCTGCGCATGTAGTGGTCGCAGCAAAGTAAGGTGAGAGGAAGTGAGGGTATTCGGTGGAGGCTCGGTTGATAGGTGGTTGGCGTTGATGCTAAGATGGCCGTGAGGTAGGAGAAACTAGTGGACGAAGTAATTTGTGGCCGAAGTGATGGAAGAAGTGGGGAGGTGGAGCAGCAGTTACGTTCATTCAGGGCGGAGATGGTGTGGCAGGCCGAGGTGGTGGAGGCCTTAGTCACGCTTGGTTGTGATGGCTTCTCGTTGGTGAGGCGCTGCAATGAGGGAGGCCGGAAGGAGCTGACGCGTCGGTACTTGATGGAGCGGGCCGAGCAGGTGAGGATGCGGGCGATCTTGTCAAGTGGTGGTGGCCGACAATGGAGAGGAGGAGGGGCGGAACTAGTTTGAGGCCGAGGTGGTTCAAGTGGCATGGCCAGAGGGTGTGAGACTTGTGTGGAAAGGAGGAGAATAGTTTTGCTGTAGAATAAGGGAGGAAAGAAAATTTTTATACGCAAGGTGTTGATTTGTCTGTGCTTAGTTTCATGTGATTTTACTTCATTTTTTTTTTAGATGAGGAAGAATGCATAGGGAAGGACAACAACCTTGGAAATAAAGGTGTGAATGAACCGGTTCAAAGCAATAGAGAGACGTACCACTGCCTAGGAAATGAATACAACTTGGAAACGTAAAAAGTTTGAGCTGTTGGTTCACAAAAAAAAATGAAGGTAGGTGACAGACTATTCTAACATATAAATTTAAATTTGAAGCGACAAAACTGGAAAAAAGGAAAATAGGAATGAATGTGTGAGCATTTCAAAGTTTGAACGCAAAAAGAAACCAAAATGTCACGGGTCCGGTACCGATACGGAAACGCTTTTAAACGGGCTTCAAAATACAGAATTCAGTATATCGCAGAGATCAGCACGTCGAGACGATCAAAACGATATACACATATCACTGGTACGATTGGATTATAAAAACTCGAAATTTTCTACTAGCGAAAATGCATGAAAAACATAGAAAAATAAGATCGACGGAGCCAAAGATGTCTGAATTTGGAAAAACGACAAACTGACATCTTACTCAGAAGATGATTTAGAATTTTTCTATGTAAAAATATTTTGGTTTTGAAAATATTTTATTTTCATCGCTTTTTAACTGATTAAATCGAAGTAATTTTACGCACGAAATAAACTTTCATATTTTCGGACGAAAATTTACCAGTTGCTATGTTTAACTAGACGCATTCCAAATATTAAATTTATATTTCAAAATTTTATCTTTTAAATTCGCACATAATTTCAATTAAATACGTCACTATAACCGTTAAAATTTACGGGTCGTTACACTCTCCCACACTCAAAACTTTTCGTCCTCGAAAAGGAAGGAGGCAGGAGAATAGAAATAAGTAGAAGAAAATAGATTTGAAAACAACATAAAATAATTAGTTTAAGCCTTATAACTTCCAATTTTAAATAACCTATATTCAACAATTTGTTTTAAATTCACAGTTTTCATTAATCGATTTGATATCACGTTTATTAATGTTAGGCACAAAAGGTTTCTTTCCAAATGAAATTCAATTTAAATTCAATTATTTCAAGACATCTCAATAAGTTGATTTAATTACAATTTTATTAACTTTCAAAACAAAATTTTAATTTTATTAATCACATCCATTATTCCATTAACTTATTATTCTATTTATATCCATAACAGATTAAATTTTTAGTGAATAACATTTATTGTACGCACTCACATTTTATTTATGAAGACAATTTATATTGTATATTGTCCAATTTTCTTAAATCAACAATTTCAAAGATCATAAACTGAATAGTCATTTATTATAGTCATATTTTATTCGACAAATTTTATTCTTCTTTATTCCAAATTATTATTAAATTTATTTTACTTAAGATATCTTATCACCTATATATTAAGTATATTTACATTCATTATAACTACTAAAATTTATTTAAAAATCCCTTTGACATCATTTATATTGTATAATATCCAATTACATAATTAACTTTTGAAAATTTAGGTAAATTATATTGAATGCAATCGAGTATTATCCAAATAAAATTCCTAATTCAATTCTCTCAAGTTTAAATATTAATTCAAAATTTGGTTTCATTTATAATCGAAATCATCTTTTTACCCAAATTTTAAGAATTAAATTTTTGATTGACTTCAAACAGTTTAGAGATAATTATGTATATACTATATATCAAATCAAATTAAATTTAAAATAATATACCTATATATATATAAATCAAATCATATTTAAGAATTTAAATCGATTTAATTTCCAAACAAAACTATAGCAAAGCTACAAATTGGTCTCTCCACTTTGAAACTCAAAAATGAATGTCGATGATGCGGCCGTCATCACCGAAATTATTCTCCAGCGACAAAGAGAAGAGCACTGATTTAAACATCTAAAATTTCTTTCAATGATTTCTATTCGAAAATACTTTAAATAATATACCTTTTAAAACTTTAAATACAAGGTTTGAAATCTTTCGGAAATTAAATACCCAAATTCTTGTTTTAAATTCATTTTAAATTCTAAATCAAATTATATCCAAGTTTTATAAATTCATTTATTTATATTATACAATAGCCAATGGTTTATACATAAATGAAAATTAATATTATCATTTCGGACCACGGATTCGCTAACCATTTAATTTCAGGAAAATTATACTTATATAATATAATAATACACAATTTATTTCGTTTACCAAATCGAAAACAATATTGTGTCAGTTTGCTCTGTTCAAGTGTTTTGGAAATCCTATCGATAGCGTTGATCAGACGAATCGATCGAAAACCCAAATCAACATCAACAACTCAAACAACACAATATACTATTCTTATTTTAATATTGATTCACAAATACACTTCTCGCTCGACGATACAAGGATGGTTTTCAAAATAAGTATAGAGATTCAAATTTGATGGAAATCAAATCAAAAAGAATTTTGATTCGATAACAAGTTCGAAACAGAAGATAAGATAATTACATAATCAAAATAGGAAGATGAATAAGTTTATTAAATCGCGGGCAACCTTAACCGGGTCGTCCGTGAATTTAGGAATAAGACAGATGCAGAATTTTGAGGCAAATCTACATTAGATCTCAAGGGATAGAATTCAGGTATAGTGGTAGATAGATAGCATCGTAAACCGAGGATACAGAAATCTCCGGTGAATCGATGCCTATTGTAAAGGAGTTTCGTCCCTTTACGAATCATTCGAAGATTGACGAGACCGCCGATCTATTATAGATATCATTCAAAATGGAGTTATGGGGTGCTCCAGGATTGAAAGAAGATGAATAGTGAGGAACACGAATGAATTTCGAAACCGTGTGATCGTTCCAAAATTCAAAGGTATTGAGTCAAAAGGAAGAGATTGAAACTCGAGTGGGAGTGATTCTGTAAATACATTTACCCTATATGCTAAGTTTTGCTTAGAGCTACCAAAAGCTCTGATACCAACTGTAACGACCCACTATTTTGGACTATTCGCATCCGCACATGTCGGACTTGAATAATTCAAAATACCGAATTGTTAATTTAAATTTGGAAAAACTCAGATATACAGTAAATAAATAATCACAGAATCACAGACATAGAGTAATAATATGCAGCGGAAGTAAAAGAGATAGTAGTCCATGAAGCTACTATATATATAACAGAGTTAAATAAGTTACTACAGAAGTTTCGAATACAATAGTCAAATACAATAATCAGATTACATCACTGGAATCAACTGAATATCTGAAAGCTGGATAGATAGCTGGATCTCCAAGTAAAGCTCCAACTCCAAAGGTGAGCCTCGAAAGCTGGTACTCAAAGTCTGACCCGAGCGTAAAGCAAAACACCAAATACTCGAGTCAGGATTAATATTCTTATATCAATAAATCCAACTCAAGTGAAATAGCAATCGAAATACAAGTAACTCAAAGGATGTTGGAATCACCATCCTTTAAGGACCCGTTAAACTATCTACTATGTAGTAGTATATGCTACATAGATAATGTCTATCAGTAATATAAAGTATCAAAATAGTGTTAAGGCGTTACCATTATCCCCCTTAACACATTTTATATAAATGTCATAGTCTATACAGCACTGTAAACTCCACCGTAAACTGGTGGGATATCAGGGAGTACTCCATAGGTATAACACAAAACAAATTCGTAGTGGTCGCGTATATAGGGATACAATATGACAAGGCACATGAGGCAATACCCAAGATAGTGAAACTACCATTCGCCTGATCCGGACTGGTGAGAACGCATCGCCGCAGCGATCGCAACACCGCGAAACAACACTCCTGAAATTCCGAGGGTGCACCAATCAACAACAAGTAATGAGTAATAGTTACGAAGAAGTGTGTTCGCTCGAGGTGGCTAACCCCATTTGGCCCAGCACGGCTCCTGATTTTAGTCATTTCCAATTTTACACAAGTGTCAAGGCTATCCATTATCGTTCTCTTTCTTCAGTCATCACGTACATCATTCCAACCACTTCATTCTGGATCATCACTCCGCGTATAGTTATTAAAGTGGTTTTCGGTTTAGACAGAGAGTATGTCCATAACCGATTCCGGTCTCTTTAATAACTTTCGTAATTATTACACCGATTGGTCGTTTAGTATATTTCAAACCAAATCAATTTCAATTTCAATTAGAATTCGTGAACAATCATTTCATTTATCTTTCTAAATCAATTTCCAAAATTTACGTTTCAAAACTACCAAATAACCATTTCAAAGTCTTACACTTTTATTTCAATTTTTATTTAAAACAATGCAAATATTGATTCAAGTTCGTATATAGGTTTCATTCCAAAATCATTTAAATTGTTTAATTTTCATTCAAATCAATTTAAATTCATTTATCGATTTCATTCAATATTCACTAAGTAAATTTGTCATTCAAAACAACTTCTATTTAAATTCCAATTCATTTAAATCAATTAGTTACGTTCAACTTCATTATATCAAAACATCAAATTGAAATATATTATATTCGTCAAATCAATTCTTTAAATTACAAGTCTTACGTTAATTTCAATAAATCCCATTCATTTCAATAAATTACATTTTATTTCTTGTTAAAGAAATTCAATTTTCACTTATTTATTGACTTCGTCACAAATTTCAAACTCAATTAATAAAGAACTAAATTTCACATAATCGAGAAGTTTCGATTTCACTTATTAACTTACTTAAATAATTTTCCAAAACTTACTTAAGAAAGAAACCCAATTTCATTCATTAACGAAGTTCAAATTCACTTATTCAAAAGTTCAATTTCTCTTATCAAAGAATTCAATTTTATTCAATTATCAAATAATTTAATCTTATTCAATTATTAAATAATTTCAAACTTAATTATTAATAATTTCAAAACTTAATAATTTCAAACTTAATTATTAATAATTTCAAAACTTAATAATTTCAACTTAATTATAAATCCAAACTTAATTGTTAAATCATTTCAAACTTAATTCAATGAATAATTCCAAATTTAATTATTAAATAATTCATTTCAAACAACGTTCTTTCATTAGTTATTACATTAATATTTTGTTTCAGATTCCAATATTAACATTTTCCTTTCATCAAAATTTACGTTCCAATTTAATTTCAAAACCTTATTATTCAAATAAAATCTTTAATTTATTTCAAATCAAATTATTGACCAATCGGGTTTATTTAATTCTCTATCCTAAGTCAAGTTCATTTTGGGTATTTATCATTTCAACCCGATTCCAATTCCAATTCCAATTCAAAAATCAAAACATAACAAATGGAACTTGCAGTGTGATAACAGGGATGGTGTCAAAGTAAATAAACAAGCAATAACAACAATAAAAAACAATTCAATAATCAGTTCAAATAATCCCGAAGTAATCGTATTAATTCGCATTGTTATTTGTGCGAATTAATATAATTATTTCTAGAATCTACACTATCATTTCATGTAGATTAAAGATTATTACACTAATTATTCTATACAATTCTACACTTTACATCAATTATTCAATTTCAAATTACATCAACCTATACAATCATACATTCAATGGTTTAAGGTGTAATTAACCAATTCTACGTGTCAATTTTTATCTAACATTTAAAGGTCGTATTTCACAAATTTAACTAAGCAAATTCAACACATATGTCAATTCAAAATTTTAACTATCCTGTGTCAAATTCAATTTCATAATATTTATCACTTATTCATTACAATTTAGCATCCAATATAAACAACAATCAATCAATCAATTACCAACCAAACTGGATTTACTATTGCATATATAACAGATAACGGTGTCGGATGTCAAAGGTGAACTGATACATAAATAACAGTGCAATAAATAACAGCAGTATATTTCAATTGTCGTTCCAATTGAAATCAAATTTAATAAATAAAAGAATATTAATCGTGAGTGATTGCTCACCTTTCGAGGCTAGAGATGAATGGACGACGAAACTGAGTTACGAATTGCAAGCACGACTAAAAAAATCGAAGCTAGATTGGCACGAAACGACGATCAAAGCTGATAAATAGAAATAGATGAAATTCAATTAGAACGGAGTCGATACAGAAAAAAAAAATCGAAACAAACGTATCTCATATTATTATTTCCATAAAACCCGTATTAGATTTTAAATTACATATTATATTTCAAATCATAATACATATCTAAATCACTTATATCTAAAAGAAATCAAAATATCAGCAGGACAAGTATACATTTTAGACGCTCGTTAAATCAAATATCTTCAGACTACAAACCATACATTACATATATAAATATAGGCTGCACCTAACTTCGTATTTCTTTTATATTTTACAGTATCTATTATGAAACACTGCAGCTTACATTTTATAAACATATATAACTAATAGCCTATAGCCTAGTGTATACATCCGTAGCTTGTTTCTGTACAAAACTTTTCATAAAATATAATATTAAAAATACACGCGACAACAGATCTAATTGTATAATAATAATTTTTTTTTATAAGGTATTATATGTATAAATATATATAGAAAAAATATCAAGGTTAAGCTGTTATATAAAACAAAGATTTACATACATATACCACTTATATTTTAAACTACTGTATGGGTACAGAAACACAAAAAATAAAATTAAAAAAAATATCATTGAACCAAACTTACCCAATATATAAGCTACCTATGACATCTACAACTTGCTTATGCACATGCAGCAAAACATATGTAAGCAAATAATTCCATAAATTAATATGTAACTAACGCAACAACCTTTAGCTTATATAACTCATATTTTTATACATGCAAAAATTACCCTGTTAACATAAATTTCCATAATATATATATACCACCCTACGTACCTTGAAAGAACCAAACCAATAAACAGAAGGCTGCGCATGTAGTGGTCGCAGCAAAGCAAGGTGAGAGGAAGTGAGGGTATTCGGTGGAGGCTCGGTTGATAGGTGGTTGGCGTTGATGCTAAGATGGCCGTGAGGGAGGAGAAACTAGTGGACGAAGTAATTTGTGGCCGAAGTGATGGAAGAAGTGGGGAGGTGGAGCAGCAGTTACGTTCGTTCAGGGCGGAGATGGTGTGGCAAGCCGAGGTGGTGGAGGCCTTAGTCACGCTTGGTCGTGATGGCTTCTCGTTGGTGAGGCGCTGCAGTGAGGGAGGCCGGAAGGAGCTGACGCGTCGGTACTTGATGGAGCGGGCCGAGCAGGTGAGGATGCGGGCGATCTTGTCAAGTGGTGGTGGCCGACAATGGAGAGGAGGAGGGGCGGAACTAGTTTGAGGCCGAGGTGGTTCAAGTGGCATGGCCAGAGGGTGTGAGACTTGTGTGGAAAGGATGAGAATAGTTTTGCTGTAGAATAAGGGAGGAAAGAAAATTTTTATACGCAAGGTGTTGATTTGCCTGTGCTTAGTTTCATGTGATTTCACTTCATTTTTTTTTTAGATGAGGAAGAATGCATAGGGAAGGACAACAGCCTTGGAAATAAAGGTGTGAATGAACCGGTTCAAAGCAATAGAGAGACGTACCACTGCCTAGGAAATGAATACAACTTGAAAACGTAAAAAGTTTGAGTTGTTGGTTCACAAAAAAAATGAAGGTAGGTGACAGACTATTCTAACATATAAATTTAAATTTGAAGCGACAAACCTGGAAAAAAAGGAAAAGAGAAATGAATGTGTGAGCATTTTAAAGTTTGAACGCAAAAAGAAACCAAAATGTCACGGGTCCGGTATCGATACGGAAACGCTTTTAAACGGGCTTCAAAACGGTATACACATATAAGTGGTACGATTGGATTATAAAAATTCGAAATTTTCTACTAGCGAAAATGCATGAAAAACACAGAAAAATAAGATCGACGGAGCCAAAGATGTCTGAATTTGGAAAAACGACAAACTGACATCTTGCTCAGAAGATGATTTAGAATTTTTCTATGTAAAAATATTTTGGTTTTGAAAACGTTTTATTTTTGTCGCTTTTTAACTGATTAAATCGAAGTAATTTTACGCACGAAATAAACTTTCATATTTTCGGACGAAAATTTACCAGTTGCTATATTTAACTAGACGCATTCCAAATATTAAATTTATATTTCAAAATTTTATCTTTTAAATTCGCACAAAATTTCAATTAAATACGTCACTATAACCGTTAAAATTTACGGGTCGTTACAGGTTACTTCAAGGATCTTGAGGGTTCGCTTGAAGTAAGGATGGCAACATTATGATCACTCGAGATTAGTTAAGGGTTCTGGTGGAAACCAATGAAGTGTTGTAGCTTTGACGACTCATTGTAGCAAGTGAATATGGCATGTGATGAATAACCGAACGGATAAGTTCTATGTGATAGCTTGTGGAGTAAAACTAGAGGTGATTCTACTATCGGTATGTGTTCTAAGGGATCGATGCATGACTCTAAGGTTGTGATGCTCATTATTATGACAGGGTAGTCTGTGTGTAGTCGTGATGTTGGATGTCTATGTCTATCCAATCCCCAACCATCTGTATGGGCATAAGTCGAGCATCCGTGATGTTGAGTAGTCATTGACCATCTATGTGGGTCACATGAGGTATCGTATATCTAATGGCACATTATTTGCCCTATGGTAATCTGTGTGTACTTATGATGTTGGACGTCTGTGTCTATCTAATCCTTAACCATCTATATGGGCATGAGTCAAGCATCCGCGACGTTGAGTAGTCATTGACCATCTATGTGAGTTACATAAGGTATCGTATATCTAATACCACTTGAGTGAGAGATGCAAGGCCATGCGATGGTTATTATGTTTGATGTGTGTTATATCCATATATCCCATATTGTACTTAGTGTAGTACACCTATATGTGATAGTAGTTCAACATATACCTTATGTGCTAACTCGTTGGATATAGGGTCATGTCAGGTATTGTTCTAGATATTCGATGTCCTTATTACTATAAATGGTTTTTATAGTATATTAAGATGATGTATCACTCTCACCCCATATTTTTAATAAAATAATTAATTAATTAAAAGACATTTTTGTAATTTTACAAAAGACTGAAGAACTAATTTTTTACGAATGAAGAAATTTGAGGAATTTGACTTTTTCATTGCGTTAAGTATATTTTCTTTCCCAAACTCAT
Organism: Allium cepa; assembly: GCA_030765085.1. Lineage (NCBI taxonomy): Eukaryota > Viridiplantae > Streptophyta > Magnoliopsida > Asparagales > Amaryllidaceae > Allium > Allium cepa. The sequence continues at coordinate 354,979,829 of CM060937.1, read as the reverse complement.
ATATAAATCATCAGAAATGGACATCATAGGAAGGAGATACGAACCGTTTACCCGTAGCACACATATCATGTTTAGGGCCTATTTTGAAATTAAGTTTAAGAATTAGTTACAATAATAAATGAAAACTTATATATTAAGTGACTAACTAAATTTGTGTAAATTACTCTATAATGGGTACAATGGTTTTATGTGAATTAAAATAAAAGAAGGAAAATTATTTGCATGCAAAATCTGAAACCGCTTCATGGGGAAAGCATTAATCATGAAATTATTATTATAATCAAGGAAAAGATATGTTATGCACATTAGAAAGTGAACGTAATAAAGAATAAGGATAATTCCAACTTTTTAAATCTGGGAAGATTAATAGCAAAAAATTACGAATTGATTGCACAATTACTAATAAAGAGTGGGTTTTCTAATTAATGTCAATAGACACACACAAACAGACACATAAACACTTATGCAAATACGTTTCCTTATAATAGCTAATAACACACGCACACACATATATAGAATATCAATAAATGATATTAATTGATTTGAGTTATAATAAATGTTATTGATTTGAATTGTAATTAATGACATTAATTGGAGGAATATGTATGTTATTATTTAAAGGAAATACAAGGAAAGGAATTTTACATATAAGTAAGGATAGGTAATAGATGAATATACATATAATTTTTCCAAGACCTAGACCTTACCTATAAATATAAAGACCTAACATTTCACTTGAAACCCTAGCCACCACCCCTTTATTCTATATGTACTATTCTTCTTCTTCCTCTATAGAAACTTCTCAAACCTAAACAATATTTATATTCTCTTTAAAAATTTCTTCATCAAAAATGATACATATCCAATTCAAAGAAGCAAAAGAGAGAGAGAGAGAGAGAGAGAGAGAGAGAGAGAGAGCGAGAGAAAGGCATATTAATTAAGCTTAGAGGGGAAGGAGATTCAACCCAACTTAGAAAAAGAAAGCTTTGTAAAAGTGAGTGAATTGATTATGACATTACGATGGTTCATGGTAATTAAATTCCTTTATGCTTCTACCTGATTTAAAAATATAACCATTAAAGTTGGAATAGTGGCTTTAACCTAGATTTTTTTTAAATTACCATTTCATCTATAAATCAAGAGAAATAACAATATTGGAAAACCTTAGGTATTAATTTAATAGAAATAATTATATAAAAGGGGAAAAGATAGTTTAGAGTAATTCACATTAACTTTTATAGATTAAACCATTATGTGATGAATTTTGTTGTGACTGAAGAAATGAAAGAGATCAGATATCCTTTAATTTCACCTTGAATTGATTATATAAGGAAATATAAATAGATTTTGATGCAAATACTTAGGTGGTTTGTTGGAAAATTTTATATGAAATTGCATGTAAACAAAAGTAGAAATCACCAAACACAATTAAGATGAATCTTATGTCTATATTCGAATCTGCGAAGAAGACGAGAAAGTGAACAAACTAAACAAACATTATAAAATCTAGAAAACACTAAACCAAACATCTAAATAGGAAATCAAACATTTTGTTTTAGATTCAGAAGTCTAGATTTCAAATAATCTTAACCCAAGAGCAACTAGTTCAAATTCGAGTCGATTTTGGCGTCTGGAATCAAAGTTAGATGTCTAGGAAAGGAAATTGGATGTCTTAATGCCTAGAAAGTAATTTTTTTTAAAGGAGGGTCAAAAATCTGAATTGTTTTAGCATGTTCAGGTTGATCCTAGACTTAGGGCATGCCAAGTAGGGCGAATATGGGGACATGTCCCCAGTTTCTTGACTTTTAGGAGTTTATATAGCTGCATGGAGCAGGTGCAACAGGGAGAATTAGTTTTACACTGGATGATGTACTAGGTTCACACTGCTTGGCAGGCATAACCTGGAACTCGACAAAGCATGCAATTGTAGCACAACTAGAAGCTCTTATTTTTACTGGGATATGCTAGGCCACATGTTAAACAAGTAGGAACCAAGGAAGGGAGGCAAAGATGTCTATAATAGTAGGGATTTATTGTTGGTCAATAGTTGGATCTATGAGGGAATCACTATAGTGATTTCTTTATCTTTTGGTTGAATGATAAAGAGCACAGGACACGTTTACCATTCAAAATGTGACACGAATGCTTAGCAATACCATAAACCATCAAGGTAGTATACTCTGCACAACCTAGACATTACGCTGTAAACTCAGTGTGTAAATGTGACATACGTGATTTTTCATTGAGGATGTTAACTCAACGTTGGTTAGGAAGTTATTTATCGAGATCATATACTAGGGATTGACCTAGAGTCATTGATTAATGGATGTTCAATCCTCGGTTGAAAACCTTAGAAAGTTATTTGTAGATGTAGGTGTAAATAGAATTATACCTCATAATTTGTAAAGTAACTACTTGTAACGATCTACCTTTTTGGACGGTTTAAATCAACGATAAACCACACGTTAGACTCGAACCACAAAAGGGCAGATTATTATTGGGGTAAACAAGAAAAAATCAGAGAAAGTAGAAAAACAAAATAGAATCTCACAGCGGAATGACAAAATATAATAATCAAATAACAGTTCATGAAGTTGTTTAAAAAATATTTGATTATAATTATACAACACAGAATCAGAGTTACACATATCAGAGATAAATAAATAATGCAGCAGATCAGTATGAATGCAATGGAATAAATATAGTACATAAAAGTAGCACAAGTATTCATCTTTGTCCTCCAAAAATAAGGTCTTCAAATCCTGAAATGCTCAGGCTGACCCGAGCGAATTGAATAGATAAAACACTCGAGTTAGAACTAAAAGATCTTATGTAAGTTAAATCAACGGTAAATAAATATGAGTAGGACGGCGTTAGAGACATTTACAGGGTTTGACATCTCCTATCCAGTGTCTAACGTGAGTGCAGTAACTTAAGAGATGTTCGAGATTCACATCTCCTAAGGATTCGTTAAACTATCTACTATGTAGTACAATACACTATTATAATATGTCTACAGTAAAGTAAAAATATTAAAATAGCATTAAGGCGTTACCCGTATCCCCCTTAACACATTTTATTTATTCCCATAGTCTATACAGTACCGTAATCTCCCCCATACTGGGCGTCGTCAGAGGGAACTCTATAGGTATGGTACAAAATAAACTCATAGAAGGCGCGCTAGGGCACGTGAACATGGCACAACTAGGTAATGCCAGTGTAGATATACCAATTACTCTTCCAGGCTGGTGGTAAGCATAGCCACAACTACTGCCCACCTTGGAACACACTCCCAAATCAAAATTAATGGTGGCCACCAAATATATCACAAAGTCAGAATATAGTATTGAAGGAATGTGCCTGATCGGAGGAATGACCTCACTTGGCTCGTCGATTGCTCCTATTTTGGTCACATCCAAGCTGACTCATGGGAGTCAGGGTCACGTCATACCTCATACAAAAATCGTTCGCCAAACCATGTCCATACATCATCTATACGCAATACCAAATCCGGTCGCTCACTCGATCACACAATTTCATTTTCGAACTAGTGTCGTTCACCCGACTTTCTAGGGTGGACTCAGATCTGGTTTGTTGATCAGAAACCGTCATTCTCTTGCATAGCCATAACTATGATAGAAAATTTCCAGAATTAATCGAAAATCCATATCCAGGGTTCGTCGTCGAAAATCGAGTGAAAAATCCCAACTTGGAACGATATAAATATCTCGAAATTCTGTGCTCGAATATGGATCAAATCGCTATAAGAGTAAAATAATAAACGTACATCCTACATATTTTCCCCAATTGATTATTAGATATATCAATTCTCTTTTATTCATACTTTTTTGGATTTCCATTCACCTATTCACAATTATCCCATTTCACACTTTACATAATCTTATTCAAATGTTAACTTGGGACATTTTTCTCAAAATCAAATTTTACTTAAGAATTTCACTACCCCTTCTTAAGTTCAATATACTATTTTATATACTTCTAATATTTATTTCCATTTTATCACTTAAGCCTTTATATCTATTTTTATTCAATTTACAATTCTATTCCTTATGAATTTAATTAACCATTTCTTATATTAATTGCACTTACTAATTTATTCATATCTCAACATTTTCATTTCCAACCTTTATTATTATGTTAAATTAGTTCCATTTTTTTTCAAATTTCAATTCATTTTATCTCAAACCATTTTTATTTAACCATCTCTTTAATTAGTTCTACTTACCGATTAATTTTACTACTTAACTTAATTTAATTTTTAATTTTTAATATTCGGTTTCCAATTTCATTTAGTTACAACCAAATAAATTTTCAAATCTCAATACTTTTATTCAAAATTTCATTTTCAATTCCACTTGAATTAAATTTTCCCTTTTGCTTATTTCTTTTAGTTCACTTCAATTAATTAGCCTACATCTCAGCTTATTTTGTTTTCATACTTACTTTTATTTACTTCCTAGCTCATTTTGTTTCATTCTTATTTTAATTTAACTCTTCTTAAGTTAAATTTTATTCTAAACAAATTTCAAATTTTTATAATTTTCCAAACTTATTTATTATTCCATAAACATTTAAAATAAGTTTCCAGAGTCCTTTAAACAATCACTCAACATTTCAAAATCATCTTTAAAATCAATTATATCCAAAATCCTTAGGTCAATTTACTTATCCCTTTGAATTTCAAATCCAAGCCCAATTTTCAAACAATTTGGCAGGATACCTCTCCTGGAAACTCGAAAAATGAATCTCGATGATGCTGCAGTCATCACCGAAATTATTTTCCAACGACCGAAGAGAGTTCAATGCTTTTACTCTTTTCAAACATTTGAAATATTTTTAAACTCTAAATCTTATCATATTTCAAATCCAATTAGAAATATTTCTCAAATACTATCACCATTATTCCTCCAAAACTTTTGAAAATCATTTTCAAATTCAAAAGGAATTTAAATTTTCCAAATCTCAAAATTTCTAATCCTTTTAATCACTATTCAACAATTACTCCGGCATCTTATTTCAATTTATAAATCACATTTATAATTCACATTTACAAATCCCATTTGTATATGAATTTATTTCTTAGCTTTTAGTTATGATTTCGATTTCTTATTCAATTTTTATACAACAATGATAATAATTTAATATTATCACTTCCTAACAACCAAGCAACCGAATATAACTATAGTAATTTACGAAAAATTATTTCTTTTATATACAAAATAGTTTGGGTAAAATTATTTCATTTACCCTATTTTAAAATAATACGGTGCGGTTGATCTTGTTTAAGAGTTAGAAACCCCTATCGATGACATGGCGTCCCACATATCGACCAGAATCCATAAACGCTCGACCGATAAGTCAACACAATATAAAAACAATTTTCATATTCACTAACAAATACACACTCATATCTATTAATGCACTCAAACACATTCTAGAGTACTATGGACTCTATTGAGCAATCCCCACCAAAGCTAAGGTTCTTGCTTAACCTTCTGCTCTGATACCAACTGTAACGACCCGAATCTTTCGACGCCCTAAAATCGACATCAATACAATCCACTGTATCAAATGCCGAACAATCGAATGCAGAAAAACCAAACCATTAGGGTTAAAGAAGAAGGAGGTAGAAAAATAAATATAAAACAACATCAAAATCTCACAAATGCAGCGGAACAATATATAACAGATAAATGACTAATCTTTTAAAACAAAAGAATTATATCTGTTTTATATATTACATCATCAGCGTACAATATAATCAACATCACAATTTAGGATGGTTATAATATCTCATCCTTCCAAAGCTGAATATACAGCTTACATTGCACAACGGAAATATGAATCTACGGAAATACTCCTTGTCATCCAGCTCGTGTCCTGAGCTCCACAGCAATCCATCCAAAATATGTATTCTATAATACTCGGTCTGACCCGAGCATTATAATTAAATAACACCCGAGTCAATCTGGAAAACCAGAGTGAGAAAACACACTTAATTGGATTATTAAAATTTTCAAAATTCTTTGAAAATCAAAGGTATATCGTAAGCCACGCCACAGATAAACACACCGGGTTTTTACCTTACGACAGCCAAAACATTTCTTATAAAATCCTCTGATATTATAGTAGTGTCTATATATAAATATTTATTTATTCAAATAGACGAAGTTGTTACATTATTAAATTGCAGCTAATAGGTATACAAACAAAACCGTAAAGGCACGTAGGGAGAATGGATTTCCATCAATGGAAGGGATACTGGGGTACCGCCCGTCATAGTAAGTGGTCTAGATCACCATACCGAGAATCCACCCTGATCCCCTGCATCACAAGACCGGAGCTACCGCTTACTGGATAGTCCGAATAAGTTCACCCCGCGGTTGGGATCAGCAACCGTCCACACAACGGAAATAAAGGGACATCTAGACAGGGGTGACCTTACCCTAATTGGTTGCTAGCCACTTAGTCTTGTGTGCACCTCCCCTGTTTTAGCCATTCCCGATTGATGAGGCTCGAGGCTATGTGTTACCTTTTTAGCACACATTCACTTAGAATGCTCATCGTCCTACTAACGATGCTCTAAAAGAATTCGTCCATACAAGTCCGTTCCGGGTTCGAACGGAACCAAAGGTACTACTCCTACTACATCCATTTTGGTATCACCCTCAGGATTAGTAGCGACTAGCCCTTGCACTTCACTGCTTTATATTCGACTCCAAGCTCTTGTCTTCCTTACGAAAACGTTGAAACCGGATCGAAATGGTTTTCGAGGAATAAATCCTGATTCCAGTCTCTTCAAAACGATCAACGCATTGGCCAATATTGATGTCGGTTATTTACCTATCAAATAACATCCACAAACAACGATCAGACTTTAAATAATTTTTTTCAAATTATTTTTTTCAAAATAACTTCGCAAGCTATTTTCCATACTTCAACCCTTTGAAAATAGTTTCAAACCACTTTTCTCTCACGAAATAAATTTCTCAAATATTTTTTATTTCCACTGAAAATCACCAAGTCCAAGTACTTTAGATTTTAAAATAATTTAAATCACTTTATTCTAATATATACTTTAAAACATTTAAATTAAAACTACTTAAACACTTTATTCAAAAATATATACTTTAAAAATATTTAAAATAAAACTACTTTATAAAATATTAAACTAATTTTAAAATAGAAGTTAAGCCAAACTAAATTTTAAAACAAGGGTTACAAAATTCTGTAAAAGTTTTCAAATAAACTTTAAGCAAACTATCTTTAAAATAAAACTATTTTTATAAAATATAAATATTAATAATTATCTTTTTAAAACATAATACTAAGTAAGCTTTTAAAATAATTACCACTATAACTAGTTTAATAAATATTTACCTCTAAAATTTTAACAACTTAAATAATAATTTCTTAAAAACATTCCTTTGAACAACTTTAAATTTTTTAACTTATACTTAAAAATCTGCTTTGAAAACGTACTTGGCTTTTCAGGGAAATACACTTCTCTTTCATACCTTTAAAAATAAACCACTATTTTTAAAATAAATTACCCATTCCTTTATAAACTACCATTGTGAATTTATACTTCCAAATATCCACTAATATCTTATTTCACTTTATAAACCCAGTTTATAAATTCTATAGTCTCATCTTCTTTTAAAACACAATTTCAAACTCTAAATGAATTTCCAAATCGATTTTCAGATTTTACTCCATTTTAAAATAAATTCCTTTACTTACTCAATTTTATTTCAAAACCCATTAATTTCAGATTTAACTTCTTTATTATGATTTAAAAATCTTATTTAAATTGAAACTACCAATTTCATATTTATTTCAAAATTCTTCCTTTATTTTTCCTAAACCATTTAAATCCTGAATTGAAAAATAAATCTTTTATTCCTATAAATAATATAACTTAAGTTTAAAAACTCATTTATTCCCATTTATTCAAAAATCTCCTTTCCCATACTTTGGAATTTATTTATTAGAATTTAAAAATCAACTTTTATCTTTTCCTAATGTAACAACCCTGTATTTTGCAATTATTTTATTGTATATTTTAATTATTTTTAATGTAAGATTTTGATTTAAAAACTTATTTTACTTATTTGAAATGATTAAATTTATTATTTAAATATAATCTTGATTTTTATATGAGTTATAATTCCAAACTTGTGTAAGTTGAATGTTTGCCAGAAATGCTGACTTTGGTCAAAATAGTCAAACTGTGACTTTCAACTTAAAATTTTCAAAGTTTAAAAATTTAAATTTTTTCTTTTATTATTAAAGTACATAAAATTATAAGAACACCACTTTTCGTTTCGTTCAAATTGGATGTAAATTGTGAAAGTTATACCCTTTACAATATTGTGCGTATATAGGGTTATTTAACAATGACTATTTTAAATTGTATAAATTACTTCTTCTTTGTTTTGTTTTATTTTAATATGTGATAATATGTTATATAATGTATATTTTTACTTTTAAGTATTTTTAAAATGATAATATAATTTTTCTAAAGTTCATTTGAATTTATTTCTAATTTTAAAAGCCTAGTCTACAATTTTAAGCCATTTTCTTAATTTAATTATATATAATTAAAATTTATTTATTTATTTTATGCACTCACTTTTATTTTCTGTGTTTTACTTTATTTTATTCATTTTACATATATTTAAATTAAAGTAAATTTTTCCAAAGTGTATTGAAGTTATTTCTATTTCTTAAGTCAAGTTTTCATTTTCTGTGCTATTTTTCTTATTTTAATCATATCTAATCAATATTTAATTGTTAATATTTTGTTTATCTGTTACATTTTCGAATTTTAACTGAGATTTTAATTATTTTCAGTTATTTAGATGTATATGAATATATATATATAGGAAGTTTAAAAGGTTTGAAAGCAAAGAAACGTAAAACCGTTTTAACGTTTCTTCTTCCGTTTCTTTTCCAATTAATAGATTTAATTTCCTTTGACCGTTCCTTTATTTATTGTAGCTGTGCATTTCTTACCTCATTTTCACATGAAAACATTCCACTTCATAATAATTTTATAATGAAATGTATAATTTTCCAAGACTAACAGTGATTTATGCACAATTTTAGAACACTGTTTGGTATTTTTAAGGCATTTTCTTCATTATTTTATATTTTTTTCAAATTATACTATTTGTTACCTCATATTTCTAATTGATTTCGGTTTGTAAAGTATTTTCACCTGAAATTTTGTTTATGTAAAGTTTTAAATGGAAAAGAATATGGAAGATTGTAAATCACTTTGAAACGTAAGCCCTTTTATTTGCCCAAACCCTTCATTTCCTTAAACTCCTCAATTAATTGCCTTAGCCGTGTAAAACCCTAGTGTAGCCGTCATCTCATTAGGTTTTCACGTGAAAAAAAAGTTCATTTTCATTTGTTTCTCACGGCTTCAAAGATCTGGTAATGGCTTCCCTTTCTTTTTCTTACTTTTCTACTTGTTTTCCCTAAATTTTAAAATTTTCATTTATTTAAAGACTTTGGCTTTTCGTTATCTATTTGATTTTTTTTCTTGCGTTAACAATGCAAAGTTTTCAGCTGTATATTCTCTTTTGAGAATCCAAAATCTTGCTCAAATCTTGCCTTAAATCATTTCCGTGTGTGAATTATTTCTTTCCCTCTTGCCTCCCATACGTTTCCACCTATTGGATAGAATTGAATGCCTTAATTGCCTCTACCGTTTAAGCATTTTTCTCTTGCCTGCCCTCTACATAAATTAGTGAGCAAATGTTAATATATATTTCACGTTCAAAAGTTCCATACCATAAATTATTCATTTTGCTTCCATCAAAATTTGCGTAAGCATCTCCTGAAGGTATGAACCGGCGCATGCTTTTCCTTTCATTTTTTTTCTCTTTTTTTTTCTTTTTTTTCTTTCTTTCTTCTTTTCACTCTTGTTTTATTTCATTTGTTCTCCTTTCATTATTTTGCTTTGGGTTGTTGATACAAAATCATATCTTGGCTATCTTTCAACTCAAATCAAAAGTCATGAAATTGTGCTTGTCGTGCCTTTGGAGTCGTGCTTGTATGTTGTTTTGGTCTCTAGCTTTGAAAAAGGTGAGTCTTTCTCACTCTGACATATATACTTATGAAAAGTGGATTGATGACAAGTGTTTAGTAATGTAAAATGTTTATGCAAGTTAATGATGATCATATGATATGCTATGCCGTGTTATTACCATGTTATTACCATGTTAAAACTGTTAATTTTCACCTGACATATGATACATGACTGTATATTGTGATATTGACATTGTTTATATTATTTCTGTATATGATCACACTGCAAGTTCCCTGTTAGGATAAAAAATCATTATCGGCTGAAATGATAGGCCTGAGTTATTTTATTTATTTATTTAAACTTGGGATTGCGGGTTTGAAATGATAGATCCCGGATTTTTACCTTTTAAACTGCGGATTGAAATGATACATATCCGTATTACTTGACCTAGGTTAGAAAACTATATACAGACCCGTGGTTATTCTATAAAGTGCTTTGAATATTTTAAGTTTTAAAAATATAAAATTATGAAATTTGATTTAAATAGATTTTGAAAGGTTTTAAAATAAATAAATTATGATTTTTCTATGTGTTAAAAATGTAATTTATGAATGGATTAACTGGATTTTGAAATATAACTTATGTTTGAAATTTGGAATTTTGACTAAAAATGATATTTAAGTTACATGAATAAAATGGACTTTAATTTTATTTGGAAAATGGTAAATATGATAAATTGATTTATATTTGAATTTAAGTGATTTATTAAAGAATTATTGATTTTCTATAAATTTAAGTGGTTGAATAAATGACTGTTGAAAATGAAATTTTAAAATATAACTTGACTTGAAAATGTGAAATTTGAGTTTTAACTAAAGATGTTAAATTAATTAAATAAACTGGAAGTTTAGTTAAATTTGTGAAATGGTAATATAAGTCTGAAACGTATAGGTTTTAATTTATGAAAGAAACGTATAGGTTTTAATTTATGAAAGAACGTATGGTGTTCTAATTAATGATAGGAACATGTAAATTCCTAATTAATGAAAGAAAGGTATAAGTTTTAATTAATGAAAGAAACGTATAAGTTTTTAATTAATGAAAGAAACGTGTAAAGTCCTAAATAATGAGAGAACATGAAAGTTTTAATTAATGCAAGAACAAGTAAAGTTTTAATTAAGAAAGAAACATGTAAAGTTTAAGTAGTGTGGTATTGATTTAATTAATAAATGTTCGTTATTGTAATAGGAATATAAAATTTAAAACGTACATTTGACACGTAGATTTTAATCAATGTAATGGTGTATTTTAAATTGATTAAAATGATAAATGTTACTTACTGTAATAATAAAATGTAAGTTGATAACGTACATTTGATAAGCAAGTTTTAATTTATGTGAATGGCATACTTTAAATGATTAAAATAATAAAGTTTCTTTATTGTAATAATAATGTAAGTTAATAAGGTGCTTTTAACTTAACATAAGAATTTCGGTTTAAATTGTATATTACAGTAAGAAAGTTTATTTAACTATAAGGCTATGATAAATTGACATGTTAAAATTTTAAGCTTATCAATACTTTGAATTATATACAATGTAAAGTGGAAAGTAGTACATTCCAAAAATGCTATGATTCCTTAAGGTAACATTTCCAAAATGCTATGATAATTTAAAGGAATATTTCAAGTTTAATAAATTTAAAGAAATATTCAATGATTTGAAAATTTGGGTTTTATTTGAATGATATAATATTGAATTATTTTTGAAATGGAAATGATACAATTGTGATATTGTTTTGAAATGAGTATGATATTTTGGTCTTGAAAGTATAAATTATTTGAAATAAATATCCATGGGTTATAATACGATTGGTTGTTAAAGTGGCCGGGATCGGATATTGTCTTATAGCCGGACAATACCGAAAACCATTTTAACAACTGTGTACGCGGTGGAGATTTCAGAATGAAGTAGGATGGTGGCGACGTTCTCGAGGTATGTTACGTGGACCCAACTCCCGTGAGTTGGCATATATGACTAAAACAGGAGCTATACCGGGGTACACAAAGGGTCGCACCCTTTCATCGAGCATGCTCCATCGGAAACTATTCTATTACTGTTGTGATTCGATTCGGTGGCGCCACTTTGATTCGGGGGTATTGTTCAAGGTGGGCGGAAGCTGCTGGCTTGCCGTCACCACCGGTCCGGGAGTGCAAACGGTGTATCCACCCTGGCATTGCCTCGCGTGCCGTGTTATATCCTTATATCGAGCCCACTACGATTTTGGTTTTAAAGATCCGACCGCGTTAAGGTTCACCATCCCCTTAACGCTATTTTCTATATGATTATACTTTACTGATTAGACACTACCGTATATAGCGTATATTACTATATAGTAAATAGTTTAACGGATCCTTAGAGGATGGGCGTTCCCAAGCATCCTTTAAGTTATTGATGCATTTTGTTACTGTTCACTTGAGTTGATTTACAGTTTATAAGTATTTATGTCCTGACTCGAGGGTTTTGTGTTTTGTTTTACGCTCGGGTCAGATTGATTGAGTTAGAATTCAAGATTCACCTTCGGAGTTGGAGCTTTCCTTGAAGATCCAGCCTTCTATTTTGTTTCAGTATCCAGTGTTTCAGTGATGTATCTTGTTACTCTTCTGTTGTATCTCATTTAACTCTGATGTATCTTATATTTTTTTTAGTAGCTTCATGAACTACTATCTCTTTTACTTCCGCTGCATTACTATATACTCTGTGTCTGTGATCTGTGATTTTATTTACTGTATATTCTGAGGTTTGCCAAAATTTTGTTTACAACGCGGTATTTTGAGCAATTCAATTCCGGCATGAGTGTCTATCTATACACTTACAATGGATGCGAATGGTTGAAAATACCGGGTCGTTACAGTTGGTATCAGAGCCAGGTTAGCTCTAGGCAAAACTCAGCATATGGAGTAGATGTATTTACAGAATCACTTTCATTCGAGTTGAATCTCTCTCTTTTGACTCGATTCCTTTGAATTTTGGAACGTTCCCTGCGGTTCCAAAAATCCATTCTTATTCCCCGCTACTCATCTTCACTTGATTCTGGAGTATCCCATAACTCCACTTCGAATGATCTTTATAGTGAATTGGCGGTTCCGCCAATCTCAAAAATTTTCTTGTAAAAGGAGTGAAACTCCTTTACAACAGCATCGATTCACCAAAAATTTATATCCTCGGTTTAGATGCTAGTATCTCCTATTATCCCAAACTCTATCTCTTGAGGTCGAATGTAGATTTACCCCAGAAAATCCACTTCGATCTTATACTTTAAGTCACGGTTGACCCAAAGGTTGCCCGTGATTTATTTTAGCTTATCCGCCTCCCTACTCTGTATTTAATCATCTTGTCTTTTGTTTCCAACATATTTTCAAACATTTTGAATTGTATTTGTCAATCTATATTTTGTTTATATATTGTGTTGTTTGAGTTGTTGATGTTGAGTTGGATTTCCGATCGATTCGTATGATCAACACTATCGATAGGATTTCTAAAACACTTTGACAGAACAAACTGACACGATATTATTTTAAAATTTGGTTAATGAAATAAAATTTTGATATATATATTTATGGAACTTAATAAAATGATTCAAATTGATAATTTAAATGATAATACTTGATTTATCATTTATTGTTCTATAAATGAATTTATAAATAATTATTTATAAATTTATATGGGAACATAAATGAATTTAGAAAAAGAAATTTGGGAATTTAATTTCCGATGGTTCCAAACCTTTTGTTTAAAAGTTTAAAGGGATATAATATTTGAAATATTTTCAAATAGAAATTTGTTTCCAAAGAATTTTAAGTTTAAAATTAGTACTCTTCTCTTTGTCGCTGGAAAATAACTTCGGTGATGACTGCAGCATCATCAACGTTCATTTTCGAGTTTCGAAGTGAAGAGACTGTTCTGTAGTCTTGCTACAGCTTTGTTTTGGGAAATTAAATTGATTTGAATTTCTAAAATATGACTTAATTTATAATATATATAGATATATGATTGAAATTTGATTTGACATATTATATATATATTATTACTTATCTCTAAATGGTTCGAAGAAATCGGAAATTTAATTCTTAAATTTTATTTTTAACAATAATTTCAATTATAAAAAGAAAATCAATTTTTTTTGGATAAATGATTAAACTTGAGATAATTGAATTGGAAAGTTTTATTTGTATGACACAATTTCATTCCAATATAACTTACCTTAATTTGAGAAGTTAACAATGTAATTGGGTAATATACAATATAAAAGATTTTATAAATAAAATTTGAGTGGTTATAATAAATGTTATACACTTAAATTTTAATTATAAAATGATTAACAGAGGTAAATATAATAAAGGGTAATTGAATAACTTATAACAAAATAATATTAAAAGAACTAAGAATATAAGAAAGCAGTTATATTAAGTGTAAGTATGTTTAACATAAGTGATAAATATAGTGAGAGGAATAAATTTAGTTTTATTTAGGAATAAAGAAGAATTAAATTTATTATATACATTGTGAGTGTAATAAATGATTATTTTTCAAACCCATGGTTTTGAAATTTGTTAATTTATGATGATTGGATAATAAGATAATGAAATTTGAGATAGTTAAGATTTATTTAACTTGTGTAAAGATTTATTCTCTATTTAAGTTGAAATTTCCATGCTTTCAAATCTATTTCCTTATTTTGTTTTCCAAACTATTTTTTTTGTTATCCTCCTCCTCCTTATCTTGCTATAGATTGGTATAGGAATCTTTCTATAATCTTTGGTAATCATTTTGAATCCACCTTTTTCGTGCTTGTGTTCTTAATTTTGGAGAATCTTGGAAAGATCATCTCCACCTTGTAAAACTTACCTATAACAACAGTTATCAGGTATAACTTCAATCTTCTTGTCATCTTATCTTAATCCTATTTCACTCTATCTTTTCTGTGCCCTTCCATACCTCATTCCTTTTCGGGGACGAAAGGTTTTGAGTAGGGGAGAGTGTAACAACCCTGTATTTTGTAATTATTTTATTGTATATTTTAATTATTTTTAATGTAAGATTTTGATTTAAAAACTTATTTTACTTATTTGAAATGATTAAATTTATTATTTAAATATAATCTTGATTTTTATATGAGTTATAATTCCAAACTTGTGTAAGTTGAATGTTTGCCAGAAATGCTGACTTTGGTCAAAATAGTCAAACTGTGACTTTCAACTTAAAATTTTAAAAGTTTAAAATTTTAAATTTTTTCTTTTATTATTAAATTACATAAAATTATAAGAACACCACTTTTCGTTTCGTTGAAATTGGATGTAAATTGTGAAAGTTATACCCTTTACAATATTGTGTGTATATAGGGTTATTTAACAATGACAATTTTAAATTGTATAAATTACTTCTTCTTTGTTTTATTTTATTTTAATATGTGATAATATGTTATATAATGTATATTTTTACTTTTAAGTATTTTTAAAATGATAATATAATTTTTCTAAAGTTCATTTGAATTTATTTCTATTTTTAGAAGCCTACTCTACAATTTTAAGCCATTTTCTTAATTTAATTATATATAATTAAAATTTATTTATCTATTTTATGCACTCACTTTTATTTGCTGTGTTTTACTTTATTTTATTCATTTTACATATATTTAAATTAAAGTAAATTTTTCCAAAGTGTATTGAAGTTATTTCTAATTCTTAAGTCAAGTTTTCATTTTCTGTGCTATTTTTCTTATTTTAATCATATCTAATCAATATTTAATTATTAATATTTTGTTTATCTGTTATATTTTCGAATTTTAACTGAGATTTTAATTATTTTCAGTTATTTAGATGTATATGAATATATATATATATATAGGAAGTTTAAAAGGTTTGAAAGCAAAGAAACGTAAAACCGTTTTAACGTTTCTTCTTCCGTTTCTTTTCCAATTAATAGATTTAATTTCCTTTGACCGTTCCTTTCTTTATTGTAGCCGTGCATTTCTTACCTCATTTTCACATGAAAACATTCCTTTCCACTTCATAATAATTTTATAATGAAATGTATAATTTTCCAAGACTAACAGTGATTTATGCACAATTTTAGAACACTGTTTGGTATTTTTAAGGCATTTTCTTCATTATTTTATATTTTTTTTTTCAAATTATACTATTTGTTACCTCATATTTCTAATTGATTTCGGTTTGTAAAGTATTTTCTCCTGAAATTTTGTTTATGTAAAGTTTTAAAAGGAAAAGAATATGGAAGATTGTAAATCACTTTTTGAAACGTAAGCCTTTTATTTGCCCAAACCCTTCATTTCCTTAAACTCCTCAATTAATTGCCTTAGCCGTGTAAAACCCTAGTGTAGCCGTCATCTCATTAGGTTTTCATGTGAAAAAAAAAGATCATTTTCATTTGTTTCTCACGGCTTCAAAGATCTGGTAATGGCTTCCCTTTCTTTTTCTTACTTTTCTACTTGTTTTCCCTAAATTTTAAATTTTTTCATTTATTTAAAGACTTTGGCTTTTCGTTATCTATTTGATTTTTTTTCTTGCGTTAACAATGCAAAGTTTTCAGCTGTATATTCTCTTTTGAGAATCCAAAATCTTGCTCAAATCTTGCCTTAAATCATTTCCGTGTGTGAATTATTTCTTTCCCTCTTGCTTCCCATACGTTTCCACCTATTGGATAGAATTGAATGCCTTAATTGCCTCTACCGTTTAAGCATTTTTCTCTTGCCTGCCCTCTACATAAATTAGTGAGCAAATGTTAATATATATTTCACATTCAAAAGTTCCATACCATAAATTATTCATTTTGCTTCCATCAAAATTTGCGTAAGCATCTCCTGAAGGTATGAACCGGCGCATGCTTTTCCTTTCATTTTTTTTCTCTTTTTTTTTCTTTTTTTTCTTTCTTTCTTCTTTTCACTCTTGTTTTATTTCATTTGTTCTCCTTTCATTGTTTTGCTTTGGGTTGTTGATACAAAATCATATCTTGGCTATCTTTCAACTCAAATCAAAAGTCGTGAAATTGTGCTTGTCGTGCCTTTGGAGTCGTGCTTGTATGTTGTTTTGGTCTCTAGCTTTGAAAAAGGTGAGTCTTTCTCACTCTGACATATATACTTATGAAAAGTGGATTGATGACAAGTGTTTAGTAATGTAAAATGTTTATGCAAGTTAATGATGATCATATGATATGCTATGCCATGCCGTGTTATTACCATGTTATTACCATGTTAAAACTGTTAATTTTCACCTGACATCTGATACATGACTGTATATTGTGATATTGACATTGTTTATATTATTTCTGTATATGATCACACTGCAAGTTCCCTGTTAGGATAAAAAATCATTATGGGCTGAAATGATAGGCCTGAGTTATTTTATTTATTTATTTAAACTTGGGATTGCGGGTTTGAAATGATAGATCTCGGATTTTTACCTTTTAAACTGCGGATTGAAATGATACATATCCTTATCACTTGACCTAGGTTAGAAAACTATATACAGACCCGTGGTTATTCTATAAAGTGCTTTGAATATTTTAAGTATTTTAAAAATATAAAATTATGAAATTTGATTTAAATAGATTTTGAAAGGTTTTAAAATAAATAAATTATGATTTTTCTATGTGTTAAAAATGTAATTTATGAGTGGATTAATTGGATTTTGAAATATAACTTATGTTTGAAATTTGGAATTTTGACTAAAAATGATATTTAATTTACATGAATAAAATGGACTTTAATTTTATTTGGAAAATGGTAAATATGATAAATTGATTTATATTTGAATTTAAGTGATTTATTAAATAATTATTGATTTTCTATAAATTTAAGTGGTTGAATAAATGACTGTTGAAAATGAAATTTTAAAATATAACTTGACTTGAAAATGTGAAATTTGAGTTTTAACTAAAGATGTTAAATTAATTAAATAAACTGGAAGTTTAGTTAAATTTGTGAGATGGTAATATAAATCTGAAACGTATAGGTTTTAATTTATGAAAGAAACGTATAGGTTTTAATTTATGAAAGAACGTATGGTGTTCTAATTAATGATAGGAACATGTAAATTCCTAATTAATGAAAGAAAGGTATAAGTTTTAATTAATGAAAGAAACGTATAAGTTTTTAATTAATGAAAGAAACGTGTAAAGTCCTAATTAATGAGAGAACATGAAAGTTTTAATTAATGCAAGAACATGTAAAGTTTTAATTAAGAAAGAAACATGTAAAGTTTAAGTAGTGTCGTATTGATTTAATTAATAAATGTTCGTTATTGTAATAGGAATATAAAATTTAAAACGTACATTTGACACGTAGATTTTAATCAATGTAATGGTGTATTTTAAATTGATTAAAATGATAAATGTTACTTACTGTAATAATAAAATGTAAGTTGATAACATACATTTGATAAGCAAGTTTTAATTTATGTGAATGGCATACTTTAAATGATTAAAATAATAAAGTTTCTTTATTGTAATAATAATGTGAGTTAATAAGGTGCTTTTAACTTAACATAAGAATTTCGGTTTAAATTGTATATTACAGTAAGAAAGTTTATTTAACTATAAGGCTATGATAAATTGACATGTTAAAATTTTAAGCTTATCAATACTTTGAATTATATACAATGTAAAGTGGAAAGTAGTACATTCCAAAAATGCTATGATTCCTTAAGGTAACATTTCCAAAATGCTATGATAATTTAAAGGAATATTTCAAGTTTAATAAATTTAAAGAAATATTCAATGATTTGAAAATTTGGGTTTTATTTGAATGATATAATATTGAATTATTTTTGAAATGGAAATGATACAATTGTGATATTGTTTTGAAATGAGTATGATATTTTGGTCTTGAAAGTATAAATTATTTGAAATAAATATCCATGGGTTATAATAACGATTGGTTGTTAAAGAGACCGGGATCGGATATTGTCTTATAGCCGGACGATACCGAAAACCACTTTAACAACTGTGTACGCGGTGGAGATTTCAGAATGAAGTAGGATGGTGGCGACGTTCTCGAGGTATGTTACGTGGACCCAACTCCCATGAGTTGGCATATATGACTAAAACAGGAGCTATACCGGGCTACACAAAGGGTCGCACCCTTTCATCGAGCATGCTCCATCGGAAACTATTCTATTACTGTTGTGATTCGATTCGGTGGCGCTACTTTGATTCGGGGGTATTGTTCGAGGTGGGCGGAAGCTGCTGGCTTGCCGTCACCACCGGTCGGGAGTGCAAACGGTGTATCCACCCTGGCATTGCCTCGCGTGCCGTGTCATATCCTTATATCGAGCGCACTACGATTTTGGTTTTAAAGATCCGACCGCGTTAAGGTTCACCATCCCCTTAACACTATTTTCTATATGATTATACTTTACTGATTAGACACTACCGTATATAGCGTACATTACTATATAGTAAATAGTTTAACGGATCCTTAGAGGATGGGCGGTCCCAAGCATCCTTTAAGTTATTGATGCATTTTGTTACTGTTCACTTGAGTTGATTTACAGTTTATAAGTATTTATGTCCTAACTCTAGGGTTTTGTGTTTTGCTTTACGCTCGGGTCAGATTGATTGAGTTAGCATTCAAGATTCACCTTCGGAGTTGGAGCTTTCCTTGAAGATCCAGCATTCTATTTTGTTTCAGTATCCAGTGTTTCAGTGATGTATCTTGTTACTCTTCTGTTGTATCTCATTTAACTCTGATGTATCTTATATTTTTTTTAGTAGCTTCATGAACTACTATCTCTTTTACTTCCGCTGCATTATTATATACTCTGTGATCTGTGATTTTATTTACTGTATATTCTGAGGTTTGCCAAAATTTTATTTACAACGCGGTATTTTGAGCAATTCAATTCCGGCATGAGTGTCTATCTATACACTTAAAATGGATGCGAATGGTTGAAAATACCGGGTCGTTACACCTAAATCATTCTTTAATTTATCCAAATTCTCTACAATTATTTTACTTAAAAAATTTCTCTTTTATTTCCTTTTCAAAAATCCAATCTATACATTCTTGATAATCAGTATACCCAAATATATTCAGTCGAACATAGCATTCCATATTTTCAATCACCAATATAATCTATCTCAGATTATCAAATAAATCATATCATAGAATATTAAAACAAATCTAAATATTTTGAGGAATCCTGTTGGATTCCTCCACCCTGTTTCCTCCATCCATAGATGTTAGCACAATATAAAATGCCAGTTCCACTTCGAGGTGGAATATCGCGGTATATGTGGTCATCCACTATTATGCAGGGCGTCTAGGGTCTCATCCGCTATATAATGCGGGAAATCAATCACTCCAATATATACTATACATACTACTATATATATACTATCACATCCAGACATTTCAATCATTCAACAAATCATTTAAATTTAACTATTTAAATTTAACGGGTATTCCAAATGAGTGAGATTAACTCACCTTTGATTTTTATTTGTGACCCACTACAATCCCGACTTGCTTCCTTTCATATCTTGACCTTGAATAAACATTTATTTGGTTTATTAATACTTTTGGTTAATCGAACAATCCAGTAGTATTTAATAATTCAATTTAAATAAATTCTCCTTAAATAAATTATTTTAGGTGGCTAAGATAATTAAATGAACCAAATAAACAAATTAATTATATTAGTGCCTTGTTTAAAAACAGATTAGTTAATTTAAAATGTAGGTATGTATATTTATTTTCTTTTGAAACTACATATGCCCTTTAAAAAAATTAATTTATAGATTCCAAAAATTTAACTTTAATAAATTCTTCCTTGTATAAAAAAATAGGTATGTGTATGAATATGTACATACTAAAAAAAATTATATAGATTCCAACATCTAATTCTATACAAACTTTCAGCATTTTTGAAAACTCCTACTTTTTATGTTCAAAACCTTATATATATATTTATCTTTTCTGTGATTAACAAAAACAGTAGTTTTGCTTCACTGTAAAACTTTTATTAAAATATGTAGATTTGTAAAAACAGAAAATTTTCTTTCACTGTAGATTAAAACCTTATCTAACTATATATATTTTTGTTTCATATATATATATATATTTGTTTCATATATATATATATATACAAATAATTTTGAAATAGAGTTTGATCTTACTGACTATTTTTTTCCAGAATATATAAGACAAAATAATGTAAAATAAAGTACCTTATGTACAAAAGGAATTCGAACCCAGCTCAATACGAATTGCCCCAAATCGATGCGAGCCCCAACCTCCAACGCTTCGACGCCCTATGTCGTGACCCATCGAAATTGCCATCGCAAAACACGAATCTCGAGACTATCACAGCCACTGGTCGTCCTCCTCCTCGTCGAAGGCGCTGAATCCAAAATCGCGATTGCTTGTTAGCTCGAGTAAGATCACGTCTCCCTCAAGTCTGAACGAAAAAAACTCGTGGCCAAACCCCTCTATTTCGCGAACGTTGGAGTTCAGAGGATGACGAATTTGCTGATCTTGAAATAGTTGAGTGCGACCATTATGATATCCTCTTCTTTTATTTTATTTTTTTTAAAAGAAAAAAAATGAAAATGAATTCGATCTCCAATAAAATGCTCAGCTGTTTTCTTTTAAAAGAAATTGAAAAGAGAAAGAGAACGGAAAACATGATGGGATGGAGGAGGAAACATGCCTTAAAAAAGAGAAAATATGTTGCATGTAGTGAATCAACAGTGACTAGAAGGGAAAAGTTATGATGTGGATTTATTGGTCAAATCAATTTTCTAAATATTATTTAAATTTTAAATTTAAATCGTCCCGATTCCCATAACTCACAATCTCGATCTCCTATCGAGGCGTGCCACTAGGCTTTTATAATGCTAAACCTCTATTTCGAATGCAATAAAAAAGGTTTCGAGCCCTAACTCGATCGTACGGAGAAGATAACTTTTTGGACCCAGTTATTATACTAAATTTTCAATAGATTATAGGGCGTTTATCTACCGTACGACCAAACGATCAATTCAAACACTAAGAAAATTGAAATCCGATAATACCACACTACTACGGATCCCATGGAACTTGTTTCGTCGAAATCCGAGACTATGCCTCGGAAGGCTATTTTTAAATATCGATTTAAATGATATAAATTCAAAATTGAACAAAAACCCTTAAACTCAAATTTAACACTTCTAATATCTCCAGTAAAATCAATATAAATTTTATAAGCCATTGAAATATTTTTAACCAGCTTAAATTCAAGATTTAATATTTTACCCAATCTCTAATTATTAAATTCAATTATTTAGTTGCCAAATAATAATGACATTTGAAATTCAAGTTAAACCAACTTCCAAATATTTAAAATAAATTAAATATTCCAATTTCAAATATCTAAAAATTCGGGTTGTCAAAAATTTAGTTGTTTGTAATATGCAGATGCGATAGTGAATAATTTGAGCTGGACTAAACGTGAGATAAAAGTACAACTTAAGAGCTTAAAATATTAGCTAAATTGATACTTTTTTTAGAACTAATGTCTATACCAATTCCAATCATCGTCAATTTGACTGATGGTTTGTGTAACGACCTAGAATTCGACCACTTGAAAATATAGTATTTAGAGTGATTTTAAATATAAAATATAAAAGGTTTTATGATTTAAATAATATTCGATAGGATTTGGAAGTAGAAACATACATAAAAATAGTAACATTTGACTGTATCGACAAAAGTGACAAAATGCTGATTTCAGAAAAGTATGTTTCAATGGTTAAATAAATTATCTTAATTAATTTATGAGTGTTTATATTTTTAAATACCATTATAAAAATTATTTTTAAATTTGGTTTACATAAATAAATAGTTTAACTAAAACGTCAAAATGTGACCGTAAAACGTTTTGTCGAAAAACGACGTTTTGTCGATTAAAAGTTGTAGCAACGTCGTCGCACCTTTATTTTATTATATAGAAACATATATTCAAATAGCGTAAGTATTAATTAATTCACTAAACATGTTTACTTTTACTAAATAAGATTAGAAAACTTCTAGAAGTCATTAGTAAAAGTAAGTAAGAATTAACAAAAATAAGAAAAAGTAAACATCAAATCATATCAAATCAAAGCCCACATAATTATGATATTCTTTACTTAATCTTTAAGTGACTAAGACATAAAGTAAGAAGTGAAAGGATGATGTTAAGTTTTGAAAAAGTGTAGATTGCTTTAGGTTGAAGTAAGGTTAGTTTGGTAATTTGGTAAGAGGTTATTTTTTTAAAATTACCACTTCTTTCTTTTTCTATAAATACCCACTTACTTCTTCACTTTCATTCACATTTTCTTCTTCTTCTTTTCTCAAGATTCTTCATCTTCTTCCTCTTCTCTTTAATGGCTTCCATGCCATATAAAAAATTAAAAAGAAATAATGTCAAAATATTTATAAAATATTCAAAAGAAATCAATGTTTATTCTCATCAAATCAAACCCCTATTTTCTCTACATTTTACCTCTTCTTCTCTCGGCCATAACTTCTTTAAAACCGACTCAAATTGTAAATTTATTTTTTCTAAATCATGTATTTTTCCAGTGGCTACAACTTTTGTGTTAACCACTTTGTCTAATTATGAAGACAATCATGTCAAAAATCCACTTCTTTCAAGTGCATTTTCTGGCCCAGTTTTTAAGCCAGAGAACATGCCATTTTGTTTTAATCATAACCTGATCATAACTGAGCCAAATTAAGAAATTAGTTTTTTGAAAACATATAAAATTCCAGTGGCTACAACTTTTATGTTGATCACTTTTTCCGTTTTGAAGTTTGCATACCTGAAACTCAATTCTTTGAAGTGTATTTTCAGGCTTCATTTTTGTCAATCCGACAGTACCTCTTCTTCATTCTATCTTATCTCGCTCAAAACTACTTGGATTCAAATGATTCTTTTTGTAAAATTCAATAGAAATGAATTTTAAAAAACTTTTCAGTTAACAAGTTTTTCAAATTTTGCGAGTAAGAGAGTCAAAAACAAGAGAGAAGATGATATATTTTTCAGATCTAAATCTTGGAAATTCAAGTTCAAAGCTCTACCGCTTTTTCTCTATATTTTCGACCAACCTCCATCTCAAGCTTTAGCTAAGCTATTGGAATGGAGAAGGTGTTGTTTTCTAGTATTTAATGGAGTAGGAATTAACTAGTAAAGTGTTGGTTGATTAGAATGTTGGTAGGAAGTTAATCTCTTTGGTTTATGGTGAGAAACTCTGTTTAGCATCTCTATTTATATATATACATGTTTGATGATGTGTTATGATTGCTATAAATCTTTATATATGTTTTTATCATCAAGTATTGATTGTTTGATATGATTGTTAAATTGTTTTACCAAGTCACGTTAATACACGTCGATAAGCACAAAGGAAATTACTTTCCTTTTGAAAATGAAATGGTGTATATGAAATGCTTAAACCTTTTGGAAATAGTTTTAAAATGAGTTAGAAATGTTTTATAAACATTTATATATGTTTAAAGAAATAAAGGAATAAAATCAAGATTTTATCTTGTATATTTTGAAATATGTCCAAAACAATTTTTTAAAAACATCGTGGTTTTGCAGTTCGGACTCCAAAAGGAGATTTCTTTATAAATGATATTTTTTAAATGATTAAAAATATGAAATAAATTTTATAAATCTATTAAAATGGTTTGAATGAGATTTGGAATGGAAAATATGAATTGTCAAATATAAAAAAAGTTGTTTAAATCAAATAAGCTTATATAGCACTTTCCGTAGCACTTTTATGCTACAAATTCTATAACCTTTGGAATATGAGTTTAAATGTAACGAAGTTTCCTAGAATCAATTGTGAATGTTTTAAAAAGTATAATTTAGCATTTTGAAAGATAGTTTGGAATATTTATAAGCAATTCCAAAATAAAGCTGAAAATCTGAGTGTGCGGAAACGACTAGTACATTTGTCCCGCCTGTGAGATCTGCGAAGATAAAACAAAGTGTTTAACTAAGATTAGGGATGTCGTAACCAGTGCCTTGAACTTACCTGGCCTATGTTTTCTCTTCTTAGGAGAGGGGTGGAACAGATTGAAAGGAAAGCCCAGATGCTCTAAAAGATCATATTTAAGTTTTTCCAAGTTAAAAGACAAAGATATTCATGATGTAGGATTACTTGTCATTAGTCCCTGGTGGTGAAACTTGCCATTAGTCCCTAGAGGTGAAACTTGCCATTAGTCCTTAGAGGTGAAACTTGTCATTAGTCCCTGGAGGTGAAATTTACCATATTTAAAGTGGCAGTAGCGCTCTGTTATGAAAATCTTCGATATGCAAGAAAATGATTTGAAGTTAAGAAAGAAAATCTTTGACTTAGATTTAATGAATGATTTAAGAATATTTTTCATAAGTTTAAAAGTTATAACTTGAATATATGAAAATCTTTGATTAAGATTTAATGAATGATTTGGAAAGATTTTCCTAAGTAAAATAGAAAATGATTTGGAATTATTCCAAGATTTAAGAAAGGTTTAAATAAACCCAATGATTTGATAAATGAGGCTTAATGATTCCATATACATTTGAAAAGAAAATGGAATAACTTGAAAAGATTATATCTAAGAAAGATATTTGGTTTAAAAGGTGAAGTAATTGATTGATGATTGATATCCACGTATGAACTTAACACCTTTTTAAAGCGATGATTGGCATCGAAGGAACTGGAGTCGGATTTGGATGATTCCTATCCGAAAACCAACTCGAACCAATGTATACGTTCGAAAATGAAGATATGTTGAAGATGATGATTATTGAAGACCATGGATCTTCATAGCGTGAGCACTGCTTGTTGAACATGCTCTAGGTAGCTCCCATTATAGAGTTATTTATAGCAGTGGTCTCCTCGTGATGGAGATTTTTCGGATTGCAAGAGATTCTCGCCTAGTAATGGCTGAGGAAAGTGCCTTCGGTTTCGTTCAGTCCTAGAATGAACTTGTATGGACGAATGTCCGACATAGCATTTCTGAGATGCAACGTTTGTCTTTTACAAATGTACATCAGTGGTGGCGGAGAAGGCAACTTCTCTTAGCTTAACACCCTCCTTGAGACATACGAGCACAAAGGTTGTATTTTTGTGGGAGTCAAATAGTGATCAAAGGAATGGCTGTGTGGCATTCAAAGTTGAACTAGTTATGATTAAAGCGTGGTTTTGTATGAAAACGTGGCTTTGAAGAAATTGAGCGTAGCCTCATGAGCGTCACACCCTAGTTATGATGGGATTCTATGTGGTCAGATGTGTGCTCGCATTTCGGGTAGTAGTGATTTGGGTTATCAGATGTTCTAAGCCCTAGGTACCAGATACGTCTGCGCCTCATGGCAGGGATGCGCGAAGTCCGAGTCCTTGGATGTTATTCGTAGATTGTATCCACTTTTAGCCATTTGTGTTGTTGTATAACGGCGTCTGTGTCTTGGATGTAACCGTGGATACAGATTGATCTTTCCACTAGTTTCCTATCATGTTGGAAATCTAACCCCAATACGAGATTTACGATTTTGATTGTATTTCCAAAATAGCTGTAATGACTTGCAAACATTTCAGCTACCCCTTTTTGGTATTATATATTCCGTTCGGTATATTCCGTTGACCCAATCCTGATATATTTTGATAGACTTAGTACAGATATTGATACCTTGTTTGAATAAGTTTATTTGAAAAGTGTTTTCAAAAGAATGTCATTAGAAATAATATCAAACGTTTTGATATATAAAAGTGTTTTGATTATCATAAGGTAAAAACCCGTCCGTGTTTATGTGTGGGCGTGGTCTTATGAGATACCCTTCTTTTCAAAGGTTTTGATGACAACGTCATTTTAAATTTTGAGTATCTCACGCTGGTTTATCAAGCCTGATCCGTGTATTTTCAATACTCGGATCAGATCCGAGTAGTTTCAGGTTGAGCTGAAGACGGTTGGAATTTCCAAAGGAGAGCTGGAGATCTTCATCATCGTATGGACATATTCTATTATCCGCTGTACTTAGTGTATTTTGTTTGATGTTTGTCAGCAATTGTATGGACAGATGTTTATAACTGACCAAGTTGAATTTAGGTTAGACTCTGATATTGTATTTTAAAATTTTCCGCTGTAAAGATTATTATTGAACTAATATATGTTATTCCATTCGTGTGAGATTCTGTTTTGTCTTTATTTTCTTTCTACCCTTAATCATCAGCTTATTCGTGCAATTTGAGTTGGACATGTGCAGTTTATTGTCAATTCAAACGGTACGGAAAAACGGGCCATTACAGTTTGTTTTTCATCTGCTCATATATCAATTTAATGGATAATTCATATACAAGGAATTCTACGGTTGTAGTTAAAAGATGAAACTTAAGAGTTAAATTTAGGCTACATAGTCAATTTTCTAAACAGGTAACTTAGGAGTAGGTACATCAAAAGCTTTTTTTATTTGTTGCAAATTTACATATCGATTATGCTAAAAAAATGTTTATGCATGTGGCAGAATACATTAATTTGACATGTGTTTTTTTTAAAATTATGATTTTTATTTAAGAAATACATATCAAAAAAGTCATATATACAAACGTTTCATTGAAATAATTAATAGCGTTCAAATAAAGTTCTCTATTTAAGCTTGCTAAAGCATTGCTATATATATCTTTTCGCAAAATTTGAGTTATTTTTTCTTTGTACTGGTTATTGGGTAAAAGAACAACAACTAAACATGAATGTGAGAATGTGATTAATAATCAGCGACGAACATGTATACATTGGTAAAAGAGAGAGAATAAAAAAATTTGAGATATTTTTCCTTTATGGGAATAATAATTATTATTATTCCATGTTGTTTTTCCTTTTTTCTTTTTTAGGTTTCCTAATTTTTTCACATGAATTTCATAAATCAATCTATGTACTATTTATATTATTCAATCATCATGAATTGTGTAAATTCAGGAGAACATCAATTGATGTGATAATAAGATGAAGCCGTGAATTGCAAGAAATTAAGTATGTAGTCTTAAGCTGATACTAATAGAGTTAAATTCATTGGGCTCAATTGGAAAGTAAGGATATGGTGAAGAAACAAGTCACATAATTGTTCAAAACATTAAGTATAGTCATAATTTGTATTTTGTGTTGTATCAAATAGTTAATTCAAAACAAATTAACTATAGCTTCCAATGTATTACCATTTCCTAGATGGACACCAAAGACAGGAAGAATGATCAAGACCTAGCATATACTAACCAATTGATTTAATGCTTGCTTTCAAAGATCCAATTTCAATCATATTTTTTATAGACTACATGTGATCTAGTGATTCACTTATATACAGCTATTGGTTCACTATTTGTATCATTGAACTTGAATTTCTTTTCACCAAAATTGAAAACAAGGAAGATTTAATACGAATCTTACAAAACATTTATAATTTCATATATATATATATATATATATATATATATATATATATATATATATGGGAGTAATCTATACAATATATGGGTTTGGAAATTAATAAAATGTCGGCAACTTAATGCTTTTGGCTTGAAAATTTTATTAATTTTCTTTTTCTGTTGGAACCTAGCTTTAGCCTCTATAATTTCTTATTCAAAAAACATTTTGTTTTGATTTTACGAGGTTCCTATTATGATAAGTCATGAAAACTCAACTATTATGTCATTAATACTATAAACTTTAATTAATTAAATGAGTATTTTTGTCCATTGCAGGTCTTTTGTCCTACTTTGTACAGGAATCAAAATGATCATGGCGAGCAAACTTGACCAACAATTAACCTTTTTGATTGAGCATTTTAAAGCATATTTGATGTTAAGAAACAATAGAAGATCGATGCTTCATCATACATATTCTCTTCATGGGGTTTTCCCAAAGCAAGCTTAGTCTAAAATACAAATTTCAAACATTGTTATTACTATATGCACCACTTGATTGATTTTTGTGATAAAATGGGACATAAAAATGCCCTTAGCTTAAATTTGCATTTTTTGAAGATATGTAACTGTATGCGCATTTGTATGTCAACTGTTCCAAATTTATTATTGTCATCATTGTTGGTGTTATTATTATTGTTAGGCTATTAATATTTTCTTATACAACCATATATTTTTCCATTTTCGTGTGCGAAGCATGGGTGCACACTAGTTAGATGAATATGAAACAAGTGATAATTTTATTGATGCTTCTCTTCCTTCTCAAGATAAGAGGCCCATGACTTTACTCCTATTATCATAGATGAGATGAGGTGTGTAAATATTAATCCAAGTCCCAAACTAACGTATCTAGGCAAAGCTTTAGAAAAGCCCATAGAAGTTCAAATTGAGATATCCAAGGAGGCTCAAACTCCTAACTCCCTTCTTAATATTACATTCCCTTCTTGCACAATTTTAGTCAGTCGCATGCATGCTAAACTCGGTCTAATTCTCTCTCCAGATGATCCCCTTCCCTTAAGGGTTCAAACTCAAACTTCGGCATTGAATTTTGAAGAACTTGTACGGTTGGCTATTCAATGTCCTTCCCTTTCTTCTTTCAGATCACTGCAACCGCTAATTTATTCTGATGACCACCTCTTCCTTATTCTCAAACAGCTCATATCAGTACGTTTTCCTATTCATTAGCTTAGCTTTAATTTCATAGATTCTATTTTGACTTATACGGATTACTTATTTTAGGTAGAAAAAGCATATGTTCCTTCTATGAGGTGCTTCCTAAGGGACTTCCAACAAAGTAGTTGAGCTTAAAGGGAAAGTTTTTTTTGCTCTAAAATGATATGATTGACATTGCCATTGCAAGAGACAAGCAAATCTTAGAAAAAGGCAAACTTGCTTCTTCTCTTAACGAAGAAAGGAAAACCAGGCAGCTGTTGGAAGATAAAATGAAAATTTTGGAAGGTAATTTTGAGTCGTTCAACAAATCCAAAGTAGATCTTGAGAAGATTACTAAAGAAAACTCCGAGTTTGCCAAAGTAAACTCAAAACTTGCTAAGAAGAATGAATCATTAGAATATCCACTACAAAGAAAATCTAGTCTCCTCGAATCCACTACAAAGAAAATATAGTCTCCTAGATTATTCAAATAACACCATCAGCGATTCAAAGAAAAAGGCCGCTTCCTTTCTTATTGTCGCTCTTCCTAAGATCATCAAGAGATGTTATGAAGATGCTCTATATGTGGCATATGCCAACAACATCAAGAAATGCCTAGATTTGGATTTCCTATCTCTTCCTATCTTAAATGAAAAATGCAAAAGGAAATTAAGTCTTAGAATAAAGAAAGACAAGAAGGCTCTTGAGGCAGAGTTCCCTACTGAGGAAGAAATTGATGCTGGAGAGTGGCTAACATTCGAAATGCACCTGTTAATAAAGAGCCAAAACTTAATGAAGAGGAAGCTGATGATGATGTTGATGACGACAATCATGATGGTGGAGATGATCATGATGATGTTAATAGTGATGGTGGATTTAATGAGGTGATGAAGAGGGATTTTATAAAGGGCTAGGTGATAAAGATAGATCCAGTGAAGCCAATTTGGACTCAACTGTCCAGGATGCTGAAGCTACCAAATTATTGGATCTTCCAAAAAATGATTCTTCCAAGATAGGCAGTGCTTCTCGAGACCAAAGAACTAAGAACAAAGAGAAAATCTCTTCGCTATTGGTTCTGCTTCATCAAGTATAGGTCATTCTATTCAAGTGTGTTAAGTTATGAAATAATTTTTAGTTAACACATTAATTATTTTAGTTAAGAAGAAAATCCAAATACTACTATGAAATTATGCTTGAAAAGAAACAAATAGAGATTGATCGATTAAATAAAGAACTGGATAAGAAAATGAAAGGTTGTAATGAGTTATCCAAAATATATAAGAAACTTGCTGAAAGTTCATTGAAGTTAGGTTCTTTAAAGAAATAAAAATTACCCCTCGGATGAAATCATCATCAGGAAATATTCATAAAGGAGAATTCTGAACTGATGACTCTCTTTTGGATGCTAATTGATGACAGAAATTCCTAGTGGAGTTTCTGTACAAAGCTTATTATAGGGGTAAATTTATCGATTTCTCATACTTAGGTGAAAACTATGAGGGTTTTCTCCGATGCTTCCATTGTCGATATTTGGACGAGTATGGGTCCGATCCCCACCCGGGAGGTGTTGGAACTATCCCAGAGTAGCATCCATCCCACTTTGTTCTAGCTCTCTTCCGTTTCGAAAAACTCAAGTACAGTAAGAAGAGATTTATTTTTGAAACGTAAAAGAAATCGATTTTTATGAACCTGAATTATTATTCAATAGTGATATGCCTCTTATTTTACTTATAGCATTCATTATTTTTGTTTTCTTATCTTTAGTTTAATTTTAGTGCATTGTATAGAATAAAGATCTCTTAAGTAGTCCGGTCTCTAGGGATGTCTTGAGTAAATTTGTCAAGCTGAGAAAAGACTTTAAGGAAAAGTCTGCGATTCTCAAAATATTGTAGTTGGCGAGACATTACTTCCTTAGAGATTTAAAAGAATTCTACTACGTTACCCTCATTTTTTCTTTGACATTCTAGGTGATAAAAATTACAAGTTGCTCATCAAAATCCAATCTTATCACACCAAAATAAAATGTGTTCATAATAGTCCTCTGGCTGGGGAATAGGATTATCTTCGATTTTCTCCTGTTTATACCCTGGAAGAAATTAAGGCCTCCTTCGATTCTATACTTACATTGTCTGCTCAGTCATTTGAAAAGGCCAAAACCGTAGTCTCGAAATTTTGAATGCTAATAGAATTGTAATGTTTCCTTACCTTTCGTATTACCTATAAATTTTGCTTATTATCAATAGAAAAGTTTGTTTTTCAAATATATTAATTCTTGTCTCTTTCATTCTTAATAGGAGACTCAATTAGTGCGAACAATTGGTTCTCTGGATGCTTTGTAAATTATTGAGACTAAGGATAGGTTGCTCACTTATGTAGAAGAAAAACGATCATACGAAGATGACTCAACTTTGCAATTCTGGAATAATCCAGCAGCGCAAGAGTGGCATAGGAACTACTTTATGTTGAAATCGACAATTAGGATTTTAAGGAAATGACTGCTTGCATTGAGGAGTAGCTTAAAGAAAGGGAAAAGAACTTTAAGCGTTAAAAGAAAAAACTAACTCGATTCTTGAGTCTGGTTCTTCATTTGGAGCTTACGTGGAGATAGCTAAATTATATTAGAGAATAAATGATCTTGAACTAGACTTAATAAAGATTCAAGTTCACTGTCAATCATTAGAGCTCATTGCAAGTGCGAGTGAACCTGGACTTCCTACCCTCACTCCTGTAAGAGTTACTAGATCTCATTTTACGATGGGCCAAGAATTCCCTACTTTGCTAAACTCACCTCTGGACTTTTGCAATGTAAGAATCTCGTCATGGAGCAAAAAGGTCAAATTTGAAGTCGTACAACATTTTGGTAAGAAATGGGTGGGAAAATGTATCAATGTATAAGCGAATACAAGAGTAAAGTTCAAAAGCTCGAGCGTGAGAGATATTCTTTTAAACAAAAGATTGAAGAATTAAATACACAGTCAAAACTTTACGAGGAGCCAATAAGACTCTCCAGCATCCTTTGAATGTTCAGATTGCTTAGATTGACGATGCAAAAGCAAATTTGGAAAAAGGAAAAGAACGAACTCTTGGATGCTACTATTCGCTATGTTGTTGACCCCATAATTGCCTGGGATTCAAAGGAGACTACACAAAACCTCGAACTTGAGTGATGAGTTACTTTAAACTAGCTTTGTTTTCCACTTGACTTTTGTAGCTGCCACTTTGTACATATTGTATTAGATTATAAGTAAATTTACAATTGAATGAATGTTACCTTAAATATAGGGTATATAATCGTGAATTGAATTCAGATTCTGATTTGAAATTTCTTGATGATTAGCATTTTACTTCTCCATATTTGAGCATTTCGATCTGTAGATTAACTTCTCGTTTGCTTAGACAATCAAGAACCTTGCTGCTTAAGCTCATTTTAAATATCCTGTTTTTTGCTTTAGCAATGGAGATTCCCGTTAAATAAACTTGAGTTGATAACTGACTTAAAGAAGCCCTAGAACTTAATCTAGAAATTGAAGAAGGCTTGAAACCAAACTTGATAATAATAATAGACTTGAAATCTATATCTGAACGAAGACCAAAATCCATATTTGGCAATAATAAAAGACCAGAATTCATATCTGAAAGAAGAAATACAAATCTGGCAGTAATAGTTGAAGATCAGAAATCTTTATCTGGTAATTGGACGTTGCATTTTATTTGGAGTGTATTTAGCTCATTTCTTATAGACCTTCCTCTAGAAGATAGATTGACAGGAAGCACTGCTTGGCACAGATTTTGATAGATTTGTTTGACACCATCTTAGGTGGTGATCTCTACTTGGATTGGAACCCTGCCTCCGTCATAAGTAATGACTTAGGTATCTTGTCCGGCGTTTGGTTAGCTATTTTAAGTAAAACCAAAGACTTACCGGCCTCCTCTAGGAGGTGCTTTAGTGAGGCCTTTTGGTGACAACATTGAAGGCATAGTTCAAGGCTTTAGTGAAGCCTTTGATGATGGTACTAAAGAGTTACTTCGGCCACTCTCTAGGAGGCACTTCAACCAGGCCATATACATAGTGGTTGAATGCTTTCCAAATGCTTTAATGAAGCCTTGTTGGCTGCACTAAAGGATTATTCCGATCACCCTCTAGGTTGTGCTTCAGTGAGGCCTTTGATGACGACATTGAAGGCTTAGGGCCTTCGATGGTCAGAGACCTCTTACAGTCATGAGCCTTTGATGGCCAGGGCATTTGATGGCTAGGGATTTCCTATAGTCATGAGCCTTTGATGGTTGGGGCCATTTTGGACAGGGACCTCTTACGATCATGAGCCTTGGATGGCTACATAAATACACTTATTTTGTTCAAAAGACCTTTATTGATGATTGGATTAACATATTTGTGCAAACTGGTTGTGTTTTCCTTATCTGAAAAATTAATGATCATTCCTTCTAAGCTCCGGCATTGATTGATATCATGACTACTTGCAAGATGATAGTGACAATATGACTTTCCATGATTCCTCTCGAACTTGGGTCTTCTCTTTTGCGAGGGCCAATAGTTTAGCTCCTCCTTAGTCAGGAAATAAAGTTTTCAAAAGAAGTGGCGAGAACCTAGTTTTTTGGAAGTCGTGATTTGGAAGCTAGCCCTCTTAGTTGATGCTTAAACCTTTTTCTACTTGCCATAGCTATCTCATCTTCTACGTTTAGTTTCCTCTTGGATATCCTTTGAACTTTACTTGAGGTCAATGAACGACTTAAGACCTTATGCCACTCCTGAGCGAACACGTCAAAATCACTTATTATCTCTTTTTCAAATATCGTTCGCTTTGCTTGGAATTGGATGGCCTTCCTTGTCTTTAGGAACAAATTATCCTTCATCGAGCTCTCTCTTCCCAAGGCAAAAATTGGAGTAAGGCCTGTATAAAATGGATTTATGCTCTAGTTGTCCAGATCGTAAAGGGCTACTTGCTTCTTCTCATTTATAATTTGCAAGGCCATTAATTTCAACAAAATTTCTTAATGAATTTGAAGGTCACTAGTAACTTGATAGGTGGACCTATTAATTCATGGTTCAAAAGACCCTTATTCAGACATATTAACACAATTAAATGGCATGATGCTAAGGATTATGGATGGTTATCTTGGAATGGGATATGCTTGGTCAGGAAAGTTCTTTTTGCCTTAAACATGTAGGTTAGGGAAGCTCTATTTAGAATTTTAATAAAGTCGGGGGTTTCAAGCACTCCTTCTAGCGCCAAAATGTTAAGGAATAAATTCATCAATGAGAGGCCTTGTCAAAACAACTTGAAGTCGTCAAGGAGAAGTATGCATTCATATCAGCTCTTTGTTTACTCATCGATATCATTGAATGTTCGAGGCAGTATGCAAGTCAATATGAAGGTCGATGTTTAGGTCAATATGCATGACAATAGTCAATTCACAACTTCAAGGAAATTCTATATGCTATGCAAGTCACAAGTCCAAGTAAATCAATGTGCAAAGTCAAACAGTTATGCAAGTCATAGTCCAAATCGAGTCAAAAGGCTATACCCTTGTTTAATTTCCAAATCCCTATGTATACAATTGTTCAAGTGTTACAATAGGAAAAATCCCCAATTCAATTTAGGTTTTACAAAGTTTAAAAAGTAAGAAATGAGAAGAAAGAAGTCAACCCCTTCACGAAGCCCGTAGGTCCATATTTATAGGGTTTAGCAAGTGGCAGGCTTCAGCATCCATTGATTTCGGCATTAGTAGCATCGTCGAACATCAAGATTGATACTTTATCGGCTTCGACATTAGCAGCATCGTCGAACATCAGGGTCAGCATTCTTGCATTCGCATAGTTAAATTTCAGTGACGATTCAATAGGGATGACACTGCATCTTTAAACTTAGCGTTGATAATCTCTTTTTTGTTGATAAACTTTCCTTATCTCTATATATTAACATTGATGAAAGACAGCATTAATAAAAGTGACATCAATAACCCTTTCGAATGTACTGAGGTTCTTGGCATGGCTAATGAATATCGACGACGATGACTCCACATCTCGAGACCTTATTTGGTTGATGGTTAGCGACATTAAACAGCGAAGAAAATGATGACCCTTGATATTGATATTCAGTAGCTTGCAAAATGCGGCATTAACAACATTTGTGGACATTGATGACGACAGCCATCAACATCACATATATAGATGTATAGTGTCTCCCGAGCGTGTTCATAAGAGTCGATGTTGTAGTAGTATCGAACCTCGACAACATTCATAATTTGTTTTCCTTTATAAGACAATAGCGACGTTGAGATGGAAAACACCATTAGTACTTAATGACTCTGATCAGAAGTAGCATTAAGAATAATTGATCTTGCCATCGTCGACATTGATAGAATAAGACTTTATTCAATATTGATTTGGAAATCATGAGTCTTGACATTAATCATAATATCACTCAATAGTCTCGTGGTATATGGAAGACGATATTCATGCTTTATAATTCTGGGCCTTATCGAGGCTGATGGATTTCATGTGACATTGCCATTATTTGGCACTATTTCTTTGAACATCTTCAACGATGGTTATAATAGTAACAGAAGGATTTTATAAAAGGATATAAAATTTTAATTTAAAGGATTTTATAGTGAATGAACCGATATATGTATAGTTTATAAGGAGCGTGAAAAAGATTTCTGAATTGGATAATAATAAAGTTAGTAGACAAAGTGATTTTTTTGTTTGGTTTGTATTTTTGTATATTTAGAAAGTATTTTTTTAAAAGAATTGGAAATTAACGTAAAATAATGTATGCTAATATGTTGAACAAAATGGTTATAAATGATTTAAAGTGATATTTTGAAATAAAGCAAGAGTATTTAGAAAACAATCATAGTTTATGTGAACTTTAGATATATTTTTAAGTGATTATATTAAGTTATTGAAGTTGAAAGAAATTAATTAGATTTGAGATTAAAATGTGAAGACAAAGTAACGATGAAATAATATATTTATGGGTTTAAGTAAATGAGGTGTTTTAGTAAAACAATATTTTGAAAAGGTAAGGAAGTATTTCAAAAAGCAAATAGAATTTTAAATTTTGATATAGTAATGAGCATATGGTCAGAAAATGTTTAACTTTTATTTTAAATGGTGGAAAGAAATTTTGAATGGTCAAAATTTAAAATTTGTTTGTTGGATCAGAAAACAAATACGAAAGAGAAATGTTATGTGCTAGAAGTAGCCGCGTGTACAAGTATTCCAGCATCGACTATAAAGAAAAGAGAATGGATTATGAGTTAGAAATGAGTTGTGATTTTGGATTAGAAATGTGATGGCAAAAAGTTTAAGAGTAATTCTTACATTGTTTGTAAGACGATTGATCTTGGTTTGGACTAATTGATTCATTATGGAATGATGTTAGATGTAAGAAATGGAGCTTAGATAATAATAAGTGGACTTGGCACAATTTTGTCATATATGTGATCATGATAATTCCAAGGGATTAAATAGAGAAAGAAAGATTTTGGTTATGGTTAGAGAAAAGTAAATCCAAGTTATTGTGTTGAAGTAAACTAGAGAAAAGATGATTACCAAATAGTAAAATAAATTGCTCAAGATTATATGAAAGAGTTTTGGTCCTAAGTTATACTTATTGGATATTGGAAATTTTTGAAGTTGGTTAGTATAAGAGGCATGAGTGATATTGGAATTTCAATTAATTGAATCCTGTTACGAATCGATTGAATATATTTTGAGATGTAGATGAAGATTTTAGTTCAATGGTCTAGGATTTATTTAGGATAGGGTCCCAATGACCCAATGATGATATTATGATCCGACTCGATGATCAGTCCATAGTACATAAATTTGAATTATATTTAGATTAATTTATTGTTCGATAATGGCATAATGATAGATTGTTTGAGGTTATTGGAGGATGGGTGTCATTGGCCTGAAGTTGCTGGTAACGATACACCATTTATGTTATATGACTTGGATGGAAGTTTCTAAGCGAGTGATTGTTGTATATGTTTTGGGTAATAGTTAATGATATTCAATATTTAAGTAAAAGATGTGATTGCGAGTATATGATTTGGATTTGATGTGACATGTGTTTGATGGCATGATCACCATGCTAGTATTTTGTTATTTTGATTTTATTGGCAAGAACCATCCCTACTGTATTGTTTCGTCTACGATATAAAAGGGTAGTAAGTCAGTAAAATGATATATGGGAAATGAAACATTGGTTGGTTATTATTAGAAAACGAATTAAGCTTGGATTTAGTTGTGAAGGTTATTAGGCATAAATTCCGGATTATAGAGTGTATGTTGGATTAGATTTGGTATTATACTAATAGAGGATAAGAATTTTGCTATATTGGTTGAAATTTTAAAAGTACTCAAGTATGGATGGATGACAAGATCATATGGGTTTATGTTATTTATGGGCAGAATGAAATATTCAGGATTTTATATAGATAAATATGATTTGGAGAATAACAAGTAGTGGATAGTTGTAACTTCTATTTATAAAAGATATTCCAAATTGGGTTGGTAGTAAGAGTATTATAAGAAGTATTCTTAGTGGATGTAGACAAAGGGTTTTGAAAATGGATTTTTGAAGTATTGAGATAAAGCGGATTTGAGAAATTTAAGAAAAGATGATCAAGATTAAATTGTTACTAAAGAAAATTCAAGAAGTACCACATAGTAGTGTGATTTCAAGTATTTGGTGATGATTAAAGAAAACTATTTAATTGAAAAACCGAAGAGAAAGTGTATCACTTGCATGCATCGAAGATGTAGACATGATTCTATTGAAATGGAATTTGAAAATTTTGGATATGAATTTGAGTGAGGAATAGATGGGCTCTTTTCGACCATCCCTCAAATTGAAGAGAGACTGTCTGTTCAAAGAAACTCTTTGGAATAGCGACTTAAAGGTACCGAGTTTACATTGCATATGAGGTATGTGTGAACAATGTATTATATAGTCGATTCTTTTATCTTAGGTTAGAACTTTGCTTAGGTCAGGATTTCGCTTAGATTTAGGGTCTTTATTTTTATGGTTGCATTGATTGGATAGAATTGAATTTCTCTTTTTTGGATGTTTGCTTAGTTTTAGGTTGTAGAACTTAGGATGGAATGTTTGGATAGTAGAGGAGATGATACTGAGCATTAAAACTCATTGGATATTAGAAGAAATGATATCATAAGCATAATGATACTGCTTGAGTTGGTTCAGAAGTTTGGATGGAAGATGTGTTATGTTTACCATGTTAAGAATTGATCACTTTGGATGTTCTTAGGTGAAGAACAAATAGCATGATGATTTAAGTCTTTTGGCTTTGTTTGGGTAAGGCACCGACCACTTTTGAGTTGCCTTACCTTAACAATCTGAAAGATGAATTAATGAATCTACTAGTGGATAAGTTAGGTGTTTGTTTGTGTCAAAATTGGGCACATTACTCGTCGGAAGTTTTTGAAGAGATAATAAATGAAGAAAGTAAATTAAAACGTGGATTATCTAACAAAACCTCCAAACAGCAGGAAGTAAATTGCACAAGAGACAACGATTTAGAGTGGTTCGACGTTTTGCCTACGTCCACTATGAAGTTTTGTTACTTTATTGCTTGATATTTGGAGAATACAACTAATTAATGTCAAAGTACAGCAAGTAGTAAGCCAAAATTCGAAATCAAGGGCAGTAGTGGTGCTCTGAAGCAATTCTGGCAGCGTCCGGGCATTCTCTTACTCTCGAAATTCTCCGATCCCCTTTCTGAATGACCGGGGGCTCTATATATAAGTGCTGGAGGCTGATATTTCGCCTAATATTTGGGGAGACCACTTCTGGCACGTGTGGGGGGGCCCACATGGCCGAATTCTGGAGATCCGGGCCCACTTTGGGATCGATTCGACCCTTGGTTCGAATCGATCAAAAAAGTGTCCAATCGTGATGAAACTTGGCGTGGACATTCTTCTATGTATATGCAAGCTCCTGTGAAAATTTCGTAGCATTTGGACTAGTAGATCTCAAGTTATGATCGATTCAAGATTCATTTTCAGTTGATATACGTGCTTCGAATCGATCCCTTCGAATCGATAGGGCCGAATCGATCGGTCGAGCATGTGCCTGGTGACGTGGCGCGCGCGCTTCTCGGGTTGACCCACCTTTTTCTCCGAGTTTACTGGGTCGAATCCTTGGTTTTAGCTGCTATGACTTGGTGGATTCGAAGTTACAGATTCGAAGGTATCCTTGTACGTGCCCTTCGTATCGGTCAGAGTATTTCATAGTTGGTCGATGCGAAGACTTCTCCGCTTGATGGATTCGAAGGACTTTCATGGGATGGAGTCGAAGATGGGAATACTTCGAGGGATTCGAACCAAGGCAGGTGTGGATGGATTCGAAGTGTGGCTACCTCTGATGGATTCGAACGAAGGCACGTCCCTGATGGATTCGAAGCAGGGAGTGCTTTGGACGGATTCGAACCAAGGCCCTACCCTTGATGGATTCGAACTATATCTAACTCTGCCACTTTCCATTGGTGATAACTTGAGCATATAAAATCAGATTGTCTTGAAATTCGGAACATTGGTTTCCTCGGCTTTGCTTGGCGTATCTTATCAATTGTAGCCCGATCTGGGCTCGGGAAAAATTCATTGATATTCGTAGTTATCCAATGCTGGGGACGTACGACCCTGTCTCTCCTGTCAATTCCTTGGTATCTCGGCCTTGCCAAAAGGCGGGATAACATTTGCCCCTCAAAGTACGTCTTGTGCAAACATGACGTGCTTTGAAGAGCTGCAATCCCACGTTGGACAACTATGACATGCTCTGCTGAAAGTTGTATTCTGTATTGCTGTAATCAACTGTCGTATGATTGTGATTGGCTGTCTGCCGTTGAAATCATGATGAGATGTGCATCTGGTCCCTGTGAATGTCCAGGATCATATATTAGCCAGACAGATATGCATATATGTGTTACCTTGTCTTTGGCTAACGTTTCGTGATTGCAAGTTATTGCCAATTCGGTTGGTTATCGAATTCTGCATCGATCCTCTCCTGAACCGATTTGAAATTCGAGTTGAAACATTGTTTTTATGATTGTCTATGATCATCCTCTTGTACCGATCCTTTCCTGAATCGGTGTAAAAGGTAAACAAGTAATTTTTCACATCGAAGCAATGTGTTCGTTCCCGCCGGCAATTTCTGATGGATTCGAAATCGGCCATTCGACTCGATAATCTTCGAATCGATAGGATTTTTAATTCACCCCTCGTTCAATTGCTTCGTATCGATGATGCCTCGTATCGATGTCATCTTGATGGGTTCGAAGTTGTGAGGGATTCGAAGCCATGATGGATTCGAGGTCATGAAATATACGATGCCGTGATGGATTCGGACGTGGTGGTTTCGAAAACAGTTGTTCGAATCGATGTGGTCTGTGACCGGTCGCAAACGGTCAGGTCAACCGGGAGACGAAACGCCATGAACCTTTCCTGGAATCCATATAAATATGTAAGGCTGGGCTCTTTTTTCACTTTTTACTTCTCACTGTTGCTGTAGCTACTTCTTCGAACCGATCTTCCAGAGCTAGAACAAGCGCGTCTTCCACGAATTGATCGAATTTCTTTAAGCTTTCCCTTGTGATTTCACTAAATCAGGTAACTGATGGATCAAGCCGAGTAAGGAATGATAGAACTGGAAGTCTTTGACATCGATTCGACCATTTCTTCTTGAAAATTTCGAGGAGTTGTGAGATCTGAACGGAATGGGTCGAATCGATGCTTCGAAGCATAGCGAAGCATTGAAACTTCCTTGGAGAAGCAAAGATCCGGAGGAGTACTGTTTTTCTTTGCCTCGCATCGATCCAGAATGGAGCTATTCGAATCGATGTTGATTACAGGGCTTCGAATCGATGTTTGCAAAGAAAAAAGGCCTCGTGTCGATCGATTCGAAGCGTCAATACCTTGATCGATTCGAAGGTATTGAATGTTGATCGATTCGAAGTCACTTAGTGCTCACGGATTCGAAGCGTTTTCTCCATCCTGAAGTATATCGAGTCGAACCACATGGACTCGAAGCACATCGATTCGATTCGATGGATTCGAACGCCTTCAACTCAAAGAATCCAATTTTTCTGACTCGTTCCATCATCCGATCTTCGACCAATTTCAAGTTGAACTTTAATAAACTTTGAAATTCAGCACACTTGACTCCAACGAGCTTTGGCCTTGCATAATCGATCTTGACTGTTAAGACTTGACCTCCGTTTTGAAACTCGTTGATGGAACTGTGACTTAACTAATAATATAACAGAATGGTACTTGAATTGGTCAATGGCATCGGGGTGGCGTGGAAGTGACGGTCAGCGATGACGGTCATTTTCGTCTTCAGATTCTAAAGTTTCGTCGTTCGGACATCTCATTTCAGCTTGTAAAATCTGCTTAAGTTATGCATAGCACTTGCTCTACACGACATATTTATACACTTTATACCGGGGGAATGCATGGGTTTTTTATGTATTTAACGCCGCTTTCTGGTGAGTTAGTTAATTATGGAATCTTCGACTTCTCAACAACAAGAAGCACAAAGCTCGCCTCCTCCAGCGCTTGAGATTCCGGAAATCCCTCCTGAAGTCATAGATCCGGCTCCGGATGAGTTGCCGGAGGCCATATTTATCGAAGATCCGGTCGATTCTGTCCAGTCCAATATCTCGGAGTCTCCGTTGGGCCGGTTATGTTCGAAACATAACATATCTCTGGACGATGTTTTATTACCTAGTGCCAGTGATAGACCACATAACCCACCTGAAGGATATACTGCCTTTTACCGTCATGCCTGCACGGCTGGATCTCTTCCTCCTTTTAACCAATACATCAGAGAGATGCTGTCGTATTTAGGAATTGCTCCTTCACAACTTCATCCCAACGGGCATGCATTACTGAATAGCGTCTTTGTCATATTTATGGATTGCCTTTTTCGCCCGCCAAGGCCAAACGAGATCAGGCACATATTCAATTTCAAGAGTAGGGGTGATAGCCCGTCTTTCACTTTTCTGGAAGCGGTCAGAAGCTGTCATGTTGTGACTGGGGCCTGGACCAGGCTTAGCTATTTCAAGAATGAGTGGTTTTTTGGTCGATGCCCCCCAGGGTTTGCCCGTAGATGGTTATCCAGACGTAAGTTTCATAATTCATCTTTGAATGGCCACTTTTAATACTTACACTAATACTCTGTTACTCTTACAGCCATCATTTCGAGACCTACCGGTGGGTACTATAGAGGCGTCATTCAAAGCTTGCAAAGGGTCCCAAGCGACTCAAGGCACATTGACTTGCTGTTGACGGACGATAACTTAAGGACATTGGGTTTGATTGGGATGAGCCAGAGTATTGTAATTGAAGGGTTGGCAAAATCGGCCTCGAGGAAGAAGAAGAAAGTGACAAAAAGAAAACCTGGCGTTGTGATAAGAGAAGCGAGCGATGATGAAAGAACGCCTACGGACACTGAGATAGCAGCCGACCTTTCCCGAATAGAAGAGGGTCAGAAAGGCAAGGCCGCTGTTCCTAAGTTTAAGAGATGGAAGTCTGTAGTCGTAACCCGTTCCAAACCTGGGGTTACTGTCTCCGACGCCTCTCCTCGCCAGTCCGGAGACCTTTTCATAGGGCTGGACGATATTCCCATTCCGGACTACGTATCTCTTCACCACGGGTCCGGGTTGGAAGAGCTCCGGGGAGCGCTTGATATAAGCGAACCTTTTCCCGTTAGTGTAATCGACACTTCTGGTTGGTCGGGGGGTTTTGCGCATTTATACACTTTTCACAACACTTCACGACTTTCACATGCATTGCAGTGCTTTTCCTTGGTACTTAACTGAATTGTTTCTTCTTTACAGGTACCATGTCGGATCGTCCTTCTACACTTGATAGACTTCGGCGAGTGCATCATTCTTCATCTTATTACGAATCTCGCCGTAGGGATTCTGACCATGACCGTGAACGAAGGCGTTATGAGCAAGAGCATCGTGAAAGGGACCATTCCCGATATTATTCTAGCCAGGAGCGTTCTGATAGGGACAGAAGGTACCGTTCACCCTCTCCTTCTCCTCCGTCACCTAGAGGCCAGGCACCTGCAGTCGAACCTTCGCGACAACAGCCATCTTTACAGATCTCAAAACCTGGAACATCGTTCAAGGACTGATACGGCTACGACCGTAACTGTGGAGGAGGCCCCTCTCGAACCGTCTGGTGAAGGGGCTATAAGAATTGCTCAACTGAAGAAAGATTTTCCAGAAATATGCTTCGACGCTTATATCTTTCCACCCAATCTCAAAAGAATTCCCGAAGAGGCTGTGAACACTGCCCTCAGCTATACTCGCGATTTTTATGCTCAGTATAAAGAATGGTATAGGGCGGCTGTTAAAGCTTCGAAAGTAGCCTTCGATCGAGCCAAAGTTATTGAGAAATTGGAAGCAGACTTGGCTCAGAAGAACCGTATTGTTGACATACTTCAATCTGAAACGGAATCTTCTCGTAAGGCCGAAATGGAGTCGCTAAAAAAGGTCGATGAGACACTAGCTGAGATGGCGAAGATGCAACAAGCGCATTGCACTTTAGTTGAAGATTTGGGCCATCGGTACAAAAATGTTGAGGCCGAGCGAGATGCGGCGGTCAAAGAACTTGAGGAGTTAAAGGCTAAATTTGCCGACTTGAACGAGGAAAAAGATGACGCTAACATGGCCGCACCAGAAGCGTGCGAGCAAGCCGTGTCTCTCCTAGCTGAGCGAGACGCGGCGGTTGCTAAAATCGAAGCGGCGGAGGCAGAAGTGGAAGGGAGAGTTCAAGCAGAGATATTCAGAGTAGAAGCCGAGTTTGATGATCTT
The DNA here is from genome assembly GCA_030765085.1 of Allium cepa. Lineage (NCBI taxonomy): Eukaryota > Viridiplantae > Streptophyta > Magnoliopsida > Asparagales > Amaryllidaceae > Allium > Allium cepa. The sequence continues at coordinate 354,935,237 of CM060937.1, read as the reverse complement.
CTTGACACTTACAATGCTAATGTGCTTGAGCACAGGAATCTCTCGTGGCTCGGAGATTATTCTACGCTTCTACTCAGTGCTTGGAGAAAATTGGTGGCGAACAAGAGAGCATCTCTCCCTGAAGGTGTCGTGGATGAATTTGAACTCGAGTCTCGCTTGTTGAGCGAGGAGGAAAGGAAACTTCTTCATGAAGCGATGATTTCTGCTGAGAGGGAGACACGGTTTTCACCATGTGGAGACTGGCGAGGGTTCAGGAGCTGCACATGGTAGTGAGGATGTTCCAGTTGATGCCCCGATCTCGTCTGGGGTTACTGCTACAGTTGGTTCACACGTTGTTCCTGCTTATAACTCGGATCGACCAGAACTGTCTCTTGGTACAACTACTGTTTTCGAACTCGTCTCATCGCCGAGCCGAGACAAAGAAGGTATTTCAAATATTTCCTTATGTGTTTTAGGATGATGAACTCGGAACAGACCGTTTGACTAATTATTCTCATTTCTTTTCGACCAGTGACTGAAAGTGATGCGCTAGTACTTCCAGTACCATAAACTTCGCAGTCAATGCAAGGAGCTGTCGTTACTGAGGCTATTACAACTACCACCGTAATCAGCGAGATGGGAGAGGGGAGTTCAATGTCGTTTGATGTTCAGATGATTGAGGAACTTCTCAAGCAACCCTGTGAACCTTTTACCGATCCTTCCTTTGCAATGGGCGGTGTCGCTCCAACTTTTAGCTCGTTTATGCCGACTGTCAGTGTGTCTAGCGCTGCTCGATCTTCCCGAGAAGAAGAAATCCTTGCCGAGATAAGCGCTGAAATGGCTGCGGTGACGACGGTTGGTGGTTCCGGAAGTGAAGTTGCTCCACCAAGCTTAACTCCTTTATCGGTTACCTCTCCTGCCGGCACAGCTATAACTTCCAGTGCCGAAGCTCCACCACCTGTTACGGCTTCTCTGCCTCCGGTTCGTCCTCACAAAAGGATCTCTATCCCTTCCAGCTCTGAGAAAGACGTGGATATTATGCCAGATCCTGAGGATGCTTCAAAGAAGGACAAAAAATCTCGTAGGAAGCCGGGTAGTGGGTCTAGCGGCTCAACTCCGAAGAAGAAACCCCGGAAGAAGAAGGAGTGAACTTCTCGTTTTATCATGCGGTTGTGAAATGGCAATTCTTTTTACTTCCTTTTCTAGGCCGTGTATAAGTGTGGATTCGGCACCCACTTTATGGATTGTTTTTTGTTTTATCATGTAATCAAACTCCTTTTTTGTTTGTTGATAAAATGGAAAACAACTCTTTTCTTTTTTGCTTAAGTATTGCATTGATTAGCTCGTGCTCACACATGTCATAAGCCTTGAATACATGTCCACACTTCGGGGACTTAACACAATTTGCAATTAACAGTTCGGCCCATATTCTGGGAACTTATTAATTATCAATGTTTATGATTTAGTTCGCTCTCCGGGAACCTGTAATTGACGTTTATACTCCAATTCACACTTCGGGAATTCGAATTTGGTGATTTACACTTCGGTTCGCGTTCCGGGAACCAAGAGTTGGTGTTTATGCTCCAATTCACACTCTGGGAATTTGGAGATAGAGTTTTATATTCTGGCTCGCACTCCAGGGATTTGAAGTTAGCTCACACTCTGGGAGCGATGGATTTATACTCCGGTTCGCGCTCCGAGAACCGAGAGTTGAAGTTTATACTCCAATTCGCACTCCGGGAATTTGGAGTTAGCTCACACTCTGGGAGCGATGGATTTATACTCCGGTTCGCGCTCCGGGAACCGAGAGTTGAAGTTTATACTCTAATTCGCACTCCGGGAATTTGGAGTTAGCTCACACTCTGGGAGCGATGGATTTATACTCCGGTTCGTGCTCCGGGAACCGAGAGTTGAAGTTTATACTCCAATTCGCACTCCGGGAATTTGGGGTTGGAGGAGGGATTGTCGTGTATCAATCCTTGTGAATGCTGATGTAGTGTTCTGCCCCCGAGCTCGGGTTTCACTTAGCGAGTGACCGGTCGCATCACAGTCACTCCCTATTTGAATAAATCCCACCGCGTGATGGAACTTAGCCCTCCGTGCATCGTGATATTGTACGTCATATTCAGTAAATCACAGCTCTGGCTCGAAGAAATGGCATTTTATTGCTGAAACGAGAAAATATGGCAAAGTCAGTTTCCTTATTACAAATTTAAATCTCGAAATGCTAGAATAAAATGCAAAGGGATAAATTGACAGAAAATAAATAAGTAAAGTCTTTTTTATGTAGTAGCGACGAAGACTTTCGCTATCCAAGCTCTCGGCAAAGTAAGACCGTCAATGGTCGATAATTTGAACGTGCCATCTCCGAGCTTTTGTGAAATCACATACGTCCCTTCCCAATTTGGCTTCATGTGCGAAGGAACCAGATAGACCCTTTTGAGTATGAGGTCGCCGAGTTCGAAGGTTCGCGGACGGACCTTGGCATTGTACAGTCGGGCGACTTGACTTCGATATGCGGCTGCCCTCAAGTCAGCCTCTTCGCGCTTCTCATCGAGTAAATCCAAAGATTCAGCAAGTAGTATGGCATTTGTTTTCGGATCATAATACATCACACGATGAGAGTGCACTTCCATTTCGATTGGAATAACGGCTTTAGAGCCATAAGATAGAGAAAACGAGGTATGACCGGTTGCAGTTTTATGAGTCGTTCAATTGGCCCATAACGCCATAGGAAGTTCGTCGACCCATTTGCCCCCAGCTTTTTCCAGTCGCTTCTTTAGAATGAACTTGATGACTTTATTAACAGCTTCAACTTGACCATTTGCTTGAGGGTGCGCTACTGTAGAGAATTTCTTATGGATGTGGAATCGTTGACAGAAATTCTTGAATTCAGCACTGTCGAATTGGGTTCCGTTATCGGTGATGATAGTATGTGGGAGACCAAAACGGCAGATGATGTTACGTACTACAAAGTTGATTACTTTCTTTGTCGTAATTGTCGCAAGGGGTTCAGCTTCAGCCCATTTGGTGAAATAATCAACTGCGACGATGGCGTACTTCGCGCCACCTTTGGCCAGAGGCAATGTGCCGATGATATCTATCCCCCATACTGCAAATGGCCAAGGACTGACCATTTGGGTTATCTCAGTAGGCGGGGCTCTAGGAATTCGAGCGTGTTTCTGGTATTTGTCACATTTTCTAGCATAGTCTGCTGCATCACGATTAACAGTAGGCCAATAATACCCATATCGAAGTATTTTCTTTGCAAGTGCTTGCCCCCCAGTGTGATCGCCACATTCTCCTTCGTGTACATTGTGTAACACTCGTTTGACTTCATTGTGCATGATACACCGGAGGAGAGGAACAGAATATCCTCTCCGGTACATGACTCCATTTTGAATAACAAACCGTGAGGCCTTTCGTAGAACTTGTCTTTTCTCGCTTCGACGCTCGGGTAATATACCATGTTCGATGTAATCTCGATAAAGAGTCATCCACGACTCCCTGTTGGAGGTAGGTTCAAATATAAAATCGGTCTCCCTTCGATCAATGCTCGGAGAGGATAGGGTTTCAACCGGAACAACCCCCAACTGCTGAGCCTCACCCGTACTTGCTAACTTTGCCAACGAATCAGCTTTCTGATTGTGCTCTCGGGGTATGTAGAAAATGACATAGTGATCGAATTGATCAAGCACCTCCAGAACTCGAGTTAGATAAGCGGCTAATCTTCGGTCTTTAGCCTGATATTCTCCTCGAACTTGACATACTATCAATTGGGAGTCAAAGTAGATCTCTACAGCGATGATTTTCAGATCACGGGCAAGCTTTAGTCCGGTAAGTAGAGCTTCGTACTCGGCTTCGTTGTTGGTTGCACGGAACTCGAACTTTAAAGCATAACATATGGATCGCCCCTCGGGGGTTTCAAGCACTACCCCAGCTCCTGAGCACCGATCGTTGGACGCACCGTCGGTGTACAGCTTCCATATGTATTCAAAAGATTTGCTGGTCTCGGGCAAGTCTTCAGGAACAGTGAATTCGACTATAAAATCTGCTAGGACTTGGCCGTGAATGGCCCTTCTTGGAGTATAAGTGATGTCGAATTGACTCAGTTCGATGTTTCATTTTAGTAACCTACCAGACGTCTCAAGCCGCGTGAAGACCTGTTGTAACAGCTGGTTGGCGTACACAGTAATAGGATGAGCCTGGAAATATGGACGGAGCTTCCTCGAGGCTATGACTAGGCAATATGACAACTTTTCAAGCTTTGGATAATTTCTCTCGGCTCCGGTCAATCGTTTACTCACGTAGTAGACCGGTTTTTGCACTCGGTCCTCCTCCCGAATTAATGTAGCACAGATTGCATTTTCAGATACCGCCAGGTAGAGATATAACTGTTCATGATCTACAAGCTTTGAAAGGATTGGTGATACGGAAAGATGTTGGATTAGCGATTGAAATGCGCCCTCACATTCTGCAGTCCATTCGAAGTTTCATTTCCCTTTTCGAATCAAATCGAAGAAGGGAATGCATTTGTCGGTTGACTTTGAGATAAACCTGCTCAGTGCTGCAACTTTCCCATTAAGACTCTGAACTTGCTTTATGGTTCTCGGAGTTTGAAGATTTCTGATAGCCCAGATCTTCTCGGGGTTGGCCTCTATTCCTCGGGCATTAACAATGAACCCAAGGAATTTTCCGGATGCGACTCCGAAATGACAATTTAGTGGATTAAGCTTCATCCCGTATTTCCGAAGGATATTGAACATTGACTCCAAGTCTTTGACATGATCATCAGAGTATCGTGATTTTACCAACATGTCATCTACATAGACCTCCATAGTCTTCCCAATCTGATCGGCAAACATTCGGTTGACTAAGCGTTGATAAGTTGCGCCAGCATTCTTTAACCCAAAAGGCATGACCTTGTAGCAGTATAACCCCAAGTCGGTTACGAAACTTGTGTGTTCTTGGTCTGGTACATGCATGGGTATCTGATTGTAACCTGAGTAAGCATCCATGAAGGATAATAATTCATGTCCGGCGGTTGAATCTACCAGTTGATCGATTCGGGGAAGCGGAAAGCTGTCTTTCGGGCAGGCTTTATTCAGGTCAGAGTAATCGATACACGTTCTCCATTTCCCGTTTGGTTTTCGGACAAGTATGGGATGGGACACCCATTCTGGGTATAAAGCATCTCTAATGGACCCATTTGATTTCAACTTATAGACCTCTTCTTTCAGGGTGGCAGATCTCTCTGGATCCATGCCACGTCTTTTCTGGTTGACCGGGATATACCGCGGGTCAATGTTCAAAGTGTGGCTCGCGATGTCCAGCGAGATTCCACAAATATCAGAGTGCGTCGAGGCGAATACGTCGAGATTCGCCCGTAGAAAATCAACCAATTCCTGTTATGTCTCTTGGTTAAGCTGAGACCCAACCGTCAACATTCTCGAGTCGTTGTGATCATCGTCAATCGGGACATCGATGGTTAGCTTGGCCGGAGAAGCTTGACTTTCCGTAGATTCTTCTTTATTATCATTGTCCCTTGGATCAAGATCCTTTTGGAATTGGTTGTGGTGCCCAGGCCGAGGCCTAGGCGCTAATTGTCAATCGTCGGTAAAACGGACGCAGAGAGATTCCTCTACGCCCTTTCCTTTTTCTTTTCGTTGCGCCTCCTGTAGCTCAGCAACATAACAGGCTCTCCCAGCAGCCTGATCTCCTTGTACAACTCCTATCCCATGGTCAGTAGGGAACTTCAGAGTTAAACACCATGGGGGAAATAGCGGCCCTAAATTCAGCAAGGGCCGGTCGGCCCAAAAAGGCATTGTATGGGGAAGGAATATCCAAGACAACAAATTGCAACATCCGAACTCTTCGGCATTCTCCCACTCCCAACTCCACCGGCAATTCAACCATTCCGGTTGGTATCGTCGCACTCCCGTTGAAGCCGTGGACTCGTGATTGACATGGTTTTAAGTCCTTAGCTTCCATTTTCATTAAATCATATGCTCTTTTAAACAGTATGTTCACAGAACTCCCACTGTCTACCAAGATCCTCTTCATCCAAGCAGGACCAACTTGAGCGGATATGACCAACGGGTCAATTGTGGGAGCTTCGACTTTATCAGCATCTCGATTTCTAAATACGATTTCATCAGCCATCGTCTTTTGTTGTTTAGCCGGTGTTACGTCTTCTGAGTTACTATAACATTCAAAGTCCACATGCCTGATCGAGCTAGCATATGACTCCATTTCTCTCCAGCTTCTGTCTGCTGGATGGGGACCACCACTTATTGTATTGATAACCAACCTTCCGCCCGTACGAGCGGGTTCACCTTGTCTTTCCTGATTCTGCGTTCGATTTTGATTAGATGGGCCCGCTCCACCAAACTGCGGCGTCCGAACAAACTGGTCCAACTTTCTCTCTCTGATCAACTTTTCAATGAGGTCTTGCAAATGTCTACACTCATTGGTATTATGCCCATAACTTTCATGAAACCTACAGAATTTTCCTGTTTGAATCTGCCTTTCCGACGAAGGCTTCGGAGCAGGCTTCTTGTATTGCATAGTATTACAAGTCTGTAGGTATGCGTTTTCCAGCGACGTGTTAAGCGGTGTATAACTGTCAAACATTACGGCCCTACGTCTCGGACCACGATTCTGGTCTTGCTTCTTGCTTCGGTTATCACCGTTTCTCGATCGTTGAGTCTGTTTATTTTGAATATTCAACTCGACTTTTCCTGAACTTTCTTCGGATTGTTTAACCGCAACATTACTCTGAATCCCTTCACTGCTGGGCCTTGCATCGTCCTGCTTCCTAGACTGTTTCGCATCCTCTCGCCTCAAGAATTGAGCGGCTTTGGAATAGAAACGGTCCAACGATGCGGTAGGCTTTCCAGCTAACCAATTTCCAAACTCGGAATCAGGGTCGATTCCTTTAGTCAAAGCCATTAAAATAGAATTATCATTGGGGTTGGTGATCTCTACGCATGCAGCATTGAATCTCTCCAAATATCGTTTAAGTGTTTCTCCGGGAGCTTGAGTGACACTTGATAAGGTATTAACATCTTTAGGTCGGGCAATATGCATGCGAAATTGTTCAAAAAATTTGGTAGCTAACTGATCAAATGAAGAAATAGACCGTGGCGGTAATCGTGTAAACCACATCATCGCAATTCCCCTAAGGAAATGGGAAAACTACGACATTTTACCGCGTCATCAGCTCTCGCAGCTGTCATCGACCATTCGTATTTCAAAATATGTTGATTTGGGTCGGAATTCCCTTCATACATGGGCAGGATTGGCATTCTGAATCGCCGAGGAGGTTCAGCATACAATATGTCATCAGTAAACGGGGTATGACTTCGGGAGATTCCCCAATTGTCATTTGTTAGGCCTTGACTCTCCCGAATCATTTGTCGTACCATGGCTGAGAAGTCTGGTATTGGAACATTCTGTGTGTGGTGAGCCAAAGTGTGGTCGGGTTCCACGGTGCGAGGTGGGATCGGGCGCTGTCGACGATCCGTATCTCGCCTCCTTGGCTCAACGTCTTCTGGGACATATAGCTCTGGTGCATGTCCCTGCTGATGATAATTTTGATTAGAGTGATCTCGGGTATCAACTCCTATGTCAACTGCAGCGGCTGTGGCAGCTCGATCATCTGCAGTGTATTATGGAATAGTGCCTCCTCGGGAGGAGGGTCCAGTATGGAAGCTGATAGATGGGCCAACTCTTATTTGCCCAACGGTTAACGCCTGTTGATAGTCAGCAGCTTGCGCATGGTTTCCGTCTAGCCTGGGACGGGTAGATCTGTTATTGTAGTCAGATGAAGCAGAGCTTTCGGTGGAAGAATGAGGAGCTTGATCCCTTCTCGATCTTCTTCGCTTTTGGCGATTTAGTTGATTGGTCAACTCAGCATTAGCGTGCAACTGCTCAGTTAGCTGTTGTCGGCTTTGGGTTAGTTCCTGGAGTAGCACCTGGAACTCTTGTCTTGTGACCGGACCTGACTGATCCGTATGCCCAGCAGCATCTTGATTGGTAGACTGTAGCTGTGTGGGATTTTGCCTATCCCGACCTTCTTGATCACCAACGTTAGAAGTGGTTCTCGTACTCACCATCTTGAAGCGTTGAATCCTTTCCTAGACTTTGAACAAATCTGAATAGAACGGAAGGAATCTGAATATGAGGTCTGGATTTCTCTCTTAGATTTATGCAATCCGGTATCGAAGATAGATCCAAGGAGCAGGAGGAAAGAACTAGGTTTTTTCTCAGTGAAAGCACAAAAGTGTTTGTGTCAAAATTGGGCACAACACTCGTCGGAAGTTTTTGAAGAGATAATAAATGAAGAAAGTAAATTAAAACGTGGATTATCTAACAAAAACTCCAAACAGCAGGAAGTAAATTGCACAAGAGACAACGATTTAGAGTGGTTCGGCGTTTTGCCTACGTCCACTATGAAGTTTTGTTACTTTATTGCTTGATATTTGGAGAATACAACTTTTAAATGTCATAGCACAGCAAGTAGTAAGCCAAAATTCGAAATCAAGGGCAGTAGTGGTGCTCTGAAGCAATTCTGGCAGCGTCCGGGCGTTCTCTTACTCTCAAAATTCTCCGATCCCCTTTCTGAATGACCGGGGGCTCTATTTATAAGTGCTGGAGGCTGATATTTCGCTTAAAATTTGGGGAGACCACTTCTGGCACGTGTGGGGGGCCCACATGGCCGAATTCTGGAGATCTGGGCCCACTTTGGGATCGATTCGACCCTTGGTTCGAATCGATCAAAAAAGTGTCCAATCGTGATGAAACTTGGCGTGGACATTCTTCTATGTATATGCAAGCTCCTGTGAAAATTTCGTAGCATTTAGACTTGTAGATCTCAAGTTATGATCGATTCAAGATTGCATTTTCAGTTGATATACGTGCTTCGAATCGATCCCTTCGAATCGATAGGGTCGAATCGATCGGTCGAGCATGTGCCTGGTGACGTGGCGCGCGCGCTTCTCGGGTTGACCCACCTTTTTCTCCGAGTTTACTGGGTCGAATCCTTGGTTTTAGCTGCTATGAATTGGTGGATTCGAAGTTATGGATTCGAAGGTACGAAGGTATCCTCGTATGTGCCCTTCGTATCGGTCAGAGTATTTCATAGTTGGTCGATGCGAAGACTTCTCCGCTTGATGGATTCGAAGGACTTTCATGGGATGGAGTCGAAGATGGGAATACTTCGAGGGATTCGAACCAAGGCAGGTATGGATGGATTCAAAGTGTGGCTACCTCTGATGGATTCGAACGAAGGCACGTCCCTGATGGATTCGAAGCAGGGAGTGCTTTGGACGGATTCGAACCAAGGCCCTACCCTTGATGGATTCGAACTATATCTAACTCTGCCACTTTCCATTGGTGATAACTTGAGCATATAAAATCGAATTGTCTTGAAATTCGGAACATTGGTTTCCTCGGCTTTGCTTGGTGTATCTTATCAATTGTAGCCCGATCCGGGCTCGGGAAAAATTCATTGATATTCGTAGTTATCCAATGCTGGGGACGTACGACCCTGTCTCTCCTGTCAATTCCTTGGTATCTCGGCCTTGCCAAAAGGCGGGATAACAGTGTTAATTATGTGAAATTAGGAATGGTATAAGAGACTGCGATTTTGCATGGGCAAGTTCGTGCTAAGGCTACCCGTTGTTATGCATTGTGGCGTTATTGATTTGAGATAGTAGTAGAGATTGTAGAAGTTATAGATATACACGTACATTTGCAGTTGATGTTTAGGAATGATTTTATGCCATAGTAGAGTTTGTTAGATTTAGCTGGGAGAACGATTTAGTCAGGGTAAACTGAAAAGTGGAGAAGTAGAACCGATCTTTTTAGTTTGATTTCTTTCCAAAGTGTTTTCCATTTGACTGATTATAGTTTAGTTTGTCTTGGTTTGGCTGAATTATTGATTGAACTTATTGTTTTTTATGTATGGATTCGTTATTATCTTGATTGTTTCGTATGTTGTGATCTCATGGTTTGCTGATATATATATACACATATGTGTGTGTGTGTGTGTATGTTTACCATATGATTTTCTAGTGTTCTTGGTTGTCCATACATATAGAATTTATATGATCACCCATGGATGCTCGCATCACGCTTTATATGTCATATCATCTTATTCATATAGGAGGGCCCAAATGTTAGATATTTGCATATATAATGTCATATGTATCTGCATACATATCATGATGTTATGTTGTTGGTTGTATTTCGTAAAGTACGCAAGCACCACTATATGTATATGTATATTGATAAGCACACATGCGCTGATGGTTTTTATTTCTATTTTTGTATGTTATGTATGAGTGCTTTATTTGATTGGTTTCTTTGTTGTATAAAGATTGTTTAGATGAATGGTTATATGATTGACTGTATGTTAGGTATGTGTGGGATACAAGAAAATAAGATACATTCTTTGTTCTTTGGGAATTTCAGGGATGAAATTATTTTAAGGGGGAAAGAATGTAATACCCTAGAAAATCATGTATAATTTTAATAAAATGTTTAAATTATGAAATTGTGAAAAATATTGGAATTAATGAATTAATTGAAAAAATAAATTACAAGGAGGGGCAAAATGGTAACTTCACAAATAATGGAATTTGATGACGAAAACCGCAACACCGAATCATGGGGTGAGTCCCAGTCTGGAGGATCTGGGAGGCGACAAAGGTCTTTCTTCTTCGAAGAGGCTAACAACAGAAATAGCAATGGTAGGAGCTGAGCCCGGACTTAGCCTGAATTCCGACCCGAGGAAACACTTGGAACCGAACCCAACGGGGGAGGTACCAGGAAGAGGTCGGGTATGGCTGAACCTGTCATGCTACCTAACCATGGGAACACTAATGGATGGAGCCGAACTGGAGTCCAGCCCGAAGTTGGACCCAAGGGAATGCTTAGAGAAGAGCCCAGCAGGGGAAAATCGAGGCAAGGGCCAACTGTGGCTGACCCCAGCATGCTCCCAGAAGACGGAAGATCGTCACCGAAAAATGTTAGGAGTAATAGACGATACCATCCCTACAGGTCATCTGGACGGAATCAATCCCGCAGAGAAGAACCAAACTCATTTCTATCCGCTCCAAGTTCTGATGAAAGGATGGCGCGATTGTTCAGAGAGTGCATCCAATGGGACCAAAGGGATCGAGGGATAGGCGCTAGGGTAACCTGCCCCTTCATCCGCAACATCGAAATTGCCATCATCCCCCGAGAATGGAAAATGCCAACAATGGAGCCTTACAAGGGAACCTCTGACCCCGTCGTACACTTACAGAGATACACACAACATATGCTCATGAGCGGAGCGACAGAAGGAGTATTGTGTAAATGCTTTCCACTCTTCTTGGCAGATCTAGCTACCTCCTGGTTCTGCCATCTACCCCAAGGGTCCATCAGCTCATGGGAAATGTTGAAAGAAAAGTTCATAAGCCAATTCCGCATTCATGTGGAACAACCCAAGAACGCTTATTCCTTATCCAATGTCAAACAAAAGCCCGGAGAGACAGTGCAACAATATCTAACCCGATTCAATGCCGCAGCGGCCGCAGTCCAGGATGCCGATGAGAAACTTATCCTAATGGCCCTCTACAGTGGTGTGCATCCGGATACTAAATTTGCTAGAAGACTAACGAAAGAAAAGCCAGCTACCTTACCCGAATTCTTCCATGAATCCGAAAAATATATGAGACTTGAAGACGCTTCCATTGAAAGGCAGACAGGGAAACAAACTAAGACAGCTCATGGCAACACACCCGCAGTAGCAAAGGACGTTTGAAGAAATGACTCCAGAGATAGTGCTGGGGGCAATAAGGGAGAAAAGCGTTTATACAGGCCAAAACCGAGGTTTGACTCTTACACTCCTTTGAATGAAACAATCGAAAACATCTTCTTGGCCACCCAAGACGAAGTTAGATACAAGCGCCCCCCACACAAGAAGGAATCAGATAACGCGGTTAAGCCTGGAAAGTTCTGCCGCTTCCACGAATCTCATGGGCATGACACAAATGAATGCCATAACCTCCGGGACTTAATTGAAGAACACATCAGAAGGAAGAGCCTGGAGCGCTATGTGAAAGGTCAGAACATGACTTCAACTCCTGCCAATGAGAACCCAAGGCTACCCCTCGCAGAAGTAGGCGGTGGAAATCGCAACACCGGCAGCTCTAGTCATGAGAAGATAGTGGTACATACCGTATCAGGAGGACCACACATCGCCGACGGAAGCTGGGCAGAGATGGAAAGATACGGTAAGTCACTTAGAAACGAAAAAGGCTACGTTAATTCTGTTATGGAAGAACGCCACCCGAAACGGAAACAGAATGATGACATCACATTCAGTAGGCGTGATCTGGAGGGAAGGCAGTACCCTCACATGGATCCTATGGTCATCTCTGCCTGGTTCGGTCTAGCCAAAGTTTTCCGAATTCTATTAGACACTGGAAGCTCAGTAAATATCCTATTTAAGCATGCTTTCGACAAAATGAAGCTGTCAATGAAAGATGTGTCTCCCTGCAACAAACCACTACACGGTTTCACGGGGGATGCGAAGATGCCCCTCGGGCTGCTGGACCTCTTTGTCGATATAGGAAGTCATCCCCGCTCCGTTGTGCGGAAACAAACATTTGTGCTGACAGAAAACCACTCGGCTTACAACGCTTTTTTAAGAAGACCAGCATTGTCTGTCTTCCAAGTTGTCTTGGCCCCATGGTGCCTAAAGATGAAATTTCCAACAGACAATGGAATAGGGGAGATAGAGGGAGATCAAGACGCTGCTCGAGACTGCTATGTAACTGAACTTCGCAATAACCGCAGAAGGGATAAAGGGAAGAATGCAGAGACTACTCTCTGCATGAAAAGCTTGGAAGCATAGAAACTAAAGAGAGCCCCTCCTCTTCGATATACCAGTGATCCTTTCAACGAATTAGACCCCAGGGACAAAGTGGAGGAGGCCACCGCCGAGCCTGCAGAGGCTATGGAGTTTGTATCTGTAGACAAACATGACTCAAGTAGACTATTGAAAATCGGATCTCAACTAAGAACAGAATTGAGGGATCAACCCATTGATTTTCTCTGCCACAACCTGGATGTATTTGCATGGATACACGCTGACATGACTGGAATCTCCCCAGATGTGGCATGCCACGCACCAAACATTGATCCTACCAAGGCGCCAGTAAAGAAGAAAAAGAGAAGCATGGGGGCAGAACGATCAGCAGCCCTTGATGAAGAAGTAAAGAACCTGCTTGCCAATAACTTCATACGGGAAGCCATCTACCCAGAGTGGATCACTAACCCGGTACTAGTAAAGAAGGCTAATGGGAAGTGGCGAACATGCACTAACTTCTCCAACTTAAATGACGCTTGCCCAAAGGATTGCTTCCCACTCCCTCGGATCGATCAGCTTGTGAACAGCACAGCCGGGCATGAACTTTTATCTTTTATGGACGCATACTCAGGATATAACCAAATTCCTATGCACGCCCCCGATCAGGACCACACTAGTTTCATCACTTACCGAGGATTGTACTGCTATAGAGTAATGCCTTTTGGACTTAAAAACGCCGGAGCTACTTATCAGCGCCTCGTCAACAAGATGTTTGCGGAACTAATAGGACGAACTATGAAAGTTTATGTGGATGACATGCTAGTAAAGTCAAGAAAAGCCAACGATCACGTAAGCCACCTGGACGAGATGTTTCAAGTACTTCGTCGATATGGAATGAAACTGAATCCTCTAAAGTGCTCCTTCGGAGTATCATCGGGAAAGTTCTTAGGGTTCATCGTCCATGCCAGAGGAACTGAAGCGAACCCCGAACAAGTCCGGGCTTTGAAAGAAATCAGGATACCTTCCACTCGAAGAGAAATGCAAAGCCTAAATGGGAAAGTGGCCGCCCTGTGCAGATTCATCTCTAAAACAACTGACAAGTGTGTCCCTTCTTCAAGGCTATAAAGAAAGACAAGGGAAAGTTCGAATGAACTGACGAATGTGTAACAGCCTTCCACAACCTAATCGAACACCTCCAGGGACCACCAGTACTCTCAACTCCAAATGAAGGCGAAGAGCTATACCTATACCTTGCTGTGTCATCTTGTGCTCTAAGTGCCGCTTTGGTAAGAGAAGACAACCGCGCGCAGCGGCCAATATATTTTGCAAGCAAGAGGTTCACGGGGGCAGAAGCCAGATATCCTAAACTTGAGAAGTTAGCATATTGTTTACTGATCACATCACGGAAATTGCGACACTATTTCCAATCCTATTCCATCAGAGTTCTAACCGATCAACCGCTAAGACAGGCACTCCATCGTCTCGACACCTCCGGGCGACTGCTTAAATGGTGCATTGAGTTAAGTCAATATGATATCACCTACCATCCTCGCACCGCCATCAAGGGACAAGCCATGGCCGACTTCATTGCCGAATTCACTACCGACGAAGGTAAGGAGCCATCTGAAATAGCAGAAGACATCAAGTGGAATTTCTTTGTAGATGGAGCATCAAACGAACAAGGCTCGGGGGAAGGTATTGTAATAATCACTCACAGAGGAAGGAAGCTACACTATGCTCTAAGGTTGGAATTCACTGCCACCAACAACGATGAAGAATACAAAACAGTGATAGCTGGATTAGAACTTTCCCTAGAGATTGGAGTCGGTTCTTTATGTCTCCATAGCGATTCTCAACTTATTGTAAATCAAATACTGGGAGAATTCCAGACTCGAGGAGAACGACTCACAGCATATCTAAAGAAAACCAAGCTGCTACTCGATCAATTGGACCACTATTTAATCAGACGCATTCCTCGAGAGGAGAACCGAGAGGCTGACGAACTGGCAAAGAAAGCTAGCATGAAGAACAGCGCCATTTCCAGAACAGTGGCCATCTCAAAACAACTAGCCCCAAGTTTCGAACAAGAGGATCTGATAGCTGCAATCGAAGAAGAAACTTGGATGACTCCTATCCAGCAATACTTACAAGATGGCACATTACCCGACGGGAGTAACGAAGTTAAGAAAATCTTGAGGAAAGCTTCCCGCTACACAATACAAGAAGGCATCCTCTATCGGCGCGGCTTCTCTAACCCCTTATTAAGGTGTGTCGCTGGAAGGGAAGTCAAGGAAGTCTTATCCAACATCCATCAAGGAAGTTGCGGAGATCACACTGGAGGGCAGACATTAGCAAAGAAAATACTCCGATATGGGTATTACTGGCCCACTTTAAACAAAGACGCCTTAGACTTCGTCAAAAGATGTGACAGATGTCAGAAATTTGCTAAGATTCCTCGACTACCAACAAATGAGATTACTCAAATGACCAGCCCTTGGCCCTTTGTGGTATGGGGAATTGACTCGATTGGCGAACTACCGATGGGACGAGGCGGAGCCAAATATGCTATAGTGGCAGTCGACTATTTCACCAAATGGGTGGAAGCGGAACCTCTGAATAAAATATCTTCGGCAAAAATTATTAATTTCCTAATCAAAAACATTCTATGCAGGTACGGGGTTCCACTCAAGATCATATCGGGAAATGGACTTCAATTTGACAGCGAGGAATTCACCGACTGGTGCCAAGAGCACGGAATTCACAAAAGCTTATCATCTGTAGCTTATCCCCAGGCAAACGGACAAGTCGAAGCTATCAAAAAAATTCTTAAAACTCTAATCAAGAAGAAGCTTGAAAAGTCAAAAGGCGCTTGGGTGGATGAACTTCCTACGGCACTTCGGGTCTACCGCACGTCTTTCAGAACATCAACATGACATACTCCTTTCTCTTTGCCATACGGATCGGCGGCCATGCTCCTAGTTGAAACTGTAGTGCCATCCCACCGTAGGATCCACTACAACCCAGAAGAGAACGAAGAACTCCTCCACATGTCTTTGGATCTAATCGAAGAAAGAAGAAATGATGTAGCACTTAAAGCGGCAGCTCACAAGCAAAAAGTGGAAGCACGATACAACTCCAAAGTCAAGCACCGCAGCTTACAAGAAGGAGATCTTGTCCTCAAGCGGATCTTCCCGCGCCCCGGAGCGCTAGATCCAATCTAGCACGGACCCTATGTAATTCATAAAGATCTCCACAACGGAGCTTATATTTTGTCAACAGTGGACGGAGAGGTGTTCCAGAGGGCATGGAACATCCAACACCTTCATCGATACTTTTCTTAACTTGTACTGCCCATATGAAGTGAATTAACAAAGAGAATCAGTGGACGTAGGCATTTTCGTGCCGAACCACTTTAAAAATCTGGTCTCTTTTTAACCTGTTCCTTTATATCTTGGCTGCTTGTTAAGCTTTATCCTTTTCTGTTGAACAAAATTCTGTGTAACGGCATTTCCATTCTGGACACTTCACGGCACAACCTCACCTGGACAAGACCTAACAGGTACTATAGGAGTCTATGCCCTCGCCAATGAGACACTTTTGCTCCAGCATCCCTCTGCTGCGGGTTAACTCATTGCTCGCGACGACCCTCAAAGCCAACTATAATGAGCCGATTATAAGCCACCGAGAAGGCCGACTATAGCCGAGGCAGCTCATTACGGCGTTCGGCTCGCCGGCAACCGTGAGCCGATTATAAGCCCCAACATAAGGTGTGGCCAGCCAGGGGCAATTCACAGTTGACGATCGGCACCCGCGCTAGCCGGCCACGGTAAATCGAATAATACCCACGATTACGGGCCATAATGGCCCGGGTAGTTACAGTGCGCGATCTCGGCTTTGATGTGTCTTAAGTACGGCTGTGGTAAAAAAGAAAACTCCCCGCGGAGGCATAAGATGGGTGACAAATGTCTCCAAGACCCACAGCTAGGGAAAGTGATTACATAACCCGTTTGCCACGAACTTAAGCACATCAAAGGCCTTCCGTGATTGGAAGTTTTACTATTTCTTATATTTCCATTTTATTTATAAAAACTTTCCTCCTATCCTCTATAACGATCACTAAAGTACAGGACACAAAATAAGAGGCGCTCGCTAATGGGAATAAGAACTCACAGTTGGATGGCAGGTCATTCAGCTGCATTCCATATTCGATTACACAAGGCATTCAAAGCTACCGTCTACAACAAAAACTTGAAGGGCGGTACTTTCTTCTCTTATGCATAAATATGTAACTATAATTTCTATGCACATCACACTAACATTGCAAGACACGAAATTATATTTTAAGCAAAAACTTAGCGTCAAACACAATTGAATCACTAACACATGCACAACTATATTTTATGCAACACATCAAAATAACGACAGCATTCAAACACGACAAAATCAGCTTATGTTATAAAGTTACATGCCAAAAATCAAGTTGTTCGCTACATAATTATAGCCTGAAAATTACATTAATGTTTTAAGACTAACATAGACAGCAATGTCAAGTAAACTGAAAAATGTCCAGATCAAGCTAAGGAGCCAACTGCATCGGGGCTTCGCCTCTACCCTGCTGGCCCTCCGGAGTCTACTTAACCGGCGGATCAGAGCTCCCAGCAAGCTGACCAGAGGTAGTTGGCGCTTCAGAGGTCCCGCCTGTCCAATTCAGAAGAAGAATTCATTGAATAAACAATAAGAAACCAAGCTATGAAAAGGCTAAAAGGGAAAACTTACCAGCATCTGTTCCTTGATCATCATCTCCCAACTGCACACCTACCTCCTCGGCAGCGAGCAGCCGCATGCCCTCCTTCACCGCCACTTTCTCTTCCTTAGTGAACTGGGCCGTAACCACATCCATCCTGAAGGCCATACCACCCTCCTCATCCGCATCAGCCTTGGCCTCCTCCAGTACCCGGAGATAAATCCTGGCCATGATCCGGGGATAATCATCCATCCAGGATAAGTTGCCCTGCTTCCAAGTACAGAAATACATATCCTGGAGCATCTCATCCATCATCCCCTCGTTTTCCTCAAACTCCCTCATTCGGACCTCGGAAGCCAACAGCTTTGCAACGGCAGCATCCCTCTGCGATCGGTATCGCGAGCGATCAGCCTGAAGGGATTTCCTCATCGCCTCCATCTCCTCCTTCATCTTGGCTTGGGCAAGCTCTACGGCTTCAAGCTTCCCAGATAACTCCTCTACCCGCTCGAGATCCGCTTTCCGAACCTCGTCCACCGTTGCAATGGCCATATCGATCCGTTCCTTGCAGATGGCCACCATTTTCCGCAGCTCAGCTCTGCTAGCCTCTTCTATGGTTTTCTTTAGCCCTCTGGAGGCAGCCTCATGCTCAGAGATCTGGATGGCCTGATCGGCGATTTGCTTGGCCTGGTCGGCAACCACTAACCGCAATCTTATGTTGGCGCTCCCAATTTCCTCCCCGGCCTTGACCAATTGTGATGTCCCGGAAATTTAGGCAATATTTATTTAATAATTTCATTTATAATTTATTTTAAAATGTGAAATATTAATTTAATAATCCAATTCAAACATAATTTTCTTTTGAAAATTTATAATAATAATTGAATTTGAGAATCTTATTGTTTTAAAATGTTAAAAAATATTTAAATGACAAAATTTCCTTTCTAAGCTGATTTAAAATATTTTATTTATAATGTATATATGTGTATACATTGTAAATAGGAGTTTTAATTTTAATTTTAATTTTAAATTTAACAAAGGATATTTACAAATTTATAACATATATATGTGTATAATTTATGAATTGATTAAATTAAATGGAAAATAGTATTGGAACTTTTCATAAGTCAATTCATAAATCTATCTTATATTTTCAAAAAGAAATTATAGTAAATATTTTGTTATAAATATATAATAGTTAAAAATTGTATTTTTAATAAAGTTCATTTTGTTTTATCTTAAATTTGTTTTGAAATAAATTTAGTTTATTTATATTAAAGTATAATATTTTGATTTGAAATCTTTGGAGTAAAATGAATTCAACATTACTCTTTTCTTTTTAAAAAAAAAGTTTCTCTTGTGAAAAATGGTTTTAAATAATTTTTAAAAATATTCAAGAAAATATTTAAATATGTAAAGATAATTCGTTTGTAATCATTTAAAGACTAAATATAAATAAACATACAAAACATCTTAAATTAAATTAGAATGGTTTTATCTTAAATTAAAACATTTTTAAAAAAAACAAAGAAATTCATCTTTATATCTTTATCATACATGTGTTAACATTCATGTTTTTAAAGTGGACACATGTAATTAATTTTCACATCTAAACAACAAGTGGTATTACTAAAACATTATTGAATTTATTATTTTAGATAAAACTTTAAACAAATCTTTTGTTTCAAACACTTTATCTCCTATGAAGAATCAAAATTCAGATCTAAGAAAAACTGAAAATCCATTTTACTTAAAAATTCCACAACCCAAACTCAATCTATATTCTGCAAATTTCAACTATGTAAGATATGCAAATCAAAGTTTTGAAACCTGCAAAAAGAAAACCCAAATTTGCAAATTCTGTTAACCTGCAAACAATCCAAATTTCTGCAACCTGTAAGTTCAACACAAGCAAAGTTGAAATGGGAAGCATGCAGGCCAAAATCATCATCAAATGCAGTTTCAAGGCCTGCAAACATCAAGCTAAAATCAACTCTAATTAGCATGCAAGCTCAGATTCAATGAAATAAAAATTCAGGCTGCAGGAAAATGGATTGCAGATGGAATGCTCTCTGTTTTCATTTTAAGGTGAGTAAATCTATGTTTTAAAAACAGTTTCTTTCTTTTAAAAACCAAGCTATCAAGATTTGTAGAAATTAAAGTTTAAATCTCAATGCCTTTTAAATAAGAAAATTTAAAAAAGTGGCAAATTAATAACTACTTTGTTCTTCTCTTTTAGTAAGTAATCTCACTAATTATAGGTTGTTTTAAATTATCTGTGCATAAGATCTGATTGAATTGAGTAAGCTTGTTTGATTTTTGTGTGGTGATGCTCTGTGTACTTGATTGAATATGCATATAGGTGATACAAATCTTCTAACAGTCCTGCTTCTATTCTTAACTAGAATTTATAATACAAATTCACTTCTTTATGACTGAATCTCAGTTAGAAATTATTGTGTAAACATATTGTGTTTGTTTTGTATAATTTAGGTTTGTAAAATTTTTATTTTAGAAAGTAAAGAAAAAAAGGGACCCTGTTACTTCTGAAAATCAGTCACAGCAGACAATGGTTTCCAAAGTATAAATTATCAAACATCTTAAAATTATTCAAAACAAGTTTAAACTTTAATGCATGTTTAAAAACAAGGATAATAAAACAAGCATCAAGTTTTTTTTTAAATCAACTGAGGAGTAGTAATTTAGACTGTGCAGAATTTGGAAGTTTGGGGGTATCAAACCATTTAGTATATTTTTGGATCTAGAATTAATTCTGGAGGTGTATGATTGACTGGAGAAAGTGGGAAAATAAGGGGAAGTAGATCAGAGAGTTAAGTTGATGACAGTAGGGTTTTTCATGTTTGATCCCTAGTTTTAGTGTAGCAGAGGTTTTGTTCTGCCTGTACTCTGTGGTGATTCGAGTGGTTTGTGGTCTTGGGGTTTGGCAGTGGGGATATAGGTGGAGCATTGGCTGGAGTTGGAGGTCGTGAAATGGCCGGAGTAGGTTGAAGTGAGAGTTGACAGGTTTGGTATGTTGGTGAAGCTCGTCAGGTTGCTGTTTTTATTTTTGCTTAATCCTGATTCTCAAGCTTCAGAGGATTTGTGGATGGACATTATCAAGTAGAGGGATGGATGGTGTATTGGTGGGGTTGGTGAAGGATGCTGGAAGCCGCCGGAGCAGTGGTCGCAGTTGCACAGTGTTTGGTTGTCTCTGGTCTACTCTGGTGTGTAGGGTTTTGGGTGACTCGAAGTCACTCTCAAGCTGTTTGTGTTATGACCCGAAGTGAGAAGGATTTTAACCTGAAGTAAATTGTTGATGGTCTCGGGTTTAGTTGTACAGGTTGTAATCTGTGCAGTTGTGTCATTAAAATCTGGAAACCCAAATATGTTTAAAAGCAATGATTTAAATTAAGGTATAGTTTTGAATTTAAATTCAAGTAAGTTTATGAATTCAAAAGTTTAAAATGATGAATTCAAATATAAAGTAAGATTTAAACTTAAATTTGGAAACAGTGTAAATATAGTTTCAGGTTTTTGAATCCAGATTTTCTATTTTTAAACAGTTTTGTTTTTTTTAAAATCTGAAGGGAATTCAATTTTTTTTTAAAAAACAAATATTTAAATTCTGGTATAAGTTTGAATTCAAAGTTTAAAAAATGAAACTTTTAAATTTTAAGCAAGATTTAAAATTTAGTTTTGAAATCAAGTTTTAAGTATGATTTCAATTTTACCTTGAAATCTGTTTGAATTCAAAGCAGTTTTAAAAAATTTTAAAAATTGGACAGGAAATATTTTAAGTAGAATTTAAATATGAATTTGATTTCGAATAAAGTTTAAATTTAAAGGAATTCTTTCCTTTAAGTATTGAAATAAAATCATGATATGTTTAACTTTAAATTGAAAAGTTAAAATAATCTATCTATTTACAAATGTTTGATTTCTTAGTAAAATTTAGAAATATTGATTTTTAAATTTTCTTATATAATAATGTTAGTTCTTTACCTTTAGGTTATTAATTATTTAAATTTGGGAATGTTTATATGGTTAAACATTTTTAAAATCTTAAATTTTAAAATGGAAGTTGAATTTAATTTTAGGAGTGTATTATTTAAATACATTTGAATAGTTAATAAGTCATTAATAAGTAAATGGATTAATTTGGAAATAATTAAGATAATTAAGAATTTACTTATTAAATTGATTTTAATTAATGTTTTGGATTAATTTATAATTAGAAATGATTAATGAATAATTAAGCTAAGGTAATTTTTCTTAAGTAAGGAATTAATGAAAATGCTATATAATATAATTATCTAAGGATAATAAATAAATAATTAATGTAATTAATTTTGATGGAATTAATTAGATTAATTAATTGAAGATAATCAATTGTAATTTGTTAAGTATAATTACTTTATAAAAGTAATTAAGGTATTAATTACTTCTTGTAATTAATTCTGATAATGTGCTTTGTTAAATTAATTAATTTAGTTTAATTAATTTAAGAAATAATTTAATAATTTAATGATAATAATTACTTGATGTAATTTATGGAGCATGATTTCTTAGAGAAGTTTAATTGATAATTACTGGAATGTAATTAAGGATAGGTGATTTATCTTAATAAAGTAATTTGGATAATTACTTTTGTAATTAATCAAGGATTAATTAATGAAGATAATTAATTATTGGATAATTAATTAATTAGTAATTAAGGGTAGGTAATTACTGAATTTAAATATTAATCAAGGTGATTAATGATTAGATTAATTACTAAATGTAATTAATATTAAATAAAGTAATTAATTTAAATATTAATTAGAGATCATTAATTATTATAATTAATGTTGTAATTAAGAATTGTTTAATTAAGTAATAATTAAATAATTAAGTGATTAATTAATTGTAATTAATTAAGGATAAATGTAATTAATTATAGTTAATTAATAAATGAAGTAATTAAATGTTAATTACTTATGATTAAGGTTAATTAATTTTATAAATTAATTTAAGACTAATTACTTATTGTAATTAGTGAATGATTAATCATAGATGTTTAATCAAGTTAAATACTTAGTGAATGATTAATTAACTAGGTTAATTAATTAATGGATATTAAGCAGGATTTATAGATGGATAATTAATTTAATTTATTTTAAATTAACTAAAGATAGAAGTAATTAATTTAATTCATTTTAAATTAATTATAAATAATGGATAATATATCATTGATTATGGATGATATTGATATACTTTTGGATGGTTGTGATCTCAGAAATGAGATGAGTAGTATCTATAGGATATGGATGCTTAGTTATAGTATGATGGATTATTCTGGTTGTGATGATTGACTGTTGTGATGATTATATGTTGTGATAATGATATGGGTTATCTATTATGTTAAATGTAGTTTATCTATCTGTGTGAAGTAGATGCTAATGAAATGAGTTAATTGTTTAAAACCCTTAAGTATAACTTGGATATTAAAATGGCATTTGGTTTCGGTGAGACCGGGATTGGGTTTCCATATTTGGATATCCGAAAACCACATCGACTCCAATTAAACGTTAGGTCGTTAATCCAAGTGGAGCAAATGAAGACTCGAGGTGTAAGGGCTATACGTCAGTATAACTCTGTGGGTGATTCCGTAATGAGTTTGACGGAATAGTACTTATAGGTTCGAGATGGTGGTTTAGAGTGCAAGGGTTATCGTCGTTGACTCTGAGGGTGATTCCAATACGAGTGTAACGAGATAATGCCTTCGGTTTCGTTCGAACCCGGAACGAACTTGTATGGATTGAATGCTTTCAAAACATCGTCCGGTGGACGATGAGCATTCTAAGATAAATGTGTTCTCTAAAGGTAATCACAGCCTCAAGCCTCATCAACCGGGAATGGCTAAAACAGGGGAGGTGCAGCAAGGCTTCGTGGGTAGCCCCCACTTGGGAGTGAGATTTACCCCTGTCTAGAGGTCCCTTTTATTTCGGCTGTGTGGACGGTTGAGAGCTCCAACTGTCGGGGTTATCTTGTTCGGAACTATTCAGTAAGGAATGGGTCCGGCCTTCTGTTGTAGGGGAGTGGGAGTACTCCTCGGTACGGTGATCTAGGCCACGTACTGTGACGGGCGGTACCCCGGTAGCCCTGCCATTGATGGAATCCAAAATCTAATAAGTGCCTGTACGGTTTTGATTGTGCCCAACTATGTTGGAACGTGAGATGTAAGCATTCCAGCTATTTCTGTATTTTATTTTGAAAACCCTAGACACTATTATAATATCACTGGATTTCCTATCAAATGCTTTGGTTAGCGTAAGGTAAAAACTTTTCCATGTTTATGTGTGGGAAGTCTTACGTGATACCTTTTGTTTTCAAAGGATTTTCTAAAAGTTAAGCAACTTTTAAACCATTTACTCACACCAGACCCCTGTCTGACCCGAGTGTTTATTTTCTGTTTTATTAAACTCTTGGGTACTCATATTACGTATGAGTAGTCAAGTGATTCAGGATTGCTTTGACAAGTTCTGGAGGAGATAACGGAGCAGGAGGCTTCAGCATGTAGATATATATAGTGGTTCCGCTGTCTTTGAGTTGTATCTGTTTTTCTCTGATGTTCATGAATTGTAATCGCTAGACAGATGTTTATAACTGTCTAGTTTGTGTTGTATTGGCTGTAAAACTCTGATGTATATGATACTATGTAAAGTATTATGTGATATAATATAATTTATTCGTTCCGCTGTGAGATTCTGATGTTGTCTGTTTCTTTCTTTCCTTTCTTTTCTCTTTTCTATCCCTTTCTTTCTTCTTAACGATGCGACTTCCTGGTGTTTGGAAGTTGGGTCGTTACAACGTGGTATCAGAGCATTAGGTTGAGTGAATATCTAGACTCTGTAATGGTGTCTTCCTTGAGAGAGCGTACTTGTAATTTTGAATATAAATATATTTAATTCTACCTATCTGTTGGGTTACCTGTTCAGGTTTTCCAATATAAGTAATAAAGGTAGATAGGGTAGTGGTGTGTGTAACACAACTACCAATGGTTGGAGTTCAGAATGTTTGAGTTTGGAAGAGATCTGCTAGGGCAGTATTGAGCATCTTGAGTAGTTTGGCAGTTTGGTGTGAAGGATTTCACTGATCTCTGAAGAAGAATCTTTTGAAGATTCGGAGTGTATCTTTGGATTTTAAGCTTGATTTCACTCGTGTTAGTGGATTTTCTTGAGTCTGGATCAGTTTGGAGTACTGAAGCCAGCAATAGTATTTTGGAAACCTTAGAAAGGAGTTCTGTCTGTATTTGAGTTTGAGACTCAGTATGACAGAGTGTTTTGTGCTTGGTTTGAGATCGAGTTTCCTGAGGGATATCTGTCTTCTGAAGGCTCTTTTGTGGAAGTGGCTGGTGTAGCTTTGAGGTTCGATGAGCTTTTGGGTAAGGAAGTTTTTGCAGCAGTAGCAGAAGTAAGTGGCCTGTTTCTTCGATGGTTCTGAAGTCTCTGTGATTCTTTTGTCAATAAGCCGGGCATATGGTGAAGCTTGTCCATTTCTTATTGAAGCTCAGCTGGGAGTGATGTTAGTGGTTAAGAGGTGGACCACTAGTTTCTTCTTTTGAAGACTTTAGCTATTCCGTTTGTTGAAGGAAGAACGATTTCTTGGAATCTGAACTGAGTAGAATCGCAAAAGTGACTTGCGATGATCCGGAAGTTTTCTGAGTAACCTTTGTTTGGATTGAAGCATCTCTAGAAGATGTTTGAGTTAGCGAAGTGGTTTGATATTTTCTAGATGTCTTCGAAGGAGTTAAGTTTTGCATCCGCATCAGGAGATTGAGTTCTGTTTCGACCTGGTTTTTGGAGATTTTATGGAAATTTGATGAACAATGTTTCCGGAGTAAGTTAATCAAGTTTGTACTTGTGTTCATCAACAGCATTCTCAAATCAGAGTTGCGCAGTGGAAGCATGGTGGCAGCTATTCTAGAATAGAAGCAACACCCGATTCATTTGGGATTTGCGTTTTGTCTTGGATCGGAGGATTTCTACGGGAAATTCATTTTAATCTGAAAACTTGGATGTCTTGTGCATCTGTTCTGTTTTTCGAATAAGTGTAGTTTGTCTGATGTCTTCTGATACCTGTAGTAGAGTTGGTGTGGTGGATTGGATTGATCAAGAAAGTTGAAGGAAGCCCGGGATCGACATGAGAGATTTGTGGATAAGAGATTGGATCTTTTTGTTTTCTCTCAAGGGTTTAGTGATTGATCTACAGGATTGGATTGCTAGTTTGGATAACTGGGATTCGATGAGTTTCACGTATCTCTGAGGAAATACGTGTATGATTTATCTCTAGTTGTGGAACCAGCGGTTCTGGAGTTTTGGTTGTTGAGTCAGATTCGTCTGCAGTCTGATATCTTGTCTAGTGTTGTAGATATAGTTGTGAATAGGAGTTTTTCAGCTTCATAGGTATTGATTGTTTGGATTCTCTAGAGCTAGTATTCTGGTGTGTGTATATATATACACACTTGGGAAAACTCGATAAAATTTTATCCAGAATTTGTCTGGATAATTAGGTTTGTTTGATTGGTTGAATTGGTTGTTTTGATTGTTAGCATATGTTTGATATATGCTTGTGTTTTAAATAAAATCTTTAATGAGATTATTAAATTAACTTTGCTTTTAAATTTCAGGGACGAAATTCTTTTAAGGGGGGAGGAATGTGATGTCCCGGAAATTTGGGCAATATTTATTTAATAATTTCATTTATAATTTATTTTAAAACGTGAAATATTGATTTAATAATCCAATTCAAACATAATTTTCTTTTGAAAATTTATAATAATAATTGAATTTGAGAATCTTATTGTTTCAAAATGTTAAAAAATATTTAAATGACAAAATTTCCTTTCTAAGCTGATTTAAAAATATTTTATTTATAATGTATATATGTGTATAAATTGTAAATAGGAGTTTTAATTTTAATTTTAAATTTAAATTTAACAAAGGATATTTTCAAATGTATAACATATATATGTGTATAATTTATGAATTGATTAAATTAAATGGAAAATAGTATTGGAACTTTTCATAAGTCAATTCATAAATCTATCTTATATTTTCAAAAAGAAATTATAGTAAATATTTTGTTATAAATATATAATAGTTAAAAATTATATTTTTTAATAAAGTTCATTTTGTTTTATCTTAAATTTGTTTTGAAATAAATTTAGTTTATTTATATTAAAGTATAATATTTTGATTTGAAATCTTTGGAATAAAATGAATTCAACATTACTCTTTTCTTTTTAAAAAAAAGTTTCTCTTGTGAAAAATGGTTTTAAATAATTTTTAAAAATATTCAAGAAAATATTTAAATATGTAAAGATAATTCATTTGTAATCATTTAAAGACTAAATATAAATAAACATACAAAACATCTTAAATTAAATTAGAATGGTTTTATCTTAAATTAAAACATTTTTTAAAAAAACAAAGAAATTCATCTTTATATCTTTATCATACATGTGTTAACATTCATGTTTTTAAAGTGGACACATGTAATTAATTTTCACATCTAAACAACAAGTGGCATTACTAAAACATTATTGAATTTATTATTTTAGATAAAACTTTAAACAAATCTTTTGTTTCAAACACTTTATCTCCTATGAAGAATCAAAATTCAGATCTAAGAAAAACTGAAAATCCATTTTACTTAAAAATTCCACAACCCAAACTCAATCTATATTCTGCAAATTTCAACTATGTAAGATCTGCAAATCATAGTTTTGAAACCTGCAAAAAGAAAACCCAAATTTGCAAATTCTGTTAACCTGCAAACAATCCAAATTTCTACAACCTGTAAGTTCAACACAAGCAAAGTTGAAATGGGAAGCATGCAGGCCAAAATCATCATCAAATGCAGTTTCAAGGCCTGCAAACATCAAGCTAAAATCAACTCTAATTAGCATGCAAGCTCAGATTCAATGAAATAAAAATTCAGGCTGCAGGAAAATGGATTGTAGATGGAATGCTCTCTGTTTTCATTTTAAGGTGAGTAAATCTATGTTTTAAAAACAGTTTCTTTCTTTTAAAAACCAAGCTATCAAGATTTGCAGAAATTAAAGTTTAAATCTCAATGCCTTTGAAATAAGAAAATTTAAAAAAGTGGCAAATTAATAACTACTCTGTTCTTCTCTTTTAGTAAGTAATCTCACTAATTATAGGTTGTTTTAAATTATCTGTGCATAAGATCTGATTGAATTGAGTAAGCTTGTTTGATTTTTGTGTGGTGATGCTCTGTGTACTTTATTGAATATGCATATTGGTGATACAAATCTTCTAACAGTCCTGCTTCTACTTTTAACTAGAATTTATAATACAAATTCACTTCTTTATGACTGAATCTCAGTTAGAAATTATTGTGTAAACATATTGTGTTTGTTCTGTATAATTTAGGTTTGTAAAATTTTTATTTTAGAAAGTAAAGAAAAAAAAGGGACCCTGTTACTTTTGAAAATCAGTCACAGTAGACAATGGTTTCCAAAGTAAAAATTATCAAACATCTTAAAATTATTCAAAACAAGTTTAAACTTTAATGCATGTTTAAAAACAAGGATAATAAAACAAGCATCAAGTTTTTTTAAAATCAACCGAGGAGCAGTAATTTAGACTGTGCAGAATTTGGAAGTTTGGGGGTATCAAACCATTTAGTATATTTTTGGATCTGGAATTAATTCTGGAGGTGTATGATTGACTGGAGAGAGTGGGAAAATAAGGGGAAGTAGATCAGAGAGTTGAGGTGATGACAGTAGGGTTTTTCATGTTTGATCCCTAGTTTTAGTGTAGCATAGGTTTTGTTCTGCCTGTACTCTGTGGTGATTCGAGTGGTTTGTGGTCTTGGGGTTTGGCAGTGGGGATATAGGTGGAGCATTGGCTGGAGTTGGAGGTCGTGAAATGGCCGGAGTAGGTTGAAGTGAGAGTTGACAGGTTTGGTATGTTGGTGAAGCTCGTCAGGTTGCTGTTTTTATTTTTGCTTAATCCTAATTCTCAAGCTTCAAAGGATTTGTGGATGGACATTATCAAGTAGAGGGATGGATGGTGTATTGGTGGGGTTGGTGAAGGATGCTGGAAGCCGCCGGAGCAGTGGTCGCAGTTGCACAGTGTTTGGTTGTCTTTGGTGTACTCTGGTGTGTAGGGTTTTGGGTGACTCGAAGTCACTCTCATGCTGTTTGTGTTATGACCCGAAGTGAGAAGGATTTTAACCCGAAGTAAATTGTTGATGGTCTCGGGTTTAGTTGTACAGGTTGTAATCTGTGCAGTTGTGTCATTAAAATCTGGAAACCCAAATATGTTTAAAAGCAATGATTCAAATTAAGGTATAGTTTTGAATTTAAATTCAAGTAAGTTTATGAATTCAAAAGTTTAAAATGATGAATTCAAATATAAAGTAAGATTTAAACTTAAATTTGGAAACAGTGTAAATATAGTTTCAGGTTTTTGAATCCAGATTTTCTATTTTTAAACAGTTTTGTTTTTTTTTTAAAATCTGAAGGGAGTTCAATTTTTTTAAAAAAACAAAGATTTAAATTCTCGTATAAGTTTGAATTCAAAGTTTAAAAAATGAAACTTTTAAATTTTAAGAAAGATTTAAAATTTAGTTTTGAAATCAAGTTTTAAGTATGATTTCAATTTTACTTTGAAATCAGTTTGAATTCAAAGCAGTTTTGAAAATTTTTAAAAATTGGACAGGAAATGTTTTAAGTAGAATTAAATATGAATTTGATTTCTAATAAAGTTTAAATTTAAAGGAATTCTTTCCTTTAAGTATTGAAATAAAATCATGATATGTTTAACTTTAAATTGAAAAGTTAAAATAATCTATCTATTTACAAATGTTTGATTTCTTAGTAAAATTTAGAAATATTGATTTTTAAACTTTTCTTATATAATAATGTTAGTTCTTTACCTTTAGGTTATTAATTATTTAAATTTGGGAATGTTTATATGGTTAAACATTTTTAAAATCTTAAATTTTAAAATGGAAGTTGAATTTAATTTTAGGAGTGTATTGTTTAAATACATTTGAATAGTTAATAAGTCATTAATAAGTAAATGGATTAATTTGGAAATAATTAAGATAATTAAGAATTTACTTATTAAATTGATTTTAATTAATGTTTTGGATTAATTTATAATTAGAAATGATTAGTGAATAATTAATCTAAGGTAATTTTTCTTAAGTAAGGAATTAATGAAAATGTTATATAATATAATTATCTAAGGATAATAAATAATTAATTAATGTAATTAATTTTGATGGAATTAATTAGATTAATTAATTGAAGATAATCAATTGTAATTTGTAAGTATAATTACTTTATAAAAATAATTAAGGTATTAATTACTTATTGTAATTAATTCTGATGTTGTGCTTTGTTAAATTAATTAATTTATTTTAATTAATTTAAGAAATAATTTAATAATTTAATGATAATAATTACTTGATGTAATTTATGGAGCAGGATTTCTTAGAGAAGTTTAATTGATAATTACTGGAATGTAATTAAGGATAGGTGATTTATCTTAATAAAGTAATTTGGATAATTACTTTTGTAATTAATCAAGGATTAATTAATGAAGATAATTAATTATTGGATAATTAATTAATTAGTAATTAAGGGTAGTTAATTACTGAATTTAAATATTAATCAAGGTGATTAATGATTAGATTAATTACTAAATGTAATTAATATTAAATAAAGTAATTAATTTAAATATTAATTAGAGATCATTAATTATTATAATTAATGATGTAATTAAGAATTGTTTAATTAAGTAATAATTAAATAATTAAGTGATTAATTAATTATAATTAATTAAGGATAAATGTAATTAATTATAGTTAATTAATAAATGAAGTAATTAAATTTTAATTACTTATGATTAAGGTTAATTAATTTTATAAATTAATTTAAGACTAATTACTTATTGTAATTAGTGAATGATTAATCATAGAAGTTTAATCAAGTTAAATATTTAGTGAATGATTAATTAACTAGGTTAATTAATTAATGGATATTAAGCAGGATTTATAGATGGATAATTAATTTAATTTATTTTAAATTAATTAAGGATAGAAGTAATTAATTTAATTCATTTTAAATTAATTATAAATAATGGATAATATATCATTGCTTATGGATGATATTGATATACTTTTGGATGGTTGTGATCTCAGAAATGAGATGAGTAGTATCTATAGGATATGGATGCTTAGTTATAGTATGATGGATTATTCTGGTTGTGATGATTGACTGTTGTGATGATTATATGTTGTGATAATGATATGGGTTATCTGTTATGTTAAATGTAGTTTATCTATCTGTGTGAAATAGATGCTAATGAAATGAGTTAATTGTTTAAAACCCTTAAGTATAACTTGGATATTAAAATGGCGTTTGGTTTCGGTGAGACCGGGATCGGGTTTCCATATTTGGATATCCGAAAACCACATCGACTCCAATTAAACGTTAGGTCGTTAATCCAAGTGGAGCAAATGAAGACTCGAGGTGTAAGGGCTATACGTCAGTATAACTCTGTGGGTGATTCCGTAATGATTTTGACGGAATAGTACTTATAGGTTCGAGATGGTGGTTTAGAGTGCAAGGGTTATGGTCGTTGACTCTGAGGGTGATTCCAATACGAGTGTAACGAGATAATGCCTTCGGTTTCGTTCGAACCCGGAACGAACTTGTATGGATTGAATGCTTTCAGAACATCGTCAGGTGGACGATGAGCATTCTAAGATAAATGTGTTCTCTATAGGTAATCGCAGCCTCAAGCCTCATCAACCGGGAATGGCTAAAACAGGGGAGGTGCAGCAAGGCTTCGTGGGTAGCCCCCACTTGAGAGTGAGATTTACCCCTGTCTAGAGGTCCCTTTTATTTCGGCTGTGTGGACGGTTGAGAGCTCCAACTATCGGGGTTATCTTGTTCGGAACTATCCAGTAAGGAATGGGTCCGGCCTTGTGTTGCAGTGGAGTGGGAGTACTCCTCGGTACGGTGATCTAGGCCATGTACTGTGACAGGCGGTACCCCGGTAGCCCTGCCATTGATGGAATCCAAAATCCAATAAGTGCCTGTACGGTTTTGATTGTGCCCAACTATGTTGGAACGTGAGATGTAAGCATTCCAGCTATTTCTGTATTTTATTTTGAAAACCCTAGACACTATTATAATATCACTGGATTTCCTATCAAATGCTTTGGTTAGCGTAAGGTAAAAACTTTTCCATGTTTATGTGTGGGAAGTCTTACGTGATACCTTTTGTTTTCAAAGGATTTTCTAAAAGTTAAGCAACTTTTAAACAATTTACTCACACTAGACCCCTGTCTGACCCAAGTGTTTATTTTTTGTTTTATTAAACTCTTGGGTACTCATATTACGTATGAGTAGTCAAGTGATTCAGGATTGCTTTGACGAGTTCTGGAGGAGATAATAGAGCAGGAGGCTTCAGCGTGTAGATATATATAGTGGTTCCGCTGTCTTTGAGTTGTATCTGTTTTTCTCTGATGTTCTTGAATTGTAATCGCTAGACAGATGTTTATAACTGTCTAGTTTGTGTTGTATTGGCTGTAAAACTCTGATGTATATGATACTATGTAAAGTATTATATGATATAATATAATTTATTCGTTCCGCTGTGAGATTCTGATGTTGTCTGTTTCTTTCTTTCCTTTCTTTTCTCTTTTCTATCCCTTTCTTTCTCGTTAACGATGCTACTTCCTGGAGTTTGGAAGTTGGGTCGTAACACCAATCGAGCATGATGCCCCATCAACTTCCTAGTCTCCTCAGCAACCCGGTTTATATTTGCCTTAGCTTCATCCCCCATAGTTACAATCCGAGTAGTAAGCAAATCAAGGTCCAGAGACTTGGCCTCATCAAGCACCCATACCATAGGATTGCGAGGGAGAAGGTGCTCACTGGTAACCTCGTCAAAGGAAATATCATGAGAACCCGAATCCAGATCGGGATGACCCGCAAAGGGATTACGAGCCAAGCCGGGACGATCAATCTGAGTAACGGTAGGATTCTCAGACGGATGCGGAGAGGGTATGAACTCAGTATCCTCCCCCGTGATATCATGGATAGGCTGGGTTGGGGGCTGAGGACCAGGTGAAGGTTCGAATAAGGAGCGCCTCCTCTTTTTCTTTTGAATATCCTCGTCAATAACTCCAAGAAGAGGGCGGTAGCCGACTACGTCCCCAGAACGGTTGGTCGGAGGCTTTGGTTTAGCGGAAGCTTTGAGGAGTTTGAATTGTTCGAGGCGGTGCCGAATGTCTGACGTTTTGGCCGCCTTACCCGTTCCTGGAATAAAAACCAAGTGTTACAAGCATGCATGAGACTATAATCCAAGAAACATGTGAAGTTAAAAGAGGAGTCAAAAATTCACCTTGAATCGCCGGGGTTGCCCTAGCTGAAATGCTCTCGGAAGATGGACCAGCACCAGTCCCGGGCTTATCAGTTTTCATTGGCTTCTCCAACAAGGCCGATTCTTCCTCCAACCCCTCAAAAGCCTGGCGGAAAGCATCATCCGTCTATTCTTCGATCTCCCCTTCTTGCCCAGAAGACAAAGCCCCAGCGCCCTCACCGCTCTGTCCTTCGCCACCATCACCACCATCACCTTCTCCATCACCTCCGCTCTCCTCCTCGCCTCTTTCCTCCTCTACATTTTCCTCCTCTGGAACAACTGGACATGTGCTAGGGGAGGGTCCATCGGATTTCTTGAGCTTCTTCCCCCCGACGACTGAAGGTATCGAGAAGGGTTTCCTCTTGCCGCTCTTCGTCATGGCCCCTCCTTTGGCTTTGGCAGCCCTCTCCTCAGCTGTGTCTCTCTGCTTGACCATAGATTGACGTGGTAGAATCAAGTTGTGCTGCAGAAGAGTAGCATTCCTGATCAGGTAAGAAGCTGACCTCTCCCTTCCCGAAATGGCTTCCATCTCCGCAGCCATCTGAACCAGGTGATCGTTCTCTACGACCGCAAAGCCACCTGTTGCTAGCAAGAAATGAAAACACATAAGGAGTAGCATTGCAGTCAGAACGGAAATTATAAATAAGCTTCAACTTACAGCCAGAGGTGAAGCGACGGATAGAAACAGAGTCATCCTTGACGAAAAACCATTCTTTCTTGAACATGGTGAACTTCGAATATAAGTCCAGGACCGTCTTGAAGGACACGGCCGATTCCAAGCTGATGTACGAAGACCTTTTCTTGTAGCCCCTCAAGTTGTACAAATATCGGATCTCCTGGTTGGAAGGAGGGCGCCCGTATTTTCACTGGAAAATGATAAATAGGCTCACCAAGATAGCGTAAGAGTTGGGCTGAAGTTGGAAAGGGGCCACCTTTAGGTAGGTTATGAAGCTGACTATCCAAGCATTGATCGGGGGAATGGCCCCGCACATGCAGTGGTACCTACTATAAGCGAAATATCGTTCAGGTGGGTCTTACGACATGACTCCATTCCCTGGCAGCACCATGAGTTCTCTATCAATCCCGAAAGAACGAGATATAACATCAAGGTGCTTCTCTTTGAGGGAGCTAGGAAAGCAGTCAGGAGGAGAGTTCAAGAGCACCTGAGGGCCATATCCATCCACTAGTGATCTCGGGGTGGGTCCCTGTCGTCCCAGTCCTGGCTGGGCTGGGGGCACAACGAGGGACTCTCTTCTGTCCATAGATTTCCTCTTATCTGATCGAGTTTCCCCTTTATGAGACATTTATCTGCAACACAAGGAAGTATATCGTTAAAACATATAAATTATGTAGTCTGGAATTTCGTTCCTAATTCGAAACATAAAAATTCAAGGTTTGAGTTCATTCGATACTTAAGGTCCCCGAGTATCATTCGGTAACCCAAGATTCGAGTTCATTCGGTAATTCAAGATTTGAGTTCATCCGGTAATCCAAGTATATAAGTTCATTCGGCACTTATACTCCACGAAGTTCATTCGGTGAGTCGAGTCCCCGAAACCATTCGGTAGTCCAGAGTAAAAACACATTCGGCAGAAAAGGATCTCACCTGGTTCGGCAAAAATAAGATTCTGGTTCGGCTAACACGTTTGATTCGGCAGAGATGAGAGTTCGATTCGGCAAAGACAGGGGCTTGGTTCGGCTGATATGGAGGAAAGAAAGCGTTAGGCCCCTACTTATAAGCAAATATCAATGACCGGACCAGTTGGTTCGACATTAGAGACCGGTTGATAGCTTCCAGGATGAATGACTTAAAACAAAGCACGCCATATACAGGCATATGCCCTACTTTGGGGGGCAAATGTTGGCTGTGTTTCGACCGGCTCCTTCCCTACCACCGAATCAACATCTCACCGGACTGGTGCCATCCCTACCACCGAATCAAACCTCTCACCGGACCGGCTCCATCCCATGCCTACCGAACCAACTCACTCCCAAGCCACCACCGGTCCAATTCCCCTCACTACCGAACCACCTGATACCGAACCAACCCACACTCCACCCATTGCCGAACAAAGTTCTACCGGACCAAGGCATACCGGACCAACATTTCCAGGCCAGATTGCATCAGCCCAGGCCCACCAGCAGTTATATACATCCAAGACCCCTGCCCCCAACCTCTCTATAAATAGAGGGGCAGGGGTACAACAATGGCAGACAAGTTTGAGAGCTCAAGCACGGATAGAACTTTCAAACAACTTTCAGATACTTGTAATCAAAGCTTTGTACTTGTAATCTGAACAGAAAAGGAGAATAACATATAAAGTGGACGTAGGCACATTCTGGCCGAACCACTATAAATCTGTGTGTCTTTTACAGTTTAGTCCATCTATTTTATATATTTGCATAAATCACCCAAATCACTAAGAACAACACATAATCAACTAAATCATACGACTTGGAGGTGTTTGCCCATTTTTTGTGCAAACATGTGGGATACAAGAAAATAAGATACATTCTTTATTCCTTGGGAATTTCGGGGATGAAATTATTTTAAGGGGTAAATAATGCAACACCCTAGAAAATCATGTATAATTTTAATAAAACGTTTAAATTATGAAATTGTGAAAAATATTGGAATTAATGAATTAATTGAAAAAATAAAG
This sequence comes from Allium cepa, assembly GCA_030765085.1. Lineage (NCBI taxonomy): Eukaryota > Viridiplantae > Streptophyta > Magnoliopsida > Asparagales > Amaryllidaceae > Allium > Allium cepa. The sequence continues at coordinate 354,899,543 of CM060937.1, read as the reverse complement.
TACAAGGAGGGGCAAAGTGGTAACTTCACAAATAATGGAATTTGATGACGAAAACAGCGCCAATGTGACCGTCTCATGTTTCTGAGTTGAGTAATATATTTGGTTTTCTCATTTAGAGGTCGTATGAAGGAGATAGACTAAAACAAATTTTGGAGTTAAGTGGGCTTTTATTTTTGGGCTCTTGATTTAGAATTCGAATTAGGCGGTTGAGAATTTCTCTCTTTTGACTTAAGTTATAACAGAAAATATGTAATTTCCCATTTTAGTAAACTAACCCTCTAAATCTTCGCTTCTTCGTCCTCTTGTTTTCCTCTCAGAAGCCACCTCGAATCTAATCACTACATCTTCCTCATATCTCAACAATAATGCAAATTTAATGTTACAATATGATCTGTAGGCTATGCTTAGAGTAGTAAATTATTTAAGTAGACTAAATTTCAAATTAATCGTGGTTGGGAGGGATTTGGGTTAATTAAAGTATTAGAAACTGGGTAATAGACCATTTCTATAAACATGACAACAAACCCCTTAAATCAATGATATAACTGATATAATAGGACATAGGAATGTTTAACTAAGGTCTAGGGATGTTATACAAGGATCTAAGGCAAGGTAGTGGTGATTTGAGGCGAGAAACGGAGGAAAAATGCAAAAATATATGAACCTAGGAACTTACACGAAATATGTACACTGGTCCACCTGTGGGCATGACCGGTTCACCTTTAGGCAGCAGTCCTACAAGATTGAACCTTGGCTGTAAGGCCCATATATATTAATTAATCGATTCGAACCCTATTTTCTCTTACAGTTTGAAGGGTGATCCGATATATAACAATATGAATGACAGAAATAAAGAATAAATGAATACGTGAGACTATTTTTGTTGTTAATTGAAGTGGTATATCTTATATGATATTTGACACACATACACACATATATGTAGAGTATGATTTCTGATAGATGGTGAACATGGACGGGAATGACACAAGGACCTTAGTTAAATGTCCCAAACTATACATGTAGAATATGCAACGAGAACCTGTGACACGGGAAATTGTTCAGGTGGATTGCTTGACGAGAACTTATGATACAAGGAGTTTTCCAAGTAGATAATGTGACAAGAACCTATGACACAAGGAGTTGGTTAGGTAGGTTATGTGATAGGAACCTATTTTAAACATGAAGTTATCCATATAGATTGCATGACGGCAAACAATAGCCCCCTGGATATGCAAGGGTTCGGGCTATGGGGTGAGTTTTTATTAATACGATATAGCTAGATATGTATGGTAGACTGCGCAACGGCAGACAACGAGCTCCTAGGATGGGCAAGGGTTCGGACAAGGGGTGAGTTTGTATTTATACGATATGGCTAAATACATGGTTTTTAGGTATGGAGGATGACTGACGTGTAGTGGTCGAACGATAGGTTCATATCATGTTATAATTTTAATTTTGTGTCATACTTAGACTAGAGTACAGTCCATTCACCGGACTTATGTCTGACCCACTTCTATTTTCCCTTAATATGTATATAGACACACACACATACACACATATACGCACACACACTCTCTCTCTCTCATGTTATGGTGTTTGGAGATGACATGGTATTGGAGACAGTGGTTCATTCGAGTACATTAGATATGATGAAGTTAAATGTTGTACCTAGATTTGACACTATGCGTGTGGATTTGGATTATACCTATATTTCCTCAGACAGGTATGTACAACATTTCATATATGTTACGGTAATGTGACTATATTATTAATTTTGTATTATATTTAATACATTCCGCTATGAAACTCTTAAAGTAAATAGTATTAGATAGAATTGTATCTGATATAAGTCAATGATTGTGACCTTATCCATATTTTATCTCACCCCAATGACTCATCTTTTTGGTTCTTAGGTGTTGATGTCAATTCTTGCATCAGATCTGGGTGTCAAAAATTCAGGTTGTTACAATGTCGGTACTTAGAGGGTTAGGGGCTGGTTTTCCTTATCGACCAAGTATTTTGGACCTCCTAGACATTGCCTATTTCCCAGCAACACAAGTTCGCAAAATGTCGGTGGTTGATTTTTCCAATCGACCTAGGGGATTGGGCCTTCTCAACATTAGCTGTTTCCGTGCAACACCGGTTCTTAAAAGGTAGGGGGTCAATTTTCTTCCTCGACCCATCGGTTTGGACATTTCTAACATTGCCCGGATCCAGGCAACGCCGATGCTCAGAAGGTTGGAGGTTAATTTTCCCCGTCGAACCACGGTTTGGACCTTCTGGACATTGCCTGTGTAACACCCCTAATTTTAGTGACATTATTCAAGAGATTTAAACAGAATAATGTAGATAAGGAGATTAAAGTTGCTTAATAAAAATATAGCGGCCATGCTTATTAAATTTAATGAACTTAAAAATGGTTAAATACTTAAATATAAAGGCCTAAGAATAATTTTCACCCCCTAATTTTAGTGACATTATTCAGAGATTTACTTAGAATAAATTAAATAGAATAATGAAGATATGGAGATTAAGGTCGATTAATAAAAATATAGTGGCTGTGCTTATTAAACTTAATGAACTTAAAAATGGTTAAGTACTTAAATATAGGGGCATAAGAGTAATTTCCATCTATATTTCCTACGCTTATACTATTCCCCTAATCATACAAGTTCGTTATTATTCTCAAACAAAAACTAAGCAATAAGGCCGGCCATAAGAAGATAAAAGAGAAGAATAAAATTTAAGAAAAGCTTAGGATTCAAGGTAGAAGAAAATTTAAGAAAATTTAAGAAAAACTATATAGTTGAGATCTATTGCTAGTTCAAGTAAGGGTACTACCAAGTTGTCTTGTTTATAAGTTTGACCAGTGCTGATCGAGAGGATAACTTCTAACCAGAGAGAAGATCCAGTATTAGCCGAGAAGATTAGAAGGCTTGAGGGTGGATCGATGGTTGATGACCTAAAGGATTTTAGTCTTGACCAAAGAGAATGGTTGAGAAAGAAGGGACGATTATGTGTTTCAGATGTAGTAAACTTAAGGAGGGAAGTTCTATAGGAATGTCATCGATTGAAGTTTATGATTCATCCTGGAGGAACCAAGATGTATCTAGATATAAAGAGGGGCTTTTATCAGGAAGGCATGAAGAAGGATGTTAGCTTGTGAGTTAAGCAGTGTATTAACTACCAACAAGTGAAGGCCCAACATTAAAAGCTAAGTGGGTTATTTCAGCCTTTAGATATTCTAGTTTGGAATAGAATTCTATACCGATGGATTTTATAGATGGGTTGCCAAGGTCAAGTAGAGGAAATGAAAGTATATGGGTTTAGTGGATAGGTTGACCAAGAGTGCCTATTTCATTCCGGTAAAGTCAACTAGGATGGCACTTATTTTGGCTAAGTTGTTCATGAAGAACATAGTTCGACCTCATGGGATTCCTAATAGCATATTCAGCGACAGAGATGCATTACTCTCTTGCGAATTTTAGAGGAGTCTACCAAAGATATTAGGCACCAAGCACAAGATGAGTTTAACTTATCACCCATAGGCGGATGGGCAGACAAAAAGATTAAACAAGGTACTTGAGAATTTATTGAGAGCTTGTGTGTTAGACTTTGGTGGATCTTGGGAAGATCACATACACCTAATTGAGTTTTTCTATAATAATAGTTATCAGACTAGTATAGGATGGCGCCTTTTGAAGTTTTGTATGGAGGACATTAAATCGACAGCGTGTTGGTTAGAGACTGGAGACAGATTGGTCTTAGGTCCAGATTTGGTTAGAGAGGCGTCGGAAAAGATTGAGTTAATCCAAGGACAGATGAAGGAAGCTCAATCCAGGCAGAAGAGTTACGTAGGTAAAAGGCGTAAAGATATAAAGTTCTCAGTGGGAGACAGGGTTTTCATTAAAGCATCACCAATGAAGGGTGTTGTACGATTTGGAAAGTCAAAAAAGTTAGCCCCGAGGTATGTTGGTACATGTCAAATTATAGAAAGGATTGGAAAGCTCGCATACAGAGTAAAATTGCCGAGCATTTTGGCAGGTGTCCATAATGTGTTCCATGTGTCTCATCTTCGTAAGTATGTGCATGATCCAGAGTCTACTATTCCTCAGAGTTGGTGGACTTAGTAGTGGAGCCTAATTTGACTTTTGTTAGACAACCAGTTCGGGTTGTAGCGAGAGATGAGAAGAAATTGTGGCCCAAGACAGTTAAGTTTGTGAAAGTTCAATGGAGCAATAATGATAGAGACTGTACTTGAGAAACACAGGAAAGGATTCGAGAGGCTTATCCTGATCTACTACGATGGTATGTCAATATCAGATTTATATAGATTGGTCACTGGTCAGAAAGGCTAGTATAGATTTTTAAAGATGTTACAAATGATTTCTATGATTTTTAGTTAGTCCTTACTGAATTTCGAGGATGAAATTCTTTAAGGAGGGGAGCCTGTAACACCTCTAATGTTAGTGACATTATTCAGGAGATTTAATTAGAATAAATTAAATAGAATAATGTAGATAAGGAGATTAAGGTTGATTGTCATGCTTATTAAACTCAACGAATTGAAAATGGTTAAGTACATAAATATAAGGGCATAAGAGTAGTTTCCACCCATATTTCCCACTCTTATACTATTCCCTAACCATACAAGTTCATTTTTATTCTCAAACAACAACTATAAATGTAAGAAGCAACAAGGCCGACCATAGGAAGATAAAAGAGAAGAAGAAAATTTAACAAAAGCTTAGGATTCAAGCTAGAGGAAAATAAATCTCAAACACTCTCTAATCTCCTTATCTCAAGCAAGGTGAATAATAATTTCTACATCTCTATTTTGATTTATACATCATATGGCTTCTGATTTAATGAGAAATCTGATATTATGATATGTAGAATGATGATATGCTTGATTTCGATTTATGTATGTTTAAACAAGGTTGTTTAATAAGGGATATATATGGTTTTATGGTAAAACTGAGAGGAAATGATTTTAAATGCCATGGGAAAATTATATGTTGTAGAAAACATGATTTTGGAGTTAGGTATCAATTTATATAATTTTCCAAGCCATGGAGAATTTATTATGAATTTTCAAAGGAAAATAATATTATTTGGGTTTATAAATTATTTTGGACAATATATTAAGAATCTGGGCCTAAATATTTAATATGTTAGATAACATAATTAAAATGAATTACTAGAATTTTTGGAGATTTTTACTAAGTGATTTAGTATGGAAATTAAATTGTTTTGAAAGGAGGACCTAAATGATTTAATTGTTTTATATGAGGAAGGGCGTATTTTCTATATGTTAAATTGGTTTAGATCTGAGAAAATTGTGGCAAATATTATCCAAAATATTTAAAAAGTTATGGAAACCAATCAAACGTTTACAAGTAGGCAAGTTAGTTGCAAAAAGTTTACTTATTTTGGAAAAATCAGCATTTACCCAGAAAAAGTTAGTCCCGCCTTCTTTGGTGAACCTTTCGTATCAGACCTCTCAAACAAGACCTTTCGACTTCAATGACCAACAAGTTGAAAGCAATGCACATGATATCATTAAGGTGGTATGTAGTGAATTGATCTAAGTCGATAGGCATGATGTCGAAGGGTTGCTTCCGAAGGGTTGCTTTCGAAGGAGATGGATGCTTAGTTTATTTTTATTTAAAAAGAGAAATCACTTGCCGGTCTTCTAAAGACCTTTCGACACAATCAAACGGTTTATTTTTCAAAACATTGTTTTAAAGGACATTTCGACAAGGTCGAATGGTATGATTTTTATAAGTTATTTTACAAGACCTTTTGTCTTAATTGAAAGGTTAGGTTTTGAAAGGACTTAAGAGACCTTTCTACATAGTCAAAAGGTTTGGTTTGAAAGGTTTACTGGTTTTATAAATACAAGCAGCTTTCCTACCTTCCGAAGAGGTCGAAAGCAAGAGCTCTCGACATAGATGAAAGGTTTAAATGTTTTCCCCTATGTTTTATAAAGTAGAGGGTGGTTTTGAAAACTTTCACATATGATCCAAAGTAATATCTTTAAATGTAAATCCCATACTTTTGAAAGGATGAACCTTCAATTGTTTCAAAATGTAGCCTTCATTGGTTTTGAAAGGTTTCGAAAGGAGTGCTTTAAAGGATTAAAAAGGCTGTTGCCTGTTGTTTTTAAATATAAATTTTATGCTTTCGAAGGGGGTCGAAAGCAAAGCTTTCAAAGGGTCGAAAGCAAAGCTTTCAAAGGGTCGAAAGCAAAGCTTTCAAAGGGGTCGAAAGTAAAGGTTTAGACGTTGTCGAAAGGTTTTTAAACCCAAACTCAAATTTTCGATGGAAAAACCCATGGCATAAATAAAGGAGTTTGGTAATGATTATAAGTATGTAATTTCGAAAAAGTGTTGCCTTCATAAATATAAGTTACAGGAATTAACTATGTTTCATATGAGTTGTATTTCAAGGACCTTAAACCCACAGGAGTGGTATTGTTAATTGTTATGTTTCTTCTTCAAATATGAATATATTCACTATATAATGGACCCATAAACGTATTTTGGGGATAAAGTTTAGAAGAACCAGCTAGGTTAAGCCAGTAATAAAGGCAAATTGATTAAACTCCTGAGTGAATAGAATTGCATCGAGGAGGTCAAGAAGACATGAATAGAGGATGCTTAAATATAAAGGAAGGATATTGGCAGGGGCCAATAGGTTCACACTAAACCCAAGAAAACCATATGATATTGGCAGGGGCCAATAGGTTCATAGTTAGCCCATGAAAACTAGGTGTAATGGAAGACGTCAAACAGACAAGTTCATAGTAAGCCTAAGAAAACTATGATTGAATACTGGCAGGGGCTAATAGGTTTGTAGTTAGCCCATAAAAACTATATTGGGATGTAATATTGACTGATGTCAATAGGCACCTAGTCAACTCATGAAAACTAGGATAAGAAAGAAATTATTGGAATAACCAATAGGTTCAGAGAGAGCCCATGAAATGATTAAGTTAATTTTCAGGGGCCAATATGTTCTTAATGATCCCATGAAAACTATGAAACCGGACATGTAATTCGTAAGTTAAAAATAGGTTAATAGTTAGCCCTGAAAACTATAAAACTGAACAGGGAGTCCACAAACGTTACACAGGTTATTAGTAAACCCATGAAAACTAATGGGTTAATAGTGACCCTAAAACTGATTATGACAGAGTGTCAGGTTAAACTGGGGATGGATAATCATAATTGTTTCAAGTGTGCGTATCATCGTCATATTTTGAAATTGTATGTTTTAACCATTGTGGATGCAGAAGCTCAGGATATGGTTTTATAAAGGTTTTAGATACTAGTGAGGGGAAAACCCGTTTCGCTAAATGGCATGGTCTCACTAGATATCTAAAAGGATTGAGATGTTAGATTATTATTCATACCAGGCTTTATGTCTGACTCAAAGATTTTATTTTTCATTAAACTCTCATGTACTCAATTAATTTTGAATAGTTTGAGATTTAAGGTTCTTAGGTTTTCTTCTCTGATGAATAAAGCTTCCGGAGGCATGTGGAAGACGTATATATATTAAGAGTTACTTTCCTATGTCTATTTTGTTTTAATGGTAGATTTATTAGCCTTACTATATACTTTGATCAACCAAGGTGGCATCTTCATATGCGCTCTTAGCGTAATTGTTATAATTATATTTTGCTGAACGTGGGAAACGTAGTTTGGGATTATGCAATGAACATGCAAGGTTGTTGTGGAAATATTCTTTTGAATTGTTAATTTTTTTCCATATTTCTACGATCTGTGTATCAGTGTATCTAGCACAATCGTATTTGGTTGCTAGAGATTAATAACTACGGATAACTACAGCATCCATAATCATTAGTTTTGGGCCTCCAAGTAAGGGGATGTTACAAGTTGGTATCAAAGCATTGGTTTATGAAACTTAAAAGAAAATATAAACCTAAAAGCTTTTTCAAACATAATTCAATGAATTTGAAAATATGATCAGGGTTTTGGGTTAACGCTGTAGTAACGTATTTGTATTTGATATACAAATACATATATATGTAAGTTCTATTCGCCTCTCTCTTAGACCATTCTTCTGTATCTTACTAAGGCTCGTATGCAGATATATAGGCAGGAAAAGGAAGAAGAAATCTGAGTGGAGAAAGCACCACTACCAATGAAATGCTCGGCCTAATACTCGGAGAAACCCAAGTTGAGAGGCCAATTCTAATCAAAATGCTGAGGCCAATGTGGGTGCTAGAAAGCTGCCAATAGATGCGGGGAGTGTGTATCAGTTGTTGGCTAATCTTTTGCAAGCAGGGGCTGCTAGGAATGTTGGTGGAGTTAATCCTGTAGTTCCAGCTGGTTATAACTATGCTAAGTTGAGCGGAAACTATGTCAGTTTGTGGGGAAAACTGTTTGTTGAAACGAAAGATATTGTGGAAGTTGAAAATTGGTTATTGACCTATGAAAGGATGTTTACAGATTTAGGCTTGAATGATGGAGAGAAAAGAAAGCTAGCCTCTAGACAGATGCAAGGTTTAGCGCTGCATTACTGGAATGGTGTGACGGCCGGAGTGCCTGAGGAAGAGTTGACCTAGGCTGATTTCAGAAGGAGATTTGAGCAAAGGTTCTTTTCTAAGGTTGCCAAGTCGGCGTTGATGAGAAAGTTTATGGATCTTGTCCAAGGACAGATGTCTGTGATCGAATACGCTGCTAAGTTTGATGAGCTATCTCGATATGGATATTCTTTGGTTGACACAGATGTCAGGAGGAATGAGAGATTCATTGGGGGTTTGTGGCCAGAGCTAGGAAGAATGTCTATGACTCATATCAGAGAACCTTATCATGTGATGGTGGAGATAACTGTTCGACATGAGGAGATGCTTACCGTTTTAGCTCGAGAAAAGCCAGTTGAGTCCCTCGGTTCTCAAGGAAGGAAAAAGAAGTTCTTTAAAAAGAAGGGAGCCCAGAAAAGGGATGCCGCTAAGAAGGCAAAGTCCGAGTTGGTGTATTACAAGTGTGATAAGAAGGGCCATTATGCCAACGATTATAGATCTGGTAAAGGGAAGAAGCCTGCGGAGAAGAAGATTGTGAAATCCTTCAATCGTGACGAAGTTGGGCATTATACCAGTGTTCAGAGCCAGTCAGGGCGGATAGAAGGAAGGTGTTTGCAATTGGACTACCATCTTCTTCTAGACCTACTGCAGCAGAGAAGGGGAAAACTGTGATGGAAGGTACGCTTTTGATTCAGAGTATACCAGTTAGGGTATTTTTTGATACCGATGCATCACATTCATTTATATCACAGTATTTGGTTGATAGGTTACGTATAGAACCCACATACTTTGTTACTTCCTTAAGAATTGCGAATCCAATGGGAGGGTATGCAACTCTTAGGATGAGATATGACTAGATAGAACTTGATTTGTTAAGTCATAAGTTTGCATGCAGCTTATATGTTTTTGATTTCGTAGATTTCAGGATCATCTTAGGTATGGATTGGTTGGGTAAGTATGAGCCTGGGATATTTTACTAGAATCGGGAAATATCATTGAGGCACCCAGGTAGTTACAACTGAATCATTTTCTCAGTGGAGAATTCCAGTAAGAGTGTTTTTGCTTTGTTCAGTGCCATGGAAGTTGCAGAAGAGATTAGTCAGGTTCGTGTGGCTAGAGAGTTTGCAGATGTTTTTGAGCTGGTTACTGGATTACCACCAAAACGAGTAGTTAAGTTTCAGATAGACCTTGTACCGGGAGCTGAACCCATTAGTAGACCATCTAGCAGGATGACACCGACAGAGATGAAGGAATTGAAGGTGTAGCCATTGGATCTGGAGGAAAGGAATTTTATTAGACCAAGTAGTTAGCCTTGGGGAGCGGCCATGGTGTTTGTAAAGAAACCAGATAGATCGTTAAGGATGTGCATCGACAAACGTAAGTTAAATGAAAGGACGATCAAGAATAGGTACCCTCCGCCAAGGATAGATGATCTGTTTGATCAGTTGAGTGGAGCCAGAGTATTTTCCCAATTGGATTTGGCAATGGGGTTCTATGAGTTGATAGTGGTGGAGGATAACATTCCTTTGAAGATATTCCGAACTAGTATGGTTCGCATGAGTGATTGGTGATGCCATTCGGATTGATGAATGTGCCTGCTTTCTTCGTTGATTTGATGCACCAGGTTTTCGAAAAGCACTTGGATAGGTTTGTTTTGGTGTTCGTAGATGACATTTTGGTGTACTCTAAAGATGAAATAGAGCATGAGGTTCATCTTAGAGTGGTGTTGGAGATGTTGAGGCAGAATCATCTGTAGGCGAAGTTTTCCAAGTGCCATTTCTGGAAGAGGGAAGTTAAGTTTCTTGGTCACGTGGTTTCAGAGGAAGGATTATCAGTTGATCTAGTTAAGATCGAGGCTGTCAATAATTGGAGGAGACCAGAGGCGGTAACCGAGCTCAGGAATTTTCTTGGACTTGCTGGCTATTACCAGAGATTCATCAAGAATTTTCATGGATAGCAGTGCCTTTGACTAAGTTGACCAGGAAGGAAGTGAATTTGTTTAGTCCGCTAAATGTGAGGAAGCTTTCCTTAAGCTAAAGCATTTGTTAACCAATGCTTCAGTGTTAGTAGTTCCAGATGGTAACCAAGGGTCGGTAGTATACACTGATGCATGTGGCACTAGATTGGAAGCAATATTGATGCATAAGGGAAAAGTTATTGCTTACGCATCTAGGCAGCTTAGACCACACAAAGTTAGATATCCTACTCATGACTTAGAGTTGACTGCAGTGATCTTTGCCTTGAAGATATTGAGCTATTATCTATTGGGAGAGAGATTTGAGTTGTATACCGATCATAGGTCATTAAAGTATTTATTCCCTCAGAAAAAGTTGAATAGTAGACATCATAGATGGCTGGAGTTTTTGGTCGCTTATGATTTTGGTATAGAGTATACTCTTGGGAAATGAAATAAGATAGTATATGCCCTTAGTAGAAAACATTAGAATGTGGTGTTAGCGATATTGGCAGAATGGAAGGATCTAGAAGCTTTAGCCAGTTGTGGTATGCAGTTGAGATCTACTACTAGTTCTAGTCAGGGTACTGCCATGTTGTCTTGTTTAGAAGTTCGGCCAGTGCTGATCGAGAGGATAGCTTCTAACCAGAGAGAAAATCTAGTTTTAGCCGAGAAGATTAGAAGGCTTGAGGGAGGATTAGTGGTGGATGACCTAAAGGATTTAAGTCCTGACCAAAGAGGATGGTTGAGAAAGAAGGGATGATTATGTGTTCCAGATGTAGAGAACTTAAGGAGGGAAGTTCTAGAGAAATGTCATCGATCGAAGCTTACAATTCGATTTGGAGGAACCAAGATGTATCAACATATGAAGAGGAGCTTTTATTAGGAAGGCATAAAGAAGGATACTGGCTTGTAGGTTAGGCCGTGTATTAACTATCAACAAGTGAAGGCCGAACATCAGAAGCCGAGTGGGTTACTTCAGCCTTTAGATATTCTAGTTTGGAAATGAGATTCTATATCGATGGACTTTATAGATGGGTTTCCAAGTTCAATTAGAGGAAATAAAAGTATATGGGTTATAGTGGACTGGTTGACCAAGAGTGCCTATTTCATTCCGACAAAGTTAATCAGAATAGAACCTATTTTGGCTAAGTTATTCATGAAGAACATAGTTAGACTTCATGGGATTCCTAATAGCATATCTAGCGATAGAGATGCATTATTCACTAGCAAAATTTGGAGGAGTCTACAAGATGTATTAGGCACCAAGCTCAAAATGAGTACAACTTATCACCAATAGACGGATGGGCAGATAGAGGGAATTAACAAGGTACTTGGGGATTTATTGAGAGCTTGTGTGTTATATTTTGGTGGATCTTAGGAAGATCACCTACATCAGATTGAGTTTTTCTATAATAATAGTTATCAGACTAGTATAGGAATGGTGCCTTTTGAAGTTTTGTATGGAAGACCATGCAAATCACCAGCGTGATGGTTAGAGATTGGAGACAGATTGGTCTTAGGTCTGGATTAGGTTAGAGAGGCGTTGGAAAAGATTGAGTTAATCCAAGGATGGATAAAGGAAGCTCAATCCACACAAAAGAGTTATGTAGGTAAAAGGCGTGAAGACTTAGAGTTTTCAGTGGGAGACATGGTTTTCATTGAAGTATCCCTGATGAAGGGTGTGGTACGATTTGGAAATTCGAAAAAGTTAGCCCCGAGGTATGTTGGTCCATTTCATATTATAGAAAGGATTGGAAAGCTCACATATAGAGTAGAATAGCCAAGCAGTTTAGCAGGTGTCCATAATGTGTTGCATGTGTCTCATCTTCGTAAGTTTATGCATGATCCAGAGTCTACTATTCCCCAAACAGAATTAGAGGACTTAGTAGTGGAGCCTAACTTGACTTTTATTAAACAACCGGTTCGGGTTGTAGCGAGACATGAGAAGAGATTGAGGATCAAGATAGTTAAGTTTGTCAAAGTTCAATGGATCAACAATGAGAAAGACTATACTTGGGAGAAAGAGGACATGATTCAAAAGGCTTATCTTGATATGCTTTGATGGTTTGCCAATATCAGATTTATATAGATCGGTTACTAGTTAGATAGGCTAGTATAGATAATACAGATGATTGTTATGGTTGCTAGTTAGTCCTTACTAAATTTCGAGGACGAAATTCTTTAAGGAGGGGAGACTGTAACACCCCTAATTTTAGTGACATTATTCAAGAGATTTAATTAGAATAATTTAAATAGAATAATATAGAAGGAGATTGAGGTCGATTAATAAAATATAGTGGCATGCTTATTAAACTTAATGAACTTTAAAACAGTTAAGTACATAAATATAAGGGCATAAGAGTAATTTCCACCCATATTTCCCACTCTTATAATATTCCCCTAACCATACAAGTTTATTATTATTCTCAAACAAAAACTATAAACATAAGAAGCAATAAAGCTGGCCAAAGGAAGATAAAAGAGAAGAAGAAAATTTAAGAAAAACTTAGGATTCAAGCTAGATTAAAATTAATCTCAAACAATCTCTAATCTCCGTATCTCAAGCAAGGTGAATAATAATATTGATTTTTACATCATATGGTTTCATATTTAATGATAAATCTGGTTTTATGATATGTAGAATGATCATATGCTTGATTTTGATAAATGCATGATTAAACAAGGTTGTTTAATAAGGGATATACCGAGAGGAATTGGTTTTAAATCCCATGGGAAAATTATGTGTTGTAGAAAACATGATTTTGGAGTTGGGTTTCAATTTTTACAATTTTCCAAGTCGTTGTGAATTTACCTATGAATTTTCAAAGGAAAATAAGGTTATTTGGGTTTATAAATTGTTTTCAAGGGTATATTAAGAATTTGGGTCTAAATTTTTAATATGTTAGATAAAATAATTAAAATGAATTTCTAGAATTTTTGGGGATTTTTACAATTAAATTGTTTTGGAATTAATTGTTTTATATGAGGAAGGGCGTATTTGCTAAACCTTAAATTGGTTTAGATCTGAGAAAATTGCGGCAAATATTATCCAAAATATTTAAAATGTTATGGAAACCAATCAAACGTTTACAAGTAGGCAAATTAGTTGCAAAAAGTTTACTTATTTTGGCAAAATCCGCTTTTACCTAGAAAAAGTTGTTTCCACTTTCTTTGGTGAACGTTTTGTATTTGACCTCTCGAACAAGACCTTTCGACTTTAATGACCAACAGGGTTGAAAGCAATGCACATGATATCATTTAGGTGGTATGTAGTGAATTGATCTAAGTTGAAAGGTATGGTGTTGAAGGGTTGCTTTCAATGGGTTGCTTCTGAAGGAGATGGATCCTTAGTTTATTTTATTTGAAAAGAGATTGCCTATCTTCCAAACACCTTTCGACACAGTTGAAAGGTTTGGTTTACAAAGGTTGTTTTAAAAGACCTTTGGACAAGGTCGAAAGGTATGGTTTTTATAAGTTATTTTATCAGACCTTTCATCTTAATCGAAAGGTTAGGTTTTGAAAGGATTTAAGTGGCCTTTCGACATAGTCGAAAGGTTTGGTTTTGAAAGGTTTACTGGTTTTATAAATACAAGCCGCTTCCCAATCTTTCGAAGGGGTCAAAAGCAGGAGCTCTCGACACAGTCGAAAGGTTTAAATATTTTTCCCGATGTTTTATAAAGTGGAGGGTGGTTTTGAAAACTTTCACCTATGACTCAAAGTAATATATTTAAGTGTAAACCTAATACTTTCGAAAGAATGAACTTTTAATGGTTCGAAGGGTAGCCTTAATTGGTTTTGAAAGGTTTCAAAAGAAGTGTTTTAAAGGATTAAAAAGGCTGTGCATATTGTTTTTAAATATAAGTTTTATGCTTTCCTAGATGGTCGAAAGCAAAGCTTTCGAAGGGGTCGAAAGAAGAGGTTCAGACGTTGTCGAAAGGTTTTAAAACCTAAATTCAAATTTTTGAAGGGAAAACCCACAACATAAATAAAGGAGTTTTGTAATTACTATAAATATGTATTTTTGAAGAAGTATTACCTTTATAAAATATAAGTCAAAGGAGCTAACTATGTTTTATATGAATTGTATTTCAAGGACCTTAAACCCACATGAGTGGTATTGTTAATTGTTATGTTACTTCTTCAAATATGAATATATTCACTATATAATGGACCCATAACTGTATTTTGGGGATAAAGGGTGGAAGAACTAGCTAGGTTAACCAAGTAGTGAATGTAAATTGATTAAACTCCTAAATGAATAGAATTGCATCCAGGAGGTCGGAAGACCAGAATATAGGATGCTAAAATATAAAGGAAGGATATTGGCAGTGACCAATAGGTTCACAGTAAACCCTTGAAAACTGTGTGGTATTGGTAGGGGCCAATAGGTTCATAATTAGCGCATGAAAACTAGGTGTAAAGGAAGATGTCAGATAGACAGGTTCATAGTAAGCCCAGGAAAACTATGATCAAATACTGGCAAGGGCTTGTAGGTTGGTAGTTAGCCCATGAAAGCTATATCCAGATGTAATATTGCCAGATGTCAATAGGTTCCCAGTCAACCTATGAAAATTAGTATAAGAAAGAAGTTATTGGAATAACCAATAGGTTTAGAGAGAACCCATGAAATGATTAAGTTAATTAGCAGGGGCCAATAGGTTCTTAGTGATTCCATAATAACTATGAAATCGGACAGGGAATCTGTAAGTTAAAAATAGGTTAACATTTTGCCCATGAAAACTACCAAACTGGACAGGGAGTCCATAAACATTAAACTGGTTATTAGCAAACCTATGAAAACTAATAGGTTAATAGTGACCCTAAAACTATGATTATGACAGGGTGTCAGATTAAACTGGGGATGGATAATCCTAATTGTTTTAAGCATGCATATCATCAAAATATTTTGAAATTGTATGCTTTTACCAGTGGAAGTAGGGGCATGGAATATGGTTTTATAAAGGTTTTAGGAACTAGTGAGGGGAAAACTTGTTCTGCTAAGCGGCGTGGTCTCACTAGATTTCTGAAAGGATTGAGATGTTAGATATTATTTATACCAGGCTTTGTGTCTGACTCAAAGTTTTTGTTTTCCCCTTAAACTCTTGGATACTCAATTAATTTTGAGTAGTTTGTGATTTAAAGTTCTAAGGTTTTCTTCTCTGACGAATAAAGCTTCAGGAGGCATGCAGAAGGCAGATAGTTATTAATAGTTTTACTTTCTGATGTATATTTTGTTGTAAAGACAGATTTATTAGCCTTACTATATACTCTGAACAACCAAGAGGGCATCTTTATATGTCTCTCTTGGTGTAATTGTAATAATTATATTTTACTGAACGTGGGTAACTTAATCTAGGATTATCTAATGAACATGCATGGTTTTTGTGGAAATATGTTTTTGAATTGTTAATTTTTTTCGATGTTTTGTCAAAGTATAGTATATCTTCGATTGATGCTCCACTCAGGAGAATGAAAGTTGATCATTAGGCTAAGCGATCATCTTAGGAAGCGATGATTGGTCGTACTGACAAGAGCTTCAAGGAGTTGATCGAGAAGGCTTTACTACTTGTAAGCCTATAATCTATGTAGATGGATTGTCCCAAACCAACTAAGCAGGGACAAACTGTGGAGACATATGCATTCATTGCCATTCATATTTCATCGAGTGCTCTATCGACGAAAGAGGAGGGAAATGACACTACCATTTGAGGTATGCTTTCCACTTATGGCATTTCCGCACGTATTATATCCGACGTCAAAGTTTCACAGTCATTTGTATCTAATTATTTGTAGAAAGAGTGGTATCGAGATACGAAATTGTAAACCGACCTTTAAATGTGACGAACCTTATTAGGGGTCCAGCCAGCCTGTACATGGTTTGTCGAGACTTAGCCTTATCATGTCATTGTTTTTTTTGTATGTTATTGATTTTTTTTGGATTTAATTGGGTTTGGTATTATAGTTCAGGAATGGACTGGCTGAAGGGGTACGTAGTAGTGGTGGATTAAGAGGGGCCATTAGTGACGATGGGGTAGATGATGGGTGAACGGTAGCGCTAGGCTGCCTACTGGAAGATGATTTGGTGGTCTATTTTCTATACTCGCTCGATGCTTAACCTGACGAGTTGCCATTAGTGCTTATTTTATGGAGTAATAGGATGTATTTTATAAAGTGATCAAATTACCACCACATATAGTAATAGAGTTCCGTATCGATATAGTTAGAGGTGTTATGCCAGTAGTTTTGCCTTTAAGGCATATAATGCTGAAAGTGAAGAAGAAGTTAATGGTACGAGCAGATGACCTACTGAAGCAAGGGTTTATTAGTAGGACCTTATTTGAGTGGGATGAACCTATAGTGTCTACCACCAAAGCGGGTCGCTCTTTGAGGTTGTATGTTGATTTTCATGAGCAGGATGGGATGTAGAACAACTATCCATTTCCACTTATTAATGACTTGTTCGATTAACTCTATGGCACGCGGGTGTTCTCTTAATTGTACCATATGATGGGGTTTTATTAACTAAGAGTAAATAGAAAGAGTGTGCTGATCATAGCATTTTTTATGCTACCTTTAAGTTTGATTGGTTGGTTATGTAGTTCAGGCAAACCAATGTGTTAGCATGCTTTATTGATCATCTGAACCGTGTTTGGAGGGATCGATTTAGTAAACCGTGCTTGTGTTCATTTACGGTATATTCATCTCCTCAAGGGAAAAAGACGAGCATGATACATATGATGATTGTGTTGGAGGTATGAAGAAAGTACCGATGGATAGTGGTGTTTTCGAAGTATCACTTTTAGAGGAGGGAAATGAGATGCTTGGGTCATGTTATTTCGGAGCAGAACATTGTTTTGGATCCTATAAGTTACGACAATCCAGGATAAGTATAAACCTAACAGTGCTATAGATTAGAAGTTTCCATGGATTAGAGAGATACTATATATGAATTACCAGGGCCTTCTTTATGGTAGCAGCACCGTTAACCGACTAGATGATGGAGAATTAGACATTTTATTTGGGACGTGAGGTGTTGACATGCATTAGCGATTCCGTTAAAGAGGTTGAAGAGTGCACCGATATTAGTTATTTCGAGTGGGATGAGGAGTTGATGGTACACATCCATGCTTATGGTACTTTATGAAGTGCAGTATTGATGCAAAAAAGGTAAGGTTGTCGCATGTGCTAGTCAACAACTGAAACTGCACGAGAGGAGGTACTCGAATCACGATTGGTGTTGGTAGCTATAGTATTCACTTTGGAAATTAGAAACTCTATCTTTTAGGAGAGGGTTTCGAATTGTTTGTTCAACGACGAAATTTCTATCGAGTTAGAAAACTGCCGAAAAATTTATAATAAAATTTATACCGCAAGCGCACGGCGTACAATTTAGTACGCGGCGAGTACGGGTCGATCCGTAGGGAATTGTTGATTTTAAATCTCTATTCAATCAAATTAACCAAAGTTGAAAGTGATTAGCTAGAAAATGTAAGAAAAATGACAGAAAGAAAGTGATAAAATTATGAGAGTAGATAACAATTTAGAGATAAATCCACTCTCTAGATCACATAGTTCAACAAAATTAATTATGATCCCTTTTTTTCATTAGTGAATTTAAACGATGTGTTTATCATAAGTATGGCTTATTTGTGCTATTAATTAGCTCAACTTAAGCTGTCAAAGTATAACACAACCTTTAAACCACTTTTAATTCTCATGAAAAATAACAAGAAGTTGAAAATGAATTCTATTTTAAGCATGGCCTATTATCTATTGTCTAGAAATACAGGCCATCAAATTTTGATTTAAACATTCACTTCTTTGCAATAATCATATAGAGATGAAGAGGCAATTTGTGATTCATATGACTAAGCATAGCCTATTTGTTTTGAATAACATAAGCTATCAAACTCAATACTAAACACAAAATTACATAAACATCCTTTTTCCATGAAGCACAAAAAGAGTGCATAACATCAAAATGCTGCATCTACATACTAGAGAGCTTCATTACCCCTAAATTGAAGGGATTATGCTCTCATATTTGTTATCAAATCAACAAATATAGCTTTCAACATGGAATAAACAAGAAGAAAAAGAGAGCAAAATGAAAAGAAAAACTAATCTACTTGTATTAAAATCAAACTACACTACTTACTAGAAAGGAATAGAGCATGTAAATAAAAGAGAATATTAATTAACATTGCATAAAAGAAAGGAAAAGTTACATGAAAAGAAATATGGCTATAGCCATGAAAAGAAAGAAGAGAGTTTGTGTTTTATTTTGGGCCTAAAACTAATTAAGAGGAAGGGTAAGATTACACGAAGATATGTGGTATTTATACAAGTTAGAAACCCTAATTCATTTTTTTGGGGAATCCCCAAAATACCCCTTGAGGTAGTGTGTGTTGATACTCGAAGATTTTGATCAATGACAATGTGCTTTAACAAACAAGGAAGAAATATATTCAAATGCTAAAGGAAGATCGATGAAGACCAAACAAACTTAAAGTATGTTTTTATATATGTCATAGTCTAGATTTATTGTTAAAATCTATCCTCAAGAAGCTTGCACGAACACTGGAAAACATTTTATAAACTTCATTTCCAATTAAGTTTTCACTATGCATATTTTATAAGTTCAGTCGACTGAACGGGAACAGCCAGTCGACTGAAACTGGAACAAATTTATATAGATGCACAGTTTCAGTCGACTGAATTTCCTGCACAGTCGACTAAATTTGCTCCCGAAAATTTTACTTCATATTTTCAGTTGACTGAATTTCCTGCTCAGTCGACTGAATTTGAACCTGCGAATTTTCTCTGAAAAGACACCTTCTTCCTCCCAAGAGTTGCAACCATTCATCAATGGAAATGGAAGCATCTCTTGTTTGCAGCCTTTGACAACATATGCACCTCTTCTACAAGTATATATACATGATTCTAACATCATTTAATTCACCAAATTCTCTTGCTTTAATCTTACTATTCTCTTGTTCATATTCTCTAGATATTCTCAAAGCAATCACCAATCTATTGCTTGAATAACTATTTTTGTTTATAACATTCTTTTGATTCATAATAATTCACATTTCCTAAATCTTCACAAACACATTGCATACTCTCGAGGATAAGATTATAGGAATATTATACTACATTAGACTCATTAGTGTTGACAAGAACACAACAAGTCGAATATTGTATTTTAGTAATTGAGTTGAACTCCTCTTCGGTAGTTGAGGCAAGAAATCCCGTTCGGTTGTTCGGGTAAGTTGTAAACCTATTCCTCCGGGTGAAGTGAGGGTGTTAGTTAGTGAAATTCCTAAGTGAAGCTTAGGGACTGGACGTAGGACGAGAGATCCGAACCAGTATAAAATCCTGGTGTCTCCTTGCATTTACCTACTTTATCTACCTAGACTATTTCATTATTCCATATTACACGATCCTACCGCATAGTCTCTTTCAATTGGTATTAGAGCAAGGCCGTCCTATAACCATAACACCGTTATTAGACATATTGATAATATGGAAAATAACGCAAGTACAAGCACAACATCTGCCTATAGTTCTACATTTGCGGAAGGACAATCTACCCAAAGACCTCCTCTATTCAATGGACTAAACTATAACTATTGGGCTACAAGGATGAGGATTTATAAGCAAGCAACAAGTTTCGAAGCCTGGAATGCTACTCAAGCAGAGTTCGTTGTACCCACAACCGATTATCCTACATGGACACAAATTCAAAAGAATGAAGCTAGTGCAAATGCCAAAGCTATGAATATGCTATTTTGCGCCCTGGATAGAAATGAATTCAACCATGTTAGCATATGTACTACTGCATATCAGATATGGGAAACACTTAAAGTCATACATGAAGGCACAAACAAGGTTAAACAAACAAAGATATCCATGCTGAAGAATCAATTCCAAAACTTTAGAATGCGACAAAATGAATCCATCAATGACATGTACTCAAGATTTCAAGACATTCATCATGCTCTAATCGGACTAGGAGAAAGATACATGGACTTTGACATTGTGTCTAAAGTTCTAAATTCACTCACTGATGAATGGGAGAGAAAAGTACTAGCAATCGAGGAAGCAAATGATCTATCTACAATGAAACCAGAAGAATTGATTGGAAATCTTATGTCGTATGAAGTAAATATGCAAGCTAAAAAGGATCAAGCTCAAGAAAGAAAGAATGTTGCTTTTCATGCGGAAAAGGAAGAATCAGAGTCTGAAGATGAGGTTCTAGCATTTATAGCCAAAAATTTCAAGAAATTCTTAAAGTATAGAAAAGGAAACAAAAACGGATCCCAAAAGAATTTCTTGAACAAACCTTCATCCTCAAATATATAATGCTTCAATTGTCGCAAGAAAGGACACATGCAAAACGATTGTCAAGAACAAATGAAGGAAAATCAGAAAAACTTCAACAACAAAAACAAGAAGGATAAATTCAAAAAGAAAGCATTTTCTGTAACATGGGACGATTCAGATTCATCTTCATCCGAAAATGATAGTGATAGCGACAATGAACAGACAGATGTATGCTTCATGGCTCAAGAATCTGAGGTAAATAACTTAACTTTCGACGGTTTAATTGAAGTAAACACTGAACTTTTAAGAACAATAAAAACTCTTAAAAAGAAACTCAAAGAAACTCGTGAAAATCAAAACAAAGCTGAATTTGAAAGGGATATGTTAAAAGATGAAAAGAAAATCTTAGAAGAAGAACTTGAAAAAGTTCAAGAATCTCATTCAAATTCGGAAACTCAATTATCACTTTTAAGTCAAGAAATTGAAACTCAAAAAACAAAGAATGATATAATTGTTTTTGAAAATCATGAGTTAAAAACTAAGATTAGACAAGTTGAGTTAGAAAATAATAGTCTTCAAGCTAGATTAGATAACATCACTAAAAATGTTTCTAACTTTAACAAAGGAAGAGAAAATTTATTTAAGATTTTTAGAAAATTCTCAATCCTCTTCAAGTTAACATGGATTAGGATATAAAAAGGAGTCAAAAATTCCTAAAAAGAAAAATACAAATTTTAAGAGGAATATGGATTCAAAACAACAAATATTGCTAAAGAAACCTATTAAAACAAAAGTAGAAAACAAGGTAGTTAAAATTTGGGTACCAAAGACTAACAATGTATTAATAAGAAATAAATATATTAAAACATTTATGGATAATATTCATCATAATGAAAACTATATTTATAAAAAGGATACTAAACCAAATTGGGTTTGGTTTCCTAAACTCTAACTTTTTAGGACCCTATTAAAAGGCGGGGTACCAATAATTTCATATTTATTTTCAAGTCCCACTCAAAAAGAAGAAATGGATATAAGACAGTGGTTGTTCAAAACACATGACCGGAGACAAAGATATGCTTACAAACATCATATACTTTGATGGTGGCTCGGTTACCTTCGGAGGCAATTCAAAAGGCTATATCATTGGCAAAGGAGATGTGAACAATTACGGTACATCTAATTTACCTTTTATAACAAATGTTTCATTAGTTGAAAATTTAAAACATAATCTACTTAGCATAAGTCAACTGTGTGACAAAGGTTTTAAAATAACTTTCTCGAATAATAAATGTAGTATTTTTGATCGAAACCAAAATCTTGTTTTTGAAGGAAATAGAGATAGAAATATTTATGTTTTAACTATGAATATTAATCATAATTCAAGTATGTATTTACTTGCCAAAGATAATGATCCTTGGTTATGACACAAAAGATTTTGTCATATAAATTTTAAAACTATTAGAAAACTTTCTAAAAATGAATTAGTAAGAGGTTTACCCAAAATAAACTTTAAAATAAATAATCTTTGTGATGATTGTCAAAAAGGAAAATTAACGAAATCATCTTTCAAATCTAAGAAAAATATTTTGACATTACAACCATTAGAATTACTATATATGGATTTATTTGGACCAACACAAGTTCGATCCATTATTCATAATCGATACGTATTTGTAATAGTTGATGATTTTTCAAGATATACATGGACTATTTTTATGAAAAATAAAAGTGACACTTTTGAGCATTTAAAACATTTGTCAAAAGAATTCAAAACACTAAAGATTTAAAAATTAAAAATATTGGAAGCGA
The DNA here is from genome assembly GCA_030765085.1 of Allium cepa. Lineage (NCBI taxonomy): Eukaryota > Viridiplantae > Streptophyta > Magnoliopsida > Asparagales > Amaryllidaceae > Allium > Allium cepa. Next base: position 354,876,894 of record CM060937.1, on the reverse strand, counting down.
TCATGGAGGCGAATTCGAAAATGAAGTTTTTGAAACTTTTTGTACAAAGAAAGAAATAAATCATAACTTTTCTTTTCCTAGAACTCCTCAACAAAATGGAGTTGTAGAAAGAAAGAATAGAATATTACAAGAATGCGCAAGAACATTATTAAATGGATGTTCTCTACCAAAACATTTTTGGGCAGAAGCCGTTGCTACTGCATGTTATGTATTAAATAGAATATCAATTAGACCATTAAATAAACATACTTCTTATGAACTATTTAATAATAAAAAGCCAAATATATCTTATTTTAAAATATTTGGATCAAAATGTTTCATTTTAAATACAAAAGATCAACTAGGAAAATTCGATTCAAAAGCCGATGAAGGAATTTTCATAGGATACTCAGAATGAAGTAAAGCATATCGAGTATTTAATAAACGAACAAACTTAATTGAAGAAACTTTGCATATATCTTTTGATGAAAATTTTAATAAAATTTTTAATATAAAAGATGATGAAGAATTGATAAATATAGAAGAAACAAACCTTGAAAATAATAATAATGAACTAAGATCTCTTCCTAGAATATTACGAGATCATCCAACTCAAAATATAATAGGAGAAATAAATTATCAAGTTAGAACAAGAAATCAACTAAATCAAATGGGTCATGTAGCTTTAATTTCATCAATAGAACCTAAAAATCCAAAAGAAGCATCAACAGATGATTATTGGATTATCGCAATGCAAGAAGAATTAAATCAATTTGAACGTAACGGTGTTTGGGAATTAGTTCCCCGTCCTAATAATCAATCAGTAATTGGAACAAAATGGATTTACAACAACAAAGTAGACGAACAAGGTAATATAACAAGGAATAAAGCAAGACTAGTAGCACAAGGGTATAATCAAGAAGAAGGTATTGATTTTGAAGAAACTTTTGCTCCCGTTGCAAGACTTGAAGCAATACATATACTATTAGCCTTTGCATGTTTTCATAATTTTAAACTTTATCAAATGGATGTTAAAAGTGCATTTTTAAATGTTTTTATTAAAGAAAATGTATATGTAGAACAACCTCCTTTATTTATACATGAAAAATATCCGGATCATGTATTTAAATTAAAGAAAGCACTATATGGTCTTAAACAAGCACCTCGTGCTTGGTATGAAAGACTTAAAAGTTATTTATTAAACTCGGGATTTAAAATTGGAAAAGTAGATCAAACGCTTTTTATTAAAAATACTACCAAAGATATTTTAATAATTCAAATATACGTAGACGATATTATTTTTGGTTCAACAAATGAAAATTTATGTAAAGAATTTTCAAATATAATGACTAATGAGTTCGAAATGTCTCATATGGGAGAACTATCATATTTTCGCGGACTTCAAATCAGACAATTAACAAATGGAATTTTTATAAACCAAGAAAAATATTGTGCTCATTTAATTAAATGATTCGGCATGGAAAACACTTCTGCTAAACCTACTCCTATGAGTACCACTACACATCTCGATCGAGATGAAAATGGAAAAAGTGTAGATCAAAAATTGTTTAGAAGTATGATAGGTTCCTTACTTTACTTAACCGCTAGTAGACCTGACATAATGATGAGTGTTTGTTTATGTTCACGTTTTCAATCTAATCCTAAAGATTCACACTTAAGAGCAGTAAAATGAATAACGCGATACCTTAACAAAACTAAAGATTTCGGTCTTTTCTATTCAAAGGAGTGTTCATTTGAGTTAGTATCATTTAGTGATGTTGATTTTGGTGGATCTCGAACAGATAGAAAAAGTACAAGTGGTACTTGCCATTTTATTAGAAAATCACTTGTATCTTGGTTTAGTAAGAAACAAAATTGTGTCTCGCTTTCCATATGCGAAGCAGAGTATATATCAGCTGCTTTAGCTTGCACTCATGTTATATTCATGCAACAAACACTTAAATATTTTAATATAGATTTAACAAATTCTACAATATATTGTGATAATACAAGTACAATAAACTTATCTAAAAATCCGGTTAATCACTCTCGTACAAAACATATAGATATTCGTCACCATTTTCTACGTGTCAATATCGAAAAAGGAATAATTAATTTAGAACATATTTCAACTAAAAATCAAATTGCCGATATATTTACTAAACCTCTATAAGAAAACTCCTTCATAAAATTACGACGAGAGTTAGGAATAATGTCTTTTAAAGATATCGTATAGAGAAAAATCTATACAATTCAGTCGACTAACATTATCTGTTCAGTCGACTGAATAAAGAAAATATGGGATTTTCAATTTACTTTTCAAATATGTTACATAATATTTTGTCAAATAATATTCACCATACATTTTTAACAGAATTATGGTAACCATTAAATCATTAAGTGGATGAAAAACTTTAAGGATTTATAACCACTATATTTTAGAAAATTCCTACAATAAATATATCTTAAAAATATTATTTTCACAACTCATTCTCACAAATAAAAGTTTTATAAAAATGTCGTCCAAAACTCTCTTTCCCCGATCAACATCACTTCTTCTGCCGAAAACACTCCAACATCTCCAAAACTTCCCACTCCAACACCGACACATGAGCCAGTTTTCAAATGGAACAATTATCGTACCGGCTACACACCAGAATCCAAGAAAGAAAAATGCGGACTCTTTTTTTCTCCAGACACAAAAAGAAAGATTGATGAAATTCATCACTTTCAACAACAACAAATAGATCTTCAACGAGAATAATACTTCGAACAAAAGGTTATGGCTAGACGTTTAAGCTTCCTTGAGCAAATCGATTTACGATTTTGTGGATCAAAAAAGAACGAAGTGGCTGAACCCCTACCTCGCCCCGTTAGCTCGCTTGATCCGTCTTCATCTTATCATACACCAGTCGATCCTGTGAATCTTTGGATGTCTCTTAAGACTCCTCAATATAGTCCAAATTCATGGGATATCAATTATATGAAGAATGAAGGGAAAAAGAATCCAAGTCCATATCCTAAGAAATAGTTTGTATTGAAATCTATTCATGATATTACATCTATATAATTGTAATTATTTCCTTGAATAAAGAGTTTGCCTTCAAAATTAACAAGGAACAACAAAATACATAAGTCAGTCGACTAAAAACCCCTGTTCAGTCGACTGAACTTAAGACAGATGCAATTTTTTTTTTACAATTCAGTCGACTGAATCTTCTGCTCAGTCGACTGTAATACTAACAGAAACTTTCAAGCAAACATTCAGTCGACTAAAAACCCTGTTCAGTCGACTGAATTTTCCCAGAAAATTTTCGGCCTTCAATTCAGTCGACTGAACAGTGAATTCAGTCGACTGAACGCCAATTCCAAGGCAAATCCCCTTTTAACCACCAATTTTTACCCTACCAATTCACTTTTTACCTCCTACAAACTTTATTCCCCAAATTAATTTCGAAACCCTAGCTGCCAATTCCTCAAAATCCACTCAAATCTCACCCAAATGGTACCAAAAAGATCAAGAGCTTCATCTTCTTCATCCTCCGAGCCAATTGATGCTCAAATATCACAATGGCTTTACGATGGAACCGCTGTCACTAGATGGAATAAGATGAAGAATTCCCGAATTTCCGAGCATTCTTTCGTTGATTTCCAAAGCTTTCAAACATACAACATCCAAGCGTTAACAGATCCAGCAGGTTTAACTTCTCTTTTAGATTTGAAAAGAAATGACCATGCCATAAATCATGTAATGGCCAAATTATTTTATGCTAATCAGTATGGTATGTGGAAAGAAATTTTGGTTTTCCTTGGATAGAATAGCACACATTTTAGAATCACCAAATGTCGGGAGAAAGCTAGAGGAGATAGAATTCAATCCACATATTCGCGACAACATAAACCATCGATTTATGGATGATAATATCAACTTTAGAGATTTTAAGTCCACCTCTCTTCGACCTATGGCAAGAATCCTCCATAAAGCCCTAATGAGAACAATTACTCCTCGTACGGGCCCGTACGAAATTGTCTACCCAAATAACTATCGAGCTCTTTATGCTATTTTTGGCAATATACAAGTCAATTGGGTACAGCTTATTCTTGATGAGTTTCTCACTTTTAATAATGGCAAAATGCGCACTATCTACTTTGGAGAGTACATCATGCGACTTCTCCTCAATGTCGATATGCCATTACCTGAGTCAGAGAATACAATGGTCCATCAAATTAACCACCGGACCATAAGCCTAATGCAACTCCCATCTCGACCTCCTCGCATAGTATCACTCGCCGAATGGGAAGCAAGGCATCAAGAACAACAACAACAACCTCCTCAACCTCACCACGAAGAACATCTCGAGCAAGATGATGAAATTCGTCTTGTTGACCCAAGCTTCACTACCAACCAATCCTTGGGGATATTGTCAAGAAATCAACAAATTCTTGACACTCGTCTTAAAAAGGTAGATCATAAGCTTGACAAAATCAAAGGATTCTTCAACAAGTTGTGGGATGCAATCTCGTGCTTAAGCACCACTACTGCTTCAACATCTCGCGGCAAACATCCGGCACCTACGTTTACATGGACGACATCCGAAGAGCATACAAGTAGCAGCGCTAGCGGAGCTAGTTGTGGCCAAGGAGGAAGAGCGCACAAACCACCAACAGGAGGACCCGTCATACGTGAACCAACAGGAAGAGAAGGTTCATATGACTGGGATAGAGATGAGTAATTTTTTGGTTTGATGTGTATTTTAAACTTTCTAGTGGCTTGTATAAATAGCCATTTTTGTTTGTCACAACATTTTTTACTTTTCTTAGGCCATGATTATGCAAATATGCTTCAGTGATTGTTTTGATAAATTATTACTACTGTTAGTACTTCCTTTTTGTCGATGACAAAGGGGGAGAAAATCTATGGTACTAACTTTGTTTTGTAGGAAAGATAGTGCATACATTCAGGGGGAGAAATATAAATTAGTATTGTCATCAATCAAAAAGGGGGAGAATGTTGATACTCGAAAATTTTGATCAATGACAATGTGCTTTAACAAACAAGGAAGAAATATATGCAAATGCTAAAGGAAGATCGATGAAGACCAAACAAACTTAAAGTATGTTTTTATATATGTCTTAGTCTAGATTTATTGTTAAAATCTATCCTCAAGAATCTTGCACGAACACTAGAAAACATTTTATAAACTTCATTTTCAATTAAGTTTTCACTATGCATATTTTATAAGTTCAGTAACTGAACAGGAACAGCCAGTCGACTGAAACTGGAACAAATTTATACAGATGCGCAGTTTCAGTCGACTGAATTTCCTGGACAGTCGACTAAATTTGCTCCCGAAAATTTTACTTCATATTTTCCGTTGACTGAATTTCCTGCTCAGTCGACTGAATTTGAACCTGCGAATTTTCTCTGAAAAGACACCTTCTTCCTCCCAAGAGTTGCAACCATTCATCAATGGAAATGGAAGCATCTCTTGTTTGCAACCTTTGACAACATATGCACCTCTTCTACAAGTATATATACATGATTCTAACATCATTTAATTCACCGAATTCTCTTGCTTTAATCTTACTATTCTCTTGTTCATATTCTCTAGATATTCTCAAAGCAATCACCAATCTATTGCTTGAATCACTGTTTTTGTTTATAACATTCTCTTGATTCATAGCAATTCACATTTCCTAAACCTTCACAAACACATTGCATACTCTCGAGGATAAGATTATAGGAATATTGTACCACATTAGACTCATTAGTGTTGACAAGAACACAACAAGTCGGATATTGTATTTTAGTAATTGAGTTGGACTCCTCTTCGGTAGTTGAGACAAGAAATCCCATTTGGTTGTTCGGGTAAGTTGTAAACCTATTCCTCCGGGTGAAGTGAGGGTGTTATTTAGTGAAATTCCTAAGTGAAGCTTAGGGACTGGACGTAGGACGAGAGGTCCGAACCAGTATAAAATCCTGGTGTCTCCTTGCATTTACCTACTTTATCTACCAAGACTATTTCATTATTCCATATTACACGATCCTACCGCATAGCCTCTTTCAGTGTGATGGCCATGTTATCATCAGCTTCAATAATCACCCATTAAGTGTGCATGAAAGTGTAATAGCCATTAACATGTGGATTAGCTTCTAATTTGTACATGAAGGAAGGTGAGTAGGTGGGGCCCTCCATCATCAAGGCTTTGAATTATTTTCATCTCCATTCCTTTGTATTCACTCTTGTGCGTTTATACATGAAGCCACTTGTATATGAATCCAAATTCCTACAAAAAAATATAGGCAATTCCAATTAAATTTTCTCAAATTAATATATGCACAAAAATGACCATTTTGTCCCTATTTGGAGATGAATATGTGACAATTTGAAAATAATTTGAATTTGGTTTAACACGTGAAAATACCTAATATGATCGTTTATTTAATTTAATTAGATTAAATATGGCGGTAAAAATATGCATATTTACGTGCACATCAAATACCCCCACGCTTATCTTTTTATTCTCCTTGAATAAAGAAAAACTAAGATAAATCTGTTTTCATGGGGTGCACAATTGTGTTGAGCTTATGAAACAAGCCATTAAACCTCTAGTTGTCTCGAGTAGGACGAGCGTTGTCTCGTGAGAGTTTTCGGTCAATATTACCCACAAAATCCACATGCAGGATGAAAATATTTACAAAATGCAAGATTTATTTACAAAGAGATGAATGCAATTTTTTAAAATATTTACAATGAAGGTTTCATTTTAAATTGACACAAATAAGTTAAATATTGATTTTGGTCGTTATCTTGAAAATTTAAGTCATTTGCTCGTCAAAGTTTCCAATAAAAACGAAGTTATCATAACAAATAAACTATAGTTTAACTTGTTATTTTGGTTGATAACAAAGTGTAATTATGAAATGGATCCTTAGTTGATTATCAAAGTTTATCAAAGTGGTATTTTTATTTCTTTCAATACCAAGTCAAATCCAGAAAGTTAAAATAGTGCTTAGATTTCAATTGCTTGCTCTCTCTTATTTTATTTTATTTTATTTTTTGAAAATTTTATGGATATTAACAATATATATATATATATATATATATCTAACTCAGATAAACTGTGGCCAGATATATTACCCATGCACTGCCTTGCGGACTTACGTGTGGGGAATACAGAGCGTGGCGAGTGAACACACAAGTGTGCACACTTATCGACTGTAGGCATTATTATTAAAATAATTTTTACATATACACACCTAACTCAAATAAACTGAGGCCCGATATACCGATCGTGCACTACCTTTCGGGCTTACATGAGAAGGGTACAGAGCATGGCGAGTGAACACACGAGTGTGAACACATGACTCTAGGTGTTTATACATATATACAAGAAATATTTTTTGTTTTTTGTTTTAGAAGAGAGAGTTTCCCTCTATCATCTTTGCACCAGTTAACTTAGAAGACAAAAAAATGTTATATCTTTACTTTGAATTAACCGCTTCTTAAAAAAAAGATTTTCAATTAAGATGTATATCATAGTTAACACGTATGAATCTTCATATTACTAGTTAAACCATTGTTATTTTTAATCAAACTTTATTTTTATTTTTGTTAAGATAAATATATTTCAAAATTTTCAATTTAATTAACTAAGACCACATATTTATCCTATAGTGTTATCTTAAAAATGAATCAAAAATGCTTAATAAAAAAAAATTGTTTTTGAGATTTTTTTTTTAATTTTGGAAGGAAAAATTAAAAATAAACCTTGGAAAATGATGACGAGTCTCCCCCCACATTTGATCTTGATTGTGTCCCTACAGACAACCCAAGTGAAAGGACAAAAATAAAATGATGGCCTATATTTACATGAAAATGAAAAGATTATTATTTACAAGAGTTCAGAAAGTAAATCGTCAAAAAGTAAATGAAATGTTCTTCCAAAGACCGATTCATTTGTCTCATCAAGTATGATAGACACTGTTTAAGCTCGAAAAACTAAATCGTAAAAGATTTCTAAGTTGGATGTGGATTTGGAAAAACAAATGTCGTTTTATTAAAAAATCTTATGAGTTTTTTCCTTTTCGATAATTTTTGAGGTTGATTGAATAATTGATTGAAATTCAAGTTTATCATCACCAAATTGAAATTTAAATTTATCTTTAAGAACTTCTTCAAAATTATTGATTTTAAAATCAAAATGGTGATGTAACTCCTCCCCGTCAAAATTTGACAACTCATTTTCAAAAGGATCAAAGAATTCATGTTCGTTAAATTCACCTTCCTTTATTGGATTATCAATAACTTCATTGCGTATCTCAAGTTCAAAATCAAAAGTTGTTGTATTCAAATTGTCAAAATCGAGAAAAGAAAGATCGAATTTTAAATTTGGTTCCACACCCTCAACAAAATTGAAATCCATCTCAATTACCGTGTTTTCAACAACTTCTTTGAGATTATTATTTCAAATTTCAAAAGTTATTATTTGAAAATCTTCGATTTGGGTAAAAGATGGATTATCACTTGACTCATCCCACGTGGAGATTTGATTTTGTTTATCACCTTGTTTCATATATGTTTCGAACAACAAATCTGAATGTTCATCATAAATTTTGTCCTTTTGCTCAACAAAATCCAATTTATAGTTATTAATATGAGGATTTTCACTTTGAAACTGTTGAGAACAAAGATTTTCAATCGTAACGTGGTTAAGATTATTCCCTTTGCCAAATTCATTTGAGAATTTGTTTCCATTTTCATTTTGAGCTCGAAATTAATTTCGGAGTTCGAAATTGAACTGGCATGAGTTATAATCGAAATCGTTTGAATTCTGAATTGTCAAATTTTGAGATCCTTGACTCGAGCTATTACACAAATTTGAATTACACAAATCATTTATACTTTGATTTTGTTGTGCAAAGAATTCAAGAATAGATGAAATGCTACTTTGAAGAGTCGAGGGTTGGTCATCATTTTAAAAACTTTGTTGTTCAGAATTCAAATTGTTTATAGAATAGTTGTCGTTAAAATATCCACATGAATTTGGAGTGAAATCATATGTATTATATTAATTTCACAGCTATTGTAAAATTCAAGTGAATATGGAAATTTGGACATTTTAAAGAATGTTTCTGGTTTTTTTTAATTTTTTTTTAAGATTTTTGAAATTGATTATAAAAATTCAAAAGAAAGGATATAAAATCAAAGTTAAGGAATATTTACAAATTTTTTTAGTTTTGGATTTTGAAATTTTTTTGTTTGCTTTTTTTAATATGCATAAACTAATAATAAATGAATGTAAGGGTTTAATTATAAATTATTTATCCTAAGTAGCTTCTAACCTAAAATCGTATAATCACACTTTGTCTTATTTCAACATGATTGTTCTCAGCCAGGTAACAGGCAGGATTTATCGGTGCACCACGTATCATCGTAGCAATGCAGTCGAAGGTTTAAGTACCTTCAGAAAAATAATTCAGCATAATATTTACGAATCACCGTAATATTTATAACTAATTATTGCTTTTTCATAGTCTAGACAATAAGAAATTAAATTTTTCAAAGAAGAAAATTTGTCAATATATAATTAAGTGTTATCAATGTCTAACCCTTATTATTAATCAAATTCTAAGATGAAATGAAAAGCATAAACGTGTATTAACAATGCTACTTGAATGGAGTTTTGTTTGTTTTTTTTTCTTAAATTTTTTTAGATTTTTGAATTTTTTTTAATATTTAAATGCAAATGCAAGTAACTAATAATGCAGATTAAATCTAAAGATTAGAACACGATACCAGAGCGTGTAGAATTTATTAGCCATTTATTTTAAAGCGGCAATTTTTTTAAGCAAGCAAGCGAAGCAGTTTTAGCAAGCAATTCTTCCTTTTATTTTTTGCAACCTGAAAATTAAAAACAAGATATATATATATATACAGTTTTTTTGGTAAAGACAAAAAGCAAAAAAAAACTTAAAAAAAATAAAAGGAAAACCTAACCAAAAAGTTTAATAAAAGAAAAGTTAAATGGATTTTTTTTTAATATCAAAGGAGTAACTATAACAGAGGAAAAATCAAAACAAATGAAATAAAAAATAAACAAAACAAATGAACAAGTGTTATAATATATGTAAATATATTATAGTGAACATGCTATGTACTGTTTTGTATTTAGTCCCACATCGTGGGATTAGTTCTATTCCAAGCTCCTAGGCCTTTATATAAAGCAGCTAATGTAATGAAAATGTATGATTAATCTCAGTAGTGAATAAAATATTTTCTTCCTCTTCCTTTAATGTCTTCTATTCTATAACACATTATCAGCACGATCTCTAAATAAAAGGAAAATTTCAGATTTGATTATAAAGATTCAAAGTTGTAAGCTATTTCTGATCTGATTAGATCTAATTCTATTTGAACATCTTTTTTTTTGTCTCTGTATTTTAGATCTCGTTTCGTTTAGATCTTTTTTATATTTTAATTTTTCAGATCACTTGTAGATTTTAATATCATGTTCAAATGATATATTTTTTTAGATCTATAGAATTAAATCATAAGATTTCTTATTAATTTTTATTAATGTATATCCATTTTTTATGATAAATTTGAATTTGATCTGAAACTAAAATTGTTTCATAGACTAAAACGTAATTTTAGACCTTATTCTATTAGTTTTCTTTTTAGATCTTATCTATCATAGATCTAATTTTCCAGAATTCATTATATATATATATATATATATATATATATCATCTCATAGATCTTACTCTATTAATCTTATCATTTTAGATCTCATTTTTATCGTAGATCTAAACTTTTAGATCTCATTCAATCGTTTGGTGTTTTCATTTTGAATTTTTTTTTATTTGGATTTCAATTTGAATGAGAACCTTTGAAATAATTTTACCACATGATTTATATTTCTAGAAGAAATATTTCACTGTTTCTTAGAGGAACAAATACAAAGATAATACGTATCTAAAAGATCGTATTAAGTCTATATGGAAGAATAATAACCTGAAGTTCATATGTGCGAAGGTGAAAGATTAAAGTTTTCATAAGCTGAAATAAAGCCATGAAAAAAATATAATCGAGCAATTCCAAAAGAAGATGTTGATATGTCCAGAAGACATAACATAAAAATAATATGTTGAAATAACATTAGAAATGTGGTAAATACTATTTCCTCGAAGAGAAATAGTATTATGATTCTTAATTTCGAATACAATTATGAAGAATCCTATTGTTTCGTTGTGTTTATCCAATATTGGAAACCTGAAGTTCCTAAATAAAATTTATGCATATAAGTTTGTATTCCTAAAATAGGGGATTATATATCAAAACTCTATAAATTTGAGATGTGAAGCATTGCATTATTAGAAAAGCTAATTCATACTATGGTAAATCCTAACCATGTTTGCAATCAAACCTGAAGTTTGATAATGAAAATCAAATTGTATCATTTAGGATCTAAAGTACTAAACAAAGACTTTACTTTAAAGTAAAATTGGAACCTGAAGTTCCAAAAATGTTTTGCCAATAGTATTACCTACTAAACCAAATAAATGTAAAGAAATTTGTCCACTCTAGAAGTGGTGATAATAAAAAATAAATCTCTAGAAGAGATTTGCATATTTAGTAATGATAAAATGTCTCTAGAAGAGATTTGTTGATATGTTTGGTGTTTTTATTAAACCAAATAAATGCGTAGAAATATATCTACTCACCTGCTCTCTATCTTTTTAATAGAAAACAAGATATTCTAACAGGAAGTTTATTTCCTATTTTTTTTCCTTCTTCAATGCATCCAATCATGCCTTTCAAAAGGAAAAGTATAATAGATCAAATTTCCTTCTTTTGGCTCATCAAGTAAGTATTTTGGATTCTTCATAAAATGAATGTTAATATTTATACACACATCAATTATGTTATATTATATATAAAATTCATCCATCTTTCCTCTTTCAACAAAGAGATATTCCAATGTTTACTATTTTATATGCTTAATCTTTTACCTATTATTGTCATTTCACAAAAATATGCTTTTTAATGTTGTCAATAGCTGTAACTTGTACAACATACTTTTTAGTTTCCATGTCAAACTATTTTGTTTTTCATGATATTATTCATACACTATGTGATGTACAAATTTCCTCTCACTGTTTAGCTTACAATATGTAAATAGCCATATATGTTAATTCATATATTAATCAATAGTAACTAATAAATCATTAAATAAAATTAATTGATTAATGAGAATAGTCCAACAAAGATGCATATGAATACTTCATACATTTATTCTTCTTTTATATCTCTTATTATCGACAAGGATCATAACATATATACTCGGTATATATTTATGTTTCTCATTATTGCAGTTGTTATGAATTAATAAATGGTATTTAATACTGCCTATTCATAATTTTAAATCTGCTTACATTATGAAAGTAAACATAGTAAAGTCAGCACAATCTTTGATTATAATTCACCTCTTCTCTACAAATCAATCCATAGAAGGGCCTTTCCATATTTTCAAGGGTAGTTTTGTATTTTCAAGGGAATTAATGAATGCAATTAATGAGATTGGATCTAGAGCTATCAAAAGAATGTAAATAAGAAATTATAGTCACTTTTTATATACTATATTAGGTTGTCTTTTACCATTTTGCAGTAATGTTTTTTCTTTCACAGTAACTACTATCAAATATGGGTTCTTATTTTGTGAAATGCATTGAATATATACCCACGAATAATATTTTGATGCTTATGAAATTTTATTTTCACTTATAGTTGGTGATATGATAAACACAGCCAAACTTGAATTTAAGACTTTAGACTTATTAGGAGATAATTTTTTGACATGGATATTGGATGACGACATTCAATTACAATCTCAATGCTTAGAAAATGCCATTAAAATTGATAATAATATGTCCCAATAGGATAAAATAAAGGCTTTTATATTTTTAAGATGTCATATTCATGACAAACTTAAAATAAAACATTTAACTGAAAAAGATCATCTTTACCTATGGAATTCCCTAAAGGAGCGTTATGACCACCAAAATATGGTCACACTTCTAAACACTAGACACGAGTGGTTTAACTTGAAGTTTCAAGTCTTCAGATCTATTAGGAAATACAATTCCTCTATATTTAGAATTACTTCTAAACTAAAATTATGTGAAAGGATTGTCTAGCAATACTAACCTGAAGTTAGATCATTTCTTCGAAGTTGATAAAGGAAACTTCATTAATGATGAAAATCTAAGTGCAACAATAAATGATATGGTCGAATTAATCAATAGTAGCAGCCTGAAGTCTCCTATATGGATTTTATTTTATTTCAGTTCAATAAATCAATTGAAAGTTGGTGCTTGTATGTTTTTCCTTTCATAACTAATTGAAATAATGTACCGATAATGTTGGCTTTAATCAGTAGTCTATTTTAATTTTTTGAAAATTACTAGCATTTATTTATGCTTACAAATTTTAATAGTTGACTAAATATATTGTCTTTAATTCTTAAGATATGGACCATCAATATTTGAGTGATAATATATGCCTACTAGATAGTGCAACTACTAATATGATTTTGAAAAACCAGAAGTTTTTCTTTGAACTATCTAAAAATATTTGAGCAAAAAATTTCAACCATAGCATCTGCTAATATAATTGGAGGGTCCGGAAGAGCCCATATAGTATTACCAAATGGTACATATGTCTTAATTCAAAACATAAAATGCTAAAGCAAATTTAAAGAAATTTGTTCAGTTTTGAAAATGAATAGCTACCATATTGGAACTATAATGAAAATGTCAAAGAATATCTTTGCATTATTTCTAAAATTGAAAGATAGAAGCTTATTTCAGAAAAATTGGGTATAATTTCAACTAGATTATATTTCATGAAATTTGGCATAATTGAATCCCATATTTAAACATGAGCCGGAAGCTCACAAATATCACTTGAATGCATCTTATCAATTGATAAAAGAATTATCCTCCTATTATTAATATGTATGGTGTATCTGCTAGTAGCAACAAGGTAATGGATCAAAATGAGAATGCAAAGATGATTATTATTTAATGTGACAATGTTCCTTAACATTGAGGGGGAGGATAAAGGGATACAAGTTCATTTTGATCATCAATGTCAAATATTTATTAACATGTATAATGATGCAAAATATTAAGTAACGTGAATAAATTATTAATAATATCCCTAGTAGACTTTCTCCAATATAGATTTGAATCCCTGGAGGATCAAAATGTGTAAACCACGTCTGCAATATGGTACAAATGTTAGTTTGAAATACTTTTAGAGTAAGTAATAAAGACGCCAAATAAAAGAGGTGAGTGTTCTTGAAGAAACACTTAAGAGTGCTCTTGAAGAGACCAATGACATGATTGTCAAACTATCCTAGAAGTAGTTTAGGTACCTAAAACATGATAATTAAAGAGATCTTAATAAATATTGTCTAGGACTGATACGAAATAATCATCGATGATAAATTTGTGAAAAATAAAACGCTTATGTTTATAAATAAATTAAGGATATTTAATTAAGGAAAAACATGACTGGCCATCATGAATCCTTTATTAATAGAGAAATATGGACATGTAGTCCGTAAAGTAGCAAAAGTACTTGAAATTCTTAATATACCCCGAAGTTATAAATATGGTTTTAATCATATTAAATGATGAAAGTATACAAATTCTTGAATAATATAAATAACTTTGATGGTTATAAAGAAGGCAAAGAACAAGGAGCATAGATTACAACCCACTTTTAAGTATTGTTGTAATGAAAATCTTGATATAATTCATGATGAGTATATTACTTCCTATTTTTATGTATCGTTGTAATGAAATTCTTAATATCCATTGAAGTGATAGTTGCGATAGCAAATACTTATTAAAGTATACAAATTTCTAAAGAATATATATAATTTTTTTAGTTATAAAGAATGCAAAAGACATGAAGTGTAGATCACAAATTTCTTCTAAGTATTGTTGTAATGAAAATCTTGATATACTTCAAGATGAGCAGATTACTTCCTGCTTTCTAGTAATGTTGTAATGAAATTTTTAATATTTATGAAAGATGTATAGTTGCAATGCGCAAAACTAATTTGAAGCACAAAAATGAAAGCATATGAAGTGTTTTTCATAAAAGTAGCATACAAAATGCATAAAATGCAAACCATATTTGGAAGAAACAATCTTACAAAATTCGATTGTATCGAAGGAAACTATTAATAAATTGTATTATTAATGAGATTCATATTTAAAAAGTATTTTTTTTAAAAGAATTGGAAATTAACGTAAAATAATGTATGCTAATATATTGAATAAAATGGTTATAAATGATTTGAAGTGATATTTTGAAATAAAGCAAGAGTATTTAGAAAACAATCATAGTTTATTAAAACTTTAGATATATTTTTAAGTGATTATATTAAGTTATTGAAGTTGAAAGAAATTAATTAGAATTGAGATTAAAATGTGAAGACAAAGTAATGATGAAAATAATATATTTATGGGTTTAAGTAAATGAGGTGTTTTAGTAAAACAATATTTTGAAAAGGTAAGGAAGTATTTCAAAAAGCAAATAGAATTTAAATTTTGATATAGTAATGGGTATATGGTCAGAAAATGTTTAACTTTTATTTTAAATGGTGGAAAGAAATTTTGAATGGTCGAAATTTAATTTTTTTTTGTTGGATCAGAAAACAAATAAGGAAGAGAAACATTATGTGCTAGAGCCTCGTGTACAAGTATTCCAACATGGACCATAAAGAAAAGAGAATGGATTATGAGTTAGAAATGAGTTGTGATTTTGGATTAGAAATGTGATGGTAAAAAATTTAAGAGTAATTATCACATTGTTTGTAAAACGATTGATCTTGGTTTGGACTAAATGATTCATTATGGAATGATGTTAGATGTAAGAAATGGAACTTAGATAATAATAAGTGGACTTGGAACGATTTTGTCATATACGTGATCCTGATAATTCCAAGGGATTAAATAGAGAAAGAAAGATTTTGGTTATGGTTAGAGAAAAGTATATCCGAATTATTGTGTTGAGTTAAACTAGAGAAAAGATGATTACCAAATAGTAAAATGAATTGCTCAAGATTATATGAAAGAGTTTTGGTCCTAAGCTATACTTATTAGATATTGGAAATTTTTGAAGCTGGTTAGTATAAGAGGCACGAGTGATATTGGAATTTCAATTAATCGAATCCTGTTACCAATCGATTGAATATATTTTGAGATGTAGATGAAGATTTTAGTTCAATGGTCTAGGATTTATTTAGGATTGGGTCCCAATGACCCAATGATGATATTATGATCTGAATCGGTGATCGGTCCATAGTACATAAATTTGATTTATATTTAGATTACTTTATTGTTTGATAATGGCATAACGATAGATTGTTTGAGGTTATTGGAGGAAAGGTGTCATTGGCCTGAAGTTGCTGGTAACGATACACCATTTATGTTATTTGACTTGGATGGAAGTTTCCAAGCGAGTGATTGTTGTATATGTTTTGGGTAATAGTTAATGATTTTCGATATTTAAGTAAAAGATGCGGTTGCGATATGATTTGGATTAAATGTGACATGTGTTTGATGGCACGATCACCATGCTAGTATTTTGTTAATTTGATTTTATTGGCAAGAACCATCCCTACGATATTGTTTCGTCTATGATATGAAAGGGTAGTAAGTCAGTAAAATGATATATGGGAAATGAAACATTGGTTGGTTATTATTAGAAAATGAATTAAGCTTGGATTTAGTTGTGAAGGTTATTAGGCATAAATTTTGGATTACAGAGTGTATGTTGGATTAGATTTGGTATGATACTAATAGAGGATAAGAATTTTGCTATATTGGTTGAAATTTTAAAAGCGCTCAAGTATGGATGGAGGACAAGATCATATGGGTTTATGTTATTTATGGGCGGAATGAAATATTCGGGATTTTATATAGATAAATATGATTTGGAGAATAAAAAGTAGTGGAGAGTTGTAACTTCTATTTATAAAAGATATTCCAAATTGGATTGGTAGTAAGAGTATTATAAGAAGTATTCTTAGTGGATGTAGACAAAGGGTTTTGAAAATGGATTTTTGAAGTATTGAGATAAACCTGATTTGAGAAATTTAAGAAAAGATGATCAAGATTAAATCGTTACTAAAGAAAAATCCAGAAGTACCACATAGTAGTGTGAGTTCAAGTTTTTGGTGATGATTAAAGAAAACTATTTAATTGAAAAACCGAAGAGAGAGTTTATGACTTGCATGTATCAAAGATGCAGACATGATTCTATAGAAATGGAATTTGAAAATTTTGGATATGAATTTGAGTGAGGAATAGATGGACTCTTTTCAACCATCCGTCAAATTGAAGAGAGACTGTCCGTTCAAAGAAACTCTTTGGAATAGCGACTTAAAGGTACAGAGTTTACATTGCATATGAGGTATGTGTGAACAATGTATTATATAGTCGATTCTTTTTATCTTAGGTTAGAACTTTGCTTAGGTCAGGATTTCCCTTAGATTTAGGATCTTTATTTTTTTAGTTGCATTGATTGGATAGAATTGAATTTCTCTTTTTTGGATGTTTGCATTGTTTAGGTTGTAGAACTTAGGATGGAATGTTTGGATAGTAGAGGAGATGATACTGAGCATTAAAACTCATTGGATATTAGAAGAAATGATATAATAAGCATAATGATACTGCTTGAGTTGGTTCAGAAGTTTGGATGGAAGATGTGTTATGTTTACTAGGTTAAGACATTGATCACTTTGGATGTTCTTAGGTGAAGAACAAATAGCATGATGATTTAAGTCTTTTGGATTTGTTTGGGTAAGACACCGACCACTTTTGAGTTGCCTTACCTTAACAATCTGAAAGATGAATTAAAGAATCTACTACTTGATAATTTAGGCGTTAATTATGTGAAATTAGGAATGGTATAAGAGATTGCGATTTTGTATGGGCATGTTGGTGCTAAGGCTACCCATTGTTATGCATTGTGGCTTTATTGATTTGAGATAGTAGTAGAGATTGTAGAAGTAATAGATATACACGTACATTTGTAGTTGATGTTTAGGAATGAGTTTATGCCATAGTAGAGTTTGTTAGATTTAGCTGGGAGAACGATTTAGTCAGGGTAAACTGAAAAGTGGAGGAGTAGAACCAATCTTTTTAGTTTGATTTTTCCAAAGTGTTTTCCATTTGATTGATTATAGTTTAGTTTATCTTGGTTTGGCTGAATTATTGATTGAACTTATTAACTTTTATGTATGGATTTGTTATTATCTTGATTGTTTCGTATGTTGTGATTTCATGGTTTGTTGATATATATATATATATATATATATATATATATATATGTATATGTATATCTGTGTGCGTGTGTGTGTATGTTTACCATATGATTTTCTAGTGTTCTTGGTTGTGCATACATATAGAATTTATATGATCACCCAAGCATGCTCCCATCATGCTTTATATGTCATATCATCTTATTCATACAGGAGGGCCCAAATATTAGATATTTCCATATATATTGTCATATGTATCTACATACATATCATGATGTTATGTTGTTGGTTGTATTTCGTAAAGTACGCAAGCACCACTATATGTATATGTATATTGATAAACACACATGCGCTGATGGTTTTTATTTCTATTTTTGTATGTTATGTATGAGTGCTTTATTTGATTGGTTTCTTTGTTGTATAAAGATTGTTTAGATGAATGGTTATATGATTGACTGTATGTTAGGTATGTGTGGGATACAAGAAAATAAGATACATTCTTTGTTCTTTGGGAATTTCAGGGATGAAATTATTTTAAGGGGGAAAGAATGTAATACCCCAGAAAATCATGTATAATTTTAATAAAATGTTTAAATTATGAAATTGTGAAAAATATTGGAATTAATGAATTAATTGAAAAAATAAATTACAAGGAGGGGCAAAATGGTAACTTCACAAATAATGGAATTTGATGACGAAAACAGCGCCAATGTGACCGTCTCATGTTTCTGAGTTGAGTAATATATTTGTTTTTCTCATTTAGAGGTCGTATGAAGGAGATAGACTAAAACAAATTTTGGAGTTAAGTGGGCTTTTGTTTTTGGGCTCTTGAATTAGAATTCGAATTAGGCGGTTGAGAATTTCTCTCTTTTGACTTAAGTTATAACAGAAAATATGTAATTTCCCATTTTAGTAAACTAACCTAATAAATCTTCGCTTCTTCGTCCTCTTATTTTCCTCTCAGAAGCCACCTCGAATCTAATCACTACATCTTCCTCATATCTCAACAATAATGCAAATTTAATGTTACAATATGATCTGTAGGCTATGCTTAGAGTAGTAAATTATTTAAGTAGACTAAATTTCAAATTAGTCGTGGTTGGGAGGGATTTGGGTTAACTAAAGTATTAGAAACTGGGTACTAGACCATTTCTATAAACATGACAACAAACCCCTTAAATCAATGATATAATTGATATAATAGGACATAGGAATGTTTAACTAAGGTCTAGGGATGTTATACAAGGATCTAAGGCAAGGTAGTGGTGATTAGAGGCGAGAAACGGAGGAAAAATGCAAAAATATATGAACCCAGGAACTTACACGAAATATGTACACTGGTCCAACTGTGGGCATGACCGGTTCACCTTTAGGCAGCAGTCCTACTAGATTGAACCTTGGATGTAAGGCCCATATATATTAATTAATCGATTCGACTCCTATTTTCTCTTACAGTTTGAAAGGTGATCCAATATATAACAATATGAATGACAGCAATAAAGAATAAATGAACACATGAGACTATTTTTGTTGTTAATTGAAGTGGTATATCTAATATGATATTTGATACACACACACACATATATATAAAGTATGATTTCTGATAGATGGTGAACATGGACGGGAACGACACAGGGACCTTAGTTAAATATCGCAAACTATATACGTAGAATATGTAACGAGAACCTGTGACACGGGAAATTGTTCAGGTGGATTGCTTGACGAGAACCTATGACACACGGAGTTTTCCAAGTAGATAATGTGACAAGAACCTATGACACAAGGAGTTGTTTAGGCAGGTTATGTGACAGGAACCTATTTTAAACATGAAGTTATCCAGATAGATTGCATGACTGCAAACAATAAACCTCCTGGATAGGCAAGGGTTCGGGCTATGGGGTGAGTTTTTATTAATACGATATAGCTAGATATGTAAGGTAGATTGCACAACGGCAGACAACGAGCTCCTTGGATGGGCAAGGGTTCGGACAAGGGGTGAGTCTGTATTTATACGATACGGCTAAATACATGGTTTTTAGGTATGGAGGATGACTGATGTGCAGTGGTCGAACGATAGGCTCATATCATGTTATAGTTCAATTTTGTGTCATACCCAGACTAGAGTACAGTCCATTCACTGGACTTATGTCTGACCCACTTTCTATTTTTCCCTTAATATATATATATATATATATAGACACACATATATACGCACACACACTCTCTCTCTCAGGTTATGGTATTTGGAGACGACATGGTATTGGAGACAGTGGTTCATTCGAGTACATTAGATATGATGAAGTTAAATGTTGTACCTGGATTTGACACTATGCGTGTGGATTTGGATTATACCTATAATTCCTCAGACAAGTATATACAACATTTCATATATGTTATGGTAATGTGACTATATTATTAATTTTGTATTATATTTAATACATTCCACTATGAGACTCTTAAAGTAAATAGTATTAGATAGAATTGTATCTGATATAAGTCAATGATTGTGACCTTATCTATATTTTATCTCACCCCATTGACTCATCTTTTCGGTTCTCAGGTGTTGATGTCAATTCTTACATCAGATCTAGGTGTCGAAGAATCAGGTTGTTACAATGTCGGTACTTAGAGGGTTAGGGGTTGATTTTCCCTATCGACCAAGTATTTTGGACCACCTAGACATTGCCTGTTTCTCGACAACACAAGTTCCCAAAATATTGGTGGTTGATTTTTCCAGTCGACCTAGGGGTTTGGGCCTTCCCAACATTAGCTGTTTCTGAGCAACACCGGTTCTCAAAAGGTAGGGGGTCAATTTTCTTCCTCGACCCATCGGTTTGGACATTTCTAACATTGCCTAGATTCGGGCAACGCCGATGCTCAGAAGGATGGAGGTTAATTTTCCCCGTCAAACCGCGGTTTGGACCTTTTGGACATTGCTTGTGTAACACCCCTAATTTTAGTGACATTATTCAAGAGATTTAAATAGAATAATGTAGATAAGGAGATTAAGGTTGCTTAATAAAAATATAGTGGCCATGCTTATTAAACTTAATGAACTTAATAATGGTTAAATACTTAAATATAAAGGCATAAGAGTAATTTCCACCGCTAATTTTAATGACATTATTCAGAGATTTACTTAGAATAAATTAAATAGAATAATGAGGATAGGGAGATTAAGGTTGATTAATAAAAATATAATGGCCATGCTTATTAAACTTAATGAACTTAAAAATGGTTAAGTACTTAAATATAAGGGCATAAGAGTAATTTCCATCTATATTTCCCACTCTTATACTATTCCCCTAATCATACAAGTTCGTTATTATTCTCAAACAAAAACTAAGCAATAAGGCCGGCCATAAGAAGATAAAAGAGAAGAAGAAAATTTAAGAAAAGCTTAGGATTCAAGGTAGAAGAAAATTTAGGAAAATTTAAGAAAAACTATATAGTTGAAATCTACTGCTAGTTCAAGTAAGGGTACTGCCATGTTGTCTTGTTTATAAGTTTGACCAGTGCTGATCGAGAGGATAACTTCTAACCAGAGAGAAGATCCAGTATTAGCCGAGAAGATTAGAAGGCTTAAGGGTGGATCGATGGTTGATGACCTAAAGGATTTTAGTCTTGACCAAAGATAATGGTTGAGAAAGAAGGGACAATTATGTGTTTCAGATGTAGAAAACTTAAGGAGGGAAGTTCTACAGGAATTCGTTGATTGAAGTTTATGATTCATCCTGGAGGAACCAAGATATATCAAGATATAAAAAGGGGCTTTTATTAGGAAGGCATGAAGAAGGATGTTGGCTTGTGAGTTAAGCAGTGTATTAACTGTCAACAAGTGAAGGCCAAACATCAAAACTAAGTGGGTTACTTCAGCCTTTAGATATTCCAGTTTGGAATAGAATTCTATACTGATGGATTTTATAGATGGGTTTCCAAGGTCAAGTAGAGGAAATGAAAGTATACGGGTTTAGTGGATGGGTTGACCAAGAGTGCCCATTTCATTCCGGTAAAGTCAACCAGGATGGCACTTATTTTGGCTAAGTTGTTCATGAAGAACATAGTTCGACCTCACGGGATTCCTAATAGCACATTCAGCGACAGAGATGCATTATTCACTTGCGAATTTCAGAGGAGTGTACAAAAGATATTAGGCACCAAGCACAAGATGAGTATAACTTATCACCCATAGGCGGATGGGCAGACAAAAAGATTAAACAAGGCACTTGAGAATTTATTGAGAGCATGTGTGTTAGACTTTGGTGGATCTTGGGAAGATCACATACACCTGATTGAGTTTTTCTATAATAATAGTTATCAGACTAGTATAGGATGGCGCCTTTTGAAGTTTTGTATGGAAGACATTACATTGCCGGCGTATTGGTTAGAGACTGGAGACAGATTGGTTTTATGTCTGGATTTGGTTAGAGAGGCATTGGAAAAGATTAAGTTAATCCAAGGACGGATGAAGGAAGCTCAATCCAGGCAGAAGAGTTACGCAGGTAAAAGGCGTAAAGACATAGAGTTCTCAGTGGGAGACAGGGTTTTCATTAAAGCATCACCAATAAAGGGTGTTGTACGATTTGGAAAGTCGAGAAAGTTAGCCCCGAGGTATTTTGGTACATTTCAAATTATAGAAAGGATTGGAAAGCTCGCATACAGAGTAGAATTGCCAAGCATTTTGGCAGGTGTCCATAATGTGTTCCATGTGTCTCATTTTCGTAAGTATGTGCATGATCCAGAGTCTACTATTCCTTAGAGTTGGAGGACTTAGTAGTGGAGCCTAATTTGACTTTTGTTAGACAACCAGTTCGGGTTATAGCGAGAGATGAGACGAGATTGTGGACCAAGACAGTTACGTTTGTGAAAGTTTAAGGGAGCAACAATGAGAGAGACTGTGCTTGGGAAACAGAGGAAAGGATTTGAGAGGCTTATCCTGATCTGCTTTGATGGTATGTCAATATCAGATTTATATAGATTGGTCACTAGTCAGATAGCCTAGTATAGATTTTTAAAGATGTTACAAATGATTGCTATGAGTTTTGGTTAGTCCTTACTGAATTTCGAGGATGAAATTCTTTAAGGAGGGGAGCCTGCAACACCCCTAATGTTAGTGACATTATTCAGGAGATTTAATTAGAATAAACTAAATAGAATAATGTAGATAAGGAGATTGAGGTTGATTGCCATGCTTATTAAACTTAACAAAACTAAAAATGCTTAAGTACATAAATATAAGGGCATAAGAGTAGTTTCCACCCAAATTTCCCACTCTTATACTATTCCCCTAACCATACAAGTCCATTTTTATTCTCAAACAAAAATTATAAACGTAAGAAGCAACAAGGCCGGCCATAGGAAGATAAAAGAGAAGAAGAAAGTTTAACAAAAGCTTGGGATTCAAGCTAGAGGAAAATCAATCTCAAACGCTCTCTAATATCCTTATCTCAAGCAAGGTGAATAATAATTTCTACATCTCTATTTTGATTTATACATCATATGGCTTCTGATTTAGTGATAAATCTGATATTATGATATGTAGAATGATGATATGCTTGATTTTGATTTATGTATGTTTAAACAAGGTTGTTTAATAAGGGATATATACGCTTTTAGGGTAAAACCGAGAGGAAATGATTTTAAGTGCCATGGGAAAATTATATATTGTAGAAAACATGATTTTGGAGTTGGGTTTCAATTTATATAATTTTCCATGCCATGGAGAATTTATTATGAATTTTCAAAGGAAAGTAAGATTATTTGGGTTTATAAATTATTTCGGACAATATATTAAGAATTTGGGCCTAAATATTTAATACGCTAGATAACATAATTAAAATGAATTACTGGAATTTTTGGAGATTTTTACTAAGTGATTTAGAATGGAAATTAAATTGTTTTGAAAGGAGGACCTAAATGATTTAATTGTTTTATATGATGAAGAGCGTATTTTCTATATGTTAAATTGGTTTAGATCTGAGAAAATTGCGGCAAATATTATCTAAAATACTTAAAAAGTTATGGAAACCAATCAAACGTTTACAAGAAGGCAAGTTAGTTGCAAAAAGTTTACTTATTTTGGAAAAATCAGCTTTTACCCAAAAAAAGTTAGTCCCGCCTTCTTGGGTGAACCTTTCGTATCAGACGTCTCGAGCCAGACCTTTCGACTTCAATGACCAACAAGTTGAAAGCAATGCACATGATATCATTAAGGTGGTATGTAGTGAATTGATTTAAGTCGAAAGGTATGATGTCGAAGGGTTGCTTCCGAAGGGTTGCTTTCGAAGGAGATGGATGCTTAGTTTATTTTTATTTAAAAAGAGAAATCACTTGCCGGTCTTCTAAAGACCTTTCGACACAATCGAACAGTTTGGTTTTCAAAAGATTGTTTTGAAGGACATTTCGACAAGGTCGAAAGGTATGATTTTTATAAGTTATTTTACAAGACCTTTTGTCTTAATTGAAAGGTTAGGTTTTGAAAGGACTTAAGAGACCTTTCTACATAGTCGAAAGGTTTGGGTTTGCTGGTTTTATAAATACAAGCAGCTTTCCTACCTTTCGAAGAGGTCGAAAGCAAGAGTTCTCGACATAGTTGAAAGGTTTAAATGTTTTCCCCAATCTTTTATAAAGTAGAGGGTGGTTTTGAAAACTTTCACCTATGATCCAAAGTAATATCTTTAAGTGTAAGTCCAATATTTTTGAAAGGATGAACTTTTAATGGTTTCAAAGGGTAGCCTTCATTGGTTTCGAAAGGAGTGCTTTAAAGGATTAAAAAGGCTGGTGCCTGTTGTTTTTAAATATATGTTTTATGCTTTCGAAGGGGGTCGAAAGCAAAGCATTCAAAGGGGTCGAAAGTAAAGGTTTAGACGTTGTCGAAAGGTTTTTAATACCCAAACTAAAATTTTTGAAGGAAAAACCCATGGCATAAATAAAGGATTTTTGTAATGATTATAAGTATATAATTTCGAAAAAGTGTTGCCTTCATAAAATATAAGTTACATGAGTTAACTATGTTTCATATGAGTTATATTTCAAGGACCTTAAACCCACAGGAGTGGTATTGTTAATTGTTATGTTGCTTCTTTATATATGAATATATTCACTATATAATGGAACCATAGATGTATTTTAGGGATAAAGTGTAGAAGAACCGGCTAGGTTAACCCAGTAATGAAGGAAAATTGATTAAACTCCTGAATGAATAGAATTACATCAAGGAGGTCAAGAAGACTAGAATATAGGATGCTTAAATATAAAGGAAGGATATTGGCAGGGGTCAATAGGTTCACAGTAAACCCAAGAAAACTGTATGATATTGGCAGGGGCCAATAGGTTTATAGTTAACCCATGAAAACTAGGTGTAATGGAAGACGTTAGACAGACAGGTTCATAGTAAGCCTAGGAAAACTATGATTGCATACTGGCAGGGGCTAATAGGTTTGTAGTTAGCCCATAAAAACTATATTCGGATGTAATATTGACTGATGTCAATAGGTACCTAGTCAACTCATGAAAACTAGGATAAGAAAGAAATTATTATAATAACCAATAGGTTCAGAGAGAGCCCATGAAATGATTAAGTTAATTTTCAGGGGCCAATATGTTCTTAATGATCCATGAAAACTATGAAACCAGACATGTAATTCGTAAGTTAAAAATAGGTTAATAGTTGGCCCTGAAAACTATAAAACTGAACAGGGAGTCCACAAACGTTACACAGGTTATTAGTAAACCCATGAAAACTAATGGGTTAATAGTGACCCTAAAACTGATTATGACAGAGTGTTAGATTAAACTGAGGATGGATAATTCTAATTGTTTGAAGTATGCATACCATCATAATATTTTGAAATTGTATGTTTTAACCATTATGGATGCAGAAGCACAGGATATGGTTTTATAAAGGTTTTAGATACTAGTGGGGGAAAAACCCGTTTCGCTAAATGGCATGGTCTCACTAGATATCTAAAAGGATTGAGATGTTAGATTATTATTCATACTAGGCTTTATGTCTGACTCGAAGTTTTTATTTTTCTTTAAACTCTCATGTACTCAACTAATTTTGAATAGTTTGAGATTTAAGGTTCTCAGGTTTTCTTCTCTGATGAATAAAGCTTCCTGAGGCATGTGGAAGACGTATATTTATTAAGAGTTTTACTTTCCGATGTCTATTTTGTTGTAATTGTAGATTTATTAGCCTTACTATATACTCTGATCAACCAAGGGGGCATCTTCATTTGCGCTCTTAGCGTAATTGGTATAATTATATTTTGCTGAACGTGGGTAACGTAGTTTGGGATTATGTAATGAACATGCAAGGTTATTGTGGAAATATGTTTTTGAATTGTTAATTTTTTTTCATATTCTTACGATCTGTGTATCAGTGTATCTAACACAACCGTATTTGGTTGCTAGAGATTAATAACTACGGATAACTGCAGCATCCATAATCGTTAGTTTTGGGCCTCCAAGTAAGGGGATGTTACAAGTTGGTATCAAAGCGTTGGTTTATGAAACATAAAAGAAAAGATATACCTAAAAGCTTTTTCAGACATAATTCAATGAATTTGAAAATATGATCAGGGTTTTGGGTTAACGCTGTAGTAACGTATTTGTATTTGATATACAAATACATATATATGTAAGTTTGTATTCCCCTCTCTCTTAGACCATTCTTTTGTATCTTACTAAGGCTCGTATGCAGTTATACGAGAAAGAAGATATATAGGAAGGAAAAGGAAGAGGAAATCTGAGTGGAGAAAGCACCACTACCAATGAAATGCTCGACCTAATACTCAAAGAAACCCAAATTAACAGGCCAATGCTAATCAAAATGCTGAGGCCAATGTAGGTGCTAGAAAGCGGCCAATAGATGCGGGGATGGTGTATCAGTTGTTAGCTAATCTTTTGCAAGCAGGGGCTGCTAGGAATGTTGGTGGAGCTAATCCTGTAGTTCCAGCTGGTTATAACTATGCTAAGTTGAGCGAAGACTATGTCAGTCTGAGGGGAAAGCCATTTGTTGGAACAGAAGATATTGTGGAAGTTGAAAATTGGTTATTGAGCTTTGAAAGGATCTTTACAGATTTAGACTTGAATGATGGAGAGAAGAGAAGGCTAGCCTCTAGATAGTTGCAAGGGTTAGCGCTGCATTACTGGAATAGTGTGACGGCCAGAGTGCCTGAGGAAGAGTTGACCTAGGTTGATTTTAGAAGGAGATTTGAGCAGAGGTTCTTTTCTAAGGTTGCCAAGCCGACGTTGATGAGTAAGTTTATGGATCTTGTCCAAGCACAGATGTTTGCGATCGAATACGCTGCTAAGTTTGATGAGCTATCTCAATATGGATATTCTTTGGTTGACACAGATGTCAGGAGGAATGAGAGATTCACTGGGGGTTTGAGGCCAGAGCTAGGAAGGATGGCTATGACTCATATCAGAGAACCTTATCATGTGGTGGTGGAGATAACTGTTCGACATGAGGAGATGCTTACCGTTTTAGCTCAAGAAAAGCCAGTAGAGTCCCTGGGTTCTCAAGGAAGGAAAAAGAAGTTCTTTAAAAAGAAGGGAGCCCAGAAAGGGGATGCTGCTAAGAATGCAAAGGCCGAGTTGGTGTATTACAAGTGTGATTAGAAGGGCCATTATGCCAACGATTATAGATCTGGTAAAGGGAAGAAGCCTACGGAGAAGAAGAATATGAAATCCTTCAATCGTGACCAAGTTGGGCATTATACCAGTGTCCAGAGCCAGTCAGGGCGGATAGTGGGAAGTGTTTGCAATTGGACTACCGTCTTCTTCCAGACCTACTGCAGCAGAGAAGGGGAAAACTGTGATGTAAGGTACGCTTTTGATTCAGAGTATACTAGTTAGGGTATTTTTTGATACCGATGCATCACATTCATTTATATCATAGTATTTGGTTGATAGGTTTTGTTTATAACCCACATACTTTGTTACTTCCTTAAGAGTTGCGAATCCAATAGGAGGGTATGCAACTCTTAGGATGAGATATGACCAGAAAGAACTTGATTTGTTAAGTCATAAGTTGGCATGCAACTTATATGTTTTTGATTTCGTAGATTTCGGGATCATCTTAGGTATGGATTGGTTGGGTAAGTATGAGGCTAGGATATTTTACTAGAATCGAGAAATATCGTTGAGGAATCCAGATAGTCATAACTAAATCATTTTCTCAGTGGAGAATTCCAGTAAGGGTGTTTTTTCTTTGTTGAGTGCCATGGAAGTTGGAGAAGAGATTAGTCAGGTTCGTATGGCTAGAGAGTTGGAGATGTCTTTGAGCCGGTTACTGGATTACCACCAAAACAAGTTGTTAAGTTTCGGATAGACCTTGTACCGGGAGCTGAATCCATTAGTGGATCATCTAGCAGGATGACACCGATAGAGATGAACAATTTGAAGGTGTAGCCATTGGATCTGGAGGAAAGGAATTTTATTAGACCAAGCAGTTCTCCTTGGGAGCGACCATGGTGTTTGTAAAGAAACTAGATGGATCGTTAAGGATGTGCATCGACTAACGGAAGTTAAATGAAAGGACGATCAAGAATATGTACCCTCTGCCAAGGATAGATGATCTGTTTGATCAGTTGAGTGGAGCCAGAGTATTTTCCCAATTGGATTTGGCAATGGGGTTCTATCAGTTGATAGTGGCGGAGGATAACATTCCTTTGAAGATATTCCGAACTAGTATGGTTCGCATGAGTGATTGGTGATGCCATTCAGATTGATGAATGTGCCTGCTTTCTTCATTGATTCGATGAACCAGGTTTTCGAAAAGCACTTGGATAGGTTTGTTTTGGTGTTCATAGATGACGTTTTGCTGTACTCTAAAGATGAAATAGAGCATGAGGTTCATCTTAGAGTGGTGTCGGAGATCCTGAGGCAGAATCAGCTGAAGGCGAAGTTTTCCAAGTGCCATTTCTGGAAGAGGGAAGTTAAGTTTCTTGGTCACGTGGTTTCAGAGGAAGGATTGTCAGTTGATCTAGTTAAGATCGAGGCTGTCAATAATTGAAAGAGACCAGAGACGGTAATCGAGCTCAGGAGTTTTCTTGGACTTGTTGGCTATTACCAGAGATTCATCAAGGATTTTCACGGATAGCAGCGCCTTTGACTAAGTTGACCAGGAAGGAAGTGAGTTTGTTTGGTCTGATATATGTGAGGAAGCTTTCCTTAAGCTAAAGCATTTGTTAACCAATGCTTCAGTGTTAGTAGTTCCAGATGGTAACCAAGGGTTCGTAGTATACACTGATGCGTGTGGCACTAGATTGGAAGCAATATTGATGCATAAGGGCAAAGTTATTGTTTACGCATCTAGGCAGCTTAGACCACACAAAGTTAGATATCCTACTCATGACTTAGAGTTGGCTGCAGTGATCTTTGCCTTGAAGATCTTGAGGTATTATCTATTGGGAGAGATATTTGAGTTGTATACCGGTCATAGTCATTAAAGTATTTATTCCCTCAGAAAAAGTTGAATAGTAGACATCATAGATGGATGGAGTTTTTGGCCGCTTATAATTTTGGTATAGAGTATACTCCTGGGAAATAAAATAAGATAGTATATGCTCTCAGTAGAAAACATTAGAATGTGGTGTTAGCGATATTGGCAGAATGGAAGGATCTAGAAGCTTTAGCCAGTTGTGGTATGCAGTTGAGATCTACTACTAGTTCTAGTTAGGGTACCGCAATGTTGTATTATTTAGAAGTTCGACCAGTGCTGATCGAGAGGATAGCTTCTAACCAGAGAGAAAATCCAGTTTTAGCCGAGAAGATTAGAAGGCTTGAGGGAGGATTAGTGGTTGATGACCTAAAGGATTTAAGTCTTGACCAAAGAGGATGGTTGAGAAAGAAGAGATAATTATGTGTTCCAGATGTAGAGAACTTAAGGAGGGAAGTTATGGAGAAATGTCATCGATCGAAGCTTACAATTCGTTTTGGAGGAACCAAGATGTATCAAGATATGAAGAGGAGCTTTTATTAGGAAGGCATGAAGAAGGATGCTGGCTTGTAGGTTAGGCCGTGTATTAACTATCAACAAGTGAAGGCCGAACATCAGAAGCCGAGTGGGTTACTTCAGCCTTTAGATATTCCAGTTTGGAAATGAGATTTTGTATCGATGGATTTTATAGATGGGTTGCCAAGTTCAATTAGAGGAAATAAAAGTATATGGGTTATAGTGGACAGGTTGACCAAGAGTGCCTATTTCATACCGGTAAAGTTAATCAAAACAAAACCTATTTTAGCTAAGTTATTCATGAAGAAAATAGTTAGACTTCATGGGATTCCTAATAGCATATTTAGCGATAGAGATGCATTATTCACTAGCGAATTTTGGAGGATTCTACAAGATGTATTAGGCACCAAGCTCAAAATCAGTACAGCTTATCACCCATAGACGGATGGGCAGATAGAGGGAATTAACAAAGTACTTGAGGATTTATTAAGAGCTTGTCTGTTATACTTTGGGGGATCTTGGGAAGACCACCTACATCAGATTGAGTTTTCCTATAATAATAGTTATCAAACTAGTATAGGAATGGTGCCTTTTGAATTTTTGTATAGAAGACCATGCAAATCACCAGCGTGATGGTTAGAGATTGGAGACAGATTGGTCTTAGGTCCAGATTAGGTTAGAGAGGTGTCGGAAAACATTGAGTTAATTCGAGGACGGATAAAGGAAGCTCAATCCACACAGAAGAGTTATGTAGGTAAAAGGCCTAAAGACTTAGAGTTTTCAGTGGGAGACGGGGTTTTCATTAAAGTATCCCTAATGAAGGGTGTGGTACGATTTGGAAATTCGGGAAAGTTAGCCCGAGGTATGTTGGTCCATTTCATATTATAGAAAGGATTGGAAAGCTCGCATATAAAGTAGAATTGCCAAGCAGTTTAGCAGGTGTCCATAATGTGTTGCATGTGTCTCATCTTCGTAAGTTTGTGCATGATCCAGAGTCTACTATTCCCCAAACGGAATTAGAGGACTTAGTAGTGGAGCCTAACTTGACTTTTATTAGACAACCAGTTCAGGTTGTAGCGAGACATGAGAAGAGATTGAGGATCAAGTTTGTTAAAGTTCAATGGAGCAACAACGAGAAAGACTGTACTTGAGAGACAGAGGACATGATTCAAATGGTTTATCTTGATCTTATTTGATGGTTCGCCAATATCAGATTTATATAGATCGGTTACTAGTTAGACAGGCCAGTATAGATAATACAGATGATTGCTATGGTTGCTAGTTAGTCCTTACTGAATTTCGAGGACGAAATTCTTTAAGGAGGGGAGCCTGTAACACCCCTAATTTTAGTGACATTATTCAGGAGATTTAATTAAAATAATTTAAATAGAATAATATAAAAGGAGATTGAGGTTGATTAATAAAAATATAGTGGCTATGCTTATTAAACTTAATGAACTTTAAAACGGTTAAGTACATAAATATAAGGGCATAAGAGTAATTTCCACCCATATTTCCTACTCTTATAATATTCCCCTAACCATACAAGTTCATTATTATTCTCAAACAAAAACTATAAACATAAGAAGCAATAAAGCCGGCCATAGGAAGATAAAAGAGAGGGAGAAAATTTAAGAAAAACTTCGGATTCAAGCTAGATTAAAATTAATCTCAAACAATCTCTAATCTCATTATCTCAAGCAAGATGAATAATAATATCTACGTCTCTATTTTGGTTTTTACGACATATGGTTTCAGATTTAATGATAAATCGGGTTTTATGATATGTAGAATGATCATATGCTTGATTTTGATAAATGCATGATTAAACAAGGTTGTTTAATAAGGGATATACCGAGAGGAATTGGTTTTAAATCCCATGGGAAAATTATGTGTTGTAGAAAACATGATTTTGGAGTTGGGTTTCAATTTTTATAATTTTCCAAGTCGTTGTGAATTTGCTATGAATTTTCAAAGGAAAATAAGGTTATTTGGGTTTATAAATTATTTTCAAGAATATATTAAGAATTTGGGTCTAAATTTTTAATATGTAAGATAAAATAATTAAAATTAATTTCTAGAATTTTTGGGGATTTTTACAATTAAATTGTTTTGGATTTAATTGTTTTATATGAGGAAGGGTGTATTTGCTAAATGTTAAATTGGTTTAGATCTGAGAAAATTGTGGCAAATATTATCCAATATTTTTAAAAAGTGACGGAAACCAATCAAACATTTACAAGTAGGCAAATTAGTTGCAAAAAGTTTACTTATTTTGGAAAAATCCGCTTTTACCTTGAAAAAGTTGTTTCCACTTTCTTTGGTGAACCTTTTGTATTTGACCTCTCGAACAAGACCTTTCGACTTCAATGACCAACAGGGTTGAAAGCAATGCACATGATATCATTTAGGTGGTATGTAGTGAATTGATCTAAGTTGAAAGGTATGGTGTTGAAGGGTTGCTTTCAAAGGGTTGCTTCTAAAGGAGATGGATCCTTAGTTTATTTTTATTTGAAAAGAGATTGCCTAACTTCTAAACACCTTTCGACACAGTCGAATGGTTTGGTTTTTAAAAGGTTGTTTTAAAATACCTTTGGACAAGGTCGAAAGATATGTTTTTTATAAGTTATTTTATCAGACCTTTCATCTTAATCGAAAGGTTAGGTTTTGAAAGGATTTAAGAGACCTTTCGACATAGTCGAAAGGTTTGGTTTTGAAAGGTTTACTGGTTTTATAAATACAAGCCGCTTCCTAATCTTTCGAAGGGGTCCAAAGTAGGAGCTCTCGACACAATCGAAAGGTTTAAATATTTTTCCCGATGTTTTATAAAGTGGAGGGTGGTTTTGAAAACTTTCACCTATGACTCAAAGTAATATATTTAAGTGTAAACCTAATACTTTCGAAAGAATGAACTTTCAATGGTTCGAAGGGTAGCCTTCATTGGTTTTGAAAGGTTTCAAAAGAAGTGTTTTAAAGGATTAAAAAGGCTGTGCATATTGTTTTTAAATATAAGTTTTATGCTTTCCTAGGTGGTCGAAAGCAAAGCTTTCGAAGGGGTTGAAAGAAGAGGTTCAGACGTTGTCGAAAGGTTTTAAAATCTAAATTCAAATTTTTGAAGGGAAAACCCACAACATAAATAAAGGAGTTTTGTAATTACTATAAATATGTAGTTTTGAAGAAGTATTACCTTTATAAAATATAAGTCAAAGGAGCTAACTATGTTTTATATGAATTGAATTTCAAGGACCTTAAACCCACATGAGTGGTATTGTTAATTGTTATGTTGCTTCTTCAAATATGAATATATTCACTATATAATGGACCCATAACTGTATTTTGGGGATAAAGGGTGGAAGAACTAGCTAGGTTAACCAAGTAGTGAATGTAAATTGATTAAACTCCTAAATGAATAGAATTGCATCCAGGAGGTCGGAAGACCAGAATATAGGATGCTAAAATATAAAGGAAGGATATTGGCAATTGGTTCACAGTAAACCCATGAAAACTGTGTGGTATTGGTTGAGGCTAATAGGTTCATAGTTAGCGCGGGAAAACTAGGTGTAAAGGAAGATGTCAGATAGACAGGTTCATAGTAAGCCAAGGAAAACTATGATCGAATACTGGCAGGGGCCAGTAGGTTTGTAGTTAGCCCATGAAAGCTATATCTGGATGTAATATTGATAGATGTCAATAGGTTCCCAGTCAATCTATGAAAATTTGTATAAGAAAGAAGTTATTGGAATAACCAATAGGTTCAGAGAGAACCCATGAAATGATTAAGTTAATTGGCAGGGGCCAATAGGTTCTTAGTGATTCCATGATAACTATGAAATCATACAGGGATTCGTAAGTTAAAAATAGGTTAATATTTTGCCCATGAAAACTATCAAACTGGACAGGGAGTCTACAAACATTAAACAGGTTATTAGTAAACCTATAAAAACTAAAAGGTTAATAGTGACCCTAAAACTATGATTATGACAGGGTGTCAGATTAAACCGGGGATGGATAATCCTAATTTTTTTAAGCATGCATATCATCATAATATTTTGAAATTGTATGCTTTAACCATTATGGACGTAGGAGCATGGAATATGGTTTTATAAAGGTTTTAGGAACTAGTGAGGGGAAAACTTGTTCTGCTAAGCGGCGTGGTCTCATTAGATTTCTAAAAGGATTGAGATGTTAGATATTATTTATAGCAGGCTTTATGTCTGACTCAAAGTTTTTGTTTTCCCCTTAAACTCTCGGATACTCAATTAATTTTGAGTAGTTTGTGATTTAAAGTTCTTAGGTTTTCTTCTCTGACGAATAAAGCTTGTGGAGGAATGCAGAAGGCAGATAGTTATTAATAGTTTTACTTTCCGATGTGTATTTTGTTGTAAAGGCAGATTTATTAGCCTTACTATATACTCTGATCAACCAAGTGGGCATCTTTATATGTCTCTCTTGGTGTAATTGTAATAATTATATTTTGTTGAACGTGGGTAACTTAATCTAGGATTATGTAATGAACATGCAAGGTTTTTGTGGAAATATGTTTTTGAATTGTTAATTTTTTTCAATGTTCTGTCGAAGTACAGTCTATCTTCGATTTGATGCTCCACTCAGGAGAATGAAAGTTTATCATTGGGCTAAGCGATCATCTTGGGAAGCGATGATTGGTCGTACTGATGAGAGCTTCAAGGAGTTGATCAAGAAGGCTTTACTACTTGTAAGCCTATAATCTATGTAGATGGATTGTCCCAAACCAGCTAAGCATGGACAAACTGTGGAGGCATATGCATTGATTTCCATTCATATTTCATCGAGTGCTCTATCGACGAAAGAGGAGAGAAATGACATTACCATTTGAGGTATGCTTTCCACTTATGGCATTTCCATACGTGTTTTATCCGACGTCAAAGTTTCACAGTCATTCATATCTAATTATTTGTAGATAGAGCGGTATCGAGATATGAAATTGTAAACCGACCTTTAAATGAGACGAACCTGATTAGGGGTCCAGTCAGCCTGTACATGGTTTGTCGAGACTTAGCCTTATCATGTCATTAATTTTTTGTATGTTATTGATTTTTTGGATTTAATTGGGTTTGGTATTATAGTTTAGGAATGGACTGGCAGAAGGGGTACAGAGTAGTGGTGGATTAAGAGGGGCCATTGGTGACGATGGGGTAGATGATGGGTGAACGGTAGCGCTTGGCTGCCTACCGGAAGATGATTTGATGGTCTATTTTCTATACTCGCTTAATGCCTAACCTGACGAGTTGCCATTAGCGCTTATTGTTATGGAGTATTAGGATGTATTTTATAAGGTGATCAAATTACCACCACATATATTAATAGAGTTCCGTATCGATATAGATAGAGGTGTTACGCTAGTAGTTTTGCCTTTAAGGCATATAATGTTGAAAGTGAAGAAGAAGTTAATGGTACGAGCGGATGACCTACTGAGGCAAGGGTTTATTAGTAGGACCTTATTTGAGTGGGATGAACCTATAGTGTCTACCACCAAAGCGGGTGGCTCTTTGAGGTTGTATGTTGATGGTCATGAGCAGGATGGGATGTTGAACAACTATCCATTTGCACAACTCTATGGCACGAAGGTGTTCTCTTAATTGTACACTATGTTGGGGTTTTATTAACTAAGAGTAAATAGAAAGAGTGTGTTGATCATAGCACTTTTTATGCTACCTTTAAGTTTGATTGGTTTGTTATGCAGTTCAGGCAAACCAATGCGTTAGCATGCTTTATTGATCATCTGAACTGTGTTTGGTGGGATCAATTTAGTGAACTGTGCTTGTGTTCATTTACGGTATATTCATCTCCTCAAGGAAAAAAGACGAGCACGATACATTTAATGATTGTGTTGGAGGTATTAAGAAAGTACCGATGCATGGTGGTGTTTTCGAAGTATCACTTTTAGAGGAGGGAAATAACATGCTTAGGTCACGTTATTTCGGAGCAGAACATTGTTTTGGATCCTATAAGTTACGACAATCCAGGATAAGTATAAACCTAACAGTGCTATAGATTATAAGTTTCCATGGATTAGAGATATACTATATATGAATTACCAGGGCCTTCTTTATGGTAGCAGCACCGTTAACTGACTAGATGATGGAGAATTAGACATTTTATTGGGACGCGAGTTGTTGACATGCGTTAGCGATTCCGTTAGAGAGGTTGAAGAGTGCACCGATATTAGTTATTTCGAGTGGGATGAGGAGTTGATAGTACACACCCATGCTTATGGTACTTGATGAAGTGCAGTATTGATGCAAGAAAGGTAAGGTTGTCGCATACGCTACTCAACAACTGAAACCGCATGAGAGGAGGTACTCGAATCACGATTGGAGTTGATAGCTGTAGTATTCACTTTGGAAATTAGAAACTCTATCTTTTAGGAGAGGGTTTCGAATTTTTTGTTCAACGACGGAATTTCTATCGAATTAGAAAACCACGGAAAAATTTATAATAAAATTTATACCGCAAGCGCACGGCATACAATTTAGTACGTGGCGAGTACGGGTCGATCCGTAGGGAATTGTTGATTTTAAATCTCTATTCAATCAAATTAACCAAAGTTGAAAGTGATTAGCTAGAAAATGTAAGAAAAATGACAAAAAGAAAGTGATAAAAGTATGAAGGTAGATAACAATTTAGAGATAAATTCACTCTCTAGATCACATAGTTCAACAAAAATGAATTATGATCCCTTTTTTATCATTAATGAATTTAAACGATGTGTTTATCATAAGTATGGCTTATTTGTGCTATTAATTAGCTCAACTTAAGCCATCAAACTATAACACAACCTTTAAACCACTTTTAATTCTCATGAAAAATTATAAGAAGTTGAAAATGAACTCTATTTTAAGCATGTCCTATTAACTATTGTCTAGAAATATAGACCATCAAATTTTGATTTAAACATTCACTTCTTTGCAATAATCATATAGAGATGAAGAGGCAATTTGTGATTAATATGACTAAGCATAGCCTATTTGTTTTGAACAACATAAACTATCAAACTCAATACTAAACATTCACTTCTTTGCAACTAATCTACTTGTATTAAAATCAAACTACACTACTTACTAGAAAGAATAGAGCATGTAAATAAAAGAGAATATTAATTAACATTGCATAAAAGAAAGGAAAAGTTACATGAAAAGAAATATGGCTATAGCCATGAAAAGAAATAAGAGATTTTGTGTTTTATTTTGGGCCTAAAACTCATTAAGAGGAAGGGTAAGATTACACGAAGATATGTGGTATTTATATAAGTTAGAAACCGTAGTTCATTTTTTCGGGGAATCCCCAAAATACCCTTGAGGTAGTGTGATGGCCATATTATCATTAGCTTCAATAATCACCCATTAAGTGTGCATGAAAGTGTAATAGCCATTAACATGTGGATTGGCTTCTAATTTGTACATGAAGAAAGGTGAGTATGTGGGGTCCTCCATCATCATGGCTTTGAATTATTTTCATCTCCATTCCTTTGTATTCACTCTTGTGCATTTATACATGAAGCCACTTGTATATAAAGCCAAATTCCTACAAAATAATATAGGCAATTTCAATTAAATTTTCTCAAATTAATATATGCACAAAATGACCATTTTGCCCCTATATGGAGATGAATATGTGATAATTTGAAAATAATTTGAATTTGGTTTAACACGTGAAAATACCCAATATGATTGTTTATTTAATTTAATTAGATTAAATATTGTGGTAATAATATGCATATTTACATGCACATCAAATACCCTCACACTTATCTTTTTATTCTCCTCGAATAAAGAAAAACTAAGATAAATCCATTTTCGTGGGGTGCACGATTGTGTTGAGCTTATGCAACAAGCCATTAAACCTCTAGTTGTCCCCAGTAGGACGAGTGTTGTCTCGTGAGGGTTTTCGGTGAATATTACCCACAAAATCCACATGCAGGATGAAAATATTTACAAAATGCAAGATTTATTTACAGAGAGATGAATGCAATTTTTGAAAATATTTACAATGAAGGATTTACTTTTAAATTAACACAAATAAGTTAAATACTGGTTTTGGTCATTATCTTGAAAATTTAAGTCATTTGCTCGTCAAAGTTTCCAATAAAAACAAAGTTATCATAACAAATAAACTATAGTTTAACTTGTTATTTTGGTTGATGACAAAGTGTAATTATGAAATGGATCCTTAGTTGATTATCAAAGTTTATCAAAGTGGTATTTTCATTTCTTTTCAATACTAAGTCAAATCAAATAAGTTAAAATAGTGCTAAGATTTCAATTGCTTGCTCTCTCTTATTTTATTTTATTTTTTGAAAATTTTATGGATATTAACTATATATACATATGCATAACTCAGATAAACTGAGGCCAGATATATTACCCATGCACTGCCTTGCGGACTTACGTGAGGGGAATACAGAGCATGGCGAGTGAACACACAAGTGTGCACACTTATCGACTGTAGGCGTTATTGTTAAAATAATTTTTACATATACAAACCTAACTCAGATAAACTGAGGTCTGATATACCGATCGTGCACTACCTTTCGGGCTTACATAAGAAGGGTACAGAGCATGGCGAGTGAACACACGAGTGTGAACACATGACTCTAGGTGTTTATACATATATACAAGAAATATTTTTTTTTTGTTTTTTTTGTTTTTTTAGAAGAGAGAGTTTCCCTCTAACATCTTAGCACTAGTTAACTTAGAAAACAAAAAAATGTTATATCTTTACTTTGAATTAACCGTTTCTTAAAAACAAGATTTTCAATTAAGATGTATATCATAATTAGCACGTATGAATCTTCATAGTACTAGTTAAACCATTGTTATTTTTAATCAAACTTCATTTTTATTTTTATTAAGATAAATATATTTTCAAAAATTTCAATTTAATTAACTAAGACCACATATTTATCTTATATTGTTATCTTAAAAATGAATCAAAAATGCTTAATAAAAAAAATTGTTTTTGAGATTTTTTTTTTAATTTTGGAAGGAAAAATTAAAAATAAACCTTGGAAAATGATGGCGAGTCTCCCCCCACATTTGATTTTGACTGTGTCCCTACAGAAAACCCAAGTGAAAGGACAAAAATAAAATGATGACCTATATTTACGTGAAAACGAAAAGATTATTATTTACAAGAGTTCAGAAAGTAAATCGTTAAAAAGTAAATGAAATGGTCTTCCAAAGACCGATTCATTTGTCTCATCAAGTATGATAGACACTGTTTAAGCTCGAAAAACTAAATCGTAAAAGATTTCGAAGTTGGATGTGGATTTGGAAAAACAAATGTCGTTTTATTAAAAATCTTATGAGTTGTTTCCTTTTCGATAATTTTTGAGGTTGATAGAATAATTGATTGAAATTCAAGTTTATCATCACCAAATTGAAATTCAAATTTATTTTTAAGAACATCAAAATTATTGATTTTAAAATCGAAATGGTGACGTAACTCCTCCCCGTCAGAATTTGACAACTCATTTTCAAAAGGTCCAAAGAATTCGTGTTCGTTAAATTCATCTTCCTTTATTGGATTATCAATAACTTCATTGCGTATCTCAAGTTCAAAATCCGAAGTTGTTGTATTCAAATTTTCAAAATTGAGAAAAGAAAGATCGAATTTTAAATTTGGTTCCACACCCTCAACAAAAATGAGATCCAGCTCAATTACCGTGTTTTCAACAACATCTTTGAGATTATTATTTCCAATTTCAAAAGTTGTTATTTGAAAATCTTCGATTTGGGTAAAAGATGGATTAGCACATGACTCGTCCCTCGTTGGGATTTGATTTTCTTTATCACCTTGTTTCATATATGTTTCGAACAACAAATATGAATGTTCATCATAAATTTTGTCCATTTGCTCAACAAAATCCAATTTATAGTTATTAACATGAGGATTTTCACTTTGAAATTGTTGAGAACAAAGATTTTCAATCGTAACGTGGTTAAGATTATTCCCATTGCCAAATTCGTTTGAAAATTTGTTTCTATTTTCATTTTGAGTTTGAAATCAATTTTGAAGTTCGAAATTGAATTGGCATGGGTTATAATCGAAATCGTTTGAATTTGGAATTGAATTCAAATTTTGAGATCCTTGACTCGAGCTATTACACAAA
This sequence comes from Allium cepa, assembly GCA_030765085.1. NCBI lineage: Eukaryota > Viridiplantae > Streptophyta > Magnoliopsida > Asparagales > Amaryllidaceae > Allium > Allium cepa. Next base: position 354,836,455 of record CM060937.1, on the reverse strand, counting down.
TTGGAATTACACAAATCATTTATATTTTGATTTTGTTGTGTAGAGAATTCAAGAATAGACGAAATGCTACTTTGAAGAGTTGAGGGCTGGTCATCGTTTCGAAAACTTTGTTGTTCAAAATTCGAATTGTTTATAGAATAGTTGTCGTTAAAATATCCATACGAATTTGGAGTGAAATCATATGGATTATTTTAATTTCACAACTATTGTAAAATTCAAGCGAATATGGAAATTTGGACATTTTAAAAAATGTTTCTGGTTTTTTTTTTAAATTTTTTGGATTTTTGAAATTGATTATAAAAATTAAAAAGAAAGGATTTAAAAACAAAGTTAAGGAATATTTACAAATTTTTTAATTTTGGATTTTGATATTTTTTTTGTTTGCTTTTTTAATATGCATGAACTAATAATAAATGAATGTAAGGGTTTAATTATAAATTATTTATCCTATGTAGCTTCTAACCTAAAATCGTATAATCACACTTTGCTTAATTCAACAAGATAGTTCTCAGCCAGGTAACGGACAGGATTTATCGGTGCACCATGTATCGTCGTAGCAATGCAGCCGAAGGTTTAAGTACCTTCAGAAAAACAATTCAGTATAATATTTACGAATCACCGTAATATTTATAACTAATTATTGCTTTTCCGTAGCCTAGACAACAATAAATTAAATTGTTCAAAGAAGACAATTTGTCAATCTACAATTAAGTGTTATCAATTTCTAACCGTTATTATTAATCAAATTCTAAGATGAAATGCAAAGCATAAAATAAATGTGCATTAACAATGCTACTAGAATGGAGTTTTTTTTCTTGAAATTTTTTAGATTTTTGAATTTTTTTTTATATTTAAATGCAAATGCAAGTAACCAATAATGCAGATTAAATCTAAAGATTAGAACACGATACCAGAGCGTACAGAATTTATTAGCAATTTGTTTTAAAGGGGCAATTTTTTTAAGCAAGCAAGCGAAGCAGTTTTAGCAAGCAATTCTTCCTTTTATTTTTTGCAACCTGAAAATTAAAAATAAGATATATATATATATATACAGTTTTTTTGGTAAAGGAAAATGGAAAAAAAACTTCAAAAAAATAGAAGGAAAACTTAACCAAAAAGTTTTAACAAAAGAAAAGTTAAATGGAAAATTTTCTATTCTTTTTTTTTTGTTTTTTTAATATCAAAGGAGTAATTATAGCAGAGGAAAAATCAAAACAAATGAAATCAGAAATAAACAAAACAAATGAACAAGTGTTATAATATATGTAAATATATTATAGTGAATATGCTATGTACTGTTTTGTATTTAGTCCCACATCGTGGGATTAGTTCTATCCCAAGCTCCTAGGCCTTTATATAAAGGAACTAATGTAATGAAAATGTATGATTAATCTCAGTAGTGAATGAAATATTTTCTTCCTCTTCCTTTAATGTCTTCTTATTCTATAATACATTATCAGCACGATCTCTAAATAAAAGAAAATTTTCAGATCTGATTATAAATCTTTAAAGTTGTAAGCTATTTCTGATCTAATTAGATCTAATTCTATTTGAACATCTTTTTTTGTCTCTATACTTTAGATCTCGTTTCATTTAGATCTTTTTTTATTCTAATTTTTCAGATCACTTGTAAATTTTAATATCATGTTCAAATGATATTTTTTTTAGATCTGTAGAATTAAATCATAAGATTTCTTATCAATTTTTATTAATGTATATCCATTTTATGATAAATTTGAATTTGATTTGGAACTAAAATTGTTTCATAGACTAAAACATAATTTTAGACCTTATTCTATTAGTTTTCTTTTTAGATCTTATCAATCATAGATCTAATTTTCTAGAATTCAATATATATATACATCATCTCATAGATCTTACTCTATCAATGTTATCATTTTAGATCTCATTTTGTCGTAGATCTAAACTTTTAGATCTCATTCCATTGTTTGGTAAAAAAAAAAGGTTTTCATTTTGAAATTTGTTTTATTTGGATTTCGGTTTGAATGGGAACCGTCGAAATAATTTTACCACATGATTTATATTTCTAGAAGAAATATTTCACAGTTTCTTAGAGAAATAAATACAAAGATAATACGTATCTAGAATATCTATCAAGTCTATATGAAAGAATAAGAACCTGAAATTCATATGTGCGAAGGTGAAAGATTAAAGTTTTCATAAGCTGAAATAAAGCCATGAACAAAAAAATCGAGCAATTCCAGAAGAAGATGTTGATATGTCCATAAGACATAACATAAAAATAATATGTTGAAATAACATTATAAATATGGTAAATACTATTTCCTCGAAGTGAAATAGTATTATGATTCTTATTTCCGAATATAATTATGAAGAACCCTATTGTTTCATTGTGTTTATCCAATATTGAAAACCTGAAGTTCTCAAATAAAATTTATGCATGTAAGTTTGTATTACTAAAATAGGGGATTATATATCAAAACTCTATAAATTTGAGATGTGAAACGTTGCATTATTAGAAAAGCTAATTCAGACTATGGTAAATCCTAACCATGTTTGCAATCAAACCTAAAGTTTGATAATGAAAATCAAATTGTATTATTTAGGATCTAAAGTACTAAACAAAGACTTTACTTTAAAGTAAAATTGGAACCTGAAGTTCCAAAACTGTTTGCAAATAGTATTACCTGAAAAACCAAATAAATGTAAAGAAATTTGTCCACTCTAGAAGTGGTGATAATAAAAAAAATCTCTAGAAGAGATTTGTATATTTAGTAATGATAAAATGTCTCTAGAAGATATTTGGTGTTTTATTAAACCAAATAAATAAGTAGAAATATATTTACTCTCCTGCTCTCTATCTTTTTAATTGAAAATAAGATATTCTAACAGGAAGTTTATTTCCTAATTTTTTTCCTTCTTCCGTGCATCCAATCATGCCTTTCAAAAAGTAAAATATAATAGATAAAATTTTCTTCTTTTGGCTCATCATGTAAGTATTTTGGATTATTCATAAAATGAATGTTAATATTTGTACACACACCAATTATGTTATATTATATATAAAATTCATCCATCTTTCCTCTTTCAACAAAGAGATATTCCAATGTTTACTATTTTGTATGCTTAATCTTTTACCTATTATTGTCATGTCACAAAAATATACTTATTAATGTTATCAATAGCTGTAACTTGTACAACATACTTTTTAGTTGCCAAGTCAAACTATTTTGTTTTTCATGATATTATTCATACATTATGTGATGTACAAATTTCCTCTCTCTGTTTAGCTTACAATATGTAGATAGCCATATATATTAATTCATATATTAATCAATAATATTTAATAATCATTAAATAAAATTAATTGATTAATGAGAATAGTCCAACAAAGATGCATATGAATACTTCATACGTTTATTCTTCTTGTATATCTCTTATTATTGACAAGGATCATAACGCATATACATGGTATATATTTATGTTTCTCATTATTCCAGTTGTTATGAATTAATAAATGGTATTTAATATTGCCTATTCATAATTTTAAATCTGCTTGTGTTATGAAAGTAAACATAGTAAAGTCAGCACAATCTTTGACTATAATTCACCCCTTCTCTACCAATCAATCCATAGAAGGGCCTTTCCATATTCTCAAGGGTAGTTCTGTATTTTCAAGGAAATTAATGAATGCAATTAATGAGATTGGATCTAGTGAAATCAAAAGAATGTAAATAAGAAATTATAGTCACTTTTTATATACTATATTTGGTTGTCTTTTACTATTTTGCAGTAATGTTTTTTCTTTCACTGTAACTACTATCAAATATGGTTTCTTATTTTATGAAATGCGTTGATTATATACCCACGAATAATATTTTGATGCTTATGCATTTTTATTTCCATTTATAGTTGGTGATATGATAAACACAGCCAAACTTGAATTTAAAATTTGGACTTATTAGGAGATAAATTTTTGTCATGGATATTGGATGATGACATTCAATTACAATCTCAATGCTTAGAAAATGCCATTAAAATTGATAATAATATGTCCCAATAGGATAAAATAACGGCTCTTATATTTTTAAGATGTCATATTCATGACAAACTTAAAATAAAACATTTAACTTAAAAAGATCATCGTTACCTATGGAACTCCCTGAAGGAGCGTTATGACCACCAAAATATGGTCACATTTCTAAACACTAGACACGAGTGGTTGAACTTGAAGTTTCAAGTCTTTAAATCTATTTGGAAATACAATTCCTCTATATTTAGAATTACTTCTAAACTAAAATTATGTGAAAGGATTGTCTAGCAATACTAACCTGAAGTTAGATCATTTCTTTGAAGTCGATAAAGGAAACTTCACTAATGATGAAAATCTAAGTGCAACAATAAATGATATGGTCTAATTAATCAATAGTAGCAGCCTGAAGTCTCCTATGTGGATTTTATTTTGTTTCAGTTCAATAAATCAATTTAAAGTTGGCGCTTGTATGTTTTTCCTTTCGTAACTAACTGAAATAATGTACCGATAATGTGGGCTTTAATCAGTAGTCTATTTTAAATTTTTGAAAATTACTAGCATTTATTTATGCTTACAAATTTTAATAGTTGACTAACTATATTGTCTTTAACTCTTAAGATATGGACCATCAATATTTGAGTGATAACATATGCCTACTAGATAGTGCAACTACTCATATGATTTTGAAAAACCAGAAGTTTTTCTTTGAACTATTTGAAAATATTTTAGCAAAAAATTTCAACCATAGGATCTGCTAATATAATTGAAGAGTCCGGAATAGCCCATATAGTATTACCAAATGATACATATATCTTAATTCAAAACATATTATGCTAAAGCAAATTTAAAAGAAATTTGTTCAATTTTGAAAATGAATAGCTATCATATTGGAACTATAATGAAAATGTCAAAGAATATCTTTGCATTATTTCTAAAATTGAAATCTAGAAGCTTATTTTAGAAAAATTGGGTACAATTTCAACTGGATTATATTTCACAAAATTTGGCATAATTGAATCTCATATTTAAACATGAGCCGGAAGCTCACAAATATCACTTGAATGCGTCTTATCAATTGATAAAAGAATTATCCTCCTATTATTAATATGTATGGTGTATTTGCTAGTAGCAATATGATAATGGATCAAAATGAGAATGCAAAGATGATTATTATTTAATGTGACAATGTTCCTCAACATTGAGGGGGAGGACAAAGGGATACAAGTTCATTTTGATCATCAATGTCAAATATTTAGTAACATGTATAATGATGCAAAATATTAAGTAACTTGAATAAATTATTAATAATATCCCTAGTAGACTTTCTCCAATATAGATTTGAATCCCTGAAGGATCAAAATGTGTAAACCACATTTGCAATATGGTACAAAAGTTAGTTCGAAATACTTTTGGACTAAGTAATAAAGATACCAGATAAAAGAGGTGAGTGTTCTTGAAGAAACACTTGAGAGTGCTCTTGAAGAGACCAATGACATGATTGTCAAATTATCCTAGAAGTGGTTTAGGTACCTAAAACATGATAATTGAAGAGATCTCAATAAATCATGTCTAGGACTGACACGAAATAATCATCGATGATAAATTTGTAAAAATTAAAGCGCTCATGTTTATAAATAAATTAAGGATCTTTAATTAAGAAAAAACATGACTGACCATCATGAATCCTTTACTAATAGAGAAATATGGACATGTAGTCCGTAAAGTAGCAAAAGTACTTGAAATGCTTAATATACTTTGAAGGTATAAATATGGTTTAAATCATATTAAATGATGAAAGTATACAAACTCCTGAAGATTATAAATAACTTTGATGGTTATAAAGAAGGCAAAGAACAAGGAGCATAGATTACAACCCCCTTTTAAGTATTGTTGTAATGAAAATCTTGATATAATTCATGATGAGTATATTATTTCCTATTTTTAAGTATCGTTGTTATGAAATTCTTAATATCCATTGAAGTGATAGTTGCGATAGCAAATACTTATTAAAGTATACAAATTTCTAAAGAATATATATAACTTTTGATGCAAAAGACATGAAGTGTAGATTACAAATTTCTTCTAAGTATTGTTGTAATGAAAATCTTGATATACTTCAAGATGAGTAGATTACTTCCTGCTTTCTAGTAATGTTGTAATGAAATTTTTAATATTCATGAAAGATGTATAGTTGCAATGCGCAAAAATAATTTGAAGCACAAAAATGAAAGCACATGAAGTGTTTTTCATAAAAGTAGCATACAAAATGCATAAAATGCAAACCATATTTGGAAGAAACAATCTTAGAAAATTTGATTGTATCGAAGGAAACTATTAGTAAATTGTATTATTAATGAGATTCATATTTATAAATCCAAAAGTATCTATAACCAATTTGAGTTATCGAAAGATGAATATGATTTCAGAGGAAAATTTTAAATCAAGGGGAGCATCCATAAGTATTTTATAATGCACTCTTTTTCCTTAACTAAGATTTTTCCCACTGGGTTTTTATTGGTAAGGTTTTAATGAGGCATTATCTTGATCCAAAAATATCAACTCCCCAGTAACATTTGAAATTAAGTTACAATGTACTCTTTTCCCTTATTTAAGATTTTTCCCACTGGGTTTTTCTTACCAAGGTATTAACGAGGCATTGTCTTGATCTAGAAGAATCAAACGTATTTTCATGAAATAACATCTCAAATATGTTATTTAAGTTAAACTGTATTTTTATCCTTGACTAAGGTTTTTCCCATCGGGTTTTCCTTTGTAAGGTTTTTAATGAAGTATTAAATTGATCCAGAAGTATCAAACTCTATTTCATGCAGTAAATTATTGAAATATGACATACTATATTGTACTCTTTTTTCTTCACTAAGATTTTTCTCCTAGGCTTTTACTTAGTAAGGTTTTAATGAGGCATTAGTTTGATCCAGAAGTATCAAGCTTCATTTAAAGAAACAAGAAAATAAAATATGTCATTATACTCTTTTTCCTTCACTAAGATTTTTCCCATTGGGGTTTTCTTAGCAAGGTTTTAATGAGGCATTTTTTTTGATCCTGAAGTATCAAACTCTTTAAAACGAATATCATTATATGATATCTATGATTTTAAGTTGCACTCTTTTCCTCATTTAAGGTTTTTCCATTAGGTTTTCCAAACAGAGGTTTTTAATGAGGCAGCAGACAATATTCATAACGACTTAATGGAAGTATTAAAGCAAGATAATAATGAGAGGGAGAAATTTTCATGGACACTTCAAATGGAATAATTTCTAGCTACTATATGAGCATTCAAGATTTTGAAGACGCATACTCAAGGGGGAGTGTTATAATATATGTAAATATATTATAGTGAATATGCTATGTACTATTTTGTATTTAGTCCCACATCGTGGGATTAGTTCTATCCCAAGCTCCTAGGCCTTTATATAAAGGAGATAATGTAACGGAAATGTATGATTAATCTCGATAGTAAATAAAATATTTTCTTCCACTTCCTTTAATGTCTTCTTATTCTATAACAGAAAGACAAAAATAACAAAAATAAATAAAACTTAATGAAATAACAAAAACAAACAAAATATTCACAAACCCGACCCACTTTCCTAATTAAAATTGAAAGGAATTCACAATCAAACCACCGCTTATCTTCAGTTTTCTTTTTCTTCTTTTACGAGTAAACTTCCACTATATTAATTTCTCGAATCAATTCTCAATTTTGGTTTTCAGAATCTAACCCAATTCCCAATTTCTCAGCCAGAGGATATTCAAAGGCGAGAAGATGAAAGCTCAAGTTTGTGAAACAATGAGAATTGAGGCAGGAAGAGGAGTATGTGGAATTCAGAGGCGATTGTGGATCAAGGACAGGCGATTCAATTTGCAATTTGAAGAGGTGGTTGATGATTTCGGGTTTCGTGAGATATTCGCCTGTTATCAATTGAGTGTTCGATGTGGGTTTCGATCGAGAATAGGGATGTTCAGCACTGGAAGTAATAGTGGAGAAGGAGGCACCAGGTATGCATGTTGTTGCTTGTATGAGGGAGTGATTGTAAGCAGTTTTTTAGGCAGTAAGTGTTGAAGTTTGGTTTGAGGAATCAGACGAAGCTGACAACATCAAGCAGTTGAGAAGCCGGGGGAGTTGATGGAGGAGTGAAGCTAGTCAGTGGTGAAGATTGCAATATGGTAGTGTGTACTATATGGTGCTGATGCTGTCAGTAGTAATGGAAGTGATGGTGCAAGGCAGTGTTAGTGGTAAAGGAGGATAGAAGATAGTGTTATGATGTACGGTTGAAGGAGGAATTTTGTAAAGTATAGCAGTAAGGAGGGGAGAAACAATGGTGATGGTTGATATTTGTCTGGCGTATAGTGCGCGACAAGGGGAGGAAGCGGTGAAGATAAGTAGTCGCAGTGGTTGTGGTGGTGAGAAGTGAATGAAGTGGTTGGTTTGTTGTGTAATATGAAAGGGGATGTTGGCTGCTGTTGAATGGATATAAGTATAAAGGAGAGACAGTTATGAATGTTGTGATTGGTAGAGTAGGAGTTTGCAAGAATTTGTACTGTTATATTGTGATGATTGATTGAGAGGTAGAAGCAAGGAGGAGTTAGATGATGGTAAGAAGATGGTATTTGAAGTTGTTGTTGTTATACGTCTAGTACATCAAAAGAGAGATAATCAATTATAAACTCGTCTCCTAAGTTTATCAATCAGATTTCCATTACTCTGGAAGTCTGTATTAGCTAAATTAAGCAATAGGTATGTCGTAATTACAACCACAAACTAACAACGAAAGAAATAATAACTATAGCGATAATAACTGTAGCGATAGATCAAACGTTATACTATTTAAATAAAAAATAGTATAACGTAGAAACGAAAATGATATATATAAATAAATATATAAATCAATTAAAAACCTAACCAGTTTGAAGAAGGAAATTCCATCTGAGGTTTGTCGTAACAATTTCCTTTAGACTTTATTTAAAGTCTCCTAAGATACAACAAACGTAGTATGCACGAGATTGTAATCAGTATGTCAACTCTGTGATATATTGTATAGAGCAGTAGAAAAGAAGAAGCATAAGAAATTAGAATTGGAATGGAATGAGAATGTGATCAGGATTCTCTTCTATTTACAATTTCGTCTGCATCCCTTCAAACAATCGCATCCGCTTGACGGGTTTCACCCATTGCCTTTTGAACTGTTACTGTTCGTTAACGGATCGCACCCGCCTGCTCCTCGCATCCGTTCGCGTCGCACTGCTTCTGTTCGCCAACGCTTCTTCAGTCGGGTCGCACCCGTTCGCGTCTAACAGTTCATATCTGCTTCAGAACTTGCACCTCCTAAGTCAATCTGCGTCCGCTTCTGAACAGTCGCGTCTGTTCGTATAGCATGCAACTGTTAGAGACCCCGGCCCAGTTTTGCAGTAAAAATAGGATCATTTAGATCCAAACCTGAACCCGAGCCCACCCGGTTTGGTCGGACGGACGGCGGCGGTGCATGCGTGTGTGATGGTGATGCATGATCTCCTTCCTCACAACGAAGCAAACATTTGGGTGCCCCAAGGCCCCAACCCCTTCATTAGAAAGCAATTAATATACTTAGTTTTAGTTTTGTGATCGCAACCATTAAGAGTATCCTACATATACCCCTCTTGTTATTTCTAAGATATGGTCATCACTGAAAAATATAGTTTTAACCTTTAAATACTTCTGTAGGTATGCATTTATATTGTGCACCATAGCAATGGAGTTGGATTATGTCCACGAAAATGCATTACGTCTTGAGTTACTCAGAACTGGTTTGCCTATTGATCTTGGTCCGTGGGATCTCCAGTCGCTAGGATAGGTTTCCGTATAAGATAACTCTTGATGGTTTAGGCTTTTAAACCCATTCCCCTCGATACGCAGTCAATTTTCTCTCTTGATAAACCTTTAGTAAATGGATCCGCTAGGTTATCATTTGTTCTCACATAATTTATGGAAATAATCCCATTTGAGAGTAACTGCCTAACTGTGTTATGGCGTTGACGAATGCATCGTGACTTTCCATTATACACAAAGTTGTACGCTCTGCTTAGCGTAGCTTGGTTATCACTATATATGCATATGGCCGGTACAGGTTTAGGCCAAAATGGAATATCTTCTAAAAACTGACAAAGCCATTCTGCTTCTTTGCCTGCTTTATCTAAAGCGATGAACTCTGATTCCATAGTGGACCGAGCTATGCATGTTTGTTTAGTTGATTTCCATAGCGCTGCTGCCCCTGCTAAGGTAAATACATAACCACTCGTTGATTTTGATTCCTCTGAATCAGCAATCCAGTTTGCATCATTTTATCCTTCTAAGACGGCAGGATATTTTCCATAATATAAGGAATAATTTGTGGTATTTTTTAAATATCCAAGCACTCTCTTAGTGCTTTCCAGTATTCTTTTCCTGGATTGTTTGTATATCTGCTCGGTCTACTTACTGCATAAGCTATATCTGGTGTTGTGCAATTCATGAGATACATGAGACATCCTATTACACGAGAGTATTCCAGTTGCATTACACTCTCATTAGTGTTTTTATGTGGTACTTCCGATGGATTAAAAGGTGTTCTTACTCCTTTAATTTCAAAATTTCAAAATTTTTCTCACTCTATCTACATAGTGTGACTGAGATAATTCAATTCCATTAGGTGTTCTTATTATTTTGACTCCCAAAATAACGTCTGCAACTCCTAAGACTTTCATATCGAAATTGCTAATTAACATCTTCTTTATGGTCTCTATTACCTGAGTATTTGGACCAAATATTAACATATCGTCTACGTATAAACAAATTATCACATATGATTATCCAATTTGTTTATAATAAACACACTTATCGCATTCATTTATACATAAACCATTTCTCATCATGACACTATCAAATTTTGCGTGCCATTGTTTTGGAGCTTGTTTTAGTCCGTATAATGATTTTACTTATCTTCAAACTTTATTTCCATTTCCTTTGGAAACAAAATCTTCAGGTTGCTCCATGTAGATCTCCTCATCGAGATCTCCATTTAAGAATGCCGTCTTTACATCCATTTGATGAATTTCTAGCTTATAGATCGATGCAATTGCTATTAGCATTCTTATAGAGGTTATTCGTGCTACCGACGAATAAGTATCAAAGAAGTCTACTCCTTCTTTTTGACGATATCCTTTGGCCACTAATCTGGCTTTATACTTGTTTATAGAGCCATCTGTTTTCAGTTTCCTCTTGAAAACCCATTTACAGCCAATAGGTTTTATTCCAGGTGGAATATCAACAATTTCCTAAGTTTTATTACTTAGAATTGAATCAATCTCAGTTTGGATTGCTTCCTTTCAACATGAGGATTCAGAAGATGGCATGCTTCCTTGTACGTTTGAGGTTCGTGTTCTAACACATATGTGAAAAAATCCGAACCAAATGTCTTGGAAGTCCTAGCCCTTATGCTTCTTCTTGGTTCAACTTCCTCGATTTTATGATGAGTTTCATCTTCATGTGAATTGCTTGATTCTTCTCTTGTCCTTTTAGAGACATTATTCCCTTCATTCCTTTTGTGCGGAAACACATCTTCAAAGAATGAGGCATATCTAGATTCCATGATTGTATTTACATGAATATTAGCTATATCAAACTTGAATACCAAAAATCTGTAGGCACTACTATTTTGGGATGACCCTAAATAGTGACAATCTACTGTTTTTGGTAAAATTTTGACTTTCTTGGAAGGCGGAATTGGAACTTTTTCCAAGCACCCCCGCACTTTGAGGTATTTAAAACTTGGTTTGTGTCCTTTCCATAACTCATATGGACTTGTTCCTGTTTTATTATGAGGAACTTTGTTAAATATGTGATTAGACATATTTAAGGCTTCCCCCAACAAGTTCGTCGGTGGACCGGAGGCAAAAGCTTGGCATTGATCATGTCTTTTAACGTTCTGTTTTTCCTCTCGGCTACACCATTTTTTTGTGGTGAATATGGAGCTGTTGTTTGATGAATTATACCATTTTCGGCACAGAACTGTTCAAATGGTGATTCATATTCTCCACCTCGATCAGATCTCAATATCTTGATCTTTTTATTTAACTGATTTTCTACCTCAGCTTTGTACTTCATAAACGAAGTAATTGCTTCATCCTTAATATTTAAAAGATATACATAGCAATATTGTGTATAGTCATTAATAAAAGTGATAAAGTAATTTTTTCCACCTCTTGTAGGTAATGATTTAAAATCATATAAATTTGTATGAACCAAACCTAGTGGCTCGGTGCTTCTATCAGCAGATTGAAATGGTTTTTTTAACCATTTTTTCTTCTACATATGTCTCACATTTGTAGTTCTTATCTACTTAGAATTTTGGAATTAGTCCCAAGTTTGATAATGTTTTCATTTTTCTGAAATTTATGTGTCCCAATCAATTATGCCATAGTAAAATTTCATGCTCAAGCAAGTAAGAAACTTTAATTTTATTAATAGCACAATCAGAATACATAGTTTTATTTCCGATAATGGCAACATTTGCCTTGAATAGGCCATCACATAAATATCCCCTTTCGATATATATTCCAGCTTTGGACAGAACCATATTGCCTGACTTGAATACCATTTTGAATCCTTTCTTTAATAGTACTGCACCAGAGATAAGATTCTTGCGTATGCCTAGAACGTGGAGCACGCCATTCAACTTGACAGTTTTTCCAGAAGTAAACTTGAGGATTACCGTGCCACTTCCTTCGATCATGGATACTGAAGAATTACCCATAGAGTTTTTCTTCGTGATCGAATTTCTGTTATGTAGAAAACATGGATTTATCAGAGCAGACATGACGAGTAGCGCCTGTGTCTACCCACCATTGGTTAGGATTCTGAACCAAATTGCATTCAGATACAACTGCCGAGAAGTTAGACTCGTCTAATTCCATGTTTTCTACTATATTTGCCTCTATGTTGCGTTCCTTTTTGTATGCAATCTCTAGCGGCATGTCCAACTTTTCCACAAACCCAACATTCGCTATTAAACTTTTTGGTTCTTTTGTTGTCTTTTGATTTGTTGTCTGAAGCTTTTGTTTTCTTCTGAATTTTTTTTTTGATCTTTGAATCTTCAGCCACTAATGCCTCCTCGCTTGGTTTTTTAACTCCATGGTTATCTGCCTCAATTTTCAGTCGGACTATGAGATCCTGTAAAGAAATTTCCTTTTTCTTATGCTTTAGATAGTTGCGGTAATCTCTCCATGACGGCAGCAGTTTTCCCTTGATCGCTTCAACCAAAAACGATTCCCCAACCTTATGACCTTACACTTCGAGTTCATGAATAATGATTTGCAGTTCATGTAGTTAAGCAGTCACTGGTTTGGAATCAACCATCTAGTAGTCCATGAATTTGTCTACAATGAATTTCTTAAGACTGATATTCTGCATCTTATACTTTGTGGCAAGCGCATTCCAGAGTGCTTTTGCTATCTTTAGAGGCTGATATATTTTGTATAGCACCTTGTCGAGATAATTCAGAATATAATTTCGGCATAGAAAATCGGAACGCTTCCACATATCAACATCTGATTCCTTGCCTGATGCAGGAATCGGTTCCTCCTCCTCGAGATAGCGTTGCAGACCGAGTGTGGTGAGATAAAATAACATCTGATTCTGCCATGTTAGAAAATCGTCACCATGTCGTTTAAAAAGATCAGGCCTGTTGTGTGCAGTAGTCTTTGTTGAGATCTCTACCGTTGCATCTCTGTTTTAGTTAAAACAGGAAAGTCTGAAGATGTTATATGTCTAGTATACCAAAACAGAGAATAATTACTTATAAACTAATCTCACAAGTTTATCAATTAGATTTCTACTACTATGGAAGTCTTTATTAGCTAAATTAAGCAATAGGTATGTCGTAATTAAATTACAACCACAAACTAACAACTATAGAAATAATAATTATAACGATAGATCAAACGTTATACTATTTAAATAAAAAATAACATAACGTAGAAACGAAAATGATATATATAAATCAATTAAAAACCTAACCAGTTTGAAGAATGAAATTTCGTCTGAGACTTGTCATAACAATTTCCTTAAGACTTTATTTGAAGTCTCCCAAGATACAACGGACGTAATCTGCAAGAGATTGTAATGAGTATGTCAACTCTATGATATATTGTATAGAGAAGTAGAAAAGAAGAAGTAGAAGAAATTAGAATTGGAATGGAATGAGAATGCGATCAGGATTCTCTCCTATTTATAATTTCGTCCGCATCCCTTCAAACAGTCGCGTCCGTTGACGGGTCGCACCCATTTCCTTTTGAACCGCTACTGTTCATTAACGGGTTGCAACCGCCTGCTCCTTGCATCCATTCGCGTCGCACTGCTTCTGTTCACCCACGCTTCTTCAATCGGGTCGCACCCGCTCGCGTCTAACGGTTCGTACCCGCTTCAGAAGTCGCACCTCCTTAGTCAATCCATGTCTGCTTCTGAACAGTCACGTCTGTTCATATAGCCTTCAACTGTTAGAGACCCCGGTCCAGTTTTGCAGTAAAAATAGGATCATTTAGATCCAAACCCAAACCCGGCCCGGTTCGGTCGAACGGTGGCGGCGTGCCCACGTGTGTGGTGGTTATGCATGATCTCCCTCCTCACAACAAATCAAACATTTGGGTGCCCCAAGGCCCCAAACCCTTCATTAGAAAGCTATTAGTATACATATCTTTGTTTTTATATTTGGCGATGTGGGACAAGTGTACTTCATTTACACTTTGTATTTAGGAATTCCAACAGCTGTTACTGGTGGCAGCAATGTAGTTCAGGGAAATGGTATGTTGGGCAACCAGTGGTGGTTGTATTCTTTTTGGTGGAGTATTTTCTATAGGATTTGGGGTTGGCGAATTTCAGAGGAGGTCGATGTTGTTGTGATTGGGGGTTTTGGTGACCAGTCGTCTGCGGTGATGGTTTGAAGTGGTTTGCATGCTACAATGGCTAGTCAGGTGAATGATGTTTGCACTGTGATATGGCAGAGTTGAAGTAGAGAAAGAGGAAGACAACGGTGTTTATGAGGAAGGTTGAAGAGGTATGCGCAAGTTCAGTTGAAGGTGGTGACAGCACTGTCGAGGGAAGTTATGTGATGTTTTTAAAGTGGTAATGCTTAGTCTGGCAGAGGCGTAGACAGATAGGTTTGATGGATGAGTTTGGATGGTCGACGGGAGAATAATGGGGGTTCTATCAGCCATTGTATTTTTTGATGGCCGGGTGACAGTTATGGTTGTATGTGTATGGCAGAACTGGGTAGGTTGTGGATGTTTTCAGCAAGTGAGTTTTTGGTCAGGAAATGATGGTATTGGCAGTGATGAATGATGGTAAAGGTGTTCGGTGATATGGCGACGAGGAAGACTTGAATGGACAGATAGTATTGACTATAATGATGGTGAAGTAGTGTAAATTGGCAGTAATGTGGTGTTAGATTTTGATAGATGATATGCACAATGGTGATCAAGTGGAAATGAAGTTGTAGTTTCCAGTTGTTTGGTTTGTGGGGTGAAGGTATGGTCTGCTGTATGTAGTTTTGTTGGATGGTTGTGAGCTGTCAATCTCTGTTTGTCTGATGTCTGGCGACAAATGTGAACAGGTAGTAACGTGTACGGGCAGTAATATAAGGCTGTGAGATTGAATGGTATAGATGTTAAGAAGTGAAGCAAGGTTGACAGTAGGAGTGGTGGTTTGAAATGAAGGTTGTGGTGGTTGTAGTGAAACAGGGGATGGTCGGGCAGTAGTTTTGTAAGGTAGTTGTAGGATGTTGTTTGGTAGCAGGTTTGTGGGAGATTGAAATGATTATTGAGGAGGTGAAGTTTCTGGTGAAGGTGTTGTTTGTGATAGTCGTAGGTTGTAGCTGTGATCGACAATGCAGTTGGAAGCGGTAGTTGTTTGGTAACTGTTTGTTTATGTAGTTGTTGTTTGTGCAGTTGGAAGTTGGGTGAAAATAGGTGATCGATGAAGAAGTTTAAATGCATAGAGGAAGAAATGTAAAGGAATGTAGAGGAAGAATTTTAGAGGCTAGTTTGATAAAGTTGTCTGATGTAATATGAGGAATGCATTGTAAAATAGAAAAGAGAAAAAGAAAGATGTAATAGAAAAATGTAGATGCTAATGTAAATGCAAATGAATAAAACTTATTTTCGAAATGAAATTCTATCTTTTTAAAAAAAAAAGTAAAATAAAAATACAAATAAACAAAAGCAACTAGAGACCACGACAAACACACAAACAAGATTGAAAACAAAAATCGCGCAAATACATAATAATTATTTTAAATGCAAACAAACACACAAAAATCAAACAAAATAATTCGAAGAATAGAAAATTAAAATCAAGAAAACTCCCCGGCAACGGCGTCAAAAACTTATTTAAAGACTGAATTTCTATCGAGTTAGAAAACTGCCGAAAAATTTATAATAAAATTTATACCGTAAGCGCACAACGTACAATTCTAGTACGTGGTGAGTACGAGTCGATCCATAGGGAATTGTTGATTTTAAATCTCTATTCAATCAAATTAACAAAAGTTGAAAGTGATTAGCTAGAAAATGTAAGAAAAGTGACAAAAAAGTGATAAAAATATGAGAGTAGAAAAACAATTTAGGGATAAATTCACTCTCTAGATCACATAGTTCAAAAAACATGAAATTATAATCCCTTTTTTTATCATTAGTGAATTTAAACGATGTGTTTATCATAAGTATGACTTATTTGTGCTATTGATTAGCTCAACTTAGGACATCAAACTATAACACAACCTTTAAACCACTTTTAATTCTCATGAAAAATAACAAGAAGTTGAAAATGAAATCTATTTTAAGCATGACCTATTAACTATCATTTAGAAAAATAGGCCATCAAATTTTGATTTAAACATTCACTTCTTTGCCATAATCATATATATATGAAGAGGCGATTTGTGATTCATATGACTAAGCATAGCCATTATTTTGAACAACATAAGCTATCAAACTCAATACTAAACACAAAATTACATAAACATCAATTTTCCATGAAGCATAAAAAGAGAGCATAACATCAAAATGTTGCATCTACATAGTAAAGAGCTTCTTTACCCCTAAATTGAAGGGATTAGTCATCAACAAATGTAGCTTACGACATGGAATAAACAAGAAGAAAAAGAGAGCAAAATGAAAAGAAAAACTAATATACTTGCATTAAAATCAAACTACACTACTTGCGAGAAAGGAATGAAGCACGTAAATAAAAGAGAATATTAATGAACATTACATAAAAGAAAGGAAAAGTTACATAAAAAGAAATATGGCTAAGTAGCCATGAAAAGAAAGAAGAGAGCTTGTGTTTTATTTTGAGCCTAAAACTCACTAAGAGGAATAGCAGGATTACATGAAGATATGGGGTATTTATACAAGTTAGAAACTCTAATTCATTTTTTTGGGGAAGTCCCAAAATACCCTTGAGGTAGTGTGGTGGCCATGTTGTCATTAGCTTCAATAATCACCATTAAGTGCGAATGAAAGTGTAATGGCCATTAGCATGTGGATTAGCTTCTAATTTGCACATGAAGGAAGGTGGGTAAGTGGGGTCCTCCATGATCATGGCCTTGAATTATTTTCATCTCCATTCCTTTGTATTCACTCTTGTGCATGTATATATCTTCATGAATCCACTTGTATATGAAGCCAAATTCCTACAAAATAATACAGAAATTTCCAATTAAACCTTCTCAAATTAATATATGATCAAGAATGATCATTTTACCCCTATATGGAGATGAATATGTGACAATTTGAAAATAATTTGAATTTGGTTTAACATGTGAAAATACCCAATATGATCATTTATTTAATTCAATTAGATTAAATATAGTGGTAAAAATATGCACATTTACGTGCGCATCATTGTTCACTGATCTCACATCATTGAAGTGTCTCTTCTCCATGAAGGATCGTAACCTTCGCCAGCAGCGATGGCTATAATTCATGGCCTCCTATGACTTTGGCATTTCCTATATACCTTTAAGGGAAATGCAGTTGTTAATGTTTTGAGTGGAAGACATAACTGTTTGGGAAAAATATTCCCCGAGTGGACATCGCTTGAGTTTATTGCTTTTTTTGACTTCAGAAGTCGATTTGAGCCAGTTCCAAAGATGATGACCAGTTGGACTATCATACCTACTTTGATTTAGCAGATCAAAACTAGTCAGATGCGTGAAGATAGAATATTAAAGGTCATGGCTAATATTGTCTATAGAGGTGATATAGTATGGATTCAATCGTGATGATTGGCTCCGTATAGATGAGATATCGTTTGTTCCTGATGTCTTTAGGTTGAGGGATGAGGTGCTATGTGAGTGCGCTCATTTGAGATTGACTATACATCCTACTGATAATAAAATGGACCATGATACGAGGTATACATTTTACAAGGAAGGGATGAAGAAGGTTGTCACGACATTCATTTTGAGATGAATGAATTGTCAATCAGTAAATATTGAACAAAAGAAGCCAAGTGGTTAATACAACGGCTTGAGATTCCTAGGTGGAAATGGGAATAGACATTGATGGACTTCATCTATGGAAGGCCAAAGACTAGAAGAGACCACGACAACATTTGGCTCATAGTCTATAGATTGACGAAGAATGCTAAATTTATATTCTTTAAGTCCAGTAGAACGACATCTAAATTAGTTGAGTTATATATGAAATGGATAATGTGATTTCATTTTGTGCCATGAGTATTGTAAGTGGATGGAACCCGTTGTTCACTTGTGGGTTTTGGGAGAGCTTACAAGAGCCGTTGGGAAATTTGGCATCAAGTCGGCTAGATGTTATCGACACTGAACCGAAAACTTTGATACCTCAGAGGCCCATTTGTACTATTAGATGTGTTACGAACCTGGTTAGAAGTAAGGCAATATGTAGTAAAGGTTCAGTGGAGTAAAAGTGAAGGCAATAATATATGGAAGACCTAGAAGAACACGAGGACCACCTATCTGGGGCTCTTCACTTGGTGAGATTTCATTTCTCGTTAGCTTTCATATTGGATATCATATTTGATGTGTTATACTAGATAGTTTCTTCATGCTAGGATGAACATGGATTTTACTTTTTAGTATTTGATCTTATAATGCTTGTTTGATGTTTGATTGTTGGCACTTGATACAATTACTTTGCTTATATAGTTGTTAGGCATGTAGGATAGTTATGACTTGATATAACGTATTTATTTGAGATGACTTTCATACAAACGATTTAGTATATTTAAATATATAATGATGTTGCTATTATGTTTAATCCTCTTTGTTGAGTATATATTCTGGTACATGGAAGCAACTGTTAGCTACTTGGACTCTTAATCGCTTTTAATCACATCTAAATGGTACGCCCTTGCTATAAAAGAGGTATGTAATGTTTGTAGTGTAGAATTGGATATATATGTTTGGTTGTCCTTGGAAACAAGATATAGTGTTAGGAAATATCCCATAGGATAGAAATTCATGTATAGAGTTTTGTGCATACCGACGAATTCAAAAGCGGAAGATAATGGACTTAGGTATATGTTTCGAATTTCAGGGTGGATGCCAGACATTTTCATTTGGTTAATACTTAACCATTTTTGGTTAAATACATGACCAAAGTGTTCATTATTGAATACTCTAGAGTCATTGGTAACTTCCACTAGTGATGATGGCCAATTTGGCCGATTTTGTCATTAATATGGAGAGGCTTTGAGAAGCATGACGTGATGGTTCATTCGTTCGACATTTGATTTTGATATTATGGCTTATTGACGAGTAGTATTGATGATAACGCAAGGATGCAACAATTCGATGCGATGACGTTGAGACTAAATAATGATGATTTCGTTATAGGAATATACAGTTTTGATGGTGGATAGTTGTACTTTGGGATGTAGAGCTGAGGATGACAAGTTGGATTAAAGGAACTGTTAGGTGATGGCTCTAGGACATAGGGCAGTATTCTACATGTTGTTGAGAGAAGAGAATTGTCCTAATGGCAGTGGCTTCATGATGGGAGTCGTGTAATTCCATGATGGGATGTGCTATAGATGACATGTGCAAAGGGATTATTGACACTTGAAGGTTCATAGGTTACTCATATGGAGGGATAAACACTGGGTACGTGGTAGTTCATGGAGCATGGTGGCTCTTTATTCTAGATAAGAAATATCATTTGATTCGTTGGTCCTTAAAAAAAGAAATAAGCAAGGTTCCGTCATTGAGTGAAAAAATGGGAAATTCATGATTTGGCAGATTTGGATTCCTATATATCCACAATGCTCAAGGCTCTAGGCTGAGTAGCAGGAGCAACTTTTCATTTGTTATGAGCCCAAACAATGGATTCAATGTGTTCTTGCCAATAACCACGGCCGCTGAATAGAAACATGAAACTAAAAGCCCAAACAAAATGAGCACCTAAGAAAAAAATGTGTATACCTAGACTTATGTGGTGATGAGTCCATTTTCCTAGCCGACTAATTGGCATGGATTTAAGTACCGAGGAACCAGGACATTGAGTAGTCCATTACTATGGCAGGTCATTTGAGCGATCATATATCCAACGCACTAAGTGAGTAAATGTGAGAATGGATGATGGATGTCATTTTTGCTTTGGTTGCTTATCACCCTACGGATGTCACATGATGTAGATATCATCGATGTAGATACCTAGACATTCATTAGTACTTTGATCTATAGTACACCTATGATGACAATGATATAGAGGAGCATATACCTTATGTTATATGCTAACTCTTTGGATGCAAGGACATGTCAGTTATGATTCTCCAAATGCTCTGTTTAGTATGCTATATCAACTTTTATAGTATTTTGAGATTGTTTATCGCTCACACCATACTATTTTCTAACTCGAAATTTTATGATTTTCTTCTTATTACATTGGGTACTCTTAAATGATTAGACTAGATAGCATGCCTAAATGGTACATGGAGTTCTGCAGATGGACTTGCAGGAGGCAACGCTTTCTTATACTTATACTTAGACTTATTATTGCATATTCTGCAGTCTGGCACTATGGGCCTCAACGATGTTAACTTACTATTATTAGAGACATTTTATCAGTTAATTTTATTTATAAGGTATATAAACTTTATTAATGTTTTGTATAAGTGTGTAAGCCTACGTACTCTGATTATGTGGTTCACGTAGTTAACTGTCTCGCCTGTTTTATATTTGTGATGACTATTATATTTTATTGGATGCGGTGTGAGATATACAGCAGGTTGTATGATTGTTTGATGTTTTCTTTCTCGTCTTTTCTCTTCTCTTCTCTTATATTGCTTTTCTTTAATTCTTTCCTTTCCCTTAATAATCGTCCAACATTGACTGGATGCTCGAATAATGCACTATTCGGTATATAAGCATCGGAGGTGTAGGATGGTTGTTACACCAATGTTGTCTGTTTGTAGACAACATTGGTTCTTAGAAGGTTGGGAGTCGATTTTCCCCGTCGACTCGGTGGTTTGGACCTTCTTGATATTACCTATTTCTAGGAAACTCATATTCTAGAAGGGTCGGGGTTGATTTTCCCTATCAGCACAGTGGTTTGGACCTTCCTGACATTCCCTATTTCTAGGTAACAACGGCTATCAAAAGGTTGAGGGTCGATTTTCCCATCGACTCGGTGGTTTGGACCTTCCCAACGTTGCATGTTTTCAGGAAATAATAGTACTTAGTAGGTTAGGGGTCGATTTTCCCCGTCGACCCAAATGGTTAAGACCTTCCAGACAGCGCTTGTCTTCGAGCATTAACGAATTATCGAAGGTTCAAGGTCGATTTAATCTGTCCTCCCAAATAGTTAATACCTTCTAGACATCGCTTGTCTTCGGGCAATGTCGAATTATGAAAAGTTCGGGGTCAATTTAACTGATCGACCTAAATGGTTAAGACCTTCTCGACATCGCCTGTCTTTGGGCAACGCCGAATTCTTGATGGTTTAGGGTCGATATAACCTGTCGACCCAAACGGTTAAGTGTCCAGGCGCATTGTTCATTATTCAAGGACTCATGAGAATTTCCTTGACTGCATTGCTAATCGTGCAGCACAAAAGTTTTACTTGTAAGAATGGGATTCCGCTGGTTTAAGATGCTGAATTTATTCATGAGTTGAGAAAGTGGCAAGTATTGCCTTATGACATTGTCCCGTGATCCTCGGGAGCTTATTTGTGAAAACAAAATAAATGAAACTAGATATAGTCAAGGGAAGTAGCACCACGGTAAGTTGCTATTCCATTTTCATGTGATTGGCTAGCTTGAATCTCATTTGATAACAATTTTATTGTTAATTTATTTAGGCCCTTCTTCGCCAAGTACAGATTGACCTCCTTAGGCGGGTGGCCATTGGGATCTTGCGGGTTTACAACCATTCATTGGTTCTATAACATATCGTTGGAGCATGTTATTCTTTATCATCTTCTATGTAAGATTCCTCAAGTGTCGGCATTCATTAGTGTTGCCTATGCCTTTCGTGGAAGCAACAGTACTTCCCAGAATGTTTTTCCTACTCCGTCGCTTACCTCTTGGGTGGTTTGATATATTGCTTAGTTTCCTGAGTAGCAAGATATATATTCTCCGAGGTATCACTCAAAGTCGTATAATCCTCTGGTCCGAAGTTTCTTGGACATTTCTTATTCTCATAACACTTACCCCCAGAGTTTCGAATCCTTTTCTTTTGATTAGCAGAGTTTCCAGCATTAATTGCAACGTTGCTCTGAAAAACATCCATTGACTGCCCAGAGTTTCCAGCATTAATTGCAACGTTGCTCTGAAAAACATCCATTGACTGCCCGTCATCATTCTTTCCTTTAACCATACTTGCTTCCTTCAATCGTAGAAATTGGTTTCCTTTCTTATGAAATTCTTCTATAGTTGTTGGCTATTTCATACTTAATCACCTTCAAAATTTGTATCCAGATGGATGCCCGGCCTAAAGCCATAAATACCAAATCTTCCTTTGGATTGTTGACCTTCGCCATAGCAATGTTATATAGGTTCAGGAACCCCTTTAGTGACTCTTTGGGTCCTTGAGATAAGCTTGACAAGGACACTACATCTAGGCCTGTAAATAGATACTTTTGGATACAGATAGTGCCATATCCGCATTCGTATCCAAAATCATTTTTAGATATCAGATATTAGTATCCACGCATACAGACGAATATTTGATATTTATCGGATATTCTTCGACCAGTTCACAACCGATAAATCTGAAAAAATAAATAGAAAATTTTGATTTATTATGAATATATTTTTGTACTAAACAATAAAAAAATATAGCAAGTAAAATAATTTTGAGCGGTAAAAATTGATTTCTAGATACATTTTAATTTTTTTACCTAAATAAAATAATAAACGACAATCATTATATGTACTAAAATACATAAAAATAACTATAATCTTCATAAAAATCGGACAGAAAATTATCGGATACAGCATGGCTATATCCTTATCTATGTTCATTTCCGTATCCATATTCGTTTTTCGGATATGGGATAATTTTTTATATTTCGGATATGGATAAGGACAGATTTCGGATTTTTCAGGTCCATATTAATAGCCTTAGTCTACATCCTCTGGTCGGGTAGCATGGGGCCTAAACTGCTCCAGGAACTTCTTAGCCAACTCATCAAAGGTAGACATGGACCTCAGTTTGAGCCTGGTAAACCACATAGAAGCGATTCCTTCCAAGAATATAGGAAAATATCTGTAGTAAACAACATCCGTAGCTGTTGCTCCATCTATATGCCATTTGTACTTGAGAAAGTGTTGCCTCGGGTCGATGGTTCTATTGTATGATGGAATTGTAGGCATCGTGAACTTTCCAGGATACTCTTCTTTTAGGATATTTTTGATGAACCGAGTCCTACTTGGTGTGGAACCCAATCTTCATTCTTTCTGCGTTTGCTTTCCTCTACCAACCGTTTTACCATATCACCTATGTACTCTTCTCTAGCATGGTAATTCAAAGGTCGACTGTTAGGAGCTATGCTGAGCATTTGGCTCTGCAAATGGTCTAAGATTGTCGGTTGACATCTACGTCCTCCAGTCTCTAGGAAAACCCCTCCTTGGTGTTTTGTGGACGTGTGGTTGGTTGAGCTACGATTGTCTAAACGCCATCTCCATTAGCATTAATATACAACCCCAAACCATCATCATCAAATTCACTTCTTCATTAGAAACCACTATTGCATTAACATCATGTGCGCCATTCTTCCCAAAATTCATGTTAGTACCGAGAGGAAACCTCTCGGCATCGGTTCATTTTTTATGGAGGGTGGTGGATAATTTTGCTCCCTCCTACGAGTCCTTCTGCAACCCTAGTGATTCTTGCCTTCTATTTTTGCTTTCCGTATCTTCCTTTTTGGCCAAAAACAAAGAATACTCTTGTCCCATGGGAAATGAAGTTTTCCTTCTAACTCTCTTAGTCCTCGGTGGTTGTAAGGTTAGCAAAGCATCCTTCTTATTATTTAGAGCTTTCTGACTATCCACCATCTTCTAGTTTAATTCCTGTAGCTTTTATCAAGCTCTCCTTTGATAACTACTTCTTGTTGAGTAGAGGATCCTAGAATTGCCAGTTGATTTTTAATTTCAATTTGCTGAGCATTCCATTCATAACCTTCAGCCACGACTCTTGAGAATCTATTTGATCTCGTTGGTGCCATGACTTTCTATTAGCAATCGTTCAAGTTCTTGAAACAAGTTTTATGGATCTAATTTCAAGATTCTTCCAATCCAAAGTAGAGAGCTAGATCTAAGTTTGGTTCAGTTTTCTCAGTGAAAGCACCAAAATATTAATGCCAAAAATGGATCAATACCCGAGGATTGTAGGGATTCTGTGCGACCTAGAGCTAGCTGATAACAGTAAAATAGCAGAAAAAGAACAACAAGACACCGAATTTTATAGTGGTTCGACAAACCCTAGCCTACGTCCGCTTTATAGTTTTTTTGGTTGATGTTTACAGCAAATTAGAGTCACTAGTACAAGGGGTTGACATGTTCTTAAGCTTAGAACTATCAACAGTGTTTTTCTAGGTGCATACTTTGAGGGGGAGATAGGATATGAAGAAGTAGTAGAATTCAAGATCTTCTTCTAGCTGTATAGAGCAGATATTTGTAGGGAAACGACTCTACAGATCCAGTGGCCAGAATAAGTCGAAGTCCAGAAGCAAGATGCACAAATGAGCATGAGGCCCCATAAGCAAAATTAACCTCTCGGTACCAAGAGGTTCCTCTCGTTACCGAGTGGTTTTGATTGGCGCAAGTCCAAACTTCTTCCTTACATTGTCCTTCCATCTCCAATTCAATGCATTCCAAACTCTTTTCCATAGTCATTGAGTTATTCATGACGATTCTCCCATTAACACTTATATTATCCTTCTTTTTTTGCTTTCTTCTAATCAATCTTCAAGGTTGCTTGATTAATCTCCAAGAAAAGCACTTGATAATGAATAGTTGGAGCAGAGTATGATGTGTATGGGTTTGTAGTACCAAAATAAGAGGAAAAACCTCTTGGTAATAACTGGCTTACTTAGCTCCATTGCCTTTTCAACTTGTTGTGTTACTTCATACTATCATACTAGAAAGTTCTAATCATGCTGGAGTGAATCATGAAGGTGAAAACCATGTTAGTGAAAATCATGAGCTTTGAGTTGGGGTTGACCTGACTCGGTGTCGATCCGAGTGGTTTGTGCGTTCTTTTCAGGCCTTGCTTAGAGAGCCGTCCAAAGATTGGAGTGCTTTGAGTTTTATTTGGGAGTTTTGTTCATATGACTTGAGTTCGACTAGGTAACGATGGCTTAGAGTCCGTCCTGAGAGTTTTATGTATCTGACCTGAGTTCTAATCAGTAGTGATTGCTTGGAGTCTGACCTAAGAGTTTTGAGTGGCCGACATGAGAAAATACCACTCGGTACCGAGAGGTTTGTTGAAACCACTTGAAACCGAGAGGTTTGTGTCCGACGCGGGCCTATATCGAGTTTGACTCAGGCCAGACTCCAAGTCATATCGTCCTAACTTGCTATTTACAACTCAAGCTTTCCATTATTTTTACAAGGTTCATTTCAAGTACAACTTGAGTCTGACCCAGGCACCAATTTGAAAAAATTTAATATACTTTTCCCACTCATTTTTTGGTATTTCCTTTTTCTTGTTTTTATTATGTTTCCAAAGTCCTTTAATCATTTTGTCTTTATCTTGATGTTCTAATTCCAGTGAGAACCAGATTGGTCTGAATGTCGGATTACAAAGTGCATCAGGTTTAAATACTATTTTAAAATTGAAATAAAGAGTTTATACATCCCGAATATCCAAAATAAACTCTATGACAATGTATCAAAATACAGGTACTGACATAGCTTCATAGTACTGCATATCAGAATATAAGCGGTAGCCAACTCCAAAGTATAGATATATAATAGTGTAGCCTCCTGTTTGTACTCCTCATACAGCTCCATGCGCAATCCAGACCTATTATCCCTAATTTACTTATTTAAGAGTAACCGAGATAATAAAAAGTAAAGCATAAAACATCGGGTTAGAAAACAGTCCGGTGCATGCAATACGTCATCTCAAAAAACTATAAAAACAGTATACAATAAATAGGGGCCTAGGGTATGAAGAACCATACCCGACTATTCCTATATCCAAAGAGTTAGCACATAACAAAAATAGTATGCTACTCTATAACTATCATACAGGTATACTGCAACCTAAGTATGACAATGGGTGTCTAGGGGTACGAATCCTCAATACCTATCTCTAGGGTCATCCCTAGAGTAATAGACTATGGAAGAAGACAATCAAAGCAACCATAGCATCCATAAAACAAGTCTTTCCCATGCCAAGAACTAATGGAAATCCCAGTTTTCAGTGTACTCATTCTATCCCAATGCTGATACTAGACCCTTTCCCATGATCCAGTGTAAACGAATCAAAACAACCGATCTTGGGTAGCCTAACAAAGTACCCATGAGTGTCCCCACAATAACCCTACTTTCGAGTACATCAAAAACAGTTCGAATATCAACAATCCCATAGCCCGCATATTCGAGTCCATTATGTGCTTTTTCTGGATTCTATTATCTTCAAGCAACCATTCCACATTCCTTCATTCAATGATAGAATCATTCAACATTCAATCCATGGGTCAAACTTCTCAGAACCCGCCCTTTATGGATAACCGCTCTCACGGCTCCCTTCAACATCAAGCCCCCATCATCGAACCAAACTCCATTCACCATCGATTTACCATCATCAAAGTCCTAAATCTAACCCAAAATCATCCGCCCTTACTACAAGCGTACTTCGAAGAACCACCTAGTGGCCCAAATTCTGCCCTGAACCCTTCCTACATACCGCAATGAAACACCAAGTACCCTTCCTTGTTCAGTACTTGGGTACAGTTCCACCGGATAAAAAGTCCATCCGGTCTCCTATGGCATCATTGGACAACTAATGCTATCCTGTATCGAATAATATCATTGGATATCAAATGTTGTCCGGTCTTCCTTGCAACCAGTGGACGTCGAATGTTACCCGATCCTCCACTTCACCATTGAACAACAAACACCATTGAACAACAAACGATGTCCGTTCCCCCATGACATCATCGGACAACAAATGTTGCCTAGTTTTTCACCGATTTCGAACCAACCTTAACCCGAGCCAACTCCTCCTAAGCCCAAAGTCCAAGTCGAGCCGACCATTCACCGAGCAAGCCTACCATCGAACAAGACTACCACTGGAACAAACTTCTGTAATGACTCCAACTTTTATTTTCTTGTGTATTTCACCGCTACGCTCCGCTCTTCGATCTAAATACCTTCCATATTCCATAGTACAACTCTCAACAATCTCAATTAAATCCCTCAAAGATTGATTTCGTGGTTTCTAACTCTAAATTGCTTTAATAAGCATCTTCAACCATACAAGCATACAAACAAATACCATACATGCACCAAACAACATTCAAACGTGCAAACAAAAAACAATTCATGCCAAATCATCTTGTAATATATCTCTAAACTAGCTTAAAACACACCAATGCAACCACACATCAAATCAACATGATTAGAACAATTTTATAACATTTTTATTTCGTTTTTTTTATTTTTTTTCACTTTAAGAAAACATTAAAACTTAATTTTTACTTTAGAAATGGATCCAAAACAAGTTAAAACCTATAGATACATTTATACTAAGGTGTAAGCTAGTAAATCACTCACCAATGAACAAAAAAGTGAAGATTTGCATGCAAACCGAGGCAGATCCAAGAATCAACAGCCAAGGCCTGGTATTCCCTGTCCAAAAATATAGATTTGAAGATCCCTAATGAATCCCTTTACTAGTCAATCCTTAATATATGATTTGGATTTGATTTGGAGGAGCAAAGAGATAGTTTTTGGTGGAGAATGAGTTAATGTACACTTTGATCTATTTGGGAAGAGGTTGAAGTGAACTGGATATGATGGTTAAGCCTAATAAGGTCTCCAAACCCCAAACGAGTATGTGGAATTGCATTAAATTCACTAATTATGCACTAAACTGCTCTAAACAATGCTAATCTTTAAACAGCCATATCATATAGCTAAAAATTCAAAATCGCTATTATGACCACTTTATAGAAAGAGAAACCGTTATATCTTTCTGATAGAAGTGATCTCGGATGCTAATTCGGCATATATCGAAAGTTTTAGCCATTACAAAATTTCAAAGGTAAAATCATCCGAAAAATTCTAAAGATATGAAATGTCACCAATAGGCATTTTCAAAAGTTATAGTGTCATATGATCTCATATAAATTTAAAAATAATATTTCACTATCCTTTGATGCGTAAAATAAAGGTTGTTATATTTGCTATATTCTAACATCATTATATGGACTACGTATTGTTAGGACTATTATCTAAACTGCTTATTTTCAGTGTCTATATTTTGTTTCCTTCTGTTGTGAGATCTAAAAGTGCAGGATGCTTTAAATTTTGTGTTAGTTTTTATATCATGCATTTTTCTAAATCCCCAATGACTTGTACATCTTGGCATGCGATGTGAGTTCAAAAGTCATGTTAGGCATTGAATTAGTGTGTCAAAGTTGGTATCAGAGCTTAGGTTAAGCGATTCCTACAAAATTATGGCGTATGAGAGAAAATGTATATAATTTTATATTATATACACACACATATGCCACACCTTATATATTTTGATTTATTAGGTAGTTTTTGGCTTGCTCTTATACCAACTAATGGATTATAGTAGGGCGAAAATAAATTCATCACACTTATTATAATTTACTCCATAAAGAAATGCTAATAGAAGTTCCCTATACCAACTAGCAGTAGTAAGTAAATTATGGGTCTAACGATGAGTAGAAGAAGGTCCATTGGATCCATATAAAATATGTGTGACATTGATATGACATAAAGAAGACATAAACTAAGGACTTCTCAAAGTTAGAGTAAATCTCCACTGTTAAAGTGGAACTTTATTTTTATATTAGAAATAGTTGCAAAAACTCCATTTGACTTAAATTAATGGCTAGAGTGTTCCTACATTCGAGTTGGACACAATATTGGAAGATAGAATTGAGTTAAGAATTGTTGAAGAAGATGGGTTAAAACCCTATGTTCTTAAATCATTGTAAGGTATTGTTGGACTTGTGTAAATTAGGTTGTTTTCACCTACTCCAATTTAATGGTTCAAACAAACTTTATGGTTATTTATAAGAACAAGCAGTAGATAGGATTTTAAAACGAGTTAGAAACATAAGTGTTTGAAATCATTGGAAAACTATAGAACTTGAAGTTAACTCCTTATTTTAAGCTTCAAAACACGGGAAAACAAAAAAATTACGTAACTATTTTAAATCTTTTATTTTTTTTATAAAAGTTAGAGTGAGGCGCATTGTTACACTTATCTTTTGACACCTAATTTTCTTTAACCAGTAAAACTTTTAAAAGCTAAAATGAAAAAAATATAAAACCCTTCTTTAAAAATATTTATGTCATGCTTTGGAAAACGAAGTTAAAATGCTGTGTTTTCTTTTAAAATACACCTTTGTGAAGATTTTTTAAATATAAATGAAAATCGAAGATATACGTTTACATTTCCATTTTTCTAAGCTTAGTGGAACCGTTTTGGATAAAATTGAAAAAAAAGTGTCATCATTTTTGTCAAAATTAAATATTTATTGAATTTGTAGAGAATTTATAAGCCTATTTATTATTGTGGAAAATAAGATGGTGAACTAATGATTTGGAAAATACAAAATTCATTCGAAATATGATTGGAGTTAGAAGGATAACATATCCTATAAAGTTTGGATAGATTAGCCAGAACAGTCAAGTTATCAGTGTGCTAAGGACATGCTAATCGTGGAGTTGTAAAGCATTGGAAAATTTGGGGTAAAGAAAGAAACTAAACAAGGATTTGGTGGCCAGAAATTAAAATAGGGATTTCATGGCCTTATCAATCAACGTTTTAGGTGAAGGTAGGTTACCAAATTGAATTTTATGTGATAATAGAGAATGCACACCACTTTGTGTTTTTGTACCCAATATGGTTTGGGTTGCCTAATCTTAGTGCGAGAAGCTTAGGAAGACTTGATTTGGCTAGAGCTTAACTAATTTTAAAAGAAGAAAAGAATAAACCAAGATATTTTATTGTACCATAGAATGCTACAGAGGTAGGAAGTTTCCTTGATTTTGCTAGCTACCATAAGAAGTTCATTAAACAGTTCTCAATGATTTTTGCACCGCTAATACACCTTACAAAGAGGAATTTGGTTTTCTCGAGGAACTTGAAATGTGAGCTTGCTTTTGTTAAACCAAAAGAGTTGTTTATTTAACGTCACTGAAATAAATAGGCAATTAGGATTATTTATGGATGTTTATTGTTGATTCGACATTTCAAGTAATCTTATGCCACATGTTGCTTTTGGCTTGGGAAGTTATAGGTACTATAACAACCCTCTTCGAAATGGGCCTAATTTTTGACCTAATAAAAGCATATCGAATCTTAGGCTCATTCCAAAACTGGTTGGCACAAAGAACAATAAACATAGCTATCTAGCTATGCTGTCAGAATCTCACAGCGGAAAGAATAATATATGATAATTGAAATAAGTACCCGTTTCATAAAAATTCAAATAACAGAATTGTAACATATCATCCCAAAATATCCATAATAAAATATCTCAAAATAAAGCCAATATGTTTGAAACTGGGTACATCAATACATATCAAAACATAGATAAGTAGATAAACTGCCACAAATATTCAACACTGTCTCTTTTTTCTCCATCAGCATCCTATCCCGTAACCCACGGGTCATAATAAGGAGCAAGTCATAACAATAATGTCTGGTGAATTAAAATATCATGTCTTGCAATAATAGTATTTGGAAAGTATCATTAGATTATGTCTTACGCATCCTATACCAAGCATACCTCCAACTGTAAGCCCAAAAGCTCTTCCGGTATAACTCCCTAACATGGCTGCAATGCAACTACCATTAATAATTCCCTAATGATGCTATAGAAAATACTTGAGCCATTTAATGCCTTTTTAATGGGAATTAGGCAGACTCTGACCATTTAATACATATGCCACAGGCAGATCCAAGTTTTGTAATGCCTAAACCCATGGCAGATCCCTTTCTAGTACCTTCTAATTAACATAGTAAGAAATCCAATACAATCACTTAGTACTTCATTTATGGAATACGCGAACCCTACAATAGCCACTTGATACCTCAACAAATTGGGCCTCTTTTGAGATCTCCCACTACCACACTTAATAGATAGTCCGTATTACGACCCATACCCAAACCGCGACGTCTCACATCAGTCTACCTATTCATAGATACTGGTAACCAAATTAACTATGCATATTTACGCTATAGAATTGGGAGTAACCTCGCATCCAACGTGGGTACTTATTATAGGCAATGTCTCACATCAGTCCTAAGGTCATATTGTTGGTAGCCAGATTTGCTTGGCAGACTTCTATATGCTTTTGATTGACCTTGCATCCCTATAACTTAGCCATTTCCCCACTCTCCTAAGATTCTACCTTAATATACTATGTATATAGTATATGTCATCCACATTTACATGCTAAGGCCATATAAGAAAAACTCATTATTTCACCTTTTATTATGGACTAGTTCCCATAAATTTCGTTAACTTCCTTCCTATAGGTTAATACTATTTACCAACATATTTATTTTATACAATTAATACATTTATTAATTATACGATAATAATATATTAATATTAATGCAATAATTAGGATAACTGGTATATATAATCCTAAGCTTGCATAAAACACTCCTATTTTAAAATTCTCACATCCTATACTAATCCTTAAAATGCAAAAATTTCAAATTCGTACAAGTCTAACTCCATACAAAAACTTACAGAATAGCTAATATCCTTAGCTAAGCAAATAAACTTGCATTTATAAAATATAATCGAATACCAAACTTATTTAATATTAATATAGTAGAATCTTCACCTCTATTTTAAAGAAACAAAACTTACAATTTAAACCCTTTATATTCTATTCAACTTTACATATAAAAACTTTAAGTGAAAAAGGAATTCATATTTAAATCATGGAAATAGGGAGTGCAAAGTACATATAGGAGTATTCATACTTTACACATCATTTCCTAACTTCTTTTCTTTTTAGAACCCTATAACACATCAAGCGAGAAAAGTTGAAAGTTGAATAAAATATAAAATATTCAAATTACCAACAACAAAACAAATTCTACTATTTAATATAAAACAATTGAGAATCCAATAAACCTGAGAATTGACATTTCCTTTGGGGAAATTTTGGGGCTTTAGTTTTAGGGTTTTCATGTACAAAATTCTTCAAGGCATAAAATAAATCCAAATTTCTACCATACAGATATTAAAATATGAAAAACTAAGATTTCTACTCAAAGGTAATTTGCTTGCCTTCCTTTGGATTTGATTCCTGTCTCCTCTTAATTCCTCATTTAGACTACTTTTTGGAATATATAATAATTCAATTGTATATAGATTAGATTTAGAATTAGAGATCAGGGAAGAAAAGAATTAGAAAATGTATATATAAATATCTAAAATTCCTTACCCGAAAATCCAATTGATTCTGAATCGCATGGTTGCAGAAGAAGACTGAAAGAATTTCGCTAACGCTCCAAGTACTCTGTGAATAAAAGTGAGGAGGGTAGCCTCTTATTTATAATGGTTAGAATGCATTAGAACTATTAGACTTAGGTCATTTTAAAATAATAAAAGTCTAGTCGTTCGTGCCTAATGTAACAATAGCCACCACACATTCACCGATCAACCGCTCATCCTGAAGCAGTTGACTAGTCAAGGAGATGGGGTTGACCGGTCCTTTATATTTGGCAGTAAAAATTTTCTTCTCATTTTGTTTTTTTATTAAAACTAACATTAAAGTTTTTCTTAAACATTGAGTATCCATTAACATTAAAAATATTTATTACCCTATTTAATTTTTACATTGATGTTATTTAAATTCAAAATTTGAACTCGTTTGAATTATTTTAAATTTGTAAACTTCAAATGTTAATAGTTTTTCCATTTGAGCTCCGATTACAAAATGTAAATATGAAAGTAGATTAGAAAGTCGCCATGAATGCAACGGTGTAACTTTCATGGCGAAATTCTAAGGTTTAAAAAATTTTCATTTTTAGCCTTATTTTAATAAATTATTTTATTATTAATTTTTATGAGGTGTTACAGGTACCAAGAAAGTAGGTTGTCGTCTTACAGTATACGTTCTAGGGTGGTGTTTATAAAGTATCGATACTTGAGTTAACATTGTAACTACAAGTACATTGTTTGGGGCTGAGGTGACATGGTTTCCATATCATGTTCACTAGGCTAGGACATGGTCCATTTTGGATGTTCCTAAAGGAATTTTAGGTATGACATAATTTAAGTAATGAACATTAATTCTATTAGATTAATATGGCAAGACGCAACTCTATCTTCAGTTGTCCTAACTGTAAAACATTTGTAGTAAAATGGTGAGAAGTTATGTTTGGGGAAGATTTCATTAATGAGATTGCATCAAAGAATGGTAAAAAAATTGATGTCCAAGTTGCAAAAGGTATATCTAGATAAAGCTGTAAATAAAATCACACAAGGAATGACTAATTCAAGAATTTGAATTCTCATTAAGGGAAAGATATTACAGTTTGCATGCATTAAGGATGCAAAGGCAATTTTAAAGGGAAATGAGATTTGGAAGGTTTTCATAAGTTTGAAAAGTGAATAGTAATATTCCTTTCGATCATCCTTTGGATTAAAAGGAGACTATTTATTTTACAAAGCTATCATGAAGTATTGACTTATGGATACATTGTTTGTGTTTAATAACAGTTGCACGTATTTCACCTAGTGGTTTCCTTTAATGCTAAAACAATTTTAGATTAGGATTTCACTTAAATTTAGGACTCCACATAGACATAGGATTTAGGTTGAATTAATTAATATGATTACCTCACTTGAATGCTTAAATTATTATTACTTATATGCTATATAACTTAGGATAAAATTCTTACGGACTAAAAATGTGATACTTTGGTATCATAATTGTTAGAGGACTGAAAAAAAATCGTAACTGAATTGATATGGCTTTAGTTGAATCAAAGTTGAAAAATAAGTTATGCTATTTTCACCAATTTAAGAGATCACTAGATTTCGATGTCCTTAAGTGAAAAGGAGGAATAGAAAGAGTTTCAAATTATTTGATCTAGATGAGACATACCCACTTTCAAGTTGTCTTACCTTATTTTCCAAAAAATAAAGTAGTCATTACACTATTGGGCTGATTTAAGGCATTGTGGATATGCACCGATGGTTTCATAAGGCCACGATTCCATTAAGGCATACTTATGCATAAGTCATAAGTTATGGTGCATGTCGACATCATTTTATTTGAGTTGGTAGCAATGATTGCTGAGGTTTACCTATGCATGTAGGTTGTAGTCACTTGGATTGAGTAGTAAAGTCAATAATTTAAAGTTGGAAGAACGATCCAGTTAGGAGTACTTGGGACCCCAAGGAGAAAATACAAGAACCCATCCGGGGCTTATTTTGGTATGTTTCCATTTAACTTAGTAAAATTACTTGTTCATATATTATTTAGCTCAGCATATACCATTGGTAGAAGTGTTTTGATGCTAAGCATGGTTGTGAACATACCATTAGAACATGTTTTGGATGATTGTTTCAAATGTATGTATTCTATAAGTTGGTATTGCACATATGCGATGATATGTTTATAATTGACCTACGACATGCACCACCTTATCCAATTTATTATATCAGTTATATGCATTATAGTTGTTGCATGTTTTCTACGTAGTGAATGGTTGCTCATTCATATAGGATTGCAATTACGTATACATTTTATATATATGGCA
This sequence comes from Allium cepa, assembly GCA_030765085.1. Classification (NCBI taxonomy): domain Eukaryota; kingdom Viridiplantae; phylum Streptophyta; class Magnoliopsida; order Asparagales; family Amaryllidaceae; genus Allium; species Allium cepa. The sequence goes on along the minus strand of CM060937.1, from coordinate 354,800,926 downwards.
TAAACACTTGCATTTCAAGTGGTCGACTAGTTTAGAAGATGACCTAATTTAATATTACATCTATGTACATATGCATTCCATACCTACATTTACATGTTGCATTAGAAATTTGAAACTTAGGACAATGTTTGCAAATGGTTAATGGTTGTAGATGTTAGTTGCATGAGCTAGTTGCGTATGTCCCTTGGAATTTCAGGAACGAAATTCTTTTAAGGGGAGAATGCAACACCTCTTATTTTTTTATAAAAATAAATAACTAAATTAAAAGAACATTTTTGTTGAAAATGATGGATTAGCTCTCACTACTTTAGGGCGCATCGGTAACTTGAATCAGAATCTTGTATTGTAAGATAATTGGGACAGTAAATACCTTTACTGCATGGACTTTGAGGAATTTGTTCCTAATTTAGCTCTTCTTTTGTTGGATTTTATTACGTTATTGGGCCTGAATCTGTAAATGATGAGAGTGATGGGAATGTTGGGTCTTCCTCTCTGGAGGGGGACTAGGATCGTTTTGTGTTTAGTAAGTTGGCCTTCTACCAACTTGCTGTGCTTATTTTTTATTTGTAGTTGTTAGGGTGCTTGTACCTAACACTTGTTTCTGATTATTTTATATATGTAAACAACCCACTTTAGAACTGGCTAGCTAAGCTAAAAAAAGAAGAACATTTTTGTTGTTTACAAAAGACTGAAAAACTAAATTTTTACAAATGAAGAAAAATTGGTGATCTAACTTTCCCATTATGTTAAGTAGATTTCTCTTGCCCAAATTAACGTATAAATCGTTAGAAATGGACAATACATGGAGAAGGTATGAACCGTTTATCGTAGTACATACATTGGATTTAGCGGTATTTTTTGGAGTCTAAATAGTGTTTTAAAGAGGTCCCTTTAACTTTTGTTATATGGAAAAGGCAAACCACCTATAAAAAACTATAGACTCATCTCTATGGTTAGTAAGGTTGTTTTTTAGCTATATAATTTTCGATCTACTTTTTCGAAGACACGCATAAATGACCTCATTGCTCTTCCTTTTCTTCTCTATAAATATTCATATTCTTCTACTCCTTTCTTTCTATACTTCCACTATGAACACCTTTAAAGACAACAATAGCACAAAACTCTTTCCTTTCTGTACCTTGTTTCTTTGAAGATCGTATGCCATTCTTTTGGGCCTTAATAGGATGGTAAACGATAACTACCAGCCTACAAAATTTTGTTCAACATCAAGTTCATATGTTAGCACTAAAATAATGTAAATTAGTTTCATTGGACAGCTTATAACATAAACATGCAGAAACATTTAAAACCCTAAAGTAGCACAATTTGACTTGGGTTAGCAATGCATTTTTTAGAACTCTCTATAAGAATATTTTTTGTTTTTGGTTTTCTGAAATATCCAAATCTTATTATGCTAAGGATCAACTTCAGAATCAAAGAATTCTAAATGAAGGTTGTATACTAGTTTGATGAAGTGTTCGCTTGGAGGTGAGCCTGCATCAGTTTGTCTTGCTGAGAGATGTTAGGATAGAGGAAGAAGTAAAAGACCATAATTCTCTAATTCTCCAACTATTTAAGTGAGGTAATGTGATAACCCATACCTTCTAACACACCAATCCAAAGTTTAGGGTGATTTTTAGACTCGTTTCATTGCCTAGAAGTAAGAGCTATTAGGTTTTTAAACATTACAGATACGAAAAATACAGATGAAATTTAAGACATTCTGCACTTTTAGATCTCACAGTCGAAGACAATAAAATATAAATACAAAAAATATCCATCTTAGAATATATCTCAAAAAACACAATATCAAAACAATACATAGTCATTAAACCAAAAATTGGTATAACACCCATGAGAAATGTTAAACCAAAATTTGGTATAACATTCATGATGCCGTGCATGATAAATGAATCCTTGATTCAATATATTTGATAGGATGACTAAGGATAGCTCAATCAGTATTGATCAAATCAATAACAAATCTAAAATTCTACGCCAAGTACAGGATGATAGCATAAGGAGACGGCTATAATGCCCATGGGTTTTGGATGTTGCACATTCAGTGGCTCGTATGTCATCTTCGAATATGATATTCGAGATCTCTTAAGGTCATTTGGAACAAAATGTTCGAATGCCCTTGAGATCACTTAGAAGAAAATATCCGAGAATCTATATGGTTCTTAGGAGTAGGGCACTCCTAATCCTATGTCACATACCTAAAGGAGAAAGAAGATAAGTGGTAAGCATGCGAAATAGTCCATTAAGCTTGTTAATGAACTAATTAAATAGTGCTTATGTTCATAGTCCCATGTCTATATGTAATAGGCAAGATAGGAGATATGCTTATAAACACTAGTTTAGACCGAAGCTCATATGGATTCACGTTAAATAGAATCACAATTGCTTTGGGTCCAAAGACATTTATTATATGCATGCTCATGTCAAATATGTTCAAAGTACACGATCAAGATAACATGTATATCTAAGTCCTTGTTCATATAAATCAAGCATGATTACAATCAGATTTGAATTGCCCCTAATTTGATTTAGGGTTACAAGAATTTAAGTTTGAAAGTTGGGAAAAGAAAATCCATCACCTTCCTTCTCACCCCTAGGGTCATATCTACTGGGTAGAAGGATTCAATGCGATTGCTTAATGTCGCTTTAGGCATCTAATCTTCGGCCTGAATAGTCTTTGGCATCATTAATGGCGCTAAGTTCCATGTTTTACTTTTGATGATCTTCAGAATGCTTCAATAATAGGAGACGACACCAACATAAAGCGATGTTGATATGGGGCGGCATCGTTCAGTATTATATAAATTTTGATAGCTTTTGTATGGACATTGATGAAAGTCATTACCAACGTCATATCGAAGGTCTACGGTGACATCTCCAAAAGTGCGGTATTGATATAATGCAACATTGAAGTGAGACATTATTGATGATAGTTGACATTACTCAACAACAACGCTAATCTTGTTATTGATAAGAGGTGACACTGATTGGAGTGAATATTGATTAAGTGCGACATCAATCTCGACCTTGTTGATATGTGGAATTTCTTGAGTGGTAGCACTGATGAGTAACGATACTGAATAGAGGTGACATTGAGAAAGTATGGCACTCATAAATCATATGGCTTCGATGATGGGTAGTATGAAATCTATGCGGCATCAACTAAGTGTGGCATCTTCCTTCTCCTTATTGATGAGATGAGGCATAGGTAACATGCAATATGGAAGCAGTGTGGCATCATCTGAGGCTTGATATTGAGAGGATGTGTCATTGCATGAAATACGACATTGAAGGAAGACAGCACGAAGGAGTGGTGGTATGGATGGGAGACGACATTGTATAATATGCGGCATGGCTGAGTAGTGACGTTGCATAAGATGTAGCCCAGATTATACTAACAAATCATGACATTACCTTATGATATAAGAGTTTCATCATTCATTATCTAACTCTATGAATGATCTATGGCGTTATATATGGCCTTTATTGATGAGATGTGTCATCGTAGGCTTTTGGCACCGACCCTAGCGGCATTGGTTTCTTTCTAACGCTGCCACTTATAGCATTTTCTTTGGAATTACAATTAAGTGGATAGCATTTGCCTCCCTTATCTAAAAGAAGCTTTTTACACTTTAGTGTAAAGCCAAGAAATTCTTTGCTTTCTCGATTCCTTATGAGATTTCCTTTCCAATCCCGTTTTATTGTAAAATATAAAGTGAATGACAACTTTCATTAATAACTTTGTTAACTGGGTTTTTTAACTCAATAGAATTCAAAGGAAGTCAGAACATCTATGATAAGTTGAAACAACTCAAGAATCGAACAAGAGGACCATAAGAAGGAATGAAGAATGACTCGAGAAGAGGAAACCAAAATCTGGCCAAGATGATGGATCGCCAGCGATCCATCACCTATGGATCACCAGCGATCCATAAGGTTCGCTCATGATTCCTCTAATCCTCTTGCATCGTGATCTAACATGTTCCCTAGAGATGCTTTCCAAGTTTCATAGCATGTCAAACAATCTAGCTCGAGAAGTGAAGACTTGTCTGATTCAAGTGGTTTGACTAAAAGCAACTAACTTAAAATGGACCTGCTGAACTCATACGAAGTCAGATTGACTTGAGATTTTGGAAGAACACTTAAAAGGCATAATGGAAGGCTCACAATAAAAATGTGATCATTTGGAGTTGATTTGATGGATCTCTAGCGATCTAACAAGATGGATAGCTAGCGAACCATGTAGAATGGACCTTACCACCTTAAATTTCTATGGTAGGTCCATACACCTAGAGAGAGTATCTGCAAAATTTTCATCTGATTTGTTTAAGTATTGAGCGACTTATGAATGATTCTTTCGGACAAATGGCCCATGAAGACGAATGATCAAACTAACTCCAAACGACTTGATATTTGGACAAAACACTCAAATAGAAGATAGGAAGACAACCAAATGGAGATCGCTCAAAAATCCCCCAAGTACATGGATCGCTAGCAATCCATGCCTCATGGATCACTAGCGATCCATCACCTATGGATCTCTAGTGATCAATCTGGTTTTCTCGGGTCATCTTCAAACTCTCTGTGTATCCATCCCTTTCCTTCGTATCCGTCAAGCGCTAGCATCGATCAGGGTTTATTTTATTGGAACTTGATACTCTTCGTATCGATCCTCCCATCTACACAATTCGTATCGATCGGCCAACGATCAATATGAAACCTACCACCAAGACAGCAATACATAAAACATGTGCCAGCATCGATACGAAAAAGGTATGGTTGAGTAAAGGAAACGGTCATGCAGGATGAAAAGTGGAGATCTTCTGAACCATCACTCCATGTCATCTGATCAGCATGCAAAGGACCAATACAAAAGGCTATCGATACAAATCGATCGACACTCACATTCCAGCCACCTACAATATAAAACTTGGATCGATCATAATTCGAGATTTACAAGTCCAAATGCTACCAAATTTTCACAGGAGCATGCTTACCACCTCAAGAATGTCTCTGATCGATCTTAGCCTAAAAGAAGCAAATCTTGATGGATATGAAATGTACATTAATCGATCAGGGATCGATCCAAAATGACCTCGGATTGATCTGGTGGGCCCACCCATGTGTGAGAAGGAGTATTTCGAGATCTAAGCCAGATATTTCCATATTGCTCCTATAAATAACACTCCAACGTCAATAGAAAAAGGACTTTTTGACGCCATTAAGCCGTTACTTTGCCGAAGATCCATTGTTTTGCCTAATTTTGGCACAAACACCATGGTGCTTTCATCGAGAAAACCCAGTTTTTCTCCTGCTCATTGGATCTATTACCGTTGTAGGATTGCTGAAATATAAGGAGGATATCCATATCTATCATTTAATAGTTCCATCCATTCTATTCAGATTCCACCAGATCTTGGAAAGAGCTACGTCACTCCACATGCTTACTACCAGAACCGCTTCAATTGCTGCAGATCTAGAAGGAAGGGATAGATAGAATCCCACACAGCTAAACATAGCAAGACAAGCATCTGTCAGAGCTCCAGATCCACAAGGCTCTATGACTAGGGAGGAGCTCCAAATCCTAATGGAAGAGCTAATTCAAAGTCGTGAGCAGCTCACCCAGCAGATCCGTGCCAACATGGAACTCGCAATCCAGTTTAGCAAGGAAAGGCGAAGGAGATCCAAAAGGGATCGTGCATCCTATTCATCACCCAAAAGCTCGGCTTCTTCTGATTTCAATCATATACCTACACGCCAACGACGGGATGGAAACTACGCGCAAGCCTCCAAGCATCAGGGCGCTCTGAATCTCGAACAGGCCGAAGCTGGTCCTTCTACGAGACACTAAGTTGGACCCTCATCTAGAGGAGGGGCACTTCCTTATCACACCATCGATAGCCACACAGTTGCTGTCGTTGTAGACTTGGAAGCTGAGGTTCAGAACCGAGTAGATCCGACCCTTCGCCAACATATTCATGCTCCAGAACCTTATATTCCCGAAGACCCAAAGCTAAGGAGGCGAGGAATGGACCGCCGACCGTGCCCGGACCATCCCCGCAATGTGGAACCCGACCACCCTTTGGCCCCGAATGTCCAAATGCCTGACATTACACCCATGATTCTCCAAATGATCCGAGAAAGTCAAGGTCTTACTAATAATGATTGGGGAATCTCCCGAAGTCATACTCCATTCACCAACGACATTCTTAATGCTGAGCCACCTCGTCGATTCAGGATGCCTACCCTGCATGTGTATGAAGGAAGTTTAGATCCTAACCGGCATATGTTAAAGTATTAATGGCTCATGAACTCCGCTCGAGCTGATGATGCGGTTAAGCATAGGAGTTTTCCATATTTCCTTGGGAGGTATCGTAACTATGTGGTTCACTCGACTACCACCCAGATCCATTTCGAGTTTCAATCAGTTGGCTACAAAGTTTTTCGAACAATTCTGCATGCATTTTACAAGGCCAAAGGACGCCAACACCTTTTCCAGCGTTACCCAAGCCCCAAGAGAGAAACTTAGACATTATCTAGAGAGGTTTCATGCAGCCTATGCGAGGTCAGCAACCCGAATGACAGTTCTATCTTAATGGCATTAACTAAAGGAATCGATCCCGATTCAAAGTTTGGCAATTTGTTGGCTAGGAAACGCCCCGCATCATTGGATTATTTCTGTGCTAAGGCGGCCAGTTTTTGAGGAGAGAATATGCTAGAAGATTTAGGAAATAGGACGATGCAGGGACCAGTGTTGAAGGCATTCAGAGTAATGTTGCTGTGAAACAAAACGGCGAGGGTTCCGGTAAAGTGAAATTGAATATACAAAACAAACAAGGTCAACAAAAGGGCAATAGAGGTCAGGGGAAGAAGAGAGATCAAAATCGTGGACCAAGACCCCAAGCTCCCATGTTTGACCGATATACCCCTTTGAAAACATCCCTGGAGAATGTTTATTTCAGACCTATTATACTGGACAGTATAAGAAGCCTGGTCGGAAACTATTATCCGAGAAGTAAATTCAAACTAGAAAGTACTATAGATTTCACGATTGTTATGGCACAATGCTAATGAGTGTTGTCATTTACAAGACATCATTGGGAAGTTGATTAGAGAGAGGAAGTTGGAACAGTTTGTTTGAGCATCGCAGAATGAAGGTCCGGGCCCATCTAACCAAAATCAATGTCAAAACCAGGCTAGACCTGAGGAACCCGCACGTACCAACGGGAGGTTGGTTATAAATACAGTTAATGGTGCTCCTCATCCAGATGATTGGAGCTGGAAGGAAATGGAGTCATATGTTGGTTCAATTAGGCATGCAGACTTGGACTGTTGCAGTAATGTTGATGACGGGGCTCTGGAGAAACAACAGAAAACGATGACAAATTACATCGTTTTCCAGAATAGAGATATTGATAGAGTCAAAGCCCCACGATCGATCCGCTAATCATTTCAGTTCAGATAGGTCCTACTTGGATGAAGAGGATCTTGGTAAACAGCGGAAGCTCCGTAAATATTCATTTTAAATGAGTTTATGACCAGATGAGAATGGAGGTAAAAGATTTAAAGTTGTGTCAGTCTCACATACATGGCTTCAATGAAAGTGAAACTATAGCCACTGGGATGGTGGAGTTGGCAATTGAGTAGGGAATTGGAGATCAGTTTGTTGTGTTAGACATTAGTTATCCGTATAATGCTTTCTTGGGACGACCGGCCATCGTTGAATTTAGGGCAGCTATTGCCCCTTGATGTTTGAATCTAAAGTTCCCCACGGATAATGGAGATGGAGTCATTCAAGGAGATCAGGCGGCTGGACGTGCCTGTTATGTTATTGAGCTGCGAGAGGCGCAATGGAAAGAGAAGGGAAATGACGTAGAGGAATCTCTCTGCATCCGTTTTTTGAGAATTGACAGCTAACGCTTGGGCCTAGGCCCGGGCGGCACAATTAGTTCCTAAAAGATCTTGATATATGAGATACTGATAATGAAGAGGAAGTCAAGACAGTCAGGCTTCCCGGTAGAGCTGACGATCGATGTTCCAATCGATGGTAATAATGACTCTAGAATGATAAAGGTCAGATCTCAACTTAACCGCCAGATGAGAGAGGAATTGGTTGAATTTCTCCGAGTAAACCTTGATGTGTTTGCCTGGACTCGCTCAAATATGTGTGAGATCTCACCGGACATCGTGAACCATGCATTGAATATTGACTCGTGGCTTGTCCCGGTCAGAAAAAAGTGCCACGGTATGGATCTAGAGAGATCTGCCGCCCTCAAGGAAGAAGTAAACAAGCTCAAGTCGAATGGGTTCATTCGTGATGCATTATACCTGGAGTGGGTACCTAATCAAATGCTTATTAGAAAAATCGAATGGGAAATGGAGAACGTGTGTGGATTACTCAGACTTAAATAAAGCATGCCTCAAGGCCAGTTTCCCGCTTTCCAGAATCGATCAACTTGTGGATTCAATGGCTGGACACGAACTTTATCTTTCATGAACGCATATTTAGGCCACAATCAAATCCCGATACACCTATCTGATCAGGAACATAATAGCTTCGTCATCGATTTGGGACTTTATTGCTATAAAGTGATGCCATTCAAACTCAAGAATGCTGGGGCAACATATCAAAGGCTCGTGAACCGAATGTTCGCTAACCAGATTGGGAAAACCATGGAGGTGTTCATGGACGATATGCTTGTAAAGTTGTGGCTATTCATTAATCATGTCAAAGATTTGGAAACAATGTTCAACATCCTCCGACAGTACCAGATGAAGCTCAACCCATTGAAGTGTCACTTCAGAGTCGCATCTAGGAAGTTCCTTGGACCCATTATCATTGCTTGAAGAATTGAAGCCAATTCTGAGAAAATCTGGGCGATTCGAAATCTCAAGACTCCCATAGCCATAAAGCAAGTGCAGGGCCTCAACGAGACAGTGTCAGTCTTTTGTCGACTCATCTCCAAATCCACAAACTAGTGCATTCCCTTCTTCGATCTGGCCTGAAAAGGAAAGCAGAACTTCGAATAGACGAAGGAGTGTGAAGGCGTTTTCCAAGCACTGGTTCAACATCTGATGACACCACTTATTATGTCAAAAATTGTTAATCATGAAAAATTATATATCTATCTGGAGATTTCAACAAATGCGATCAGCGCTGCACTGATTTGTGAAGAAGATCGGGTCCAACACCGGTCTGCTATATCAACAAGCGATTAACTAGGGCGGAGAGAAACTACCCGAAATTGGAAAAGATGGCTTACTGCCCTATCATTGACTCAAGAAAGCTCCATCCTTATTTCTAGGCTCACCCGATCATAGTCTACACAGACTAGCCATTACGATAAGTCCTTACGCGTCCTGAGATATCTGGTAGGTTGCTCAGGTGGAACATCAAGTTGAGTCAATTCGATATTACTTATACACCGAGACGAACCATTCAAGGACAAGATCCGGCGAACTTGATAGTTGAATTCACTATACTAGAGGACTTGCCCAAAACCAGTGAATCTCCCAAGCACATATGGAAGCTATACACGGATGGTGCATTAAATGACCGTTGCTCAGGATCTTGAGTAGTACTCGAAACTCCCGAAGGTCATTCCATATGCTATGCTTTGAAGTTTGATTTCTACGCAACTAACAACGAGGTCGAGTACGAGGCTATACTCGCTTAAACTTAGACTTACCAGAGACTTGGGAATTATTGTTGTGGAGGTTCATTGTGACTCACAGTTGGTCGTATGCCAAGTTCGGGGAGAATATCAAGCTAGAGACCGGAGGTTGGCCGTTTATCTTACTCGGGTCCAGGAAGTGTTGAATCAATTCGACCACTATGCCATACACTGTATACCCCGACAGCACAACTAGAAAACCAATTTCGTAGAAAATCCGGCCAGCACCGGTGAAGCACAACAAATGGGACTCGTCCCCATTGAAGCACATACCTCTTCAAGCATCAATCAAATAGAGGCAGACTAGGTGCATGGGGGCAACGCCCGAGAAGGAGTAATGGATGACCCCAATCAGAAACTATCTCGAACACACAGTTTTGCTGGAGTGCAGAAGTGAGAAAAGACAAGTTCTCCGAAAAGATTCATGATTTGTTATCTAGAATGGATTCATGTACAGGATTGGATACTCTGTTCTTTTACTCCGTTGTATCGCCCACGAGGAGATCAGACGAGTGTTACACGATTTGCACGAGGGAGAATGCGGTGATCACATAGGGGGCAAGCTCTTGCTAATTTAATATTCGAATACGGATATTACTGGCTGATAGTGAACCGAGACACATCGAACTATACCAAGAAATGTGATAAATGCCAAAAGTATGCCCGAATTTCGAGGGCCCCGCCTTTTAAAATCACCCGGATGGTCAGTCCATGGTCACTAGCCACATGGGGCATCGATATAATTGGGTCTTTACCTCTAGCTTAAGGTGGCACAAAGTACGCCATCATTGTAGTTGACTAATTTACTAAATGGCTTGGAGCCGAGCCCCTTACTACCATCATGACGAAGAAAGTAATCAACTTTGTTATATGTAACATTATCTATCGTTTTGGCCTGCTGCAAACAGTTATCACTGATAACGGAGCCCAATTCGATAGCCTCAAGTTCAAGAATTTCTGTCAACATTCCCACACCCAGAAGAAATTCTCGGCAGATGCTTCCCCTTAAGAAAATGGATAGGTCAAAGCTGTTAACAAAGGTATCAAATCCATTCTAAGAAAATGACTGGATAAGGGTGGAGGCAGATGGGTTGATGAACTTTCCATAGCCCCATGGGCATATCGAACTACTCACAAGTCAGCGACCGGTCACACTCCATTTTCACGAACGCCATATTACTTGCCGAATCTTTATATTTATTGGATGAGAAGCGTGAAGAGGCTAATTTGAGGGCAGCCGTGTATAAAAGTCGAGTTGCCCAATTGTACAATGCTAAATTCCGACCCAGAAGCTTTGAACTTGGCGATCTCGTACTCAAGAGAATCTATCTGGTCCCTTCGTATATGAAACTGCCATGGGATGGACCGTATGTTATCGAATGGAGACTTGGAGACGACACGTTTAAGCTATCTACTATTGATGGTCTCACTTTACCAAAAGCATGGAACAACAAGAGTCTCCGTCACTATTACACATAACAGCCTTTATTTATTCATTTAGCCTGCGTTTTGTTTTCAAATTTGTTTATGCATTTCAAAATTTGAACTTGTAATAAGGCAACTGACTTTACCGTACTTTCTTATTTAGCAATAAAATGTAGACTCATCAAGTCAGATAGGCAATTTGTGAAATGCATCGTGCGACCGCCACGATGTACGAAGATCTAATTTCCATCTTACAATGGGACTTATTTAAATATGAGTGACTGTGGTACAACCGGTCACTTGCTAGGTGAAACCCCAAGCTCGAGGGCAACCAACCACGCTAAAGCCAAAAGGAATTAAACATGACAATCCTCTAACGAACTCTGGCTCTTAGAGTATGAACCAGTGTACGAACTACAAAACATGGGCTCAAGGAGGGTGGATCCGTCCACCCACAACTTCGCCCGTATTCGATTTAAACTCGAGGAGGATGGATCTGTCTCTACAACCTCGTCTCCATTTTCACAAGCACAAGGTGGATGGATCCGTCCATCTACGACTTCGCTTGCCTACTCAGGGTGGATGTGATCGACCATCCACAACCCTGATCAAGTCCTCATTCCCAGAGTGCGAACAAAATCCTAATCCTTAGACAGATGTTATCGACCATTTGTCGACTAGCTCTAAGTTTCTAGAGTGTGAACTGGAGTATAAGCATTAAAACGGGTGTGATCGATCACCCATCAACTAACTCTGGTCCCGAGATCGCGTACTGGAGTATAAGCACCAAATGGGTATGACTGAACACCCATCAACTAACTCCGATCTTAAGAGCGTAGACTGGAGTATAAACATAAATCATGTGTGAATCGACCACCCGCAAGATAACTCTAATTCCCCAGAGCACAGGTGGGATTATAAACATAAAACGGCTGAGACTGACCACCCGTAAATCAACCTAGGTCCCCAGCGTGCAGATATAATCCAGAGTGTTAAATGGGGATGACTGACCGCCTACGAAAACACTTAAGTCCCCGGAGAATAGATATGACCTCAAACATTAAGCAGGCGTGACTGACTGCCGACCTACAAGCTTAATCCTTAGAGTGTGGATGCGAATGTCAACAAATGAGCGATTGTAATCTGACCACTCGAACTTGTCCCACTTTATCTTTGTTTTGACTAAGTTAAATAAAAAGTTAGTGAAGGTGGAAAACGACTATCGATCGACTGCTTCAATTCTCCCCAAAACTAGGGGCATAACTCAAGTATGAGCCTCTAACCGAGATAGCGTAACATTGAGACTCGACTTAACATTTGGTTATGACCCGAAGCCATAAGTTCAGGACTCAACAACCGACTCAAGTCTGATCCAGATACTAAAGCCTCACAAGCACATGGAATGGAAACATGAGCCCTAAAATGCTTAAGCAAATGAACATAGAGTTATGTTGAAAAAAAAAGGAATTTTATTTCTACTATTCTTTGGAAAAAAGATAAGTACAAAAATCTGTTCAATGAATTTCTATAAGCAGGGGCCAACCGCATCTATACATGGCCTACAAAAAGCAAAAAAAAAACTTATTCTAAGCTATCTACAAAATAAAGAAGCACAAGTGCAAGTCCACGCCTTTGGTTTGTTATCCTTCTTGCTCTTCTTCGGCGTGGACCCGCTTGTGCCGCCCTCCAGTCCTCTCTTCGAGATTTTACCTCCTCTTCCTCCTTTCACTGTTTGTCTCCGACCGGGAGAACGACGACCGTCTCCTCCTCAAATCTCACAGAGATCAGAATATTCTCTATGGGCGAGGATGGAGGAATGGTGGCACCCTCAATGTTGGAAGAATGAGGCATGCTGGTATCAATGATGGTGCCATCCGAAGAGATCATACGCATATGCACCGGGACGGGACCCGCCATACCACCTTCAACACTACTGGCCCGTTGGGCTTTCTCTATTTCAACTGTAATTTCTACAACTATCTCATCAACCCATTGTGCTCTAATGCCTATTGGAATGCTACTAGTCAGGCCCGAGGAGCTAGTTGTAAACACATCTTCATCTAAGTTGAAAAGCAAATCAGCGATTGGGTCACTTTGGTGGCCGAGGAGTGCTTCCATCATTTTTTCATCAAGAACGAAACTGCTTTCGTGCACCTCTCCGGTTGATGTAACAGCTGTTGTGGTCGTTGCCTCCGTCATAATAGCCTCTTGCTCGTGATGCAATCCTTAGGTTGCGGGAGGATCAGCCAGTGCAAAATTTATGACCGAATAAAGATAAAAGAAAATATTAGTGACATCTTCCGACAATGCTCTTGCCTTAGCGAAAATGAAAGAAGTGTTTAGAGCACCTTCCTCAGATTGGCTTGCATGTTGAGCTGATGCGCCTTTAGAACCATGTTTGTGTACCGAAGATAAGAGAGGTTGGTCAAGATCATACGTAGGAACAGCTGGATGATCAATTGCAGATGTAAGCTTAGGTTGGGTCATTGTTGGCATTTCGGAGCTTACTTCGTGATGCTCAACTCCGAACCCTTCTCCAATGTTTGAATACTTGGTTGCTAGTTTTTCCTTTCCATAGGCTATGATGGCATCGTGAAGAACTTTTGCCTCATCTCCAATTAATATCTGATTTTCAAGTTCAAAGTTGTCAATAGTTGAAGTGTTACGCTCTGCCTTCTTGTCCTCTACCAGGCGACGCTAGACAGTATATAGATGTGATGGGTAGTCATTGAAACAACTCAGATTGTAGTGTCTTAAGACGTTGACTTAATAGCTGTGACATCCCGGAATTTTGACCCTATTATTATAATGAGTTTTTAATCTAATTTAAATAAAATACAATATTTTCATTTATAAATAAATAAGATTTTGGACATTATTTGTTGTATATGTGTTATAAAGGGATATAATTTCAAAATATAAAATAGACTCTTTTAACAATATTCAAAATTAAATCTGTTTTATTCAATTAAATTAAAAGTTATGTATGAATGACATTTAATATCAGAGATATGAATGCAATTAATAATAATAACAAGTACAATAACACAATTATATTCATATTAAATATAAATATAAAATACATTAATGCAAATATAAGTTACTAGTCAAATATTGGAAAGATTTAACTTTAAATAAAAATAAGATTTAAGAAGTGTGTCTAACAATAGCTTTTATAATTAAAATAAAATAAGCTTATAAATATTTAATATAAGTATAACATAAAATATGGTTATAAACATAAGTTTACAAACATAAGTACAAAACTATAATATGAATAAGATATAAGTAGAAATGTTAACTATGTAAAGACAAACATATAAAATCTGTAAACAAAGAAGACAAATATCTTTAAACAAAATTAACTTGTCTTCAAACATTACTTATATGTGAACATAAGAGAACAAGTATTCACATCAAATAAAACATAACAAGTATAAACCTTTATGAAAACATCTTAGCACAAATGGAAACCTGCAAATATCTTTGTACAAAATGTTTGTGTCAGCAAACATTAATAATAATATGTTAACATAAACATTTAATTAGCACACATTTCTGTCTGAAAATATCTTCCAGCCGAAATATTTTGCTTAGCTCAGATTTACAGTACCTTATTACAAATAAAAAAAAGATTAAAGCAAGTTAAAGCTTGTTCCAGAAGGTATCTGTTTTCAAAGCCATATATAGATATATTTATCATTCTATTTAGTTCATTCAATAACTTAACCAAACCTGATAAAGCAAAAGAAATATAATTTTTTTTCATATTCTCAAGTTCAAACAGAATTCAGGAAGCCAGAAAGTTTACAGGTTTTCAAAACTTCAAACTGCAGTCTTCTTTGTCCATCAACAACCAGCCTCTGTTTCAACAGTATATGGTGAGTAAACTAATTTTTTTTAAATTAATTTTTAGTAGTTGACTTATTAAGAATTATTATGTTGATCTTTCTGAGATGTTTAGCAGATTTCTGAAAAGTCTACATATTGATGAACTTGCAATTTCCAGTAACTGTAACAACATAAGTAGAAAATAATTGAATCATACACTTTATATTGAAATATTTTCACTTAGAATTTAACTAAATGATTTTGTTTAAATGAAGTTCAAAGCTTGGAAACTGTTTTAAAGGTTGTTGTCCATATAATCACTATGAATTCAATTTACAGTAAAAATAAAACAAGGGTCCAAATTCGAATAACACGAATTATAAACTTGAACATATAAATTGAAACAACATACGAAGTTATGATTTTTAAGACAAAAATTCTAATTTTTAGTTAACTATGCTTAGAGCAGTTCGTTAGTAAACAGTAAGTGCTTTTGCACGAATATCTGTTGATTTAATAATTTGTTGTTGTTGAAATTTGACATGGAGCTTGTGTATTGATTCTAGATCAACAGAAAAACGTGAAATTTTTTTTTAATTGCAAGATTTTTGAGGATTGATTGAAAATAGGGTTTATGGGTTATGTGTTTTCGAGTTCTGTTCATTGATGCTCACGTCACCATGGCTCAACCGAGTGACGTGAGGTTTTGGGAGGAGTTAGGAGGTGTTGTCGGCAAGGCATGGCCGAAGCCATGTCATCTCAGGTGATCGCGATCGTGAGGACGAGGGGATCTTCTCTATCGTGATTATGTAGCTGTTCGACTTTTGGTGCTTATTTTGATTTCGAGGTTGTCGTGTATTTATGGGCTGCGATTTCGAGTGAGGGGAAGGTGAGAGGTTTGTGAGTGGCGGCAAGTGGCGCCGGAGCGCTGGCGAACCGCCGTACGCGTGCACGGCGGCGGGGAAGTACCTGCTGATGCCGACTCGAGTGAAACTCGAGTTTATTAAATGGATGCTTCGGGTTTTTTTCACTGGGGAGTATTTGAGAAGGCGCATGTGTATTATTAAGTTTTAACAGTTTTAAACTTAAGCTTTTAGAAAAAATAAGTAGGAGAAAGAACAGAGGAAGGAGAAGAGAAGCGCAGGAGGGATTGACGCGAGAAAAGGTTCGGGGAAATCTCGAGTTCGACCCGAGTAATTGCGTTGTTATCTTCGGTTTGTTTTAGTTCCTGAAGTTTGCTAACTGTTATAATAAGTTGAAAAGGGTATAAGTTAAGTATTAATCAAGTTAAGAACGTTGATAAATTGATTTAAACTAGGATTAACTTTAATGTTACTAAGGAAGTTTTACTGTAACAAAGAAGAGTAATTAATTTAAATCATAGTTAATTATGAATGTAATAAATGTTATAATTGTAATTTAACCAGTAGTTCAAAATTTAATTAAATTAGTAATTAAAGATTTTAATGATAATCTTGTGTAAACCCATTTGTAATTAAGGAATTGAATTAATCATTGAAAGTTAACAATTTAACAAATCGTAGTTAACTAATTACTTAAGTAATTAAGGATTAAACGATTAGTTAAGTAATAATTAATGATTAATTAAGCAAATCATAATACTTAAATGTGTAATTGGGTTTTATAAATCAATAATTAAGGTTAATAATTAATTAAGTGAATAATTAATAAGTAATTAATAAATTTTAGTAAGTTAATTAATTAGTGATTAATTAAGCAAGAATATAATATAATTTATTCTTAAACAAGTAATTAAGTTTATAATAAATCAAACTAAATGTTGATATGAATTGATGATTCTATTTGATTGACTTTGGTATTTATTTATATCCTGTGATGTTCTGTGATATTCGAGATATATCTGTGATGACTGTGTATGATTTATCTGTGTTAAATTGCTATATGAATTCAATTGTTGAATTTAAACTGTATAAGTTAATTAGACAACTTGGCCTTTAAAATGACGTTTGGATTTTGATGAGACCGGGATCGTATATCGATTTGATATTCGGAAAACCACATCGATCCAAATTAAACGTTAGGTCGTGTAATCTCAAGTGAAGATCGAGATGGTGTTTTCAGAATGCAAGGGTTATCGTCGTTAACTCTGAGGGTGATTCCAAAATGAGTGTAACGAGATAATGCCTTCGGTTTCGTTCGAACCCGGAACGAACTTGTATGGATTGAATGCTTTCAGCACATCGTCAGGCGGACGATGAGCATTCTAAGAGATATGTTCTATAAAGGTAAACGCAGCCTCAAGCCTCACCAACCGGGAATGGCTAAAACAGGGGATGCGCAGCAAGGTTAGGTGGGTCATGCCCAAGAAGGACGAGGTATACCCCTGTCTAGATGTCCCTTTTATTCCGCTGTGTGGGCGGTTGGTCTGCATCCAACTGCGGGGTTATCTTGTTCGGGATAGTTCAGTAAGGAATGGTTCCAGCCTTGTGTTGCAGGGGAGTTAGGATGGCTCCTCGGTACGGTGATCTAGGACACGTACTGTGACGGGCGGTACCCCAGTAGCCCTGCCATTGTATGAGATCCAATTTCCAATAAGAGCCGTACGTTTTGATTGTGCCCAACTACATTGGAATGTGAGATGTAAGCATTTCAGCTATTTCTGTATTTTACTTGAAAACCCTAGACACTATTATAATATCACTGAATTTCCTATAAAATGTTTTGGTTAGCGTAAGGTAAAAACTTACCCGTATTTATGTGTGGGAAGTCTTACGTGATACCTTTATTTTAAATGATTTTCAAAGTTATAACCCGTTTACTCATACCAGACCCATGTCTGACCCGGAGTTTATATTTTGTTTTTCATAAACTCTTGGGTACTCAAATTTTTATGAGTAGCCAAGTGATAGGTATTCGGAGTATAGAGTTTTCTGGAGGAGTTGGAGCAGAAGACCAAACGTATGTATCTATCTATATAGTTCCGCTGTGTTAGTTTGTATATGATATTTGGGATGTATGTTCTGACATATGTGTATATGACAGTCATGTTGTATGATATTATATAACTCTCATGTATATAACTATGTAATAGTTATGTTGATGCATTATATTTTATTCCATTCCGATGTGAGATTCTGATGTTGTTATTCTTTCTTTCTTCTTTTCTATTTCTATCCCTTTCTTTCTTATTGATGACACGTCTTTCTGGAGTTAGAAAGCCGGGTCATCGCAATAGCTAACCGGGAGATCTTCAATCTCATTTTCCATCCCGGTCTCTGCCTCTTTAACTTTAGTTTCAATTCTGCTTTCGGTTTCTTAGGCCTTAAAAGCGACCGCATCCCTTTCATTCTTCAGCGATATTGTCTGCTCACATGCCTCTTGGGCAGCTTTGTTAGCGTCATCCTTTTCCTTGACGACCTCAGCAAACTTCGCCTTTAACTCTTCAGGCTCCTTAAGCACATCATCTCCTTCTGCCACAACAGTGGTGCTCTTGTGGCCCATCTCCTCAATAAAGGCCAAAATCTCTTGTCATATTTTTTCCACAGACTTAATTACCTCATCGGCTTTCTTATACACCTCCGTCTCTGACTTCCTAGAAGATTCATTCTCATTGGTGAGCATTTGTATTATATGGTCCTTCTGAGCGAGATCCTTCTCCAATTTCTCGATTGTTTTTGCCCACTCAAAGGCTACCGCCAAAGTTTTCTCTGCGTCTTCATCTATTCTCGATACTGATTGTAGACATCGTACACATAATCATGTACCATCCATTCTACCTAATTTGCGATTTTCTTAAAGTTTGGGGGGAAATGGAAGCCATCGAAGCAGATATTTGGGAAGTCGGATTTTAGCATAGCAATTTTGATAGCTCCCTCCCCTTTGGGCTCCATAGCAGTTCATGCAGTGCAATAGGAGTTTCTTCCTCTGTTCCATGGCGTTGATCATCGGGGGTCGAAGTATAAGAAGGCGCTGTTTGATGTGAAGTTTCAGCAGATTGTTTTCTAGAGTTAGAGGTTTTCGAGGGACCTCTAGGTGGTGGAGAACGAGACTGGGAATGGCACCTACTTTGATACCGCCTCTCCCTATCCCTTTCTCTTTTATAATGCTGTCGTTCTTGGCTGGAGCAGCCATGATCATGGTGTCTTTCAGATTTGCGCCTACATGATTCAGAGTATGAGCTAGAAGAGTGTCATACAAAACGAAGGCTACCGAGAGTAGATCCCCTCTTCGTCATCGTATCTGAAAAATGAAAGGAGAAACAGAGTCAATCATCTTCGAAAATTGAGGAACATGTGATAAAAAGTCATGTGGTTCCATGAAGTGTGTGCGTGCATGTGCAAACCCCCCTCCCCCAACTAACCTGACAGCCGTGCTCAAAGGAGTTGGCTTCCCTATATCTAAAGCACTTTGAAACCTCTATTATCCAAGGTCTTGATATGAATGGATGTCCGCCAATCCCTTAAAAGAACTTTTCATTTATGGAGGAGGAACCTCCGGACTTATAACAGTTGTCATGGGTGGGGATATCATGTCAGTTTGTCATCTCATGGAGTTGTAGGTAATAGTCTTGCCTTTTCTCTTCAACTCTAAAGATCGAGGACTCTGCGGAAGCACAGCTGCAGGCTCATCTTCAACGGGCATGTTCTCATAATTGCCCTGTTCTGTGATCACAACTCCGAGAGCTCTTCTCCCTCCATTTCTCAACAGAGCCATTCTTATAACTCCAGCCAATCCAATGCTTTGTCCCCTCTCTATGAGCCTAACCACGATCAAGTTTTCGTCGGCAAAGACTTCATCAATATCTCTAAGAGCGGCTGATACATATTGAAGAGTTCATACAATCTCTCTGAATCACTCTCCACTAGGTAGTGGAATCAAAGCTGTAAAAGAAGTAAAGTATTGAACTCAGCATCAACTTGAATCATTCAGTCAATCAACGAAGAAGCTATAACGCTTACGTCTAACTAGCCACCGTTTGGCGAATCTCGATGGACACTTAACGAAGAACCATTTGGTTTTGAAGTAACTTAGCTTGCTCTAGGCTCCTGCCACTGCTTCGAAATTTCTAACCGCTTCCAGGAAAGTGAAAGAAGGGTTGTCCCCTTGGCTCTTAATGTTGAATAGATATCTGACTTCTTCAACTATCAGAGGTTGATAAAGGTGCTCCATGAAAATTATGTACAAGTTATTAAGCAAAGCATATCCATTTAGATGTAATAGAGACGGAGAAATCCTTAAGAAGAGCAGCACTTCCCAGATAAATTGATTGAAAAGGGGCAATGTTCTAGCAATGCACATGAATCTATTGCAAGCAACATATCCCTCTGGGGATTATGAGCTCTATCTTCTGTGCCCAGTACTAGAACTTCTACTAGAGATAGCCCATGCCTGAACTAGATTCTGTTGAGCACATCTTTGAAAATTTTTTAACGGACAGAATCTTATAGATTCATTATAAAAGCTGCACCTAGTATCTCGTATGGAGCGGGGCTTATTACTTTAGCTGCAATCGTTGGCATTTCTACAGCTGGAAGTGGAGGACTTGGGATATCCTGCGACTTAGAGCTTTCGAGATCCATAACTATTGAACTCAGTAAAAACTATTGTTAGATGGCAAGAAACCAGTGTTTCCCCCAAGATTGTGAAGTGAATGTTCATGTTGTGTAGTGCAGTGCTACATAATACTTTAAATTTCTTAAAGTTCGATGGATGTTAAAATGACAAGACTTCGAGATTCAATCGGAGCGACCAACATCACTGACCGTCACAACCGTGCCAATCTGATTTCGAAGAATGATCCATGTCCGAGTTTGTTGAATTTTTGAAGTTATATTTTCATCGACAAGCTTCAGAAGGTAGTCGAATATGCAGTGAAATAATAAAGTCCAATCATACAAGGCTGAAGCTCGCGGTTGCCAAATGATCGAGCATGCACTTCATACCCATCAAAGTTCGAACTTGGATCGATCACTAGATGCCCAATTCGTATCGATCCAGGAAAATAGGATTTCATATAGATCACCAAAAGATTGATTTGTATCGATCGTAAACCCTCCATTTCGTATCGATCGTTAGCCATGTCTTCGTATCGATCGCACGGTCATGCCTTTATATCGATCGCTCCAAATCGATACGGACTCCCACCATTCCCAATCAATACGAAGCTACTCCCTCCATAGATACGGACTTCCATTATTCCCAGATGGATACAAACCCCTTCCATACGTTCCTGTGTTTTCCTTCATATCCATTAACCCTTCTTCTTCCCCAAGCGGCTCAGGCACCATTTCCTTCTTCCTGAACCATGCTTCAAACCAGCTACGGCATCGACATCATTGGAATCGGCCACGATTCCGGACGAATTGGCATTGAACTCGAGTCTCGTCATTCTAGAGTGATTTTTGTTGGTTAATTACCTAGATTAAAGAGCTGGTTCGAGAGATTAATGGGTTATTCAAGTTGAGGATGAAGACGGTTCTTGTTCTCGATTGCTCTATCGATACGAAGGCTGGAAATGAAATGATAGCAAGAGGGAAATTTGGCTCAGTCAAAATCGTATTTATGTGAATTTGAAAACAAGAAAAGATGTTTCATCTCCTAGTGATCAAAACCGTTTGGAATGGTCACGATGTCATCGATGCAAAGAGCCTTCTTCGTATCCATCCACCCAGATCGATCTTGGCTGTAGCTGTTCATATCCATCAACAATCGGCATCATATGTCATCTATGTTGAGTCACAAGCTTTATGAAAGTTTTGATTTCTGACAAATAAGGCGATTGATTTCTGACAAACAAGGCGATCGACAAAAACAAGGTCAATAGAGCTGTAGGTTGATTATTTGTTGTTGTAATAGTAATAAATTTGTTAAAATCTATCCTCAAATAATCATGCATATCAAAGGAATCAATATATATACGAATAATTTATAAGTTGCATGCAGTTGCACAATTCAATGTGCAATTTAACAGGCACCGGTCGACCGGTCAATATAGGTGCGGTCGACCGTTCCTGTGTAAATTGCACAGTGAACGTGCACACATGCACATAACGTATATATATATTTGAATTCCTGTCTACCGGTCCATTTTTGACCTGTCGACCGTTTTTAAATAGAAAGCAACTTTTCCAAAAGACACTTCTCTTCTCCAAAGGTTGCATCTCCTATCTTTCATCAATGATCATAACTCTTAATGGCAACTGTTCACAAAGAGTTACAACTATTTTTCTCTATATATACTCATCTAAATCATTGATTCAAACACAAGTTTTTACAACGATTTCATATATTCTTTTAATCTAATCTCTGATCTCAATACTGTATTATAAAAGCTCTAAATTATTTATTGAATCTTTGAAACTATTTCATATCCTTTGATTCAATAATATACTTTCCTTAATCTTTTCAAAACATCATATCGCATACTTTGAGGATAAGATTATAGGAAGGGTGTACTGCTAGTGACAAATCCGTGTTTTCAAGAACACAAGTTGTCAACAACAATTGTATTTGTTCTTTTGTTGAAGTCCTCTGTGTTGTAAGAGGCAAGTGTTGAAGTCCTCAGTATATTAGAGGCGTGAAATCCCGTTCGGTTGTTCGGGTATTGTAAACCTGTTCCTCCGGGTGAAGCGAGGTAGTTAATAGTGAAAATCCAGATAGAAGTCTGGGACTGGACGTAGGACGGTGCTCCGAACCAGTATAAAAATCTCTGGTGTGATTTTTCTATTTTCTATTTACAATGCTATTATCATCTATTTCCGCATTTGTATTGTAATCCATATTACACGATCCGTGTATACTATATTAGCACATATAATTGTATACACACCGCACTTTCAATTGGTATCAGAGCACGGTCATCATATAACCGTAACACAGTTATTTGATATATTCTTGTAATATGGCAAATAACGCAAGTACTAGCACTCAAAACACCACTTACACAGAAGGGCAATCGACACAAAGACCTCCATTTTTCAATGGTCTTAACTATAGTTATTGGGCAACAAGTATGTCATTCTTTATGCAATCAAGTAGCTATGATGCTTGGAATGCTACTCAAAGAGAAATAGTGAATCCAACAACTGATTATTCAGAATGGACTGTGGCTGAGAAAACGGCAGCAGCCGTAAATGCAAGAGCAATAAATATGTTGTTCTGTGCATTAGACCAAAATGAATATAACCGTGTTAGTATCTTCACTACTGCATATCAAATTTGGCAAACGCTAAAAATCACTCATGAAGGTACTAACAAGGTTAAACAAGCCAAAATAGCCATGCTGAAAAGTCAATTTCAAAATTTCAAAATGAAACCAAATGAAACAATCAATGACTTGTATTCACGGTTTCAAACTATTCACCATGCACTTATTGGGTTAGGACAAAAGTATTCTGATTTTGATGTTGTTTCAACAGTCCTACATTCTCTGACTAATGAATGGGAAGGAAAAGTATTAGCAATTGAAGAAGATAATGACCTTTCCGTCATGAAGCCAGATGAATTGATAGGAAATTTAATGTCCTATGAAGCAAATTTGCAGGCTAGAAAAGAACAGAAAGAAGAAAAGAAAAATGTAGCATTTCATGTTGAGAAAGATGAAAATGAATCAGATTCTGAAGATGAAGATTTGGCGTTCATTGCTAAAGGTTTCAAAAAATTCCTAAAATATCGAAAAGCCAGTCGCTACAATAAAAGGAAACCTGGATCAAATAAACCATCTTCATCTGCTATAGAATGTTTCAACTGCCATAAAAAGGGACACATGCAGAAGGATTGTCCAGAACAAAAGAAAAAGTCAGAAAATGACAAATTCAAATATAAGAAGGACAAATCAAAGAAACGAGCCTTCTCAGTAACATGGGATGATTCAGAGTCATCTTCATCAGAAAGTGAAAGTGATTCGGAGAATGAACAAGCTAATGTTTGCTTTATGGCAACAGAAGATGAGGTACAAATTCCTACATTTGATGAATTACTTGATATTAATGCTGAATTGATAGTCAAATATAAAGACTTAAAACGTCAATTAAAAGTAGTCAAAGCAGATTTAAGTAGAGCAGAGTTTGAACGAGATATGTTAAAAGATGAGAAGAAAATATTAGAAGAAGAACTTGAAAATATTCAAGAATCATCATCTAATGTTGACTCTCAAATATCTCTTTTGAGTCAAGAAATAGAAGCTCAAAAAGAGAAAAATAATGCTCTCACTACTGAAAATCATGAACTTAAAGCAAAAGTCAAAATTCTAGACCTAGAAAAAGCTAGTTTACAAACAAAGTTTGATGACATTACTCAAAATGTTTCTAACTTTAACAAAGGTCGAGAAAATTTGACTAAAATCATTGAAAGTTCACAATCTATTTCAGATAAACAAGGTTTGGGATATAACAAACATGAAACTAAGAAACATCTTAGAAATAAAAGGAAGAAGAAAGTACAAAAAACTGAAGCTAAGAAAAATCTTAGTTTATTATATTTCAAACCAAAACCAGTTGTGAAATTTCAAAAGAGAAATATCAAGACTATCAAAATATGGGTTCCTAAAACAAATAATAATTTGATTAGGAACAAATACATTCAGCAATTCATGAATAATGTACATTTTAATAACAATTATATATATAAAGGGGATACCGGACCCAAATGGGTTTGGACTCCTAAGACCTAACTCTTAGGACCCTATAAAAAGTGGGTACCATGAACTTAATTCTATTTTTTGCAGGTCCCACTGAAGAAAAGAGGAAAGTGGATATTGGACAGTGGTTGCTCAAAGCATATGACGGGAGACAAGAGCTTATTAACAAATATTAAATACTCAGATGGTGGCTCAGTCACTTTTGGAGACAATTCAAAAGGTTATATCATCGGCAAAGGCGATGTGAGCAATTGCGGTACATCTAACTTACCTCTTATTACTAATGTCATGCTAGTTAGAAATTTAAAACACAATTTACTTAGTATTAGTCAGTTATGTGACAAGGGTTTTATAATTTCCTTTTCAAATAATAAGTGTAGTATTTTAGATAAAGACCATAATTTGGTTTTTGAAGGTTATAGAGACAGAAATATATATATTCTAAATATGAATATTAATCATAATTCAGATATGTGTCTTGTGGCTAATGACAATGATCCATGGCTATGGCACAAACGTTTCTGTCATATAAACTTCAGAACTATTGACAAGCTAGCCAAAAACAATCTAGTTAGAGGACTACCCAAAATGAGTTTTAAAGTTAACAACATTTGTGATGCATGTCAATTAGGAAAATTGACCAAATCATCGTTTAAATCCAAGAAAGTCATATCAACATTACAACCACTTGAGTTACTGCACATGGATTTATTTGGACCTACTAGAGTTCAATCAATAAATCACAGTCAATATGTGCTTGTAATTGTTGATGATTTCTCTCGTTATACATGGACAATTTTCTTAAAAAATAAAAGTGATACTTTCGATCATTTCAAATCTTTCGTCAAAAGAATTCAAAAATCAAAAGGGATTAAAGTTAAAAATATAAGAAGTGATCATGGCGGAGAATTTGAAAATAATGAATTTGAACATTTTTGTACAAAGAAAGGTATATATCATAATTTTTCGTTTCCCAGAACTCCACAACAGAACGGAGTAGTAGAACGAAAGAACCGAACTTTACAAGAATGTGCAAGAACATTATTGAATGGAACCACCTTACCAAAACATTTCTGGGCAGAAGCTGTCGCAACTGCCTGTTATGTTTTAAATCGTGTGTCCATAAGACCTCTTACCAAGAATACTCCTTATGAATTGTTTAACAAAAGAAAGCCCAAAATCTCATACTTCAAAGTTTTTGGTTCCAAGTGCTTTATTTTAAATACGAAAGACCAGCTTGGAAAATTCGATCCAAAAGCCGATGAAGGAATATTTGTCGGTTATTCGGAACGAAGTAAGGCCTATCGGATATTTAATAAACGAACCAAAACTATTGAAGAATCACTTCATGTCTCTTTTGATGAAATTTATCAGCATCCTCACACAATATCAGATGATGACGAATCAATAGTCATTGATAATCCAATCGTCTCAAATACTGATTCTGACTCAGAAGTAATTATTGAGAATACTCCTCAAATATGTGAATTACAATCACCACCAAGAATATTAAGAGACCATCCGGCCCAAAATATAATAGGTGAAATAACATCACATGTCAGAACAAGGAGTCAACTCAATCAAATGGGTCATGTCGCTTTTCTCTCAAATATCGAACCCAAGAATCCAAAAGAAGCTGCTACAGATGATTACTGGATCATTGCCATGCAGGAAGAACTAAATCAGTTTGAGCGCAATGACGTTTGGGAACTTGTTCCGAGACCAACTGATCAGTCAGTAATTGGTACTAAATGGATCTATAAAAATAAGGCTGACGAACAAGGAAATATCACCAAAAATAAAGCAAGATTAGTAGCACAAGGATACAATCAGGAAGAAGGTATCGATTATGAAGAAACTTTTTCACCAGTTGCTCGACTAGAAGCTATTAGAATTCTATTATCTTTTGCTTGTCATCATAATTTCAAACTTTATCAGATGGATGTCAAAAGTGCTTTTCTCAATGGATTTATCAAAGAGAATGTCTATGTCGAACAACCTCCTTTATTCGTACATGAAAAATATCCTGACCATGTGTTCAAACTTAAGAAAGCTCTGTATGGTTTAAAACAAGCACCTCGTGCTTGGTATGAACGATTACATAGCTATCTTATTAATTCAGGATTTGAAATAGGCAAAGTCGATCAAACTTTGTTTATTAAACATTCTCGAAAAGATATTCTGGTTATCCAAATATATGTAGACGATATCATCTTTGGTTCAACAAACGATAAACTCTGCAAGGAATTTGCAAGTATTATGACCAAAGAATTTGAAATGTCTCATATGGGAGAACTATCTTATTTTCTTGGACTTCAAATCAAACAACTTTCAAACGGTATTTTTATCAATCAAGAAAAATACTGTGAAAATCTTATCAAACGCTTCGGATTACAAAATACATCTGGTAAACCAACTCCTATGAGTACAACTACACATCTTGAAAAAGATGAAAGTGGTAAGAATGTTGACCAGAAATTATATCGAAGCATGATTGGTTCTCTTCTTTATCTTACAGCTAGTCGTCCAGATATATTAATGAGTGTTTGTTTATGTGCTCGTTTTCAAGCCAATCCAAAGGAATCACATTTACGAGCAGTGAAACGTATAATTCGTTATCTTAATAATACCAAAGATTTTGGTCTTTTCTATCCAAAAGAATGTCCATTTGAATTAGTATCATATAGTGATGCTGATTTCGGTGGCTCACGAACAGATAGAAAAAGTACAAGTGGTACATGCCATTTTATTGGAAAATCACTTGTCTCTTGGTTTAGTAAGAAACAGAATTGTGTTTCACTATCAACATGTGAAGCTGAATATATATCAGCGGCTCTCGCTTGTACTCAAGTACTATATATGCAACAAACACTTCAAGATTTTGATATTCATTTATCAAATTCTATTATATACTGTGATAACACAAGTGCTATAAATCTTTCTAAAAATCCAGTGAATCACTCTCGAACTAAACATATTGATATCCGTCATCATTTTCTTCGAGATAATATTGAAAAAAGAAATATATGTCTTGAATATGTCCATACTGAAAATCAATTAGCAGACATTTTTACTAAGCCGCTGCTCGAATCTAATTTTATTAGATTACGAAGAGAGCTTGGTTTAATTTCAAGAAAAAATCTTGACTAAGCAATTACTAATGTACACCTTCTCTTTTGGTTATTCTCTTTAATTATAATTTTTTGTTTAAACTAAACTAATGTCTTTTCTCCTAGTAACCGTATCTTTTACTTAACCTATTTTTTTATATTAAATATTAGCCATTGCTTTATTTAATGGTTAAAATCTATTTACTCATTTTATAAATTCAGTTTTAAAAACAAAGCTATTTTTAGATTTACAATAAAATTTCTGCTTATATTTTCGTGGTTAAAAGTTATCATTAACTCACATCCATAAGAGTATATATAAGAAACTTATATATATAAGCTTGCAAAAAAATTTTATTTTGTTCATCTTTACTTCTTATCTAACCATAATACTATATTCAACTTACACTATGGCTCATATTTGTGACAAATGTGCGCAAGAATCTCACATTTCTATTACAAGCTCTGAGTCGGACGAATATTATTCTCCTACTACTCCAAAACAAAAATCGAGCTGTCATCATCAATGCTCTTATATGTCTGATAAAACTCCAAATTCAAAACGAGTTAAAAGGACACTATTCTATTCTCCTCGAACCAAAGCTCAAATTGATGAGATACACCACTACCAAAAACATCAGATAGACCTTCAGAGACAACTCCATTACGGGAAAAGTCAACTTTATCACGAGCAACAACGGACATCGGCACGATTGTCTGTTTTAGAAAAGTTGGCAACATTTTTCTGCGGTTCCAACAAACATGACGTACATGAACCAATGCCGTCTAGGCCATCAACATCTAAAAGTCCTAATTCATGGGATCGGAACTATGAAAAGAATGAAGGAGCTCAGAAACAATGGAGTCCATGGTCGAATCGTATTGAAGGAAACAACGATAATTCTAATGACGAACTTTCTCATTAGACTTATATATAGTTGTTATATATTTATCTATCTATTGTGAAATGATGGTTATATTTTGTATTATGTATAAAATATAATATATATATATATATAGGTTGATATATAATAAAAAAAACTTGAAAAAGAATCCTATATGCACAACAGACCAGGACCGGTCGACCGCCCATATTATTGCCAGTCGACCGTTTGCTCTCTGGTTGAAAACGGTCGACCGGCCAAAATTTGTAGGTCGACCGGTTACGCATTTTTCAGTTTTTTTATATATAACCCTATACGTTACTTTACCCTCTACCCTCATTCACTCTCTACTCAAACTATTCTCTATCCCCAAATCACAAACCCTAGTTCCCATTCTTCAATTCCCAAATCACAAATCCTCCAACAATGGCTCCTCCTCAAAAGAAATCAAAGAAAGGAGCAATCTCTGAAACTTCATCTCATACCATCTCCGTCAAAAAATGGCTTCAAACTCCAATTGCTATAACACGATGGAATCAAATGACAAATTACAAGTTTCATCCGGGATCTTTCATCAAATTTGATGATTTCACGGCTTACGGAGTTCGAAGGTTAGCCGATAATGCCAACATTACTCCATTGATAGATTTTTCGGCAAATAGTGTGGAGATAAATCATTTAATGATTAAATTATTTTACGCCAACATGAATCTTGATGAATATCAACCTGATAATCCAAACGGCGTCATCTGGTCTATGGTCTGTGGAAAACAAATTTTTCTTACTCATGCTAGAATTGCCTCTATACTTGGCATACCAAATCGAGGCGAAGAATTTTCATCTACCTTCTGCGAAGTTTTCACTCGAAATAGTACAAGTCATCAGTTTATAGAAGACAATAGTGATGGCACTAAGTCTATTGGACTTCGACCGACAGCAAGGTTACTTCATCGGGTCTTGATGCATTCTCTTTTTCCTAGACTTGGAAATTATGATGCAGTGTACAAAGAAAACTTCAAGGCACTCTATGCTATCTATGGTGAAATCCAAATCAATTGGGTTCACATGCTTTTTGATGAAATTCTCAAGGTAAATAATTCAACCCGGCCTCATTTCTTCTATAATGAATATATCATGAGACTTTTGTTAGCTTGTGGGGTCAATCCTCCTGATTCTGCAACTTCAACACCAAAATGCATTGATTCCATAACCATCAAAAGAATGAAGCTTCCTCCACCTTATCTTGAGATTATGCCTTTTGAAGAATGGGAACAACGAGGACCGAGAAAACAAAGAGCAACTTCCTCTCGACCTCGTCCCGATGAGGTGAAACTTTTAAGATCAAAGTCATCAACAAAAGAATCTCTTGAAACCATTGCGCGTAATCAATTTCTGCTTGAATCTCGTCTCAAGCGTATGGACTCTAAAATTGATAAGCGCTTCAATAAGGTCAAATCGTTCTTCGGTATGCTATGGGACGCTATATCATGTTCCTCATCCACCTCTGTTCAAGCACAAGATCCAGGAAAACGTCCTGCTGCTCCAGTTTTCACATGGACATCATCTGACGAGGGCGAATCGTCTAGAGGGAACAATGATGAGGAGGAAGAGGAAGAAGATGAAGATGATGATGATGACGACGATGACGATGATGAAGAAGAGATTCGATCTGCTTCATCCTAGATTCTATTATGTTTTAGCTCTTTAAAAACATTTTCGACACTTGTACTAAATAGTGTCGTTATTTATGCTTTTCAATTAACATTATGTTCTGTAGTAAACTCTGTTATGTCTTTGATGTGTTAATGATTTATTTTTCTATGCTTATCATATTCATTCTACGCATATCATATTCTAGTGATCTGTTACTCCTTTTTGTCGATGACAAAGGGGGAGAAAGGGCTAACAATTGCTTGCAGGAAAGAAATCACATACTCAGGGGGAGATTCAGATTTGCAGATATATATATTGTCATCAATCAAAAAGGGGGAGAATGTTGAGTCACAAGCTTTATGAAAGTTTTGATTTCTGACAAATAAGGCGATTGATTTCTGACAAACAAGGCGATCGACAAAAACAAGGTCAATAGAGCTGTAGGTTGATTATTTGTTGTTGTAATAGTAATAAATTTGTTAAAATCTATCCTCAAATAATCATGCATATCAAAGGAATCAATATATATACGAATAATTTATAAGTTGCATGCAGTTGCACAATTCAATGTGCAATTTAACAGGCACCGGTCGACCGGTCAATATAGGTGCGGTCGACCGTTCCTGTGTAAATTGCACAGTGAACGTGCACACATGCACATAACGTATATATATATTTGAATTCCTGTCTACCGGTCCATTTTTGACCTGTCGACCGTTTTTAAACAGAAAGCAACTTTTCCAAAAGACACTTCTCTTCTCCAAAGGTTGCATCTCCTATCTTTCATCAATGATCATAACTCTTAATGGCAACTGTTCACAAAGAGTTACAACTATTTTTCTCTATATATACTCATCTAAATCATTGATTCAAACACAAGTTTTTACAACGATTTCATATATTCTTTTAATCTAATCTCTGATCTCAATACTGTATTATAAAAGCTCTAAATTATTTATTGAATCTTTGAAACTATTTCATATCCTTTGATTCAATAATATACTTTCCTTAATCTTTTCAAAACATCATATCGCATACTTTGAGGATAAGATTATAGGAAGGGTGTACTGCTAGTGACAAATCCGTGTTTTCAAGAACACAAGTTGTCAACAACAATTGTATTTGTTCTTTTGTTGAAGTCCTCTGTGTTGTAAGAGGCAAGTGTTGAAGTCCTCAGTATATTAGAGGCGTGAAATCCCGTTCGGTTGTTCGGGTATTGTAAACCTGTTCCTCCGGGTGAAGCGAGGTAGTTAATAGTAAAAATCCAGATAGAAGTCTGGGACTGGACGTAGGACGGTGCTCCGAACCAGTATAAAAATCTCTGGTGTGATTTTTCTATTTTCTATTTACAATGCTATTATCATCTATTTCCGCATTTGTATTGTAATCCATATTACACGATCCGTGTATACTATATTAGCACATTTAATTGTATACACACCGCACTTTCAATCTATACGAACGCTACTGCCAAGTAATGTGTAGATCGTTCATTTTCCATCGATACGAAATGGCAATTTTGTATCCATCCATTTGAAGACTATAAGAGCTCATATCCATCGATACGAATCATCTCACAAAACCATCTACTTTGTACCGATAGTCATCGATACGAAACATATATCCCAACTTCTCAAAATTGATCCTGGAGAGGATTGATGCAAAGGAAGGACTTAAAATGACCATCAAATATTATTACAACTAGAATTTCACATCGATTCAAGAGATGATCGATACAAACCTCGATCCAAAAAAAACTAAAGGACTTGACAATGACCCATGAACGTTCGAACGTGAACAGAAGTCAAGTTAACAAACGTGCATGTATAACGTACTAACATTCAATTTTCAAAATTATCAGCAATTGAACACTCACCTGATGACGATCAAAACAGTGAATAACAAATTTCTAGCACTCAACACTTATATACAACAAAACACAGCATGATCATTGGCAGTCAATGATTCAACATTTGTATCACTGGAAATCAATCAAAGGTTACATCTCTTGATGAAAAGACAACAACTATTCAATGAATCGGATAGAACTTTTTAAGAATAAAGAATACATCTTTTCAAAGAACTTCATGTTCACACAGGACATACTTTGGAGGGCAAATGTTATCCCATCTTTCGGCAAGGTTGTGATACTAAGGACTTGGCTGGAAACAAAAGACAATTCGACTCGAAGATCAGTTATACATAGGTTTACTATGGATATTGGCGAATTTTGTTCGGGTCCGATTCCGGATCATGCTATAATCAACATGGTATGACAAGAAAAGCTATGGAAGCCAAAGTTCCAAATTTAAGGTCAATTAGGAGTTCGTTTGCTCAAGATATGGATCAATCAAGATCAAGAGAGAAGGCCTCAGTTCGTTTCCATCACCTTGCAATAGCCATGTTCGTATCCATTGACTCACAGGCGTCAGTTCGTATTCATCCAACATGGTTCTTCTGTTCGTATCCATCAAAAGCTACCCTCTCTGCATATTCATCCCTTTCCTTTTTATCCATCAAGTGTTAACATCAATCAGGATTTATTTTATTAGAACTTGATGCTCTTCGTATCGATCTTCCCATCTACACAATTCGTATCAATCAGCCAACGATCGATACGAAACCTACCACCAAGACATCGATACGAAAAACATGTGCCAGCATTGATATGAAAAAGGCATGGTCGAGTAAAGGAAACAGTCATGTGGCATGAAAAGTGGATCTCTTCTGAACCATCGCTCCACGTCATTTGAACGATACGCAGAGGATTGATACGAAAGGCTATCGATATGAACCAATCGATACCCACGTTCTAGCCACCTACAATATAAAACTTGGATCGATCATAACTCGAGATCTATAAGTCCAACTGCTACCAAATTTACATAGGAGCTTGCTTACCACCTCAAGAATGTCCCTAATTGATCTCAGCCCAAAAGAAGAAAATCTTGATTGATACAAAATGTACATGGATCGATCCCAAATGACCTCGAATCGATCTAGTGAGCCCACGCATGTGTGAGAAGGGGTGTTCCGATACCTAAGCCAGATATTTCTAGATTGCACCTATAAATAGCACTCCAATGTCAACATAAAAAGTACTTTTTGACACCATTACGCCGTTATTTTGCCGGAGATCCACTGTAACTTGAGTGTTTGAGTTATTCTGTAACGAGAAGGATTTTTCGCGCTCGAAAATCGACATCCATACTTCACATCGTACTCGAATGCCGTAGATTCGACCGTTCAAATCCGAGTCGCCGGAGCTTATAACACAATTAAGTATAACGATACAGTGGAAGAAAAAGAATAATACATTGATATACAGCATTTATACAATATCTGATACAATGATCAACAGATATAAATATACATCAGAGATATGATACAATAAAATAGCAACGGAAAAGAAAAATAGATAACACTAGCAGCGGAACAAATAACTCTGAGATAGTCTTCAAAAGAGAACTCCAACAGCAGCTCGAACCAACATCATGATTCACCAAGACAAGCAAGTCTCATCCACATCCAAAGAATGAACTAGCTCCAGATAACCTACTAATCTGACTATCTGAAAAACCTAACTCTAGACTGCTCGTGTAGAAAAATTTTGAGCACCCAGAGTTTAGGAAAGAACAATAAACTCTGGATCAGTCATGGGACCGGTGTGAGTAACAAAAACAGTTTATCTTTTAAAAAAAAACAGCAAGAGAATTTTAGATTATATTCGCAATGCTTTTAGAAAATGAGACTACCATAAGGCCTCCTGCACACACACACAACGCAAACGCAGAATCGGAGGAGATTTCTCCTTATGATAGTCAAATATGCTTGATACGCGAATTCCTTTGATATTATTACTATAAGTGCAAAGTGGAGAAAACATTTCGAAAGTTGAATATTAATCTTAGCCAACATAGACATTTCGAACTATGCCTACTATAGCTACCATCCAAACAGTGGGGCGCCACCATAAGTGAATTGCATGTTATACAACTAAAACCGTACAAGGTACGTATTTGAAGAATGGATTTCCAACAAATGGTCGGGCAAAGGAACTTCTGATATCGAAATGGAACGCCTCTGGAAGGACGTCCCCGAGCATCCCAACTGGATCTCTGCCAACACAAAGCCGGTGTACTCCCTACCCGGGAGTATCAACCTTAGATATTTCATCCCCGGTCGTAACCAACCTTTATCCGGGATCCCGATAGCCAACAACACCACACAGTAATAGATATAGTGTATCCATATGAGTAAGTATCTAGGCTCCATTCCATGATACTACCCCTAACCAGAAGAAATGGACATACCCTAGGGACGCGATCCCTGAAAACCTTGCTGCATCTTTCCTGTTTCGACCATTTTCCAGGTTGTGAGGTTCGACGAAGTCTCGTCCACAAAGCTACGCATTTTACAAAAGCCACGCTTTGATCAACAAATGATCAGCAGCACTCAGCATGCCACATTACCAAGTTGGGAATATATTGCTGATAACCTTCAATTACATAACCTCTAAGGGTGTTAAGCTAAGAGAATAAATTCTCCGCCACCAACGGAAATGTATTTGAAAGAAATCTGCTTTATATCTCAAAATGTAATGTCAGACATACAATCTATACAAGTCTATTCTGGATTTAGAACAGAACCGAAGGCACTTCCAAAAAAGTCCTTGAAATCCGGGTATTCACAATCCCGATCGGACTTCCCATCACTTAGGGAATCTCTATACCGGAGCAACTCAGTGCAGAGACAATCGAAAGGTCATCCTATCGTTCTTGCAAATACCCAGTCTTCATCATCGGTCTTCAAATGCTATCCATAACGACGTATCACATATTCGGAATGGGTTATACGACACAAAGGTCCTTTCCCGGCTAACCCGAATAGTGAGCGCAACATTTAAAACATATGGATATGGGATTTCAATTAAGTCACAACTTAATAATTCAAAATTTTCTTTCAAATGATTTAACCCAATTACTATTTCCAATCTTTTAAACAAAAAGATTAATTTCACACAATTCACCCAGTTTCTCAAAGGTTCATTCATAAGTTTCAAAACAATTCCATCTCAATTGGATTAATTCATTTAAATCTTTAAATAAAGATTGTTTCATAGCTTTCAAATCGTTCCTATATATTCACAAAAAAATTCGTTTCCAAATATTCATCTATAACATGGAAAACTATTTCAATTTACTTGAAATCCCTTTAATACAATTCTAAATTCATTTCTCCTATGAAAGCTTTTTATCATTTAGAAACAACAGTGTTATTTCGGAAAAACCCTATTTCATTTATACAAGTTACAATCTTTGGGTTAATTCAAATTCCCAAAAGAACAATACTTTAAAAATGGTTTGACTCATATATAACTAGTACAATATTGTTAATCCCTAGTTTCAAATCATAGAATTCAATTTCAAGTATTGAATTCAAATTTAAATCAAAATATTTAAATTCCAAAACTTAATCAAGTTATTCAAAATAAATTTCATCCTTGAAATTCCATTTCAAAAGCTTTTCACTTTAAACCCAATCCATTTCCAAAACCTTTGAATTTAAATATTCAACTTTAAAAATCATTTCAAAATCTGTGACTTAATCGATTTCCTCGTGAAATCCATATTAGTGTGTGTATGGTGTGGTCCAGGGGTTTAACACGCAATAGTGCAACATAATTCAATCATCATAGATCAAAACACAGAAATACAGTTGATAAGCGATGTAAATTATAACGCTTATCGTCCATTCACAGATTCACAGATAATATACAAATGTATCATCAATAAATGAATAAAATACCCAGTTCAATCCACGGAACAAAATATCACAGATCAGTTAGGACGATCAATTCAGGGCATCTCATACAATACATCAAGTATTCAATGGTCATTTATAAGCGGGATTAATTAATTGTTAAATCCTAATTAATCAAATTAATTTCCAATTAAATTAATTACTTATGAATTAATTATCCAATCAGGATTTATTAATTACAAATCATTTGATATAAATAATTTAATCAATCACCTTAATAAATTAAATTATTCATAATTAATCATATTAATTTAGTTAACTTTTAAACCAATTACATAATTAGTTAATCCCTTAATTAATTATTTTAAGAAATTAAATCTTTAATTACTTACCATAAATTAATTACACTTACACAATTTTATAAATGATTATCTTTAGTTAATCTAATCCAATTGATTGTCACATTTTATCACATTAGTGAATTATTCAAATAAAATCTTAGTTAAGACATCATTAACTATTGAATTTCTTTAATTACCTTTCTAAAGAGACTTACTTATATTAATCATTAATGATTTTCAATTAATTAACCATTACAAACTCATTAATTAATCCTAATTATTGAATTAATCAAGTGTCAACTGTAACTTAATGGATTCTTAATTACGATTTAATTATTCCTTAATTAAATTAACTTACCTTTCATTAATAAATTTAATTTGGAATTGCTAATTCAATTAATACAAAATATAAATTATCTATTCTAATTAACTCAAAAATAAATGAATTATAAATCCTTAAGTTTTCATTAACTTTAAAGTGAAACTCATTCTTATTAATAGTTAAATTTTCACTTACAAATATGTTTAATAATATATTTTTCCAAATTTACTTTTAAATTTCATTTTAAATTCAAGATTTAAAATGAAATTTCAATTTATCTTTAATAAAGTCTACAACTAAATTTTTAAAACCTTTAGATTCACATGTTAAATAGTACTTTTGTTATAAAGGAATTTAAAAGAGTTAGATCAAATTCTTTTTCTTTTTTCACGTATTTAAAATATACTTTAATTATTTAAACATTTAGATTTATAAAATACTATTTTATTTTCAAAATCTGGAATTCAATTTAGGTTCAGGTTCTGGTTTAAAATTGTGTTTAAACTCTTCCTTTACAAATCATATTTCATTTTTAATTCAAGTCATTAAAAATCCCTTTAATTACTTAAGCACTTTTAGTTATTTAAACAATTAAAAAAAAACTTTATTTCCAAACTAAGTGTCAAACTAACTTGAATTTATGGTTAAACTTTTGTTTTTAAAACTAAATTTAAACTTGCTTTATAATTTAAAATTTAGTTTTAAATTGGCAAAACAGAACTGGTTCTGTTTTTAAAACCTGGGTAAAACATTTACCCTGTTAAACATCATCACTTCGAAAGCAAGCAAAATCCACTTCACCAGGAAACAAATGCACCATGCACGTGCACAGAGGCTGCGGAGGTTTCCGATCATCAACGATGATCGTCCCACCACCATTAACATCACCTAACACTAACTCGATCATCAGGTCTCGTGATAAATTCGTTTATGAAATTTAAGCAAAAAAAATATATTCGAAACCTGGAACAATGACAGGAAACACCACTCGAAACCTGTCAACGTCAAGTTCTCGGCGCTCCGACCACTAGGCGACTCCAAACTCCGGTCACCACTCCGCCACCCACCGAGCTTCTTCCCCCTCCAATGACGTGCAACCCGACGCACTGTGGAGGTCGCGGTGATCAAATGATCGAACACCAGAAAAATTAGATCTACGAATAAAAATCCCACGCTGCCATTGCCACCGTCATCTTCGCCACCTCCGACTATTTTTCCAGGCATCCTTGTAGCCTCCTCCATCTCCACAAACAACCCTGATATCCACGAATCAAACGACCACCAGAAATTGGTAAAATTCCACTTTTAAACAAAGACCAACTGCTACTAACTCCCA
The DNA here is from genome assembly GCA_030765085.1 of Allium cepa. Classification (NCBI taxonomy): domain Eukaryota; kingdom Viridiplantae; phylum Streptophyta; class Magnoliopsida; order Asparagales; family Amaryllidaceae; genus Allium; species Allium cepa. The sequence goes on along the minus strand of CM060937.1, from coordinate 354,762,947 downwards.
TCACTAAAAATCATCAACCCACACTTAAAAATCATAACTTTTATTCAGGATTTAGGCTATACACTTGAATCAATGTTTCCTGAATTTCGAAATTCCCAGAGTATAAAGTTTTGACTGTAAAAACTTAGATTTTTCATCCTATATACATTTTTTTCCATGAAACCAGTTTTAAATTATTATCCATACTTAAACACGACTAACTTGTTTTAAAATCAAGGCCTAATATTGATTTGGAAAGAGGAAGTTGAATTTTCTTTATGGGTTAGCACTTTGGAACTAAACAGAGAAGAAAGAGCACTGGCACATGTATGTACAAACAGAGCAATAACAACATAGATTCAAGTCTAAATAGCTATATGTTACTCACAGATAAGTATTCAATAGTTTTACTTTTAAGTTTAAAACAAAAGTTACTCAACTTGGTCTAAGAAGAACAGAGCTTGATAATGTTGAACAGGCTTGAGTTCTTTGCTTACTGAAGGTTTTAAGTCTTCAGTTTGAATTTTGTTTAAGTTTTGAGTGACACTTACTTTTGCTTTTTTTTCTCAGTTTTGAAAAATGAAACTAGAATGATAATTTGATGTGTACATGAAGTTAAAATATACAGGGTATACAAATCTTGTACAGGGTGGTGATATACTGTTGTTTTTTATAAATAGCAAAGAACTAACTTTAGTTATAGGCTAGAGGTGTAAACATTAAATGCATGTGTACTTATTCCATGCTTGCCTACATTTTTTTTTTACTCGGCTGAAATATATTCTTGTGTGCTAGAGGATATAGCATTAATTACATGAGTACTTTATATCTTACTTTACATTTGTTTTTACACTTGAATATAATTTTTTCTTGTTTTTTTGGTCTTGTTCCATTACTTTGTACTGACTTTTACAGTTTTGTTTTAGTAGATATTTCTTTGTCTTTTGTTTGTATGTATTTAGTGTCTTTACTTTTTTTAAATATATGTTTACTGCCTTCATGCTTTTGGCTTGTTACTTTAAAATTATAAATGAAATTCTATAACTATTTTGTTGTTATAATTTTAACCATGCGTATTTATTTATTTTATAACATTTATTTTTGAAAGCTTAAACAATTCTAGAATTATTTACCATATTCATTTCATATTTTATATAATTATAATTTATTTGAAATGTTTTTGTTAACCTTATATCAAAATCCAAATTCAAAATTATTTTCTAAGATATTTTCTTTTAAATCCCAAATTAAATTTCCAATCTATTTTATATAAAAGTGTTCAAATATCCAGATTAATTTCAATTAATCCTTAATTTAACTAACATTATATATAAATTTTCAATCAATTCACGATTTTTATTCAAAAATGAAATTAATTGTCGAATTAGAATAAATTAAAACTCGAGATCGTTACATATTCTCTGTTGTAACCAGTTAGTAATCATCAATAAAGCAGCAAATCATTTAAAGTGGATGTAGGCTACAACATTGAACCACCATAAGTATATGTCTTTTCCTATTTTGTTTTCTTGAATTAGCGAGTTTGTCAGATTATCCTCTTTTTACATTTAAATTATTCATTTTAGGCTCTTCAAATTCATCTGAAGAGTGTTGTACCCAACTTTGGTACAAATAGTGGCCTATCCCAATAGCTCTCCAACCCTTATAAATTTAGTCCTACTTGCAACATAAATAGGATCTTCTGGACTGCCTGTTGGAACTCTGTAGAGATTATTTTTCATAATTCTTCTCCTAGATAGTTGTCTAAGGGTTCACTGTGATTCTCTAGTGAACTCTTGTACTTGTAACTTGATTTAACTTAGAAGATTCAATCATTTTATAGTCCGATTCAACTTGTTACAGAAGTCAGTTAATAGAAAGTTATAAATTGGATGTAGGCTTCGTTAACAGCCGAACCACTATAAAAATCTTCTCGTCTCTTTACTATTTCTACTCTTTTTACATTTATTTTCTATATTATTGCTCTGTAAGGACAGAGCTGGTGCTTTCACACTTAATCCCAAATATTGATCCATTTTTTGGGTCAACAAACATTAAACACAATTTCAATTTTAAGAAATCTCCCTTCAGATTGGATTATAAATAGGCATATATTATCTACGTTATCTACATGAGTTTAGATTATAATTTTTCTATAAGAGGTTAATAAATAACAATTACTTTTCAAACTAATGCCCAAAAGATTTTCTGGTAATAATAAAAGAAGATCATTTGTCCTCAATAGTTATACAAAACTAGAAATCCTTATCTAGTAGTAATAATAGAAGACCAGAAATCCTCATCTGATAATAATAATAATAATATGAACCAGAAACCCCTATCTGTTAATAATAATATGAGACTAGAAATCCTTTTCTAGTAATAATAGAAGACCAGAAATCCTTATCTGGTAATAATTATAGAAGACCGGAAGTCCTTATCTGGTAATAATAATAGAAGACTAGAAATCCTTATCTGGTAATAATAGAAGACCAGAAATCCTTATCTAGTAATAATAATAGAAGCCCATAAATCCTCATTTGCCAACTGAAGATTGTGTTTATTGAGGAGCTCAAATGGTTCATATTCAATGTATCTTCCTCTAGAAGATTGTTTTACTTGGAGCGCTAACTGGCTCTAATTGTTGATAGATCTTCCTATAGAAGATTAATTGATATGGAGCTACTTGGCTTTGATTTTGATTGATTTTTTTGGCACCAACTTAGGTGATGATTAGTACTTGGTTCAGACCTCTTATCATCATTTTAGGTGATGATTTGGATCTTGTTATCCAATGCGTTTGTTTAGCTTCATCAAGCAGGACCTTAGACTTATCCGACCAACCTCAAGGTGCTTTCGTGAGGCCTTTGATGACGATACTATAGGCTTAGTCTGGTGCATTGGGTAGCTATCTTAAGTAGAACCAGAGTCTTACCCGATCTTCCTCATCATCCTCTAGAAGACGCTTCAATGAGGCCTTTGATGACGACACCGAAGGCTTAGTCCAGCACTTTGGGTAGTTATCTTAAGAAGAATCATAGATTTACCCAACCTTCCTCTAGGAGACGCTTTGGTGAGGCATTTGATAACATCATTAAAGGTTGGTTGCTCTAGGTAGCTATATTAAGCAAAACCAGAGTCTTACTCGATCTCCCTCTAGGAGATGCTTCAATGAGGCCCTTGATGAGGACATTGAAGGCTTAATCCAGCGCTTTGGGTAGCTATCTTAAGTAGAACCAGAGAAACACTCGACCTCCCTCTAAGAGGTGCTTTTATAAGTCTTTTGATGATGGCACTAATTGCTTTTCCCATTTATTTAAGGAGAGTCTTTCTCTGGATCTAATAGACATTCTTATCTCAACTTCTTTATCCATCCACGGTCCGGAAGTATGGTCGCAAATGCTCAGCATTCCATGTTCATGCTATCACATCGCCATCAGGTCGGCATAATCAATTAGCCTCGTGTGGGATTACTTTGTGTATGATTAGAAGTCCTTTCTAATTTGGACAATGTGGTCATCTGTCGATTTTTAGTATTTTCCAAAACCTTTTGAAACACCAAATCTCCCTTTTGGAATGATCTTGCTTTTACTTTCTAGTTGTAATACTTAGATATTGTTCATTGGTATTTAGTTGTCCGTGTGGCTGCCTCATCTCTTAACTCATTAATTGGATCTAAGACTCTTGATTTGAATTGAACGCATATGCAGTTATTTGATGAGAGGTCACCTCCACCTCAACTGGGAGCATTGCTTAACACCCATATGTCAATGAATACAGAGTTTGTCTTGTTTCTATTATAGTAAAAGTTTCACAGGCCCATAATATTAAAGATATCTCTTCTATCTAGTTTCCTTTTGCTTTGTCTAATTGTTTCTTGAGAATAGTTTTGATAGTTTTATTATCTGCCTCAACAACTCCATTAGCTTTAGGTAAGCTATAGATGAAATTTTTCTATTGATTCCATTTTATTATAGAATGGGTGAATTTTTCACTTCCATATTGGGTTTCGTTATCAGATATTATCGTTTGTGGGATTCTGAATCACATTCATGATTACAAACTTTAGTACTTTTCTAGATGTAATATTTGGTATCGGTTCTGCTTCTATCCACTTAGTGAAATAACCAATGGCCACTACAGCATATTTGGCATGTTCTTTAGATATAGGCAGTGTAACTATTAGATCGATTCCCCATATGTCGAAAGGCTATGGGTTTGAGATTGAAGTTAATTCACTTGGTGAAAAATGTGGGCTTTTAGAGAACTTTTGGCACTTATAGCATCTTTTCACATAGTCAATTGCATGATTAATCATTTGAGACCAATAAAAGCCTTGTCTCATGACCTTCTTAGCTGGCTTTGTCCCATTAGAATGATCCCCACAAAATCCTTCATGGGCTTCTTCCAATAGCTTTAGTCCACTTTCTAAATTCAAGCATCTTAAGTAGGGAGGAGAGTATCCCTTATTATAAATTACTCCATTCATTGTAAGAAATGTCAGAGCCTGATGCATAATCCTTTTTGCCTCCTTTTTTTCGGTCGGTAGTGTTCCATTTACAAGGTATTCAAAAATGGGTGTCATCCAATTATTCTTGTAGTGATTGATTATCTCTGAATGGGAGAATATCCCTTGTCGGATCTCATATTTATCTTATCTTTCCTCCTCTCTATGTGCTAGAGCTTAAAATCTGGTTAATAACATTAATTCTTTCTCTAATTCGGGAATCTTTTCTTTTACGTTGGGATTTGGCCGATATCCTACTGGAACAATCCAAGTTTCTGGTGCTCCCCATGAACTGGCTAGTCTGGCTAAAGAATAAACTTGAGAGTTTTTTCCACTTGGTACTAGATGTTTTAAGAAATCCTTAAATTGGTCCACTTAGCAGACCATTCGTAATTATAGGCACTTAGCAGACCATTCGTAGATGGCAAGACTATACAAGCACCATTAGTTTGCTTCAAAATTGTTAGAGGAGGGTATTGCCTTGATTGCACTATGAAATCTAAATGGATGGTGAGTAGGGTCGGATGCTATGCAACATGGCGTATGGGTACCAACTACTAAGGGTAGGGCTGCATAGGTTGTGAGGGACAGTCATTAATCCCTTGCGGTCAACAGGAAGGATGGGATTACACCTAGACTATATTATTCACCGACCAGGATATTCAGTAAGGTTATGAAATGCCACAGTTGTTTTCTAGTTGTTTAGTGGAGTAAGGCTAGTTAACCCATAATGAAATTCCTTTAAAATATGGATGGGGTGGTTTGTGGAGCCGAGTCTACGTAATAGAAAGTAGACAAAGTAGAAATATCCAAAGAGCATACAGCGTAATGGAATAGAGGTCGTAAATGCGCACTATAGGATTTCCTCGAGTTATACAGTGATCATGGTATAGCAAGAGATAAATCCCAACGACGTGCGGAATAAGAGATACTAGTGGGTACATTATCTATGTCCATTAAGGGACCATGGGATACATATAGTTATATACATAGATATAAATCCATGGAAGGTAGAAGGGAATAAGGTTTGTACGTAGAAACGGAGTCTAAGCGACTAATAATATAATCTAACATAACATGAAATAGTGAACAATCACCATAAACTAGTGTTGTGTATAAGAAGTATAATTTACCAGTTACCTGAACATTGTTTTGACCACCTCCTCATTACAATCCATAGGTTGGATAAAAGAATAGATATTTGTTCTTGGCATGTTCAATACTGACAAGGAAACTTGACTTTGAAGTGTCAAATCCTAGTTAATGATCATGTGATCTATTATAATTTAATTAATCCACTGAAAGTTATTTAGCTAGGGCTTTTATATGCATTCCTTATTTCATTTGCAGAATATCAAACCAACAAACTACACTTTGATGGATTTGGGTTTTTGATTTAGCGAAAATTTAGGCCCACTAGGGTGCGAGTCATCATAATTCATTAATCATAATTCTTTAATCATATTCAAAGAAAAAGAATAAAAAGTGGAATAGAAGGTAAAATTATCGAAACTTTAATTCTAAACAATTTCCATTATTTTAACATAAAAAATAGAGATTCCAACATAGAATTAATATTTCACATTGAAGGATTTTTGAGGGTTTATAATATAATGTTTTCACAAACAAAAATCCCTAAGGCATAGTCAAGCCCAAATTATACTAATCAATCATTAAAGTAAAGTTAAGACTTCCACTCATATATATCACTAGCTTTGCCTGTTTGGATTTGACACGCCTTCACAACCTCTATTAGATCTCTTCTTTCTGATACATATATTTAGCAAGGGATTTATATATATAGATTTAGAAAAGTAAGGTTTGGAGGAGAAGAAGTAGATAAAATAAACAATAAACAAGGGTAGATCTGTAGGATTTCTTATTTGGAACCCTAATGGAGTTTTCTCAATCTTAAAGATAGGAAAAAACAGAGCTTCATTGATGTTCCCAAAATAGAATAAAAGTAAGCGGTGTAGTGTCTTATTTTTAGTGGTTGGAACATACTAAAACCGTTGGACGAAGGTCGGTTGGGAATTATAAAATCCAGAATTTTCAAATTCACATACCCTAGCTTCCACTATATAAGGAGCAGTCGGCTGCTCCTCTACCGCTGGTCGACCTGTCGAGGTCGACATCTCCCTTTATTTTAGGAACGTAAATTTTGTGTTGTTGTCTTATTTATTTTTTCCCTTAATTAATATTCAACGTTAACATTAATTTTAATGTTTGCTTAATTCCTAAGTCTATCAAAAATTAACTTTTGAATTTCAAATCAATTATACATTTGAATTTGAATTCTATTTAAATTAATTTTAATTCAAAAAATTCAAACATCCATAAATTTTCTATTCGAGCTCCTTTTTAAACATACTATACATGGATATTTATCAAAATTACGCCATAAATGCAATGGCATAATTTTCGTTGTCAAGTTACAAATTTTGCAAAATTTTCATTTTTACCCTTATCTTATTTAATCTAATTTGTCCAATCCGTTTGTCGTTGATTTTACGCGGTGTTATGGGTGCCGAGAGAATTCATCTTATCCATCTTATCCATCAATTTCCATTAATGCTTTCATCTTGGTTTTAACAATAGATTTAGCAAAGCATTTCTTTATCCATCAATGCTTTCGACTATCTACCATCTTCTAGTTCAATTCCTACAGCATTTCATCAAACTCCCCTTTGGTAACCATTTCCTAATGAGTAGAGGATTTGGAATTATCTGTTGATTATTAATTTCAATTTGGTGTGCATTCCCTTCATCACCACCGACGACATCTCCTAAGGATCTATTATATCTTCTTAGTGCCATGATTTTCTGTTAGCAATCCTTCAAGTTATTCAAGCAAGTTTTCTATATTGAACTTTTAGTCCTTCAAATCCAAAGTAAAGAACTAGATCTAGGCATGTATTCACTTTTCTCAGTGAAAGCATCAAAATGTTGACATAAAAAATGGATCAACAATTATTAAACAAAAAATGGATCAATACCTAGGTATTAGATGAAAGCATAAATTCAAGCAAAGTAAAAGCAAAACCAGTAAAGAAGACATAATTTTTATAGTGGTTCTGCATAATCTCCAGCCTACGTCCACTTTAACCTTTCTATTAGTTGTTCTCTTTGGATTACAACAAATTATATCAAATTTGACAGCATCTAGTGGATCTCAGATTTACAATAGAGTTTCTTGAATGATTATGAGTTAGAGGATAGAAGTGAGGAAGAAGGAGTTCTATATCCAAAATTTAGAGGCTAGAGAAGGTGAAGTCTCCAATGGTAGAGAAATCAGATCTGGAGTGAAGAGAAACTGATCCTGTTTTGGTTGTAGCTAGGCCTGTATTTATAGGGAAACAAAGGTATGGAGTCAGAAGCCCTCTTGCAATAAAATCCAAAAGGCGGCCTGAAGTCACATAAAAAAAAATCAGTACTCCATGAGTTAAGGGTATAACTCGATACAAAGTTATCTTAACTCGGTGTTGAGTTATCAATTTGTATGCAAGTTGAACTTCTTCTCTTTCAATGCTTTTATGTCTTCTAATTGAATTGTTTTAGCTCTTTTCCTTAGAGTTTGAATTGATTCTATCAATCTTTTGGTTAGCTGGTTCCTTTTCTTTCTTTTCATCAATCCTTGGAATTGCACGTCCAAACCATTAGAAAATCAGTTCATAATGAGTTATTGGAGTAACACAAGAGATGTAGTGGGTTTGGGAAGTGAAACGGGGAAGATTTATAGGTCGGTGCCAACCTATCTTAACTTAGTGTCAAGTTATGGTTTTGGCCTTTTTTCCACTCAACTTTTTAGATGTTATCCTGGTTTTTAACCCAGTAGAATCCAATAGGGAATAGAATAATCCCACGACATCGGGGTGGTTTAGAACTTAACCTTATCTAGAGAGGCAAGGGTAAGGAGTTAGCAAGAGCCAAGCTATATTACTGAGACAACAACTGAGATCGACTAAACCAAGGGACCGACATTCATCTAGCCCAATCAGTAGTTGAGTGCAAATAGTTAGCAAACTACCATCAAAATGGAACAACGTGCAGTGAGACTGCACAAACAACGGTGTCACAAGACCATGGAAACACTCCGAACTCCAAACTCAAAAAACATCTAAGTGCTTGGATAGCCAGCGACCCATGCACTATGGATCGCTAGCTACCTATGTAAAATGGAAGGTCACTCTGCTAAATGGAAGAAGGGAAGGAAGGAAGAAGTATGACAAAAAATAGGCTAAGTGTATGGGTCGCTAGCGACCATATACCATGGATCACTAACGACCCATGCTTCAACATGTGTCTTCAAAGAGGCAACTAAGCAGTGCAATGGCTAAGTCATTAGCTCGCATATAAGCCAACTTTGTGGTTCGCTAGCGATCTATAGACCATGGGTGGTTTTAGCTTGGTTCGCGAGCTAAACCCCTCCTGGGTCGTTCCCTACCTACATGCGAGCATTTGATGAAGTGGTCTGGACCAGAAGTCCACCGATCTCTATAAATACCATCCTACCCGCAACATAAATGGGATCTTCTACAGACTAGTTGCTAAAGCTCTACTCGAAACATTCTTCACTCTCTGCCTCCCTCACAACAATCTCTAAAGGAATTCACTATTGTTCTCCGGTGGATTCTGACTCTGGGTATTCGATATACTTAGAGATAATGAAAGTTTTGTAATCAAGCACATCTTGTAGCAGCTGTCAGTCTATAATAAAGATATAAAGTGGACGTAGGATTCATTAACAGTTGAACCACTTTAAAATTATATGTCTTCTCTCTTTTGTTGTTTTTTTTCTATATTCGTGATCTGTGATATTGCTCTATCAGAATAGGGTTGGTGCTTTCAAACCTAAAACAGGGTGTTGATCCATTTTTGGATTAACATTTTGGTGGTGCCACTAAGAAATCCAACTCAGGATCCAGATCTAGCTATCTACTTTGGATTTCATGGTTCCAGAAGTTAGATCCTTAATCTTTGATTGAAGAATCACTATTTGGAATCGATGGCCATTGTGGGCAGTGGAAGCTGGAGAAGATGTTAATCCCCAACAAACTGAAGTAAATTGCAATAGCTTAGGGAATAAAGCGCCAGTCTCCTCCAGTCAGCGTGAAGTTGTTACCAGGGATGAGTTAAATAAAATGGTTGATGTGATCAACCAAAAAAAGAAAAGTAGCCAAAATCTCTAATGGATAAGCTTAACGCTCTCCTAACCCTGCAATCAAATCCTGCTCCAAGAACTATGCCCGAACCCATGGCTACTATGGAACAAGAGAATTCCTCCGTTTCTGGTCTACATAGAAGAAATGGAAAACAACCACAAAAAGGGTGACAACTAGACTTAACATGGACATAAATGCATGCACTCCATTCACCGTAAGGCACCTATTCTGAATTTTAACCAAGGGGCAAAGACCGTCGTAGAAGACATAGCTATGGATCTTTTCGTATCGAAGGACGGAAAGCAAGATGACAAATTGGAAGAAAATGCCAATGCATCTGATAATGCAAGGAATATCCAAACTGCTCCAGTTAGACCAAATGCAAGCCAACGGGACCCTACAGGAGTGGCTCTCCCAAAGACAGGAAAGCCTAGGCCTCAGTCCACTCACCAAGACCGTTTGCAAAGTCAAACACTTGGCGTGGTGACCGATCGACGTCCTCGAGACTACCGGACATCAGAGGCAAACATAGCGAATATGATTAAACGATTAATGAGGAGAATAAATAAAGAAGAGATAATTAATAGGGATATATGACAAGTCGAACTCCTTCATCGATGAAATCCTAAATGATAGATATCCAGAAAAATTCACAATGCCAAATATTCCGTCCTATGACGGAACAAAGGCCCCGAAACCTCACTTGTACAAATACTGTTAGTACATGGATGGAGCAAATACCTTTGAAGCTGTTCGACATAGGTACTTTCCTATCTTTCTCGAAGGAGTTACATTAATATGGCTTCCTAGATTTCCACTAAGATATATCTCTACTTTTGACCAACTGGTGACAAGGTTCCTTGATTAGTTCAGATTCCATACTACGCAGTTAAAAGACGTCATATCCCTATCTAGATTGGTCCAAGCGCGTTACGAATCACTAAAATCTTTCATGAATAGGTTTAACACCATAGTGAAGAAAATAAGCAACCCCAATGAAGACAAGGTTTTTATGGCATTAGTCCATGCCATTCACCCAAAAACCGAATTCGAGAAGTGGGTTAAGATGAAGCAACCTCTCACTAGGAAAGATTTCAATCGTATAGCAAGTTAGTACCTAAGGTTGGAGGAAGTGCAGGAATGGGAAAGGAAGTCTGCTAGTATGCAACTAGAGAACATCGGGAAAAGCGATGTAGCAATGAATTAAAATGCGTACACTTCTCGGACTGTTGAAGGAACCACTGGGAAAGACAGAAATTCAAAGAGAAAAGGCAGAACTCAATGGCAGCAATAAAAAGCTCAAAGGGTTTAGGCCAGAAGGCCACACTCCCCTAAGCGGCACAGCAGAAAATGTTTTTCTCGCAATTCAAGGAACCGAGGAATGCAAAAAGCTACATAGAAAGGAGGCGACTCAGTAGCAGAAGCGCTCAGGGAAATTTTTTCGCTTCTACGTGGCACACATCCACAATACGAACGAATGCCGCCACCTAAAAATCTCTTTAAGGAACTGATCTAGAATAACAAACTCTAGCAGTACGTAAGACAACCACAAAACCTTGATCAATCTACGACTCTCAACACCCAAGAGAACGAAGGAATCAAGCAGAAACCAGCGAAGAAGGGTCAAAACAAACTGACCAAAAGCTTATTCAATATCCAATTGACCACATCCCGTGCAAAGAAGTTAGGAAGAAATGGAGCGATAGGTAAGTTCGTTAAAGCATGCTCCAAAGGAATCAATTTTAGCTGTGGAAGATGAAACTCCAGTTAAGATACAAAGCGTATTGAATGATGATAATGTGTTCCGAAATCGGGACACCGAGGGGATTGAAGCTCCAACTCTTGATCCGATGGTGGTGATGGTAGGAACCAGACTTGTTGTAGTTCAGCGGGTGTTGGTTGACAGTGGAAACTCTGTTAACATACTGTTCAAATGTACTTTCGATCAGATGAAGATTGGCATGAAAAGTGTATCTGCATGCTAAACAAAGATTCAGGGGTTTACCAGTGAACCTAAACAATCGGTGGTCACAATTGACCTACTGTGGAACTTGGAGAGGGTGAGCGAAGGGTCACCTTCATTCAGACCTTTATGATCGTTGATCAAATATCAACATACAATGCCTTCTTGGGACGGCCCACATTAAGACTTCAGAATAGCATTAGCCAAATGGTGCCTTACAATGAAGTTCCCTATAGAGCACGGGAGTCGGAATTGTGAAAGGAGACCAAGACGTCGTCGGGGAATGCTACATCACAGAATTGCTTGAGCTAAGAAGAAGGAAAAAAGGAAAGGATGTGGGGAAAAGCCTCTACATCTGCGAACACTTCGAATAGCAACTACATAGCCGCCCCTGGCTTGGGGACCATAGCCAATTTGACAAGGCTTTGGACCCTAGAAAAAAGAGCCCAGGGGAGGATTGGGCAGCACAGGTAGAATCGACGGTGTCTGTCCCAGTCTATATTAATGACCCAACGTAGGTCCTGAAAATTGGATCGCGGCTTGGAAATAGGATGCGGTCAAAACTAACAATATTCCTTTGTGCCAATATGGATGTATTTTCTTGTACACGCTCCGATTTGTTTGGGATATCACCTAAAATTGCCTGCCATGCGCTCAATGTTGACCCCAAATTCACACTGGTAAAACGAAAAGGTACAGCTCAGGCCCCGAACGATCTAAGGCATTGGGAGAGGAGGTTGATAAGTTGATGGCTAACGGCTTCATCCAGGGCATAACTTACCCTGAATGGGTATCGAACTAAGTTTTAGTCAAAAATGCTAATGGAAAATGCCGAACTTGTATTGACTTCTCGAATCTAAATAGGGCTTGTCCGAAAGATAGCTTCCCACTCCCCAAAATCGATCATCTTGTGGTTGGAATGATGCAGCATGAATTACTGTCATTTATGGATGCATACTCGGGCTACAACCAAATCCCGATGCATGTGCCAGATCTAGAAAACACCACCTTCATCACGGATTTGGGACTATACTACTACAGGGTAATGCCATTCCGGTGAAAGAACGCCGTGGAAACATACCAAAGGCTAATAAATACCATGTTCAAGCGTCAGATCGGAAAGGGTATAGAAGTTTATGTGAACAACATGTTGGTCAAATCTCAAATAGCTACTAACTATCTAGAAAATCTCACTAAAATGTTCGAATTACTTTGGAAGTATAGAATGAAGCTTAACCCACTCAAATGTCATTTTGGAGTAGCTTCGGGAAATTCTTGGGTTTAATAGTTAGTGCTCGAGGCATCGAAGTAAATCCAGAACAAAAAAGGGCACTACGAGAAGTCCAAGCCCTGAGAAATAAGAAGGAACTTCAAAGCTTAAATGGAAAAGTCACAGCACTAAGCCCGTTTATCTCAAAAGCTATAGACAAGTGCATACCGTTCTTTGAACATTTGAAAAGAGGAAAGAAAAACTTCGAATGGTATGAAGCTTGACAAACAGCTTTCGAAGAACTGCTACGGCACATGGAAGCACCCCCAATCTTATCAATGCCAGTGGAAGGAGAAGACCAATTCATTTATGTAGTAGTCTCCCCACATGCGTTGAGTTCCGCTCTCATGCGGGAAGAAGCGAGAATCTAATGACCTGTGTATTACATAAGCAAATGTTTCACCGAAGCTGAGAAGAATTACCCAAAATTGGAAAAGCTAGTGCATTGCCTCTTAATTGCGTCTTGAAAATTACGACCATATTTTCAGGCTCATTCAATTAAAGTGTTGACTAATCAGCCCCTAAAGCAAGTGTTATACCTTCTTGAAACTTTCGGACTACTACTCAAGTGGAATATAGAGTTGAGTCAATATGACATCACATACCACCTAAGGAAAGCCATCATTAGGCAAGCGTTAGCCGACTTCATCGCCAAATTTACTGTAATGGATGACGCAAAGGAAGTTTAATTAGAAATAGACATGCAATGAAAGCTCTTCGTCGACGACGCATCCAACAACTTCTGTTCGGGAGCAGGAGTAGTGCTTGAGACACCCGAGGGGCTAGTCATTAGCTACACTTTGCGTTCCTAGCCATAAACAATGAAGCACAATATGAAGCACTGATCGCTGGACCAATAGTTGTGAAGGAGCTTAAAATAAAAGCTGTTCGCATATATAGCGACTCACAACTGGTCGTATGTCAAGTAAAAGGGGATATCAGGCGTGTGGTGGGAATCTTGCCCCATACTTGTCCAAAGTACAAGAAATGCTAAGCAACTTCGAGCACTACACCATTACTCACATTCCATGGGAGAAAAACACTAAGGAAGATTATTGGGCTAAACTAGCAAGTTTAGGAGAAGCTTAGTCATTGGGACTAGTCCTAGTCAAAACTCTGGCCAACCCAAGCAGAGAGGAAATGGATGTAGACTGGATCCTAGAAACCACCATCGAACCAAATAGGTGGATGACTCCGATAAAGAACTATATTCTCGTAGGAACCCTTCCAACTGATCGAATCAATGGAATAAGAAACTCCAAAAGGTGCCACGGTTCATGATACAGGATAGGATACTCTATCGAAGGGAATTCTCAACCCCTCTTCTTAGGTACATGACCGACGAAGAAGCATGACGAATCCTAAAGGAGGTACATGAAGGCGAATGCGGAGACCATTTTGGAGGGCAGATCCTTACGAAGGAAGTCCTTCGATACGGGTACTTCTGGCCAATGATAAATCGCGATGCCGTAGATCACGCCATAAGATGCGATTACTGCTAAAGATTTGGAAAAATTAAGAGAACTCCTTCAACAGAGCTAACTCAGATGGTTAGCTCATTGCCGTTTGTGATATGGGGGATCGATTTAATTAGTATCCATCCAATAGCAAAAGGAAGAGACAAATATGCTTTAGTTGTCATAGATTATTTCACAAAATGGGCCAAAGTGGAACCGCTGGCCACCGTAACCACAAAGAAAGTTATTAACTTTTTTACTAAAAAGTCATTTGTAGGTTTGGTGTGCCACAGAAAATCATCATCGAAAATGGAACCCAGTTCGAAAGTGCCATGTTAAAAGTCTTCTTTAAATGCTTTCAAATTGAAAAGTGCTTTTTTGCAGTGGCTCATCCACAAGAAAATGGGCAGGTGGAAGCGATAAACAAGATCATCAAGTCCACTATAAAAAAGCGGCTGGCAAAAGCCAAAGGAAACTGGCTTGATGAACCCACTCGCACTATGGGCTTGTAGAACTACCCAAAAAGCGACAACCATCCACACTCTGTTCGTCCTAGCATATGGTTCAGAAGCAATGATTTCTGTTGAATTAGAAGTCCCCTTGCACCGAAGGTACAACTTCAATCAAATACGGAACAAGCAGTTCCTACTCGAATCATTAGATATGTTGATGAAAGAAGAGAAGAAGCAGAGTTGAGAACTGCTCCCCACCAAAAAAGGGTCGCATGGTACTTCAACTACATAGTTCACAATCAAACCTTCAAAGTGGAAGACCTTGTGCTCAAGCGAGTTTACCCCGTTCCGGGGACCTTTGGACCAAACTGGGAAGGACCATATGTCATTAATCAAAAGCTAAGAGAGGGGCCTTTCAAGCTAGAAACCGCCAATGGAACTCAAGTCATGGAATAACTAATTGCTTCGCCGTTACTTTTTTTGAATGCTATCCTATGTATTTTTTATTTTCTAGCAAATAAGCCATCCTAAGATACCGGGGGCATTGTACATAGGCAAAAACTGCCCTGATTTTCTTAGTAAAGTTTGCTTCATGAACAAACAAAGCCGTGTTCATAATGATTACTCGTCGGCTCGACGGAAGAAAATCAACTCAGACCATTGAATCGGCGGAACCGATCTTTGCCTTCCAAAATCGATGTTGCCCCGGCAACATCGAGAAGGCTAAAATCAACAATCCTTGCATTGTCCAAAGATAGGCGACACCGAGGAGTACCAAAAGCCGTGCATCCCATAAGCCGTGCACTAAAATAATAACTCCTCACGTTGCCCGATGATAGGAAACACCAAGGAAAAAACAAAAGCCATGCACCCCATAAGCCGCGCACTAAAATAATAACTCCTCATGTTGCCCGAAGATAGGCAATACCGAGGAAAAACAAAAGTCGTGCACCCCATAAGCCGTGCACTAAAATAGTAACTCCCAATGTTGCCCGAAGATAGGCAACATCGAGGAAAAACAAAAGCCATGCACCTCCTAAGCGACGCACTAAAATAGTAACTCCTTATGTTGCCCGAAGATAGGCAACACTAAGAAAAAAAAAAAAAAGTCATGCACTCCATAAGCCGCACACTAAACTCCATGACACTAGCTCCTCATACTGCCCGAAGATATGCGAATCGAAGGAGCAGCAAAAGTCATGCACTTATTCTTAAAGCTTAAACCACTCACACTACCCGTAGATAGGCAGAGTTTGGGAACACTAAAAAAATTGCTCTGCATGTTGTCATAAGACAGCCAACGCTGAGGAGCACCAAAAAACCACACATCTCATAACTAGCATCAACTGTTTCTATAATCAAGAATAATGGACACAGCTCCAACAAAATTGGAATGCTATAAACCCACTGAAAAGTTTCGACCATTGGCATTTAACGATTAAAACCGCCCTCAATTAACCCATGCAATGTACACCTCTCAAACACACATAAATTGCATACTTACCAGAATATTGCCAAAAACTAGGATTACATGCCAAAATTGCAAAACTTCCGAAAGAATGAAGATCAAGGCGTGACTTAGACAAATTTTAAGTTTGATATAAGAATCATGTAAACCTTAAGTTTTCGGTCATTTGAAAAATTGTTTGAAGTAAACAACCCTATGAACTAGGGGCTTGCACCGGTACTTAAACAAAAACACATGAAATCTGTAAGTTCACAAGTTCTATCACTCCAAACAAAAAAATTTAGAAAAAAAGTTAATAAAGAATTTTTGATTTTCCATTGATTCCCAAAGTGCTATTAATTTCTAAGTTCTACTAATTTCTAAGCTCGTTCTAAATTAGCAAAAAATTTAAGTTTTGTTAAATTCTAATTCTATTAATTTCCAAAGTGCTGTTAATTTCTAAGATTTGTTACTTTGAACGAAGGGCTTTGGCTGTAATCACGGAAATAGATAAATATAAAATAAAACAAGCACAAGCGCATAGGACATATATGAGCACACAGATGAGAATACAGTCAAAATATCAGTATATTGCTTATAATTTTCTATACACAAGGTCAAAATATGAGGGCTGTACCCTTACAACACCAACTAACAAAAAGAAAATACAGATCCCATAGTAAAGACATAAAGTGCAGACTCTGCACTTGAAAAGAATGGCTCAAAAAGAAACAAAAACAAGCCAATCTTCATGCAAGCTGTTGACCAAAATCAAGTCAGTGTTCATACAAGCCGCTCAACGCTTCTTTTTTCCTCTCCCCTTTCCGCCCTTGATCGACAGCTTTTGCTTCTTCTCGTGAATGGTTTTGTTGTTGGTAATGTCAATGAACACCTCAGTGGCAATCTCCTCATCTTCCTCCAAAACCTTCTAAGAAGTCTCTCCCTTCATCTTCCACTTTCGTGATTTATGGGAGCTTTTAGAGGCTTTGATCGCTTCGACCTTTTCCCTCTTGATAGTTACTAGCTCGTGTTGAGTATTCTACATCTGCTTCGACGAAGTTTCATGCTCCTTGGCCTCTACTGTTGTAATGTCGCCTCCCAAAAACATGATAGGATCGTCCAGGCCATGAAGCGTGGCTATTTTTTCAACCTCTGGCCTCGGTTGCGAGGCGGATGCAGACATGGAAGTTGGAACCGGAACAGAAACAACCATGGAAGATGTGGAAATGGCGACAGGTCTGGGTGCCGAAGAAGCTGGCACGTCAACGAGGAAGGTAGATGGACCTATAAGATCAAAAATTAAAGCATTAAATTCTTCTTGCTCTTGCGGCATAAGTTGGAAGCTTCCAAATTTGGAGTCAAGAACATTACCTGCACCGGAGGAGCAGTCATGAATAGCAACCTCAAATTCACCACCTTCGCCCTCTTTTGATGGCGTCACTACCTAAAGGAGAGGTTCAAGTACCAAACTTCTTGGCAGGTCATGAGGCTGTTCTGATGATTCACCCACGCTAGAAATAAAAGGCTTTGTGAGCACTTCGATGGTGGTCATCAAGGCAGCATCGGTGGCCTCCTGCTTTCTTTCAACTCAAATAATTTCCCATCCCTCAAGCAATGCTTTCTTCGACTCTTCATTTAGATAAGCATCCTCCAACTCCTGCTCAGTGTAGACATCGCCGCTATCAGAAAAGCAGGACAAAATTTCTTCCCATACCAGAGCAAGAGTGCGCTTGAACTTCGGGCCCAGATAACCAAGACTTTCTTGATGCAATAAGGAGTTAACATAATAATTCGGGATGGTTGCATCAAACATCTCCATCTTTCTTTCAAAGGCATTTTGGAGCTCCAAATAATCCGCTCTCAAGGCAGCTTTGTCAACTTCCGCAGTAGACCTATCGACACCGAGCTATGAGATCGGAGCCTATAACTTGGCAATGATCTCGGCCTGGTCGGAAATAGTTTTATCGTGCCCTTTAACGATGAGGTCATGATCAGCAATAGTTTTCCGTTCAGCCTCAATCGCTACATTGTAGGTAGTCACTTCTTGCTTTAACTTCTCCTCCTCTGCGTGAACCATTTTTATTTCATCTCTGTAGACAATTTCTATTTGGGTATGGGCTTCTTTCACCTCTTTCAACAAGTTAGCATTCCTCCTTCTCTCTTGCAGGGCTACCGCTTTCTCTTCCTCTAGCTGCTTAACATTTGCATCATGCCAACACCCTCTCAAAATCGTCCTTCTCTGATTTAAAGGTAAGGATCTTCTGATAATTATTTCAATTCATAACCACCAACTATTTGCAGAGTTTCTCCCATCCCTCGGCCTGTTTTAGGTCGCTTTGAATAACTTGGAGGTGCGGCATGTACGTGTCTCTGCGAACAGGGTGCAAATCACGATAGAACTTAACTCCCTTTAGGATCCAACCAGGAAACGCGTCCTCAAATTTAGAGGCCCGAAGGAAGGGCATAGGAAGGTCTCTACTGGAAGCGAGAAGCAACAGGGGCAGCAGTAACAATAGAAATTATGAGATATGAGTTGAAGGTGGAATCGAGACATTAGTAGTGGTAATTTCTTGGTACATAGAAGAATGTTTTGGAGCGAGCTCTAAAGAGCGAGGACGGTGTTCAAACTTCGACTTTTTTGATAGTTGATCCCTCTCCTCAAAAGATCTCCTCTTCTCATACCTACCTTTATACGATCGGCCTCTATCTCTTTCTTCCTGGCGGTAGGTTTTGGCTTCAAGCTCTTTCCTTCTCCTGTACTCTTCCTCCATTTCTCGGGATTGATAATGGCTAGAGGTGCGCTTGGAATATTGCTATGAATTAATAAATTCTTCAAAGTCATCATAGAAACCTCGTCCTCTCGTCATATCTGGCATAAAACACACACAAAAGATTTCAAAAGCATGGAATAAACAAAATGAAAATGGAGAAATGAATGAATGTGAGTGTAATCTTAACATGACGTGTATTTTGTTTCAAGGTAGGCATAAAATGCCATCATGAACCAGGATGAACAGTTTTCGTAGGTGGAATCGGACTAACTTCGACTGTTGCGGGTGGAACCGAACTAACTTTTGACATGATGTCACCTGAGTAGGGAGGTGCCGTATTAAAATTAAAATTTTCTTTCGTGAGCTCATCAAAGTCAACATAAACATCGCTGAAATCCCCGAAATCCACTCCGACGTCTTTGCTTGGAGAGTCTCGATGACTTTCAAATTTCGGAGCCTTGTCTTTATTACTTATATCAAGGAGAGGCGAGCATTGAAGAACGGGGCTCGTATCTGGAGTTTCGTCACATGGTTCCGAGTCCACGTCATCGGATTCTGTGAAGAGATCGTCACTTGTAGTAGACTCCTCGCAACTACTTTTAGACTCTCCTTTTTTTTTCTGTGTCCAACGCGGCCTTGCGTTCTCTGTTCTTGAGCTCTGCTTCTTCTTCCTTTGGAATTGGAGGCATTCTAGTCGGGCCGCTTAATCCTACCGCCGTGGCGTCCCTTCCCTCGCCTTCCTCATCTGTTGATTCTCAGGACAGGGTCCCTCCCTCCTAAGAGGCACCTTCCTTGAAATGGTAGGAGGAAGAAGTAGATCATGTAAGAACCCTGGATTGGGTAGGAGAGAGGAATTTCAACCTGAACAACGGATCTACTCGGATCCACTAACCCATACTGACGCAAGTTCTCATCAGTCAGTAGCACTTTAACGCATCTCTCCTCGACATCAATTGCCTTTAGAGTCTGACAAACTTCGTAAAGAGCTGTATCTCTGTTTGGTCTCGGAATAACTGTAAGAGACATACAGTTGGTTAGAAACTCCATTGCAATGCATCATAGCTCGATGGATGAAAAAAAGAAGTATACCTCCTGTCGTACATCGACGATTGAACCCCTCGGGGCATATGACAAAGAAATATTGCATCTTGAATTGTGATAAGTTACTTTGCAAGCGCGGGATGATTTTTTGGTTTCTTTGGGCTTCGGTTATGATCAAGGAAGGGTAGTCGTCTCTCCTCTTGAATGCCAAAAAGTACCGCAACTCATCAAAACTTGGAGCATGGTTGAACGCCCGCATGAAAAGAACATGTCGGCAAGTGAAGATGTTGTAGCCATTAGGATGAAGCTGAAATGAGGCAATAACTAGTTTGAAAGAGTTTCATGCAGAAAATCGTTAATGGGAGGCACAGCTTGATTCAAACACATATACTGGTGGCAAGTGGTGTACCCCGGGGGTGGCAGACGCGCATCGTCTTTGGGAATTGCATGTTGTGCACAGATATTATGAAGAACCTTTGCAGAATTCACTTATGAAGCTCTCTCAGGCAGATTAAGTAGAACTCTAAAGTTGGGAGGCGTTTGATCCACGATTTGCCCAACCTGGACTAACTGGCCATACAGAGCTTGCGAAGTGGATGATGACTCGGCTTTTGAGAGCACCAGGGCTTCCCTCTGGCTTATGATGCATGGCTGGCTACTTCATTCTAAATAATAAAACCCGCATCCAAAATGGTCAGGTAAATCTATCCTAAACTAATAACTTCCCCTGCTGCACTTGAGTTTCGAAGAAATATTAACTTGTAGTCGGCACATCGGATTTCAAGTGTAAATTGGGGAAAGTGTAGTGTGATATCTATATGGGATAAACTCGGCGCTCAAAACATTACAAAATGCCCTATCCTGGGTAAATAGTTCGGTCGTAGTGGAAGAAGAAAAGAACTGCCCGTGTCACTTCGTTTTTTGCTTTTGTTTCTATTTCCAACACACTTACATGTTATCGATCAATAATCGATCACGGATCCATTGTCCGAAGTGACATGATAAACTGTTCTCACTATAGAAACACCGTGCGTGTAACAATCAAACATGATAAGCCCAAATTCTCTGGAAGAATCAGGATCGACTGATGATATATCGTGCAATGACATTTACAAAACTGGAAGTTGATTCTGGCCTAATGGGCAAAGAAAACAAAACGTGTCAAGCATAGAAAAATGCGTTAAGCATTGGGCCAAAGCCCAAACATCATTCCAGGAGAGAACTCAAGATCCAATTGGATATCTAACCCATTAAACTGCACTCAACTAGAACTTCTCACGATTGACATTGCAAATGGAAACTCATCGTCGAATCATTACAAAAAAATAGCAATTAGCAAACCAATTAAGCAAAACACCTCTGATTAAATTCCAGAACACAAGAGTGATCGAAGACCGAATTCAGCGAACTACTAAACGGATTGGTGGTGAGCTAATGCTAGGCAGTAAACTAATGGTTGGTCGAGGCAGTTCAAAGGGAGCAAGGGTTTAGATCGGAATTTATGGATCAACGGCAAAACTATGGATCGACAAGGGGTTCATGAGAAAATGTATGAATGGCGTGGATCTTAAGTGAGATGGATCTAAGGAGGCAATCAATTGGGTCAAGCAACAGTATGAATCGCTTCGAAGTGGACCATGCAAAATGTGGATCATATGAAGAAAGAAGGGCTTGGGTCGAATGAGCTACCAGGTCTGTTCGAGTGTATATGTAGGTAGGAAAAATGAAGAAGCACAAAAATTTTCTAAGGCATTGGGTCGCCAGCGATCCATTAGCGACCCAAACTTCCAGAAAAAAATTTCACAGCAGTATGGATCGCTAGCGATCCATACGCAATGGACTGCTAGCGATCCATAAGGTTGGGGGAACTTTTTCTCGAGCTCGAGCTCTGACACCTATTCAACATTTCAAAGCATACCAGAAAGCTATGAACCCATGATGGCAGTCAAATCGCAGTCAAGACCAAAGCTTGATGACCAATAGCATGACCCATCACGTATTTGTGAAACTCTAATGCAATCACTTGGAAATCGATGGACATATATTGGAAGCGATAACTTCTAGAGTACACCTTGTTTATAATGAAGACGTACTTTGGACGGCAAATGTTATCTAGGTTTTTAACCCACTGGAATCCAACAGGAAATAGAATAATCCTACGACATCAGGGTGGTTTAGAACTTAACCTTAGCCAAAGAGACGAGGGCAAGGAGTTAGCGAGAGCCAAGCTATATTACTGAGACAATAAGTGAGATCGACTAAACCGAGGGATTGGCATTCTTCCAGCCCAATTAATAGTCGTGTGTAAACAGCTAGCAAACTACCATCAAAATGGAACAACATGCAATGAGACTGCACAAGCAACGACGATACAAGACCATGGAAACATCCCAAACTCCAAACTCCAAAAAACATCTAAGTGCTTGGATCGCCAGTGACCCATGCCCTATGGATCACTATCGACCCATGTAAAATGGAAGGTCGCTCTGCTAAATGGAAGAAGGGAAGGAAGGAAGTATGACAAAAAATAGGCTAAGCATATGGATCGCTAGCGATCCATACACCATGGATTACTAGCAACCAATGCTTCTTCACGTGTCTTCGACGAGGAAACCAAGTAGTGTAATGGTTAAGTCATTAGTTCACGTACAAGCCAACTCTATGGGTCGCTAGCGACCCATGGTTTTGGCTCGGTTCAAGAGCTAAACCCCTCCTGGGTTTTTCCCTAACTACCTACGAGCAGTTGATGAAGTGACCTGGCCCAGAAGTCCTCCAATCTCTATAAATTCCATCTCATCTGCAATATAAACGAGATCTTCTATAGAATGGTTGCTGAAGCTACGCTGGAAAAATTATTCACTCTCTCCCTCCTCCAGAACAATCTCTAAAGTAATTCTGATTCTTCAGTGGACTCCAACTCCGAGGATTGAATCTATTTAGAGATAATCAAAGTCTTGTAATCAAACACATCTTGTAATGGTAATCAGTCTATAATAAAAATATAAAGTGGACGTAGGCTTCATTTACAGCCGAACCACTATAAAAATTCTCTTCCTACTTTCTTTTACTATTCTTTTCTTATATCTATGATATGTGATATTGCTCTGTCAGAACAGGGCTGGTGCTTTCAAACCTAAACCAGGATGTTGATCCATTTTTTAGGTTAACACTAGAATTCAACTTTTGGGTCCTTCTGATCGTGTTTTCAAGTTCGTGAATCGTTTTGTTCTTGTTTTGATCTTCTATGTCCAGTTGAAATCTTATTTGGCTTAAAAGTGGGTTAACAACACCTAAAGATAGGTGATGGGAACCTGTAAGACCTCGATCTAGCATGTAATAGCTAATTAATAGAAAAAACAGCAAGGTACGAGATTTTTTTAGTAGTCTGGCAGTCTCTAGCCTATGTCTACTTTATAATTTTACCGATTGTTGTTTATAGAGAATTAGGATCACTAGTACAAGGGTTTGACAAGTTTTATATCTTAGAACTACCAATAGTATATGCGTAGGTAACCATTATGAGGGAGAGATAGGAGATGATGAGGAAACAAAGTAAAGATCCTCCAAAAGAAGCTCTCCTTTGGTTGCCATAGGTTTGGTATTTATAGAGAAACAACTACACAGGTTTAGGAGGCTGCTTAAGTTGAAGTCATGAAGCTAGCGTAATAATGAACAAATAAGCATAGAGGCACATGAGCCATAAAAACTCTCGGTGCCTAGAGGTTCTTCTCAGTACCTAGTGGTTTTGCTTTGTTCAAACCTTCATCTTTCACTTGCATAGCTCTTCTACCTCCTACTTAATGTGATTCATGCACTTTTCCATAGATTTCGAGTTGTTTATGCTAATTCTTCCGCTAAAACTTATATCATCCTGTTTTATTTATTTTCTTCTCATAAATCTTTAATATTCTTATCAATCCTTCGAGAAAACCACTTATTCATAATCGCTTGAGATTACACTTGAGGTGTATGGAGCTTCGGGGATCAAAAGAGCAACAAAAAGCTCTTGTTATCTAGATATTCCTCTTGGTACCAAAAGTGCCTTTTTGCTTCTTTAACCTTCTTGAGTCCAATCTTCTTGGAAAAGCACTTTACCACGATTGCTTGAAGAAGTACTTGGAGTATAAAGAGATTGGGTGGCCTCAAGTGGACAAAAAAACCTCTCGGTACGAGTGGTTTACAAAGCTCCAAATACCTTAGATTTTCTTGAGCTTTCTTTTCTACTTCTTCTAAGTGTGTTTCCTAGTTTTTGAGTTATTTCGTCTTTGTCATGACCTTCTAACTTCTGTTGAATTTTTCTCGGTTAAAAACCCAGTTAGCAGTTAATGTTTGAAATGAGAAAAGAAGATACATATTTTTCAGTTTCTTAAGTCAACCATTCAAGCCCTCAAAATCCAAATTAAAAAAACCAACCCTTGAGCTTGCTCGACTCGACCGCATTTTTTGATCGTAGCTCCTCCATACAAACTCCAAACAACATAAATCAATATACTACATGAATCAAAAAATATGACGATCGCAATGGAGCTGGTTTCATCATCAAATTACAGTATTTGAAAAATGAACATTTTGCCCCTCTAATAGGAATTTACCAAAATACCCTCCAATTCAATTTTAAATTTATTTAATATTCTTTATTATTATTTAAGTCTTATCTAAAACTTTTGGGTATTATATTAAGAGTGGCATTTTTGATTCTTCAATTCCTTCCAATGATGTTTGTTATTATAAGATCTAGCATTTAAATCCATAATTGGTTCGTACTTCTCGGTATTCTTATTTTCTCCAAATTAGGTATTGTCGTTTTCAGTGGCACCATGTTTCTCTATTTATTCGCTGCACATTCACCTGCCTCCATTTTTTGTCCAAAACCTTTGCACCATTCATATATTCCTGGTGTCTAATTGTAGCTCATGTTAACAAAAGAAACCTTCACTTTGAATTTGGATGTTAGATTAGGAAATGGCTTTTCAACTGTTATATCGATGAGGACTTTCACATATTCAAATTGAACTAATCTTTCCATATGTTCATCGACACATATAACTTTCCTAATCCAATCAATGCCAACTTGCGACCAAACTACCATAAGGATTTTGCTTAAGCGATCCTATATTGGAATGGATTTGTCTTATTCCCTTATGCTATCAATAAAGGGGTTCCTAGTAGTAATTATGAAAACTTTTCCCTTTATATTACTAAGGTCTGCTTCAAAATTTTTGTTCCATTTTTCTTTATTGTCGATTTGTATAAAGAAAAAGGACCTGTTGGATTTTACGTTAATCCCATCTAGTTTCCTCCATACCAATCATAAGTGGTGCAGTATTGCCAAACATAAAACTTTTTTTAATCTAAATAGAACCCTACCAGGTGCTTACTCCATAATTTTCTTCAATCTCTTTTGACAGGGGTATTATTGCATTATCAGCCAAGTATTCAAGACTAAAGGACTACAGTTTGTATTTTCCTGCATTTCTTGGGAGTTTTTTGAACAACGAAGATCATATTGGAGCTTCCTTTAGTGGTTCAGATGTAGCAGCCATACATTTGTTTGCTTGACATTGGTCCATGCTTGACTTAAAATTATCACTCAAGAGATGGGATGTATGTGAGGAGGCTAGCTAAAGAGCGGGAAATGGATGACTTGCATTATATTAGTGGTCAAAATTTGGCGATGGTGTGTCAAGGGGTCATGGTTGGATAGGAGGAAGGATGGTCAAAGTATGGGAGGTCGTGGATGGTACTGGAAAAAGTGGCAGTAGGTTGAGGTTAAGGGAAGTGGATCGAGTAAGGGAAAGGATGGTTGGGGGTAGGTAAGGCGCTGGAGGAGCTATCATAGGTGGTGGGTGTTTAGGGTTTAGAGAAGAAGGTAGGGTTTTAGAGAGGGAAGCCATAAAAAAGGAAGCGTTTATGGAGATTTAATTAACAAGATACATTCGTACATTATATAATTTGAATTAAATTATAACAGTTATATATGATAGATTATATAATATCCATGTATAAAAAATAAAATTAAATAGACTAAAATAACCAAAAACAAGATTTTTGGAATAGTTTAATATGTAAAGTAAATGCATCATGGTTTCAGATGTGTTCGCCATTTGAATCACATGGGTATTTCTTGAAATATGCTATTCCTTAAATCGATATCACACTAGTGTATATATTAAATATATGAATCTCAAATTTATAAAGTTATCCTTTATCATTTATATGTTGATAGATTTCTTGCACATTCACTAGTTGTTGAGCACTCAAGCTAGGGATGTTATGTGCAGTACTATTAATATATTACTTAGACAAGGTAAGACACATGCATGTATTTGTTGAACAAACTCAAGGCATGTATTATAATTATGCCGTGAAATAATAGAAATGAGTGAATGCTCTTTCAATTTGTTGAGAAAATTCAAGGTCGATATTGAGATTAAAAAAAAAGACCATGATTAGGAGTTGTATATGATATAACCAATAAAGAGTTATTCATCGCTTGTAGGCCTATAATTTGTTAAGCAAACTCAATGTTGGAATCTCAAAGCAAGCGAGTCCTAACATTTTCCAGAAGAATTGAAAGTTTTTTATATTTCTCTTAGGATTTTGAGAAATATATGAATCTACGGTAGCCTTATTAGAAAAATGAAATAAATACATTTAACCTTTCCAA
This sequence comes from Allium cepa, assembly GCA_030765085.1. Lineage (NCBI taxonomy): Eukaryota > Viridiplantae > Streptophyta > Magnoliopsida > Asparagales > Amaryllidaceae > Allium > Allium cepa. The sequence continues at coordinate 354,736,231 of CM060937.1, read as the reverse complement.
TATTGTTTAGAACATATGCTACACAAATTAAGATTATATATTGCAATAAATTTGTGTAACAAATCTAATTGATAAAATTGTTTGTCGGTTGAAATAGAGTAATAAAATGAATAAGGATTGACAATGAAATATTAGATATACTTACCAATAAACTATTTGAATGTTGTTACATCAAGACCCATGGAAGGTACAAATGATAAAGTACTAAATACTTTCATACCTTGGTCACTTATAAATTATTTGCTTAATACTGTTATTGTCTTCTATTAGTTTTGAACCCTATAACAATACAGGATTATGGATTTTTGACCCATATTATATCATATATAAAAGTTGTGTGGTGATCGATCATGTTTACAACATATAAAATACCAATGAAATTATTTCATTCGAAATAGGAAAATAAACCACAATGCTAGATGTGTTCGATGCGATTGGATCATTAAATACAATGAGAACCATGTTATGTTGAGAATAATGAAACCCAAAGACCAAAGACAATCCGATCAATTAATCACTAAATTGTTAGTTTCGATCAGTTTACTTAAGTCAACCTCTTCGACATCCTTAAACGTTTAAGATGTCCCAAGGACTTTCATAAATGTTGAAACTGGATCAGCCTGTAGAAATTCCTTATTGGATCTATATTTGGCCTATGAAGTATAATTTGTTTAGAACATCTCTACATTTTGTTTAAATAAAATCTCTTATTTTATTTAAATTTATAAATATATACAATTTTATTGAATTTATATTCTAGGCATACATAAGTACACATATGAATCATATACATATATGTATGTGTGTGCATGTGTAACATTATAACCCGCGGAAGGTGAAACATGCTCGTACATAAATGTTGAGATTTATATCGCAATGGACATGTTAGCTCATCCGATATGTATTGTATGTTGTTAAAATATATGTATGTATGTAAATTTGCTATATATAAATATTATAAATCTACACACACACACATATATTATAGTTTATATATATAAGTAAAATATTAATTATATATTTGTATTATTGCAATAAATACTAAAATAATATATATAAACATAACATAAAAGTTTTTTTTATTATAAACTAATATATATAGACATACACACATTACAAAGGAAAAATAATTATTCATTCATATATATATAAGCATATTTATAATATATATATACATTTATTTATATATTTGTAGATATTAATAAAATTAAATAAAAAATTTATTTTAAATTTTCAAACATTTCCAGATCGTATACACATTTATTATAAATTTTATCATATTAAATATATATAAATTAAATAATTATTTGTAAAAATAATAAAATAGCAATAAAAATATTTTTGAGCCATAATATTCAAAATTTTAATTTTGGGAAGAACTAGCATGATGTTTTGAGGTTTTAAAATTAATTTTTCTTAGTTAAAATTTATTTAAATAATTTCAACCGTATATTATAATAATTTTTACAAAATATAAATTATTTTTAAATTCTTATTTTTGACCAAGAGCATAATTCATAATAAAATAATTTTATATAATTTAAAAATTTATTTTAAAACATATTTTATTTTATATAAATTATTTATATAGTGTATTGATTTAAATAATATTAAATAATAGTAAATAATTATTTAAAAATAATTTATAGCTACTAAAAATTAAAATTAATGTAAATATACTTATGTATATATATATCCAATTATTAGCATGAATGATTATATAATTAAATACAAGCTATATAATTATAATTAAATGACATACCAATTTGTGTATATTAATTAATAAAATAATTCTTATTATAAATAAAATATGGCTTTGAATATCTGATTAATATGTAAAAAACTGTTTTTAATTGAATATATACATATCACCATTTAGTAAGTGATAATATAAATACGTATAAGAATTTTCACCTAACTAATAATATAATAATAATATATATGAACAAAAAAATATTATTCAAAAATTATAAACCATAAGAAAATTAAAAACATACCTAAAACTGCCTTGAATCTCACTAGTAATGATGAACTTCTCTCTTTTGAAAGATTTTCGATTTGCTAAGCTGCTAATCCCTGCACCGTTGAACTTTGAATATCAAATGGTAGTTGCCTTTTTAATTGATTTGAGTTGGATTTGCTTCAACTCCTAGAGGATGAAACCGATCAGTGGGGGGGATAGTGGAAGACAAATAAAGATCTTAAACAATTAAGGTTTGAGGTCTTTAAATAGTGAATGAAAGAGAAAATGTTATGAATAATATCTTTTGCTAATTCTCACTAAGTCTAAGCCATCCATTTTTGATCCCTATAACTTATTTTTATCCACTCCCTATAGCCCATCATAAAATCTGAAACTATCAACCTATCATCGTAGGATAATATCAATTTAAGTCCAAATGAATATTATTAATTAAATCTATTTTAATTGCTTATCGATATTGCATATCGATCGGTAATTTGTAACTATTATAAATAATTTAATAATATTTATTCCTCAAATCATATTAAAAAATTTGTAATTAATATTTCATAGATATTAATTAATTTAATTAATTTATAATAATTATGAACTAATTAAATTGTTTGGTCTAAAGTGAATTCATCATTTAAGTTGTGTGACTCATCAGGTGTAAATTTGATCAGCGATTAACATCGAACCATTCAAATGTTAATGTTCCATGCCACTTAGTAGGTGGTGTTATATTTTGGTCAAATTTATTGCTTACTTATTTTGGGTAAAAATCCAATTTTACTTTATTATGCATTATCCGGTTGTGACTTTTTATTTACACTAATTCTCTTCATCAAAACTATGTCACTTTGGACTTATGAAATTTGGTAATTATCAAAATTCCAATATCATTCATTTTCAACTCTATAATCTAAATACAAATTCTTAGTTCAATAATCGAAATGCTCATGCTAAATAGTTTGACTTTGAGTTAACTTGAGTTCACCATGATACCAACCCCATATAACTGAGGAGACGAATCCTCCCCTGAATAGTGTTTCACTTCTAAAACTTCCACTCGACCCAACTACTATTACTCATTGGAAAGTTGTGCCATGATTTGACTATAATCAAAACAGAGCTTTCATATTAAAGATCGACAATATTCTCAAGCCGAAAGAACTATGTAAATCAGTCATTTCGATATTTTCTGTCTGACCTTAGTTATATCAACCAACAAAAAAAATATCGACTGAGTCGTTTCATAGTTATCTAATAACTATCAGTACATTACCTCATGAAACCCCGAACAGTCATGAGTAATACACTATCAAATATTTATAGAGTGTTACGTACTCTAGTCTTAACAGATACATCAACATGCAGTCTCGATGCATCTTGACTGGGAAAATTTAAAATGGTATATTTATTTTCATTGTGATAAATTAATTATGATTACAACACTTTGTAACTACTACCAAAAAATGTATCATTTATGGATTTTCTATTAAATATGCTTTTAATTAAATTAATTAATATAACACATTATATCAAGTATATAATAAAACAAAAACATCTTTTATTTCGAAAAAGATTGGTTATCGAGTTAGATATATGTAATAGATTACATAATTGCCCTAGGGCATACGCCTAACTCTATCCATCTCCTGCTTGCACTTGGGGTCAATCATGGAATCTTATTGGAACTTCACCTACTCAAAACTAATCAGGTTAGTCCCTCAATGAATAGGTATGCTATTATGCTTTAATTATCTACCTTGTCAATCAACTCTCTTCGATGCTTATAAAGTGCCTTATCATATGGAACAATTCAAACTATGTCTCTCAACTTCTAGTGAGCTCTAAATTATATTACGAACTACTCTGTGCCATTGTTATCCTATAACCATGTTATAGGATTCTCAATAGTTGGAATTTCCCTACGCTTATTTATAAATTTTATGCATTTATATTTATCTACACTATTTCTATTGGGATGGTATTCATAGCAATGTACTTAGCCTTTTTCATTGAATCGGCTATAATCTTTCATGTAGAACATTTTCAACTTTAAGATTCATAACTTGAATTTATTATTGACATATAATACTCAATATCACTTATGATGTTTGAGTTTAAACAATCCTTCATAAGAAGTTTGTTATTTCTACAAACAATTATCTAGTATTTCGTAAATACATGAGAACATCTCAAACAACCATTTAGTGATATCAATTCAGATTTGATATTTGCTTCATGTATCAGAACATTAACAATTCTTGATATCTTAAACAACATAACATGTATGATAATTTCTATTGTCAATGCATAAGGAATCCATCTTACATTTTCTGTATTAAACGTTTTAATAAGGTGTCCTTACATATTAATTTGGGCCATTCCCAATATCTTGTATACTTAGTATAAAACATATTATTTACAAATCAAACATCGAGTATTAAAACAACTAAGGCTGATTGTAACACGAGTATATTTAAAAAAAATTAACAATATGTTGTTTACTTGTAGTTTAGAAATATCTGTGTGCCTTTTAACGTTCTTTCTTATGAAAAAACGCTTCCTTTGCATTTTGACTGATAATCAAACTATTTGATATCTCTATCAAAACACTTGTTTAATTCTGATGCTTCTCTGAATGATACTTTTGTATATGTTCTTGGATCATATCAAAAAACTCACAAATTAGATATCGCTCCCACTGACTTCGAGATACCATGGTTATTATGTGTAAACAATTTACTTTAAATCGTTATTTAGAATTTAGTATTTTAGCACATACATGCTAAAACATAAAGTCATAATATGCTATAATTTTGTGAATAGAATCCAAACTAACTTGAGCACGTTGAATAACGAATCTATTATGCTAATTTCAACAATTGAAATTTATGATTATTTTCTTAATAATGTGCTCTCTATATTCCAACTACATTTTATTTTTCTTAAAGACACTTTTTATGGCCAATGGATCAAATTCCTTTTAGGTACAACTATCAAAATCATATTTTGATAATGCACATGGAATCTATTTCAGATGTGCGCATCGTGCCATGTGATAGAGTCAACATTCAAAATAGTTTAGTTAAACAATTGAGGATTATATATTTTCAACATTGATAAGAAACTCATAGTTTGTGACGACTTCCCTATACCACTGGTACCAATAGTATATAAATTAAGCATTTTCTGTGCCCAGCCATTATAGGACGATCATCAAGATTGAAATAAGCCAATATATCATATAACCTGTCATATCTCATAGTGCATGGATAAAAAATGATATCATAGATATAACAAAAGAGACAATAATAACTATGTGAACAAATCATCATCAAAGCAATAGATCCATAAAATTGTACATCAAATGTAGTAGAGTTTATATAATAGAAGTAAACTCAAATAAACTATCCTAACAAATAGAAATAAACAAAAATTATCATGGGATCCATAGCATCGCTTATTAGAAAAGCATAGAAATCCATATATGTATAATATACGAGATAGCTCCATCCAACTCGTCCTCTAAATAGCTATTTCGTCACTTAGACATGTTATCTAGTCTACTTATTTAAGAGTACCTAAGATATAAAATCTTTGGTCACACAACAGCCAGTCGTATGTAGTAAGTGAGTCTCAAAATATTATACAGGTAAATATAGTAAGGAACAAGAGTACATGAACCATACCTGACCTGTCCCTATAACCAAAGAGTTAGAAAATAACACCATAATATGCTACTCTACAATGTAATAAAGATATACCAAAAGTCAAATGTAGGATATCAGTCTTCCAGGCATTCCTATCTCCAATACCTACTTTCCCTGATACCTATGAGTGATAGCCTACAAAAGAAAGCAACCAAAGCAACCATTGCATCCATCAAACAATCCTAATTATCACTCCATATGCTTAGAATATATGATATCTCGTATGACCCCCAAGCCAAGGACTATTGGAAATCTCGGTTCTCTGTTGTACTCTTGTATCATGTTGCCCAAAGCTGGATACGTGTCTCACAATCCAAAGCTGGACACTAGACGCAAAGCAATAGGTCTAAGGTAATCAGGTTCCTTTATTGACCCGTAGGCGTCCCCACTTAGAATACCAATGCTTCGAGTACAATTGAAAAATCTCCAAGTTATCAACGATTCCTTAGCATATACATCCGAGCCCGCTTTTGCTCCATTTGGATACCAAGCACTACCTACTCAATCCAGTTTCCATTATTCATGAAGAACCCTTTCATATTCCTCGATCCCATGGCTCTTTCATTTATGAGCCACCATCTTCGGAAACTACTCCCAACACGAGCCAACATCCAAAGACTATAGCTTTTTATTATCCTATTATATCACCATCCATCCCCAATATGAACGAGCTAACACCTACAACATAGAACCTCCACATTAATCCCCAGAAGTTCCAAATTTCACTCTTGCACCCAGATAACTTGGTACCATATTTTAGGTATAACTCTACACTTAACCAAGTAATGGCTAACTTCTCTTCCATGTCTCTAGTACCCCTCTTCTAGTGCCTTGGACCCTGACTCATCCACCTTTGAAACTCATCCCCCAATCCGAAGCCACACTTCTAAGTCCTAGAGATAACCCGGTATAACATCCAACCCTTAGCCAAATACCTTGCATCTTGTTATGGAATACCTCATCTGGCCAAGCTCTATTGACCCATGCAAACCGCTAAGTCATACCCCTCTTCGTCATAACTCAGTGTCGAGTTATAGGCATAACTCGGTGCCGAGTTATGTACTCAGCTCCATTTGAGTTATGATTCATCATCCTCTTCCTACTATACTCCGGAGCACATCCACCATTCGTCCAATTCTTACCAACTTAGCCTTCAATTTGCTCAATTCTTCGACCTATCTTCTTATACATGCACAACACTAGCAAACAAACATCATTCAAACATAGAATAACAAGCAATTTCATCAAATCAAACTTGTAATCCATTAAAATAAGATAAATAAGGTAATTTCTAACATAAATTTACTTATAGCATGAATATATGAACATAAATGAAGGTTATTTCTAATCAAACTTTATCATATGCATGGATTAACACGTCATAAAGCTAGAAATAGTATTCATGGCCAAAATCAATTTAAAACATGTTAAACCCTGCAATTCTAAAATATAAACATGTATAGCATGTGAGAAGGAATAAACCACTCATTAGTTACTAAATTCGACTAATTTGTGTGTAGATCTAATCTAGACAACGAAGAAATGCTCTCCAAATCCAACAAATAAATGACCTTTACCTTCTATCTAAGGATCGAATCTCTAATATGCAATTTAATTTGATTTAAAAAGCAATTTGGGCGATTTTTATGAAATTAAGATGGATTTAGAGGTAATTAGGGTTTATACTTAATTTATAATTTGAGGAAAAAGTTTTAATTTGACTCTTCAGCCCTCTATTTATAGTATTCTCTAATTAGAAAAATAGACTTATTTAATTACACACTAATCATGGCTAATTGTTTTAATAACTTAAAACAAGCATAACTTTCTAACCATAAGTCAATTTTTCTATTATGACCATTCTACGGAATGGAAAACCATCAACAAAAGTAATGAAACTGGTTTGGGACCCTTATTCGACAGTTATCAAAAGTTATAGCTTAAGCAAGATTCTCAGGTTCAAAATGGTCATATAGAAATTCGAAAAAAATCATAGGTGTGCAAAATGCTCCTAAGAACCATATCCTAAAATTATAGAATCGTATAAACTCATATGAATGAAATAAAAATATTTTACGATCCCTCGACAAGTAAAATCCAGCTCGTTACATTCTACCCCCTTTAGGAATTTCGCCCCCGAAATCCCCAAATTAACCAAAGTGTAAGCAACCATGGTTATCCCGCATGTCTATCAATCATTAGCAGCCATCACACATGTCAAACTAGCAACCACGCAATCAATAGAGTAAGTGATATATCCTAGCATGCAAAATACTAACTTATCAAATATAGCATAAAATGGTTTGAGATGGTAGATTATTATTCATACCAGGCTTTATGTCTGACTCGAAGTTTATGTTTTCCCTTTAAACTCTCAGGTGCTCAAATAACTTTGAGTAGTTTGAGAGTTAAGGTTTTTAGGCACCTCTTTAGACGAATAAGCTTTCGGGGACGTGCAGGAGGCATGATAGTTATTTAGAGTTCTTTTCTATTTTGATTCTACTGTGTGTTGTGAAGGCAAAGTTGTTAATTACCTTGCCTATATTACACTCTGATCGTCCAATGGGGCATCTTCATATGTTGCTTTGGGCATATATTGTAATAATTATAATTTCTCTGAAAATGTTTCTCGTATGTGGAATTATGTAATGAATTTGAGTTGATTTGAAATGGAATGAAAAATTTGTTTGTTGACTTTTAAAATTTTCCAATCTATATGTTTATATTATATCAACGTATCTAACATTATCACATTTAGTCGTTGAGGATTAATAACTATGGATAACTGCAGCATCCGTAGCCATTAGTTTTGGGCTTCCAAGTGAGGGATGTTACAAGTCAACCTGGAATGATGACACTCTCTTAGCATGTCATCTTGCAATGTATCAACATCGAAAACGAACAACCTCCCGTCTTTACGAAGCCAACCTTCTCGGTCGAGTTTGTATTACTTTATGTCTTCAGATTCTACTCCTTCCACTACCTTTGCCATGATCTCTGCTAGCTTAGCATCTCGCTTCTGACTACTACCGTTCCTTTCAATCAAAGTAGGTCTAATCAATAAGCTTGTCAACATTTTAGGTTTTAGCTTGCAGTGAGGCTTGAAATCGAATCCAGCAATATATTTTATCTGCTTCCATCCCAAGAACATTACTCCCAACCTGGCATTTATTCTACTCAATGCCTCGGTGACTACATTCCCTTTTCTTAGAGTATAGGAAATACTGAAATCATAAGAAGACGAGAATTCCAAACACGTTGCTGTCAAAGGTTAAGATCTTTATGAAGAAAAGATACTTCAAGGATTTTTGGTCCGTAAGTAGCTCAAGGCTTTCTCCCAACAAATAGTGCCTCCACATCTTCAAATTAAAAACAATTGCTGCCAATTCCAAATAATGAGTTACGTAATTCCTTTTGTGTGGCTTTAACTGTCGACTCACATAAGTGACAACCCTTCCCTTCTGCATTAACATCGTACCTAATTCAGTACCACAAGCATCGGCGACTCTTCATTTCATTTAGAATGGTCAATGCTGGTGCATTGGTCAACCTCTCTTTCAGACTCACAAATACATGCTCAAACTTCACATCCCACACAAAAGTCTGATTCTTCTTCGTCAAATTGATCAATGGTGTCTCTACCTTCGAGAAGTCCTTTATGAAGCGTCGACAACATCTCACAAATCCTAAGAAACTTCCCGCATCTGTAGCTTTCTTGGGCTGATTTCAACCTTGGACCGCTACCACTTTCGTAGGGTCCACTACTATACCCAGTTCCAAAACAATGTGGTCCAAGATCTCACTTCTTCTCTCCAAAAGTGACACTTAGAGAACTTCGCTATCAACTTATGCTTCCTTAATATCTCTAGTATAACCCATGTGCGTCTTCTGAACCTATTCGGTTCTAGAGTAGATCAAAATATCATCCACGAACACAATTACGAACTTATTCAACTGGTCTCTGAAAACATGATTTATAAGATCGATAAATTATGTCAAAGCGTTGGTTAACTCGAATGGAATCACCAACCAGTCATAGAAAACCCGACGGTGTACAAAACACGATAATAGGCACACTCTTCTTTGCTACTCTTAACTGATGAAATCCCATCACCAAATCCATAGGGAGAACACCTTCGCATGATGCAGCTGATCAAATAAGTCATTAATGCAAGAGAGTGGATACTTATTTTTCTTTGTCACCTAATTAAGCTCACGATAATCCACACACAACCTCAACGAACCATCTGCCTTCATTGCGAATACTACAAGTGCGCCCCACTTAGATATGCTTCTTCGAGCGAACCCTTTCCTCAATAGGTCATTCGTTTGCACCTCCAATTCCTTCTGCTCTTTGGGTGCCATCTGCCTCAAAGGCATAACTATCGGTCTGGCTTTCTTTACCAAGTCTATTCGAAACTCAATCTCTCAATGCGGCAGCAATCCAGTCACTTCCTCAAAAAAATCTGAATTCTCTCAAGCGATATGCACAGATGATAATCCCACCTTTGGAACCTCAAGCGAATATAGAAAGCTGTACATTACCCCATCCTCTGGTAGGCAGCCAATCACTACCGTTCGCCTATCCATAACTCTGATTGTCACCAGCAGCTTGTCGCAATCCACTATGGCCACATAATTCCTAAGTCATCCATACTTAAGATAAACCCAAACCCAACAAAGTTCAAAACAAAACAATCAAAAAACCCAAGAACATCCATGACTCGGTAAAAGTAAGCCATGACAATCCTTGCAAATACTAGTAGAGCCTTCAAAAGGATTCATCACAATTAGGGGTCGGTCTACTATCTCAGGTTCTAACCCCAATCAATCCACTATGTCACTATAGATGAATGAATGAGAAGCACCAATGACAAACAAAACTGGAACAGTAACGTTTCCAATTGAAAGCATACCTTGAATGATGACCCCCTTCCCCATTCTCCTTCGCTAAGGAAGCACTTGGCAAAGTAGGGACTATGTCCAAAGCATATGCCTTCACCATCTGCTTATCCTTTACCGGATCTAGATAATTTGTCTTCAAATGCCTAGGATTGTCATAGTTGAACATCTCCTCTTCTCACTCACCTTGCAATCTTTAATCAAATGATCCTTTTCATTGCTTCCAAAGCTAGTAGGTTCCCATTTACCCTTCTTCTTACCTCACTTTCCCTGGGACTGCTTTCTTTTTCCATTCCACTTCTTCTTGCCTTCACCGCCTTGTTGTGGCTTTGGATTTTCTTTCTTAGTGGAAGCAACAATAGTGGTCATAGCTTAGGTACGAGCTCTCATAGCATAGTGCCATCTCTACCTGCTTCTCAAATGGCTCATCTATATGGTCCACTAGCTTTTCTTCCAAGTAGTCATCCAAACTAATAATGAATTTATCATTCTTCCACAATGATGTGTCGATGAACAACATTCCATACTTAGACAAAGCATTAAATTCTATCACAAATTTAGAAACCGTCATCTTTCCCTGCTTGAGGTCAACAAATTTTCTGAACAGATCTGACTTTTGGGAAATCGGAATAAATTTCTCCTCAAACCTCATCTTCAACTGATCCCAAGAAAACTGGTCATCTAGAGTAGCAATAGTGACATCATTCCACCAATTCATAGCTCAGCCCTAAGCCGTCTAAAAGCTAATTTTCTCCTCAAAGCATCTTCCACCTCTGTATCAACAAAGATACTTTCATAGGTATCTAATTGATCTTGCACTTATATGGCTGACTCCTTCCAATAGAATGATTTCCCTCTAAGAGTGAAATAGTCTTTATTCAGCTAGGTGAAATAAGCCTTAGGCGCTTGCATAGGATCACCTCCACCTATCACCATTCCAGGAGCATTCCTCATCATATTAGCCATCATACCCTTGAATATGGCTTAGATATCAGGCATAGCAGCTCCTGATCCCGCTCCTTCCTCTACACCTGAAGCAGAATCCTATGTATACTTGATCATTCTTATCTATAACAAGAATGATTAGTCTCTCATAAAGAAAACTGTATCCATAGTGCTTATGTGTCATGTGACTTATACTATATAATATATTACTATATAGTTTTGAAAACCAAATTTATAACAAGTGCGCTCTCTCTTATATACGTATATACTCTCGATCCAATCTAAGGCGAAAATAGCTTCCCTATCTCTACTAGATCATGGCATCAACTCCAGTTAATTGTGTAACCAAAGCTCCGGTACCAAATGCGATGACCGCCCTATACAACCGGCACCAATAGTATATAAATAGTGCATTGTTTATGCCCAGCTGATATAGGATGATCAAGAAGATTGAAATAAAAAATATAGCATATAAGCTGTCATATCTCATAGCGCATGGATAAATTATAATATCACAAATATAATAGAAGAGACGGTAATAACTATGTGAACAAATCACCATTAGGGAAATATATCCACAAAGTTATACATCAAATGCAGTAGAATTTATACAATAGAGGTAAATTCAAATAAACCATTATTACAAATAGAAATATGCAAGCACTATCACAGGCTCCACAGCATACCTCAGTAGGAAAGTGCAGAAATCCATATATGTATACAATACGAGATAGCTCCATCCAACTCATCCTCCGAACAGCTACTGGGTCACTTAGACCTATTATCTAGTCTACGCGTTTAAGAGTACCCAAGATAATAAGAAACAAAGCATAAAACCTTGGGCCAGACAATAGTTTGGTGTGAGCAGTATATGAGTCTCAAAATAATATACATGTATATATGGGAAGGAATAAGAGTACACAAACTGTACCTGACCTGTCCTGCAACCAAAGAGTTAGCATATAACACTATAATATGCTACTCTAAAATATCATAAAGATATACATCAAACCAAAAAAAGGGATAACAATCTTCCAGGTATTCCTATCTCCAACATCTACTTCCCCTGATACCTATGAGTGATAACCTACTAATGAAAGCAACCAAAGCAACCATAGCATACATCAAACAATCCTAACTATCAGTCCATGTGCTCTAAATAAATGATAACACATATAACCCCCGAGCCATGGACTAATGGAAGTCCAGGTTGACTGTTGTACTCTCGTATCTCACAGCCCAAAATTGGATACGTGTCTTGCAGCCCAAAGCTGGACATTAGACCTAAAGCAACATGTCTAAGGTATACAGGTCCCTCTATTATCCCATGGGCATCCCCACTTATGATACCCCTACTTCTAGTTCAATTGAAAACTCTCTAAGTCATGAATGATTGACTAGCACATACACCCGAGCCCACCTTTACTCCATTTAGATACTAAACCCTTCCTGATCAATCTAGTTTCCATTATTCATGAGGAACCCTTCCACATTCCTCGATCCTACGGCTCCCTCATTTAAGAGCTGCCATCTTCTGAACCTACTCCTAACACAAGCCAACATCCGAAGGCCATAGCTTTTCATCATCCTGATATATCGCCATCCATCCCTAATATGAATAAGCCACTCCCTCCATCACGATCTATAAAACCCTTACATCAGTACCCAAAAGTTCCAACTTTCACTCTTGAACCCTGATAACTTGGTAAAAAGATATAAGTATAATTCGGTGCCGAGTTTTACACTTAGCCAAATAATGGCTAAATTCTCTTCCATGTCTCTAGTACCCCTTTTCCAGTTCCTTGGACCCCGACTCATCCACATTTGATAAATCAGCCTCCATTCCAATGCCTCATTTGTAAATCTTAGAGATAACTCGGTATAACATCCAACCCTTAGCTAAACACCCTGCATCTTTCTATGGAATATCTCATATAGCCAAGCTTTATCCACCCATGCCAACCATTGAGTCATATCCCTCTTCGCTATAACCGGTGCCAATTTATTGGCATAACTCGATGTTGAGTTATGTACTTAGATCACTTGAGTTGCAATTCATCATGCTTCTTCCTACCATACTTCAAAGCACATCTACCAAGTTTCATCCAATTCCAACCAATTTATCCTCTGATTTGCTCAATTCTCCAATCTATATTCCTATACATGCACAACACTAGCAACAACATCAAATCATATCATCCAAACATAGAATAACAAGCAATTTCATCCAATCAAACTTCCAATCCATCAAAAGAAGATTATCAGGACAATTTCTAACATAGATCTACATATAACATGAATATATAAACATAATTAAAGTTATTTCTAATCAAGTTATGTCATATGCATGGATTAACATGTTGATAATGTTAGAAAAGGATTTTATTGCCAAAATCAATTGAAAATTTGTTAAATCCTATCATTCTAACATATAAACAAATGTAGCATAGTGAGAAGGCATAAACCACTAACTAAATTCAACAAATTTATGTGTAGATCTAATCCAGATAGTGAAGAAGAGCACTCCAAATTAGAAAAATCAATGTCCTTTATCTTCTAATTGAGGATTCAATCTTTAATCCACAATCTAGTTCGATTTAGAGAGCAACTAGGTGATTATGGATGAAATTATGATTGATCTAGAGCTAATTAGGGTTTAGACCTAATTTAGAATGAGAGGAAAAAGTTTTAATTTAACTCTTTAGCCTTCTATTTATAGTATTCTCTAATTGAACTAATGGGCTCACTAATGGGCTTAATTAATTACACACTACTAATGGCCAACGACTTTAATACTTAAAACATGCACAACTTTGCAAATGTAAGTCTGTTTTTCTATTATAGTCACTCTACAAAATAGGAAACCATCATCTTAAAGCAATGGAACTAGTTTGAGACCCTAATTTGACGCTTATCAAAAGTTATAGCCTAAACATGTTTCCCAGAGTCAAAATTATGACACTGAAATTCAAAAAAAATCATAGGTGTGTTAAATGTTTCCTAAAATTATAGAATCATATGACCTCATGCAAATAAAATAAATATATTTTACAATCCTTTGATATGCAAAGTACGGATCGTTGCATAGTTTCTCTTCAATTTGTGATAACACTATAATCCATATATTTTTTAAGAGGAATAAACATGAAAGCAAATGAAGGTAATGTTGCTTCGATCAAAGAATGTCGTGCCACAAAGCATGTCGAAATTAAAAACAAGAAGGGATATCAAACATCAAGAAACTCAAAAAAAGATGTCAAAAATCTATATAAAGGTGTTGAAGGAAAAGTAGTGAAACACTTAACAAAGGATGTCGTATTTCAAACATTTTAAGAAGTCAAACTTCAACAACCCTGGGGGTTGCCGAAAATGTGAAGGTTATAAGATATTGTATCTCAAGACAACTTCTATGAATGTTGCACTCCAAGCATTACGAAGAGATGATTGAAGTCCTTAACAACATTAGGGGTTGTCGAATGTAGGGAAGGGAGGAGATGTCATGCCAACACTAAGCAATATCAAGTGGCAACTGATGCTGAAAAGCTATGATGTAGAGCAAATCAACCCTATGACAATCAAAGAGAGATTTTGTATCAGTGACGATGTCGAATATCTTAATGTCGTGCCTTTACGATTATCACCATTGTGGAAAAGGATATCGAATGCCTCCAGTTGTCAATAAGGTCGTAAATAAATAGTATTAAGAAGGATATCGAAGTTCATCAATACAAGGAAGGATTTCGATTATCAATAATAGAAGACGATACCAGATCTCAAGAAATTCAAGTGACATCAAGCCTCTACAATTTAATGTTGTAGAGCATGAAGCAAAAGGAAGATGCTGAAATTTAAAGGTGTGTGGCTGATATCAAATACGGTAGACGTCATGTATGGAAAAAAAAATGATGAACGCTAACAGTTTTGAAGGATTTCAAACATTGTAAGGCATGGTAAGTTGTCGCATATCAACAATGAATAAAAGGTTTTCGTAAAACACCAGTGTCCAAAAGAGGTACAATGTAAAGAAGGTTGTCGTGAATCATCAATTTAAAGAATGTTGCTGCAAATCATTAATTTAGAAAAGGATGTCGTGAGTCATCAGTGCTTAAAGTAATATCGTAAATCATCAATGTGGAGAGGGTTACCGTGAATCGTCAATAAAAAATCTATTGCCGCATGTCAACGACACAGTGAAGCATGCCGCCTAATTCCACCCCTATAAATACAAACCCCATGGTAATGAAGAAGGGGAGAATCATTTCTTTCCCTCCTTAAATTTGAAAAGTTATAACCCTAAATTGAATTGGGGCAACAATCAAGACTTGCTTTGAAACTCTTGAAACTTACGAACAAGGACTTGAACCAATGGATTTGCATAGCCTATTTACTTGGTCATGCAAATTTGATTATAATTTAACATGGATATGCATTTGAATACTTTTTGGACTTAATGTTGGGCTCTATTATTAAACAGGGCTACTTAAGCTCTTGACTAAATTAACGTTATTTTGCATAATAACCATCTTGTCTATCTTCGTATAAACAATGGATTATGGTTTACACGTTGACCATCTTGTCCATTAACTAATCTTCAATAGACCATTGCACCTTTATGCAATTTTCCCTTAAACATATGACATACATTCTTGGGCAAATTTATAATTCGTCCAAAAGCCTATTAGCAACATGGATCCATTTAAAATAACATCATCTTGTACTAAGTTTTTTCGATGGTAAGCCAATCGTTAGTTTAACAATACCTTAATGAACTGTTAAATGACTCCACTTTAAACGATATCAAGGGTATTAAACTAGTTTACTGGTTCAATATGGCATCATGGATGTTAACCAATTTTTGCATTAACATTTTGACACTAAAAGGAGGGCTTAAACCTCCAAATCATTATAATTATATTCTGAAACTAATTACTTGAAGTTTTTTTTTAGGAAAATGGCAAGAACTAAAAGAATTAATGTTTTGAATGAGGTATTAATACAACAAACAACATTGAACGACAACATGACTCCATGCTTTACTCCAGAAAATGTAGAACCTTGTCAACCTTCAAAACCAGCAAAGCCAACAAATAGTGAAGCCAAAATCAAAGACCTAACACAACAAATGGCGGTAATGCAAGAACTACGAGAGAAGGCCTATTCACAAAAATCTTCAAAAACAACAAAGGCCCATTGAAGGAGAAGAGGTCAAATCTCCATGGGTAAATCTAGGTACTTCTATAATCAAAAGCAAGGATAAATCAAAAGTTGTTATGAGCCCATAGAATAGAGGAATCCAAAAGGTTGGATATGCAGCATTCTCTCCAAATCGCTAACAAATTTCAAGGTTAAAGCATATCGCTAGGAAAGATTAGCAGAATGGTCTATTGAAAATCAGGAAGATCGATCTTATGTAAGGAGTATAGGGCTTACAAGGTTGATTACCACAATAATGAAGCCTATTTAAGGGATTTAGCTGATAAGATGGCAAAGGACATGCTTGATATCAAAAGAAAGAGGACCCTTGATCCTAGAGTCAACCACAATTTACGTGAAGCCCCTTTTATAGAAAGAATAATGTCCATCAAAATTCCATCACGCATCAAGATTCCATCACTAAATATAACAGGACCATCGATCCCGATGATCATCTTCTTGCCTTGGAGAGCCAAATGGACCTACACAATCTTTAAAGTCATACGCTGTAGGCTCTTTCCAACCACTTTTCAAGGATCGTCTATATAGACATTATAGGGAGAAAAACATTTATTCTTGGAAGTTGTTCTCTTACGAATCCTCGGCATAGTTCTACATATGCATGGATGCTACTATCAATTCTAGTGTTCTGTCCAATGTTAAGTAGAGATAAGGAGAGCTACTCAATGAATACTTGAAAAGATTCAACATTAAGGCATTGGAAGCGAAGAACATGTCTGATAGAGAAAATTTAATGGTAGTGCGTTCATGATTGATTGAGCAAACCCCTTTTGGAAGGAACTTTATACCATGGCCGTAGAGACTTTCAGGATTTTCACTTCCAAGCTAATAAATTCATTCATATGTATGAGATGTATCATGTTAAGAAAAATTCAGAGATAAAGAAGGAAGCAGGTAGATATGGCTTTGATCACTCCAATAAGAAGCCAAGATAAGATGAGAACAAGAGAGGAAGATGGAAGGAGATCTCAAAATCTAACTATATGTCCTTAAACAAACCAATCTCTTATATTTTTTCTACAGCTAAAGATGGAGGCAACTTTTCAAATTATTACAAGGCAAGGGATAACCTGATCTAAGAAGAGGAGGAGATTATTGCGCCTATCACAAATAGAATAGATACAAAACTAACAAATATCATATTTTAGCTGGAATCATTCAAATATGATCTGATTAGGGCTCCTAAAGGAATTTGTCCAAGATAATAAAAAACCTGCCTATCTTGAGGAATGTAATTGTGACGACCCGACTTTCTATTCCCAGAAAATCGCATCATCAATTAAGAAAGAAAGGGA
Source organism: Allium cepa (assembly GCA_030765085.1). Lineage (NCBI taxonomy): Eukaryota > Viridiplantae > Streptophyta > Magnoliopsida > Asparagales > Amaryllidaceae > Allium > Allium cepa. Next base: position 354,718,193 of record CM060937.1, on the reverse strand, counting down.
TAGAAGAAGAAAAGAAAGAAGAGAAAGAAGAAACAATGCTAGAATCTCAACAGCGGAACAAATAAATTATATTAATAACATAAGTATTTACATAATATACAATACCAATCAGAGATACACAGCATACACATCACATATACTGGACAGTTATAAACACCTGTCCAGTATTTACAACTCAATACAATCACAACACAGAGAACACACAGCGGAACTATATATCTACAACGCAGAAGCCTCCCGCTCCATTGCTCCTCCAATATTTGTCAAAGCAAACCTAGATCCCTTGGCTACTCGTAAAAATTTGAGTATCCAAGAGTTTAAGAAAACAAAGATAAACTCCGGGTCAGACATGGGTCTGGTGTGAGTAATAGGTTAAGGTTGCTTAACTTTAAAAACCTTTGAAAAGAAAGGTATCAGTAAGACTTCCTACACATAAACATGGAAAAGTTTTTACCTTACGCTAACCAAAACATTTGATAGGAAATCCGATGATATTATAATAGTGTCTAGGGTTTCAAGTAAATAAGAAATAGCCGAAATTATTACATGATTAAATTCCAGCTACTAGCCACAAAAGTGGGTAGTACAATCAAAACCATTGGCACTTATTGGATTGTGGATTCCATACAATGGCAGGGCTACTGGGGTACCGCCCGTCACAGTACGTGGCCTAGATCAACGTACCGAGGAGTACGCCCGCTCCCTTGCAACACAAGGCCGGAACCATTCCTTACTGAAAAGTTCCGAACAAGACAACCCCGCAGTTGTTTGCAACCAACTGCCCACACAGCCGAATAAAAAGGGACTTCTAGACAGGGATCAATCTCGCTCTCCAGTGGGAGCTACCCACAAAGCCTTGCTGCACCTCCCCTGTTTTAGCCATTCCCGGTTGATAAGTCTTCAGGCTACGATTACCTTTAGAGAACACATCTCTTAGAATGCTCATCGTCCACCTGACGATGTTCTGAAAGCATTCAATCCATACAAGTTCGTTCCGGGTTTGAACGAAACCGAAGGCATTATCTCATTACACTCGTTTTGGAATCACCCTCGGAGTTAACGACGATAACCCTTGCACTCTGAATCTTCATCTCGAACCTATAAGAAATATTCCGTCAAACTCATTACGGAATCACCCACAGAGTTATACTGACGTATGGTCCTTACACCTCGAGTCTTCACTCTTCACATAAGATTCACGACCTATCGTTAATTTGGATCGATGTGGTTTTCGGATATCCAAATATGGAAACCCGATCCCAGTCTCATCGAAATCCAAAACGTGTCTTTAGGTCCAAGTTGTTTTAAATGTTTAAAACAATTTGATTCAATATTATCTATATACACACAGATAGATAATTTACAACATCATAATAGATAATCAATATTATCATTCCAAACAGATAATTCATATCATCAACTCAATGCAACCATAACATCCAAATCACACAACATCATTTATCTCATAACTGAGATCTCAACCATTCAGGGTAATAAATATCAATCATCATTCATAAGCAAAGACTTATTAAATGACCATCCTATAATTAATTTAAAATGAATTAAATTAATTACTTCGTCCTTAATTAATTTAAAATAAATTAAATTAATTACCCATCCATATAAATCTTGCTTACACATTAATTAATTATAAATCAATTTATTAATTATTCTCAACAAATTACCCTAATTAATCATCTTGATTAATTACCCTTTAATTACATTCAAGTAATTAACCTCTAATTAATTTCACAAATTAATTATTCCAGACCAAACCTATAATTAATTTGTAATTACTTCATTAATTAATCCTTAATTAATTACATTAATTAATTCCTTCATTGATTAATTGTTCTTAATTAATCAAATCCTTGATTATATCATTAATTATATAAATTAATGATCTCAAATTATTTTATTATTACTCTATTAAATTAATTATCAATTATCCTATTTGATTAATCATTCTTGATTAATCACATTAAGTAATTACATTAAATTAATTTCATCTATTTAATTTCTTAAAATAATTCAATTATCAAAACCCTAGATTAATTACACTAAGTAATTAATTATTAATTACTTACTTAAGCAATTATTCAGATACAATTTACATATTAATTACACAAAATAATTAATTTCCAAACTCCTCCATTATCCAAGTGTTCTTTAATTAAATTACCTCAAGTAATTTATCTTCTTAATTGCTTCACTAAGTAATTATTCAATTTTAATTACATTTGTAATTACCTCTCAAATCATCCAGTGATTAAATTAAATTAATTAAACTTAATTAATTAACTTAATTAATCAACAACTTAATTAATTACAATTCAGTAATTAATTTCCTTAATTACTTTCATTAAGTAATATGCTTAAATAATTTTCAAATGATTATCTTTAAATTAATTAATACAGTTAATCATTAAAATTAACTACATTAATTAATTATAAAATAATAATAAGCTAATGATCTTCATTGACCAATAACTTTAGTTATTTTCTCAAGTAATTAACTAATTAATCAATATTAATTCTTAATTTATTTATAAAACTCATTAACTAATATATAATTATTAAATTAATCAAGTGATAATTTAAAAAAACTTAAATTAATTATTAATTACTTGATTAATAAATTCAATTCATTAGTTAAATTAGTCAAATCTTATTTAAATTAATTTCTAAATCACACTTTAATCAAATTTAATTAACTTACTTAAATCTTTTAATTAATTAAATAAATCCTTAATTATTTAATTAATACCCTAATTATTAATTAATTAAATAAATTAATTATAAACTTAATTACCTTGATCAGATAATAAATTATTAAGTTCAAAACAATTTAATGAAAACCATTAACCTCATTAATGATTTAAATATCATTATCAAAGTAATTTAAAAATAATTTACTTTTAATTTTGCTCTAAATTCCATTTTAAATTAAAATTAAAATGAAATCAAATTTAAACAAGATTCAATTATTAAACACTTTTTATTTCATATTAAAGAATTGCTTACGGTATTTTATAAATAGTTTAACCCATGATCAATTTAAATAAAATTTAAATTATACTTTAAATATTCAAGTGATTTTAAAACATTCAAATTAAAATCTTATTTCATTTCAATCCAAAATTCAAATTATGTTTTCAGATTCAGGTTCAAAAATTTAAATTTAAAATCCTGTTTTAAATTTCATTTCAAATTTATAAAAACATATGTTATAAAATAATAAAATATACAAACTTAATTATAACATCAACCTATTTCCCTTTTGAAACTTTCAGATTCAAATTCAAATTTGAATCCAGGATTTCATATTTAACTTAAAATTTAAATCTTGTTTTAAATCCTATTTCCAAATTTATAAATCACTTTATATAAAAACTGTGCAGGTTTAGTATTTATTTTATTATTATTTATTATTTCTGCAAATCTGTTATTTAAAATTTGGAATTCAAATCTATTTGAATTCATAATTAAATCTTGCTTTAAGTTTAGATTTAAACTTGACTTGCTTATTTTTAAATTTAGTTTTAAAAATTTGAAAACCTGAAACTGTTCAGGCTACAGAAAACAAAACACTGCAACCAAAAACTACCCGAGCTCAAAACTAATTTACTTCGAGTCATCTTTACTCCAACTTCGAGCAAAAACTGAAATTACCCGAGCACCTAATTTTCACCATATTCCAGAAGCCAAATCTCCTCCATATGACCACTGTGCACATGCACGTAGCCATGGGCAACTTTCCGATCATCAGTGATGATCATCCCCATCCACCATCCTCCCTTAAATCCAACATGATCACCAAAAACATCAGAAGTCTCCAATCATCCAAAATCAAACAGAACAGCCCCCTTTTTCCAAAACCTGGAACACAACATTCCCCACAAACTCCAAACCTGTCAACGATGAATTCACCTTCCTCCGACCATCGATGAAGTTGAAACTCCAGCCACTTCTTTGTCAGGGACCCATCTACCATTCCACAAAACAGCTCGACACTCGAACAACTAATAAGTCAAGAAGATCAAATTTCTTAATTTGTTAAAAACTTAGGTTTTACAGAACAAATTTTCCACCGCTGACTCTATATCAATTTGATCGCTGTAAAACTATTTTTCCCTGATTCCCTGATCTCCCATCTACCATTATACAAGAACATGAATCCCCAAATTCATCTGAATCAACAGAGACACTCCAAAAACCCAATTTTGGGTCAAAACAGTAATGCACAGTCAAGCCCCATTTAAAATTTATGATTTTACATTTAAAAATCATGAATTTGTCAAAGATTTGATTTGTATAACTGAATTGCACAATCAAAAAGTTTGAATTTTAACAGTGACATGATTTTTACCTCTAAACTTGATTTACAGAGAAGGTTACAGTTTCTATTTAAGTAAATCAAATTTTTATAATTTAGTTCATAGTTAAACAAACAATATTTCCTAAATCCTAAGTTCTAAATATTAATGTCAAGAGGAATGATTTAAGTTGTCACCAGGTTTGAATCTTTAGAACAAAAATGTTCTACAGGAAATCCAAGTTTTTCAAATATCTCACATCACAAATGCACAAGAGTTTTACCAAATATTCCAATACAACTTATATTAAAACATGGTTCAATAAATCAGATTTACCTTAGAACTTTTAACAAATAAAGTTACTCACCTTTAAATTTGAAGAACAGAGCAGTACTGAAAATTGAAGGAGCTTTTATTTCTTGTTAAAACTTCATGCAAGCAGGTTTGATCTTTTAAAATTTGAAAGAGATGCAGACTTGAGATTGCTTGCATTTGAACTCTGACCAAAACCATATGCATGCTAGTGATATTCCAGAGATGTAAATGCAGTGGGTTTTCAGGTTGTAAAAGTGTAGTTTGCATGCAAATCATATTTTTTATTTATTTGCCAAGTTGATGATCAATTCCAGAGAAATGCAGTTGAAATTTTTAAGGAGTGATTTAGATATGCAAACTTGATTTTTAGAGATGACATGCAGGAATTTATTTTTTTGCAGGTTAATTCTTCTTTGAGGAATTCAGATTTGAAATGCAATGTTTTCTTTGATTTTTGAAAAGAGGATGAATGAAAAAAAAATGGTTAAGAGCTGAAAATACTTTAATTAAAATAAAGAAAAGATTAAAATCAAATGACCCTTATCATGTTTTCTTTATTTTAAATAGACACATGTAACTTAGATTGCTAATTAGATTACACTTGTTTTAAATTAAATTTAGTTATATTTTTAAATGTTTAAAAAGAGTTTTTCCTTAATTCATTTTATGTTTATGTAAATATATATGAATTTCTTATTAAAAGTAAATGTAAATAAAACAATTTATAAATTAAAACTTATATAAATATTTTAAAGAATCAATTAATTTGAATTTCAAAAACAATTTCAATTCAAATAAAATTTTTTTGAATTCCAAATCAAAATCAATTTATTTAATTTAAAATGATAATACTATTTCCTTATTTTAATTCCTTTTATATTCATGAAAAATAGTATATTTATTAATATGGCTTAAAATAACAATTTAACAAATTTTATATGATTTATAAAGAAATTATAAATCACTTTTATATTTAAATGAATTTAAATCATAGGCTATTTGTATTTTAAACTTTTATAAAATATTCTCAATTCATATTTAATCAAATAATATTTAAAAAGAAACAAAAATAAACTTTTATTTAAAATTTAAAACAAAAATTAAGCTAAGATAAATTTTAAACAATTTAATACTTATTTTAAATATTACAAACCATATAATTACTATTCTAAATAGATTTTTAAAGCTTAATATTAATTCAAAACATAATTTCCTAATTACTCAATATTTTATTAGAATTTAAAAACAAAACTTTATTTATTTATTTTCATGTAAGTTAAATTCCAAACAAAGATAAATTATAATGTATATACAAATATATATATACATTATAATTTAAACATTTATTTTAGCATTTTAAAAAGACAAATCACAAATTAAATATTTATTTATTTAGATTATTAAACCAAAACATATTATTAATCAATATTGTCAATATCAATTTAATTTTATATAAAGATTATTAAATTGATATTGTCAAAAATTCCGGGATATCACAGTAATCAGAGGCTACCAAATAATGCCATGAACTTTGTGGAAAATGATTCTTAGCAAGGTTTTATTCCACTGATTGGTCAAATAGACATATCCATGGAGGTCCACATTTAGCCTGAAGTAGCAAGGGGCCAAAAGAAGGTATGTAAGAGAGGCCAGAGATGGTGTGTTTTCGATTCAAGAGGAGTTACGACTCAAAAACTGCAAATATCAACTTCAGATGCATAATATGACGTTAACTTGATAAAATTTAAGAGGGGTTTGTCATTCGCACAATGACCCGCTAATGATAACTGCACATATTGGAATTCTCACAATAACCAAAATTCTAGTTGATACCGAAGGCATGAAGAATGTTATCTTCAAGCATGCCTTCGATCAGATGGGGATTCTAGAAGAAAAGTTAGAACTAAGCTTCTAGCCCATCTTTGGGTTCAATAACAATGGATCCACTCAGTGAGGCAGATTAAGCTTCTAGTGCAAATGGGGATTCCACCCTATTCAAGAACTTTTGAAACCCTATTCATCATAATGGACCAGCCTTCCTACTACAATGCTTTCTTTAAGAGACCGGCCCAGCATGAGGTTGATGGTTTCGTGTCACTAAAGTATCTAATGGTGAAGTTCCTAATCAAGAGTGGATGATAAATGATAAGAAGAGAACAATTCAGCTCTCGAGAATTTTATTTTGCTACCTTTAATCAATGCAAAAGGGATAATCTTTCTTGTTATGATCCGAAGAAATATGATCAATCAAAACTAAAATCCAAAAACCCTTGGATGGTGGTCCTCTAATCTAATCATTCAAGGAAAGTGAAAAGGCAAGAGCAACTAAAAAAGCTAAGAATGTGTGAAAAAGATTTAACTTTTCTGAGAGAAAAAGAAAAGGGAAAGAGACAATTCTAATAGATGAGGAAATGGATGCCAAAGAAACTGTCACTGAATTTGATCGCAGAAATGAGCATGAAAGGATAAAGCTAACTGGAGATGTAGAAGAAGTAGGCTTGGATTCACTTGATCCAACAAAAATAGTAAAAATCTATATGGAGTTAGACAACAAGCTTAGAGGGGAGCTTATTAACTTTTTTTAATCTAGCAAGAATGTATTTCCTTAGACCCACTTAAACATGGTCAGGATAGATCAAACGATCATGAGTCATGCCCTGAACATAGATCTAAACATCACTCCTATTTGAAAAAAGAAAAGGCAGTTCAATAAAGTTCGAGTTAACGCGTTAAAAGAGGAAGGCAAAAGACTACTCGAAAATGGATTTATTAGAGAAGTTTTCTACCCAAAATGGTCGGCTAATCCAATGTTAGTCAAACACCTAATGGAAAATGAAGAACATGTGTCTACTATACTGATTTGAATAAAGCATGCCCCAAGGATTGTTACCCCTTGCCTCGAACAGAACAATTAGTTAATGCAACAGGTGGACAACAACTATTGTCTTTTATGGATGCATACTCATGCTATAAGAAAATACCCATGTTCAAGCTGGATGAAGAACACATAGGTTTCATAATAGATTAGGGAATATACTGCTACAACATTATGCCTTTTGGGTTAAAGAATGCAGGAGCTACATATCAAAGATTGGTGAACTGAGTGTTTAAAGAACAAACTGGTCAAAACATGGAAGTATATAATGATGATATGCTAGTCAAATCTCAAGAGGAAGCTAATCACTTGAAAGACCTTGAAGAAATGTTTGAAGTATTAAGAAAATAAAAGATGAAATCGAATCCGTAAAATGCTCCTTTAGGATACAATATAGGAAGATTTTGGGGTGTATTGCCAGCGCCAGAGAAATTGAGGCCAACCCTAACCTAATCATGGTGATTAGGGACATGATGGAGCCAAAAACAAGTAAAGATGTGATGAGTTTGAATGAAGAGTGGCAGCTTTGAACAGATTCATCTCTAAAGCTATTGATAAGTGCATACCATTCTTCGATATGATCAAGAAGAAGAGAAACTTTAAATGGGGAGAAGATTGTCAAAAAGCCTTTAAAGAGTTAAAAGATCATTTAGAAAAGCCTCCAATTCGATCTAGCCCGATACAAGGGAAAATCTTTGCCTCTATATGGCAGTTTCCAAGCATGCAGTAAGCTCTATTTTAATAAAAGAAGGGAAGGGAGTTCAACTCCAACATACTATATTAGCAAACGACTGAAGGATGCAAAAATTAGGTATCTGGTCATAGAAAAGTTGGCATACTATTTAATGCTCATCGCTCAAAAGCTAAGAGCCTATTTTCAAGAACATCCAATCAAATTCCTACACAGCTAACCACTCAAACAAGCTTTCAGTACACCTGAAACATCAAGAAGACTAGTAAAATGAGGAATTGAGCTTAGCTAATATGATAATGAGTTCCAACCCCAAATGACAATTAAAGGACAAGCTCTAGTTGACTTCATAAATGAATGCATAGGATCCATCAAAGAATAGCCAGAAACGGAAAATGATTTGAAGCCTAAATAGCAATTATTTGTTGATGAGCATCAAATGAATAGGGGACAGGTGCAAGATACGTAATCATTACCTCCAATGGACACCGATTTCAATATATTATTAAGTTAGGTTTTTCCGCTACTAATAATATGGTAGAATACGGATCAATGGCAGCAGGACTAACCCTAGTTCTTTAGTTAAAAATTCCAAGGAAAGAAGTTTTTAGCGATTCTTACTCAATGGTTAATCAGTTAAATCAAACATATCATAAAAAAGACGCCAAACAATCCTTTATGTCAAGAAGATACTAAATACGTAAGCTCAATTTAAGGACTTTTCCATACACCAAGTTCCTAGAGGAAAAAGAATTGTCAAATCGATTCTTTAGAAAAACTAGCTAGCTCAAGAGAAGCACCGAAAACTCGAATTGTCCCTATAGGTTTTCAAGAAAATCCTAGTATCAAGGAAAATGCCCCTGAATCTGAAAGTGAAGTCCTAGTATTGAATAGATATCAAGCCCTAATATAAGAAGATAAAGGAAATGAATTAAGAAATGGAAATATAGAAAACCAAGAATGAATCATCCATGTAGAAATAAATAGTCAACCCGAAAATAATTGGATGACACCTATTGTTGAGTACTCAGTAGAAGGAAAACAACAAAAAGACAAGAGAGAAGCTAGAAATAAAAGGTGCCAGATCCAAATTTGTACCATGATGAATGGAATCCTTTATGAAAGGATATTCAATCCCTTATCTAAGGCGTGTTAGTCTAGAAAATGGCTTAGCACTATTAAGAAAAACACACGTGGGATTCGGTGGAGTTATTCTAATGGAATATAATTTGCAAAAAAGTCAAGGGCAAGGCTTTTGTTGGCCTCGAATGAGTAACCATGTAGTGAATCATGTAAAAAGGTGCAAAAAGTGTCAGAAATTTTCTATAATTTCATATATTCCCCCAAGTAAATTGACTCGAATTTCAAGTCCATGGCCCTTTGATGTATAGGGAATTGATTAGGCCATTACCTAAATCCAAAGGTACAGCTAAGTTTACGGTAGTAGCCATTGGTTATTTTACTAAATGGGTATAAGCAGAACCATTACCAAACATAACATTGGGAAAAATACTTAAGTTTGTGATTAAAAACATAGTTACATCATTTAGAATACCATGTAAGATAATATGCAATAACAAAACTAAATTTGGAAGTGAAGAATACACCATATTTTCTAATAAGAAAGGGATAATCAAAAGCCTTTCACTTGTAGCTCATCTAAAGGATAATGGAGCAGCTGAAGTTGCTAATATAACCATTAAAAATATTCTTACGAAACGACTGGACTAAGCTAAATTGGGTAGAAGAACTACCATTAGTACGTTGGGCATATAGAACTTCTACTAAGACTACAACGGTACATACCCTTTTTCCTTTAACTTATGAATGTGAAGCAATGCTTCCAATCGAAGTTAAGATTTCATCTTATCGAAGAATTGCAAATGATTTGATCCCAATCAAAAATTGTGGAAAGTATCCTTAGATTTGATAAACGAGCTAAGGGATGAATCAGCCATACGAAGGGCTAAATATCAACAAAGAATAACGAGGTATTATAACTCTAAAGTTAAAGGAAGACCACTTCAAAAAGAAGATTTTCTACTCTTAAAAGTCATGGAAAATACCAAAATTCCACCGGATTAGCCGCTTGGACCAAATTGGGAAGGTTCCCTTATTATTCGTGAAGTAATTCCACTATGGACTTATTGATCATGTCAATGTGATGGCAACATAATAGCGAGAACTTGGAATGCCAAACATTTAAGGCCTTACATCCTAATGATGGATGAATAAAGAAAATTGAGACTAGCATATCTACAGAATGTATTGTCAAATGAAAGAAAGGAACTAAAAGGAAAAGCCTAAATCACTACCTAATATGGTGGTAAAGGGCAAAAGAAAGCCTTTGATCCCGCCACAAAGGCTTGGTCAAAGCACCTTCTAGAAGGAGCTCAGAGTAAGCCTTTAGTCCCCCTAATATGGTCAAAGTACTGCAAACCTTTGTCCTGCCTACCTGGCCTGGCTGGAGCATCTCGTAGAGGGAGGACGAAGTAAGCATTTGGTACTACATAAGACGGCTTGGCCAAAGCGCCGATCCAACCTTCAGTTTCACTTATAAACCCTGATTGGAGCGCCACCTAGGAAGGATGGCTAAGACTTTGGTTTTGCTTAAGATAGCTAACCAAATGCACCAACCAGCCTAAATCATTACTTATAAGGTAATAAGGGGCTCAAGCCTAAATCATTACCCAAAGAGTAGTAAGAGGCAAAGAGAATTAAAGCCTAAATCATTACTGAAAGAGCGATAAGGGGCATGGAGAATTAAAGCTTAAATCACCGCCCAAAGAGTGGTAAGGAGCAAAGAAATCAATCAAGCAAGTTTATATCTACTCAAAAGATGGGTCAAAGTAATCTTTTAGAGGAATAACAATCAAACTTATTCAATTTCGCATCAAGGCGTAGTTAAACTAACCTTCAGAAGGTCAAAAACAGTTTACTACTAGATTATTCTCTGGTTTTCTACCAGACATTATTACCAGAGGAGTTTCTAGTCTTATATTCAGATATTATTGCCAAACGAGTTTCTCATCTTCTATTCAGATATTATTACCAGATGAATTTTTGATCTTCTATTCAAATATTATTACCAGATGAGATTTCGATTTTCTATTCAAATATTATTACCAGAAGGATTTACGGTCTTCTATATAGAAAATTATGGTATCCTTACCAACTTGATTTTTAGTCTTCTATTCATAAAAGAGATAATATTACCAGATGGTTCTCTAATCTTCTATTTAAGCTATGATATTGTCAGATGGATTTTTAGACTTTTATTCAAATAAGATAATGGAAAAATAGGATTAAAGAGAAAATCTCGTAGAAAGTTTTAAAATGTGAGAAAATCCTTGGGTTTAGACTAAAGTGTAAAATGCTTCTTTTATACAAGGAGTGGGGCAAATGTTATCCATATATTTTCTAAGAGGAATGAACATGGAAGCATGGGAATGTAATGTTACTTCGACTAGGGAATGTCGTGCCATAAAGAATGTCGAAATTAAAGACAAGAAGGGATATCGAACTATAAGCAACTCCAAAAATATGTCAAAATTCTATGTAAAGGTGTTAAAGGAAAAGCAGTAAAACACTCAACAAATGATGTTGTCTTTCAAACATTTTAAGATGATGTCAAACTTCAACAACCTTAGGAGGGTTACCGAAAATGTAAGTATTAGGAGATATCATATCCTAAGATGGCTTTTAGGGATGTAGCGCTCCAAGCATTAATAAGAGATGATTGTAGTCCTTACAACTTTATGGGTTTTCAAATGTAGGGAAGTGAGGAAATGTCGTGCCAACCTTAAGTTATATCATTTGGTAACAAATGCCAAAAAGATATGATATAGAGCATATCAACCCTAAAGAAAATCAAAGAGAGATTCGGTATTGGTAAAGATGTCAAACATCTAAATATCGGGTCTTTACAATTATAACCATTGCAACAAAGGATACCAAACACCTTCAGTTGTTGATAAGGTCGTAAATCAACAGTACTAAAAAGGATGTCGAAGTTCATCAGTATAAGAATGGATATCGGCTATTAATAATAGAAGAGGATACCAGATCTAAAGCAATTCAAGTGACATTAAACCTCTACAACATAATATTGTAAAGCATAAACCAAATGAAGGATGCCAAATTTTAAAGGGGTATGGCTGATATCGAATATGATAGATGTTGCATATGGAAAAAACGATGTCAAACGCTAACAGTTTGAAGGATTTTGAACTTGGTGAGACATGGTAGGCTGCCGCATATCAACAGTAAATAGAAAGTTGCCATAAAACATTGGTGTTCAAAGAGGTGCCGTAAATCATCAATGTAAAGAAGGTTACCGTAAATCATTAATCTAAAGAAAGTTTCTATTAATCATTAATCTAGAAATGATGACGTGAATAATCGATGCTAAAAGTAATATCGTAAATCATCAATGTGGATTGGACTGCCACGAGTCATTAATGAGAAGACTATTGCCGCATGTCAACAACACAGTGAAGGACACCAGAAAGAAAAATGTCGAGACCATATGGCATCCATGCCGCCCAATTCTGTCACTATAAATACAGACCCAACGGCAATGAAGAGGGAAATTCATTTCTTTCCCTCCTTAAATTTGAAAAGTTGTAACCCTAAATTGAATTAGGGCAAAAATCAAGATTTGATTTGTAACTCTTGAAACTTATGAATACGGACTTGAACCAATGGATTTGCATAGCCTATTTACTTGATCATGCAAATTTGATTATTATGCATATGACTACTTTTTGGACTTGACATTTGGGCTATATTCTTAAACAAGGCTACTTAAGCCCTTGATCGAATTAACATTATTTTGCATAATAACCGTCTTTCCTATCTTTACATGAACAATGGATTATGGTTTACACATTGTCTATTTTTTTTCATTAACTAATGTTCAATAGAATATTTCACCTTTAATGTAATTTGCCCTTGAACATATGATGTACATTCCATGGCAAATTTATAATTCATCCCAGAGCCTATTGGCAACATAGGTCGATTTAAAATAACATCATCTTGTGCTAAGTCTTGGATGATAAGCTAATCTTTATGTTTAATTACACCTTGATGAAGCTATCAAATGACTCCACTTTAATTAGCATCAAAGGGTGTTAAACCAGTTTATTAGTTCAATATGGCATCATGGATGTTAAACAAAATTTTGGGTTAAAATATAATTATTAGACATTCTAATGCGATGTGTTCGTTTAGGTTAGTTAACTTGATTTCATCTCATGTAATTAGTTTTATATTTGGATCATGTGCAATTCCATTTTACTACCAATAATTTCTCAAAGAGATTCCTTTATTTTGAAGTTGGTATCTCATGAAACAACAACTGTGTTTCTTAATGGAATGGATCGAGCTTTCATAAACATTTTATGGATTGCCTTATATAAGAAGAATTTGCATTAGTTCACTATATATATATATATGTTTAAAACATATATTATTCATCTAATGACTGTCGATCCTAAAATTCTCTTGGGATGATTCATACAAGATCCCTTATGTACAATTATTACGTGTAGTCTTTCAACTTGCACGACCTGCCACACCCTTAGCTTAGGATATGTTGGGGTTTTTTATAAATCCTTGTGTTGTATGATTTTGTAAACAATTATTTAGATGAAATAATATTAACATTGTGTGCTTCTCTTAAGTACATAACCTTATAGAGAGAAATTAACTCAACTTCACTCACTATTAATCATATGTTGTCTGACAAAATTGGATTACTCCTTACCGGTACATCATTATGTATTATAGGGAGAAGTAAACTTTGAGGCTGAATCTTATTTCGTGTTAGGTAGATACAAAACTCTTTTTAATGTACTCACCCATTCGATCAAGCCGAATAATTTCCATCACATGTTCTATTATTTTCTTCCGTTTCATATTGTATGAGTTCATCATAGACATATACATGCGTATCAGATACATATATCTGTGTCTGTGATAACTCGATGGTGAATATGACGAAGTATACGAAACTATTTTCATATTAGCAGAATTATGATTGAATTATCTATATGTATCAATCCGAAGGGTCCATTAACTCTTATGACACTCGGGTGCATTGCCCTTAATTGTTTGAAATATAATTAACCAGAATTATATGATTTATAATCATATAATAAAAATATTTCTCAAAATTATGGTTTAGTCAATAATTCCAAAATAATTGTAAATAATTTTAGATACTTCTGTATCTTCCAATGCATCATTTTTTTGTGGAAACATATACTATATATAGTTTAATTTCATAACGAATATTCATAATATTCACATTGAAATATAACTACGTCTATGTTTTAGTCGACACCGAAAAATATTCAGTATTTCATAAATAATATTCTGTATGTTGTACACGAACAATTTTCGTAACTTGATGTAATCTATAAGTATTACATGGCGTACTCCGCTATTTCCATTGTTACTATAATAGCGTACTGAATTTGGAGGTTTATTATTCACTTAATAAAGATTATTTATTTCATATACTACAACTTGTTTATTGAGAAGAGTTCTTTGATTAAATATTTTGAACTTGAAGAAATAAATCTCGTAGAAAACAATTTTCTATATAAAAATAAATTTGGAATAGAAATCGTATTTCTCATTCCAATGTTAAGTATTAATTATCATTATTAAAATTCTCAATTCCGATGTTTCTTTATAAAGTAGAAGTGACTATTCACTCTCTTCATTCCATCCGTACCTTAAACCAGATTTACTTTTATAACTTACGTTTTCTTCATAAATGGTCAAGCCATTCAAAAGGAAAACCCTTCTACAATATCATAATGAACTCTTTACAAAAGTGCGGTCGATTATCCTTAATATTTAAGAACATCAAATACATTGCACTTTGCATAAACTGATCAAACTGAATTTCAGTGATCGAGTTCTTAGATCTGTATTATAGTTTTGGCCTTACGTTAGATTAATGCAATCCTTTTGTAATCAACCAAATTGAATATTGGATCTCACAATACTGTTTGTTGACTTATTTCAAATAAACTAACTTCATCGAAATATTATACATTACGAACTATGCCATTCCCCATATAACACTTATATGCAATAGTATATGAGCAAAACATCCATCGTCTTGTATTGCTTTAGAGTCCGAAACTCATAAAATGCAATAAATGGTCTCCACTAAATAAATGTGTGAGCGACCAAATTACGAATGTATTTAGTAGTTGTAAAATCGGGCGCTTACATGGATATTAAAACATTAACATGTAAAAAGAATTTATTAGTAAGTATATATTATATTCTATTTGTCAGTCTTCAATTCATTTCATTTGTATATCTTAATTGATAAATGTTTTACGTATTAATTGCATAAATTTATCATGTAGATTATTTTAACATTATATAATAGATATTCTTATAATATTAGAATGGTTAAATATAATCATTTTATTTTTCTAATAAGGCTCCCATTAGTCCTTTATGTTTCACCAAACCCTTGGTCGAAACATAGAAGTCGTTTGACTTCACTTGTGAATGTTAGGACTCATTCTTCTTGGAATTCTGACCTTAAGTTTGCTCAATAAGCATAGCTCTACAGATGATGGATAACTTCTTATTGGTTATATCAAATATAATTCCTAACCCTTAGCATCTTAGTCCTAGTTTCACTTTGACCTTGAGTTTGCTCAACAAACCAAAATGAAATTATTCACTTGCACCTACCATATCACGACGGCATAAGTATAGTATATGTACCTTGAGTTTGCTCAATAAATACATATAGTTATCCCACCTCGAATATTCAATTACTACACATAACATCCTTAGTTTGAGTTTGTTCAACAACTTAGGAGTATGTAAATAATTTATTAATATATATGATAGAGGATAATATTATATTGAAGATTCATAATCTTGAATATATTATAGCGAGTGACATCGAATTATGAAATAATGTATCTCTTATTAAATATGTAGCACCCATTATTCAGAGAATTTAATTAGATAAATTAAATAGAATAATATGAGGTGGTAAGGAGAATGAGGATTGTTAACTAATTTAGGTAAGATCTTAATTAATCAATTAATAAGATTGTTTAAACATAGAATAGAAATGAATTAATGAAAGGGGCATAATGGGAATAACTCCTTAATTCATTCCCTATACCCTTCCTCTCTCTCATTCGTTCATATTTCATTTCCTAAACCAAAACATAACATAAAGAGAGGATGGCCATTACACATAAGAAAAGAAAAGTAAACCTAAAGGAATCAAAGGGAAAAGCTTAAGGAAGCTAACTTACATCACATCACAATCTCTCATATCCAATCTAAGGTGAATAATAGTATACATCTCATTTGTTTACGTTTTTTTTAGATCTATGAATGATTTCCAATTTGGGTGTAATAATATATCATGCTTGGATTGTATATCATCATTTGAGTGAATGATGATTTATCAGGATTTTATGGAATTGTTTTAGTGGATATTAAAGGTACAAACCTAGTTTTAGATCTTCAATTGACTTGAAATTTGAAAATGTTGTGTAAACATTACTTGGAGATGGATTTTCGATTTCATAATTTTCCAAGTCCATATGAATATTTTATGAATTTCCTAAAAGAAAAAAGGAATTTATTTTGGGTTTTAATTATTAAAAAACTTAAAATAATATTTTGGTCCTAAAATTTTGATACAAGGAAGAAAAAGGAAATCTGGATTTTTGGTGATTTTTCTTATTATTTATGAATGTCAACAAATTTATTATTCTAGAAAAGTGTTTAATTAATATAAGATAAATATATTATTTATAAGGGTTTGTAAAGATATATGAGAAGGTAGAACTGATCTACCAGCAATTACTGAAATGAATATGTAAAGTATTATGTTATCCAATGATAATTTGACATGGGGTAAGAGTTAGTGGAATGTTATTTCTTTGAAAGGAAGTAAATCGGTTTTTAACATATTTACAGAATTGCAATTTAGAGACTCGAGCCTCCTTTATAAAAGTTAGATAACTATAAGAGCTGATGAATATAATAGATACTTGGTATCTATGTGGTGCATTCGTGTAACGACCCGCAAATTCATACCCCTTGAGTCAACACTATTCTACATCAATCAACTCAAGATGCGCAGAAATACGAACCATTTGGGGTAAAGAAGAAGAGGTAGAAGAAGAAAATAGAAAAAAACAATAACAGAATCTAAGCATCACAGCGGAATAAAATATAATAGAAAATAAATGATCTTTACTCAAAATCAAATATATCAGTTTATATATTACATCATCAGTGTACATCAATCACAGCTCAACATCAATATCATACAAATGGATACACAACAACTCAACACAGCGGAATATATATATAAACAAGTACGGAAGTACGTATCGTCATCCAGCTCGTCTCCTGAGCTCCATAGCAGCATATCCTGAATCCTATAATACTCGCTCTGACCCGAGCATTACAGTTAAATAACACCCGAGTCAGTCTGGAATACCAGCGTGAGAAAATCACACCCAATTGATTATTAAAGTTTCAAAATTCTTTGAAAAGGAAAGCATCTCGTAAGACCACGCCACAAATAAACATGTCGGGTTTTTACCTTACGATGGCTAAAACAATTTTTATAGAAATCCTCTGATATTATAATAGGGTATATATACAAATACTTATAAAATAGCCGAAATTGTTACATTCATTAAATTACAGCTACGAGCCACAGAGTGGGTAATACAAACAAAACTCGTACAAGGCTCGTAGGGAAAATGGATTTCCAACTAATGACTAGGCACTGGGGTACCACCTGTCACAGTACGTGGCCTAGATCACAGTACCGAGGAGTACGCCCGCTCCCCTGCAACACAAGACTGGGACTACCCCTTACTGGATAATCCCGAGTGAGATCACCCCGCGGTTGGGATCAGCAACCGCCCACTAAGCCGAAATAAAAGGGTTATCTAGACAGGAATGACCTCACCCTGCTTGGGTGCTACCCACATAGCCTTGCTTCATAACCCTGATTTTCAGTCATTCCCATTTGATGAGGTTTGAGGCTAAGTGTTACCTCTTCAGAACATATCCCTTAGAATGCCCATCGTCCACCTGACGATGTTTCGCAAGCATTCATCCATACAAGTCCGTCCCGGGTTCGAACGGAACTGAAGGCACTATTCCTACTGCATCCATTTTGGAAATATCCTCAGGATTAGTAGCGACTAGCCCATGCACTTCACTGCTCCATCTTCGAATCCAAACTCGTTTCCACGAAACGTACAAACCGGATTGAAGTGGTTTTCGAGAAATAAATCTCGATCCCGGTCTCTTCGAAACGATCAACGTTTTGGCCAATATTGATAGTCGGTGATTTAACTATCAATTAATATTCACAAACAACCATCAACCAATAAGTAATTTCACAAATTATTTATTAATCCCAAAAATATCTTCACAAGATATATTTCCACTTTTCAAATCCTTTTGAAAACCGTTTCAAACTATCTTCCTTTCTCAGAATAAATTCCAAGTATTTCTATTTCCGCTAGAATAACCAAGCATAAACTTTAGATTTTTAAAATAATTTAAAAACACTTTATTGTAAAATATATTTAACATTTAATTTAGAAAAATTACTTTAATACTTAATTTAAAATAATACTCTAGAAATAACTAAAATAAGGTTACCTTATAACTATACATTAGATTTTCTTCTTTAAAATACCAATTCATTCTTTAAATAATTACTACGATGATAGATTAAAATAAAATACTTACTTTGGAATTTACTTTAAAACATTCAAGTCAAGACTACTTCAATAATTGGCTAAAAATATATACTATACGAATATTTGAAAATAAGGTTACTTTATAAAATATAAGACTAGGTTTTCACTCTTTAAAACAAACACTAAGTTACCATTTTAAATAATTACTACGATAATAGATTTGAAAATATTTACTTTAGAATTTAAAAGATTTGAAATAATAAATTTTCTAAAACATGCTTTTTAAAACAACATTAAACTTTTATCTTATCTTTTAAATATTTCTTTGAAAACGTACTTGGCTATCCAGGGAAATATACTTCTTTTCACAACCTTTAAAAATAAATCACTATTTATTTTTAAACAAATTTTCTCATTCCTTTAATAAATTCCCACCTTGAATTTATTCTTCCAAACATCCAATTTCAAACAGTTAAATCAATTTCCAACTTGATTTCTAATTTACTTCATTTATTCAAAAATCCTTTAATTTCAGATTTTATTCCTTAATTATGATTTAAAATACTTTTAACTGAAAATTCCAATTTTAGATTTCTCAAATTATTTCTTAATCCCTTTAAATAAATTTAAAACTTTAAATTTAAAATAATTCTTTATTCTTTTAATTGATATCACTTAAGTTTACTATTTATTAATTTCTGCTTATTCAAATCCTTCATCCTCCATACTCGACATTATTTATTAGTATTTTAATTTCATTTCCATTCCTTTTCAATTCATTCTTAATTTATTTAAATTCACTATAATTATTTTACTTAAAATTTACTCTTTTATTTAAGTTTTCTTCCTTCAGCAAGACTCCTAACTCTAATGACGAAACATGCATGCGTGAAGTTAAATGCACAACTCAGCAAAGTCACCAAACCGATATTGCTAGTGTCCATGTTCCAGTTCCTTCATTTATCTACTCCAACATTAAACCTCCCTCTGCCTACAAAAAACCCCCTCCATTGTCTCCCCTTACCTCTCCTACCACCTCTCCCGAGCTTCCCTCCGAACTGACTACACCATCATCTACAGAGGGTAATACCGGCAGAGTTGATACTCCGCTATCTATTGAAATACCTAACTATTTATCCTCTTCGCAAGCTGTGACGAGGAGAATGAAAATAGAATTGCTTAAAGCACGTGCTCACCAATGATAACTTATCTAGGAGCATGGAACATACAAGGGGGCAATTACGTCACCAAACTTGACCAAAGTAAAACGCTTTTTGGCGCTCATAAGTTATCTATTGTTGCCATGCTGGAGTATAAGCTAAACCGTTGTTTAACATTCAAGGAAGCTAACTTCAACAAACCTGATTGGAACGTTATACTCAACCTGGATGAAGAGTCACATGGTAGGATCTTTATTCTTTATAACCTTGTTGAAGCATCTGATGAGCTGGTTAGGGGAGATAACAGAACCAGGTACAATATTTGTGTTGTTACTGAGTATTTGATGAAGAACAATGAAAAGCATAAGTGGAATAGGAGCAAGTGTGCTTGGCATAAGAACAGTGCTTATCTGATGCCATGTTTTCGCTTTGGCTGCTGTATGTGTACTAGTAAACTTTGTGCTTGCTTTCTTTCCCCACTGACACATGCATTATCATTCTACTTAAGATAGCCTTTTGTTGTTTTTGTTTCGTTCTTTTTTTTCTATTAGCTTCCAGTTCTTTGTAGCGCTTTGTTTACTTTGTATTCTCTGAGCTTGCTCATTGTTGTCTGTGTTGTATTCTTTCTGGTGCTGCAATAAAATGGTCGGGGACCATCCAACCCCGTCGGCCTTGCCAAAAAAACAATAATATTCATCACAAAATATCAAATATCCATAACACAGAATATCAAACAATTCTAAATAAGTTTGAGGAATCCTGTTGGATCCCTCTAACCTGTTTTCCCTACATCCACAGACGTTAGCACAATATATAATACCAATTTCAAGATATACTATACTATATAGCACATCAATCAATTCAACCATTCAAACATTTATTTAAATTTAATCATTTAAATTTAAATTTAAAATTTAAATTTAACTGAGTGAGATTAACTCACCTTTTGCTTTGCTGTTTGCAATCCATTCCAAACTGGCTTGCTTCTCTCAGATTCTGACCTTGTACAATCATTATATAATTTATTAATATTTGAAATAAATTGAACTATTAATTTCCCATTTGATATTTTAATTAGCCAATGATTTATTTTAAATTAATAGTTTGACTTTAAACAAATTCTCTTTTCTCTTTTTTTAGAATAAATAAAATAAATTTAACAAGTTACTTAGCAAATTAATCTCTATTATTTTAAAATCAAACTAGTAAATAAACATAGGTATATATATACATTTCATTTAATTTATGATTATTTTAATTCTCGCTGAAAATAATTTTCTACATGCATAAATTTATTAAATTTGAAGACTGCATATATTTATATATATATATATATATATATATATATATATATATCTCAATCTAGATTAATCTAATTCTAAAGTTAAAATTGTTATACCTTCTGGGAAAAACGAACCAAGCTATGCACCTAGTTGCCGCAACGAGCAGTGCACACTCCCTGATGCCAGAGCTCGAGCACGAGCTCCCACCCACATTCTTCAGCCTTCAACCGCTGCCACTAAATGATTCGATCAAGCCCTTCAACCCAGTTGCGACTTCGACCTCATCACTGCCTCGACTTCGGCCGCGCTTCCCAGCCTTGACATCGACGAAAACCTCCATTGATTCTAACGCGAGATGACGCTCAAACCCTTTCATCTGACCAGATGCACGCGACGATAACAAGCAATCGCGACGAACTCAAGCTCCACTGCCAAGCCTCCATCGTGAAATCGCGAGCTCGTGAGGGTCAAAACCCTCACCGATGAATCGAGTTCGCCTAATCACGAAACGAATCTGATTTTGTTTCATAAAGTTTTGTTACCGAGGGCTTTCGATTTGGAGAATAAGGCTTCGACCATTTTTTTTAGACGAAGAGGGACGGCATGATGGAAGAGATAAGGAGACAAAGCTGTCTTCTTGTCTGCAAAAATGTGGATATCCGGAAAGGAAGTGTACTAAATGGAGACAATGAGGCGTGTTGGAGAAGGGAAAACTACAGTGCTCTAAAATGAAATAAAAAAGGTATTGATAGAAAGTAGGCTAATGTTGATTAATTTGACCAGTTATTTTATTAAATTTGTTTTCAAATTCCAGCGCGTCAACAAATCGTATGCTCACACCACACTTCCAAATGCTACGAAAATTGAAATCTGATAATAATTAAATATTACGGATCCAATGGAACTAGTTTCGTCAATTTCCGAGACTGTGCCTTGTAAGGCTATTTTAAATCCAATTTAAATGGTCAAATTTTCAAAACCGAACAAAACACTTTAAGTTCAATTTTAAAAGCTCTATTATCTTCAGTACTATTAATTTGAATTTTATAAGCCTTCAAATTATTTTCAACCAGCTTAAAACTGAAGATTCAATAATTTGTCCAATTTCAAATTATTAAATTCAATAATTTAATTAACAATTAATTAGTGATATTTGAATTCAAGTTAAAAAAAATTCTTTTAAATATTTCAAATCAATTAAATATTCCAATTTAAATTGCTTAAAAATTCGGGGTCGTCTCATTCCTCACCCCTTAAAAGAATTTCGTCCCCGAAATTACTAGTTAGGAAGAATGGTCTAACACCCGTTTACTACTTTTTTTTTCAAAACCCACAACTCAATATTCCACCCAACTATCTTTTATAAAGACCTATAACCATTCTTACTAACTTCTCCAACTCTCCTATAGTTTCAAACAATATAACCTACTCAATCATTCAAATATAAATTTTAAATCAAATTTAAAATTATCAAAATTTTCTCAAAATTTTTCTAACTCTCTAAATTTCCGAAAATTTTTGCCAGCGTCTCCCTTGCGCGGCTAGCTCAGTACAATTGCAAAATGACTCTACGGCCTCCCAAATCCAAAAAGAAACAAAAGCCAAGTGGCTAGATCCAAAAACCCAATCAAATTCCATACAGAAATTTAAACACATACCCTTTTAGTCGGGCAATTCTAATTTATTATCTGAAATCAAAACCAATTTTCCTTTCCCCTTTCATGCCTGCATATCCTGTTTAGCAATAATATCCAATCACAACATTCAAAAACATTTTATTGACTTCTTTTTCACATTTCAATATTTGTTTTATTTAAGCCCGTACGATGCATATATATCGTCCGTACGTAATACCAAATCCTATCGCTCACTCGATCACATGATTTCACTTCCGAACTAGTATCGTCCACCCGACTTCCAAGTGCGGACTCCGATCTGGTCTCTTGATCAGAAACTATCATTCTCCTTGCACAGTCATAACTATGATAGAGAACTTCCAGAATCAATCAAAATCCATATCCAGGGTTCGCCGTCGAAAATCGAGTGAAAAATCCTAACTCGTATCGATATAACTATCTCGAAATTCTGTGCCCGAATCCAGATCAAATAGCTAATATACGTACATCCTACGTATTTTCCCCAACTGATTATCAACTATATCAATTTCCTTTTTATTCTCGTTTATTTTGATTGTTATTCACTTATTCTCACTTTCCCTTGTCACAACTTCCAGTTTTTATTTAATAAATTTGGATTCCAATTCCAAATAAAATCAATTTGCTTCAATTTGCGAATTAATTTCAAGCCTCAATACTTTTATTCTCATCCTTTATCTAAATTTCATTTTCTATTTTACTTGAGTTTAATTCACCTTCCAATTCAAAATATTGAGTTCAACTCATCTCATTTCAAAATATATTCGATTAATCATTCGTTAAATTAATTTCACTTACTAATTTGTTTTTATATCTCAATTAAAAGTTGTTTGTAAACTTTTTCTATCTTCAATTTCTTTGAACAATATCTTCAGTTCATCTTACTTTACTTATACAATTTAAATTAGATTTCAATATTCAGTTCCAATTCTATTTGCTTACAAATTTTA
Source organism: Allium cepa (assembly GCA_030765085.1). Taxonomy (NCBI): domain Eukaryota; kingdom Viridiplantae; phylum Streptophyta; class Magnoliopsida; order Asparagales; family Amaryllidaceae; genus Allium; species Allium cepa. The sequence goes on along the minus strand of CM060937.1, from coordinate 354,694,209 downwards.
ATTCATTTGTCGTTAGTGAAAATTTTCAAAAGATTCAAAAAAATTCTAACTCCCAAAATTTTCGAAATTTTTTGGTAGAGTCTCCTTTGTATGGAGGAGCTTTTGCAATTTGACAAGAGATATAAATATATATACATCGACCCACACGGTCGGAAATAGAAAAACAGTTCATATTTCCTATTTGTATTGCGTAGGCGTACCTTATTTAGCATTTTAAGCAAACGGCTTATTTATTTAGCATTTTGCGTGATCAAATCCAGCCATACGGCTCTCCTGTACCTGTACTTACTCAATTTAAACCGGTAAGTGATAAATATACAAAGTTTATAGCATTTCACTTATCTATAAATAACTAAAATATGGATTCTATAAACAGTGCATATTATATACTTGCATAAGCACATATGAAATATTTCGACACTTATTTTGAATGCTTCCAAACAATATTCAAACCATCCTGTTCAATTTAAATGATTTCACAACTCTCATACTTAACTTAAATTCATTTTAAGTCCAAGCAAACTCATTTAAATTGAATTAATTTCAAAAGCAATATAACTCCCACTTTATTCGAAGTCAAATTCTCATTAATATAACTTAAGTTAATTCAATTACTAATTTCATTTACCAAACAAGTTTTATTTAAAATCATTTCATAAAACTTGACACAACCATTTCACAATTTTACTTAAATCAAGCTTTTATTCAAATATTACTTAAGTTATTTTATTTTTCATCAAGTTATTTCAACTTTAAAACTCAAGTTATATATATATATATATAAATATATATATTTTATATGCACTTTCCAATTTAAATCCTTAATTTGATTTCAATTACCAACCAATTTCATCTACTAACCAATTTAAATTAGTTTATTCTGTCAACCAATTTGAATTTCATACTTCCAATTATATTCAATTCACCGACAATCCAAGCTAGATTCATTTACACTTCATTGCTTACATTCAATTTATTTTTCATCCAAACAAGGTCATATTTATTTCAATTGATTCAAAAACCAATTTTATTGGCTTCTGTTAACCCATAGAATTTCTATAATCTCATTTACGTCCAACGACAATTATTTTTATGCAAATTCAGTGATATTGACTTAAAAGAATATCCATTCCTGTTTATAACTATTTTAAATTAATACCAATTCAATCTATACTAAATTTGATTTCATTTTAACTGATTCCGTTCAATTTATTTTGCATTCTATATTCTCATTCATTTATTTAAATCCATTTATTTATCTTGGAACATTCCATATTGGTTACATCAAATACTCATTTCATAATTTATTTACAAACCAAAAATTTGCCACAATAAATTAGTATTCGACTTTCATTTAACCAATTCAAGTTCCATCTCCATATTTCATTACCAATTAATTATTAATTTGTTTATTCAAGGTTTATTCCCAATATTTTATTTTTATCTCAAAACCACTTTAACTATTTTACTGGAGGTCAATTTATTTTATAATATAAGTTTTGAATTTTCATTCACTTCTCAAAATTCAAATTAATTTTATTTTGGCTTATTTATTCCACTTTTAAATTTTATAAGTCACAAACTTATTTATCTCCATACTTTTATCTATTTATAATCAATCCCATTCACATTTTACTTTTAACTCGAAATTATACATTTATTTAGCCAATATTTTTTTATTCCATAAACATTTAAAATAAAAATTCCAGAGTTTAAACAATTTCCCAAAATTTCAAAATCACTTTTGAAATCAACTACATCCAAAATCCTTTGACAAATTCAATTATCCTTTTGAATCTCAAAACCAAACCCAGTTCACAAACAATTCCAATTTAAAATATTCAGGTAGCAATTCCTCTCTTGGAAACTCGAAAATGAACACCGATGATGTCGCGATCATCATCGGAATTATTTTCCAGCGACCGAAAGAGTTTAGTGCTTTTATTTCTTTAAAGACATTTCAAAAAAAAAATTCCAAATCTCACAGGATTTCAAATACAACTCAAAAATATTTCAAAAATATCATTATTATTCCTCCAACCCTTTGAAAATCGTTTTCAAAACCAAAGGAATTTAAATTTTCCCAAAAAGTTCCAAATTGCAATTCCTTTAAATCTATATTCAAACATTCTCTGGGATTTTATCTCATTTCAATTTCAAATGGTTCTCTGGAATTCTATTCCAAAATTATAATCACCTTTACAGTTTACATTAACAAATCTCATTTGTATATGAAGTTTATTTCAGTTTATAAATTACATTTATAATCTATATTTCATATTTCATTTGGTTATGTAAATGTATTCTTCAACTTTGGTTATAAGTTTTCAATTTCTTATTCAATTTCTACTCAATAGTGTTAACAATTTAATATTATCATTCCTTAACAATCAAGCATCTACATACTATAATACTTAACAAAAATTATATCTTTTATATACAAAAATAATTTGGGTAAAATTATTTCATTTACCCTACTTTAAAACAATACCGTGTCGAATTGTTCTATTCAAGTGTTTAGAGATCCCTATCAATAATGTTAATTACTCGTATTGACCAGAATACATAAACTACTCAATAAACCAATCAACACAATATAAAATCATTTTATATTCACTAACAAATACGCGCTCATATCTATTAATATGCTCAAACTCATCCTAGAGTACTATTGACTGTATTTCAATGAGTAATTCCCACCAGAGCCAAGGTTATCGCTAACCTCGCTCTGATACCAAGTGTAACAACCTGCAAATCCGTGCCTCTTGAGTCAACACTATTCTACACCAATCAACTCAAGATACATAGAAATACGAACCATTTGGGTTAAAGAAGAAGAGGTAGAAGAAGAAAATAGAAAAAAACAATAACAGAATCTACCATCGCAGCGGAATAAAATGTAATAGATAATAAATGATCTTTACTCAAAATCAAATATATCTATTTATATATTACATCATCAGTGTACATCAATCACAGCTCAACATCAATATCATACAAATGGATACACAACAACTAAACACAGTGGAATATATATATATATATATATATATATATATATATATATATATAAACAAGTACAGAAGTACGTATCGTCATCCAGCTCGTCTTCTGAGCTCCACGGCAGCATATCCTGAATCCTATAATACTCGGTCTGACCCAAGCATTACAGTTAAATAACACCCGAGTCAGTCTGGAATACCAGCGTGAGAAAATCACACCCAATTGATTATTAAAGTTTCAAAATTATTTCAAAAAGGAAAGCATCTCGTAAGACCACGCCACAAATAAACATGTCGGGTTTTTACCTTACGATAGCTAAAACAATTTTTATAGAAATCCTCTGATATTATAATAGGGTATATATACAAATACTTATAAAATAGCCGAAATTGTTACATTCATTAAATTCCAGCTACTAGCCACAGAGTGGGTAATACAAACAAAACTCGTACAAGGCTCGTAGGGAAAATGGATTTCCAACTAATGACTAGGCACTGGGGTACCACCTGTCACAGTACGTGGCCTAGATCACAGTACCGAGGAGTACGCCCGCTCCCCTACAACACAAGATCGGGACTACCCCTTTATGGATAATCTCGAGTGAGATTACCCCGCGGTTGGGATCAGCAACCGCCCACTAAGCCGAAATAAAAGGGACATCTAGACAGGAATGACCTCGCCCTGCTTGGGTGCTACCCACCTAGCCTTGCTGCATAACCCCTGATTTTCAGTCATTCCCATTTGATGAGGCTTGAGGCTAAGCGTTACCTTTTCAGAACATATCCCTTAGAATGCCCATCGTCCACCTGACGATGTTTCGCAAGCATTCATCCATACAAGTCCGTCACGGGTTCAAACGGAACCGAAGGCACTATTCCTACTACATTCATTTTGGAAATATCCTCAGGATTAGTAGCGACTAGCCCTTGCACTTCAATGCTCCATCTTCGAATCCAAACTCGTTTCCACGAAACGTACAAACCGGATCGAAGTGGTTTTCGAGAAATAAATCTCGATCTCGGTCTCTTCGAAACGATCAACGTATTTGGCCAATATTGATAGTCGGTGATTTAACTATCAATTAATATTCACAAACAACCATCAACCAATAAGTAATTTCCTAAATTATTTATTAATCCCAAAAATATATTCACAAGATATATTTCCAATTTTCAAATCCTTTTGAAAACAGTTTCAAACTATCTTCCTTTCTCAGAATAAATTCCAAGTATTTCTATTTCCGCTGGAATAACCAAGCACAAACTTTAGATTTTTAAAATAATTAAAAACACTTTATTGTAAAATATATTTAACATTTAATTTAGAAAAATTATTTTAATACTTAATTTAAAATAATACTCTAGAAATAACTAAAATAAGGTTACCTTATAACTATACATTAGATTTTCTTCTTTAAAATACCAAATCATTCTTTAAATAATTACTACGATGATAGATTAAAATAAAATACTTACTTTGGAATTTACTTTAAAACATTCAAGTTAATACTACCTCAATAATTGGCTAAAAATATATATTATATGAATATTTGAAAATAAGGTTACTTTATAAAATATAAGACTATGTTTTCACTCTTTAAAACAAACACTAAGTTACCATTTTAAATAATTACTACAATAATAGATTTGAAAATATTTACTTTAGAATTTAAAAGATTTGAAATAATAAATTTTCTAAAACATGCTTTTTAAAACAACACTAAACTTTTATCTTATATTTTAAAAATTTCTTTGAAAACATACTTGGCTATCCAGGGAAATATACTTCTCTTCACAACCTTTAAAAATAAATCACTATTTATTTTTAAACAATTTTTCTCATTCCTTTAATAAATTCCCACCTTGATATTATTCTTTCAAATATCCAATTTCAAACACTTAAATCAATTTCCAACTTGATTTCTAGTTTACTTCATTTATTCAAAAATCCTTTAATTTCAGATTTTATTCCTTAATTATGATTTATAATACTTTTAACTGAAATTTCCAATTTTAGATTTCTCAAATTATTTCTTAATCCCTTTAAATAAATTTAAAACTTTAAATTTAAAATAATTCTTTATTCTTTTAGTTGATATCACTTAAGTTTACTATTTATTAATTTCTGCTTATTCAAATCCTTCATCCTCCATACTCGACATTGTTTATTAGTATTTTAATTTAATTTCCATTCCTTTTCAATTCATTCTTAATTTATTTAAATTCACTATAATTATTTTACTTAAAATTTACTCCTTTATTTTCTTTTCAAAAATCTAATTCTATATATTTCGATAACTTAGTGCACCAAAATATATTCAAGCAAATCATAACAATCAATATTACCAATTAACAATAATATTCATCACAGAATATCAAATATCCATAACACAGAATATCAAACAATTCAAAATAATTTTGAGGAATCCCGTTGGATCCCTCCAACCTGTTTTCCCTACATCCACAGACGTTAGCACAATATATAATACCAATTTCAAAATATACTATACTATATAGCACATCAATCAATTCAACCATTCAAACATTTATTTAAATTTAATCATTTAAATTTAAATTTAACTGAGTGAGATTAACTCACCTTTTGCTTTGCTGTTTGCAATCCATTCTAAACTAGCTTGCTTCTATCAGATTTGACCTCGTACAATCATTAAATAATTTATTAATATTTGAAATAAATTGAACTATTAATTTCCCATTTGATATTTTAATTAGCCAATGATTTATTTTAAATTAATAGTTTGATTTTAAACAAATTCTCTTTTCTCTTTTTTTTAGAATAAATAAAATAAATTTAACAAGTTACTTAATAAATTAATCTCTATTATTTTAAAATCGAACTAGTAAATAAAGATAGGTATATATATACATTTCATTTAATTTATTATTATTTTAATTCTCGCTGAAAATAATTTTCTGCATGCATAAATTTATAAAATTTGAAGACTGCATATATATATATATATCCCAATCTAGAATAATCTTATTCTAAAGTTAAAAATGTTATACCTTCTGGGAAAAACGAACCAAGCTATGCACCTCGTTGCCACAACGAGCAGTGCACACTCCCCGATGCCAGAGCTCGAGCACGAGCTCCCACCCACATTCTTTAGCCTTCAACCGCTGCCGCTAAATGATTCGATCAAGCCCTTCAACCCAGTTGCGACTTCGACCTCATCACTCCCTCGACTTCGGCCGCGCTTCCCAGCCTTGACGTCAACTAAAACCTCTATTGATTCGAACGTGAGATGACGCTCAAACCCTTTCGACTGACCAGATGCACACGGCGATAACAAGCTGTCGCGACGAACTCAAGCTCCACAGCCAAGCCTCCATCGTGAAATCACGAGCTCGTGAGGGTTGAAACCCTCACCGATGAATCGAGTTCGCCCAATCATGAAACGAATCTGATTTCATTTCATAAAGTTTTGTTACTGAGGGTTTTCGATTTGGAGAATAAGGCTTCAGCCATTATTTTTTTTCTTTTTTTTTGAGACGAAGTGGGACGGCATGATGGAACAGATAAAGAGACAAAGCTGTCTTCTTGTCTGCAAAAATGTGGATATATGGAAAGGAAGTGTACTAAATGGAGACAATGAGGCGTGTTGGAGAAGGGAAAACTACAGTGCTCTGAAATGAAATGAAAAAGGTATTGATAGAAAGTAGGCTACTGTTGATTAATTTGACCAGTTATTTTATTAAATTTGTTTTCAAATTCCAGCGCATCAATAAATCTACGCTCACACCACACTTCCAAATGCTATGAAAATTGAAATCCGATAATAATTAATTATTAGGGATCCAATGGAACTGGTTTCGTCGAATTCTGAGACTGTGCCTCGGAAGGCTATTTTTAAATCCAATTTAAACGATCAAATTTTCAAAACTGAACAAAACACTTTTAAGTTCAATTTTAAAAGCTCTATTATCTTCAATACTATTAATATGAATTTTATAAGCCTTCAAATTATTTTCAACCAGCTTAAAACCGAAGATTCAATAATTTGTCCAATTTCAAATTATTAAATTCAATAATTTAATGAACAATTAATTAGTGATATTTGAATTCAAGTTAAAAAATTTCTTTTAAATATTTAAAATCAAATAAATATTCCAATTTAAATTGCTTAAAAATTCTTTATCGTCACAATCCGCCTTTATAGGGACTCATCATCAATTGCTTTAAGGGATCGAGATTTCGCATTTCGTTAAGGCTGGACAACCCTATAAGTCTACAAACTCGATATCTTTATTTTAAAAAGACTTGTCATTCTTAAGTTTTAAGAACTCGATAAGTATTTTAGTATCACGCCAACTCCATTTGTTTATAGGTTCGACACCTCTTATTTTTAAGAAGTCGATATCCCCTGTCTTATAGAGATTTGATAGCTTCAATATAGCTATTCGATATCTATATTTCAGTGGCATTAACAGTCATTTGTTAACTAACTCGATAACTTTGTTTAGAGGCTGTGAACCTCTTGTTTTTAAGAAATTCGACATCTATTATATTGGTTCGAGATGCCATATTATTATTCACACCAAACTTTTGTCTAACCCAAAGTTTTTATTTCTCCCTTTAAACTCTCAGGTGCTTATTATGTAGTTCAGAAGCAGGCTTTTCAGGTTAGATTGATAAGCTTTTGGAGATGTGCAGGATGCAAGCTAATATTAGTAGTTTGTATCCATTATGTTGTTTGAACTTTTATTTTGTTTGAATGGATGTAATAATTGGATTTATAACTGTCAAGTAGTTCGACTCTAATCATCCAAGGGGGCATCTTCACATGTCACACTTGGAATATATTTGTAATTATTATATTTTCACTGAACGCATAATTAATGTTATTATGTAATAGGATTATGTAAAGAATGTGAAAATTATTAATGAAATGTGTTTAAAATTTTCATGTCCATGTTCTATTGATGTTATAGATACGATTAACTTACCTTGTTTTGTCATCTAGAATTAATACTATAGATAACTACAACAACCATAGCGCTTAGTTTCAGACCCCAAAAGGAGAAGGTTATAAACTTGGTATCCAGGAATAGGTCCATGTAAAACTTAAAAGATTTTGAAAACATAATCAAATAAATCAAGGAATATGATTGGGGTATTGGATAATGCTATAGTAATATACTTCTTATTTGCTATACATAAGTATGTATTTTATCTCTACTCTCTCGTCTCTCTTGGACTATTCTTTTATATCTTATGAAGACTTGTATGTGGATTATGAGAAAGCCAGATATGAAAGAAGGAAATGGAATAATGAATCTATGTGTAGGCAACACTACAACTAATGGAAATGTTTGACCCAATAGTAGAAGGAATTAGGGTCGACAAGCAAATGCTAACCCAAATACAAATGCTAATGTGAGTGTTGGAACCCCATCAGTAGACTGTGAGCAATGTATTAGTTCTTTGTAAATATGACGCAAGCTAGAGTAGTTGTTGATTTGGCTGGAGGAAATGCTAATAATGTAGCAGGTGCTAATCCTAAATTACCCGCTCACAATAATTATGCTAAGTTGAGCCATGATTATACCAGTCTTGGAGGAAAGCCTTTTAATGGAACAAAAAGTGCTATTGAAGTTGAGAATTGGTTGTTGCATTATGAAAGGATTTTTGTTGACTTAAGCTTGAATGGGGGGAAAAAGAGGAGGTTGGCATTTGGATAGTTGTAAGGAGCTGCTTTGTATTGGTGGAATGGTGTGATTGTAGGAGTACTAGAGGAGAATTTGACTTAGGTTGAATTTAGTTGGAGGTTTCAGGGAAGGTTTTTGTTCGAAATAGCTAAGTCAACTCTACTCAGGAAATCGATGGTATTGGAGCAAGGAGAGATGTCCATACTGGAGTATTCGACTAAGTTTATTGAGTATCCAAATACGGATATACTACTACTAATAATGTGATCAAAAGGAATGAGAAGTCATTCATGGATTGAAGCCCGAGGCAGAGCAACTATGCCGCGTCATAGAGATCCATGCGATGTGGTGGTGGAGATGGCGTTCAGGAATAAAGAAATACTTTTGACATTTGTAAATGACAATCCTATTGAGACTAAAGGTTTTCAAGGCAAAAAGAGGAAGCTCTTTAATAATAAAGGATCTCAGAAGGGCGGAGCTAGCAAGAAAGGATATGCTAATGTTGTTTTCTATAAGTGTGATAGGAAAGGGCACTTTGTTAATGAGTGTCGATCCGGTGATCAAAAGAAGGTTAAGGTAAGAAATATTTGAAGTTACAACTCAAACCAGAAGGGGCATTACAGGAATGAATGTCCAAGACTGGGAAAGGCTAATAAAGGAAAAGATTTTTCTCTGGAACCATTAGCTTCTGGACCGATTATAGAAGAGAATGGAAAGTCTGTAATGGGAGGCAAGCTTTTGATTCATGACATACCTGTTAAAGTATTATTTAATACTAGGAATCAGATTCTTTTATCTTGCAATATTTGGTAGATAAGTTAAACCAAGAATATCATATCTCATTACTTCAAGGGTTGCAAATCCAATAGAAAGATGTGCAACTCTTGGGATGAGATGTGACCATTTAGAAATTGAGCCGTTAGGTCATGCATTTACCTGCAATTTGCATGTGTTTGTTTTTGTGGGTTTTGGAATTATTTTGGGTATAGATCGGTTTAGCAGATATGATTCTAGAATATTTTGCTAGGATAGGGAGATGTCATTAAGACATCATAATATTTGTGATTGAAATATATGCTTAGTAAAGAATTCAAGTTTATATTTATGTATTTTATTAGGTGCAATGAAATCGGAAGACGAGGCTAATTGGGATTTTGTTATACAAGATGTTTTTGAGCCTGTTATAGGATAACCACCAAAATGAGCGATTGAGTTTCGAATAGATCTTGTACCTGGAGCGGAACCCGAAAGTTGACTGCCTAGTTGAATAACACCTACTGAGATGAAGGACTTAAAGATGCAGCTGGTGAACATATAAGGAAAGAATTTTATTAGACAAAATAGTTTGCCTTGGGGAGTGATCGCGGTGTTCGTGAAGAAACAAAATTAGTCTTTGAGGGTACCTATTGATTATCGTAAGTTAAATGAGAAGACGATAAAGAATCGGTATCCGCTGCCGAGAATGGATGAATTGTTTGATCAGTTGAATGGAGTCAAGGTATTTTCCTAATTGGATTTAGCTACAGGTTTCCATCAATTGAGAGTGGCGGAGTCCTCATTCCATTAAAGGTATTTTGAACAAAATATGATATGTATGAATGGTTAGTCATGCCCTTTGGACTGAACAACACACTGGCTTACTTTGTGGAGTTGATGAGCTAAATCTTCCAGGAGTATTTGAATAGATTTACTTTAGTGTTTAAAGATGCCATTTTGATAAATTATAAGAATGAAGGAGATCATAAGATTCATCTTAAATAGTGCTAGAGACATTGAGGCAGCACTAACTAAAAGTGAAGTTTTGAAAATGTCATTTTTGGAAGAAAGAAATAAGGTTCCTTGGTCATGAGGTCTCATAGAAAGGGTTATCGATAGATCTTACTAAGATTGAAGCAATTAATAATTTGAAAAGACCCGAGACTGTGACCGAGATAAGAATTTTTCTAGGGTTAGCTGGCTATTATCGAAGGTTCATCAAGGATTTCATTCGTATTGTGGCACCTATGACTAAACTAACAACGAAGGACATAAAGTTTATTTGAACCTATAAATGTAAAGAAGTATTATTAAAGCTGAAACATTTATTGACCAATATGTCTATGTTAGTTTTAGATGGAAATCAAGATTTATTGGTGCATACTGATGCATGAGGAAAAAGGTTAGGAGTTATCTTAATGCAAAAAGGTAAAGTGGTTTCTTATGTTTCTCGATAGCTTCGACCATATGAAGTAAGATATCTGACTCGTGATTTAGAATTGGCAGCGGTGATCTTTGCTTTGAAAGTATAGAGGCACTATCTTTTAGGAGAACGATTCGAGTTGTTTACGGCATAAGTTTTTGGAGTATTTATTCTATCAGAAGGAGTTGAATATGAGACTGTAAAGGTGGCTAGTGTTTTTGGCAGCTTATTATTCTGGTATTGAGTATACGCTAGGGAAAGGAAATAAATTTGCAGATGCCTTTAGAGGAAAACATCAGAATTTGGTGTTAGCTATGTTAGCAGAATGGAAGGACTTAGAGACTTTGACCGCATGGTTAAGTTTGACGGCTAGTTCTAGTCAGAATACTGACATGCTATCATATTTGGAAGTCCGGCTGGTAATGATCGAAAGAATAGCTTCAAAAGCAGAGAGAGGATGTATTACTAGCTAAACGGATTAAAATACTTGAAGGTGGTACTGAGATTGATGATCTAAAAGATTTTAGTCTTGAGAAGAATGGATGGTTGAGGAAGAAGGGACGGTTGTGCATTCTAGATGTCGGGAACCTATGGAAGGAGGTTCTTAGGGAGTGTCATCAATAGAAGTTTACTATCCATCATAGAGGAACTAAATTGTATAAGGATATGAAATGGAACTTCTTCTAGGAATGATTGAAAAGAGATGTAGGCTTATGGACGTAACAATTCTTAAATTGCCAGCAAGTAAAACCCAAGCATCATAAGCCATGTGGATTGCTTCGGTCTTTAGAAGTACCACGTTGGAATTGGAATTCTATATCTAGATTTTATTGATGGGTTGCCAAGGTCGAATAGGAAAAATGAAAGCATTTGGGTCATGGTAGATGGACTGACCAAAAGTGCATATTTGATTCCTGTTAAGTCGAAAAGGATGACAGTTACTTTGGCAAAGTTGTTTATGAACAATATTGTAAGACTGCATGGGATTGTAGTAGTATAGTCAGTAACGGAGATACTTTATTCACTAGTGAATTCCGGAAAAGTCTACAAAAAGTGTTGGTACCAAGCTAAAGATGAGTACCGCTTACTATCCATAAATGGATAGGCAAACAGAAAGAGTTAACAAAGTTCTCGAGGACTTGTTAAGAGTTGTATACTAAACTTTAGAGGTTCATGGGAAGACCATTTATACTTAGTCGAGTTTTTCCTATAATAATAGTTATCAGCCTAGTATATGAATGGCGTCTTTTTAAGTTCTTTACGGAAGGCCATGCAAATCACCAACATATTGGTCAAAGACCAGGGATAGATTGATTCTTGGTCCAGACATGGTGAGAGAAGATATACAAAAGATTGAGTTAATTCAATCAAGGATAAAGGAAGCTCAGTCTAGGCAGAAGTTACGTAGATAAGATGCATAAGGATTTAGAGTTCTTAGTTGGAGACTATGTTTTTGTTAAAGTATCACCGATAAAGGGTGTGGTACAATTTGGAAAGTTTAGAAAATTGGCATCGAGATATATTGGTCCATTTCCTGTCGTAGAAAGGATCGGGAAACTCGCTTACTTGATAAAGTTACTGAATAGTATGGCAAGAGCCCATAATGTTTTTCATTTCCCATCTTAGGAAGTATGTGCATGTAACGACCCAAAATTTTATCGCTTTGATTTGTGAATATATAATTAATTTCAAAATATTTAATTAATGAATTTTAAAAACTTAAATAACTTGTTTTTATTTAATAAAGTTAGTAAACTTGTTTTTTCGAAATGTGGTTATAAAAGTATATACTTGGAAAAAATATCAAAAACGTGAACAAAAAACATTTTGTTAAAAATCAATTTTATGTCAAATAGAATTTGTTCAAATTATTGTACACTTGTATGGTAGCATATAGAAACAATTACTAGGTTTTAATCATGTGACTTCTTAAGCAAATTAATTAAAGCGGTGCCTTCTTGAAGAAGACTTAGAAGTGTCTGTTTGAAAAAGAATTAGTAACGCCTTCTTGGTAAAGCCTTGGTAGTGCCTCTTAGGAGAAGACATAAGAAGGATTCTTATAAAAAATATTCTTCGCTTCTTAAGTCTTATTTTGGATAGCTTCTCTTGGAAGCTTTGTTAGCCTATAAATATACATCTACAATCCCTTCAAAAAGGAAGCTTGGTTTCATTATTCTCATCTTTTCATTTTCTTCCTTAAGCTTTTGCAAAATCTTATTAATGGCTTCCGAAGTTTTCAAATTCAAAAATTTATTCTTATTTCACTTCTTTCCTAAATGAAATTACAAACATTTCTTTCTCTTCTACACATCCTCACCAACCTAAACAAGACCCATACTCCCTCAAAGCCACCATGGCCAAGCCCCGTACACCTTATGGTTCAAACATATTGATCCTATCTAGGTCTTAAAGCTGAGTTTTGTAGAAGTGAGCTCTGTCTGTGTGTCGGGTACAAGTTTGGTTGATGTTTGATTCGATTCAGTTGCATTTTGGTAAGAAAATTCTCACCTTTTTAAATAAAGTTTTGACCTTTACTATATTATTGGAAATACATGTTATTTGTTTGTGTTTGTATGTGATAAATATGTTGGATATGTTTGTTAGTTAACCACTTTGAAAAGTTGACATCCTGATGATTACTTGGAATGTTATGTTCTTGTTTACAAGTGTTGATCTATATGTTGTACAAGTTGCTATTTACTTTTTTTATATGATAATGCTATAGTATGTGATGCTTGGACAAATAAATGACATGTAAAAAGCATTTACAGAAGTGTCCGTATAGCGACTTTTGTAGTATTGCACTTTTGGAAAACAACATCTCTTTTATAATCTTTGGTTTAAAACTAGTGTTTGGGTTTTACAAGATTAGTTAATTACTTTAATAATTATGGTTAAATTTTAATTAATCATTTTTATAATAATGGTCCAATGTTAATTAATTATTTTAATAATAATATAATAATTTTAATTAATCCTTTTAAATAATAATGATTTAGGTTAATTAATTATTTAAATAACGTTCTAACTAAGATTAATTAATCATTTTCTTAATGATGTTTTTAAAATTAATTAATCATCTTAACTAATAACATTTAAGGCTAATTATATTTAATTAATGATGTATTAAAGTCAATTAATCATTTTGCTAATGATATTTTAAGATTAATTAATCACTTTAATAATAATGTTTTAAATTTATTTAACCATTTTAACAATGATGTTTAAAATTAATTAATCAATTTAATAATTATGTTTAAGGGTTAATTAATTATTCTAATAATCATATTTTAAAATTAAATAATCATTTTAATAATGACGTTTCAAGTTTAGTTAATCATTTTAACAATAATATTTTAAAGTTAGTTAATCACTTCAATAATGATGATTTAAGTTAATTAATCATTTTAAATAATGATGTTCAAAGTAATTAATCATGGTTAAATAAATTAATTATTTTAAATAAAGATGTTTGAAGTAATTAATCGATTAAAGTTAATTAACCATTTTAAGTAATAATGCTGAAGAAATTAATTTATTTAAAAAAAAAAGTAATCATTTTTATAAAGTTGCTTAAATTTAATATCTGTGATGTGAAATCCCAGCACAAGATTGATTTTATAAATAAAGTTTGATTTGGTTAAGGAAGTAATAAGAAATTTAATTTCCCGCAATCCAACGTGGCATCTATGGAAATGATTTAATCATACTCTTTGCATTAAACGTCGATGTATGGAAATGAGTCCCTATATCGAAAGTTAAAAATGTTGTTAAGGCAATGCGTAGAGCTAACACTATCTTCACTTGCCCGACTTTGTTTTAACAAAGAAATAGTACAAGTTTGAAATCGACTAGTAGTGGTTGGAATATGAGATATACTGTCCATGTATGATCATTTTTAATTCTCTCTGATAGTTGATTTATTAACTATCGAATCGGCTTTCTTTATTGTGTATCGTCAATCTAAGACGATTTGTTGCTCATTTGAGCATTGATATCCTTTGTCGGAAATGGATGAAACCAAAGCATGAGTGGGGGCCTAATTTTGTGGGGTTCCTTCAATTAGGGTATTTTTACATCTACTATAGTCAGTTTTGGTTACATGCGAAATAAGATGTGAAATGTTTGGATACTCGGTAAAGGTTGGTAGGGTCCAGCTTGGAGTACCCGAGAACCATCGTAGTTCTCAAGCATATTCTAGAGGTATACTCTCGGTGGAGGGGGAACACCCTCCTAGTCATTTGTTGGAAAATTTCCCTTCTCCTTTCCTTTTATTCAAAATTATAAATTTATCTCTTTCTTAATTACATATGGAGGTGTTGTGTGCACTTCACGGTGTTTAATTATTTGTATTAATTGTTGTGATTGGATATTGTTATTGTGAGGGGGAACCCGTTCGCGTCATTGTCTCACATATTGTGTTTATTTCCACCCTTTTTTAGAGTTGCTCATACCAGACTTATTGTCTGACCCGAGTTGTTTGTTTCCCCTAAACTCTCAGGTACTTAACTGTATTTGAGTAATCCGAGAGTAGTAGATTTCTTTTGGGCTCTTTGATGATGATGGATGAGCAGAAGGCTCCTTTATCTATCTACTTATCTATTTTCTCTATGCAATTATGTATAATTTGTATCAAAAAGTGTAAAGGCATAATGTATGACTGCCTAGTCTAATAGTTGTAGTAATTTTATGTATTTCTAATAAATCTATGTTAGGAGTAACCTAATTTACTATATTATTGTTGTATTATATGTAATCATTCCAACTTGAGACTTTTCTGTTCTTTCTCATATTCTTATGATCTGTACCCTTATTTTACCCTACGACAACTCATTTTTTGGATGCTTGGACAATGGCACATGAACACTAAGGTTGTGTTAAGTGTCATTCTCAGGGATCAGAAAGGTGGGTCATCATACTTGGTATTGGAGCTTTGATTGAGCGAATAACTTAGCCTGATTAGGGTATAGCTCATTATAGATAGGGTAAGTGATGCCCTAGAATGAGTTAATCTTGAGAGATTATATTTGTAATTTTTATAACAATAATATCTATCCTCTTAAGTAACATTCTAGATCTGTGGTGTTGTTTCCTTAAACTGTTTTTTTTCTTCCTTAAAACTGTTTTCATCCTATTTTTGCATTCTAAAGATACCTATTACTTGTCCAGGTAATAGAAGATGAATACAAGAAGAGGAGGAAGGGTGGATCTGGAACTAGCACAGTTACAAATTATAGAGCAGCTAGAAATATGCCAGTTGTAGGTCCCGTAGATGGAGTGGTGGCGTAGATTCAACCTCTTATGAACTTCGCGGCTTTATTCAAGAATTACACCACTTTGGGTGGGAAACCATTTCATGGTACTGAGGATATTCATAGAGTGCAAACTTGGCTTAGATCGTATGAAAGGATATTAGGAGATCTTAGGTTGGAAGACATAGAGAAGCGTCTGTCGGCATCGCGACAAATTCAAAAGTCGGCAATGGACTAGTTGGATTCTGTAATGGCTAATACGCTAGAGGAGGAGTTCTCTTAGGCACGGTTTAAGGAAATTTTTAAGGGCAGTTTATCCTAAAAGATAGAAGGACGCAGATGTTTGCGAGTTTCTTAGATTTGAAAGTAAGGTGATATGATAATGGCACAGTACGAACACAAGTTTAAGCATTGTCCCGTTTTGGACTTGGATTGATAGACATACCGCTTAAAAAGAATGAAATGTTTGTTAATGGAATGCGACCAGAGTTTCAAAGAGAAATGACCAGTCATCTTGCGTGTTCATTCACTAGCCTGATCAATATGGCTTTGAGGTTTGAAGCTCTGGATATTAAGGAAGGGGGTCCAAAAAGGAGTAGTGCCAACAATCAAAGCCAAGCTGTTATCAGTGATACTATTTGGAGGCATGCCAAATTTCAAGCGTAAGTTTAAGTGGAAGAGGCAGTGGGCAGGCAAGAAACCTGGAGGTGGGAGTCCAACGTAGAACAAACAACTTGAGATGCCAAGTGTTCTTTGTTTCAAGTGTAACAGGATGGGTCACTTTGCACCTAATTGCCCGATTACGATCTGCTACAGTTGTCATAAGCTAGAACACGGGAAGAATGGGCACCCTTTTCCTAAGAATGGAATGCAAGGATAGGCTTTCGCTATTAAGGAGGTACCATCCACTTCTTTAGGAATGAAGGGGAAGTAGGTGTTGCAAGGTACACTATTCATTTATGATCTTCCTATTAAAGTATAATTCGATATGAGTGCCTCTCCTAATTTTATTTCATTTGACCTGATGAACAAGCTAAACCTCAAATATGTTATCCTAAATAATATTCTTTATATGTCAAACCCTATTGGGGATCCGACAAATCTTGACACTATGTGTTTATATGTTCCTATTTCTTGTAGAAACTATTCCTTTCCCTTTGATCTATTTGTTCTTGGGTTCATGGTTTTTGGAGTGTTATTGGGGATGGATTGGATATCTAAGTTTAAAGCAATCATAGATTATGATTGAAGGATTGTAAGAGTCAAAGATAATGGAGATGTTAGTTAGATATATTTTGCGAAGAGCCTGACAAGCTTATAAGTATTTTACTATATTCGCTAGAAGTAGATAAGGAGAATCTAAGGGATACACCTATTGTTCAGGATTTCATGGATGTTTTTGATAATGTGCAAGGTTTACCTCCCCACCGTGAAGTGGATTTCTGAATTGATTTGATTCTAGGAACCAGACCAATTGTACAACCTTCAAAAAGGTTGGCTCCAAAAAAGGAGAGAGTTAGAAAGACAGACATTCAACATGTTGCAGAAGGGATTGAAATGACGTAGTACCTCGAATTAGGGATCGCCAACCGTCTTTGTTACCAAGGAAGATAATTATTTAAGATTATGTGTAGACTACTGGAAGTTGAATAAAAAGACCATCAAGAATAAATACTCTTTACCAAGGATCGATGACATATTTAATCAACTCCACGGTGCTCGAATATTTTCCCAATTAGATCTTGCTATTGGTTTTCACCATCTAAGGATAGTAGAGGAGAGTGTGCCTTTAACAACTTTTAGGACTTCATATAGTTTGTATGGGTGGTTGTTATGCCATTTGGGCTAACTAATGCACCCTCTTTCTTTGTGGACTTAATGAATCGAGTGTTCCGAGATGTTCTTAATAAATTTGTTCTTGTCTTTATTGATGGCATTCTTGTTTATTTGAAGATGGGGGAGGAGCATGAGTACCATCTCTGAGTCGTACTCGCTACCCTGAGGAATCATGTGTTAAAGGCTAAGTTTGCTAAGTGTCATTTTTGAAAATCGAAAGTTAGGTTTTTGGAGCATGTTGTTTCAGGAAAAGGCATGTCAGTTGATGCAGCGAAAGTCGTTATAGATCAAGACTAGAGGAAGCCTGAAAATACGACGGAAGTTAGAAGTTTCTTGGGATTGGCTGGTTTCTACCAAAGGTTCATCGGTGATTTCTTAAAGATTGCTTCTCATCTGATGAATTTAATGAAGAAAGATGTTTGGTTCGTGTGGACGCCTAAGTGTGGCTAAGCATTTAATGAATTAAAGGAGAAGTTGACTAGCACTCTTTTGACTATTCCAAATAGGAATGGTGATTTAACGGTATGTACAGATGTTTGTAGTGCTGGTTTGGGAGCAGTTTTGATACAGCATGGGAAGGTTATTGCATATGCGAGTCGATAACTGAAGCCACATGAGAAAAATTATGCCACGCACAATTTGAAGCTTTTGGTTGTTGTCTACACTGAAGATATGTAGGAATTATCTTCTGGGTGAAAATTTTGAATCATACATGGACCATAAATCCTTAAAATATATTTTTACCTAGAAAGAATTGGATTTGAGGCAGTAAGATGGCTGGAGTTTCTCGCTTCTTATGATTTGGAAATTCTTTCAACCATGGGAAAGCAAATGCTGCTCCAAATGCATTGAGTAGGAATGTTGCGATGGTTGCTAACTTGGAAAGCTAGAATTGATAGAGAGGATTGTAGCTAGTCAAGAAGAAGATCCTGTTTTTTCTCGACTCAAAAAGAATGTTCAAGAAGGTATTGTTTCTAGTTTTGAGATTGAACCCAGTGGAATATTGAGAATGAACGGGTGTAGCTGGGTTCCAAATGTTAATGGTCTTAGAAGAGAAGTGTTAGCTAAAAGTCACCGTTCAAGGTTATCTTTCATCCAGCAGTGGCCAAAATGTTCAAGAATATAAAGAGGCTCTTCTCATGGAAGGGGATGAAGCAAGATGTTTTGATCTTTGTGAGTCAGTGTGCAAATTGCAAGTTGATTAAGAATGACTAACAGAAGTCAGTTAGACTGCTTCATCTGCTGGAGATCCCAAAGTGGAAGTGGAAGCATATCTTTACGGATTTCATTGATGAACTTCCTAGGTGTAGAAGAGGGAATGAAGGTATTTGGGTTATAATCGACCAACTGACCAAGTGTGATCATTTCTTTCTTGTTAAGCCAATTAGGACTGCTGAAAGCCTGGAAAGTTTGTATGTGAAAGAGATTGTGAGCCATCATGGTATTCCTTATAGTATTGTAAGTGATCAAGACTCGATATTCACTAAGAAGTTCTAGGAGGGACTGCAAACTGTCTTAGGGACCGAGCTGAATCTAAGTACAAGTCACCATCCCCAGACACATGGGCAGATGGAGAGAGCGAACCTGATCTTGGAAGATTTATTGCGAGCATGCATTCTGAACTTTTGAGGGTCTTGGGAAGATCATTTATCCATAGTTGAGTTAATTTACAACAAAAGCAATCAGGCAAGTATCAACATGACCCCTTTCAAAGATCTTTTTGGTCATGCATGTCATTCTCCTTCATGTTGGGTGGAGTCTGGTGATAGGACTGTCCTTGGGCCCAATATGATCTTAGAAGTAAGTGAGAAGGTAGTTAATATCAGAGGGAAGATGAAAGAAGAGTAGGGTCGTCGAAACTGTTATGTGGATTGAAGGCCCATGGATCTTGAGTTCTCAGTGGGAGATTAAGTGTTTGTGAATGTTTCGCTGTTGAAGATCGTTGTGAGGTTTGGGAAGTCGAGGAGGCTTTACCCTTGATTTATTGGCCCTTTTCCATCTTGGACCAAATTGGTAGACTTGCTTATAGAGTCAAGTTACCAGATAGACTATCAGATGTGCACAATGTATTTCATATATCTTATTTACGTAAGTATGTACATGACCTTTCGTCGATAGTAAAACCGGCACAACAAGTTGATTTGGAAGTTCGGCCTGACCTAACTTTTCTTATGCGACCTATTCATATCATTGCTTAAGATATAAATCGATGGAGGGTGAAGGAATTGTTAAGGTGTAGTGGAGTGAGGATGATCGAGATTGCACTTGGAAAACCGAGGATTATATTAGGAATTCGTATCCCAAGTTGTTGTTATAGTTGTTTATATATTGTAGTACCTTCTACCGTACTCACCGGTTGTGGTTAAATCACTTTGTTTATACATGTTTGATTTAATGGTATCATTTGGGTTCTTTCGATATCTTTATGTGTGTATGATAAATTTTGAGCATGAAATTTCCTGTAAGGATGAGAGGATGTAACGAAGCAAAATATTATCTCTTTGATTTGTGAATATTTAATTAATTTCAAAATATTTAGTTAATGAATTTAAAAGCTTAAATAACTCATTTTTATTTAATAAAGTTAGTAAACTTGTTTTTTTTGAAATGTGTTTACAAAAGTATATACTTGGAAGAAATATCAAAAATGTGACTGAAGAAACATTTTGTTAAAAATTGACTTTGTGTTAAATAAAAGTTGTGTAAATTATTGTACACTTGAACTGTAGCATTTAGAAAGAAATACTAATTAACTTTCTAAGCAAATTAATTAAAGCATTGCCTTCTTGAAGAAGACATAGTAGTGTCTTCTTGAAGAAGACTCAGTAATGCCTTCATAGTGAAGCCTAGGTAGTGCCTTCTAGGAGCAGACAGAAGAAGGATTCTTATAAAAAACAATTCTCTTAGCTTCTCTTAAAAGCCTTATTTTGGATAGCTACTTTTGGAAGCTTTGTTAGCCTATAAATACACGTCTACATTCACTTCAAAAAGGAAGCATGGTTTCACTATTGTCATCTTTTCATCTTCTTCCTTAAGCTTTTGAAAATCTTGATAATGGCTTCCTAAGTTTTTCAAATTAAAAATTATATTCTTATTTCACTTCTTTCCTAAGTAAAATTACTAGAAATCATTTCTTTCTCTTCTACACATCCTCACTAACCAAAAAACACTCATACTCCCTCAAACCCAACATGTCCGAGCCCCATACCCCTTATGGCCAAACTATATTAACTCTATCTTGGTCTTAAAGTTGATTTTTTGTAGAAGGAAGCTCCATCTATGTGTTGGGTATAAGTTTGGTCAGAGTTTGATTTGGTTCGGTTGCATTTTAGTGAGCAAATTCTTATCTTTTTAAATAAAGTTTTGCACTATACTATATTAGTGGAAATACATGTTATTTGTTTATGTTTATATGTGCTGAAAATGTTGGTTGAGTTGGCTAGTTCGCCACCTTGAAAAGTTGACATCTTGATGATTAGTTGAAAAATTATGTTCTTGTTTACAAGTGTTGATCTATGTATTGTATAAGTTGTTATTTACTTTTGTTTATATGTTCATGTTATACTATGTGATGCTTGGATAAACAAATGACATATGAAAAGCATTTACAGAAATGTCTGTATACCGACTATCGCTATATCGGTACTTTTGAAAAACAACATCTCTTTTAGAATCTTTGATTTAAAACTTGTGTTTGGGTTTTACAAGATTAATTAATTACATAATAATGATAACTAAATTTTAATTAATCATTTTTATAATGATTGTCTAAGGTTAATAAATTATTTTAATAATGATAGTATAAATTTAATTAATCATTTTCGATAATAGGTTAATTAATTATTTAAATAATGATGTGATTAAGATTAATTAATCATTTTCTTAATGATGTTCATAAAATTAATTAATCATTGTAACTAATAATGTTTAAGGCTAATTAATTATTTAATTAATGATGCATAAGTTTTAGTCAATCATTTTGTTAATGAAATTTTAAGATTATTTAATCATTTTAATAATAATATTTTCAATTTATTTAATTGTTTTAATAATGACGTTTAAAATTAATTAATCATTTTAATAATTTTGTGTAACGGTTAATTAATTATTCTAATAATTGTGTTTTAAAATTAATTAATCATTTTAATCATGATGTTTTAAGGTTAATTAATCATTTTAATAATGAATTTTAAAGTCGTTAATCACTTCAATAATGATGATTTAAGTTAATTAATTATTTTAAATAATGATGTTTGAAGTAATTAATCAAGGATATAGCAAATTAATTATTTTAAATAAAGATGGTTGAAGTAATTAATTATTGGTTAATGTTGACTAATCATTTTAAGTAATGATATTGAAGAAATTAATTTGTTTTTTTTAAAGTTAATTAATTATTTTTATAATGTTGTTTAAAGTTGATATTTGTAATGTTAAAACCTAGCACAAGATCAATTTAAAAATAAAGTTTGATTGAGTTAGCAAAAGGAAAAGAAATTCAATTTCGCTTATATAGAAAGGATTTAATCATGTACTTAGCACTAACGTCGGCTTACGGAAATACGTCCTTATCTTAAAATTAAAAAATGCCGTTAAGGCAATGCTGAGAGGTAACACTACCTTCACTTGCCCGACTTCATTTTAACTGAGAAATAGTACAAGTTTGAAATTGACAAGTAGTGGTTGGAATATGAGATTTTCTATCCATATACTATCATTTTTTATTTTTTCTGATAGTTGATTTATTAACTATCGGAGCAACTTTGTTCATTGTGTATTGTTAATCGAAGTCGATTTGTTGCCCATTTGATCATTGATTTCCTCTATCGAAAATGACCAAAATTAAAGAGCAGGTAGGGGCCCAGTTATGTGGGGTTGATCCCATTATGGTATTTTTACATATACTCTAGGTCAGTTTTGGCTATATATGCAATAAGATGTGAAATACTCGGATACTAAGTAAAGGTTAGCAAGGTCTGGCTTGGAGTTCTCGAGAGCCATCGTAGTTCTCAATTATATTCTAAAGGTATACTTTCGATGATGGGGATCCCCCTTCTAGTCATTTGTTGGATTATTTCCCTTCTCCTTTCCTTTGATTCCAATTTTCAAATTTACCTCTTTCTTAATTACAATGAGAAGTGTTGTGAGCACTTTGCAATGTTTAATTATTTGTATCCATTGTTGTGATTAGATGTTGTTATTGTGAGGGAAAACTCGTTCCATAGTTGATGGCGCGGTCTCACATGTTGTGTTTATTTCCACTCTTTTGTTTAGAGTGTTTGCTCATACCAGACTTATTGTCTAATTTGAGTTTTTTTATTTTCCCTAAACTCTCGGGTACTCAATAATATTTGAGTAGTCCGAGTGTAGCATATTTCCTTTGGGCTTGTTGAAGGCGATGGGTGAGCATGAGGTTCATACATCTATTTAGTTATCTATTTCTACTATATGATTATGTACAATATTTTATATCAAAAAGTGTAAAGGCAGAATATATAACGACCTAGTTTAATAGTTGTAGTATTTTTGTTTAACTCTGGTAACTCCGTGTTAGTTGTAAGCAAATGTACTATATTATTTTTCTATTATATGTAACCATTCTGATATGAGACTTTTCTTTTCTTTCCCATTCTTTCTGATCCTTCTTTTATTTTATCCCACGACAACTTATCTTTTAGATGGTTGGGTAATGGCACGTGAATACCGAGGTTGTGTTAAGTGTCCTTCTCAGTGGTCAAAAAGGTGGGTCGTCACAGCGCATAATCCAAAGACTGCTATTGCACCAACTATGTTGGAAGAAATGGTAGTGGAACCTGATATGATTTTTGTTAAACAACCAGTTCGTGCTGTAGCAAGAGATGAGAAGAGTGTAACATCCCCTAACTGGAGGCCCAAAGCTAAGCGCTATAGATGCTACAGTCATCCAGAGTATTAACTTCCGGTTACCAAATAGGGTGATGTTAATGGTACCCATAAAATCAGAAGCACTTGAATATAAAATAAAAACATCATGATTCTGTTTGCATTTCAAAACAACATTTCATATCCAAGTTGCATAATCCCAAGCATTTCCGAGGTTCAAATAAAATATAATTATTACATAAATATGCCAAGAGAAACATATGAAGATGCCCCATTGGTTGACCAGAGTACTATATAGTCATAACTGACTTAATACAACACATCAGAATTAAATAAAATAAAACAACAACTCCTAAATAGCTATCAATCAGCCACCTGCTCGTCTCCGAGAGCTTTATTCACCAGCTTACTAAGACCTGAAAATCCTCAACCATCAATTTACTCAAATCAATTTGTGAGTACCCGAGAGTTTAAGCAGAAAAACATAAACTTCGAGTCAGACATAAAACTTGGTATGAATAATACTATACATCTCGGTTATTTGAATGTCATGTAAACTTACATGTCAGGTAACAAATGAACTATCTGTCCCAACACTATAGTTTTATTTGGCTAACTACTAATCTTTGACTGACTCGGGCCTACCAGACAATATAAACATATAATCTAACATATGTTAGATACTCCTCTTCTGGACGGTCTTTCCCTAACTTACTTTCTCCAGGTCAGCTGATCCTAATGGTTTTGCAGGATCATCAATAACCTACCTCTATACAAATACATATATTCCCTTCTATTTATAACATTGTTTTAGTCTTACCTGTGACAAAGCCCTATATACTAGAATTTTGGGCTAAATCAGTTGGAGGCTAATAGCTAATGTATATAGCGCGACCCTATACCACTCCCATCTAGTACACAAATATCTAAGTCATTTTACTTAGGGTAATCTTCCCTTAAATTTTCCTTGAAAACCTTTTCTTCTCAAGATGAATTAAACCTTTAAATCAAACTTAAACAAGGAAAATATACACTTTACGCTTTACCCAAATCATCTTGCCATGTTAAATATATACTTTACTCAAATCATTGTTGATGAAAACATTTAAACCTTTGAAAGTACCCCTTGCAAATCCACTGAATGTACCCCTTTCGAAACCAAGTAAACCCTTCTATATAACCTAGGCCAAATGGCTCAAAGATTCCTTTTGATACCTTTCAATCTTCCTTTCGAAAACACTTAGAAAAGCTTTCCTTCGAAAGCTACAAAACCTTAGACATCCTATCTTTCCAAAAAACTTAAATATTGCCTTTCAAAAACATTGGGAACCTTCATTTAACCTTTCGAAAGCATTAAGGAACCACCCTTTGAAACCATTATTTAAGACTTTTCGTAAGTATCAAAACCTTTACAAACAGCAACCCTTTCGAAAGCATTTAGGTTCAATCAAATATATGGAAACCTTTCGAAAGCATTTAAAATTAACTCCTTCAAAACCTTTGGGTTTTACCTTCAACGGAGCAAAAGGGTCATAAAACATTTAAGTCCAAAGCTCTCTTTCGAAAACACTTCCTAAGCGAAGAAGTGATGATGTCAAAACCAACCCTTCTGAAAGCATTGGAGAAGTGGCTTGGATTTTAAAATAAATTATACCTTTCAAAACCATTGACTTTGAATGGTAGAAAGCGATAGCAAGGGGTTTCGACCCCTTTGAAAGCGTTTACTTAAAAAAAAGGCACAACCCATTCAAAAGCTTTTCTATAAGACATTTTGACCCGGCTGAAGGGCAACCAAGTCGCAAGCACTTCCTTCGAAAGTAAAGCAGGCGCATTTTCAATTTAAAACAAATTCGTGCTTCGACCCCATCAGAATCTATGGTCTCAACCCAATTCACTATGTACCAAGTTATTTATACTATAAGCATCGGTTTCAATGGCAATGGAGGCGCAAGCTCTCAATCGAAACACCTATGCTGAAAGAGACGAAATATGCCTAAAGCATATAAAATCTGTTTTTATCTTTAAAAAAAATACTTTTCAACTAACCTGCCTTGTTTGTAAAAATATTATTGGTTGCAATTTTCTTTTCTAAAAGTGTTGCCAAAATTTCAAAAACAATTAATTTAAATAATTTACAAAATACCCCTTCTCCTTTTAAAAATATATAAACATTTAAGTCTCATACATTAAATAATTTTATATATTCTTCAAAAAATTGGGAAAATTCTACAAAAGTTCCATAAAATAATTTTAATATGTTTTCTAACATATATTTATTTCAGACCAAAGCTTAAATAATTTAGCCGTAAACTATTTTAAACGCAAATAATCATTTTCTTCAATAGAAAATTAATATAAAATTCACAATAATTTAGAAAATTATGAAAATTGAACCCCATCTCTAAAATATCATTTTTGATCTAAATCTAAATTCGCAAGGCATTTGGATGTAATGCAATAGGGTTTACACATCAAAATATATCATAAAATCTATATGAATAAGCATAAATCATCAACAAGCATAAATAAACATTTTATCCTTTAGAAACAAGGCTAAAGATTGCAAAATACTTCAGATTAACCTTAAAACCGAAAACACATAAGAAATATGAGATGTAGTCATTATTGACCTTAGCTTTGAGATTAAGGAGTTTGAGATTTGAAGAGCTTTGATTTGATTAATCTTCTTCCTTAGCTTTTCTTATTAATCTTCCTCTTTCTTACTAACAACGATGGCCTCTAAATTTAACTTTTGCAAACGAATGTGTGTGTGTGTGTACGGCTAAGAGTTTAGGGTATAAGAATATCTTTTTTAATTTTACCCTTACCTATTACCCTTATCTATTTTAATTCATATTAGCTCGTTTTGGTTTATTCGTTAGCATGGCACGGCTACCCCTTATTTTAATCAAAAATCTCAATCCCCTAATCATCATATTATTTTATTTAATTTAGCTAATTAAATATCCTAAATAATGTTACTAAAAATTAGGGTCACTATAGACTCCCCTCCTTAAGGAATTTAGTCCTCTAAATTATGATAAGGTACACAACAAATCAATCAAAAAGGTAAAACATGCCATCAAACAAATCAAGATAAGTGTCCCTATTCTTGCTCTCAGTCTCCCAAGTACAGTCTCTCTCATCGTCACTCCACCAGACTTTCACTAATCTGACTGTCTTGTTCCTTAGCCTCTTCTCATCTCTCGCGACTATACAAATTGGCTTTCTAACTAAAGTCAAGTCTGGCTCTACTACTAAATCATTTAACACAATCAGTGCAATAGTAGTCTCGGGTCTTTAACATACTTCCTTAGATGAGAAACATGTTGCACATCGTGGACCCCTGCCAAACTGCTCGGTAACTCTACTCTATATGTGAGATTCCCAGTCCTCACTTTAATAGGAAAAGGTCCTACGAATCTCGGTGCGAACTTTCCTGATTTTCCAAATCTAATCACACCCTTTATCGGTGACACCTTAATAAACACATGATCTCCAACAGAGAACTCTAGGTCTTTCCATCTTCTATCTACATAACTCTTTTTCCTAGACCAAGTTTCCTTCATCCAAGCTCGAATCAACTCAATCTTATCTGGAGCTTCTCTTACTAAATCTAGACTATGAACCAACCTATCCCTGGAATCTAACTAACAAACTGGTGATTTGGATGGCCTTCCATACAAAGCTTCAAACAGTGCCATCCTAATACTAGTCTGACAACTGTTGTTATATGTAAACTTGATTAATTGTAGATGGTCTTCTCATGATCCCCCAAAATCTAAAACAAAAGCTCTTAACAAATCCTCCAAGACTTTATTAACCCTTTCTATTTGCTCATCGGTCTGTGGATGGTAAGAGGTACTCATCTTGAGCTTGGTTCCTAAAATCTCCTGTAGACTCCTGCTCACTAGTAAACAAGGAATCTCTATCACTTACTATACTACTAGGAATTCTGTGCAGTCTAACCACATTCTTCATAAATAACTTAGCCAAAATAGGTGTCATCCTAGTTGACTTAACTGGAATGAAATTGGCACTCTTGGTCAATCTATCCACTATGGCCCATATACTTTCATTTTCTCTACTAGATCTTGGCAACCCATCTATAAAATCCATAGAAATAGAATCACACTTCCATACCGGAATATCCAATGGTTGTAGCAACCCACTTGGCTTCTGATGTTCGACTTTTACCCATTGACAATTCAAACACTGCTATACCCATAAGCCTACATCCCTCTTCATACCTTCCTAGAAGAAACTTCTCATCATGTCTTGATACATCTTAGTTCCTTATGGGTGAATAGTGAACTTCAAACGATGGCATTCCTCCAAAAATTCCTTCCTTATGTCTCCCACATTTGGAACACATAACCTACCTTTCTTTCTCAACCGCTCATTCTGGTCAAGGCTGAAATCCTTTAAGTCATCGGTCTCAGTTCAATCCCTTAACTTCCTGATCCGTTCAACCAGTATTGGATCCTCCTCCTATTTAAAAGCAATCTTTTTTATCATTACCAGTCGAAATTCTAAACAAGATAACATAACAGATCCTTCACTAGACTCAACTTCATATCTCCACCGCACTCTACAAGTTGACAATGCTTCCAAATCCTTCCACTTAGCTATCATCGCCAATACTGCACCTTGATGCTTCCTGATAAGCGCATATGCAACCTTATTACCTTTCCCTAGTGTGTACTTAATTCCAAATTCGTAAGCAGCAATAAACCCTAGCCATCTTTGCCGTCTCATCTTCAACTCCTTCTGAGATAACAAATACTTCAACAACCTATGATCTATATATAACTCAAACCTTTCTTCCAAAAGGTAATATCTCCACACCTTCAACGCAATATCACTGCAGCTAATTCCAAATCATGCGTTGGATATCTAACCTCATGCGGTCTAAGCTGTTAAGAAGCATAGGTAATCACTTTACATCTCTGCATTAAGATAGCTCTTAACCAAGTTCCACATGCATATGTATAAACTAGCAAATCTCGATTCCCTTCCGTAATAACCAATACAGGTGCATTGGTAAGTGAGTGCTTCAAGCTTTGGAATGCTTCCTTACACTTCTCGGTCCACACAAACTTCACATGCTTTCACGTTAGCTTGGTCACCGGTGCTGCTATTCGTGAAAAATCCTTAATGAACCTCCTATAATATCCAACTAATCCCAAAAAACTCTTTATCTCGGTCATTGTCTCAGGTCTCTTCCAATTGTTCACCGCTTCAATCTTAGTCGGATCTACAGATAACCATTTCTCTGAGACTACATGACCAAGAAACTTCACTTCCTTCTTCCAGAAATGACACTTCAAAAACTTCGCCTTCAGCTGATGCTGCCTTAGCGTCTCTAGCACAACTCTAAGATAAACTTCATGCTCCCTTTCATCCTTAGAGTATATCAAGATATCATCAATGAAAATCAACACAAACCTATCCAAGTTCTCTCGGAAAACCCGATTCATCAAATCCTTAAAGAATGCCGGTGCATTAGTTAGTCCGAATGGCATCACTAACCATTCGTACGATCCATATCTAGTTCTAAATGTCATCAAAGAAATAATATCCTCCGCTACTCTAAGCTGAGGAAAAATAATATCCTTAGATCCACTCAACTGATCAAACAAATCATCAATTCTAGGTAAGGGATATCAAATCTTTATCGTCTTCTCATATAACTTACGATAATCAATACATAACCTTAACCATCTGTCCGGCTTCTTAGCAGACACTACGGCTGCTCTCTAAGGTGAACTACTGGTCTGATAAAACTCTTGCCTTCCAAATCCACCAACTACATCTTCAACTCTCTCATCTTGGTAGATGTCATCCTACTTTGCGGCCTACATACTGGTTCTGCCCCCAGGCACCAAATCTATCCGGAATTCAATGCCTACTTTTGGTGGCAATCCTACTACCGGATCAAACACATCTGTGAATTCTCTAACCAGAAAACTCGATTCAAATCATCATCTACCTCCAAAATACCCAACAAAGCATTCACCTCACAGCTAGGGTTTTCTATATATAAACAATCCGATCACTACAATCAGGGTGTTTAAGTGACATTTTCCTATCATGGAAAAATATCCTGGCATCATATTTACTTAACCAGACCATACCAAAGATAATTCTGAACCCTACAAAGTCAAACACATGCAAACTGCAAACACAGGTATGACGTAACAAATAAAACTATAGGTGGTCACACTTCATCCTAAGTGTCGCATACCCTCCTATCAGATTTGCAGCTCTTAAGGAAGTAACTACGTATAAAGGTTCTAGGTTATGCTTATCTACCAAACAACAAGATACAAAAGAATGTGATGCACCAATATCAAACAGAACGCTAATAGACATACCATTAATCTGAAGCGCACCTCCTAACACAGCTTTCCCTTTCTCCTTTACTGTTGTCCTAGAGGTAGCTAGCTCCAATGTATAAACCTTGCTCTTTCCATCCTTAGCAGGCTCTTTGCATTGATTCTTATAACGACCAATCTGATCGCAGTTGAAGCATCTGATATTATTCTTCCCGATCACTTCCTTCACCTTTCCAGTATGACACTATTAGCAAAATGTCCATTCTTATCGCACTTAAAGCAAACAACCTCAGACTTTCCTTTCTTCACGGCTCTACCTTTCTGAGCACCGTTCTTATGAAATAACTTCCTATTCTGACTCTGTCCCACCTGGATCTCCTTTGCGTTGTTCCTCTTCAGAGAAGTAAGCATCTCCTCATGTCTTAAAGCCATCTCAACTACAACATCACAAGGAACCCTAATATGAGGTAATGTATCCCTTGCCGACTCAGGCTTCAACCCTCTAATGAAATTCTCATTACACAGCATCCATAGTGGCATGTCCATACCTAGCTAGCTCCTCAAACCTTCTAGTACTGGAACCTCCTCCTAAATTCAACCCACGTCACCGTCTCTTCTCCACTCTAGCCGTCACACTATTCCACCAGAATAAAACAGCTCCTTGAAGCTGCCTCGAGGCTAGCCTTCTCTTCTACTGATCATTGATCCCCAAGTCTACAAAGATTCGCTCACAATGCAGCAACCAGCTCTTCACCTCAATAGCATCCTCAGTTCCAATAAATGGCTTCTCTCCATGCCTAACATAGTCTCTACTCATGATAACATAATTGTTGACCACCGGAGCTTCCTGAACTCCTACTCTAGAATTTCCTCCAATCACTCTAGCAGCATATTCCAGCTTGCATCATATTCACGAAAAAATGATACAGAGCTCCTATATCCACTTGTGGGGCTCCAACACCAACATTTCTTGCTTGTGTCTGACCTTGGTTCCTTTTAGTATTTGGTCTGGCATTTCCATTTGTGGTAGTGCTTACTCCAAGATTCACTCTTCCACTTCAAGCGTCCATATCTGTATTCAAGCCTCGTGAGATACAGAAGAACAACCTAAGAGAGATATGAGAATAGAGATATAACGTATACTTGTATATAGCAAATACAAGTACGTTACTATAGTGTTATCCTATACCCCATTACTTAGGATTATGTTTCCAAAATCATTTTAGTCTATAGTTTTCATAAACCTATGCTCTGATACTAAGTTGTAACATCCCCTGCTTGGAAGTCCAAAGCTAAGCGCTACAGATGCTGCAGTCATCCATAGTATTAACTTTCGGTGACCAAATACGGTAATGTTAATGGTATCCATAAAATCAGAAGCACTTGAATATGAAATAAAAACATTACGGATTAAAAACATTTTTCGGATTACATTTCAAAATAGCATTTCATACCCAAGTTACATAATCCTAAGCATTTCCCAAGTTCAGAGAAAATGTAATTATTACACAAATACGCCAAGAGTGACATTTGAAGATGCCACCTTGGTTGACCAGAGTACTATATAGTCATAGCTGACATAATACAACACAACGGAATTAAACAAAATAAAACAACAACCCCTAAATAGCTATCCATCAGCTACCTACTTGTCTCCGAAAGCCTTATTCACTAACCTACTAAAACTTGAAAATCCTCAATCCTTGGTCTACTCAAATCAATTTCCGAGCACCCCAAAGTTTAAGGGAAAAAACATAAACTTCGAGTCAGACATAATGCCTGGTATGAATAATACTATACATCTCGATTATTTGATATTAAGCGAGACCACACTGCTTAGCATAACTCATTTCCCCTCACTAATATCCTTTAAAACATATCTTTTGGAAATCATAATCCTACAACCAAAACTGGCATCTCACTCTTCCTTTCGAATACACTTGAAAAACCTTTCTTTTAAAAGCTAAAAAACCTTAGACATCCTATCTTTTTAAAACACTTGAATATTGCCTTTCAAAAACATTAAAACGTTACTTTAACCTTTCAAAACCATAGGGGAACCACCCTTTCGAAACCATTATTTAAAACTTTTCGAAATTATCAAAACCTTTACAAACAACAAACCTTTCGAAGGCATTTGGTTTTGATTCCTTTCGGAAGCATTTAAAATTAACTCCTTCGAAAACTTTGGGGTTTTCCTTCAACAAAGCACAAGCGTCATAAAACATTTAACTCAAAAGCTCTCTTTCGAAAGCAGTTCCTAAGCAAAGAAGTGATGGTGTCGAAACCAACCTTTCTGAAAGCATCGGAGAAGTGACTTGGATTTTAAATCAATCCTTAGCTTTTCTTGTTTATCTTCCTTTTTCTTGCTAATGGTAGCCAGTCTCTAAATTTAATTTTTGAAAATGAATGTGTGTGTGAGCACAGCTAAGGGTTTAGGGTATTAGAACATCCTTTTCCTATTCTACTCTCACCTATTACCCTTATCTATTTTAATACATATTAGCTCATTTTGATTTTTTCATTAACATGGCATGGCTACCCTTTAGTTTAATCACAAGTATCAATCCCCTAATCATCACATTATTTTATTTAATTTAGCTAATTAAATATCCTAAATAATGTTACTAAAATTTACGGTTATTACAAAGAGATTAAGAAACAAGAAAGTCAAGTTAGTGAAAGTTCAATGGAGTGACAATGAGAAGGACTGTACTTAGAAGAGGAAAGACAGGATTAGAGATATTATCCTGATTTATTTTGATGGTATGTTATACATTTGATATACAAACTTTTTGCTAGTAAGATATGCTAGTATTGTTGTTATATGTTTGTCACAAATATTTGCATGATTGATGTGCTTGTTGTTTTCCTTAACTTAATTTCGAGGATGAAATTCTTTGAGGTGAGAGCCTGTAACATCCCTAATTTTTGTTAACATTACAGAAATTTTGTTAGATATAATAGTGTGAGCTGATAAGGAGAATGAGATTTGTTAAATAATTTTGGTCAGGCCTTGATTAATCAGTAATAAATTGTTTAAATATAGAATAAAATGAATTAATGAAAGGGGCATAATGGGGATAACTCCTTAATTCATTCCCTAGGCCTTTCTTCCCCCACATTCATTCACATTTCATATTCCAAACCAAAACATAATATAACAAGAGGCCAGCCATTACATAGAAGAAAAGAAGAGGAAACCTAAAGGAATTAAAGGGAAAAGCTTAGGGGCACTAATATACATCAAATGTTAATCTCTCTTATCCAATCTAAGGTGAATAATAGTATCCATCTCATTTATTTATTCTTATTTTTAGGTTTTGTAAATGATTTCTGATTTGGTATGATAATATGTCATGTTTGGATTGATTATGTCATCATTTGAGTGAATGGTGATTTATTTGGAATTTTATGGAATTGTTTTAGTGGGTTTTAAAGGTAAAAACCTAGTTTTAGATCTCAATTTTGAATATATTGTGTAAAACATTATTTTAGAGATGAATTTTCAATTTCATAATTTTTCAAGGCCATATGAATATTTTATGAATTTTCTAAGAGGGAAAAGGAGTTTATTTCAAATTTAATTGTTAAAAATAATTAAATTAATATTTTGTCCCAAAATTTTTGTACAAGGAAGAAGATGAAAATTCGTATTTTTACTGATTTTTGTTGAATTTTTCCTATTAGTTATGAATTTCCATGAATTTATTATTCTAGAAAAGTTTTTAATTAATATAAGATAAATATATCAATTATAAGGCTTGTAAGATATGTGAGAAGATAGAACTGATCTACCAGCAACTTCTAAAAAGAATATGTAAAGTATTGTGTTATCCAATGAAAATTTGACATGGTGCAAAAGTTAGTGGAAGTTTAATCCTTTAAAAGAAATTAAATCAGTTTTTAACGTATTTATAGAAATGCCATTTAAGGACTCGATACCCCTCCTTCATAAAAGTTAGATTGTAAGGACCCGCAAATCCGTACTCCTTGAATATACACTAATCTCCATAGATTAACTCAAGATGAATAGAAATACGAATTCTCATTGTTTAAGAAAAAGAAAAAAAAGTAGAAGAAGAGAGAAAAGATAGAAAAAAGAACGGAACAGAAGAAAACGGCAGAGCAATATCAGAATCTCATAATTCGCAGCGGAACAACATATAATAAACAAATGAATAATCTTTAAACAAAGAACTATATTAGTTATTACATTACATTACATTTCATTACATCATATCATCAGAGTATACAACAACAACAACAAACAGCGGAAAAAGAAAATACTATATACTAGTGATACGCCATGCCAACATCTTGCCTCGAGCAACTCCTGAATTCCAGAATATCCTGATAAACCTAACTCTT
The DNA here is from genome assembly GCA_030765085.1 of Allium cepa. Taxonomy (NCBI): domain Eukaryota; kingdom Viridiplantae; phylum Streptophyta; class Magnoliopsida; order Asparagales; family Amaryllidaceae; genus Allium; species Allium cepa. Next base: position 354,659,699 of record CM060937.1, on the reverse strand, counting down.
GACTGCCCGTGTGGAAATTGGTGGGCACCCAGAGTTTAGGAAGGAAAACAATAAACTCCGAGTCAGTCATGTGACTGGTGTGAGAACTCAAAACAATTTATTTATCTTTAAAATCAAAATAGAGGAATATTTTTAAAGTCAATTCGCAATGCTTTTAAAAATGAGACTACCATAAGGCCTCCCGCACACACACACATGCAAACGCAGAATCGGAGGAGATTTCTCCTTATGATAGTCAAATATGCTTGATACGTATTAAAAAGAACATTTGATATTATTACTAGTGCATATTGTAGGAAAATATTTCAAAAGTAAAGATATAAATCTTAGCCAACATACGACCATTATCGTATGCCTACTATAGCTACCATCCAAACAGTGGGGCGCCACCATAAGTGAATGATAGGTTCTACAACTAATACCGTACAAGATCGTATTGTTTCTTTGGATTTCCAACAAATGGTCAAGCCAAGGAACTTCCCATTGCCACATGAGAACGCCTCTAAAAGGACGTCCCCGAGAACCAAATCGGATCTCTGCCAACACAAGGCCGGGTTACCCCTAACTGGGTAACTACTGACACGAGTATGCCATCCCCCGGTCCTTTGGGACCTTTAGCCGAGCGCTTGTCACCAACATCACACAATCATAAATAAAGTGTTTCAACATGAGTAAGTATCTGGGCTCCATACCATGATACCACCCTTTTCCAGAAGGAAATGCACATACCCTAAAGGGAGCTACCCCTCATAACCTTGCTGCATCTTTCCTGTTTTGACCATTCCGGGGTGTGAGGCTCGACGAAATTTCGTCCACAAAGCCACGCTTTATACAAAAGCTGTGCTTTGGGTCAACAAATGATCATAGAATGATCACAAAGATAAACGATCAAACAAATGATCATATCACAAATGATCAACACAATGATCATTTCACAGCAACACTCAGCATGTCACATTACCAAATTGGGAATATATCGCTGATAACCATCAACTACATAACCTCTGAGCTCGTACATCTCAGAGAAGGGTGTTAAGCTAAGAGAATAAATTCTCCGCCACCAACAGAAATGTATTTGAAAGAAATCTGCTTTATATCTCAATTTGTAACGTCAGACATACTATCCATACAAGTCTGTTCCGAGATCGAACAGAACCGAAGACACTTACAAAGAAGTCCTTGCAATCCGGATATTCACTAATCACGTCAGGACTTCCCATCACATATGGAGTCTCTATACCGGGGACCATTCGATGCAAAGAAATTCGACGAGTTGTCCTTTCGCTTTCAAAAATATTCGGTCTTCAACACCGGTCATCAATGCTATCCATTACGTCGTATCACTATTCGGAATGGGTAATCCGAATAACGAGCGCAATAATTTAAAAATAAGTGTGGCATTCAAATTTACCAAATCACAACAAATACCTTTCAAAGGTAAATATTGATAGTCGGTTATTGAACTATCAATGGATATGCACGACATCACCAGATTCCAAATAATTTCCAAATTATTTGTTTCCTAAAAATATCTTTACAAGATATATAACTTCAACACCTCAAAAATAAATCAATATTTATTTTTAAACAAATTCCACTTTCTTTAATAAATTCCATAGTGAATTTATATTTCACAAAATCCATTTCAAAAAAATAAATTCTCAAAATATTCACTTTATATTGGAAAACATTTCCATACTTACTTATTAAGTAATTCGCAAATCCATTTATTTTCAACACTTGGAAAATATTCAATATACTTAAATCTAAATTAAGTATATATTTCATTCTTTAAGGAAATCATTCTCTTAAGCATATTTATTTGGGCCAAAACGAATGTTGCGTAAAACATCATTACGACAACCCAAAATCACTAGTATAGGGATTCGAAATTAAAATAGATATATAAATCCCAATACTATACAAAACATTTCCTTTCGGAAACCATTTACTATAACAACAGTGTTATAGTCCACTATTTCCTTCTATTTCTCGAAAACGTCTATTTCAACAATGAATGTTGAAATCTATGGTTTCGAATCTTTAACACATTTAAAAACATCATTAGATCGTTTTAATTCTATTTAAAACATCACATCTAAAACATTTTCTTTAACATGTTATTCACTATTCAAAAACGTGAATATACTTTGTTAACCAATTTCATCATTTCTATACATTTCATTTTAAAGGATTATTCACAGTCTAAAACGTGAATATAACTCCATAAATAAGTTTCAACAATTTACTTATCAAAATAAGTCGTTTGCGGATTTATAAAACAATGTTTATAATTTTCATTTCTATTTATTTTATTACAACTCCTTTTATAAATTCCTTTATTAAGCTATCTCAATTCATATCTCAATGATATACTAAAAATTCATATTATAAGTCAAATACTTATAATTTATCTGTTTAAAAAAATCGTTCTTTTAAACTTCCCAAGTTATAAATCTTATAACTTATAAGATTCATTTATTTACCCAAATCTATTCCTTTTAATATCTTTACAAATTTTATAAACCTACTGCTTATAAAATTCCATTTATAACTTCACCGTTTATAATCCTATAAATTTCATTCATTTATGAAATTCATTCACAATTCATTCTAACACTTATAAAAACTCGTTTTATAATTCCAACATTTTTAAATTTACTAATATCAGTTTTATAATCTTTTATATAAATCAATTTATATTATTCTTTTAAAACGTCTTTAAACTCCTTTATAATTTCATCATTTTTGATTTATAAAATAATCAAATTCTATAAATCCTATATTTTAACTTTTTACAATAAATTCAAAAATCCCGATTTAAACTATTTTATAAAATCATTAACCCCATTTTTTCAAAAATCAACTTTTAACTATATTTCTCAAAAATCATAATTTTTATAACATTAAAGTTATAACGTTTATTTATTTAAAATGAATCAACTCCAAAAATATTTTATAAACGTATATTCTTCAAAAATCACTTTAAAATCCCAAAATTTGGCACAATGATGCTACACACCAAATAGTCAATCACGACAACAACGACATCATATATCGATATGAAATCAACGAATATCAAAATATCCAAAATCAAATAAATACTTTTGAGGAATCCAGTTGGATCCCTCCAACCTGTTTTCCTGCATCCAAAGATGTTAGCACAATACTACTTCCGTTCCAGTACGAAATTATCGCGGTATATGGGATTTAAAATATTATCCGCTTAATAGACGGCGCAATAGGGTCTCATCCGCTATATACTGCGGGAAATCAACAACTGCAATATATACATATGCCAATATATATATATATATATATATATATATATTGCTATTATATATAATACCAATTTCACTGTTTATGAAATATTCGCGGTATATGTTTTTAATAAATAACATCCGCTTACTAACGGCGCATAATGTCTATTTTAACAATCAATAGATAACAATCATCATTCAAACATGCATTCAAGTATTTTAAATATAACTATTTAAAATAAAATCGAAACCGATTCGATTGAGTGAGAAGTTCTCACCTTGATTTCAATTTCGTTTTAGCGATTTATTTCGAATAAAATTAAACGGACGTTTAATTTTACCTGAAATTCTCACTAACTCCAAACGACTCCAATCCAATTCCATAGCGTAGTGCTCGTCCATACGATTCCAACGCAACTGGTTTCGCGCGTTTTCGACCTCGTATGAAAAAGATATGAATTTATGAAGTTACACGAATTTTAATATAAACAAATTTACACATTTTCTTTATAATTTTAACCTTCACTCAATCTAAGCCGTTGGATCCAATTTGAAGGCACCAGGGCCGTGACCCCCTTTCCTCTCCCTCACGCTATCCCCTACAGGCCGAACAAAGGCCGAACCCAATAGTTACGAACTAGGGTTCGTCGCCATCCCCTCCACATTCACTTGCAACTCGATCAGGAGATGCCACCTCGTAGCCCTTTCCTCAAGCCACCTCCGCCCCAAGACCGATCAGACCCGGTTGCTCCTGCTTTCTCGAAAAATGTGTTGAACGCGCGCTCTTTGGACGAGAATTCCCACTGATTCGATCAATAAAAATTGATCATAACCATTGAATCTATAGATTTCAACGGGCTCTACAAGATTGTAGTTGAGAGATTTTCGAATCGAAGTGTGGATTGGAAGAAAATTCGATATGAAATATTGATGTTTTCGGCCATTGATCATAAGGGGTGGCGGCTGCAACTTGAAACCCTAAGGGTTTGATATTTCGTGAAAAAATGAAATAAAGGGGGCTTTTATAGAAAATTCGCGCGACACTATTCATCCCGGATTTTCCGAACTCCAAACGAAGCGTGCCGGTTGGCGTTTCTAAGGTTTACCCCGCGTTCCGAACACAATGGAACGTGTTTCGGGAGCTAATTCGGTCGGCTGTGCGAGTTATGGCAATAAACGTTCAATTTAAAATTAAACCGATTAAACGATTTTCTAGGCATTTTAGTTTGCACCGGACAAACGATAAATCCGATTGACACGAAATTTGAAACCATATAATAATATCACATTACGGATCCGATGAAACTGGTTTCGTCAAAATCCAGGACTTTTTGAAAAATGACTATTTTAACTCGCCAAATTAATATTAAAACAATTTCGATGCGTTTCGAGCTGCCACGATCGAACGATAACTCTGATTGCTACGAAAATTGCAATCCGGTAATAACTAACTATTACGGATCCAACAGAACTAGTTTCGTCCAATTCTGAGACTGTTCGAAAAATGGCTAATTTCACTAGTCGATTAAATATTAAAATATTCAATTTTCACAAATAAATTTTTAATTCGATTTTAAAAGTTCTAAAACATCATTCTAACTCCAACATGATTAAATAAAATTTTACAAATCAGTTTCTATCATATTTAAACCAATTTTTAATTATTCCTGTAATTTAACATATTAAATTATCGATTTAATTATCCAATTAAATCCAATTATTCAAAATAAAATTTATTCGACTTATAAATTCACTAATTTATATTTAAAATAAATTAAATATCCAAATTTTAATTAATTAAAATCCTGGGTCGTTACATACTTCCCCCCTTAAAAGAATTTCGTCCTCCAAATTACCAAGTAAGAAAGTTACAGAATCTATTAACTTTCCAAAACAAATTTAAACTTCTTACCGTACTTTACTAAGTTTTCAAATCATACTTAGTTATCTTTTCAAACACAGCTACTATAGTTTAACTTTCAATTCAAAAATCAAAGTTAAGTTTTCAAATTTTTCTCAATTTTCCCAAATTTTTTCTAACGCCTTAAATTTTCGGAAAAATTCGTCAGAGTCTCCTTTGCGCGGCTCGATCCGAGAAAAAAAATGACAGTATATATATCATAAATATACATCTCATCAAGTGATGAGGCATCCCGCAGGGAAAAAAGTGTAAAAGTACGATATTTAATCCGAGATATGTACCTTATATTTTATTAGCAAGCATATACGGCTAATATAGCGCGAAAGCGAGCTCCAAATGCGAAGCAAACGCGATCCGCACCTACTAAACACTAAACAAACAAATGAGAAACATGTATATAGACAATAGTATCGATATACAACATATAGCAACATAGTAACTATATATGCCAACATAGCAAATGCAGTAAAAGCAATATATTCAACCATCAACCAACTAGCATTCAATTCAACTAACATCCATAACCAATAAGTATTCATTCATATCCTCATTAATATTCAATGAATTGGGGTTTCAATTTAAATCACATTTGATTCATTAACAATGGATGTTCTTACTAACATTCATTCTCAATTAGTTTATATTCACTAATTCATATTCAAGTTGGTTCACTTCCAAATCAAATTCAATTCCATATAAGATTCACTTATCTTCAATTGAATTCCAATTACTTTAGCTTTCAATTTCATTAATACTTAATGAATTATATACAATCAACTAACAATCATATAACAACCAATGTATATTAATTACAACCAAATTCCTTTGCTTTCAATTGGTTTAATTAAATTGAGTTTCATTCAATTATTCAATTTTCCAATAACATAAGATTTTAATGAATTTACACCTACATTCATTATTTCATACCAATTATTCACATTCAATTTGATTAACATTCAATCCATTAATTCAGTTTAATTTCTAAAGTTGAATTTCATTTACATAACTTAAGTCCATATTCATCACTTAACTTTATTAATTTACTTTGATACCAAAATCAACTTCATTCAACATCACTTAAGTTATATTCCATTTTATAAACATCACTTGGTTTTACTTAACTTAAGTTTCCCACTTATAAATCAATTTCAGATTCCAATTCTAAGTAAATTTTTTGTTTAACTTTAAATTCATTTTTATTACAACTCATATTCATAAATATATTCATATAGTTTTACTTCTTATATATATATAAGTTTATTTCACAATTGTAAATCACTTTAATTATAATTCAATTCTTATAAAAAAAATTCTTATACAATTATTCTTTAATTTAGATTATTTAAACAACCAACAATCCACTTATATACACTTTAATAATTCTGAAAAATTATTTCTTCATATATAAAATATACTTAAGGTAAAATTATTTCATTTACCCAATTTAAAACAATACTGTGTCGAATTGTTCTATACAAGTGTTTATAAACCCCTTCGGCATAGTTGTACAGACCGTGCTGACGAAGGTTCATATGCCACTCAATAAACCAATCATCACAACATAAAACAATTTTATATTCACTAACAAATACGCTCTCATAGCTATTATTACACTCAACTCATTCTAGAGTACTACTGATTCTATCTCTAAAGAGTAATACCCAACAGAACCATGGTTGTCGCTTAACCATATGCTCCGATACCACCTGTAAGCGACCTCATTTCCGTCAACAGCGACCGGTAGGCTTTTCAACCATCCCAGCTCCACCGTGGCTCACAGTGATACCCCAAACTTGCTTTTAGGCCAGCCTCTCGACTGTCTCAGCTTACGCCTAACCAACCCCCTAAAAGAGGACGTGTGCGGGCAAGAGTACTACAGACTCTATCTCTAATGAGTAATACCCAACAGAACCATGGTTGTCGCTTAACCATATGCTCTGATACCACCTGTAAGGACCCGCAAATTCGTACTCCTTGAATATACATTAATCTCCATAGATTGACTCAAGATGAACAGAAATACAAATTCTCATTGTTTAAGAAAAAGAAAAAAAATTAGAAGAAGAGAGAAAAGATAGAAAATAGAATGGAACAGAAGAAAACAGCAGAACAATATCAGAATCTCACAATTCGCAGCGGAACAACATATAATAAATAAATGAATAATCTTTAAATAAAGAACTATATTAGTTATTACATTACATCATATCATCAGAGTGTACAACAACAACAACAAACAGCGGAAAAAGAAAATACTATATACTAGTGATACGCCATGCCAACATCTTGCCTCGAGCAACTCCTGAATTCCAGAATATCCTGATAAACCTAACTCTTGACTGCCCGTGTGGAAATTGGTGGGCACCCAGAGTTTAGGAAGGAAAACAATAAACTCCGAGTCAGTCATGTGACTGGTGTGAGAACTCAAAACAATTTATTTATCTTTAAAATCAAAATAGAGGAATATTTTTAAATTCAATTCGCAATGCTTTTAAAAATGAGACTACCATAAGGCCTCCCGCACACACACATGCAAACGCAGAATCGGGGGAGATTTCTCCTTATGATAGTCAAATATGCTTGATACATATTAAAAAGAACATTTGATATTATTACTAGTGCATAGTGTAGGAAAATATTTCAAAAGTAAAGATATAAATCTTAGCAAACATACGACCATTATCGTATGCCTACTATAGCTACCATCCAAACAGTGGGGCGCCACCATAAGTGAATGATAGGTTCTACAACTAATACCGTACAAGATCGTATTGTTTCTTTGGATTTCCAACAAATGGTCAGGCCAAGGAACTTCCCATTGCCACATGAAAACGCCTCTGAAAGGACGTCCCCGAGAACCAAACCGGATCTTTGCCAACACAAGGCCGGGTTACCCCTAACTGGGTAACTACTGACATGAGTATGCCATCCCCGGGTCCTTTGGGACCTTTAACCGAGCGCTCGTCACCAACATCACACAATCATAAATAAATGTTTCAACATGAGTAAGTATCTGGGCTCCATACCATGATACCAGCCTTTTCCAGAAGGAAATGCACATACCCTAAAGGGAGCTACCCCTCATAACTTTGCTGCATCTTTCCTGTTTTGACCATTCCGGGGTGTGAGGCTTGACGAAGTTTCGTCCACAAAGCCACGCTTTATACAAAAGCTGTGCTTTGGGTCAACAAATGATCATAGAAATGATCACAAAGATAAACGATCAAACAAATGATCATATCACAAATGATCAACACAATGATCATTTCACAGCAACACTCAGCATGTCACATTACCAAATTAGGAATATATCGCTGATAACCATCAACTACATAACCTCTGAGCTCGTACGTCTCAGAGAAGGGTGTTAAGCTAAGAGAATAAATTCTCCGCCACCAACAAAAATGTATTTGAAAGAAATCTGCTTTATATCTCAATTTGTAACGTCAGACATACTATCCATACAAGTCTGTTCCAGGATCGAACAGAACCGAAGGCACTTACAAAGAAGTCCTTGCAATCCGGATATTCACTAATCACGTCAGGACTTCCCATCACATATGGAGTCTCTATACCGGGGACCATTCGATGAAAAGACATTCGACGAGTTGTCCTTTCGCTTTCAAAAATATTCGGTCTTCAACACCGGTCATCAATGCTATCCATTACGTCGTATCACTATTCGGAATGGGTAATCCGAATAACGAGCGCAATAATTAAAAATAAGTGTGGCATTCAAATTCAGCAAATCACAACAAATACCTTTCAAAGGTAAATATTGATAGTCGGTTATTGAACTATCAATGGATATGCACGACATCACCAGATTCCAAATAATTTCCAAATTATTTATTTCCCAAAAATATCTTTACAAGATATATAACTTCAACACCTCAAAAATAAATCAATATTTATTTTTAAACAAATTCCACTTTCTTTTATAAATTCCATAGTGAATTTATATTTCACAATATCTACTGATATACGATCTTCAATAGGTTTCAAATATTCATTTTCAATTTATCTTCAAAAAGATAAATTCTCAAAATATTCACTTTATATTGGAAAACATTTCCATACTTACTTACTAAGTAATTCTCAAATCCATTTATTTTCAACACTTGAAAAATATTCAATATACTTAAATCTTAATTAAGTATATATTTCATTCTTTAAGGAAATCATTCTCTTACGCATATTTATTTGGGCCAAAACGAATGTTGCGTAAAACATCGTTACGACAACCCAAAATCACTAGTATAGGGATTCGAAATTAAAATAGATATATAAATCCCAATACTATACAAAACATTTCCTTTCGGAAACCATTTACTATAACAACAATGTTATAGTCCACTATTTCCTTCTATTTCTCGAAAACGTCTATTTCAACAATGAATGTTGAAATCTATGGTTTCGAATATTTAACACATTTAAAAACATCGTTAGATCGTTTTAATTCTATTTAAAACATCACATCTAAAACATTTTCTTTAACATGTTATTCACTATTCAAAAACGTGAATATACTTTGTTAACCAATTTCATCATTTCTATACATTTCATGTTAAAGGATTATTCACAGTCTAAAACGTGAATATAACTCCATAAATAAGTTTCAACAATTTACTTATCAAAATAAGTCGTTTGCGGATTTATAAAACAATGTTTATAATTTTCATTTCTATTTATTTTATTACAACTCCTTTTATAAATTCCTTTATTAAGCTATCTCAATTCATATCTCAATGATATACTAAAAATTCATATTATAAGTCAAATACTTATAATTTATCTGTTTAAAAAAATCGTTCTTTTAAACTTCCCAAGTTATAAATCTTATAACTTATAAGATTCATTTATTTACCCAAATCTATTCCTTTTAATATCTTTACAAATTTTATAAACCTACTGCTTACAAAATTCCATTTATAACTTCACCGTTTATAATCCTATAAATTTCATTCATTTATGAAATTCATTCACAATTCATTCTAACACTTATAAAAACTCGTTTTATAATTCCAACATTTTTAAATTTACTAATATCAGTTTTATAATCTTTTATATAAATCAATTTATATTATTCTTTTAAAACGTCTTTAAACTCCTTTATAATTTCATCATTTTTGATTTATAAAATAATCAAATTCTATAAATCCTATATTTTAACTTTTTACAATAAATTCAAAAATCCCGATTTAAACTATTTTATAAAATCATTAACCCCATATTTTCAAAAATCAACTTTTAACTATATTTCTCAAAAATCATAATTTTTATAACATTAAAGTTATAACGTTTATTTATTTAAAATGAATCAACTCCAAAAATATTTTATAAACGTATATTCTTCAAAAATCACTTTAAAATCCTTTTAAAATCCCAAAATTTGGCCCAATGATGCTACACACCAAATAGTCAATCACGACAACAACGACATCATATATCGATATGATAATCAACGAATATCAAAATATCCAAAATCAAATAAATACTGTTGAGGAATCCAGTTGGATCCCTCCAACCTGCTTTCCTGCATCCAAAGATGTTAGCACAATACCAGTTCCGTTCCAGTACGAAATTATCGCGGTATATGGGATTTAAAATATTATCCGCTTAATAGACGGCGCAATAGGGTCTCATCCGCTATATACTGCGGGAAATCAACAACTGCAATATATACATATGCCAATATATATATATATATATTGCTATTATATATAATACCAATTTCATTGTTTATGAAATATTCGCGGTATATGTTTTTAATAAATAACATCCACTTACTAACGGCGCATAATGTCTATTTTAACAATCAATAGATAACAATCATCATTCAAACATGCATTCAAGTATTTTAAATATAACTATTTAAAATAAAATCGAAACCGATTCGATTGAGTGAGAAGTTCTCACCTTGATTTCAATTTCGTTTTAGCGATTTATTTCGAATAAAATTAAACGGACGTTTAATTTTACCCAAAATTATCACTAACTCCAAACGACTCCAATCCAATTCCATAGCGTAGTGCTCCTCCATACGATTCCAACGCAACTGGTTTCGCGCGTTTTCGACCTCGTATGAAAAAGATATGAATTTATGAAGTTACACGAATTTTAATATAAACAAATTTACACATTTTCTTTATAATTTTAACCTTCACTCAATCTGAGCCGTTGGATCCAATTTGAAGGCATCAGGGCCGTGACCCCCTTTCCTCTTCCTCACGCTATCCCCTACAGGCCGAACAAAGGCCGAACCCAATAGTTACGAACTAGGGTTCGTCGCCGTCCCCTCCACATTCACTTGCAACTCGATCAGGAGATGCCACCTCGTAGCCCTTTCCTCGAGCCACCTCCTCCCCAAGACCGATCAGACCCGGTTGCTCCTGCTATCTTGAAAAACATGTTGAACGCGCGCTCTTTGGATGAGAATTCCCACTGATTCGATCAATAAAAATTTATCATAACCGTTGAATCTATAGATCTCAACGTGCTCTACAAGATTGTAGTTGAGAGATTTTCGAATCGAAGTGTGGATTGGAAGAAAATTCGAGATGAAATATTGATGTTTTCGTCCATTGATCATAAGGGGTGGCGGCTGCAACCTGAAACCCTAAGGGTTTGATATTTTGTGAAAAAATGAAATAAAGGGGGCTTTTATAGAAAATTCGCGCGACACTATTCATCTCGGATTTTCCGAACTCCAAACGAAGCATGCCGGTTGGCGTTTCTAAGGTTTACCCCGCGTTCCGAACACAATGGAACGTGTTTCGGGAGCTAATTCGGTCATCTGTGCGAGTTATGGCAATAAACGTTCAATTTAAAATTAAACCGATTAAACGATTTTCTAGGCGTTTTAGTTTGCACCGGACAAACGATAAATCCGATTGACACGAAATTTGAAACCATACAATAATATCACATTACGGATCCGATGAAACTGGTTTCGCTGAAATCCGAGACTTTTTGAAAAATGGCTATTTTAACTCGCCAAATTAATATTAAAACAATTTTGATGCGTTTCGAGCTGCCACGATCAAACGATAACTCCGATTGCTACGAAAACTGAAATCTGGTAATAACTAACTATTACGGATCCAATGGAACTAGTTTCGTCCAATTCTGAGACTGTTCGAAAAATGGCTAATTTCACTAGTCGATTAAATATTAAAATATTCAATTTTCACAAATAAAGTTTTAATTCGATTTTAAAAGTTCTAAAACATCATTATAACTCCAACATGATTAAATAAAAATTTACAAATCAATTTCAATCATATTTAACCCAATTTTTAATTATTCCTGTAATTTAACATATTAAATTATCGATTTAATTATCCAATTAAATCCAATTATTCAAAATAAAATTTATTCGACTTATAAATTCACTAATTTATATTTAAAATTAATTAAATATTCAAATTTTAATTAATTAAAATCCTGGGTCGTTACATAGATAGCTATAAGAGCTAATGCGTATGATAGATACTCAGTATCTATGTGGTGCTTCCGCCTTCATAGGGACTCGTCGTCAATGGCTTTAAGGGATTAAGATTTCGTGTTTGGTTGAGGCCTCACAACCCCATGGGTCTAGCAAATCGACACCTTTATTTTAAAAGGACTTAGCATTCTCAAGTTTTTAGAACTTAATGAGAACTTTAGAGGATTGTCAACCCTGTTTGTTTATAGGTTCAACACCTCTTATTTTTAAGAACTCGATATCCCCTGAGATTCGATAGCTTTAATATAGCTAATCGATATTGATATTTTAGTGGCATTAATTGTTCGTACATTTACAAACTTGATAATTTTTTATAGAGGCTCGGAACCTCATGTTTTTAATAAATTTGACATCTACTATCATAGTGAATAGACACATCTTTGAGTAGGTGCTCGACACCTGTATTTTAGCGGCATATAAAGTCGTATGTTTGTAAACTGGAAAGCGCTATTTTAAAGGCTCGATAGCTCATTTATTTGAGATGCTTGACAGCCTTATTTTCACGATCCACCTTTCTTACACCAAAAAACAACACTTAATACATCCTCAGTATTCATGTGCCGATCATTTAAGTATCTGAGAGACAGGTCATTTAGGGTGAAGAAAGAAGAAGATAGAACATAATCTCACAAAAACATGACGAGTAACATTTAATATGTAAATCAAGTCTTTATAAAAGAAAGAACTTTATTATAAACAATCATCAGAGTACGTTATCCTATTATCAATAGGGACATTATATAATAGCACGTCCTTGGCGAATGATGATAAATTAAACAAACAATGCAGCGGAAAAATAATGAAATACGTACATACGTCTTGGGCATCCAGCTCGTCTCATGAGCTCCAAAGCATCTGAAGCTAATCAAGGAAATGTTCTCGGTCTGACCTGAGCGTCAAAATAAAATAACATTTGGATCAGTCTGGTAATACAGCCATGAGAAAACTCAAGCAATAGGGTGAACATATAATAATTCTATGAGACCATGCCGCTAATGCGGAAGGGGTTTTTACCTCACAAGATCAACATCCATATATGAATAAATGAGAAACAAATTAGAACAATCAAAAAAAGAATAAATGAGCATGGACAAATAACAATCCAAACATAAAGATTGGACACAAATAATTAAACATCGAGAAGAACCTTAGTCGCTTCTCGGTGCAATTAAGAAAGAAGTTAATTTAAAAACTTGGAATCAAAGGAAAGAATAAAGAAATTTTCCAACAAATGACTAGGAGGGTGCGCCTCCCTTGCTGAAAGTATAGCTCTAGAAATATACTTGAGAGATCTGATGGCTCTCGAAAACCTCCAAGTTGGAACCCACCATTTGTTACGAAGAATCCGAGTACTTCACATCTCAATGTGTAGCATTGAATCCAATCTAGAGTGGATGTAAATATACCCTAATGGGAGCAACTGCACATAGCTTGACCCTCACTCGCTCTTTGGATTTAGTCATTTCCGACAAGTGATAACAAAGCTCAAATAAGCAACACATTGTCTTAGAGTGATAAACTACAATATGAAGAAAGCTGAACTGATAGTTAAAATACTAACTATCGGAGATAATTTTAAAATAATCGTATATGGAAATTAACTTTCATGATCTTACCACTACTCGTCGATTCCAAACAAGTGCTATCCTTTGATTGAAAATGAAGTCGGGCAAGTTGAGGTAGTGTTAACTCTAGGTATTGCCTTGACGATACTTTTGACCTTTGAGATTAAAACAAGACTAGCCCTTGACGTTTAGTGTTAAAAGTATGACATAATCCTTTCCCTATAAGCGATATTGAATTACAGAAACTTCTTTTCCATATCTAAATCAAAAATTTTACTTTTAAAACCAAACTTGTGCTAGGGTTTCACATTAAAAATATATATTAACTATAAACAACTTTATCAAAATGATTGATTAACGTTAAACCAAAATTTATTATTTCAAGATCATTATTTTAAAATGATAAATTAACTTTTAAAACAATGGTTAATTATTTCATATAACTTTGTTTAAAATAATTAATTAGGTTTAATCCCACTTCATTGCTTTAAAACAACACTATTTGAAAACATTAATTAACTTTAGTTATTCTTGTTTAAATAATTAATTAACTTTAAACTTTTATTGCTAAAATAATTAATTAACCTTTAAAACATCATTGTTAAAATGATTAATTAATTTTAATCTCATTATTTTTTAAATAATTAATTATCTTTAAAACATCATTATTAAAATGACTGATCAGTCCATCATTATTAAAATGACTGATTGATTTTTGTTATTAAAACAATTAATTAGTTTTAAAACATTATTATTGAAATAATTAATTTATTTTAAACCATCTTTATTTAAATAATTAATTATCTTTGTAAAACCCATGCACAAGATTTAACAAAATACTTCAAAGGGGATACCATTTCCATTCAAACATCTTGTAACTTAATTACGAGGATATGTAAACAAAAGCAAATAACAACTATGCACATGTAGAAAATATCACTTATCAAATACTAATCTATTAGTTTAATGTCTAAACAATATAATAGCCGAATGAGAATTTATTACACTAAATAGATGTCATTTATATTTTATCTAACCAAATGATAGCAGAACGAGGTTTTATGCTGCTAAACAGATATCAAATTCAATTTTAATTAGCAGAATGGTATTTTACTCTACTAAACAGATGTCATTGGGTTTCATATTCAATAGGGGTTACATAAGGGTAATTGAAAAAGAAAATCCCTTGGATAAAATATTCTTTGAAAGAGAGTTTGCTTCTAAAACAAAATAAATCTTTTAGAAATAAAGTAGGTTTAGACTTTAAAACTTTTATTTATTAATTAAATAACATTTAAACTCTTTTTAATAATAATTAAACATTTAAGTAATAATTAACTATTAATTGAATAATAAAAAATAATTAAATATTATTTGAACTAGTTAATCGTTAAATAAATCATTATCTATTAATTAATCTCAATTAAAAATTAAATAATATTTAAATAAAACTTAAATGATAATTAAACCTTTATTAAAAATAATTAAATCTTAATTAAGTTTTAATTAAAACTTAACTGAACAAGTAATTAATTAAACCCTTTATTAGATAAATAAATAATAATTAATAATTAATTAATAATTAGACATAAATTAATCCTTAAAAAATTATTAATTAGTAAAAAAAATTAATTAATTAACTAATTATAATTAACATAATTAATAATTAAATATTAATTACCTTTGTTAATAAATGATTTGGCGCTAAATAATTTATTTAATTAATTAATAATTACCTTTAAAATCTTATATTAAGCTTTGAAAACACTTTTCAAAAAGATATTTAAGTTAAAATATATTAAATTCAAAAAGGTTCATTTTTTTACAAACTACATTTATAGTGGTTATCGCTATATGACCCGAAATATCAAAACTTTATTTTCATGTTAACTAGCTTTCCAAAACTTAAACTTTTGTATTTCAATTACTATAAAAAATTTGAAACAATTTTTAGAAAACAAAGATAATATTTTTAAAACTTTTGTAATCATTTCTAAAAGCAAAGTTAGAAACCAATTTTTCAAACCCAAGGGTCTCGACATCATTTTAACAAGTCTAGATACTAACTCCCTTAGCCTTGTTTCAAACAAATATATACCGTACAGTATAAGCCAAGTCTCAACTTGGAAAATTTTACTAACTTTTATATCACTTTTCCAAATTTAACAACCTTTACATCCGACCCATGCATATATCCAAACCACAACAACATCATGCAACCAACAACCAACATACTTAATAACCAACTAAGAAATAATTATTTCATCATTAAAGTATAAAAACTTTAAGAAAATGTAAGTTTTCTCACAATTATGCTTCTAACTTTTATCCAAAGAGACCCGAGATGCTACCAACTAACAACAACACTATGACACCCTCCTTTTCCTCCTTTCATTACCAAATGGCATGTCCCTAAGATATGGTGCACATGGCCATGGGTGGTGGATCTCGGCCTTGAAAGGTAGAAGGACTTTGGATTATCATCGAATTCACAAAAGTCAAACCTGGAAAAGGGTCATCTTCCAATTGATTTTTGGACAATTTACTCATGAAATTTAGAAAAGTTATCAAAGGAAAAATTCTTGGAAATTCTCTTCTCTACAATTTCTAAAAAAATATTACTCGAATTGAATCTATTTTGATGAAGATATGGTCAAAAGAAGAAGAGGTATTTTCAGACTTGAAAATATGGGTCCGAAAATGAGTTTGAAAGAAATGAGATTTGGACATGGCGAAGCTCAAAATTTGAAGAAGTGATACACATGAAAGTTGTAGCCAATGAAATTTTATATGGTTACAATAAAGGATTTCTTCATTAGGATAAAAGATGAGAAAGATATTTTATAAGGAAAAGTGAAAAAATTGAAGAAATGAAAGGGGTATTTATGAGAAAGAAACAAAGTAAATTACCTTAATCCCCTTGGTCCTTACCCTCCACCTCCTCTTCCTACATCACCATTCCGCCTCAAATTCATATATCTTATCCCCCATATTGTCCCCCTCATGTTCTTAGCCAACATGCCATTAATGACACAAGTGTACTTGTGTTTCAATATGTTTCCTAAGGCATCTTTACCTTCTTTTTTTATATATTTTATTTCATAAAATGTCACATCTTAAACTTAAGTATAAACATATACACATAATTTCTAAAATATGTCAACTTATTTATAAATGAATGTGGATATTTATATCATATAGTTTACAATGATTTTGACAACATTTATTTAACGAATAGTCGAAAATTCAAAAAATGAATTCTGATCACATTTTCAATTTTTCTTCGAACTAAATATTTTTGTAAACAAATTTTTAAAACTATTTCACCCTCATTATTTATCATTTAAAAGAGTTTTATTTTAATTATAAAATTTATTATTTGAATATTTAAAATTAATTAAATATTCTTAAATTAAAGCGGTGAAATTATGGGTTGTTACATTCTCACCCTTAAAAGAGTTTCGACCCTGAAATTTAACTATAATCCAAACCCAGCAAACAGACCAAAGAAAAATACTTAACACTATTAATCGGTCTATATGATGTACATCGATCATTCGTAGAAAATATGATTTGATCACTTACTCGAATACGTAGCTTTACTTTCGAACTAGTATCGCTCACCCGACTTCCTAATGCAGACTCCAATCTGGCTTCACAATTAGAAACCTCCGTTCTTCTGACATAGCCATATACTATGGTAGAAAACTTTAGTTTCATATTAAGTACCCTTAACAACTGTTCGCCATCAAAAATCGAGTAACAGATCCTTATTGGGAATGGTGCAGAACAACTTAAAGTCGTGCATTTGAATTTTGGGCCCAACTTATGTGAAAAGAGGAATAATCAACATTCAACTTACATACTTATTTTATTAGTTCCGACCAATACTAGTTCTATTTATGCTAAAGGTATTCATGTAAACATTTCATAGAACTAACTTAAGCTTAACTTCTATAATATTCTACTACATCCTCAGAGTATACACCACTATCCAATTCAAAAATTTCCATTTTGAATTTATCTCAAAAATCTTTTCGAAATGATTTTTCTACATTTTAATCATAAATATATATTTACATTGCCTAAGTAACCCCAAAATGATACGAAGAAACTGGGCACTACCAAATAGTATCATATATTCCCTTACTAAGAAGGGTAATACTTAAGAGAAATGCCTACCACCCGAACACATATTCTTTCCATTTTTAGTTATTTTCTTGCTACTCAAATTAGCTAACGTAAAATTCTTCTTTTATTCAAAATCCTATTTGTAAAATAAATAAAAATATACACATACTTATATAATTTTATGCATTTATAAATAAAACATTTCACAATGTTTATTCTTAGTTTAGATTATAATAAACAACTCTTATTACAAGGAAATTTAAAATTAAAGTTTTATCCCAACATAACCATGAATGCCTTATAGTCAAGTTGTGAAATTGAATTCACAAGGTGTTCTTGTTAAAGTTAACTGAGACAGTAATTTCTCATAAATTATCAAAGCCTAACTAATTAATAATAATTGATAATGATCAAACATTATCATTCTCTAACAATAAACATATCCTGTATAACTATAACAATTTTTTGAAAATCTTCTTTTATATATAATATATAACCTAGGTAAATTTTTTTCATTTACCTAATTTTAAAAGAATACTATGTCAGTTGGCCTTGTTTAAGTGTTTTAGAGATCCCTTCTAAATACATAAACCACTCGACGGACGAATCAACACATTTATAAAAATAACGAACACACGCTCTTATATACATACGCTCAAACTCATTCTGGGATCTTGTTTACTCTATCTCAAATGAGTTAACCCCACCAAAGCCTAGGTGTTCACTCAACCTAAGCTCTGATACCACATGTAAAAATCTGCCTTTCTTACACCTAAAGATGACACTTAATACATCCTCGGTATTCGTGTGTCGATCATTTAAGGGTTTGAAAGACAGATCGTTTGGGGTGAAGAAAGAAGAATAGAACAGAATATCAAAAAAAAGGTGGAGTAACATATAATATATAGATCAAGTCTTTACAACAGAAAGAACTGTATTATAAACGAAGATTAGAGTACACTATCCTATTATTAGCATGGACAGTATATATTAGCCTGTCCTTACTAATGCTGATAAATTCATAATCAATATGGCTGAAAAATAAAGAAATACGTAGATACGTCTTGGGCATCAAGCTCATCTCATGAGCTCCAAAGCATCTGATGCAAATCTTGAAATTATGCTCAGCCTGGTTCGAGCGTTAACTTAAAATAACACCCGAATCAGGTTGGCAATACTAGCATGAGAAAACTTCGGTAATGGGGTGAACATATCACAATTCTGCGAGACCACACAGCTAACGTGGAACGGGTTTTTAGCTTGCAATATCAATATCCATAGATGAAGAAATGGACAAAAAATTAGAACAATAATCCAAAAAAGAATAAATGAGCATAGAAAAATAAAAATCCAAACTTAAAGATTGAACACAAATAATCAAACATCGAGAAGAACTTTAGTCACTTCTCTGTGCAATTAAGAAATAAGTTAATACAAAAACTTGGAATCAATGGAAAGAATAGAGAAATTTTTCAACAAATGACTAGGAGGGTGCGCCCTTTATTGAAAATATACCACTAGAAAAATACTTGAGAGCTCCGATGGCTCTCGGAAACCTCCAAGCCGGACCTCGCCAACTGTTACTGAGAATTCGAGCACTTCACATCTCAATGCGCAACACCGAATCTAATCTAGAGTGTGTGTGAATATACCCTAATGAGGGCAACCTCACGTAGCTTGGCCCCACTCGCTCTTTAGATTTAGTCATTTCCGACAAGGGATAACAAAGCTCAAATGAGCAACATATCGTCTTAAAGTGACGAAATACAACCTGAAGAAAGCCAAACCGATAGTTAATAAATCAACTATCGGGGATAATTTTAAAATGACTGTATATGAAATTTAACTTTCATAATCTTACCACTATTCATCGATTCCAAAAAATATATTATCCTTTGATTGAAAATGAAGTCCGACAAGTTGAGGTTTTGTTACCTCTAGACATTGCCTTGATGATATTTTTTTACCTTCGAGATAGAAACGAGCTTATCCCTCGATGTTTAGTGTTAAAAGTATGACTAAGTCCTTTCTATAGAAGCGATGTTGAATTACAAAAACTTCTTTTTCATAACCAAATCAAAACTTTTACCTTTCTTTACTTTAAAATGATCGATAAATTTTTAAAAATATGGTTAATTATTTCATACACCTTTATTTAAAAGAATTAATTAGCTTTATTCCTAATTCATTGCTTCAAAACAACACTATTTGAAAAGGTTAATTAACTTTAGTTATCCGTGTTTAAATAATTAATTAGCTTCAAAAATTTATTAATAATTAATTAACCTTCAAAACCTAATTAATAAATAGTTAATTATATTTAATTAATCCTAATATCATTATTATTTAAATAATTAATTATCTTTAAAACATCATTACTAAAATGATTGATCAGTTTTAAAACATCCTCATTAAAATAATTAAATGATTTTAAGTCATTATTATTAAAATAATCAATTGCTTTTAAAAGTTATTATTGAAATAATTAATTTATTTTAAACCATCTTTACTTAAATAATTAATTGTATTTATAAAATCCATGCAAAAGATTTAAAAAAAATACTTCAAAGGGGATACCATTTCCTTCCAAACATCACATAATTAAAGTATGGGGATATGTATTCAAAATCAAATACGACTATACACATATAGAAAACTTCACTTATCAAATATTAATCCATTAGCATACATTTCAGTGTCCAAACAATATAATAGCTGAACATGAATTTATTTTGCTAAACAAATGTCATTAATATTTTATCTAACCAAATGATAGCAGAACAGGGTTTTATTTTGCTAAACAGATGTCAATTATAATTTAATTAGCATAACGGTATTTTATTCTACTAAACAAATGTCATTGGATTTCATATTCAATTGGGGTTACTTAAGGGTAATTGATAAAGAAAATCCCTTGGATAAAATATTATTTAAAAGAGAGCTTGCTTTCAAAACAAAACCGATCTGTTTGAAATAAAGTAGGTTTAAACTTTAAAACTTTTATTTAATAATTAAATAACATTTAAAATATTTAATAATAATTAAATATTTAATAAATAAATAAGTAATAGTTATTTATTAATTAAATAATTAAATATTATTTAAAATAGTTAATCTTCATATAAATCATTATCTATTAATTAATCTCAATTAAAAATTAAATAATACTTAATTACAAAATTAAATAATAATTAAACCTTTATTAAAATAGTTAAATCTTAATTAAGTTAATTAAATTTTAACTTAACCAGTAATTAATTAAACCCGTAATTAAATAAATAAATAACAATTAATCATTTATTAATAATTAACACAAATTAATCCTTAAATATATTATTAATTAATAAACAATCTTTAATTAATTAAATAATTATAATTAACTTAATTAATTAAAAAATAAGTACTAATTACCTTTATTAACAAATGATTAGGTGCTAATTACTTTACTTAATTAAATAATCATTAATTAATTAATAATTAGCTTTAAAAACATATATTAAGTTTTGAAAACACTTTTCAAAAAGATACTTAAGTTAAAATATATTAAATTCAAAAAGAGTTTGTTTTTTCACGAACTACTTTATAGCGACTTTCACTACATGACCCGAAATATCAAAACTTTATTTTTATGTCAACTAGCTTACCAAAACTTAAAATTTTGTATTTCAATTACTATAAAAACTTTGAAACATGATTTAGACAACGAAGATAATATTTTTAAAACATTTGTAAACATTTCAAAAAGTAAAGTTAGAAAACAAATTTTCAAACCCAAGGATCTTGATGTCATTTTTAACAAGTCTAAATACTAACTCCCTTAGGCTACAAATTTTAAAATATGATTTCAAACAAATATGCATTCCATAACCTTATAATATAAGCCAATGTTCCAACTTGGAAACTTTTACATCACTTTTCCAAATTTAACAACATTTACATCCAACCCATACATATATCTAAGCCAAAACAACATAATGCACCCAATAGCCAACATACTTAATAACCAATCAAGAAATAATTATTTCATCATTAAAGTATAAAAATTTTAAGTAAATATAAAGTACGTTTTCTCACAATTATGCTTCCAACGTTTATCCAAAGTGACTCGAGATGCTTCCAGCTAACAACAACACTATGACACCCTCCTCCTTCTTTCCTTACCAAATGGGCTTGGCCCAAGGTATGGTGCACATGGAAAATGGTGGTAGAGCTTGGCCTTGAAAGGTAGAGGGACTTTGGATTATCATCGAATTCACAAAAATTAAACCTAAAAATGGGTCACCTTCCAACAGATTTTTGGATAAGTTACTCATGAAATTTGGAAAAGTTGTCATAGGAAAAATTAGTTCTTAGAAATTCTTACTCTACAATTTCAAAAAAAGAATAACTCAAATTGGATCTATTTTGATGGAGATAAGGTCAAATGAAGAAGAGGTATTTTCGAACTTGAAAATCTGGGTCCGAATCTAAAAATGAGTCTGAAAGAAATGAAATTTGGACATGGCTAAGCTCAAAATTTGAAGAAGTGGTACACATGATAGTTGTAGCACTGGAATTTGCTATGATATTAATAAAATAATTTCTCCATTAGGATAAGAGATAATAAAGATATGGTAGAAAGAATAAAATGTAAAATTGAAGAAATGAAAGAGGTATTTATAAGCAAGAAACAAAGTAAATTACCTTAATGCCCTTGGTCCTTACCTTCCACCTTCTTTTTCCACATCACCATGCCACCTCAATTTCATGTACCTCAGCCCCCATATTGCCCCCTCATGCTCTTAGACAACATGTCATTAATTACACAAGTGTACTCGTGTTTCAATATGTTTCCTAAGGCATCTTTACCTTTTTTCTATCTTATTCCATAAAATGTCACATCTTAAACTTAAGTATAAACATATACACATATTTTCTAAAATATGCTAACTTATTTATAAATGAATGTGTATATTTATATCATAGATTTTACAATGATTTTGACAACTTTTATCCGACAGAAAGTCAAAAATTCAAAAAACGAATTTCGGTCACATTTTCAATTTTTTCTTCAAACTAAATATTTTTGTAAACAAATTTTGAAAACTATTTCACTTCATTATTTATTACTTAAAAGAGTTTTATTTTAATTATAAAAACTATTATTTGAATATTGAAAATTAGTTAAATATTCCTAAATTAAAATGGTGAAATTTTGGGTCGTTATACAAATATTTCAAAAGCTATGTAAAGATGATTGTGCTTTGGCACAAGATTTTGGCTAAGTGTTTGCGCTATGTTTTCCTTGTTTTTAAAAATGATTTCAACCAATTTATCAAGTCTAAATATAAATAGTTTCAAGGAAATAAAATGGTATTTTAGCCTAATTTAATATAAATATTGCTAAAAGAAGTATCGAAATCAAGTAATTTTGTGAAGCATGTGACTATTGATTGAACAAATTTTGATGGCGATGTTATATGTTCTTGTTATCATTAGATCGGTTAATTTGCATATTTATCATTATTATACTTACATCATTATGACCTAATATTGCATCTTCGGATTTGGGGGCAGAATTACAAGTTAGGTTGTCCAGTTATGAGTATGGTTAGACTAAATTACCGAGTGAGTTGAATTGCATCTAGGAGATAAGATAGGTCAATTGTGTTAGGAAGCCTTGAACTGATCAAAAAGAGATGACTCATGGATTTAAAACATGATAATGAGTTTAAATGTAGAATTACTGTAGGGTCGCGTCCTATGCTTTAGACATTAGCCCTGGGTTACTAAAGGTCGGTGATTCCAATGCGTAGGGCTTGTCACTAGTGAGATGAACATATGTTTACGTATAAAAAGGAACTCATAGCTCTGTATGCTCATAAAAAAGGTTATTTGTTGGTCCGCAAAACAATTAGGTTCGTAGTGACCTAAGGAAAAATATGATTCGAACAGTCCTTCTAGTTTCCTTTTAGTTGTATCTGGAGATTTTGGAATACCTAGTTGAAGTTTTGGCCTATGTCATCCCGTTAAATATTGATTGGCCTGCAAAACAATTAGGTTCATGGTGACCCTAGAAAAACTATGATTTGAGACAGATAGTCTAATTTTGGAAAGGGTAAACCTTGGGTGTGCATAATCCTAGGATGACAGACTAGTCAGACTTTCCCATGTTGCATGCATGCATATGATCAAATTATGTTTTGTTCTAACCATTGTGGTTGCAGGTGCATGATTTAAGATTGACATATTTGGATAAGATACCAGTGAGGGGTAAACTTGTTCCGCTCAGCAAAAAGGTCTCACTAGATGGCTAGTTTGGTTAAAGATGGTATATTATTATTCATACTAGATTTTATCTAACCCGAAGTTTCTTTTTTTCCCCTTAACCTCTCCGGTGCTCATTTGAGTAGTTCGGGATTAGAGTTTTTAGGTTATACTAATAAGCTTCCGGAGACATGTAGGAGGAAATCAAATATTATGAGTTTATTTTCACCGTGTTGATTGAAGTTTTATTTTTTTAAATGAATGTAATGTCAGGATTTATAACCGTCAAGTAGTTAGACTCTAATCTTCCAAGGGTTTATCTTCACATGTCGTTCTTGGAATATATTTGTAGCTGTTACCTTTTCTCTGAACATGGAATCGATTGGACTATGCGGTGAAAATGAAAGTTATTATTGAAATGTGTTTTAAAATTTTCATATTCATATGCTCTTGATGTTATAGATACGGTTAACTGATCTCATTTTATCACCGGGAATTAATACCATGGATGAATGCAGCATCCGTAGCGCTTACTTTCAAGCCTAAACAAGGGGGATGTTACAAGATACCCTCGTGATTCAAGTATTAGACACATCGAAGATCACAGTATACGTACATTTACAAATGTATTTATTCCTTAAGTCTGTTTAGGGTTTCCTAATGTTTCACTTTTAGTTTATACATTCATATTATGTAAGTTATATTATTATATAACTTCTATGTTTCACATTAACTATATAATATTCTTATGTGTATAATATATTTATTAAATCTTATTTAATTAATCTTAAGTAATTAACATCTTAAGTAATTTTATATTCCTATGTATATACTTATGTTAATTTAACATTTTAAAATAACATAACATATATCATAATATACAATACATGTATATATTTATTAATTAATTAACTTATTCTATTAATAAATTTTATTGATCTTATTAATATATTTTATAAATTTTGAAATTAATTTATATTAGTTTTTAGATATTTTTAAAATTTTCATTATATTATAGCATATATAATATGTATATATTGTATTTTATATTTAACTTTCAAATTCAAAAATCTTATATTTTCCATTTTCAAAACAATTTGAAATTTCATATTATAACATATATAATATTTTTCTTATGTTAAATTTAAACTTAAATTTAAACTTTTATTTTTTTCATTCCAAAGAAATTCTAAAATTAGCCCAAGGTCCAATTTTAATTAGGTCTCTTCTATTAGGGGCAATCTGTTGGGCTTACATATCTGTTCGGGGTAGGCCGGTAGCCTAGTAAGGCAGAATACATAATTACCCAAGCCCAGTCCTTTGACACTACCCTTCTTAGACACCCTACTAACTAGGCTATAAGGTTAATTAGTTAACCCTAGCATGACTAATTTTTATCGCATAGGCCATTAGACTCTTATACCATTGGCAGCACTGGGCCAACCCGCGCGGATGGGTGAATTAAAAAAAATTCTTGGTGGATCTATTTAGGCCTATGAAGTTTAATTTATTTACTACATTTCTAAATTTTATTTAAATTATCACTTATTTTTGATTAAATCTGTAAATTATATAGAATTTTATTTAATTTATATTCTAGGCATATATAAGTATACATGTGTATCATATACATATATGTTTATGTGTGCATGTGTAACATGATAACCCGTGCAAGGTATGACATGCCCATATATAGATATCGGGAATTACATCGCAATAGACATATTACCCCATCCGATATGTATTGTATGTTATCCAAATATATGCATGCATGTAAATTTGTTATTTATATTAATATTATAAATATATTGTAACAACCAGATATTTTCAACCTTTCGCATCCGCACATGTCGGACTTGAATTGCTCAAAATACCGCGTTGTAAATAAAATTTGGTAAATCTCAGAATATACAGTAAATAAATAATCGCAGATCACAGACACAAAGTAATAATAGTGCAGCGAAAGTAAAAGAAATAGTAGCTCATGAAGCTACTATGCAAATATATCAGAGTTACATAAGATACAACAAAAGAAATAGAGTACAACAGAAGTACCAATACATAGAAGTCTACTAATACAAGAGCTGAATGGGAACAACAGACTGAAAAAGACAAAACTAGACAAGTAGATAATATCCAGCGATTCCAATCTCCAGAAAGTGGAAATCCAGATCTGTGAATACTCAGGCTGACCCGAGCATAAATAAAAATACAAACACTCTAGTCAGGACATACATACTTATACAATGTAAACCAACTCAAGTGAACTTTAGTAAATGTACAAGTGACTTAGAAGATGCTTGGGACAGCCCATCCTCTAAGGATCCGATAAACTATTTACTATGTAGTAATATTACGCTATTATAATAATGTCTATCAGTAAAATAAACTTACTTTAAAATAGCGTTAAGGAGTGACCCAATATTCCCCTTAGCACAAATAATGCCAATAGTCTATACAGTACCTGCATATCTCTTGATCGAGAGACTACGAGAAGATACTGCATAGGTACGACACAAATAGAAACTCGTAGTAAAGGCTCGATATGGTAGGTGACACAGCACACAAGGCAATGCCAGGGTAGATATACCAAGTACGACACTCGGGCTGGTGGTAACGCAGCAGCCACATACGCTCACCTCGGAACACATTTCCAAAATCGAAGGGGCGCCCAAACAATCACAAAAGCAATAGAATGGTATCGAAGAAATGCGTCCGACCAGAGGAGCTACCCCTTTTGGCCCGAGATCGCTCTTGTTTCTGCCACCTTGTGCCAACTCACGTGAGTTGGTTCCACGTAATATACCTCAAGAACGTCGCAACCATCCTACTTCATTATGGAATCTCCACCACGTACACGGTTGTCAAAGTGGTTTTCGGTATCGACGGAGAGTTTGCCAAAATCTGATCCCGGTCTCTTTGTCAACCAATCGTTATTATAACCCATGGTTATAACTTTAAAATAATATTTTATACTTTAAAATAAAATATCATTTCAATCCAAATCTTTATCAAAATAAAGATTAAATCATTTCCAAACCATTTCAATACATCAACATACCATATCTTCCAAATTCAAATATTTATCAAAATAAATATCAAGTCATTTCCAACCATTTCAATATATTAAATTATCATATCCTTTCAAAACTTCCATTCAAATCATTTTAATACATAAATATCATATCTTTTAGAACTTCAATTTCAAATCATTTTAATATCAAAATATCATATCTTTCAGAACTTCATTTTTCAAATCATTTAATACCAAAATATCATATCTTTCAGAACTTCATTTTCAAAACATTTAATATCAAAATATCATATCTTTCAAAACTTTGTTTTCAAATCATCGTATAAGTTCAAATCCAAATGTTCAACTTTGAATACCTTCTAAATTCAAGATAACATTCATTTATTATCCTTTCCAATCACCTTTAAATAGTTTATATTCCAATTAAATTAACTCATTTAAACCATTTGAAAGTGAAGTTATCATTCTTTCAAGTCAAGTATTCAAATTTCAAAGTTTCAAATCATTCTGACCTCGTTTACTATGTCAAAAACCATAAATATTTAAAATTTCAGCCTTTCACAGCATTTAGAAAAGGCTGTTATAAGTTACACTTGAAAACATTTTAATTCAGCAAAGACAGCACTTAAAAACTGCTGTTAAAACTCATTTTTAGTTAAAATTTAGTTCAAAACAGCAAAGACAACATTTCCAGAAATGTTGTAATAACTCAGGTTTCAAAACAAGGGTTTTCATTCATTTTAGCAAAGACAGCAGCCCACTACAGCATTTACGGAAATGCTATAATAGACTTGAGTTAAGCTTTTAGCCTATTAGTTCAACTATAGCATCTACAACATTTCAAAAATGTTATAATAGCACTTTTAATTCATTTCCGGTAACCATAGCACTTCTAAATGCTATTAAAAGTGATTTCCAGATTCTAGTGTATTTTCAGCAATTAATGAACTTCATTTTAAACCCTTTAAACATTATAAAAATCATTATTTAACATTCAAAAATTTTCGTTAACATATTATTTTTATAAAACAAATTTCTTATAATTAAATCTAATTCCAACAAATTACTTAATAAATTCAAGTCTAAAAGTTTCTAGCCTTCACATTTTTAATAAATAAACTTAACACTTAAATTTTTATTACCATTTTTACAAATATAACTTAATTTCCATTTTTATTTATTTATATAACTCAAATTTCCTTTTTAAACCAAAAACCCAAATTTCCAGACTTAAGTTATATTTCAATAATTCAATTTAACCATTTATTTGTTTAACATTTTCCACTTATAGAAAAATCATAAATCCTTTATTTAAAACACTTTAAAATCTATTTAAATCAAATTATCATAAATTTAACTTTTAAACCACTTAAAATTTTATTTATATAACTCAAAGGTCATTTTAAAAGCCAAAGTCCAAATTTCCAAATTTAAGTTATATTTCAAAAATTCAATTTAATTATTTAATCATTCAACATTTTTAACTTACAGAAAAATCAAAATTTCTTTATTTAAAACATATAAAATCTATTTTAAATCAAATTTTCATAATTTTACACTTTTAAAAATATTTAAAGTATTCAAAATATTTTATAAAATAACCACGGGCCTGTATATAGTTTTCTAACCTAGGTTAAGTGATACAGATATATCTCATTTCAATCCGCAATTTAAAAAGAAAAATCCGGGTTCTATCATTTCAAACCCATAGTCCCAAGTCAAAATAAAATAAATAAAATGCATTTAGGCCTATCATTTCAGCCCATAACGATTTTTCCATATTCTAAAGTCCATTCGGGTATGTATCATTTCAACCCATAGTGATTTCTAATCTACAGGGAACTTGCAGTGTGAACAGATATAAATGAACATTTAACAACATATAACAGTAATAGATGAGATGACAGTTAAATTAACAAGTTTAACATCATAAATAAATAATCACATGCAGTTATACATCATATAATTCTACACATTCAATTGTTGTCACTTCATAATTGCATAAGTATAATATGTCGTGTGAGAATTACTCACCTTTTTGTGCTGGAGTTATCAATTCAAATAACACAAATAGATACTCGAAAGCACGATGACACAACGATGGATTCAAGTGGATGAGAACCAATCTAATGATCTTGTCACAACCCATAAACAAAACCACAATAAAGTTATAATTCAAAACAACATTGAATTGAAATAACTTTGAATTGAAAAGTAATATGAATACACAACTTTTTTCCTTGCTTTCGACACTTTCTAGCACAGCTTAGGGGATGTTTTGGTTCAGGTTTGGACATGGTTTGGGTCTGGTTTGGACCAAGGGATGCACGGCTACAAGCTAGAGATGAGGGGGAAGTTACAACATAGGCATGTGAAGAGTTTTATGCAATATGGTGGAGTTTTGGTTCATCTTTGGCTCGGTCTACAAGGAACTAGGCTCGGCCATGACTTGCTATAGGTCTAGACAGAGGAGATGATGATTTGTAGTGGTGGTAGCAAGGTGGTGGCGGCAGCTAGAGGTGGTGGTGGTGGTGAATAATGAAGTGGTGAAGCCAGGTGGCTCAAACTAGCATAGTTTCAAGGGAATTAACATAGTATTTCTTATGGATTTTCTCTTCATAGATCATGCGGCCATGGTTCAGACCCGAGGAGTAGGTGGTGATGATGGCAGAGAAGAGATGTAGGCGGTGATGGCCATGGCTATGGAGTGGAGGCCAATCAAACAAGCCAAGAAAACAAGGCGAAATATAGAAAAAAGAAGAAGAAAAAAATAGAAAAAGATAGAAAAGAAGAGGAGGCCATTATCATTTCTTTTTGCCGTGCAAATGAGATGAAGAATGATGATTTCTCATGTGAATTGTAAGTGAAAACTCACGGCTAAAGGTCAGGTAGTGTACGGCCAAAGAGAAATTGAGAAGTCATGAGCAAATGAAAGGTCTTGGTACATGAAAAGTCTTAGGTTTTCAAAGTTAAGTCTCTTCACATTTCCTTTTCTTTAAATTGAATAAAAACAACTAAAAATAAGTAAACGAATTATAGAAATGAAAACAAATAAAATAAAAAGAAAATAAATAAATAAATTTAGGAAAGTAGAAAAAGAATTAAAGAAATTGCTTTAAATTTGAAAACAGGGTTCAAAAATTACAAATAAATCATCACAAGCTTTAGAAAAATATATACTTCATTTAAAATATTATAAAACATAATTTTGAAATAAAATACTTCATTTATAATTTATAAAAGGAAATAAATAATTAAATTGGTGAAAATAGAAAAAGAACTAAAGAAATTCTTTAAAAATAGCAAACAGGACATGAAAATTTCAATTAAATTACCACTACCTCTAGAAAAATTTCTATTTCACTTTAAAACAAATAAAAAGTCAAATAAATAAATAAATGAGGAACATAATAAAGTGGGAATGAGAATAAAATAATTTATTGAGAAAATAGAAAAATAAACAAAGAACTTCTTTAATTAGTTGAAATTGGAAATTAGAAACGGTAAACAAAATACAACTGACACTGAAAAATGTCAATTACACTTTTAAAAATGTTTTAAAACCAAAATATATACATAATATGTTATTTTACCCATACAGATATAAATTAGAACATTACATGACCAAATAAAATATTATTTATATAATTTAAAACAAACAATATTGTTAAATACAGCAAATTTCACACAATATTTAAAAAGGCATAACTTTCACATTATAAATCAGATTTCAACGAAACAAAAAGCGGTGTTCTTAAAATTTTATTTACTTTCATAATAAAATATAAAATTCACATTTTCAAACTTTTAAATTTTTAAGTTAAAAGTCAAAGTTGACCAAAATCATTATTTTGGAAATTGTTCTATTTAGTCATGTTTGGAATGATAATCCATATCAAAATCAAAGTTTATATTTGAAATAACAAAATTATCTTAATTAAACAAATAAAATAAAGAAAAATCATAATTCAATTAAAATAATTACAAAATATAGGGTTGTTACGCTCTCCCCCACTCAAAACTTTTCGTCCCCGAAAAGGAATGTGGTACGGGAAAGAACAGAAAAGATAAAATGAAATAAGAATAAGACTAGATGACAAGAAAATTAAAATTATACCTGATAACTGTTGTTATAGATAAGTTTAACAAGGTGGAGATGATCTTCGCAAGATCCTCCAGAATTAAGAAAACAAGCACGAAAAAGGTGGATTCAAAATGAGTACTAAAGATTATCAAAGATTATAGAAAGATTTCCAAATAGAAAGATTATAAAAAGATGCCTATACCAGTCTGTGGCAAGATAAGGATAATAAGGACAACCAAAGGATAGTTTTAAAAACAAAATAATGAAATAAGTTTGAAACCATGGAAATTTCAAATTAAATAGAAAATAAATTTATTTACACAAGTTAAATAAATCTTAACTATCTCAAATTTCATTATCTTATTATCCATTCATCTTTAATTAATAATTTTAAAACCATGCGTTTGAAAAATAATCATTTATTATTCTCATAATGTACTTAATAAATTTAGTTCTTCTTTATTCCTAATTAAAATTAAATTTATTCCTCTCAGTATGTATATCACTTATGTTAAATAAAATTACTCTTATTATAACTGCTTTATTTTATTTTTAGTTCTTTTAACATTATTTTATTGTAAGTTATTCAATTACCCTTTATTATATTTACCTATGTTAATCATTTTATAACTAAAATTTAAGCGTATAACATTTATTATAACCACTCAAATTTTATTTATAATATCTTTTTATATTGTATATTATCCAATTACATTGTAAATTTCTGAAATTAAGGTAAGTTAAATTTGAATGCAATTTTATTATACTAATAAAACTTTCCAATTAAATCATTTCATGCTTGGATATTCATCCAAAAAATTTATTTTCTTTTTATAGTTGAAATTATTCTTTAGGATAAAATTTAAGAATTAAGTTTCCAATTTCTTCAAACCATTTAGAGATAAATAAATGTATGTATATAATTTCAAATCATATTTATATCATATATCTATATATATATATATATATTATAAATCAAGTCATATTTTAGAAATTCAAATAAATTTGATTTCCCAAAACATAGCTGTAGCAATACTGTAGAGGGGTCTCTTCACTTCAAAACTCAAAAATTAATGTCGATGATGTTGCAGTCATCACCGAAATTATTTCCCAGCGAAAAGAGAAGAGCATCGATTTTTAAACTTTAAAATTCTTTGGAAACATATTGTTATTCGAAAATACTTTAAATAATATACTTTAAAACTTAAACACGAGGTTTGAAACCATCGAAAATTAAATTCTCAAATTTCTTGTTTTAAATTCATTTTAATTCCCAAATCAATTTATAAACAACTATTTATAAATTCATTTATAGAACAATAAATGATAAATCAAGTATTATCATTTCAAATAATCAATTTAAATCAATTTATTAAGTTCCATAAATTTACTTATACATCAAAATTTATTTCATTAACCAGATTTTAAAATAATATTGTGTCAGTTTGTTCTTTCAAAGTGTTTTAGAAATCCTACCGATAGTGTTGATCAGACGAATCGATCGGAAACCCAAATCAACATCAACAACTCAAACAACACAATATATAAAACAAAATATAGATTTACAAGTACAATTCAAAATGTTTGGAAGAATAGATTGGGGACAAAAGACAAGGTGATTAAATAACAGAGTCGAGAGATAGGTAAGCTTAAGTAAATCGCGGGCAACCTTAACCGAGTCAATCGTGGCTTAAAGAATAAGATCAATGTTGATTTTTTAGGGTAAATATACATTCGATCTCAAGAGATAGAGTTTGGAATAAAAAAAGATATTAGCATTTAAACGAAAGATAGGTATAAATCCCCGGTGAATCGATGCTAATTGAAAAGGAGTTTCCCCCTTTTATAATTCAATTTGAAATTGGCGAGACCGCCGACTCACTAAAAAGATCATTCAAAGCGGAGTTATGGGATACTCCATAATCATATGAAGATGAATAGTGAGGGACATGAATGGATTTTGGAACTGTAGGGAACGTTCCAAAATTCAAAGGAAATTCGAATCAAAGAGGAAAGATTCAAACTCAAATGAAAGTGATTCTGTAAATAAATTTACCTTATATTCTAAGTTTTGCCTCAAAGCTAAAGCTCTGAAACCAAATGTAATGACCAAATATTTTCAACCATTCGCATCCGCACATGTCGGACTTGAATTGCTCAAAAACCGCATTGTAAATAAAATTTGGCAAATCTCAGAATACAGTAAATAAATAATCCTAGATCACAGACACAGAGTAATAATAGTGCAGCGGAAGTAAAAGAAATAGTAGTTCATGAAGCTACTATGTAAATATATCAGAGTTACATAAGATACAAAGAAAGAAATATAGTACATGTTATCCCGCTTTTTGGCAAAGCCGCGATACCAAAAGATCGATCAGAAACGGAGAGCGGTTCGTCTCAGAGACCTGCCGTACTTCGTCTCGCTATGGATATCACTGAATTTTGTCCAAGTCCAGCTTGAGCCACAATTGATGGGACACGGCAAGAAAGACCATAGGAATCAATGTCCCAAGTTTCAAGTCAATCCGAGTTCATACGCTCAAATTATGGTCGATTCAACTTGAAAGAAAGGGCATGAGATTCGAACCCATGAGGTTCGAAACCATCACCTTCGAACCCATCAGGTTCGAAACCATCACCTTCGAACCCATCAGGTTCGAATCTACCAGGTTCATAACAATGGGCCTCGAAACCATCGGAGAGTAGCTATTTCGAACCCACCACAAAGCCTTGTTCGAATCCAAACAAGCATCCTTGTTCGATTCCATCATAAGACGTTGTTCGAACCCAAACATGGAACCTCGTTCGAAACCATCCGTGATGCCAAGTTCGAACCCATCCTGTGTAGCCTCATTCGAATCCACTGGGTCAACCAATCATGATGACGTGTCTTCCATCGGTTCGAATTCGCCGAGATTTATGGAGTCGAAGCGGTCAACTCGGAGTGAAGACCGGGTTGGTTCGAAGTTTGCGCTCCACGTCGCCACGAAGACACGTGTCATGATGGGTTCGAAACCATCGGTTCGAAAGCATGATTTCGAACCAAACAGCCATGCAATGAACCCCAGTTCGAATCCATCATATCTCCCAATCTACTGATCCAAATTGCATGAAATTTTCGTAGAAGCTTGCACACATGTTGATGAATGTCCACGCCAAATTTCACCTCGATTGGATGAATTCTTGATCGGTTCGAATGGAGTTCGAACCGATGCCAAAGTGAGCCCAAACTTCCTGAGACCGTGCATGTGGGCCCCCTCACGAGCCAGAAGTGGTCTTCCGAGTTTTCAGCGAAATATCAGCAGCCTATGCCTATAAATAGAGCCCCAGGGCCAACAGAGAAGGGACTTTGGATTCTGAAGCATCCAGACTCTGCCGGATTGAGATCTCCATCATTTGATATCATAAACTTGCTGTTAAATTCGAATTCCTGACTGTAATTCGTTGTTGTTTGCTGTGCCGACTTGTAATCATCGAAAGAAAGTCAATAAAAGTATAAAAACTTCACTGTGGACGTAGGCAATACGCCGAACCACTATAAACTGCTTGTCTACGCGTTTATTTACATGCTATTTGGAGTTTTTGTTAGATAATCCTCTGTTTTAATTTGCACTCTTCTTATTAGCTCTTCAAAAACTTCCGACGAGTGTTGTGCCCAATTTTGGTGCAAACACTTTGGTGCTTTCACTGAGAGAACCCAGATTTTCTCCTGCTCCTCGGATCTGTCATCGATACCGGATTGCATAAATCTAAGAGAAAGATCCGAATCTCAAGCTCAGATTCCTTCCGTTCTATTCAGACTTGATAAAAGTCTAGGAAAGAATCTTACTATTCACAATGGTGAGTACTAGAACCACTTCTAACCTTGGTAACCAAGAAGGCCGGGATAGGCCAGATCCCGCGCAGCTACCATCTACTCAGGACGTCGCCGGGCCTTCAGAGTCATCCGGACCGGTAACGAGGCAAGAGTTTCAAACGTTGCTCCAAGAGCTGACCCAAAGTCGGCAACAGTTGACGGAGCAACTACGCGCTAACGCTGAATTAACCCGCCAGCTACACAGTCATAAGCGTAGGCGATCTAGGAGGGATTACGCATCCCAGTCTTCCACGGAGATTTCGGCTTCCACCGATTATCATCACTGACCTTCACGACCCCGAATGGATGGGAATTATGCACAGGCTACCGGAGACCTTCCGGCATTGACGGTTGGGCAACTACGAGTCGGTCCATCTGGAAGCTTCCATACAGGGCCTTCCTCCCGGGGAGGCACTGTTCCTCAACACACTACCGACAACCGTCCTACAACCATTGCTACGGAGCCAAGGGTTGACATCCATACTTTGTCAGATCATAACTACCACCGACGACGGAAAACTCCTGAGCCGTATGTACCAGAAGATGTCGAACCAAGGAGGCGAGATGCGGACCGTCGACAGCATCCGGTCCAGTCCCGCATTGTGGAACCCGACCACACCTTGGCTCGACATGCCCAGAACGCAGCTGTAACGGATCTTCCGGAAATGATCAGGCAGATGATCCGGGAAAGTCAGGGGTTTACTAACGACGACTGGGGAATCTCCCGGAGTCACACCCCATTCACAGATGAGATTCTGTATGTCGAACCCCCTCGGTGATTTAGGATGCCCACGTTACCGATGTACGAGGGAAACTCGGACCCCAATCAACACATATTGAAGTATGAATGGTCCATGAGCGCCGCTAGAGCAGACGATGCGGTCAAGTGTAGGAGTTTTCCTATCTCTTTGGGGGGCATTGCTACGATGTGGTTCACGCGATTGCCACCCCGTTCTATCTCTTCGTTCAATCAGCTGGCCAGGAAGTTCGTGGAACAGTTCCGCATGCATGTTGCAAGGCCTAAGGACGTCAACACTTTGTCTAGTGTTACCCAAGCTCCAGGAGAAACTCTTAGACACTACTTGGAGAGATTCCATAAGGCCTGTATGGAAGTCACCAATCCTAATGATAACTCGATTCTGATGGCATTGATGAAAGGGATTGACCTTGATTCGGATTTTGGAAATTGGTTGGCAGGAAAACCTCCTGCGTCGTTGGATCGCTTCTACTCCAAAGCCGCCCAGTTCTTGAGGCGTGAGTATGCGAAACAGTCTAGGAAACAGGACGACGCAGGACCCAGTGGAGAGGGGATTCAAAGTAATGTGGCTGTTAAACAATCGGGAGAGAGTTCTGGGAAAGTGCAGCTAAATATCCAGAACAAACAATCACAACCGAAGAATAATGGGAATCGGAGCAGGAAGCGGGATCAGAACCGTGGGCCGAGGCGTAGGGCCCCTATGTTCGACAATTATACTTCGCTGAATACATCGTTGGAGAACGTATATCTACAAACTTGTAACGCCATGCAATACAAGAAGCCTACTCCGAAGCCGTCGTCGGAGAGACAGATTCAAACGGGCAAGTTTTGTAGATTTCACGACAGTTACGGCCACAATACCAACGAATGCAGACACTTGCAGGAGTTGATTGAGAAGTTGATCAGGGAAAGGAAGTTGGACCAGTTTGTACGGGCGCCGCAGTCTGGCGGTGCAGGTCCGTCAAACCAGAACAATCGGCAAAATCAGCCAAGGCAGGAAGAACCCGCTCGAACGGGCGGAAGGCTAGTGATAAACACCGTCAGTGGTGGTCCTCATCCGGCGAATAGGAGTTGGAAAGAGATGGAGTCATATGCTAGCTCGGTTAGGCATATGGATTTCGAATGTTGCAGTAGTTATGACGAACGGGCTCCGGCAAAACAACAAAAGACGATGACAGATGGCATCGTGTTCCAGAACCGTGATGCAGACAAGGTCGAAGCCCCGACTATTGACCCACTTGTTATATCCGCCCAGGTTGGTCCTGCTTGGATGAAGAGGATACTGGTGGATAGTGGGAGTTCAGTCAATATTTTGTTCAACAGAGCTTACGATCAGATGAAGATGGAAGCCAAAGATCTGAAGCCCTGTCAGTCCAGGATTCACGGCTTTGATGGAAGTACTAATATACCCACGGGGGTTGTGGAGTTACTCGTGGAGTTGGGGATCGGTGAGTGCATAAGAGTATGCATGTTACAATTTGTTGTTTTGGACATACATTCACCGTACAACGCGTTTCTGGGCCGACCGGCCCTTGCTGAATTTCTGGCGGCAATCGCCCCGTGGTGTTTGACTTTGAAATTTCCTACCGATTGTGGTATCGGTGTGATTCATGGAGATCAGGCTACTGGAAGAGCCTGTTATATTGCGGAGCTGCGAGAGGCGCAGCGAAGGGAGAAAGGGAAGGGCGTAGAGGAATCTCTCTGCGTCCGTTCTGCCGATGATTGACAATTGGCGCTTGGGCCTCGGCCCGGGCACCACAACCAATTCCAGAAAGACCTTGACCCAAGGGACAATGACAACAATGAGGAATCTACGGAAAGTCAGGCTTCTCCGGCTGAACTAACTATCAATGTCCCGATCGATGATGATGGCGATGATTCGAGAATGTTAAAAATTGGGTCTCAACTGAGCCAGGGGGCACAACAGGAATTGGTTGATTTCTCCGGGCGAATCTTGACGTGTTCGCCTGGACGCATTCTGACATGTGTGGGATCTCGCCGGATATCGCGAGCCACACTTTAAACATTGACCCGCGGTATATCCCGGTCAAACAGAAAAGGCATGGTATGGATCCAGAGAGATCTGCCGCCCTTAAGGAGGAGGTCGATAAGTTGAAAACAAATGGGTTCATTAGAGATGCTTTATACCCGGAGTGGGTGTCAAACCCGGTACTTGTCCGAAAACCGAACGGGAAATGGAGAACGTGTATCGATTATTCTGACTTGAATAAGGCTTGCCCGAAGGACAGTTTTCCACTTCCTCGAATCGATCAGCTTGTTGATTCAACCGCCGGACACGAATTGTTATCCTTTATGGATGCTTACTCGGGCTACAATCAAATACCCATGCATGTGCCCGACCAAGAACATACGAGCTTTGTGACTGATCTGGGACTATACTGCTACAAAGTCATGCCTTTTGGGTTAAAGAATGCCGGCGCAACCTATCAACGTTTGGTTAACCGGATGTTTTCCGACCAGATCGGGAAGACCATGGAAGTTTATGTAGATGACATGTTAGTAAAGTCACGGCATTCTGTTGATCACGTAAAGGACTTAGGATCAATGTTTGATATCCTCCGGAGATATGGGATGAAGCTCAATCCGCTAAAATGCCATTTTGGAGTTGCGTCCGGAAAATTCCTTGGGTTCATCGTCAACGCCCGAGGGATAGAGGCTAACCCTGAAAAGATTTGGGCCATCAGGAATCTTCAAACTCCAAGGACCATAAAACAGGTCTAGAGTCTCAATGGGAAAGTCGCAGCGTTGAGTAGGTTCATCTCGAAGTCAACTGACAAATGCATCCCTTTCTTCGATCTGATCCGAAAAGGGAAACGAAACTTTGAATGGACCGCAGAATGTGAAGGTGCGTTTCAGTCACTGCTTCAACATCTTTCTACACCGCCGATTCTTTCGAAGCCTGTTGATCACGAGCAATTATATCTTTACTTGGCGGTATCTGAAAGCGCAATAAGTGCAGCATTAGTCCGGGAGGAAGACCGAGTGCAAAAACCGGTATATTACGTAAGTAAACGGTTGACCGGAGCCGAGAGGAACTATCCTAAGCTGGAAAAGTTGGCATATTGCCTAGTCATTGCCTCGAGAAAGCTCCGTCCATATTTCCAGGCTCATCCTATCACCGTGTACACCGACCAGCCGTTACGACAGGTCCTCACGCGGCCTGAGACGTCTGGTAGGCTACTAAAATGGAATATCGAATTGAGCCAGTTTGACATTGCTTATACTCCGAGAAGGGCCATACATGGTCAAGTTCGAGCAGATTTCGTTGCTAAATTCACTGTACCCGAGGAATTACCTGAGAGTAGCGAACCTCCTAAACACATATGGAAGTTATATGCTGACGGAGCCTCCAATGAACGGTGTTCGGGAGCAGGGGTAGTGCTTGAAACCCCTGAAGGCCGATCTATATGCTACGCCCTAAAGTTCGAGTTCCGTGCAACTAATAATGAGGCTGAATATGAAGCTTTACTCACTGGGTTGAAGCTGGCCCACGACTTGAGAATTGTCGCTGTAGAGATTTATTGTGACTCTCAATTAATCGTATGCCAAGTCCGAGGTGAATATCAAGCTAAGGATCGAAGACTAGCTGCTTACTTATCTCGAGTCAGGGAAATTCTTGATCGTTTCGATTACTATGCCATTTTCTATATCCCCCGGGAGCACAATCAGAAGGCCGATTCGTTGGCGAAGTTGGCAAGTACGGGCGAAGCCCAACAGTTGGGGCTTGTTCCCGTTGAAACCCTACCTTCTCCGAGCATTGATCAAAGTGAGGTCAGCCATGCATTCGAGGCTACCACAAATAGGGAGTCGTGGATGACCCCCTATCTAGATTACATTGAACATGGGACACTGCCTGAGCGCAGGAGTGAGAAGAGGCAGGTCCTTCGAAAAGCCTCACGGTTTGTCATTCAAAACGGAACTATGTACAGAAAGGGGTATTCTGTCCCTCTACTCCGATGTATCGCACACGATGAAATCAAGCGAGTGTTACACGATGTACACGAGGGAGAATGTGGCGATCACACTGGGGGGCAGGCACTCGCCAAGAAGGTACTCCGATATGGATATTACTGACCTACCGTTAATCGAGATGCATCAGACTATGCCAGAAAATGTGACAAATGCCAGAAACATGCTCGGATTCCTAGAGCTCCACCTACCGAAATAACCCAAATGGTTAGCCCCTGGCCGTTCGCGGTATGGGGAATCGATATAATTGGAGCATTGCCTCTGGCCAAAGGTGGCACGAAATACGCCATCGTCGCGGTTGATTACTTCACTAAATGGGCTGAAGCTGAGCCTCTTGCAACGATTACAACAAAGAAAGTGATCAACTTCGTAGTGTGCAATATCATCTGCCAATTCGGTCTCCCGCATACTATCATCACCGATAATGGAGCCCAATTCGGCAATACCGAGTTCAAAAATTTCTGCCAACAATTTCGCATGCATAAGAAGTTTTCTGCAGCGGCACACCCTCAAGCAAATGGTCAGGTCGAAGCTGTTAATAAAGTTATAAAGTCCATACTGAAGAAGCGACTAGAAAAGGCCGGAGGCAAGTAGGTCGACGAACTCCCTATGGCGTTATGGGCCTATCGAACAACTCACAAAACTGCAACTGGTCACACTCCGTTTTCTCTATCGTATGGCTCAGAGGCCGTTATTCCAGTCGAATTGGAAGTGCGCTCTTATCGTGCGACGTATTATGATCCGAAGACAAATGCCATATTACTTGCTCAATCTCTGGATTTACTGGATGAGAGGCGTGAAGAGGCTGATTTGAGGGCAGCCGCATATCGGAGTCGAGTCGCCCGAATATTCAATGCCAAGGTCCGCCCGCGAACCTTTGAACTCGGCGATCTCGTGCTCAAAAGAGTTTATCCGGTTCCTTCGCACATGAAGCCAACTTGGGAAGGGCCGTACGTGATTTCACAAAAGCTCGGAGATGGCACGTTCAAATTATTGACCGTTGACGGTCTCACCTTACCGAGGGCTTGGAATAGCGAGAGTCTTTGTCGCTACTACACATGAAAGACTTTACTTTTTCTGCCAATTTGTTCTTTTGCATTTTATTCTAGCATTCCGAGATTTGAATTTGTAATAAGGCAACTGACTTTGCCATATTTTCTCGTTTCAGCAATAAAATGCCATCTCTTCGAGCCAAAGCTGTGATTTATTGAGTGTGACGTACAATATCATGACGCACGAAGAGCTAAGTTCCATCATGCGGTGGGATTTATTCAAATAGAGAGTGGCTGCGATATGACCAGTCACTCGCTAAGTGAAACCCGAGCTCGGGGGCAGGACACCATATGAACATTTACAGGGATTGATACACGACAATCCCTCCTTTAACTCCAAATTCCCAGAGTGTGAATTGGAGTATAAACGTTCAATAATTCATTCCCAGAGTGCGAACGGACTCCAACTTCCCAGAGCGCGAATTGGAGTATAAACATTAAACAATTCGTTCCCAGAGCGCGAGCGGACTCCAACTTCCCAGAGCGTGAATTGGAGTATAAACATTCAATAACTCGTTCCCAGAGTGCGAACGGACTCCAACTTCCCAGAGCGCGAATTGGAGTATAAACATTAAACAATTCGTTCCCAGAGCGCGAGCGGACTCCAACTTCCCAGAGCGTGAATTGGAGTATAAACATTCAATAATTCGTTCCCTGAGTGCGAACGGACTCCAAGTTCCCAAAGCATGAATTGGAGTATATGCATAAGTTACAGGTTCCCGGAGCGCGAACCGGAGCATCCGTGCTAACTCCAGATTCCTGAAGCGTGGGTTGGAGTACAAACATCAATTCCAGGTTCCTGAAGTGCGAACCCAAACATACATGTTTTATCCAAGTTCCCGGCGTGTGAATTGGAGCACGAACACCAAGTTAAAGTTCCCGTAGTGCGAACTGAAATGTTAATAATAACTACGAGTTCGTAGAGTGCGAGTTGGAATGTGAACATCATTTCCAAGTTCCCGGAGTGCGGACCGTGTTACAAGCATCGATAACTCTCGAGTTCCCGGAGTGCGAACCGAATTATCGATCTCAAATTATCTTAAGTCCCCAGAATGTGGACACGTGTTTAAAGTTTGCAATAAACGCACTCAGCCACCAAAACGCAAATGTTATTCCCCGAGACTAGGGGGCAAAAAAGCTAAGTGTTAATCGATAACCAAAGCGATACAATGTCCGAAGTTCGGTTATTCATCGATCACAACTTGCGACCAAGATTCTCAGACTTGGCGAATAAAAACGAACTCCACTTGACGGTAAAAACACCACAAGTGCACCGGACCGAAAACATAACGCTATAAACACTTAAGCACAAAAGGAATGGGAGTTGGAACAAATAAACTAAATTTTATTTCAACTAACTTAAGGCAAGGACTTACACGCAAATAAGTTCTTCCAAAAAAAGAATGCCTACTAGCAGGGGCCGAACCCGCATCTATACACGACCTACTAACAAAAAGCGAAAACAAGTTGATATCTACCAAAATATCTGCTGGGGGGGCCGGTCTATTCTTTCTTCCTTGGCTTCCTTATTAGCGGTTCGTCGTTAGAGTCACTAGGAACGGAAATCCTTCGTTTGGACGACCTCCTCACCGGTGGCTGCTCTTCGGCCGGGGGCATAATATCTACGTCCTCCTCAGAACTTGAGTTTAAATGAGGGCTCCCCGCCGGAGGATTAGGAGGGATCGGACCCGCAACGGAAGATGGAATAGTGTCACCACCGACACTACCGCTTTGCCCCTCAGCTTCTAATTCAGCGTGGATTTTGGCTAAAATTTCTTCATCTCGAGTTGATGGGGCCTGGCTGGGGGCAACTCCGGTCTGCACGAAAGAGCTGGAGGCTGGCGGGAGCTCACTGATGATAAATGGCAAGTCCGTAGAGAAGTCTCCCTGTTGACCGAGTAGTTCGCTCACCATTTGTTCGTCAAGAGACAAAGAGCTTTCCTGCGCCGCTCCGGTAGACGCTGTCGTTGTCACGACAGTCGTTTCAGTAGTAATAGCCTTCTGCCCTTGGCTCGGCTCCTGGGTCGAAGACACCGGGGTAGTCCTGGTCACTGGATAAAGAAGAGAAGGGGTTAAGAACAATTACTTCGAAACGAGAGTTTTAGCGAAAATGCACTTGAAATCTGTTCAGAATACCTTCCTCAGTTCGGCTTGCTGATGGTGGGACGACTTCGGAGACGTTCTCGCGAATCAGTGATAACCGCGGTTGCTCTGGGTCGTAAGCAGGAACGGTCTGTGAGCTAACCGCAGATACAGGCTCAGACGGAGGCGGGGCGGTGATTTCAAGAGCGGTGGCACGATGCTCAACGCCTGACCCTTCTCCGGCCTCCAAAGATCGACCACCAACCATCTCTTTCTTATGAGCGATCATAGCATCATGGAGAACCTTCTTTTCCTCATCTGTTAGCAACCGGTTTTCGAGCTCGAATCGGTCGACCGATTCGTCCGGGTGCGCTTCCTCTTACCCCTCAACCAATCGTTCCCAAGCACTGCAGAGATGCACTGGGTAGTCCTGAAGCCAGGTCAAGTTTCTGTGCTTCAATACATTGGCATTGTAGGTGATAAGAAGATCTTCAATGTCGGCCTCTAGCCTGGCCTCGGCCTGCTGAACTTTCTCCTCAATCTCCGC
The DNA here is from genome assembly GCA_030765085.1 of Allium cepa. NCBI lineage: Eukaryota > Viridiplantae > Streptophyta > Magnoliopsida > Asparagales > Amaryllidaceae > Allium > Allium cepa. Next base: position 354,615,664 of record CM060937.1, on the reverse strand, counting down.
CTCGACCGCTTGAACTTTGGCCACTGCCTCATCCCGTTCGGTCCGGAGTATCACCGCTTGTTCGCACGCCTCCTGGGCTGCATTGTTTGCATCGTCCCTATCCTTGGCGATTTCGGCGAATTTGGATTTGAGCTCATTTAGCTCCTTTAGCGCCGCATCCCTCTCGGCATTGACCAGAGTATTCCGATGGCCCATGTCCTCTACCGTGGTGTAATGCTCGCGCTTCATTCTATCCATCGTAAGTTGGGCTTCATCGGCCTTTTTGATGGCTTCCATCTCTGATTTTTTGGAAGATTCGGCCTCGGTGTTAAGCACCTCAATAATATGACTCTTCTGGGCCAACTCCGCCTGTAACTTTTCGTTGGCGGCCCACGCTCAAAGGCCAGCTCCGATGCCTTCTCCGCCGCTTTAAACCATACTTTATACTGAGCGTAGAAGTCGTGCACATAGTCATGCACCACCTGCTCCGCCGATGGAGGGATTCTTTTCAAGTGTGGGGGAAAAATGTGGTTGTCAAAGCAAATAGTTGGGAAGTCTTTTTTCAACTGAGCAAGCCTGAGCGCCCCTTCACCCGAAATTCCCACAGGAGGCTGTTCCGCAACTACGGCGGTCGATGCCTCGCTTCTGGAGCGGTGAGATTCATGCCTAAAAGATTGGGAAGTGGACGTATGACGTGAAGGCTCAGAGGGGCGAGGAACGTGGGCCGGAGGTTGTACGGGATCTCTGGGAGGAAGAGGAGTACGCGATCGGGATCGACGCTTATAACCCCTATCTGTGTCATATCTTTCACGGCTCGAATATCCGGAGTATTCCTGATCATAGTCCCCATCTCCTTCCCGTCTGCGCGAGTCACGATACGATGGTTTCCGAGCATGTCGCAGACTCCCTAGCATCGAACCGCGCCTGGACATGGTACCTACACGGCAAAGAAGAGAACAGAGTTAGTGGTTTCTCGAAGCCGATGACCTGAGACTTAGGACTATGTAGTGTCGTGAAATGTGTATGAATATGCATTTCCCCCGACCAACCCGAAGTGTCAACTGAGCTAGTAATAAAAGGCTCGCTCAATTCAAGAGTACGATGAAACTCCTCCAACCCGGCGTCATGCTAAAAAGACACATCATCCAGGATTGGAAGGTCGGTAAGCCCTTCGTAAAGACTTTCGATTCGCGGAGGAGACATCTCCGAAATTCTAACTCCGGGGGAGGATCGGGCTGTGACAACCGACTTCCATCTCCCCTTCTTAGTTGGTGTGACGACGGCCGCCTTGCCTTTTCTTTGCTCTTCAACATCTTGAGCCACGTCTGTAGGCTCCAACAACGGCTCGTCATCAGTGTGAGTTCTTTCGGAATCAACTTCCTCGGCTATGATGACTTTGGGCCTCTTGTGCTTGGCATGTTTTTTCGGAACAATTCTTTGCACCCCGTCGAATATTATACTCTGCCATCGTTCGATTAATCGACAGGCCCGGAGATTCCTATCCATCAATAACACGTCGATATCCCTGTCGACGCTCAGGATCTCTCGAAGCACTCGTACTATCTCCTTAAAGTTTTCACCGTCGGGGCGCTGGATCATCGCTGTACAGAAGAAAAATATATAAGTCACACTTCGACGGCAATCGCCTTAGTAATTGTTTGGAAACTCGGCTATACTCACGTCTAAATAACCATCGCCTTGCGAAGCCCGGAGGACATCTGACGTAGAACCATTCCGTCCTGTAATAGCTTAACCTAGTCCAGGACCCGGTGACCACCTGACAATTCCGTACTGCCTCCAAGAATGTAAAAGATGGGTAATCGTTTCGAGTTTTGAAGTTAAACAAGTATCTGATTTCAGTCGGGGCCGGTGGTCTGTGAAGATATTCCATAAAGATGATGAACAGGCTGTTCACCGAAGCATACCCGTTCGGGTGAAGTTGGGATGGCGCGATTCCCAAAAAAGATAGCACTTCTCTTATATATTCATTGAATGGAGGAAGCGTCCCTGCCGCGCACGCATGGCGATTGAATGCGGTATACCCCTCCGGCGGATTGTGTGGTTTGTCGTTTGGCCCCGGTAGTAACACGTCGTCTAGTGACAAACCGTGCCTCAGGCATATCCTCCCCAGCATATCTTCGGAAATATGAGATGGGATGGAATCTGATGGATTAGCAATGAATGACGCGTTGGGAAGTTCATCCGGCGCTGGGCCGATAATTTCAGGATCAATGTCCGGGACCTCTAACCTCGGGGGAACTATACTCTGAGTATCTTGTGGGGTTTCCTGCTGATGCGAACTCGAAGGCTCCATAACTGACTAACTCATGAGAAACCATCATTAGATGACAAGGGGCCCGTGAATTCCCCAGTGTATAGTGTATGAATGTGTGTTGTGCGGTACTGTGCATTACTTGGATGAATATCGCAGAATTAAAGAAAACACGCAAACGACAAAGCTACAAAGCCCAGTTGTGATGACCGTCGTCGCTGACCGTCATCGCAAAACCCTTCGCATAAGGAAAATTGATTCAAATAAAAATTGTTATTGTTTCGTCAACGAGCTTCGAAAGGTGGTCAAGTATGCAGTTTAACATGTCCAAATATGCAGGAGTGAAGCTCGTCGGAATTATGCTCAGAAAATATCAAACATTGATATCCACTATATGGAGTTTCGAACCGATCACAAGTGACTTGTTCGAACCCATCACCGTGCCACTTCGAACCAATCCAAAGGAGCGAGCTTCTAATCGATAGCCAGGCGCCGAGCTCGAATCGATCAGTGGGGGATAACTTCGAATCGATCCTTGGTTAATTAGTTCGTACCGATCAGGGAAGCCTCAACTTAACATCGATCGAGTTCGAATCGATACCTTTCGTATCGGTCATGAATGATTGTTTCGTATCGATGCGAAGTTGAAAGCCTCGGACCAATCAACGGCTGCTCCTCGTATCGGTCGTTGTGCGTCGATACGATTCAGCACCATGGTTAACTTGGTGCGAACTGCGCCCCCTCCAAGGGAAATCACAAGGATCGATTCAAAATCTGAAAGAGAATGATGCTGCCCCCCCCCCCCCCCCCCCCATCGATTCGAACACGAATCCCTGCGTTGGTTCAAAATCCCTCCAAAAGCCAGATCTGGATTTACCAAATCCCCAGAAAGGCCGATCGATGAAGGAATGATAGGTTCGAGGTAGCCTTGCCATGTGGATTCGAGGTTAGTCACCTGGTTTGGATGATTGGTTTGAAGGATTGAAGATTTGGATCTCAAATGATTCGAATACAAAACGCAGTGCCCTCCTCTTAAGAAGCTTTGAGACGATGCGGAAAATCGGTAAAAAAGTGAAAAGTGAAAAATGCCGAGGTCCTTGCTATTTATATGGGGGGTTGAAGATGACCAGGTCGATTCGCGTTTCGGTAAACTTGACCGATTACAACAGGTCAGAATGCAGAACCGGTTCGAAATCTACTTTCGAACCCATATGTTTGAGGCTCCATCGGTGTGAAGCACACGGCCCACTGCCGCGAACGAGAGTTTCGTACCCATCCAAGTCATCGATTCGAAGATCAGTTTCGAACTCACCATTGCATAGGCGTACGCCACCCATATGGATGTTGACTTCGAATCCATCAGAGCTCACACCCATCAGTTCGAAATGTCACAATCACGCAACGCAGAGTCGTTTCCTTCAACCTTCTGCATCGGTTCAGGAGAGGATCGATACGAAGGAACCTTCCAAAACAACCATCAAGCGTTGTCTCAATTCAACTTTCAAAATCGGTTCAGGAGAGAATCAATACGAAGTTCAATAGCAAACAAAACTAACAATCGATTTTAAACATTTACAGGGATCAAACACTTGTCCTGTTACAAATGCAACAGCCAACGGCTAAGCACTATTATACAGCAATCAATCATGTCAACACAAGGTTACAACAATACAGCATACGAGTTTCAACAAAAAAGAGAGAGCAATGATTGTTCAGAGAAATTGCAGCTGTTCAAAGCACGTCATGTTCCCACAAGACGTACTTTGGGGGGCAAAATGTTATCCCGCTTTTTGGCAAAGCCGCGATACCAAAAGATCGATCAGAAACGGAGAACGGTTCGTCTCAGAGACCTGCCATACTTCGTCTCGCTATGGATATCACTGAATTTTGTCCAAGTCCAGCTTGAGCCACAATTGATGGGACACGGCAAGAAAGACCATAGGAATCAATGCCCCAAGTTTCAAGTCAATCCGAGTTCATACGCTCAAATTATGGTCGATTCAACTTGAAAGAAAGGGCCTGAGATTCGAACCCATGAGGTTCGAAACCATCACCTTTGAACCCATCAGGTTCGAAACCATCACCTTCGAACCCATCAGGTTCGAATCTACCAGGTTCATAACAATGGGCCTCGAAACCATCGGAGAGTAGCTATTTCGAACCCACCACAAAGCCTTGTTCGAATCCAAACAAGCATCCTTGTTCGATTTCATCATAAGACGTTGTTCGAACCCAAACATGGAACCTCGTTCGAAACCATCTGTGATGCCAAGTTCGAACCCATCCTGTGTAGCCTCATTCGAATCCACTGGGTCGACCAATCATGATGACGTGTCTTCCATCGGTTCGAATTCGCCGAGATTTATGGAGTCGAAGCGGTCAACTCGGAGTGAAGACCGGGTTGGTTCGAAGTTTGCGCTCCACGTCGCCACGAAGACACGTGCCATGATGGGTTCGAAACCATCGGTTCGAAAGCATGGTTTCGAACCAAACAGCCATGCAATGAACCCTATTTCGAATCCATCATATCTCCCAATCTACTGATCCAAATGCCATGAAATTTTCACAGAAGCTTGCACACATGTTGATGAATGTCCATGCCAAATTTCACCTCGATTGGATGAATTCTTGATCGGTTCGAATGGAGTTCGAATCGATGCCAAAGTGGGCCCAAACTTCCTGAGACCGTGCATGTGGGCCCCCTCACGTGCCAGAAGTGGTCTCCCGAGTTTTCAGCGAAATATCAGCAGCCTACGCCTATAAATAGAGCCCCAGGGCCAACAGAGAAGGGACTTTGGATTCTGAAGCATCCAGACTCTGCCGGATTGAGATCTCCATCATTTGATATCATAAACTTGCTGTTAAATTTGAATTCTTGACTGTAATTCGTTGTTGTTTGCTGTACCGACTTGTAATCATCGAAAGAAAGTCAATAAAAGTATAAAAACTTCACAGTGGACGTAGGCAATACGCCGAACCACTATAAACTGCTTGTCTACGCGTTTATTTACATGCTATTTGGATTTTTTGTTAGATAATCCTCTGTTTTAATTTGCACTCTTCATTTATTATCTCTTCAAAAACTTCCGACGAGTGTTGTGCCCAATTTTGGAGCAAACAGTACAACAGAAGTCTCCATACATAGAAGTCTACTAATGCAAGAGCTGAATGGGAACAACAGACTGAAAAAGATAAAATTAGAAAATTAGATAATCTCCAGCGATTCCAATTTCCAGAAAGTGGAAATCCAGATCTGTGAATACTCAGGCTGACCCGAGCATAAATAAAAATACAAACACTGGAGTCAGGACATATATACTTATACAATGTAAACCAACTCAAGTGAACTGTGGTAAAGGTACAAGTAACTTAGAAGATGCTTGGGGCCGCCCATCCTATAAGGATCCGTTAAACTATTTACTATGTAGTAATATTACGTTATTATAATAATGTCTATCAATAAAATAAACTTGCTTTAAAATAGCTTTAAGGAGTGACCCAATATTCCCTTAACACAAATAATGCCAATAGTCTATACAGTACCTGCATATCTCCTGATCGAGAGACTATGAGAAGATACTGCATAGGTACGACACAAATAGAAACTCGTAGTAAAGGCTCGATATGGTAGGTGATACGGCACACAAGCCAATGCCAGGGTAGACATACCAATTACGACACTCGGGCTCGTGGTAACGCAATAGCCACATACGCCCACCTCTGAACACATTCCCAAAATCCGAGGGGCGCCCAAACAATCACAAAAGCAATAGAATGGTATCGAAGAAATGCGTCCGACCAGAGGAGCTACCCCTTTTGGCCCGAGACCGCTCCAGTTTCCGCCATCTTATGCCAACTCACGGGAGTTGCGTCCATGTAATATACCTCAAGAACGTCGCCACCATCCGACTTCGTTCTGGAATCTCCACCGCGTACACGGTTGTCAAAGTGGTTTTTGATATCGACAGGGAGTATGCCTATATCCGATCCCGGTCTCTTTGCCAACCAATCGTTATTATAACCCGTGGTAATAACTTTAGAATAATATTTTATACGTCAAAATAAAATATCATTTCAATCCAAATCTTTATCAAAATAAAGATTAAATCGTTTCCAAACCATTTCAATACATCAACATGCCATATCTTTCAAATTCAAATATTTATAAAAATAAATATCAAGTCATTTCCAAACATTTCAATATATTATATTATCATATCCTTTCAAAACTTCCATTCAAATCATTTTAATACGTAAATATCATATCTTTCAGAACTTCAATTTCAAATCATTTTAATATCAAAATATCATATCTTTCAGAACTTCATTTTTCAAATTATTTAATACCAAAATATCATATCTTTCAGAACTTCATTTTCAAATCAGTTAAAATCAAAATATCATATCTTTCAAAATTTTATTTTCAAATCATCATATAAGTTCAAATCCAAATATTTAACTTTGAATACATTCTAAATTCAAGATAACATTCATTTATTATCCTTTCAAATCACCTTTAAATAGTCTATATTCCAATTAAATTAACTCATTTAAACCATTTAATAGTGAAGTTATTATTCTTTCAAGTCAAGTATTCAAATTTCAAAGTTTCGAATCATTCTGAGCTCGTTTACTATGTCAAAAACCATAAATATTTAAAATTTCAACCTTTCGCTGCATTTAGAAAAAGCTGTTATAAGTTACACTTGAAAACATTTTAATTCAGCAAAGACAACACTTAAAAACTGCTATTAAAACTCAGTTTTAGTTAAATTTTTGTTCAAAACAGCAAAGAAGCATTTCCAGAAATGTCGTAATAGCTCAGGTTTCAAAACAAGGGTTTTAATTCATTTTAGCAAAGACAACGGCCAACTACAGCATTTACGAAAATGCTATAATAGACCTGAGTTAAGTTTTTAGCCTATTAGTTCAACTACAGCAACTACAGCATTTTAGAAATGCTATAATAGCTCTTTTAGTTCATTTCCAAAAACCATAGCACTTCTGAATGCTATTAAAAGTGATTTTCAGATTTTATTGTATTTCCAGCAATTAATAAACTTCATTTTAAACCCTTTAAACATTATAAAAATCATAATTTAACAATCAAAAATGTTCATTAACATATTATTTAACATATTATTTTTATAAAATAAATTTCTTATAATTAAATCCAATTCCAACAAATTACTTAATAAATTCAAGCGTAAAAGTTTCTAGCCTTCACATTTTTAATAAACAAACTTAACACTTAAATTTTTTTATCACCATTTTTACAAATATAAATTAATTTCCATTTTTATTTATTTATATAACTCAAATTTCTTTTTTAAACCAAAAAACCAAATTTCCGGACTTAAGTTATATTTCAGTAATTCAATTTAACCATTTATTTATTTAACATTTTCCACTTATAGAAAAATCATAAATCCTTTATTTAAAACACTTTAAAATCTATTTAAACCAAATTATCATAAATTTACATTTCAAACCACTTAAAATTTTATTTATATAACTCAAAGGTCATTTTAAAAGCCAAAGTCCAAATTTCCAAATTTAAGTTATATTTCAAAAATTCAATTTAATTATTCAACATTTTTAACTTACAGAAAAATCAAAATTTCTTCATTTAAAACATATAAAATCTATTTTAAATCAAATTTTCATAATTTTACACTTTTAAAAATATTTAAAATATTCAAATTACTTTATAAAATAACCACGGGCTTGTATATAGTTTTCTAACCTAGGTCAAGTGATACAGATATATATCATTTCAATCCGCAATTTAAAAAGAAATATCTTGGTTCTATCATTTCGAACCCGAAGTTCCAAGTCAAAATAAAATAAATAAAAACTGTTTAGGCCTATATTTCAGCAATAACGATTTTTTCCTATTCTAAAGTCCGTTCGGGTATGCATCATTTCAACCCATACTGATTTCTAATCTACAGGGAACTTACGGTGTGAACAAATATAAATGAACAGTTAACAACATATAATAGTAATAGATGAGATGATAGGTACATTAACAAGTTTAACATCATAAATAAATAATCACAGGCAGTTATACATCATATATAATTCTACACATTCAATTGTTGTCGCTTCACAATTGCATAAGTATAATATGTCGTGTGAGAATTACTCACCTTTTTGTGCTGCAGTTATCAATTCAAATGACACAAACGGATACCCGAAAGCACTATGACACAACGATGGATTCAAGTGGATGAGAACCAATCTAATGATCTTGTCACAACCCATAAAAAAACCAAAATAAAGTTATAATTCAAAACAACATTGAATTGAAAAGTAATATGATTACACAACTTTTTGCCTTGCTTTCTACACTTGCTAGCACAACTTAGGGGATGTTTTGGTTCAGTTTTGGACATGGTTTGGGTCTGGTTTGGACCAAGGGATGCACGGCTACAAGCTAGAGATGAGGGGGAAGTTACAACATAGGCATGTGAAGAGTTTTATGCAATATGGTGGAGTTTTGGTTCATCTTTGGCTCGGCCTACAAGCTCCTAGGCTCGGCCATGACTTGCTACAGGTCTGGACAAAGGAGATGGTGATGTGTAGTGGTGGTAGCAAGGTGGTGGTGGCGGCTAGAGGTGGTGGTGGTGGTGAATAATGAAGTGGTGAAACCAGGTGGCTCAAACTAGCATAGTTTTAAGGGAATTAACATAGTTTTTTTTATGGAATTTCTCTTCATAGATGGTGTGGCTTAGTTCAGACCTGAGGAGTAGGTGGTGATGATGGCAGGGAAGAGATGTAGGCGGTGGTGGCTGTGGCTATGGAGTGGAGGCCAATCAAAAAAGGCAAGAAAACAAGGCAAAAAATAGAAAAAAGAAGAAGAAAAAAAATAGAAAAAGATAGAAAAGAAGAGGAGGCCATTACCATTTCTTTTTGCCGTGCAAATGAGATGAAGAATGATGGTTTATCACGTGAATTGCAAGTAAAAACTCATGGCTAAAGATGGTAGTGTACGGCCAAAGAGAAATTGAGAAGTCATGAGCAAATGAAAGGTCATGGTACATGAAAAGTCTTAGTTTTTCAAAGTTAAGTCTCTTCAATTTCCTTTTCTTTAAATCAAATAAAAAACTAAAAATAAGTAAATGAATTGCAAAAATGAAAATAAAAAGAAAATAAATAAATAAATTTAGGAAATTAGAAAAAGAATTAAAGAAATTGATTAAAATTTGAAAACAAGGTTCAAAAATTACAAATAAATCATCACAAGCTTTAGAAAAATATATACCTCATTTAAAAATATTATAAAATAAAATTTTGAAATAAAATACATCATTTATCATTTCTGAAAGGAAATAAGTAATTAAACTAGAGAAAATAGAAAAAGAACTAAAGAAATTGTTTGAAATGGCAAACAAGACATGAAAATTTCAATCAAATTACCATTACCTCTAGAAAAATTTCTATTTCACTTTAAAAAAAATAAAAAGTCAAATAAATAAATAAATGAGGAACATAATAAAGTGGGAATGAGAACAAAATGAGTTCTTGAGAAAATAGAAAAATAAATAAAGAATTTCTTTAATTAGTTGAAACTGGAAATTAGAAACGGTAAACAAAATACAACTGACACTGGAAAATGTCAATTACACTTTTAAAAATGTTTAAAACCAAAATATATACATAACGTGTTATTTTACCCATATAAATATAAATTAGAACATTACATGACCAAATAAAATATTATTTATATAATTTAAAACAAACAATTTTGTTAAATACAGCAAATTTCACACAATATTTAAAAAGACATAACTTTCACATTATAAATCAGATTTCAACGAAACGAAAAGCAGTGTTCTTAAAATTTTATTTACTTTCATAATAAAAGATAAAATTTACATTTTCAAACTTTCAATTTTTTTAAGTTAAAAGTCAAAGTTGACTAAAATTCATTATTTTGGAAACTATTCTATTTAGTCGTGTTTGGAATGATAATTCATATTAAAATCAAAGTTTATATTTGAAATTACAAAATATCTAAATTAAATAAATAAAATAAAGAAAAATCAAAATTCAATTAAAATAATTACAAAATACAGGGTTGTTACATATATATACGTATATGTATGTTTATATATGTGTATAAATAGCTTGCATATATAAGTAAAATTCTAATTATTTAGTAAATATTAAAATAATTTTTATATATATACACATAATGAAAAGGTTTTTAATTATAAACAAATATATATTTGTATATATATGTATTACAAAGACAAAATAATTTCTTTATATATATAAGCATATTTATAATATCTATATATATATATATATGTATATATATGTATATATATATTTGTATATATTAATAAAATTAATTTTTTTTTTAAATTTTAAACACTTCGTATCATATGTACAATATGGAAAATTTATGTTATATTAAAAATATAAAAATTAATTAATTAGTCGAAAAATAATAAAATATTAACAAAAATATTTTGAGACATATTATTCAAATTTTAAATTTTTTGAAAATCTAGCATGATATTTTGAGGTTTTGAAAATTTTCCATAATTTTTCTTGGTCAAAATTTATGTTTGTTAATTAATTATTTTTGATCTTTTATTATAATAAATTTTAAAAAATATAATTTATTTTGAAATTCATATTTTCAAGCTGATATTTCAATGCATGATGAAATAGTTCTATGAAATTTAAAAGTTAATTTTAGAAACATATTTTATTTTATATGAATTATTTAGATAGTGTATTGATTTTAATAATATTAAATAATAGTAAAAAATTATTTAAAAATAATTTACAACTATCAAAAACTATAATTAATGTAAATACACACATATATTATGCATGTTGATTTACTAGGATGAAATAATGTTATTTTTAAATACAGACCATATACTTATAATCAAATGACATATTAATATGTATATATTAACTAAAAAATAATTATTATTATAAATAAAATATTTGGCTATGTATATCTGATCAATATGTAAAAAAAATGTTTTATTAAACGAATACATACGTGTAACCAATCTAGTATGTGGCAACATCAGCACATATAAGAATCGTCACCTGACTAATAATGTAATAATAATATACATGAATATTAAAATATTGTTCAGAAATTATAAACCATAAAATACAGTAGAAACATACCTAAAACTGATGCCCTGAATCACATATAGTAATGATGAACTCTCTCTCCATTGAAAGCTTTTCGATTCAGCGGACTCCTAATCCTTGAACCGTAGCCTTTGACTATCAAATAGTAATTGTATTTTAAATCTATTTGAGTTAGATTTGCTTGAGCTCGTATAGAATGTAATCGGCAAGAAATGGAGTGGATAGTGGAAGCTAAAAAAAAGATCTTAAATAATTAGGTTAGAGGTCTTTAAATAGTGGACGAAAGAGAGAAAGTTACAGATCATATCTCATACCAATTCTCACTAAATCTAAGCCAAGCATTTTTAACCCCTCTAATCTATTTTTAGCTACCCTCCATAGCCCTTGTAACAAAATTATCAACCAATCATCATGGGATAATACCCCATTTAAGCCCAAATGAATATTATTAATTAAATCTAATTTGATTGCTTATCGTTATCATATGTTAATCGATATATTTATAACTATTATAGATATATTTAATAATATTTATCCCTCAAATAATATTCAAAATTTTATAATTATTATTTTATATATTAATTAATTTTATTAATTTTATAATAATTATAAACTAATTAAATCATATAGTCTATAGAGAATCCATCATTCCGATTGTGTGACTCGCCAACCGTAAATTGGGTCGACGATCAAAATTGAACTATTCGAACGCTAATGTTCATACATCATGAAATACCCCCACACCCCTTAATATACCCAAAAAGGGCACATTAAAGGATGTGGTGTGTTGTAGGTATAGTTAAAGCATCACAGAGACTAAGATTCACAAGACAAATAAGTAAAATACAGCGGAAACATTTAAATAATAATTTATCATTCAAAATTAAACTTCATCTCAAAATAATTCATAAAAACATAACATGTCTCAGTAACTTAAAATCTCCCATGTCTCATGAAAATACATATCAGTCTTATATAATCAGAGTACAATAGTAATAATAATAATAATAATAGTAATCCCTCTCACAATTGCAAGTCCATCATAAGCCAAATGAAAAGATGAAAAGAAGAAAAATACATCTGAAACGAGAGAACTCTCGGAATGAATCTCCAAGCAACCTGAATCTACTCAACTCTGGTAGCCTATTGGGAGAAAAAAGGGAAAATAGAGGAGTGAGTCAGACAATAAGTCTGGTGAGTGAAAGTAACTACTAGCATTTCTAAGCAAGACAAAGATAATAGACTAAACAATAGTTCTGGCTTGAAAGGAAAATACGAAAAAGATAAAACTCGGATGAAATACTATTTCTGATTTTATTAGACTGTTTGCTTTGATTGTTTGACTTGATTATTTGCACTTTTCTTAAACTGCTGTGACTAGGCTGAAACCCTAATCTTATCTCAACTACTAATTTAATTAGGTCGAAATCCTAATTCTACCCTTCGTTCGGCCTGTATACTTTGTTGTGCCACTGTGGACCAACCATGTTGGTTACAGCAAAAAGACACCTCTTTAGCACTTAGGACACAGTAGAGAATTATTTACCCTAATCAATGTCGCACGCTCGGTCATCGCCTGTACACACTAACTGTTGCTCCCTTATTTACCCTAATCAGCATAACCGTGCCCAGCATCACCTAACTGCGATGAGATCATCAGCCCTAGACCTGAAAGAGAATGCTGCCCAGCCTTACCTAACAGTACTGTGAGACCATCAGTCCTGGATCTGAAAGGGCATACTGCCAGTACTGGTCCTAAAAACAATCTTCTAGTTTTGCTCCCCTTGCCTAAATCTATAGAATTGAGCATCTATCTATTGGCCACTTATTTACCCTAATCATCATAAGCGTGTCCTAGCCTCACCTACTATTGTGAGACCATTAGTTCTTGATCTGAAAGGGAAAGCTGCCGGTATGGGTGAATACTTCTATATTTTCTTATTAACTTAATCTATGTTTTAAAATAAGCCTCTTCTGTTATTTCTGCTATATTTGCTTATTAACTTAATCTAATATCTAAGTTTTAAAATAAGCTTCTTCTATTATCTCTTTCTTTCTAATTATAACCTGTGCTATAACTATTACTCTTCTATTTTCTCTTTTCTCTTTTTAGTTATAACCACCGGTTATAATCATGTTAGCAAATACCTTAAATTTGCCAATTTCAGTCCATCTCTATTTTATTTCAGTTTTTCTTATTTTACATCCGACTTTTGTAAATTTAATGTTTTTCTATTTCAATCCATATTTGCAAATTCTTCTCCTTTTAATTTATTCGCGTAAAAAGGTATTAAATCTCTATAAAAAGAAACTAACATTTACAGCCTAAATTCTAACTTAAAATAGATGTATATAACTATAAATAGCTGTAAATAACTATGAATAATTATGAATAATTGAATAAAATAGCTGAATAAAATAGACTGAAAAGAACTTCTAAAATTTAATTAAAAACTAACTGTAAATAACTTATATAAAAAGTGTCAAAATTGTAGAAAAACTACAATTATTGAGAAGCCTATTATTTTAAATTGCTTAAAAATCTAAAATAATTACAAAAGCCTCACTTGTGGTCCTTAGATCTAATCCTTTGCCTTTCCAGATCCATTACTAGGGCGTAGAATACTTTTATTAAAAAGATCTACTCCCTAGAAAAAAAATTCTATTTAAAGTTCAGCCTCAGGCAATGAACCTAATTAGGAGAAAATCCGAATAAGAAAAAATAACTAGGTCTAGGGTTCCATTTATAATGTGGCTTAGGGATCTTAGACCATTGGACTTGAAGATTGAATTTGGTACAAGCACATCATAGGCTCACTAGAAACTATCGGTTGCAGCTACAGACGCATAGGATCGCTAAAAAATCGAATCATGGCGTGTTTGCTCATACCTGGATGATTCTACATCCATTAACAAAGGCGTGTCGACCTAGGTTCCTTGGGGGTCGACCTATAAGTCAACCTGACCATGGCATGGGTCGTCCTATGCCTTTATAATATATATATTTTTTCAGTTTTAGTTTATAAAATTCTGAATTCTTGTTTCTCTCATAACTTCTCCTTACTGACTCGGATTTCGACAAGTTATATATGGGAACTGATCAGAAAATTGCCACGGACCCAATGGGGCAACTCCAATAACTCGATTCTAAAAATTTCACAAACTTATTTTATTGTTTAATTAATTCGTTAATTAATTATTACAGCTCAAATTTTGGGTTGTTACATTCTCCCCTCCTTGAAGGATTTCATCCTCAAAATCTCCAAGGACAGTAGAATGATATAAATATTTTTATCTAAATTCTACAACCATGCATTCAACCATCATCTATTACATCCGTTGTCCTTAAGCTTTCTAATGCAACTTATGTTATATGCAATAGTGTAGTGTCAATGTCCCTAACTATGCAAAAGATTAGGCGGTCTACTGATTTAGTTGACCTTCTTTTTATGCGATTATGTCTGTGCCATGTATCCAAATGAATGTAAATTTCCTAACGATAACTGATAGTTCTACATGCGTTGCACAATCATCATCCAAATGCAACAATCATATGATAATCACTCATTCATAGAAACCATGGAATATAAATAAAAATGCAAGTGCATGCACATCCATATGCATATGCTTTAGTAACTTAGTTAGGCCAATCCCTAAGAGATAATAGTGCCTAGTGTGTGTGTGTGTACGTCATTAGCATCCACCAGCAAACACTTGAAACCATTAGCGCCCAATATACATAACATGTTCTATTAACATGTTTACATTCATTCCTACCATTCATAGGTTAAATCCTAAGATCTACCCTCCAAAGGATACTAAACGAAAGAACCTATTCAAAACTAAAGATGGAAATAGGAAATTCAAAACATACCATCGAAAAGATGCAGATAAGTGGTACGTATTCTCTCCTCATCCTTCCATGTAGCATCCTCAATACTATCATCCCACTGCACCTTAATCAAAGGGACTTCCTTATTCCTAAGCTTCTTGATATCATGCCCAACGATCTTGGTAGGAATGCAATGAACTGATGCTTCTCCCTCCACTTCAACTTCCTCAAGTTGGCAAGGTTCCACTACCTCTGTTGAATCAAGTAAGCACTTTTTGAAGTACGAAATGTGAAAAACATCATGAACTCCCACAAGCCTCTTTGGTAGCTTTATCCGATATGCCATCTTCCCTACTCTTTCCATAATGGTGAACGGTCCTACAAATCTGGGAACAAGTTTCACACTTGAATCAAACCTTACTACCTTTCTTAGCGGAGATACCTTAATGAAAACCAAGTCTCCTACCTCAAACTAAATATCCCTTCTCCGCTTATCTACATAGGATTTCCGCCTTTCTTCGATCGTCTTCATTCTTCTTCTAATCAAAACAAACATTTCCGAAGTCTCTCTAACCATGTAGGGACCAAGTAGTAATCTTTCTGTAGATTCCAACCAACATGAAGGCGACTTGCAAGGTCTTCCATAAAGGGCTTCAAAAGGATCCATCCCAATGCTAGTTTGAAAACTATTGTTATATGCGAACTCCACTAAAGGAAGGTGATTTTCCTAAGTTCCTCCAAAATCTAGAATTCACATCCTCAAAAAAACTCTATTAACTCTCTCCGTTTGGCCATCCATATGAGGGTGATAGGCCGTGCTCAATCTAAGTTGTCCCCCTAAAGCCGCTTGCAAGCTCCTCCAAAACTCGCTAGTAAAAATAAAGCCTTTGTTGCTCACTATGCTAGAGGGAACTCCATGAATTCAAACTATTTCACGAATGTATATGGATGCCAAATAAGGTGCTAACCTCTTACTCTTGACCGGAATGAAGTGGGTGCTCTAAGTCAAACGATCTACAATCACCCAAATACTGGTATTCCCATCCTAGATCGGGGTAAACCATCTATGACGTCCATCGAAACACTATCCCACTTCCATTCTGGTACATACAATGGTTGAAGCAATTCGCCAAGCCTCTACTGCTCCGCCTTAACCCTTTGGCACACAAGACACTTAGCCATAAACTTTACTACATCCTTCTCCACTCCACTCCAATAAAACACTCTCTTCATGTCCTTATACACCTAATCACCACTCGGATGAATAGTCATCCGAGAATGGTGTGCCTCTGCTAGAACTGCTCTCATCAAATCACCAGTGCGATGAACACAAAGTCTTCCATCTCTCCTTAGCCACACTTTACCATCGATGGAATAGCGTTGGAGATGCCTAGAGACCCCTCCTCTACTAATCCTATCTAGAATATCCACAAGCTGGGAATCCTCTCGCTGCCTTAAGTCAATCTGATCTAGGAGGGTGGGCATAACCTCAAGTGCTGCCAATAATCTATGAATAAATCCATAGAGGGCATAAAATCAAAGGTTGAAATAAACTCTAGGCCTTTCCACTCCACAAACATTGGACTAAGGTTTTCTCTCTTCCTATAATAACACGCCAAACCCAGGATGCTTCTAGATTCGATGGCATTCTTGGGGGCCTTCCAATCTCGTACTGTCACTATCATAGCGGGATCCATAGCTAAACCCTCTCTTGAGACTATATGCCCAGAAAAACGAATCTCCTTACGCCAAAAGTGACACTTCGAGAACATTACTTTCAACTGGTGAACACGAAGTGTACGAAGAACCTCCTCAAGATGAATAGCATGCTCATCCATACTCTTGGA
The DNA here is from genome assembly GCA_030765085.1 of Allium cepa. Classification (NCBI taxonomy): domain Eukaryota; kingdom Viridiplantae; phylum Streptophyta; class Magnoliopsida; order Asparagales; family Amaryllidaceae; genus Allium; species Allium cepa. Next base: position 354,598,605 of record CM060937.1, on the reverse strand, counting down.
AAACATAAGAATGTCATCCACAAACACTATAACAAACTTATTTAGGACATCTTGAAAAACAGGCTCATCAAATCTACAAAATAGGCTGGGGAATTGGTCAACCCAAATGGCATAACCAACCGCTTAAAATATCTATCGGGTGTCCTAAATGCTGTCTTTTCGATGCTATTGTCAGCAACCCTTAGCTGATGAAATCCAATGGCTAAGTCAAGCTGAGAAAATACCAAAGACCCAACCAACTGATTGAAAAAATCGTCTATCCTAAGAAGTGGGTAACGGTTCTTCTTCGTGGGCTTATTCAACTCTCTATGGTCTATGCAAAGTCGAAGGGAACCATCCACCTTTTTAGCGAAGATGACTGGTGCTCCCCACTCAGATATGGTCCTTCTGATGAAGCCTTTTTCCAATAGCTCACCAATCTGCTTACTTATCTCCTTCCTCTCCTTAAGAGCCATATGTCTCATGGGCAATCAGTCTGGCTTAGCATTATCATTCAAATAGATCCTAAAGTCGACCTCTCTCTTAGGGGTATTCTCTCCTCAAAAATGTCTGGAAAATCCCAAACAAGTAGACTGAATCTAAATCTCCTAGTGATGAATCAAGGGAATAAAAGAAGCTCAACATGACCGACCCTTATGGGTCACAAGAAACCTCGAGAGTCCATCCACTACATGTCTCTAGTCTAATGACACTCCTCTCGTAGTCCAATGTCGCACCATACGTGGATAACCAGTCCATCCCAAAATCATCCCATATCCTAAAAATCTTAGTACATCGACGTCACAATCAAAATCTACGCCTAGCATAAAAGTTTTCAAACCTCTACAAATCATGGATAAATATGTCGATCCTCCTATGGGGTTTGGAAAAACTATAGGGTCTACAACTAGAGAAATATCTAAGTGCAAACAGTCAACCAAGGTACTAAAAATAAAAGAAAGCGATGCTCCGGAGTCAAATAGAGTCCGAATAAGAAATTCTTAAATAGAGATCAAACCTTCTACAGAGACTTTCCTATCTCGATCCAGTCCACTACTATAAGGTGCTGCATCTAAAGCATGTACTTACGCCATAGATGCACCTACTCTCTACCTCGTTGTCTGAGGACAAGCTCTACTAAGATGTCCAACTATCCACAGTTGTAACACCTCCCCTTCATCGTGTCCTTCTTAGAGTCCTTTGTGAAATGACCAACCAATCTACAACTATTACATTTATCGCCTTTCTTGATCTGTCCCTCTTGAGGTCCTCCTTCTTTCTTCTTGTCCTTATCCTTCTTATTCCACCGTTGCTTCTTAATTTAGGAACCTCTTCAACCTCTTATTTCTTAGCAACATCTGATATGAGAGCCATTTCCATAAGTGATTCATACATCACTCCCATAGGTACATGTGTCAATACCAACCCTTAGATGGGCTAGTTCAAACCCTTAGCAAACTTGGTGGCCTTCTTATGCAGTGTATTAACAAGCTCCATCCTGAACCACGATAACTCATTAAACTGATTTATACACTGTTTCACCGAAAGACTCCCCTGCTTCAAAGTAATGAACTTCTCCAGCTGCATGCCTTCCTCGACTTGCGACAAGAACTTTCTCTCAAACCTTTCCTGAAATCCAAACTAACTAATGTCTCTACCCTCCATCTCTAAAATCTCCCACCAGTAATAAGCTTCTCCCTTCAGCTGCCAAGATGCAGGCTAAACTCTGTGTCGGTCCTCCAATCCTAACAGCCCAAATATCCGCTCCATATTCCTTAACCAAGTTCGTGCCTCCACAAAATCCTCCGTGCCAGAAAACATCTTGCCTCCTAGACTAGCAAAATCAACTATGCAAGTGGATTAATGGGATCTCGTCCCACCATTACTACATTGAGAGGTTGCCCTTGCACCTCTTGTGCCATAGCTTGGAGGTGTCTACAGATCCAGGCAGTGGCTTGGACACCCTCTAGAAGATTTGGGGCATCCGCCATACTAAGCAAAGAAAAGAAAATTCAAGCTTGAAAGAATCAAATGAAGGTTGAACTGGACTTTGAGGGGATTTTTATAAAAACTCTCTTACATTCGAAAACTATATCGAAGAGTTTCTTTCTGAATAATAGTTTGAAAATAGGTACCTTTGAAAAATAATTTACTTTTAAAACAAGTTTTTAGGAATCATGCAACCATAGGCTCTGATACCAAGTGAAACACCCCACACCCCTAACCCAAAAAGGGCACACTAAAGGATGTGGTGCATTGTAGGTATACCTAAAGCATCAGAGAGATTAAGATTTGCAAGAAAAATAAGTAAAAACCGAGGAAACATTTAAATAATAATTTATCATTCAAAATTAAGCTTCATCACAAAATAAGTCATAGAAACATAACATGTCTCAGAAACTTAAAATCTCTCATGTGTCATGAAAATACATCTCTGTCTCATATAATCAGAGTACAAAAGTAACAATAATAATAGTAACCCCTCTCACAAGCGCAAGTCCATCATAATCCAAATGAAAAGATGAAAAGAAAAAAAATACATCTAAAACGAGAGAACTCCAGGAATGAATCTCCAAGCAACTTGAATCTACTCAACTCTGCTGGCCTATTTGGGGGAAAAAGGGGAAATAGAGGAGTAGGTCAGACGATAAGTCTGGTGAGTGAAATTAATTACTAGCATTTCTAAGAAAGATAAAGATAATAGACTAAGAAATAGTCCTAGCTTGAAAGGAAAATACAGAAAAGATAAAACTTAGATGAAATACCGTTTCTGATTTTGTTAGACTGTTTGCTTTGATTGTTTGCACTTTTCTTATACTGTTGTGATCAGGCTGAAACCCTAATCCTATCTCAACTGCTAATCTGATTAGGTTGAAATTCTAATTCTACCCTTCGACCAGGCTATCTATATTTGTTGTGCCACTGTGAACCAATCCTGTTGGTCACAACAAAAAACACCTCTTTAGTGCTTAGGATGCAGTAGCGAATTATTTACCCTAGTCGATGCCAGACGCTCAGTCATCGTTGGTACACACTAACTTTCGCTCCCTATTTGACCCTTTATTTACCATAATCATCATAAGCGTTCCCAACCTCACCTAACTGTTGTGAGTAGACCTAAAAGGGAATGTTGCCCAGCCCCACCTAACTGTTGTGAGACCATCAGTCCTGGACCTGAAAGGGAATGCTACCGGAACTGGTCCTAACAAACAGTCTTCTAGTTTTGCGCCCCTTGCCAAAATCTTTAGAATTGAGCCTCTATCTATTGGCCACTTATTTACCCTAATCAGCATAAGCGTGTCCCAGCCTCAACTATTATTGTGAGACCATCGGTCCTTGATCTGAAAGGGAATGCTGCCGGTACAGGCGACTACTTCAATATTTAGTTATTAACTTAATCTAAGTTTTAAAATAAATCTCTTCTATTATTTCTGCTATATTTTCTTATTAACTTAATACAAGATCTACGTTTTAAAATAAGCTTCTTCTGTTATCTCTTTCTTTTTAATTATAACCTATGCTACAATTGTTACTCTTCTATTTTCTCTTTTTTTAGTTATATCCACTTGTTATAATCATGATTGCAAATACCTTAAATTTGCCTATTTCAGTCTGTCTCTATTTTATTTCAGTTTTTCTTATTTTACATCTGATTTCTGTAAATTTAGTGTTTTTCTATTTTAATCCATATTGGCGAATTCTTCTTCTTTTAATATTTTCGCGTAAAAAGGGATTAAATCTCGATAAAAAGATACTAACATTTACATGCTAAATTCCAACTTAAAACAGATGTAAATAACTGTAAATAACTGCAAATAGCTGTAAATAACTATAAATAATTATAAATAATGAATAAAATAGCTGAATAAAATAGATGAATAAAACAGACTAAAAAGATCTTCTAAAATTTACTTAAAAACTAATTGTAAATAACTTATATAAAAACTGTCTCACAAGTGTAGAAAAACTATAACTATTGGGAACCCGATTATTTTAAATTTCTTAAAAATATTAAATAATTACAATACACTCACCTGTGGTCCTTAGCTCTAATCTTTGGCCTTCCCAGATCCGCTTCTTGGGCATAGAAATTTTTATTAAAAGGATCTTCTCCATAGAAAAAATTTCTATTTATGGTTCAGCCTCAGGCAACGAACCTAACTGGGAGAAAATGTGAATGAGAAAAAATAGCTAGGTCTAGGGTTCTATTTATAGTATGGCTTAGGGATCTCGGCCGTTGGATTTGAAGATTGAATCCGGTGCAACCACGTCATAGGCTCACAAGGAACCGTCGAATGCAGCTACGGATGCACATGATCGCTCAAAAATTGAATTATGACGTGTTTGCTCGTACGTGGACGATTCTACGACCGTTAACAAAGGTGGGTCGGCCTAGATTCCTTGAGGGTCGACCTGACCATAGCATCGGTCGACCCATGCCTTTATAATATATTTTTTCGTTTTTAGTTTTCAAAACTTCGAATTCTTGTTTCTCTCATAACTTCTCCGTACTGACTCGGATTTCGACAAGTTATATATGAAAAATTTTCAAAAAATCACCATGGACCCAATGGTGCAACTCCCGTAGGTCAATTTTAAAATTTCACGAACTTATTTTATTGTTTAATTAATTCATCAATTAATTATTATATCTCAAATTTTTGGTTGTTACACATCACTTAGTAGGTTGTGTGATATTTTGGCAAAATTTATCTTTTTCTTATTTTCGGTAAAATCCAATTTTACTTTATTAAGCATTACCCGGTTATGGCTTTTTATTTACATCAATTCTCTTCGTCAAAACTATATCACTTTGGACTTGTGGAATTTGGTAATGGTCAAAATTCCAATATCATCCACATTCAACTCTATATTCTAGACACAAATTCCTTGATTCAACAAAAATAATTATTATTAACAAAAATGCTATTGGCAGAGACTTTGTCTTTTAGTTGACTTGAGCTAGCCGTGATACTAATCACATATAAATAAGGAGATAAATCTTCTTTTAAACAGTGCTTCACTTTCCATACTTCCACTCAACCCAAATATAGTAACCCGATGGACATTGTTCCATGATTTGACTATAATCAAAGCAGAGCTTTCGTATTGAAGATCGATTATATTCTCAAGTCAAGAAATATCTAAATCAGTCACATCGATATTATCTATTTGACCTTAGTTATATTAACCAATGGAAAACTATCGAGTGAGTAATTCCATAATTATCTAATGACTATCAGTATGTAACCTCTTGATGCCTCCTACAGTCATGAATAATACACTATCCAACATCTGGAGAGCTTACATACTCTAGTCTCAATGGATACATCCATATCCAGTCCTAATGCATCTTTACTAGGAAAATTTAAAATGATATATTTATTTTTATTATGATAAATTACTCGTGGTTTTAACACTTTGTAACTACTATCACAAAATATACCATTTATGGATTTTCAATTAAATATAAATATACTTTTAGTTAAATTACTTAATTAACATAACATATTATATCGAATATATAATAAAAAGAAAAAATTTATACATGATTAGTTATCGAGTTAGATGTATGCAACAAATTACATAATTGCTACTAGGGCATACCCTTAACTCAACCGGGAAAGATTTTGGCGCGATCTCAATGTAAAATTTACTTTGGGTTGTTTGACCATTTTAAATGAAAGAGAAGATTAAAGAGTAGATATAGAGTATGCATGGTTAGAATGAAGAGAGTGAATCATTACCTATATTTCGTGAATAGACATCGGATGCGAGAGTAAAATTTAGTAAGATACTTAATATAAAATAAGAAATGTTATTTTCATTTCAAATGTATTTTATTATCGAATGTTATTTTCTATATAAGATATTTCCATGAGTTTAAAATATTCGATGTAAAACTATAGACTATGAACTAGTTACAGTGGATGAATACATTTGCTCGTAATAAGTGGTTAATGGAGCTTCATGTTTCATGTGTTGTTACTTTCATGGCAGAAATAGTGAGATTTATAATATAACACTTATCAATGGATGCATCTAGTTACAATTTTTTTGTATATATACCAAATATTGTTTATGAAATAATAACTGTCATTTAGCATTGACTAAAAATAAATATAGCACTATTTTGTAACGAATATTTGTTATAAAATAAATCAATAACGGTATTTGTTTTCATAAATTAGTGATGCATTAAAATATAGATATATCCAAAATTTTAACAATCATTTAGAATTATTGAATAAACTATATCTTTGAGAAATAAGTCTTCGATTAAATGATTATGTGTTAAATACATTGATGAATTATTGCTCAAGCAATTGAGGGAAAAGAACCTATTCAGTTAGAATGGTAAAAGAGTTAATAAAAATAGGGATTGATGCATATAGACGTACGCAGTCCAAGGTTTATTGATATCAGCACAAATCCACATACTTTGTTGAACTAACCGAAGAAAATTGAGTATGTATATTTGAAACACAAGTAGTTTATCGTCGGTAAGTTCACCGAATTAAAAATAGAAGTAGAAAATATAATATGAAAAGGAAATAAAATGATTTGATTTGATCTAATAGGTGAATGTATTGGAAAAGAGTTCCAAATGTACCTAAAATAAATAAGATTCAATCTCAAAAGTCACTCCTCCCTATGATACTTAATGATGTATGGACAAGGAGTAATCGAACTTTGTTGGACAAAGTATGAACGATGATGAGTGAAGTTGAATTGCTTATTTCTACAAGGATAGAGTATGTACATATGTTAAATTTAGTTTCATATAAAGCAAAGTTTATGAAATCATATAAGATATGAGTTGATAAGAAGCCACTGCATGTTCTAGGTGAAGGATTTGACAAGTTGTGTAAGTCATGGGATGCACGTAAAATGCACTGAAGAGGGATCTTGTATGCACCACCTAAAGGAGTTTCGGACCACCCATCAATGGCCGACAAATTTATCTTATGAACACAAGTTTCGTGTACTCCAAATTAAAATAATTTCATGTAATTATTGTACAGAATCCAAAGACTCCAACACGGAATCTGATTACATAAGATGAAATGAAATTAACTAAGCCTAAAATGGATACAACACATTAGAAAGTCTAATTAGAATTCTCACACTTTATAGAGAAACTATGAGTTTCTTATCCATATTGAGGAAAAAACTATTAGCAATACCAATTTCCTCAATTATCAATAAGTTATAACCATATGGTTTGATACTTAAATCCAAAAGATATCCAAGTACACTATCGAAATATGATTTAATAGTTGTACCTAAAGGGATATGATCCATCAGGCATGGGTATGTTTTCAAAACAGAGGTTGAAGTAACTGGAATATAATAAGAAACATTGATGAGAATAAGATTGTAAATTTCAATTGTTAAAATTAGCATAATAGATTCATTAATCAACATACTTAAGTTAATCGGATTCTGCTTGGAAAATTATCATACAATATAACCTTGAATTTTGGTACATCTTGTTTGGAACAGAAATTTTGAATAAAGATTTAGAACAAAAAGTTTACACATGATGGTCAAAATGTCACGAAGTCAGTAAGGGTGATGATAGAGTTTGCAAGTGCTAAATAAGATCTATAAACTAATACGATAGTGTAAGAGACATTTAAAATCCATTCAGCGGGAGTGATGATAATTTCATTGCTTTGCTTAGCCTTTGAAATCCATTCAATCTAATGGTGTTCTTCCTTCTCCTGCAATTTAAACTCAAATAAAGAAAGTTTTCAAATTATCAAGATCATTCTAAACCTTAAATTTCATATACTCGGGTTAATATTAATACATAATTTAATACTTCTATAGTTTTGATTTGTAGTGTAACTCATATAGTGTTTGATATCAATCTATTCACTCGACATAGTTTTACTGGTGTAGCATTATATTTTGGATGCTCTATGTTAATTATTAAAGTTTTCGATTCATATCCATAGACCTATTTTCTGTGAGTTGGCGGAGTAGGGATCTAAAGGCTAAATTAACACTAATGGGGGGTGGTGAATAGTATTTAATTGATTATATGAATATTTTTCAAATTCTTTAGGATTCTACTTGGAATGATGTAATTAAGAATCACAGAAACAATTACAAAGTCAAAACGCGGATAAAAGTAAGTGCAATAAAAGTAAAATGGAAAGAACACACTAGTATTTTTTACTAGTTCGGAGTTACCCTACATGCAGTCCCGCACAACCTTGTATAGATTTATTTCAATTAGTAAATGCAAATCGTTCTCGATTTCAAGGTTATGAGACACACCCTCTAAAATCCCGACCTCTAGGTTGAGTCACTTGTTTTCCGAGCTACAGGCACACCCACTAGATTTACAGGCTTTAAGCGCACCTAATTGATTTAATGAGCTATAATCGCACCTACAAGTATAACAATATTATTTGACAGAGTTTTACAGACTCAGATCTTCGATTGTTTACAATTGATCCTATAACTCTTGAATAGCATTGATCTTGGTTGAAGTAAAAAAAAATGAGAGAAATCAAATAGTAGATGAAAGAGAATAAAAATAGTGATGATTGAATTTGATTTTCATTAAATTTTAGTAGAGTTTGGGTAGAAATTGATTTATAAATCAAAAGACTGAAAGTGGGGAGAAGAATAAGAAAGTAGTTGATGAAAATTCTTTTGGAACTTTGGTGTATATAGGGAAACAACAGTCATGCCCATTTGCGAAGAGATATGACGAAAAGACACTTCCATTCAAAATTTGAATTTTGAAATTTATGGCTAGTATGTCAACATACTTGCAGAGGATATATCAACATATCCCTTTGTATTTTGAAAAATCACTTAATCAAAATTGTTTTGAAAATATTAAGTGTTTTAAAATATTTTGAAACTTTGTACAAACATTTAAACATAGTTTATACAAATTTTAGTTATACTAAAACTTTATAAAATGATTTTGAAATATTTAATGAGAATATTCAATATAATGTAAATAATATATATAAAATCAATATAGTTGTAAATCATTAAAGTATAAACAAAAATTCAATATATAAACATAGAAATATTAAAATAATATCTTTATTAGTATAAGAGATTGAAAATCATTTTGAGAAATATTTTGAAAATATCGTTTTAAACCAGGATAGTTGAAAAACAATTTAAAACATACTTGAAATAGAGAGAGAGAGAGAGAGAGAGAGAGAGATCAAGAAAGCGTTATCAAGGTTTTAACAAAAATTCTATGACTCTGTAACTTATCTAGAATATCTTAAAATTTGAACTCTTCAATACTCATGATTCTTCAATTTCCATCTCTTGAAACTCCATATCAGCATCTTGAATCTACTTCTAATATTGTACAGTCTTCTTAATCAACACATATCTAATGTCTAATATCTTACACTATATATTATATATATAACTTGATAAAACATTAGTATTTATATTTTATATAGTGTCCTATAGTTGTTATCATCAAAATAATACCTAAGGTATTAACAATATCCTACTTTTTGACGATGACAACTGTGTATATAAAATTAACATAACTCCCCTTGGTTTACAAGACTACCCCTTAATCTATGCCTAGATTTTATATATCCTCCTCTGTCATCGACAAAAATAAAATAAACATGACTCCCCCTTATTAAGATACTTATAGTAATAATGATAAAAATGATGTCTAAGAAATGATGGGTAATGACACAAATAATTAATAGCAACCATACCAAACTATATATTCACTCAATATCACAACACAAAGTAATCACAATCCAATTAGATCTTAAACTATACATACAGGTTTGAAGTAAACTTGTCAAATCAAATCAAATATACATACCACACATTCAAAGCAATCAATGCAAATAAAATATTATCAAATATGAACTGCTAACGAATGGGGGCCTTATGAATGGGAAATGAGGATAATGAAGGCAAAAGTTCTTTTTTTGTTCGACGAGATTTCCATCTCTATCGAAACATACTTCTCCGACACATTGGACTTCATCATCTTCCTTCATGTGTTCTTCCTCTTCCTCACCTTTTTCTTCCTCTTCTTCCTAGTCATCGCTGCCTTAAATGGGGTTATGAATAGCCAAATTTGCATAATCATCTTTAGTAACTATTGGATTCGCAGGATTATCTAATAGATATGTTTTCAAATTGCCAAGAATTCTGCTTTGCTTCTATTGTTCTTTAGTTATATGAAGTTGCACCACTTGAATTTCAGTGAGTATTTGCAGAATATTTTTCATTTCACCCTCCATTTTAGTGATCTTGGCCATAGTAGTGTTTTGGAAGAGCCTTGGGTAAGAGAACAGAAGGAAAACAATGAATTCTCTTCTCTAGGACATTTGAGATTAGAGCAGGCCATGCTTTATTTGTTTTAGAAGTTTAAAACAGAGAGAATACATAAAAGTGAAGAGGAAAGTCGAAATTTGGTTATTATTTAACCACCCATTTGAATTTTAGAAGGAAATTTAAAAATAAGAAATTACCGTTATATGTCGATATAAGGTGTAAGGGTTTGTTCATACAAAGTATTACTTTTATTATTTTGTTTTTCTATATTTTTTAATTTTTACTTTATTTTTTTAATATTTTTGATGCGGAACAAATTCCTAACTCTCTTCCTAACATCCTAAAAGTTGTTTGATTTAATGGTTTTGCTAATATATCAGTATTTGATTTTCAGTGCTTATAAATTCATGTGATATTATTTCTTTGTTTACATCATCTCTTAGAAAATGGTGTCTTATATCAATATGTTTAGTTCTAGCATGATGAGTTGGATTTTTGGATAGATTGATCGCACTTGTATTATCACAATATATTGATGATTCAATAAAATTTAAACCAAAATCTTTTAATGTTTTTTGCATATAGATAACCTATGAATATGCTTATGCTGATGAAATATATTTTGCTTCCTTCGTAGACAGTGATACAGAGTTTTTTCTTACTAAACCAGGAAACCGAAAAGTGTCCCAAAAAGTGACAAGTTCCACTTGTACTTTTTCGGTCTGATTTACAACCATCATAGTTAGCATCACTATATGAAATTAATTTAAAGGATTCTTCTTTTAGGTAAAAAAAGTCCACAGTCTAATGTGTTGTTTAAATATCTCAAAATTTGTTTTACGAATTGTAAACGAGTTTCTTTAAGTTGAGATTGATATCTTGCACAGAGACAAACACTATGCATTATATCAGGTCTACTAGCAGTTATATAGAGTAATGACCCAATTATTCCTCTATATAGTTATTAATCTACATCTTTTGAATTTTTCTTCTTTATTTAATTTTTCATTAGTTGCCATGGGAGTTGGTTTACCACTGGTATCTGACATACCAAAGATTTCTTAACTAAATCTTTAGCATATTTTTCTTGACTAACAAAAATTCCATTACTTAGTTGCTTTATTTGTAATCAAAAAAATAATTTAATTCTCCTATATGACTCATTTCAAATTCCTTACTCACTATTTCTGAGAATTCTTTAATTAGTTTATCGTTGGTAGATCCAAAAATGATATCATCTACGTTTATATACATTATTTGAATATCATTTTTATCTCATTTAATAAAAAGTGCACTACCTACTTTTCCTATTACAAACTTTGATTGTAATATATAGGATTTAAGTTTGTCATACCAAACTCTTGGTGCTTGTTTTAGACTATACAATGCCTACTTTAATTTGTAAACATGATCAGGTAGTTTTGTGTCTTCAAAAAGTAGGGGTTGTTCTATATATATATATCTTTTTTAATAAAACTGTTTAAAATGCACTTTTAACATCTATTTGATATAATTAAAACTATTATGATTAGCGAAAGCAAATAAAATTCGTATAGCTTATAATCTTCCTATGGGTGCAAAGGTTTCATCAAATCTATTACTTCTTCTCGACAATAAACTTGTGCAACTAATCAAGCTTTATTTCTCACAACCTCTCTTTGTTCATTCATTTTGTGTCTATATACCCATTTTGTTCCTATTATGGATTTATCCTCGGGTCTTTGGACTAATTCCCATACATCATTTCTTGTAAATTGATTCAATTCCTCTTGCGTAACAAAAATCCATGAATCATCAGTCGATGTTTCCTTTGGATTTTTAGGTTCAATGGTTGAAATAAAAGTAACGTAACTCGTTTTACTTAGTTGATTTCTAGTTTTAACAACAGATTAATTATTTCCAAGCATATGTTCTATAGGATGATCTTTCAAATATCTTGTTTTATTTAGATGTGAATTTTATGAATTATTATTATTTTCATTTTCGGTATTCTCATTATTACTAATTTCATTTGGGTTATCAGTAATTTTCCATTTTATCAATATTTGAATTATAAACTTTAAAATTTTCGTCAAATGAGACATGTAATGTCTTTTTATTAGTATTAGCTCTAGGACTGAAAACTCTATAAGCTTTACTTCTATTTTAATATCAAATAAAGATTCATTTACCTGATTCAGCATCAAATTTATCCAAATTATTTTTAATATTTAAAATAAAACATTTACCATTAAAATTTATAAAGTATGACACATTGTGATTTTTATTATAGAATAATTCATATGGTGTTTTCTTAGTTAATGGTCTTACTAGATTTCTAAAGTATGACACTTTAGCCCAATTTTTTTAGGTAAATTACTATCATTTAGCATATTTCTAGCCTATTCTTAAATCATCCTATTTTTACATTCTACCGTTCCATTTTATTGTGGTGTTATTGAAAATGAAAAACTATGAGTAATACCTTTCTTATTATAGAAATTCTCAAAATTTTCATTTTCTAATTCTTCACCATGATCACTTTGAATAGTTTTAACTTTACTAGTCATTTGATTTTGAATTCGTTTAACAAAGATTTTAAACATTTCAAAACATCACTTTAAAGTTTTAAGAAAATCGTCCAAGTAAACGAAGAATAACATCTATGATCAAAAATACATATCTACTATGATTTATAGACTATATCTACGAGGCACCAAAACGATCTAAGTGAAGAAGTTCAAGGAGTTCAGAGGTAGAAATCATATCTTTTGATTTAAAAGAACTTTTTCTAAGTTTTCCTAATTGACATGCATCACATAAATTATTAACCTTAAAATTCATTTTGGGAAGACCTCTAACTAGATCATTTTTAGCAATTTTAGATATTAGTTTGAAATTCAAATGACCAAACCTTTTATCCCAAATCCATGGATCACTTGATTTAGCCAAAATACATAAATTATCATTTTAGAGTTTCATACTTAATATATATATGTTACATTTCCTAATCCCTTCAAAGATAATGTCTGATTTATTATCTTCAGTATGACATTTATCTTTTGTGAATTTTGTTTTGAAACCTTTATCACACAATTGACTAACTCTTAATAGATTATGCTTTAAATTCCAAACTAACAAAATATTATAAATAGTAGGAGTTTTAGGATTATCAATATTGCCAATGCCAATTGCATATCCTTTAGAGCTGTCTCCAAAATTTATTGGTCCGCCATCTTTATAAACTATATCTTTCAAAATTTTCAAACCGCCGGTCATGTATCTTGAACGTCCACTATACAATATCCATTTATCTCTTTGGATCTGTAGAGTTTGATCATCAGGTGTTGGTTCATCAAAAGTCGTGTAACACATTTGTTCCTGAAATTTATACCTTTTCAAAAGATCACGTGACTTTTTATAATGAATAGATGTGAATTTATGAAACAACATTATGATGATTTTGAAATTATCATTTTGAAAATAATGTTAAAATTATTATCATAAATTGCCACTTAAACATTTTCAAAAATCAGATTCTGAATTCTTTGGAAATAAATCCTCTTATACCAAATGTGAGTCGGCGGAATAGGAATCTTAAGGCTAAATTAAAACTAGAGACGAGAATATTTGTATGAATATTTTTCAAGTTCTTTAAGATCCTACTTAGAATGATGTAATTTACAATCACAGAAATAGTCACAGAATCAAAGTGCAGATAAAAGTAAGCGCTATAAAAGTAAAAAGGAATGAACACACCAGGATTTAATATTGGTTCAGAGTTATGCAAAACAGATTTGTTTTCAACTAATAAATTCAAATACAATCATGATTTCAAGGCTACAAGGCACACCCTTTGGAATCCCGACCTTTAGGTAGAGTCACTTGATTTTCGGGCTATAAGCACACCCACTAGATTTACGAGCTAGTAAGCACACCTAATTGATTTTACAGGATACCGTAACACCCACAAGTATGATTGTACGATTTGATTGAGTTTTACAGACTTAGATCATCGATCTTATTATATTGATCCTATAACTCTTAAATAGCACTATGGTCTTATTTTGAGTGAGAGAGATGAGAGAAATCAGTGAGTAGTTGAAAGAGAATCAAGCTAGTGATGATTGAATTTGATTTTGATTAAATTTCGGCAGAGTTTGGGTAGAAGTTGATTTAGAAATTAAGAAAGTGAAAAGAGAAGAATAAGAAAGTATTGATAAAAATTCGTTCAGAAGTCTGGTATATATAGGAAAACAACGATCATGTCCATTTGCGAAGAGATACGATGAAAATATACTTCCACTCAAAATTTGAATTTTGAAATTTACAGCTAGTATGTCGACATACTTGCAGAGGATATGTTGACATATCCCTTCGTATTTTGAACAATCACTTAATAAATATTGTTTTGAAAATATTAAGTTTTGTAAAATATTTTGAAACTTTGTACAAACATTTAAACATAGTTTATACATATTTAAATTATATTAACTTAATAAAACTTTATACAATAATTTTGAAAGATCCAATAAGAATATTAAATATAATGTAAATAATATCAAATTATTCAGGTATAAAAATTAATATATAAGCATAAAAATATTTAAACAATATCCTTATAAGTATAAGAGATTGAAAATCATTTTGAGAAATATTTTGAAAATATTATTTTAAAATCAGGATATTAGAAAAACAATTTAAAACTTATTTGAAAAAGAGAGAGAGAGAGAGAGAGAGAGATCAAGAAAGTGCTATCAAGGTTTTTAAAAAATTCTATTGCTCTATAACTTATCTTCAATATTTTGAAATCTTGAACTCTTCAATATTTATGAGTCTTCAATTTCCATCTCTTGAAACTCTATATCAGTTCTTGAATCTACTCTTAATACTATATAGTTTTTTTAATCAACACTTGTCTAATATCCTGCACCATATACTATATATAACTTGATAAAACATCATTATCTATATTTTATATACCATCCTGTAGTTTTTATCATCGAAACCAATGTCTAAGGTACTAACATTTTCTTATGATAGATTTAACATTTATTTGTGTTCTTCTAGCTAAACAAAAGTTTAAGCTTTTCTTACAAACTCTACATTAGTAATTCAATAGTCATTGACTTGTTATAAGATTTAGTTTGGAATTTAAACCTTTTTATTGTTTAGATATCTTGTAAATTTCCTACATGCTCTTAAGAGCAGGTATTCAAATTTGCAATAATGTCACGTGGTAAATGGATGGAGGGCTAAGCAAGAAACTGTTCTAGAGAAATAGTATGAGCTTTGAATTTTTCTTCTTGAACTAATTCTTCTTTGGTTATTCGAGGTTGGCTTTCAATATTGGATTAGTTGTAAGATCTTATATTAGACTCCATTATTATTCAACTTTTGATTCTTAACTTCTCATGGTAACTTCTGTCTCAAAACCTTAAACCTACTTTTGTTGATATGTTAGTGATTTAAGAAAATTAAAAATTCATTTGACGAAAAATTAGAAATATGTCGGGTGCCAATTTTGAAGAAAAAGGTTGGAAAACCCTCCAATAATAAAGAAGCTACAAACCTCGTATATCTTTTGATAATAAGAAATCCAAAATCTTCCCTGATAGTAGGAAGACCAAGACACCATCTGGTAATAAGAGACCACTAATCCTCATCTAATGATAATAGAAGACCAGAAATCCAAACCAGGCAATAATAGTAGACTAGAAATTCATGTCTGGTAATAATAATAGAAGACCAAAAACCCATATCTAGCAATAACAGAAGAAGACCAGAAATCCAAGTCTGGTAACAATAATAGAAGAAGACCAGAAATCCAAACTAGGCAATAATAGAAGATCAAAAATTCACATCTGTTAGTAATAATGGAAGAAATAGAAGAAGATAAGAAATCAAAATTTGGCAATAGTAATAGAAGATCGAAAATTCTTGTTTAGTAATAATAAGGGACCATAAAGCCGACCCAATAATAATATAAAAACTTCAATTCCACAAGAAACCCAGAAATTCAATAGGAAATCCAAAAATCATCAAGAAAGCCACCAACAAAACCAATAATTCAAGCATCATGAAATTAGAAATTTGCTCAAGAAACTTGATCAATATCTTGTCAGAATTTTATCTAATAATAAGAAGTTCATCAAAAAGTCATCTGGTAATAGTAATTCAAGTAACTTTGAACAATAGATTCGTAATTTCATCTGACACTAACTCGTAGCCCCATTTAGAATGCTATATCAGAAACTTTTACCGTGGACTAGTGTTTCAAATAGTGGCAAAAATTCCCGTTATTTAAAGAAACGCCTCATGTTAAGAGATAGTAGTTGTTAAGGTATTTGTGATTTATTATTGTTATTACCATTATTATATTGGAGTCAAGCAGTTCTGTTCAATCGTTCATCCAGTAGTTATGTTAGACCATTCAACCGTTCAACGGGTAGTTCTGTTAAGCCATTCAGCAGGTAGTTCCGTTAAGCCATTCAGACATTCAATAGGTAGTTCCATTCAGTTGTTTGGCCGTTCAGCAGGAAGTTCCGTTCAACTGTTTGATTGTTTAGCAGGCCCAATTAGTTTATTGATACTTATTATGTATAGACCTTGCTACGAAGGTTTCCTTATTTCTTGGTCTAGACTAAATCTACTAGAAATTTTTTTTAAACTATTTCCTTGAATGTGGCTTTTCTTATCCTTTTAGTAAAGATGTGCTCCTTGCTTAGTTTCGTTTGCCTCTCATTGGCTTATGTATTCTTTGTATCCTTTGTTCTTTACCCGCTTGCGCTTTATCTATTTTTTAGACCTTGGACTTCTTTGTTTTTTAATTTTTGCCCCCTTTTGGGCTTTATCTCCTCTTTGGGCTTTAGACTTCTTCGTTCTCTTATTTTCTTAGACCCCTTCTTGGGCCTTGCTTTGCTTTGAGCTATGGATATCTTTGTCCATTTACTTGTTCGTGCCCCTTCTTGGACCTCGTCTTTGATCCAGGCTGTGGACTTCTTCGTCCTTTTATTTGTTTGGGCCCTTTCTTAGGCCTCGCCTTTGATTGGGACTATGGAATTCTTCATCCTTTTATTTGTTTAGGCCCCTTTTTGGGCCTTGCTTTTCCTTGGAGCTGTGGACATCTTTGTCCTTTTACTTATTCGTGCTCCTTCTTAGACCTCGCCTTTGATTCGGCCTGTAGACCTCTTTATCCTTTTATTTATTGAGGCCCTTTCTTAGGCCTCGCCTTTGCTTTGAGCTGTGGACATCTTTGTCCATTTACCTGTTTGCGTCCTTTTTTGGGCCTTGCCCTCGATTCAGGATGTGGATGTCTTCATCCTTTTTCTTTTGAAATCGCTCCAGGAATTCATCAGATTCTTTGGTGGGTGCTAGACTCTCCTTCCTCTAGGAAGCGTTTTAGACTTGCAGCAGGCTTTTGTCCCACCCTTTAGGAGGTGCTCAAGAGTGGACATTGGAGGCTTTTAGGTGCCTTAGAGTGGACATCAGAGGCTTTAAAAAGTTTATCTTTTGAAAAAAATTCTTTCTGAAAGTGATTTTCGGTCAATTGAAATATTTGTGAAAGCCCTTTTAAACGTCAACTTTTCTTGCAATGACTTTTTGGAAGAAAGAATTTTTATACAAGAAGACCTCTTTAACAAATCAAGGAATTATTTTTTCGAAAAGATTTTGGATATTTGAACTCTTCGATAACAAATTTTTAAATCATTCTCATAATAGAAACACGAATCTCAAATAAGAGACGGAATGGTCATGATTCATGAACCAGTAGTCCTTTAATCAAGAATAAGCTCTTTTGATGAGTATTTTTGCAGTGCTAATGGGTCTTGGTAGTTCTATGAACTTTTCTTGATAAAAATGCATATGGGTCTTTGTTTGCTGATAATTTTAGAAAGCTTCGAAAATGTTCTTGTCAAGTCGTTCTCAATAAAATCCTTTGTGTGCATTTACTATTGCTAAGTATATCTTTGAGAATTGTATAAATCCTTTGTAGGGAAACTAAAAGTAATCCTTCTCAATTTTTGGAAAATAAAAAAATTCTTGAAAGATGTGATTAGAAAATCCCTTTTAGCAATAAAATGGCTTGTTGAAAATAAGGTTAGTGTATTTACTTTCACCTTTATATTATATATATAATTGCACCTCTTTAGATTTTTCTTAGCAAAAAGGAATGTCTTATTTGTAGGTTTGAAATGTCAAGATTCATGAACTAATAGACTTTTACGGACAAGAGCATACTTTTTCTAAAAAGATCTTCGTTTGGGAAGATTTCAGATATTTACATTCCCTTAGAAACTAGGATATAATGGAAGATTGATGGTAATGCACTGATTCAAGATTTAAGACAGAGAGCCATTTCATCCTGGATATTTGATCTATCTTTTCTTTAAAGGAGCGTGGAGATTGGTTACGCATTGACAAGAAGACTTAGATCCTTCCATGTGAAGTGGATTGGTTTTGTTTTAATCTATAAAGACACTGGAATTTCATGTTAGTACACGATTAATTTTAAGTACAAATAAAATTTAAATTTTTTAAAAGTAAAGATCATCTGCGGCGGCATCTGCAATAAAACTTCATAGTTTAACTAATATCTGAATTTTGAGTTTCAATGTTGCTATTCTTCTTAGGTTTCAGGTGCTTGGATCACTCTTCTTTAAGCAGGAAATCTTGTAAGTTTCCCTAAATGAATCCTTTTAGGAATCCTGACTTGATCATATTCTAAATTATTCTTTCTAATGTGTGACAATGGTTTGTTTTATGCCCGTTTACTTTATGATAATCATAATAATCTTTTCCATTTTTTGGTTTAGGATGGCTGGTTCTTTTATAGGAGGTGGAGAAATTTTCATCATCTTATGTCACGTTTAAAAGGTAGAAAAGTGGTTTGTTTAAAGCTACATAGTTGGATTCATAAATCTCCCTCCGACTCTTTCTTCTACTCCTATTTCCTTTTGGCCTTTTATTAGAATGTTCGGAGTCAAACCTTCACTCTTTTTTGTTTTTTTGAGACTTATTTGTAGCATGGTTCATCTCGTCCATTTGAATAAAAATTTCAGCCGAGAAATAGAAGTGTAGTAGATCCTTACATCCATGAATATAAAGTTCCTCCCAAAAAGGAGTTTGCTCAATTAATCCTGAACGAACTACCGTCTGCTTTTCCCTATCGGTCACATCTTCCATTTTTAATGCTTTTGTATAATATCTCTTCAAATATTCGCCAAGAAATTCTCCTGGCCTTTGCTTGATATTGGCTAACATGCTGGAATCCATGGTTGTGTCTTTGTATACGTAAAACTATGTCAAAAATTTATAGGAAGATTGCTCCCAAGAATAGATGGTCTTTCCTTGGTAATTCTTATATAATTTAATAGTTGCTTCATGAAAAGTTACTGGAATGAGCTTGAAAAAAATTGCAACTAAAGCGTTATACAAATCCATTCAATTTTCAAATGTTACAAGGTGATCATATGGATTGGTAGTTCTATCATACTTTAGTAGGGAATCTCGATGTGAGATGGAATTTTAACAGCAAATATTTCCTTTGACAAAGGAATTCTTCGAAAGCGGTTATCTTGTCTTAGGTCAAGGATTTCTTTCTCTTAAAGCATGCCCTTTTTTATTTGGTTGGTTTCACGGCCATGGTAGTCTCTATCATATTCTCTTATTGAGCTATCCAATTGTTCGAGGAGCTCTCTTGCTTGACTTTCTTGATTTTTTTTTCTATTGGCGTGTCATAATCCTTTTTCTTTCTTTCATTTGCAACCTTGGTGAATATGCTTCTAGTTCCTCATCTTGGATTTTATTTGAAAATTGCGCCTCATCTCCTTCCTCCACAAGTTTCATTATTTTAAATTATTCTTCAAAGGGAGCTTATTCAAGAAGCTCTCGCATAACTATCGGTTGATATATTGTATTCTGAATCATGTTCCCATTACCTGCGAGTCTTGTTAAAGTTTATGGTTGTCTAACTTCCATAGTTTCTAAATTGATGCTTGGGATAATATCGTCTTCCAAAGTTATTTGTGATGCGGGTTCATTTAGGATGTCATTACCATTCTGAACACTTACCATTTTCTTCTCGAAACAAAAGAACCTTATGTAATTAGTTTGTGGAGAGAGTTATAATGAATTAGAGGTTTGAGCCCTCCTTCCAGTTCCAAAATGTTAATGAATAAACTCAAACAACACCTAAAACTTGAATAAAAGACGATTAATCAAAGAATAGCCTCTTCGAATATGGTCGAAGTCATAAGTTGTGAGATGCGTGGTTCTAAGTCCATCACAATTTTTGTTTAGTTATCAAAGTCAAAGGCATGTGGAATATAGTATATGGTCAAAGTCAATGTGCAAGTAAGTTGATATGCAAGTTGAACAAAATATGCTAATGCTAGCTTAAATTCGAAGTGAGTTATGTTATGCAAGTCACAAGTTCAAGTAAATCAATGTGCAAATCTAAATGAATATGCAAGTCATAGTTTAACTCGAGTCAAAAGGCTATGTCCCTATTTAATTTCGAAATCCTTATGCGTACAATTGTTCAAATGTTACAATGGGAAAAATCTCTAATTTGATTTAGGGTTTACAAAGTTGAAAACATGTAAGAAGTGAGAAGAGAGAATTTGTTCCCTTTCATGAAGCTCCTAGGTCCATATTATAGGGTTCGACAAGAGGCAGGCTTCAACATTCATTGTCTTTGACATTAATTGCATTGTCGAATATCAAAGTTGGTAGTTTATCGGCTTTTACATTAGCAGCATTATCGAGTATCAAGATTGGCACTTTTGTATTTATATATTAGGACTTCGGTACTGGTGCAGTAGAGCGAATAATCGGCATCATTAAGCTCGATGTTGATAATTTCCTTACGATTGTTATACTTTTACTACATCCATATATCATCATGAATGAAAGGCGACGTTGTCAAGAAGCGACCTCGACAATCTTTTTTGATCCATCAATGACTAGCTAATGTCTACGAATGATGACGACTCTATGTCTTGAGGTCTTCCTAACTAATGATTGGCGACCTCATCCGATACTGAAGAAGAATGTGGACACAGAATAGCGATGACAGTGATGACCCTCGATGTTGATATCCAATAGCTAATGAAACGCGAAATTGTTAACATTGATCGGATATGGCTTTATTTAACATTGCTTCAGAAATCATGAGTCTCGTCATCACCAAATGTTGTAATGAATGAATGTCTTCGTATAATATTGCATCGAAGTCGATGACTTTGGTGACTTTCGGTGATAATAGTTAAGTAGTGGTGATGTAGATGAATAGAGGCATCTTCCCAATGCCGATGAGTCATGCTAATTGAGAGATGAAGTACAGCGTTGAGTATAATAAGGAGCGGTGCTACTTTATATTCCTATGGTGTTGATGACCCTTAGCGCCATCGTTGAGTGGTGTCTTCAAAGTGCTAGTGTGACATCCCGGAAATTTGGGGCAATATCAATTCAATAATTGACATTAAAAATTAAATTGATTTAATAATAATTATTAATAATAATTTGAATTGATTTAATAATCTTCTTTTAAATAAATAATTAACTGATAATTTATCTTTTAAAAGCTAATTTAAATTGTTTCTATTTATATATATATATGTATATATTGGTATATGTTATAAATAGATAAGTTTTGTCTTTAGATTTAATAGATTAAAGCTATGTTCTCTAATTCTACTATTTTTGATAATTTGGAAATTTAATATTGAATAAATAATAATATGATCTTAAAAATACTAAAGATAAATTTAATTTGTTTAGAAATAAATTTCAGCCTAGAGTTTAAATTTAAATAAAAAATTTTGTTTTTTTAAATATAGCTTGATAAATAAGTATTTATATTTTAAAGAGATCGTTTCTTTTGAAAATTTATTTTTAATTTAATAATGAGTTTTATTTAAACAATATCAATAATGTAATATTTTTACAAATAGATTTTTATATAAATAGGAACTATTATATATACTTATATTTGAGAGAAACTATGGTTTGAAGTTAAAATTGAATCTTTCAAAATTTGTTTATAATAAAATAAATCTTATTTATATTTAACATAAGTAAATGACATAATAAAATATCTTTGAACTTAAAAGAGAAAAGAAATAAATAAAATAAGTATTGTAACAAAGATTTACATAAGTTTGAAATAATAAGAAGTAAATTTAGTATTGATAATTTAAGTTTAAAATAATAAGTGTAATAATAACAAGCACTTGTATTAGAAATAAAACTTAATACATAAGTAAAATTTATAATTTATAACTAGAATAAACTAAGACAAAAGACAAAATAATAAAAGTAACCAGACAAAGTAATGATTTTGCTGTTTGTAAGTAAAGAATGCAAAATAAAGTAAAATAATAAAACAAAACAAAGCTAAGTAAAAATATCTTTGTGTATGTTCAGCATATAAGATAGTTTGTAAAGCAAGCTAAAGCAAAGCACAGTAGAAATAAGATGCAGGTAAGAGAAATGTAAAATATCTAATATATAAATCATGGTATGTAGGAACATAAGTACTTAAACGTTAAATGCTAGCACAACTTAAATTAGTTCAAATTGCTTAAAAAAATCAACTCAGCCTCCTAATTAAAAGATCCTGCCTGATAAAAACAAGGATATACAGTGTACCTGCATATGCTTAACCCAGTTATCACCTTCCATTGAACTTCTTTATATACATCTTATTTTTAGTTCGTTCATAAAACATATAAAACCTGAAACATAGAAATAACAACAAACACTTCCATTTATACAAACTCAGTAATATTTACAACTGAAGATAAGCAAGAAAGATTTAGGAAATGAAGGCAGACCACTTTCCAGTTTTTAAAATCCAAGGTTTTCATGCAAGCATGCTCTGTTCATTTTTTTTACAAGCAAGGTGAGTAACACTTTTAAAAATTTCTTAAGTTTTAATCTGTTGCAAGCTAATATTTGGATGCTTAAAATATTTGTGTGAATCTATATATATTCCTTTCTCTGGCCAATTGCAAAATAAATTACTGCATATTGAATTCTCTGTGAGTAACTTTTAAAATTTGAAATAAACTTTGTTAGCATGATAGTATGGTTGAATATATATGTGTGTACTTCCTGTAAATATAAGTGAATGTCTGGTGAATATGTATTTGCGTGTAGGCAGTGTATAACTGCTCTGTCATGCTTTCTTTTTTTTCCAGGCTCAAATTTCCAATTAAAACCATTATCATTAAATCTAGTTTTTGTTTGGATGCAATTTACAAATCCAAGTTGTTTGATTTAACATGGATTAATGTTCAAAAACCTAAGTATGTCAAAAATGAAGCATGTTGCCTCTGGAATTATGAAAACATCTGTGTAGGGTAAACAAAGACAAAACTCAAACTTGTTGATTTATAAATTCAGTATTATTAATTGAAGACTCTAATCAAAATATGATTTTAAAAACTGAAATTAAGATTTTTAGACTTGGTATAGAAGAGCAGTTTGGGATGGTCTTGTTTCCTTAGTTTTAGTGGTCTCTGACGATCCTCTTACTTGTAGTGGTTGGGGTCTTTCCTGTTGGTAGAGGAATGACCCAAGAACCATGGAAAATGCATGGCAGTGGAGCAGATCAGCGTGGTGCCGGGGGTTGCTCGAGTTTTCCAGCAACCCTAGTTTTGAGTGCCTTGGAGTTTTGGATTGGTGCAATGTCTCTGAAGCATCGAGCGTTATGGGCTTTTAGGAATTTGTAGGGGTATGGTAGGTGAGTTCATGGCCGGAGCTGTTAGCCATCAGATGGTCGGGGTTGGGAGAATGCGGCGTTGACAGGTTCGAGAAGGGAAAGGCCATGGTGTTCTAGGTTTGGGTTTCGAACCCATTTTCGTTTTGAGTTGCAGTGAAAATTCTTGAGTGGTCGTGATCGTGTCTGGCGGTAGTTGGCGTCGTGTTAAGGTTCGTGGGGGTGGCCAGAGGTGGCTGGGGCCACGGTGCACGTACACCGTGCCCAGTGAAGTGCTGAAGCATTGGGGGTGGTGTAGGGTTTTTGGCCTCGGGGCGTACTCGAGTTATTCGTGCATGAGACTCGAAGCAAGGGAATATTTGACCCGAAGCATTCTTGCTCTGGTCTCGGGTTGGATACTTTTACTACAAGTAGTGTATAACTGCCTGTAGTTTTAAATTTAACTAAATTTAAAAGCAAATTAAATTGTAAGCTAATTATAACCAAAAGTTAAAATCAGTGTGATGTTAGATTTAAATGGAAGTCAAATCCAGATTGAAGTTTGAATTCAAATTTTGTATTTCTGAATTCATTTTTGAAATGAACTATATGTTAAAAGGTTGAAGTTGGGTTTCAGGTTTAAAACCTGACAAAATTAAAACCTGAAATATACGATTTAAACAATGATTTAAATCCTACGGTTAAATTCAGTTTTGAATAACTATTGAATCTTAAGGTTTTAAAATAGATTTGGATTTGAAAAATCAAGTTTTTAAATCAAGTTGTTGAAGGGAAGTTTAAATAAAAGTTTTTAAATCAAAGGTAAAATTTATGGATTCAAGTTTACTTCGAATTCAAATCTGTAGGTTTAAATCAGTTTTTAAAATATGAATGTCTTTGGAAATTTAAATTTAAATAAAGATTCAAACAGTTGAATTTAAAGGCTTTCTTATATAATTTTCATATGTACGTAATTAATGTTATTTAGAAGATTATAAATTGAATTTAAATTTGATTAATGTTTGAATAAATAATACTTTTGAATCTTAAATTCCAAATGGAATTCAAATTTTAAAATTTTGGAAGGTAAAGTTCTAACACACTTAAATATTAATGAAGTCATTAGTAAAGTAATAAATTATCTTAAGAATAACTAAGATATTAAAATGATTTAATGAATAAGTTAATTAATGAATGACTTATGTATTAATTTTATAAATTAATAATTTAGATTAATTTATAATTAGGAATTAATTAAGAAATAAATTTAGAAATGTAATTATGATAATTAACTAAAAAAAATTATTATTTAATTTATATATGTGATTAATTTGATTATTAATCAGATTAATTAGATAATCTATTATAAATTGTTAAATGTAATTACTTGATGAAAGTAATTAAGAGATTAATTACTTATTGTAATTAATTTGATAAAATGATTTATTTAAGTTAATTAATTTAGTTTAATTAATTTAAGAAATCATTTGATGATTTGATATGTGTAATCACTTAGTGTATTCAATGGAGCATAATTACTTAAGAAAGTAATTAATGTTAATTACTGAATGTAATTAGTGAAAGATGATGTGTTAATGAAGTAATTTGGATAATTACTTTTATAATTAATCAAGGGATTAATTAATGGAGATAATTAATTATGGAATAATTAATTTGTTAATAAGTAATTAAGGGTAGTTAATTACTGGTTGATATTAATCAAGGTGATTAATAATTGTGTTTAATTAAAGATTAATCACTCAATGTAATTAAATTAAATAAAGTAATTTAATTTAAATCTGAATTAGAGATCATTTAATTAATGTAATTAATAATGAAATTAAGAATAGTTTAATTAAAAAATAATTAATAATGTGGTGATTAATTAGGGATAATGTAATTAATTGTATTTAATTAATAAATGAAGTAATTAAATGTTAATTACTATAAATGACTTAGGATAATTAATTTGAGGAATTAAATAAAGACTAATTACTTATTGTAATTAGAAGGTGATTAATCAAGGGTGTTTAATCAAGATGAATATCTAGAGAATAATTAATTAATTTGATTTATAATTAATTAATGGTTGTATAAGCAGGATTTATAGATGGAGTAATTAATTTAATTTGGTTTAAATTAATTAAAGACAGAAGTAGTTAATTTAATTCATTTTAAATTAATTACAAATGGTATGATTATAAATCATTGCTTATGGATGAATGATATTGATATTTCATTTAATGACTGTGATCTCAGATATGAGATAAATAATATCTATGTGATATGGATGTTGGTTTAAGTATGATAATATTTAATTATCTGTTTGGATGATAATATTGATTATCTGTATGTGATGATGATATGATTATCTATTGTGATATTGTGAATTATCCATCTGTGTGTATATTGATAATATTGAATTGAACTGTTAAGACTAAATAGACAACTTGGCCTTAAAAGACACGTTTTGGATTTCGATGAGACCGGAATCGGTTTTCCACATTTGGAACATCCGAAAACCACATCGTTTCCAATTTAACGATAGGTCGTGAATCTGAGGTGAAGATGAAGATTCAGAGTGCAAGGGTTATTGTCGTTGACTCTGAGGGTGATTCCAAAATGAGTGTAACGAGATAATGCCTTCGGTTTCGTTCGAACCCGGAACGAACTTGTATGGATTGAATACTTTCAACACATCGTCAGGTGGGCGATGAGCATTCTAAGAAATGTATTCTATAAAGGTAATCGTAGCCTCAAGCCTCATCAACCGGGAATGGCTAAAACAGGGGAGGTGCAGCAAGGTTAGGTGGGTCATGCCCAAGTAGGACAAGGATATTCCATTGTCTAGATGTCCCTTTATTTCGGCTTAGTGGGCAGTAGCGACGGCTATCTGCGGGGTTATCTTGTTCGGGACTATTCAGTAAGGAATGGTTCCGGCCTTATGTTGCAGGGGGTCGAGATGATCCTCGGTACGTTGATCTAGGCCACGTACTGTGACGGGCGGTACCCAGTAGCCCTACCATCGTATGGAATCCACAATCCAATAAGTGCCAACGGTTTTGATTGTATTACCCACTTTTGTGGCTAGTAGCTGGAATTTAATCATGTAACAATTTCGGCTATTTTCTATTTACTTGAAAACCCTAGACCTATTATAATATCACAGAATTTCCTATCAAATGTTTTGGTTTGCGTAAGGTAAAAACTTACCCATGTTTATGTGTGGGGAGTCTTACGTGATACCTTTTATTTCAAAAGGATTTTTTTAAAATTAAGCAACTTTAACCTGTTACTCATACCAGACCCATGTCTGACCCGGAGTTCATTTCTGTTTTTCATAAACTCACGGGTACCCAAATTTTTACGGGTAGTCAAGGGATTCAGGTTGGCTTTGACGAATTCTGGAGGAGCAATGGAGCAGGAGGCTTCAGCGCTGTAGATATACATATAGTTCCGCTGTGTTGATATCTCTGTGTTGACTTGTGTATTGAGTTGTATAACTAGACAGGTGTTTATAACTGTCTAGTATGTGATGTATTATCTGTATAACTCTGGTTGATGTGTATATTATGTAAATACTTATGTAATTAGTATAATTTATTCGTTCCGCTGTGAGATTCTGTTGTTGTTGTTCTTTCTTCTCTATCTTTTCTATTTTCTTATCCCTTTCTTTCTACAAGACGAAACGAATTTCTGGGCATAGAAACCTGGGTCGTCTCAGTTGGTATCAGAGCACTAGGTTGAGTGAATACCTAGGCTCTTGAGTGATTTCTTTCCTGAGAGAGCGTATTTGTAATTTTAATATATATATATATTTATTTATTCCTACCTATTTGTTGGGTTACCTGTTCAGGTTTTCCAATGAGCTATAAAGGTAGATAGGGTGGTGGTGTGTGTAACACGACTACTAATGGTTGGAGTTTGAATGTTTGAGGTTGGAAGTGTATTTGTCGAGACTGTAGGACTAATACCGTCTCGATTAAGCTTTGAGTGGTATAAGGATTTCATTAATCTCTGAAGAAAACATGTTAAGGTTCGGAGTTCATCTATGAAGTGTAGTTTGGTTGAGCCAGAATTTGGATCTATCGGGTGGACAGAAGTAAGTCATGATATTTTGATATATCAAGGTGTAGTAGCTGTGTGATGAAACATAGTGACTATGGATGTCTCCGAAGATGTTTTCTTTGGAATAAGTTAAGGAAGTGTGTCTGCTCGGTGTTGTGGCTGTGTTCAGCTGGATGTTTCTGTTTGCTTTGAGGTCCGAGTTTCTCGAAGAGCTTGGGGTTAGGAAGTCTTCTGGCTTAGCAGTTTTTCTTGAGGTAACTTCAGAAGCGGTAGAGTAATTCCATTTCTTCGATGGATTGGCCACATAAACGTAGGCTGTTCTGATTAGTAGAGAGAGCACTATTTTTGAATTAGGCTGGATTGATCGCAAAAGTGACTTGCGATAGTTTGAGCGTTCTCTTGAGTTTTAAGATTTTTCTGGATGTCTTCAGGAAGTCAGAGTTTTGCTAACATCTGAAGACTGAATTTGGTATCGATGGGATTTCAGAAGTAATACCGATGGTTCAACTCAGTAATAGGATGATTTTTGAGTTTGGTAAAGTAACTCTAATTTTGGAGGAACTTCAGAATTTTCTTTTTGATCTGTGAACTTTATTGTTGGGATGTGTTGTCCAGTCTATGCTTGAGTTCATCATCAGCATTTTCATCTGCTCAGTCAGAGTTGCGCAGTGGAAGCATGGTGGTAGCTGTTTTAGTTTGGAAGCAATTGGATGTTGCAATGTTTGGGTTAGAGAGTTCTACAGGAAATTTTTCAGGATCGGAGGCCAGATTGGAGTGCACCTGTTTAATCTTTTCGGGATGAGAGGAGTGAGTTCTGTTTTCTGATTTGTAATAGAGTTTGTATTTTGAGTTTGGTTGATATTGGAAAGATCATTTTGTTAGATTGTTTTTGGTTCAGATTATTTCTAAGGGCATCAGCAAGTGTTGAGCTGATCAGTAAGGATGAAGGAAGCCCAGGATCGTCCGAAGAGTTTAGTGGATAAGAGACGGAGGAATTTGGATTCCGAAATCGGAGATTTGATTTTGGATAAGTGTATGGTCTTCAGGATTGAATTGTCAGTTTGGATAACTGGAATTCGTTGTGTTACACGAATCTCTGAAGGAGTACGTGTAAGATTTATCTCTGGTTGTAAAACCAGCAGTTCAGGAAGTTTTAGTTGTTGAGTCTGACTTCTTTGTAGTCTGATATACTGTCTTGTTTTGTGGATTTAGATGAGTGAAAGCTCTGTAGCTTAGTAGTATTGTTCGTTTGGATTTTATAGAGCGAGTAACCCGGTATTTATACTTGGGAAAACTCGAGAAAATTCTATTTGGAATTTTGTCTGGATAGTTAGATTTGTTTGTTTGGATGAATTGATTGCTATGATTATTAGCATATGATTGATATATGCTTGTGTTTAAAATTTAAATCTTTAACTAGATTATTAAATTACCTTTGCTTTAAATTTCGGGGACGAAATTCTTTTAAGGGGGGAGGAATGTGACATCCCGGAAATTTGGGGCAATATCAATTCAATAATCGACATTAAAAATTAAATTGATTTAATAATAATTGTTAATAATAATTTGAATTGATTTAATAATCTTCTTTTAAATAAATAATTAACTGATAATTTATCTTTTAAAAGCTAATTTAAATTGTTTCTATTTATATATATGTATATATTGGTATATGTTATAAATAGATAAGTTTTGTCTTTAGATTTAATAGATTAAAGCTATGTTCTCTAATTCTACTATTTTTGATAATTTGGAAATTTAATATTGAATAAATAATAATATGATCTTAAAAATACTCAAGATAAATTTAATTTGTTTAGAAATAAATTTCAGCCTAGAGTTTAAATTTAAATAAAAAGTTTTGTTTTTTCTAAATATAGCTTGATAAATAAGTATTTATATTTTAAAGAGATCGTTTCTTTTGAAAAATTATTTTTAATTTAATAATGAGTTTTATTTAAACAATATCAATAATGTAATATTTTTACAAATAGATTTTTATATATATAGGAACTATTATATATACTTATATTTGGGAGAAACTATGGTTTGAAGTTAAAATTGAATCTTTCAAAATTTGTTTATAATAAAATAAATCTTATTTATATTTAACATAAGTAAATGACATAATAAAATATCTTTGAACTTAAAAGAGAAAAGAAATAAATAAAATAAGTATTGTAACAATGATTTACATAAGTTTGAAATAATAAGAAGTAAATTTAGTATTGATAATTTAAGTTTAAAATAATAAGTGTAATAATAACAAGCACTTGTATTAGAAATAAAACTTAATACAGAAGTAAAATTTATAATTTATAACTAGAATAAACTAAGACAGAAGACAAAATAATAAAAGTAATTAGACAAAGTAATGATTTTGCTGTCTGTAAGTAAAGAATGCAAAACAAAGTAAAATAATAAAACAAAACAAAGCTAAGTAAAAATATCTTTGTGTATGTTCAGCATATAAGATAGTTTGTAAAGCAAGCTAAAGCAAAGCATAGTAGAAATAAGATGCAGGTAAGAGAAATGTAAAATATCTAATATATAAATCATGGTATGTAGGAAAATAAGTACTTAAACATTAAATGCTAGCACAACTTAAATCGGTTCAAATTGCTTAAAAAAATCAACTCAGCCTCCTAATTAAAAGATCCTGCCTGATAAAAACAAGGATATATAGTGTACCTGCATATGCTTAACCCAGTTATCACCTTCCCCTGAACTTCTTTATATACATCTTATTTTTAGTTCGTTCATAAAACATATAAAACCCGAAACAAAGAAATAACAACAAACACTTCCATTTATACAAACTCAGTAATATTTACAACTGAAGATAAGCAAGAAAGATTTAGGAAATGAAGGCATACCACTTTCCAGTTATTAAAATCCAAGGTTTTCATGCAAGCATGCTGTGACGCCCCACCTCTATACCCACACAAGCCAAGAACACTACGGAGTAGTGCTGTCAACTAGCATGGAGAATAAGGCTGTTGAGGAGCGACCATCCATGTAATTGCTTATCACACGGTGGCTATAAATAATCTTCGAAAACAAACATAGAAATAATCATAACACAAATCAGTCACAGATATCCATATCACAAAGGCGGAAGAAGATATGAATATATAACTAACACATAAAAGTGTACATCAGAGTAGTGGTCCATAAGATCCACGATAATACAAAAGAATAGCAACACGTGCTATACAAAAGAATACAACTATGAGTCTATATCTCAAGTGTATACAACAAAAACTGCTAATCTAAACAGTTAGCCAAAAGTCAGAGTGATGAATCCCTGGGAAGAAGTCAAGCAGAAGCACCTGTAAAATCTCGGTCTGACCCGAGTATTATTTAAGAAAATAATAAACGGGTCAGTCTAGCTATAAATATCAGATGACATGATATAACATAAAAGATATGGCATAAACATAAAATATCCATAATGACATACCACCATAAGTATGTAAATAATGATCAACAGAAGATCAATCAATAAGAGATAATCAATATCACAAGAATCTTCTCAAAGATTCGGAAAGGGCATCATACCCCAAACTTGTACTCATAACAAGTCAATGGCATAAATTCTAGAAATCAATGCAAGAAGTCCAGTAATCATAGAAAAGAGAAAGAGGCCTATCACATGACGGTCCGAAGACCAAGGGGAGCTACCCCACATGTGTGAATGGAATCACACAGATTAAGGTCCAGACTAACCTAAAAGCAAAAAGGTATGTGTGAGTGGAATCACACAAGTGGTGTCTAGTCTAACCTCGCAACAAGAGACATCGCACAGTTGCTAGTCTAAATCATCAGAATGATCGTCATGATCAACGAGAAGTGTCAATTACACTAAGCTAGTAAATATAGAAGTTTAGCTTCATGTCCCATAACCACTTGCTTAACTTAAATATTTACGAACAAACTGTAAATCTTCACTAATAAAATTGTCACAAGAGGTTCAATCGAACAAGTCCAAGAATTAACCGACGAAGTGAACGCAAGCGTTTCATACCACTTGTTTTACTAAGTCGTTTAATTAGATTTCTCATCCGAGTGAGGTAAAGGTTTGTATATACTAATAGATTGGAAAACGGTTTAAGAAAAGAGCTTTGTTATTAAAAATAGAATTGAAATTGTTTGTTAAAAGAATTTTGATATTTACTACTAGTATTGAAACCTTTATATTATAAAGTGACAAAACACATAAGAAAGTGTAGAAACAATCAGTCACAAAGATCGCATACGGAGATGCGAATAAAATCCAAGGAAATCAGCTCAATGTTTTTCAGATAAGATCCCCTACGGAGGGGGGGTCCAGGGGGGGTGGCAACCCCCCAAGGTGGGGGTGCGGGGGCCACGCCACCGCTTACGGGGTTCGACCTAAGAGGGATAGGGTCGAGCGACCTAATGGTTGCGACCTAGGGGTCTAAGGAGCACGACCTAGTGGTCCAGCGACCTAAAGGGTAAAGGTCATGCGACCTAAAATGGGTTCGCGACCTAACACTCAAACGACCTAAAGAAATTAAGGAGCCGAGCGACCTATAAGAAGCAGCGACCTAAGTAGAAACGAGGCCCAACGACCTAAGGGTTAGGTCATGCGAGTTAAGAAGGTCAGCGACCTAACAGAGACACGCGACCTAATAAAGGAACGCGACCTAAAGGCATGCGACCTAGCGACTTAAGAGGCGAGCGACCTAAGTAGAAACGACCTAAGAGTCGAACGACTTAACGTGGAAGCGGCCTAAAAGCCAATCGACCTAACGACCTAAGGTCATACGACCTAGCGACCTAAAGCCATACGACCTAACGACCTAAGGTCATACGACCTAGCGACCTAAAGCCATACGACCTAGCTCCGAAGTGAAGATTCAAGGCAGTGTGACCTAGCGCGATAACACGCGAACGACCTAAGGGTTAAGTCGCGAGCGACCTAACTCCGAACACACGAAAATGGCCAGAACGACCTAAGTGCAGAAAATTCACCAAAACGCTAAAAATTGGAGTTTTTCGCCAATCCAATCCAAACCAAATGCAAACGTGCATGCAAAAGTGATAGGGAATCATTCCCAACAGTCCAATATAGTTATAGACTAGATTTGTGAGATAAAAATCTCACCTTTGCACCAAATATCAATGAAAATGAAGTTTTAAGCAAGCAAGAATCAATCCTTCTTCTATCTAAGCACAAGAAGCTTGAATCCAATGTCTTCTTCTTGAATTTGGAGTAGAAAGATGGATTGCAATTGAATTTGAGTTTTGGAATTTTAATTTCCCATTCCCTCCACCATTAATGCCAAAGCTTGATTAGTTAGGAAATTTATGAAGATTGAGGAGAAGAGGGTTGGAACTTGGGCTTAATAGGCTAAACTAACCCAAAGTCCAAAGCGTGGAAAGTTAGTGAAATTTCACTAACTCCAAACCTATCGATGCTTATACTTAGAAAAGTTGTAAACGGCATTTCGAACTCAATGGAAGTGGTCTCGAGTCCTAATTTGACCGTTTGCAAAAAGTAACTTTTCGGACCAAAATCCGATTAATGAGTTAATATTTAAATAAAATATTTAAATACAAACTCGATAAATATGCGGGTTGTTACACATGCTCTGTCCATTTTTTTTACAAGCAAGGTGAGTAACACTTTTAAAAATTTCTTAAGTTTTAATCTGTTGCAAGCTAATAATTGGATGCTTAAAATATTTGTATGAATCTATATATATTCCTTTCTCTAGCCAATTGCAAAATAAATTACTGCATATTGAATTCTCTGTGAGTAACTTTTAAAATTTGAAATAAAACTTTGTTAGCATGATAGTATGGTTGATTATATATATGTGTACTTCCTGTAAATATAAGTGAATGTTTGGTGAATATGTATTTGTGTGTAGGCAGTGTACAATTGCTCTGTCCTGCTTTCTTTTTTTTCCAGGCTCAAATTTCCAATTAAAACCATTATCATTAAATCTAGTTTTTGTTTGGATGCAATTTACAAATCAAAGTTGTTTGATTTAACATGGATTAATGTTCAAAAACCTAAGTATGTCAAAAATGAAGCCTGTTGCCTCTGGAATTTTGAAAACATCTATATAGGGTAAACAAAGACAATACTCAAACTTGTTGATTTATAAATTCAGTATTATTAATTGAAGACTCTAATCAAAATATGATTTTAAAAACTGAAATTAAGATTTTTAGACTTGGTATAGAAGAGCAGTTTGGGATGGTCTTGTTTCCTTAGTTTTAGTGGTCTCTGACGATCCTCTTACTTGTAGAGGTTGGGGTCTTTCCTGTTGGTAGAGGAATGCCCAAAGAACCATGGAAAATGCGTGGCAGTGGAGCAGATCAGCGTGGCGCCGGGGGTTGCTCGAGATTGCCACCAACCCTAGTTTTGAGTGCCTTGGAGTTTTGGAACGGTGCAACGTCTCTGAAGCATCGAGCGTTATGGGCTTTTGGGAATTTGTAGGGGTATGGTAGGTGAGTTCATGGCCGGAGCTGTTAGCCATCAGGTTGTCGGGGTTGGGAGAATGCGGTGTTGACAGGTTCGAGAAGGGAAAGGCCATGGTGTTCCAGGTTTGGGTTTCGAACCCATTTTCGTTTTGAGTTGCAGTGAGGATTCTTGAGTGGTCGTGATCGTGTCTGGCGGTAGTTGGCGTCGTGTTAAGGTTCGTGGGGGTGGCCGGAGGTGGTTGGGGCCACAGTGCACGTGCACCGTGCCCAGTGAAGTGCTGAAGCATTGGGGGTGGTGCAGGGTTTTTGGCCTCGGGGCGTACTCGAGTTATTCGTGCATGAGACTCGAAGCAAGGGAATATTTGACCCGAAACATTCTTGCTCTGGTCTCGGGTTGGATACTTTTACTACAGGTAGTGTATAACTGCCTGTAGTTTTAAATTTAACTAAATTTAAAAGCAAATTAAATTGTAAGCTAATTATAACCAAAAGTTAAAATAAGTGTGATGTTAGATTTAAATGGAAGTCAAATCCAGATTGAAGTTTGAATTCAAATTTTGTATTTCTGAATTCATTTTTGAAATGAACTAAATGTTAAAAGGTTGAAGTTGGGTTTCAGGTTTAAAACCTGACAAAATTGAAACCTGAAATATATGATTTAAACAATGATTTAAATCCTACGGTTAAATTCAGTTTTCAATAACTATTGAATCTTAAGGTTTTAAAATAGATTTGGATTTGAAAAATCAAGTTTTTAAATCAAGTTGTTGAAGGGAAGTTTAAATAAAAGTTTTTAAATCAAAGGTAAAATTTATGGATTCAAGTTTACTTCGAATTCAAATCTGTAGGTTTAAATCAGTTTTTAAAATATGAATGTCTTTGGAAATTTAAATCTAAATAAAGATTTAAACAGTTGAATTTAAAGGCTTTCTTATATAATTTTCATATGTACGTAATTAATGTTATTTAGAAGATTATAAATTGAATTTAAATTTGATTAATGTTTGAATCAATAATACTTTTGAATCTTAAATTCCAAATGGAATTCAAATTTTAAAATTTTGGAAGGTAAAGTTCTAACACACTTAAATATTAATGAAGTCATTAGTAAAGTAATAATTTTTTTTAAGAATAACTAAGATATTAAAATGATTTAATGAATAAGTTAATTAATGAATGACTTATGTATTGATTTTATAAATTAATAATTTAGATTAATTTATAATTAGGAATTAATTAAGAAATAAATTTAGAAATGTAATTATGATAATTAACTAAAAAAATTATTATTTAATTCATTTATGTGATTAATTTGATAATTAATCAGATTAATTAGATAATCTATTATAAATTGTTAAATGTAATTACTTGATGAAAGTAATTAAGAGATTAATTACTTATTGTAATTAATTTGATAAAATGATTTATTTAAGTTAATTAATTTAGTTTAATTAATTTAAGAAATCATTTGATGATTTGATATGTGTAATCACTTAGTGTATTCAATGGAGCATAATTACTTAAGAAAGTAATTAATGTTAATTACTGAATGTAATTAGTGAAAGATGATGTGTTAATGAAGTAATTTGGATAATTACTTTTGTAATTAATCAAGGGATTAATTAATGGAGATAATTAATTATGGAATAATTAATTTGTTAATAAGTAATCAAGGGTAGTTAATTACTGGTTGATATTAATCAAGGTGATTAATAATTGTGTTTAATTAAAGATTAATCACTCAATGTAATTAAATTAAATAAAGTAATTTAATTTAATCTGAATTAGAGATCATTTAATTAATGTAATTAATAATGGAATTAAGAATAGTTTAATTAAGAAATAATTAATAATGTGGTGATTAATTAAGGATAATGTAATTAATTGTATTTAATTAATAAATGAAGTAATTAAATGTTAATTACTATAAATGACTTAGGATAATTAATTTAGGGAATTAAATAAAGACTAATTACTTATTGTAATTAGAAGGTGATTAATCAAGGGTGTTTAATCAAGATGAATATCTAGAGAATAATTAATTAATTTGATTTATAATTAATTAATGGTTGTATAAGCAGGATTTATAGATGGAGTAATTAATTTAATTTGCTTTAAATTAATTAAAGATAGAAGTAGTTAATTTAATTCATTTTAAATTAATTACAAATGGTATGATTATAAATCATTGCTTATGGATGAATTATATTGATATTTCATTTAATGACTGTGATCTCAGATATGTGATAAATATTATCTATGTGATATGGATGTTGGTTTAAGTATGATAATATTTAATTATCTGTTTGGATGATAATATTGATTATCTGTATATGATGATGATATGATTATCTATTGTGATATTGTGAATTATCCATGTGTGTGTATATTGATAATATTGAATTGAACTGTTAAGACTAAATAGACAACTTGGCCTTAAAAGACACGTTTTGGATTTCGATGAGACCGGGATCGGTTTTTCACATTTGGAACATCCGAAAACCACATCGTTTCCAATTTAACGATAGGTCGTGAATCTGAGGTGAAGATGAAGATTCAGAGTGCAAGGGTTATTGTCGTTGACTCTGAGGGTGATTCCAAAAGTAGTGTAACGAGATAATGCCTTCGGTTTCGTTCGAACCCGGAACGAACTTGTATGGATTGAATGCTTTCAACACATCGTCAGGTGGGCGATGAGCATTCTAAGAAATGTATTCTATAAAGGTAATCGTAGCCTCAAGCCTCATCAACCGGGAATGGCTAAAACAGGGGAGGTGCAGCAAGGTTAGGTGGGTCATGCCCAAGCAGGACAAGGATATTCCCCTGTCTAGATGTCCCTTTATTTCGGCTTAGTGGGCAGTAGCGACGGCTATCTGCGAGGTTATCTTGTTCGGGACTGTTCAGTAAGGAATGGTTCCGGCCTTGTGTTGCAGGGGGTCGGGAGTGATCCTCGGTACGTTGATCTAGGCCACGTACTGTGACGGGCGGTACCCTAGTAGCCCTACCATCGTATGGAATCCACAATCCAATAAGTGCCAACGGTTTTGATTGTATTACCCACTTTTGTGGCTAGTAGCTGGAATTTAATCATGTAACAATTTCGGCTATTTTCCATTTACTTGAAAACCCTAGACCTATTATAATATCACAGAATTTCCTATCAAATGTTTTGGTTAGCGTAAGGTAAAAACTTACCCATGTTTATGTGTGGGGAGTCTTATGTGATACCTTTTATTTCAAAAGGATTTTTTTAAAATTAAGCAACTTTAACCGTTACTCATACCAGACCCATGTCTGACCCGGAGTTTATTTCTGTTTTTCATAAACTCTCAGGTACCCAAATTTTTACGGGTAATCAAGGGATTCAGGTTGGCTTTGACGAATTCTGGAGGAGCAATGGAGCAGGAGGCTTCAGCGTTGTAGATATACATATAGTTTCGCTGTGTTGATATCTCTGTGTTGACTTGTGTATTAAGTTGTATAACTAGACAGGTGTTTATAACTGTCTAGTATGTGATGTATTATCTGTATAACTCTGGTTGATGTGTATATTATGTAAATACTTATGTAATTAGTATAATTTATTCGTTCCGCTGTGAGATTCTGTTGTTGTTGTTCTTTCTTCTCTATCTTTTCTATTTTCTCATCCCTTTCTTTCTACAAGATGAAACGGATTTCTGGGCATAAAAACCCGGGTCGTCACAGCTAGTGAAGTGCGTTTCCACTTTTATTGACTACCTTCGAGGTAATTGACGATGAGCTTGCTTCAATAGACGAATAGCAATGTCGATGAGATTCAACATCAATGAAGTGCGCCATAGGCAATATTGAGACTCATTGACGGCTTATGATGTTTGGGTGATGACATCGACATCATAGATGATGTGAGACATAAAAGTATAGCGACAATTGTTAATGAGCGGCACTGTTTCTTTAACATAATCTTATGATCTTCGACATTGATGACGACTTAGACGTCGACGTTCATCATCAATGCTATCTTATCGTCTAGAGCTTGATTTTTCATCAAAATGCTTAGGAAGCGTGTGTCTGTAAAAACAAATATTAAGGGTACTAAAATATTTCAAAAACTATGAGTAAGGATGTTATGATCATCCTATGCAACGTACATAGAAACCATATTAAAATTCAATGTGGAGCACATGAGATAGATTCCTTATGCATCGACAATAGGAATTATCATATATTCCATGTTCTTTACTATATCGCTATTAACTTATGCAATTGATGCATTGAGCGAGTATTTGATTTGAATTAATATCGCTAAATAGTAGTTATGAGTATTCATGGGTATTTACAAAATACTAGTAAATTGTTTATGGAAACAACGAACTCTTTATGATGGAGTATTCAGACTCGGACTTCATAAATGATGTCAAATATAGTATTTCAGTCCTAAGTTTATGTTTAATCTCAGTTAAGGAGTTTTAGTTTGGAAATTTTCCAAACAAGTGGTGGTTGTAGATTCAACTGAAAGGCTAAGTACATCAACTTGAATAATGCGACAATAAAAGCACAATTCGTATAAATGCATAAATTTATAATTAAGCTAAGGGTGATTTCAAATTATGAAATTCCCATGACATTGTTTTGTGGAAATGATGTCATGATACACAAAGTAAAAAAACTAGGGCTCACAAGATGTAACAACACGCATATTTTACGATTATATATTTAAATTTGTTATTTAAATGTAACATCGTTAGTTGAATTTAAAGTTTGAAATGTGAATTTTTGTAAACAGTTGAATCCGAACTCGAGACCACTTCCATTGAGTTTAAAACGACGCTTACAACTTGTTTAAGTATAAATATCGATATGTTTAGAGTTGATTAGGATCTTCATATCTTCATTTGGGCTTTGGGTTGTGTTCCCATTAACCAATAAGCTAACCCAAACTCTTCTACCCAATAGCTCCGACTCCACTCCTCTTCATTCATTCATTCATTCCATTTTCTAAATTCCTAACACTCAAGCCCTAGGAAGAATAGTGGGAAGAGGAAATTAAAATTCCTAAGCCCTAGTTTCTCTTAGGAATTCAAGTTCTAGTTCTAAAATCAAAGAAAAGCTTAGATAAGCATCCTCTTCGTCTTCCCCATCTGAATCCCTCTCCAATTTTCATAATTTCCTATAACTTAACTTAGGAGATATTTACATATGATCATAGACTAGAGCATCTAGAGTTGTAATTCAAGTGGAGTTGATCTTTCCTTGTTTTAGAGCTTCTCAATTGTTGTTTTAGAGAATAAAGGTGGGTTCTTGAACTTACATCTATGTCTATAGCTTTCATTGTTGTTAGGTATGAATTCCTAACATCTATTTCATGTTCAATTGCTTTTGATTTGAATTAGTTTGGCGAATTTCCTAATTTTGGTATTTTAAAGCCAAAATCTTTAAAGATCCTATCATGAATGTTTGGACATGTTGTTTGGAGTGTATCAAAGAGCCTATGGGACTGGGTTGTTGCTTGGCATAAATCCCTAGCCTCAATTCCTCGTTCGATTGCTTTCTAGTTGATTTGGCCATCAATGGCCTAGGCAAATTTCTGCCCTGTTCAGGCAACCAGACGTCTAGTTGAACCTACCAGATGTCTGGGAGGCCCCAGAAAATAAAAGGAAAAAAGAGAAAAAATATAAAATTCTAGAACCCATGTTCTGACGTTTGGCTAAACCTACCAGACGTCTGGTTCTGTTCAATTTTGCCAATTTTGCCTGTTTTGAGTGGATTTCCAAATTTTATCGATCTTTGACCATCCAAATAGTTATTATCAATCAATACCGACTTTGATGATTTATTTTCTGGATTTTTGGTGTTTCCATTTGATAGATTTGATATCGATTTTTATGATTTTAATCCACGTCGCCAAATTTGGATTTTTGGTGATAGATTGGTTTTACAATCATTTCTGTATTTTTTCACTTTAGAATACAAAGGTTTTCATACTAGTAGTAAATACTCAAAATCTTTCACAAAAATGATTTCAGCATTACTTTTAATACAAAGCTCGTTTTTAAAACCGTTTTCCAATCTATTAGTACATACAAACCTATAACTCATCCGTATGAGAAATCTGATTAAACGACAAAGCAAAACAAGTGGTATGAAATGCTTGCGTTTACTTCGTCTGTTACTTCTTGGACTTTTTCGATTGAAC
Source organism: Allium cepa (assembly GCA_030765085.1). Lineage (NCBI taxonomy): Eukaryota > Viridiplantae > Streptophyta > Magnoliopsida > Asparagales > Amaryllidaceae > Allium > Allium cepa. The sequence continues at coordinate 354,557,941 of CM060937.1, read as the reverse complement.
TCTCGTGACAATTTTCAAGTGAAAATCTACAATCTGTTCGTAAATATTTATGTTAAGCTGGTGGTTATGGGACATGAAGCAAAATTCATTTAATTACTAGCTTAGTGTAATTTACACTTATCGATCAATGATGATCATTTTGTGATTTAGACTAGCGATGTGCGATGTCTCTTTATCTGCTTGGGGGACTAAACCTTGTTTCGGTGGAGCTTTGGCTCAAATTTGATGGGTTAGCGACCATGGGATAGTGTCCCGATTGTGATACACTTGTTGGTGGGTTTTCATGCTTCCATTTGTGAAAGCCCTTCCCCTTTGTGTATTTTGGATTTCTAATTATTGATTTCTGGAATTTGTGTTTCACCAATTTTTGCAATTTGCATTGATATTTTTTGTCAATATTTAAGGTTCGTTGAATAAGCTAAAGAATATGATATTCTTTTTGGGTAGTTGAGGAGATTTGAGATAATGTATGGTTTTCATTATTATCAAATATATACTTGTCACAGTATGGCATTATCACTATTATATATTTTTGTCATATCCCTTATCCTATCTCAACTTATATGATATTTATAGCTAGACTGATCCGTTTATCATTTTTCTTCTTAAATAATACTCAGGTCAGACCGAGGTGTTTCAGGTGCTTCCACTTGACTTCATAGCAGGGACTAGCTTTTGACTTTTGGCTAACTACTTTAGCTCAGTAGTTTTTGTTTTTATACATTTGAGATAGAGACTCCTTGATGTATGCTTATTCTTTTGTGATGTAAGGGATCTTGTATGAACACTACTTTGATGTTCACTTCTATGTGTTATATTCATATCTGTTTCCGCCTTAGTGATATGAATATCTGTGACTGATTTTGTGTTATGCTTATTTTATATTTGTTTTCGAAGGCCACATAGCCACTGTGTAGTAGCTTTGAGTTTGTATTTGATATGTCATATTTCATCTTGAAATGAAATGCATGACCTTCTATCTATCATATCGGTACTCGCACAAATCAATTACACATGTGGTCGCTCCTCAACAGCTTTATTCTTCGTACTAGCCGACGGCATTACCGCGTACTGTTCATGGCTAGTGTGAGATAGAGGTGGGGCGTTACACAAGATGTCTAGATAGAAACTCCAAAATTTCCACATGATTAAGGTTGTTTATTCACGATATAGAGATGTTGGATGTAACAATAGATAGCAATACAATATAGTAGACCCATTCACTAAGGAACCGGCTTTAGTAGTTATGAACTAATAGGAGGAATGATATTGCAGTTCCATAATTGACCCCGAGTGCAAAGAGGCGATTGAAAGATTTAGTGGTATGCTTTAAGGGAAATTATGTTACTTGGTACATATGTCTAACTTTGTATTCTATCTTATTCATAGTAGCATTGTTTTATTTTGTGTACTTTGTTATAGTTTGATATAACTAATAAAATGATTAATTTAAAGTATATATACAAAAATCCTTAAATAAAATGTTGTGTGATATAGATGCAAATATATGTCATTATGTGCAATTAATCACAAAATAAATGACATGTTGTTTTAAATATTCCTAGTTAAGATGTTTTGAGAAAACAAATATTGGTTTATCCATTGAGACCAGAGTATGTAACACCCTTAAATATTGGGCAGATTATTACTCATGGGTACTAGGGCACTAAGGGGTTACGTATTTGTATTTATTGGATAACTATGGAATGACCCATTCGCGAATCTGTTGTTTGATGATAACATCTAGGTCAAATAGGAATAATGTGACGATGTTACACGGTTTCCTCGACTTAAGAATACTGTAAAACTTCAATGTGAATACTCCACTTTGATTATAGTTAAATCAAAGTGTGGCAATCCATCGAGTAACCATGGTTGTGTCTGAATTGAAGAAATGGAAGTGAAGTAATATTCAATATAGAATCGGTCTTCTCTGTTGTATGAGGTTAGTATCATGGTCAACTATAGCCAACTCTAAGTCAAAGTCTTTGGACAGTGTAGAACGATTAAAAATATATGTTATTTCAGAACCAAGACTTAGTTTATGGACTGATCAAGCAGAATGTGAATAATATTGGAGACCAATACCAAATTCATACATCCAAACATATTATAGTTTTAATGAAGAGAATGTGTGTAAATTATTGTCACTATGGGTACCGCCTAAGATAATATAAATTATGATTTTACCTAAAAGATATGTAAAAGATGAGTTTCACCAAACTGTCACACCATTAACTAAGGTGGCATGTGAAATTTACTATTTGGATTGTTCAATATTCACTGCTGATTGAATTCACACCTCAGAGTCAAACAATGCAATTCTAAATTTTTTGAAAAATGACATGATTTAATTAGTTTTAAATAGTTATTAATTAACTAATATTAAAATGTTTGTTATTAATTTATTTTATTTTTGAGTGTTGTTATAATTATATGGAAGTATATATAAAAGCTATACATGTGCATATTGATATATGATATCGATATGCATATAAATAGTTTTTAAGTATGATTAATTGCTTCACTAGATTTTGGGAAAATTAATCCATACAAGGACAATAAATGGCCAGCTACACATAGCAGAGAGTGGAAGGCTTGACATAATTGAAAATTGAATGAAAATTCAATGAGAAAGTTTTAAAGAAAGAAAAGGAAATGTTCATATTCTATCAGAACCCCATGGGACGCTAGCGACCCATGGGGTATGGGTCGTTGACGACCCATGAACTTGGTCAATTTTCGCTCGCTGAATTCCTCCTCCTTAAGTCATATTTCGTAGTTTTCTTGTTCGTGGTCTTCGAGGAGTACATTGGCTGCTATCGTTCCGGGCATAGGGGTTAATCCTGGATTTTGACATTTGAAAATGTCTTCTTAGTTATTCGTTGTTATAATCACATGCTGATGGCAAGTCATTGGTTGTTTATGCTTTAACCCTTGATTTGAAAGGAAGCTAGTCTCTTGGCTTCGTTGACTCATGTTGTCATCTTAACCGTGTAGCTTGGTCCTTGTTGAACTCTAGTCGTAACATCTCAGGTTAGCTCTTGAATCATCCTACGGCTAAAGGCTGCCTCGCTTACTGCCGGTGATTGCTGAGTTAAAAACCGGATAACATTTACCCCCCAGAGTATGTCTTCGTTGTAAACAAGGCATGCTCTGGAAGTTATCATTTTCCATATCCATTTGTTAACTTTCAAGTAGTTGTATCGGAGCTCTACCCATAGAATAGCTCAACATCATCGATTATTTTCCTTTGGTTCTAGCTATTGTTGTCTACCTCAACTCTTTGTGTTTTCACTTGTAGTTTCTCGGCATGTCTTGGAATGATGAACAGTTGCAACTAATCGAATTTGAAGTGACCAAGTGAAGCCTTCTTTTAAACACGCAGATGCACAAGGTGAAAAGAGAAACTATATGTATATTCAAGTTGTCTCATTTTTTCGGGTCGCTAGAGACCCGAGGGATGGGTCGCTAGTGGCTTGATTCAGCAAGATTCCAGGGTCAGGTCACCCTTGACCCAAGGAGGGTCGGGTCGCACGTGACCCGAACACTTGGAAAAAAATTCCTGTCATTGCCTACTTATACCCTAGCCTATCTCTTTTCCTCATTCGATCCAACCACCTGCTATCTCCTCAAGCGATTATCCTCTTTTGGCGATTCACCTTGGATGAGTTCACGTTGATTCCTCCTACAGCCCAGATCTTCTTGCCATCATCTTTCCCAAGTGCCACCTCCTGCTACAACTGATCCACGAATTCAAACCCTAGCTGACCCACGAATTCAAGCCCTAGCCGACCTGCTTCATGCGATTTTTAGGTGTAGACGACCTATTGTTTTGTTATACGCGAGCCATCCCGTCACCAGCTCATCCAGAACCATTTCTTAGCTCGCTGAGTTCAACCTTTGACTTCTCTTGTTCCAGCAAGTTGATTCTGAGGTAGGTTCGCTTGGCTGAGTTGTTGATTGTGATGTTGGTATGATGGTACAGCACTCGACTTTAGCTCGTGGCAATTAATTGCGAGAAGTTTGAGTTAATTACGGTTATATGGAGGAAGATAGTGAATTGAGTTTTGTATTTCCCCCCAGAATGACGTTTGGGCTTTGGCCGAATGCTTAACACGTTCTACTATCTTCATCCATTATACCAGAATTGACTTGTGCTGAGTTTTAAAAACATCACCGTACAACGTTTCTTTGCTCAATATATAGAATCCAGGCATATCCTGCTTTATTATTCCGTACTCGGTGTCCCTGCAATGCTAAGAGCTTTCCACATCGCTTTGGACAACAGGTCCTTTACCATTCATTGATCGATAATGGGTAAGTGTATAAGAATCAAACAAGAAAAATGGAAAATGCACTGGCACGGGAAGTTCTTCTTCCATTTTCACTGCGAGCGAGCTATCTACACGGGATAGAGCATTTGCAGTGCATTGAACATCGAGTTCATCCCATACAGACAGCACACTGCACTTTCCCTCCTTTTTCTTAAAGTCCGAGGTGTTGATTACCAGTCAAAGTTCCCTTGGAATTCAAGTGTGATGGGAGAAACTTATGAAATTATGATAGGTTTATCTGACCATTTTCGGATGCGAGTTTTGTTATATAGAATGAAGCAGCCATCTGCACACCGTAAGCTATGTGAGTGAAGTCTAGCGCTCTTTGAGGCTGAGTCGTCATCTACTTCACAGGCCGAGTTCGGTCAACTAGTTTCGGTTAGGTCGATCGTGGATCGCATACCACTCAAATTTTGAGTTACTCAATCTGCTTGAAAAAACCCCTTCGGTGATCTCCGCCAAGGTTCTCCATAGCATCTGTTTACAGCACGGGATCCTCAAAGAGGACAAGTGTCTTCGGAAAAAGGATGGATTCACTTATATGCCTCCTCTGGGTTTACAGCTTGCCATCGGTTCATGTGTTCGAATGGAGCCGTGCAACCCTTCAACGACTTTCTACATGAAATACTATCTAACTTTGGGATTGCCCTATTCCAGCTCCACCCGAACGGCTATGCCATCCTCACTTGCTTGACATCCACTTTATGCGGACATTCCATCACTCTTTGAATTTCGATGAGTTGCGATACTTCTTAGCTTTCAAGAGAAGAGAGGACTGCCTCTCCCTAATCATAGTCGAGGCCCAACGAAATCGAAGGATCATTTTGCATTTTCAAAGCAACCTATCTCAATTCAAGACATGGTATTTCTTCATTATGTGCCCCGAGGGGTTTAATTATCGATTGATGACAAAGGGTAAGTTTCCCTATTTTCCGTTCGTCGAGCGTCGAATTGATGTGAAGGAGTTTTCTAATTGATTGCTTCTTTTTACAGTTATCCCGAGACCAAACAGAGACACGGCTCTTAGCAAAAATTTTCAAAGTCTAAAACCTATTAATGCCGAGGAGAGAAGCACCACAGTCTTTCTTACTAACAAGAATTTGCGCCAATTCGGGTTGTTAGCTCTGGGAAGATCAATGGCTCAGGCTGAAGCTCCCTCCCTCGGCCAATCTAGAGTTCATGCAAGGCCTTCTTCTTCACAGAAGTTTGATGAGGGTCATCAAATAGTCAGCCCCTCCGAAAGTCCGCTCTATGAGACTCATGAGGAAGGCATTGCAACTGGTCTAAGTGGTTCTACTAGAATGTCCCCGATCCAAAAAGAATTGAAGATTGAGCCCGCATAGAGAGGGGAAGCCGCGATAGAATCGGTGGAGGAAAAAGAATCTAAAAGTAGCAGTGATGAATCCACAGCTAGTGACTATTAATTGTCAGAGTTTGAAGGTGAGGATTCGGCACCGTGTGACAAGACACCGGTAAGAGTCCCTATGATGACCCGGAATTTTGAAGCAATATCAATTTAATAATCTGAAATAAAAATTAAATTGATTCGATAATCTTTGTGATAAGATTTGAATTAATTTAATAATCCAATAAAATAAATAATTAATTGGTAGAATTTATCTTTTTAAATCTAATAAGTTGTTATCTATTTATAATGTATATAGAATATGTATACATTGAAAATAGATATTGTTCTAATCTAATAAATAAATAAATCTTGTTTTCTACAAATACGTATATCTTCAGTGAAATTGGGTATAGTATTAAAGTTAAACTTTTGAAAAGCTATTGAATAAATAAAATATGGTTTTAATTTGATAAGATGAAAATTAAATTTGTTTAAATTGATTTATTTGATAATAAGCTTTTTAAAAGTATATAATAAATAACTAAATGATTTTAAATACATAAGGTAAATATTGAAATGGTTTAATATATGTTTTAACTCTAGTTTAAATTTAAATAAAAATAACAATAAGATTTATTTTGATTTTCTTTTAAATATAGTTGAATAAAATAAATAATTTATTAATAAAGAAACAATTTCTTTTATAAATTATTTATAGTTATAAATTTTGTTATTTTTAAAATATAATAAAACATTGTTTTAAAAAATAGATTTTTAATAAAAATAATTGTTTTTCAAAATTTAATTGCGTAGTTATATATGTAAATATATAACTTAATTTCAAATTTTAATTTTAGAATTTGATTTGAATTTGAATTCAAAGCTTTAAAATTTAAAGTATAAATATTTTTAATTTTTTTTGATTTTAAATATATTTGTATAAACTTTATTTTATAAATAAAATTGAATTTATTCATTTTAAAATTATCTACATATAAATAAATACACATTAACTAATTAATTAAACATGGATTTACATTTATCTTGTATTAACATTTAATAAAATACAAATTAACCTAATTATAACTAATTAACGTTAAAAAGAGACATGTGTTAATCAATAAACATTACATCTTGACAAATGTTAGAATTAAAGACAAGTGTCATTTATTTTGTTTTTCTTTTATTTTTATTTCGGTTTTTATATATAAACAAATTCTCTTTCATTTTATTCCTTTTCTAAATCTAAATGCAAAGAAAAACAAAACACTTCCTTTGAAAAACTATAATTTGAAATCATCTTCAAAAAAACCCTGTAAATCATCTTCAAAATACTGCAAATCATTTTTCAAATTGAATCAAAGCATTCAAACCAAACTGTTTCAAACCTGCATTTCTAAAAGCTGGAGTCTCAAAGAAGCATGCATGCAACTGTATTGTTAATTAGGGAGCAAATGCAAACATGATTTAAAGTTTACAAAACTAAAGAAGCAAGCTTATTCATCATTCAACCTGTAACCAAGTGCAAAACAAAAACCTTCATTTTCTTTTCAATCTGGAAATCAAGCTACTGCGGTTTTAAATCAAGCCTGTTTCTTTTCAAACCAGGAAATTAAGGAAGTCTGCATCTTTTCAAACAAGCATACATGCAGTTTTCAAAAGCAGAAGCATATCAAGTTTAAAAGTATCATAAGCTTTTCAATATGGGTGCTCTGTTCTTCATATTAAATTAGGTGAGTAACATTTTTGTTAAAAATTATTTAAGTATAAATTGGTTGCATGTTTACATCTGAAAAAAATATGTTTATGTGAATGTACATACAAATTATCTGTATGTTTTTAAATGCATGATGTATGCATGGTTGATATTCCTGTAATCCCTCTGTTCTTAGTTTCAAGCTCTAGTTTTTGATTCAAAAAAAAAATCATATCTCTTGATCCAATCTGCGTTAAGGTTTAAGTTTTAAACAAAACTTGTTTGTTTTATCATAGAGAAGTTTTTAAAATTTTATTTAGGTTAAATAAAATTTGAAATCTTACTGGATATTTAAAACAAAAAAGCAAACTTTGAATAAGAGAAAAACCCAAACATTTTAGTTTATAAATCCAAGATTATAATTTGAATACTTAGACTAAAACATGATTTTTAAATCAAAAATCTAAATTCTTAGTTTGGGTTTGGATGTATATTTATGGTTTGTCCAGAAATTGGTTTGTGGGTAGTCACTGGTGATCAAATTGATTTGGGGAGTCGTGGTTCTTCCTGGAGGTGGAGTAGCGATCGGAGAGTAGTGTAAAATTATCTGATGGTGATGCAATTCACTGTGGTGGCAGCGGTGATGGATTCTAGTCAGTAACCCTAGTTTTTATCGGGTTTAATATTTTGATTGGTTTGGCTCCTCTAGTTGATCGAATTCTGTCGAACTCAGGGAGATGTAGGTAGGAGGGTTGAAGAAGTCTTCGCCGGATTTTCGAAGGCGACGTGGTCGGAGCTTCAGGGGGGAGGCGCTGACAGGTTGGGGTTGAAGTGGGTAGTGTTTGTTCCAGGTTTTGGGTTAACCGCTCGTTTTTGTTTCGAGCGGTTGTGATGGTTTCAGGTGGACGTGATCAAGTTTGGTGATGGTCGGCGATGTAGGGAATGCCTGGAGGGTGACCGGAGTTGGCCGGAGGCACGGTGCATGTGCACTGTGCACTTTTTATTTCAGGAGGTTGCCTTGTGGAAGCAGTGTTAATGAACTCGAGAATTTCTCTAGTAATTGCTGTGATTTGCTTGAAGGAGTGGGCTTGCTGACTCGAAGAAAATTTGATTCTTGCTCGGGCTAATGTGTGTAACAGGTTTTTGTTCTGAAACCTTTAGTTCTGTTTTTATTTTAAACTAAAATTTAAAAACTGAATTTAAATGAAGAAAAGTTTTAAATGAGATTTAAATCTAGTTTTTCAATCTGAGTTAAGTTTAAATCTAAATTTGAAAATATATTCAAGTTGAATTTGAATCTAGTTTGGGAATGAATGTGTTTTTAAATTCAAATTGACTTGATATTATTAAAGTGTTTATGAAGTTTAAAGTGTTATTAAAGAATTTGAATTTAGATGGAGTTTTGAAATGTAAAAGAGGATTTTATCAAAATGAAATCAGAATTTTAAATTTGAATTCAAATTTGATTTGAATTCTTAAAAATTGGAAATAAAGTAAAGTTTATAAATTTAAATATTGTAAATAAATTGAAAGGTTAAAGTATACTTTAATAATCTAAGATTAAAAAGGAAATTAGTTTAAAATCTTTAAATTTCTTTTATAAGTATTCTTTAACATGTTGATTTCAAATTTTTAATTTGGTTAAAGATAAATTAAATTTCATTTTAAAACTAGAATTTAAAATGGAAATTTGGAATTGAATTAGAAATAAATATTTTCAAAAGTGTTTATGAATGATAATTTAACCATATATAAGAAAGATTTTATCTTAAAGTAAAATTAGAATTTAATGATTTATAATTTCATTTAATTATTAAGGTAATTAAATAAATAATTTATTTATTAATGGAATGGATCATTAATTAAGGTAATTAAGGGTTTTAAAATATTAATTTAAAGTTTAAGTTAATTAATTAATTAAGGGTAATTAATCCATAATTGAGGATCATTAATTAAATTTAATTAATGATTAATAATTAATTAATCAAGAAATTATGAATTAATCAAGTTATAGGTAACACTTAATTAACTAAATAATTAAAGGTTATTTAATTGGATATTAAAGATTAATTAATTTGAAATTAATAATGATTAATGAAAGTTAATTACTTAAGAGAAGTAATTAAAGTATAGTTAATGGTTAATAATGGTCATTAACTTAAATATTATTTAAAAATTAATTAATGTGATTAATTTAAATAATTAATTAGATTAATTGATTTAATAATAATCAATTGTGAAAATTATTTAAGTTTAACTACTAAATGAAAGTAATTAATAAATTAATTACTTAATGTAATTAATGGAGTTTATTGTGATTTGTTTAAATTAACTAATTAATTAAGTTTAATTAGTTTTAAACACTGGATTTGATAATAATTACCTGATGTAACTAATGAAGTACAATTACTCAGTGAAGTAATTAAAGATAATTACTGGACGTAATTAGTGGATGATGTTGGATTTGTGAAAGTAATTTGGATTCAAATATTTTGTATAATTAATCAAGGGATTAATTAAAGAAATTAATTAAGGGGTAATTAATTCGATAAGTAATTAAAGGAAGTTAATTACTGAATGTGAAAAATCAAAGATGGTTAATAATTATGGTTAAATTGAGATTAATTACTAAATGTAATTAATTTTAAATAAGATAATTAATTAAATAAAATTAAGGATCATTAATTAATCTAATTAATGATGTAATTAAGATTGATTAATTAAGATTAATTAATCAATAATAAGTGATTAAGGTAATTAATTAATTGCAATTAATCAAGGTTTAATATAATTAATTATAGTTAATTAACTAATGAAGTAATTAAAGGTTAATTACTGTATTTGATTTAGAATAATTAATTTTGTGAAATTAATTTAAAGAATAATTAATCAAGAGTGATTAATTAAGTTGATTTACTAAAGGATAATTAATCAATTTGTAATTAATTAATGGTAATGTAAGCAAGATTTATATTGATATAAGTAATTAATTTAATTCATTTTAAATTAATTAGAGATGGAAGTAATTAATTTAATTCATTTTAAAGTAATTATAGATGATGTGATTATAGATCATTGCTTATGAATGGATGATATTGGTTGCCTTGAAAGGTTTGGAATCTCAACTATGAGATTAGTAATGTTGTGTGATATGGATGCATTGGTTGCATTATGATATGGATTATCTTTGATAATGATAATATGGATTATCTGTTGTGATGATAATGTTGATCATCTATTGTGAATCTGTGAATTATCTATCTGTGTGTAAATAGATAAGTGTATTGAATTGTTTAAACTCTAAAACAACTTGGACCTAAAAGACACGCTTTGGATTTCGATGAGACCGGATCGGGTTTCCATATTTGGATATCCGAAAACCACATCGATCCAAATTAATGATAGGTTGTGAATCTTATGTGAATAGTGAAGACTCGAGGTGTAAGGACTATTCGTCAGTACAACTCTGAGGCTGATTATGAGATGAGTTTGACGGAGATAGTACTTTCAAATTCGAGATGAAGATTCAGAATGCAAGGGTTATCGTCGTTAACTCTGAGGGTGATTCCAAAACGAGTGTAACGAGGTAATGCCTTCGGTTTTGTTCGAACCCGGAACGAACTTGTATGGATTGAATGCTTTCATAACATCGTCAGGTGGATGATGAGCATTCTAAGTGATGTGTCCTATAAAGGTAATCGTAGCCTCAAGCCTCATCAACCGAGAATGGCTAAAACAGGGGAGGTGCAGCAAGGCTAAGTGGGTCATGCCCAAGTAGGACGAGATTTTCCCCTGTCTAGAGGTCCCTTTCCATTCGGCTTAGTGTGCGGTTGGATATGCGCACCAACTGCGGGGTTGTCTTGTTCGGAACTGTCCAGTAAGGGATGGTTCCGGCCTTGTGTTGCAGGGGATTGGGAGTGATCCTCGGTACGATGATCTAGGCCACATACTGTGACGGGCGATAGCCCGGTAGCCCTACCATTATATGGAATCCAAAATCCAATAAGTGCCAACGGTTTTGATTGTATTACCCACTTTTGTGGCTAATAGCTGGAATTTAATAGATATAACAATTTCGGCTATTTCATATTTACTTGAAAACCCTAGACCTATTATAATATCACTGGATTTCCTATCAAATGTTTTGGTTAGCGTAAGGTAGAAACTTTTCCATGTTTATGTGTGGGAAGTCTTACGTGATACCTTTCTTTTCTAAAGATTTTTAAAATTAAGCAACTTTAACCTGTTACTCACGCCAGACCCATGTCTGATCCGGAGTTTATCTTCTATTTTCTTAAACTCTTGGGTACCCAAATTTTACAAGTAGCCAAGGGATTCGGGTTATCTTTGACGAACTATGGAGGAGCAATGGAGCAGGAGGCATCAACGTTAGATATATAGTTTCTGCTGTGTGTTCTCCGTGTTGTCTCTGAGTTGTATTGAGTTGTAATAACTAGACAGGTGTTTATAACTGTCTAGAATGTGTTGTATTATCTATGTAACTCTGATAGTTGTTGTATACTATGTAATATTTTATGTTATTAATATAATTTATTCGTTCCGCTATTTAGATTCTGATGTGTTGTTTCTTCTTTCTTCTCTTTCTTTCTCTTTTCTATCCTTTTATTTCTTATTAATGATGCGTCATTCTGAGGAGACGAATGGCGGGTCGTTACAGTGGTATCAGAGCATTAGGTTGAGTGAATACCTAGGCTCTGGAGTGGTGTCTATCTTGAGAGAGCATATTTGTAATTTTAAATATATTTATATATATTTATCTATTTCTACCTATCTATTGGGTTACCCATACAGGTTTTCCAATATAGGTTATAAAGGTAGATGAGGTCGTGGTGTGTGTAACACAACCACTACCATTTGTTGGAGTTTATGTTTGAGGTTGGAAGTGTGTCTATCGAGACTATAGACCTAATACCGTCTCGAGTAAGCTTTGTTGCGATGAAGTATTTCATCGATCTCTGAAGGAAACCTGTTAAGGTTCGGAGTCTATCTTTGATGTTGGATCTGTCGGTTGGGCAGAAGCAAGTGATGACATTTTGATACCTCAGAAAGTTAAAACTGCGTGATGAAATGCAGTGACTATGGATTGTGTCCGAAGATATTTCTTTGGAACAAGTTTTACGAAGTGTGTCTGCTTCGGTGTTGTGACTGGATTTAGCAGGATGTTGTGGTTAGCTTTGGAGTCCGAATTTCTCGAAGGGCTTTAGATTAGGAAGTCTTTGGCTTTGGTGTCAGCAATGCAGCTAGGAGTGTTCTGTATGCCGATAGAGAGGTCTTAGCTGAGTAGTTTTTCTGGAGGTGGAGTTCAGAAGCAGCAGAGTGGATCCGTTTCTTCAATGGATTGGCTAGACCAGAGTAAGCTGTTCTGTTGGGTAAAGAGAGAATAGTTTTCTTTGGAAATTGATCTGGGTTGATCGCAAAAGTGACTTGCGATAGTTGAGTGTTCTCTTGGATTGTCGGAGATTTTCTGGATGTCTTCTGGAAGTCAGAGGTTTCTTCGCATCTGGAGATTGAGTTTTCTTATCGACTTGAATTCCAGGAGTGGAACTGGTGGTTCAGTGTAGCTGAAGGATGGTTCCTAGAGATAGAGTTTGGTGAAGTAACTCAGGTTTTGGAGGAACTTCTGAGTTTTCTTTATGGATCTGTTGAACTATATTTCTAGGAAATGATGTCCAGTTGGTGCTTGTGTTCTTCGTCAGCATTTTCCTATCTACTTTAGATCAGAGTTGTGCAGCGGAAGCAGTTTGGGAGTGTTTCTGATTGTCTTTTCTGGATAAGGAGAAGTAACTTCAGTTTTCTGCTGTTTATGGAGTAAAGTTTGTTCTTGGTTTTGGTTGATCTTGAGGAGATCATTGTGTTGGGTTTTTTTTGGTTCTGTTTGTTTCTGGAGGAATCAGCAAGGGTTGAGCTGATCAGTTTGGATGTTGGCAGCCCAGGATCGTCCGAAGACTTTTGTGGATAAGAGACGGAGAAATTTGGAATTCGAAGTTGGAGACTTCGTTGTTGTTGGAATTTTCTCCGATCAAATGAGGTATAAGATAGGATAAGGCTGGAAAGCTAACTCCGAGATGTTTTAGATCCTTTCTGTGTTTTGGTTGGATCAGTATTGGGTTTTCAGGATTGAATTGCCAGTTTGGATAACTGGAATTCGATATGTTTCACGTATCTCTGAGGGAGTACATATATGGTCTATCTCTGGTTTTGAAACCAGCAGTTCTAGAGGATTTGGTTGTTGAATCAGACTCGTCTGCAGTCTGATATGCTGTCTAGTTCTGTAGATCTAGATGAGTAGGAGCTCTGTAGCTTAGTAGTATTGATTGTTTGGATTCTGTAGAGCAAGTATCTCAGTATTTATACCGGGGAAACTCGAGGAAACTCTATCCCAAATTTTATCTGGATAAATAGATTTGATTGATTGGGTGAATTGGTTGCCATGGTTGTTAGCGTATCATTGGTATATGCTTGTGTTTTAAAATTAAATCTTTAAATAGATTATTAAAATTACCTTTGTTTTAAATTTCGGGGACGAAATTCTTTTAAGGGGGGAGGAATGTGATGACCGGAATTTTAAAGCAATATCAATTTAATAATCTGAAATAAAAATTAAATTGATTCGATAATCTTTGTGATAAGATTTGAATTAATTTAATAATCCAATAAAATAATTAATTAATTGAAAGATTTTATCTTTTTAAATCTAATAAATTGTTATCTATTTATAATGTAAATAGAATATGTATACATTGAAAATAGATATTGTCTTACCAATAAATAAATAAATCTTGTTTTCTATAAATATGTAAATCTTTAGTTAAATTGGTATAGTTTTAAAGTTAAACTTTTGAAAAGCTATTGAATAAATAAAATATGGTTTTAATTTGATAAGATAAAAATTAAATTTGTTTAAATTGATTTATTTGATAATAAGCTTTTTAAAAGTATATAATAAATAACTAAATGATTTTAAATACATAAGGTAAATATTGAAATGGTTTAAAATATGTTTTAACTCTAGTTTAAATTTAACTAAAAAATAACAATAAGATTTATTTTGATTTTGTTTTAAATATAGTTGAATAAAAAAATTATTAATAAAGGAACAATTTCTTTTATAAATTATTTATAGTTATCAATTTTGTTATTTTTAAAATATAATAATACATTGTTTTAACAAATAGATTTTTAATAAAAATAATTGCTTTTCAAAATTTAATTGTGTAGTTATATATGTAAATATATAACTTAATTTCAAATTTTAATTTTAGAATTTGATTTGAATTTGAATTCAAAGCTTTAAAATTTAAAGTATAAATATTTTTAATTTGTTTTGATTTTAAATATATTTTTATAAACTTTATTTTATAAACAAAATTGAAATTATTCATTTTAAAATTATCTACATATAAATATATACATATTAACTAATTAATTAAACATGGATTTACATTTATCTTGTATTAACATTTAATAAAATACAAATTAACCTAATTATAACTAATTAACTTTAAAAAGAGACATGTGTTAATCAATAAACATTACATCTTGACAAATGTTAGAATTAAAGACAAGTGTCATTTATTTTGTTTTTCTTTTATTTTTATTTCAATTTTTATATATAAAAAAATTCTCTTTCATTTTATTCCTTATCTAAATCTAAATGCAAAGAAAAACACAACACTTCCTTTGAAAAACTATAATTTGAAATCATCTTCAACAAAACCCTATAAATCATCTTCAAAATCCTGCAAATCAGAAACATGCAAATCATTTTTCAAATTGAATCAAAGCATGCAAGCCAAACTGTTTCAAACCTGCATTTCTAAAATTTGGAGTCTCAAAGAAGCATGCATGCAACTATATTGTTAATCAGGGAGCAAATGCAAACATGATTTAAAGTTTACAAAACTAAAGAAGCAAGCTTATTCATCATTCAACCTGTAACCAAGTGCAAAACAAAAATCTGCATTTTCTTTTCAATATGGAAATCAAGCAACTACAGTTTTAAATCAAGCCTGTTTCCTTTCAAACTTGGAAATTAAGGAAGTCTGCATCTTTTCAAACAAGCATAAATGCACTTTTCAAAAGCAGAAGCATATCAAGTTTAAAAGTATCATAAGCTTTTCAATATGGGTGCTCTGTTCTTCATATTAAATCAGGTGAGTAACATTTTTGTTAAAAATTACTGAAGTATAAATTGGTTGCATGTTTACATGTGGAAATAAATATGTTTATGTGAATGTATATACAAATTATCCGTATGTTTTTAAATGTATGATGTGTGCATGGTTGATATTCCTGTAATCCCTCTGTTCTTAGTTTCAAGCTCTAGTTTTTGATTAAAAAAAAATCATATCTCTTGATCCAATCTGTGTTAAGGTTTAAGTTTTAAACAAGACTTGTTTGTTTTATCATAGAGAAGTTTTTAAAATTTTATTTAAGTTAAATTAAATTTGAAATCTTGTTGGATATTTGAAACAACAAAGCAAACTTTGAATAAGAGAAAAACCAAAACATTTTAGTTTATAAATCCAGGATTATAATTTGAATACTTAGACTAAAACATGATTTTTAAATCAAAAATCAAAATTTTTAGTTAGGGTTTGGATGTATATTTCTGGTTTAGCCAGAAATTGGTTTGTGGGTAGTCACTGGTGATCAGATTGATTTGGGGAGCGTGGTTCTTCCTGGAGGTGGAGTAGTGATCGGAGAGTAGTGTAAAATTATCTGATGGTGATGCAATTCACTGTGGTGGCAGCGGTGATGGATTCTAGTCAGTAACCCTAGTTTTTACCGGGTTTAATATTTTGATTGGTTTGGCTCCTCTGGTTGATCGAATTCTGTCGAACTCAGGGAGATGGAGGTAGGAGGGTTGAAGAGGTCTTCGCCAGAGTTTCGAAGGCGACGGTGGTCGGAGCTTCGAGGGGGGGGGGAGACGCTGACAGGTTGGGGTTGAAGTGGGTAGTGTTTGTTCCAGGTTTTAGGTTAACTGCTTGTTTTTGTTTCGAGTGGTTGTGATGGTTTCAGGTGGACGTGATCAAGTTTGGTGATGGTCGACCATGTGGGGAAGGCTGGAGGGTGATCGGAGTTGGCCGGAGGCACGGTGCATGTGCACCGTGCACTTTTTGTTTCAGGAGGTTGCCTTGTGGAAGCAGTGCAAATGAACTCGAGAATTTCTCGAGTAATTGCTGTGAGTTGCTCGAAGGAGTGGGCTTGCTGACTCGAAGCAAATTTGATTCTTGCTCGGGTTAATGTGTGTAACAGGTTTTTGTTCTGAAACTTGTAGTTCTGTTTTTATTTTAAACTAAAATTTAAAAACTGAATTTAAATGAAGTAAAGTTTTAAATGATGATGTGGTTTTTGACTGATGATGTGATTTTTGACCCTTGTCTTGCTCTCCGGTTTCGCTCGTTTGCTGGTCGTTCTGGGTCTGTCCTTTTGAGATCTTCTTTGGTGACTTCGGTTGATGGTGATACTCCCTCCTCGGAGGAGTGCTAGTTTTATTACGTTACTTTTAGTTACCGTGACATAGCCGTCACGTACCTATGCTGTATTTTCTGTTTCTCCTTTAGTAGTTAAGGTGCTTTTACCTTGCTCCTGTACTTCAACTTTTATTACGTTCGTAATAAAAAGTGGACGGTCCACTATAAAACCGGCTTGCCTTGCAAAAAAAAAGTTTTAAATGAGATTTAAATCTAGTTTTTCAATTTGAGTTAAGTTTGAATCTAAATTTAAAAATAGATTCAAGTTGAATTTGAATCTAGTTTGGAAATGAATGTGTTTTTAAATTCAAATTGACTTGATATTATTAAAGTGTTTATGAAGTTTAAAGTGTTATTAAAGAATTTGAATTTAGATGGAGTTTTGAAATGTAAAGGAGGCTTTAATCAAAATGAAATCAGAATTTTAAATTTGAATTCAAATTTGATTTGAATTCATAAGAATTGGAAATAAAGTAAAGTTTATAAATTTAAATATTGTAAATAAGTTGAGAGGTTAAAGTATACTTTAATAATCTGAGATTAAAAAGGAAATTAGTTTAAAATCTTTAAATTTCATTTATATGTATTCTTTAAAGTGTGGATTTCAAAGATTCAATTTGGTTAAAGATAAATTGAGTTCATTTTAAAACTAGAATTTAAAATGGAAATTTGGAATTGAATTAGAAATAAATATTTTCAAAAGTGTTTATGAATGATAATTTAACCATAGATAAGAAAGATTTTATCTTAAAGTAAAATTAGAATTTAATGATTTATAATTTCATTTAATTATTAAGGTAATTAAATAAATAATTTATTTATTAATGGAATGGATCATTAATTAAGGTAATTAAGGGTTTTAAATTATTAATTTAAAGTTTAAGTTAATTAATTAATAATTAAGGATCATTAATTAAATTTAATTAATGATTAATAATTAATTAATAAAGAAATTATGAATTAATCAAGTTATAGGTAACACTTAATTAACTAAATAATTAAAGGTTATTTAATTGGATATTAAAGATTAATTAATTTGAAATTAATAATGATTAATGAAAGTTAATTACTTAAGAGAAGTAATTAAAGTATAGTTAATGGTTAATAATGGTCATTAACTTAAAGATTATTTAACAATTAATTATGTGATTAATTTAAATAATTAATTAGATTAATTAGTTTAATAATAATCAATTGTGAAAATTATTTAAGTTTAACTACTAAATAAAAGTAATTAAGGAATTAATTACTTAATGTAATTAATGGAGTTTATTGTGATTTGTTTAAATTAACTAATTAATTAAGTTTAATTAGTTTTAAACACTGGATTTGATAATAATTACCTGATGTAATTAATGAAGTACAATTACTCAGTGAAGTAATTAAAGATAATTACTGGACGTAATTAGTGGATGATGTTGGAATTATGAAAGTAATTTGGATTCAAATATTTTGTATAATTAATCAAGGGATTAATTAAAGAAATTAATTAAGGGGTAATTAATTCGATAAGTAATTAAAGGAAGTTAATTATTGAATGTGAAAAATCAAAGATGATTAATAATTATTGTTAAATTGAGATTAATTACTAAATGTAATTAATTTTAAATAAGATAATTAATTAAATAAAATTAAGGATCATTAATTAATCTAATTAATGATGTAATTAAGATTGATTAATTAAGATTAATTAATCAATAATAAGTGATTAAGGTAATTAATTAATTGCAATTAATCAAGGTTTAATATAATTAATTATAGTTAATTAATTAATGAAGTAATTAAAGGTTAATTACTGTATTTGATTTAGAATAATTAATTTTGTGAAATTAATTTAAAGAATAATTAATCAATAGTGACTAATTAAGTTGATTAACTAAAGGATAATAAATTAATTTGTAATTAATTAATGGTAATGTAAGCAAGATTTATATTCATATAAGTAATTAATTTAATTCATTTTAAATTAATTAGAGATGGAAGTAATTAATTTAATTCATTTTAAATTAATTATAGATGGTGTGATTATAGATCATTGCTTATGAATGGATGATATTGGTTGCCTTGAATGGTTTGGAATCTCAACTATGAGATTAGTAATGTTGTGTGATATGGATGCATTGGTTGCATTATGATATGGATTATCTTTGATAATGATAATATGGATTATCTGTTGTGATGATAATGTTGATCATCTATTGTGAATATGTGAATTATCTATCTGTGTGTAAATAGATAATTGTATTGAATTGTTTAAACTCTAAAACAACTTGGACCTAAAAGACACGCTTTGGATTTCGATGAGACCGGGATCGGGTTTCCATATTTGGATATCCGAAAACCACATCGATCCAAATTAACGATAGGTCGTGAATCTTATGTGAATAGTGAAGACTCGAGGTGTAAGGACTATTCGTTAGTATAACTCTGAGGGTGATTCCGAGATGAGTTTGACGGAGATAGTACTTTCAGATTCGACATGAAGATTCAGAGTGCAAGGGTTATCATCGTTAACTCTGAGGGTGATTCCAAAACGAGTGTAACGAGGTAATGCCTTCGGTTTCGTTCGAACCCGGAACAAACTTGTAAGGATTGAATGCTTTCAGAACTTCGTCAGGTGGATGATGAGAATTCTAAGTGATGTGTCATATAAAGATAATCGTAGCCTCAAGCCTCATCAACCGAGAATGCCTAAAGCAGGGGAGGCGCAACAAGGATAAGTGGGTCATGCCCATGTAGGACGAGATTTTCCCCTGTCTAAAGGTCCCTTTTTATTCTTCTTAGTGGGCGGTTCGATATGCGCACCAACTGCGGGGTTGTCTTGTTTGGGACTGTCCAGTAAGGGATGGTTCCGGCCTTGTGTTGCAGGGGATTGGGAGTGATCCTCGGTACGGTGATCTAGGCCACGTACTGTGGCGGGCGGTACCTCGGTAGCCCTGCCATTGTATGGAATCCAAAATCCAATAAGTGCCAACGGTTTTGATTGCATTACCCACTTTTGTGGCTAGTAGCTGGAATTTAATAGATGTAACAATTTCGGCTATTTCATATTTACTTGAAAACCGTAGACCTATTATAATATCACTAGATTTCCTATCAAATGTTTTGGTTAGCGTAAGGTAAAAACTTTTCCATGTTTATGTGTGGGAAATCTTACGTGATACCTTTCTTTTCAAAAGATTTTTAAAATTAAGCAACTTTAACATGTTACTCATTCCAGACCCATGTCTGACCCGGAGTTTATCTTCTGTTTTCTTAAACTCTTGGGTACTCAAATTTTACGAGTAGCCAAGGGATTCAGGTTAGCTTTGACGAACTATGAAGGAGCAATGGAGCGGAAGGCTTCAACGTTAGATATATAGTTTCCGCTATGTGTTCCCTGTGTTGTCTCTAAGTTGTATTGAGTTATAATAACTAGACAGGTGTTTATAACTGTCTAGAATGTGTTGTATTATCTATGTAACTCTGATAGTTGTTGTATACTATGTAATATTTTATGTTATTAATATATTTATTCGTTCCGCTATTTAGATTCTGATGTTTTGTTTCTTCTTTCTCCTCTTTCTTTCTCTTTTCTATCCATTTCTTTCTTATTAATGATGCGTCATTCTGAGGAGACGAATGGCGGGTCGTTACAGTAGTATCAAAGCATTAGGTTGAGTGAATACCTAGGCTCTGGAGTGGAGTCTATCTTGAGAGAGTGTATTTGTAATTTTAAATATATTTATATATATTTATCTATTTCTACCTATCTGTTGGGTTACCTGTACAGGTTTTCCAATATAGGTTATAAAGGTAGATGAGGTAGTGGTGTGTGTAACACGACAACTACCATTTGTTGGAGTTTATGTTTGAGGTTGGAAGTGTGTCTATCGAGACTGTAGACCTAATACCGTCTCGAGTAAGCTTTGTTGTGATGAAGTATTTCATCTATCTCTGAAGGAAACCTGTTAAGGTTCAGAGTCTATCTTTGATGTTGGATCTGTCGGTTGGGCAGAAGCAAGTGATGGCATTTTGGTACCTCAGGAAGTTGCAACTGCGTGATGAAATGCAGTGACTATGGATTGTGTCGGAAGATATTTCTTTGGAACAAGTTTTAGGAAGTGTGTCTGCTTCGGTGTTGTGACTGGATTCAGCAGGATGTTGTGGTTAGCTTTGGAGTCCGAGTTTCTCGAAGGGCTTTGGATTAGGAAGTCTTTGGCTTTGGTGTCAGCAATGCAGCTAGGAGTGTTCTGTATGCCGACAGAGAGGTCTTAGTTGAGTATTTTTTCTGGAGGTGGAGTTTAGAAGCAGTAGAGTGGATCCGTTTCTTCAATAGACTGGCTAGACTAGAGTAAGTTGTTCTGTTGGTTAAAGAGAGAACAGTTTTCTTTGGAAAATGATCTGGGTTGATCGCAAAAGTGACTTGCGATAGTTGAGTGTTCTCTTGGATTGTCAGAGATTTTCTGGATGTCTTCTGGAAGTTAGAGGTTTGTTCGCATCTGGAGATTGAGTTTTCTTATCGACTAGAATTCCAGGAGTGGAACTGGTGGTTCAGTGTAGTTGAAGGATGGTTCCTAGAGATAGAGTTTGGTGAAGTAACTCCGGTTTTGGAGGAACTTCTGAGTTTTCTTTATGGATCTGTTGAACTATATTTCTGGGAAGTGATGTCCAGTTGGTGGTTGTGTTCTTCGTCAGCATTTTCTTATCTACTTCAGATCAGAGTTGTGCAGCGGAAGCAGTTTGGGAGTGTTTCTGATTGTCTTTTTCGGATAAGGAGAAGTAACTTCAGTTTTCTGCTGTTTATGGAGTAGAGTTTGTTCTTGGTTTTGGTTGATCTTGGGAGATCATTGTGTTGGGTTGTTTTTGGTTCTGTTTGTTTCTGGAGGAATCAGCAAGGGTTGAGCTGATCAGTTTTGATGTTGGCAGCCCAGGATCGTCCGAAGATTTTTGTGGATAAGAGACGGAGAAATTTGGAATTCGAAGTTGGAGACTTCGTTGTTGTTGGAATTTTCTCCGATCAAAGGAGCTATAAGATGGGGTAAGGCTGGAAGGCTAACTCCGAGATGTTTTAGATCCTTTCTATGTTTTGGTTGGATCGGTATTGGGTTTTCAGGATTGAATTGCCAGTTTGGATAACTGGAATTCGATATGTTTCACGTATCTCTGAGGGAGTACGTATATGGTCTATCTCTGGTTTTGAAACCAGCAGTTATAGAGGATTTGGTTGTTGAGTCAGGCTCGTCTGCAGTCTGATATGCTGTCTAGTTTTGTAGATCTAGATGAGTAGGAGCTCTGTAGCTTAGTAGTATTGATTGTTTGGATTCTATAGAGCAAGTATCTCGGTATTTATACCGGGGAAACTCGAGGAAACTCTATCCTGAATTTTATCTGGATAAATAGATTTGATTGATTGGGTAAATTGGTTGCTATGGTTGTTAGCATATCATTGGTATATGCTTGTGTTTTAAAATTAAATCTTTAAATAGATTATCAAAATTACCTTTATTTTAAATTTCGGGGACGAAATTCTTTTAATGGGGGAGGAATGTGATGACCGGAATTTTGAAGAATTATCAATTTAATAATCTGAAATAAAAATTAAATTGATTCGATAATCTTTGTGATAAGATTTGAATTAATTTAATAATCCAATAAAATAAATAATTAATTGAAAGATTTTATCTTTTTAAATCTAATAAATTGTTATCTATTTATAATGTATATAAAATATGTATACATTGAAAATAGATATTGTTTTACTAATAAATAAATAAATCTTGTTTTCTATAAATATGTAAATCTTTAGTTAAATTGGGTATTGTTTTAAAGTTAAACTTTTGAAAAGCTATTGAATAAATAAAATATGGTTTTAATTTGATAAGATAAAAATTAAATTTGTTTAAATTGATTTATTTGATAATAAGCTTTTTAAAAGTATATAATAAATAACTAAATGATTTTAAATACATAAGGTAAATATTGAAATGGTTTAAAATATGTTTTAACTCTAGTTTAAATTTAAATAAAAATAACAAGAAGATTTATTTTGATTTTCTTTTAAATATAGCTGAATAAAATAAATAATTTATTAATAAAGAAACAATTTCTTTTATAAATTATTTATAGTTATCAATTTTGTTATTTTTAAAATATAATAATACATTGTTTTAACAAATAGATTTTTAATAAAAATAATTGTTTTTCAAAATTTAATTGTGTAGTTATATATGTAAATATATAACTTAATTTAAAATTTTAATTTTAGAATTTGAATTCAAAGCTTTAAAATTTAAAGTATAAATATTTTTAATTTGTTTTGATTTTAAATATATTTGTATAAACTTTATTTTATAAATAAAATTGAATTTATTCATTTTGAAATTATCTACATATAAATAAATACATATTAACTAATTAATTAAACATGGATTTACATTTATCTTGTATTAACATTTAATAAAATACAAATTAACCTAATTAAAACTAATTAACTTTAAAAAGAGACACGTGTTAATCAATAAACATTACATCTTTACAAGTGTTAGAATTAAAGACAAGTGTCATTTATTTTGTTTTTCTTTTATTTTTATTTCAGTTTTTATATATAAACAAATTCTCTTTCATTTTATTCCTTTTCTAAATCTAAATGCAAAGAAAAACACAACACTTCCTTTGAAAAACTATAATTTGAAATCATCTTCAACAAAACCCTGTAAATCATCTTCAAAATCCTGCAAATCAGAAACATGCAAATCATTTTTCAAATTGAATCAAAGCATGTAAGCCAAACAGTTTCAAACCTGCATTTCTAAAATCTGGAGTCTCAAAGAAGCATGCATGCAACTGTATTGTTAATCAGGGAGCAAATGCAAACATGATTTAAAGTTTACAAAACTAAAGAAGCAAGCTTATTCATCATTCAACCTGTAACCAAGTGCAAAACAAAAACCTGCATTTTCTTTTCAATCTAGAAATCAAGCTACTGCAGTTTTAAATCAAGCCTGTTTCTTTTCAAACCTGGAAATTAAGGAAGTCTGCATCTTTTCAAACAAGCATACATGCAGTTTTCAAAAGCAGAAGCATATCAAGTTTAAAAGTATCATAAGCTTTTCAATATGGGTGCTCTGTTCTTCATATTAAATCAGGTGAGTAACATTTTTGTTAAAAATTACTTAAGTATAAATTGGTTGCATGCTTACATCTGGAAATAAATATGTTTATGTGAATGTATATACAAATTATCCGTATGTTTTTAAATGTATGATGTGTGCATGGTTGATATTTTTGTAATCCCTCTGTTCTTAGTTTCAAGCTCACGTTTTTTATTCAAAAAAAAATCATATCTCTTGATCGAATCTATGTTAAGGTTTAAGTTTTAAACAAAACTTGTTTGTTTTATCATGGAGAAGTTTTTAAAATTTTATTTAAGTTAAATTAAATTTGAAATCTTACTGGATATTTAAAACAACAAAGCAAACTTTGAATAAGAGAAAAACCCAAACATTTTAGTTTATAAATCCAGGATTATAATTTGAATACTTAGACTAAAACATGATTTTTAAATCAAAAATCTAAATTTTTAGTTTGGGTTTGGATGTATATATCTGGTTTGGCTAGAAATTGGTTTGTGGGTAGTCACTGGTGATCAGATTGATTTAGGGAGTCGTGGTTCTTCCTGGAGGTGGAGTAGTGATCGAAGAGTAGTGTAAAATTATCTGATGGTGATGCAATTCAACGTGGTGGCAGCGGTGATGGATTCTAGTCAGTAACCCTAGTTTTCACCGGGTTTAATATTTTGATTGGTTTGGCTCCTCTGGTTGATCGAATTTTGTCGAACTCAAGGAGATGGAGGTAGTAGGGTTGAAGAAGTCTTCGTCAGAGTTTCGAAGGCAACGGTGGTCGGAGCTTCAGGGGGGAGGCGCTGACAGGTTGGGGTTGAAGTGGGTAGTGTTTGTTCCAGGTTTTGGGTTAACTGCTCATTTTTATTTCGAGTGGTTGTGATTTTTTCAGGTGGAATGATCAAGTTTGGTGATGGTCGACGATGTGGGGAAGGCCTGGAGGGTGACCGGAGTTGGCCGGAGGCACGGTGCTTGTGCACCGTGCACTTTTTATTTCAGGAGGTTGCCTTGTGGAAGCAGTGTAAATGAACTCGAGAATTTCTCGAGTAATTGCCGTGAGTTGCTCGATGGAGTGGGCTTGCTGACTCGAAGCAAATTTGATTCTTGCTCGGGTTAATGTGTGTAACAGGTTTTTGTTCTGAAACCTGCAGTTCTGTTTTTTTTTTTAAACTAAAATTTAAAAACTGAATTTAAATGAAGTAAAGTTTTAAATGAGATTTAAATCTAGTTTTTCAATCTGAGTTAAGTTTAAATCTAAATTTAAAAATAGATTCAAGTTGAATTTGAATCTAGTTTGGGAATGAATGTGTTTTTAAATTCAAATTGACTTGATATTATTAAAGTGTTTATGAAGTTTAAAGTGTTATTAAAGAATTTGAATTTAGGTGGAGTTTTGAAATGTAAAGAGGATTTAATCAAAATGAAATCAGAATTTTAAAATTGAATTCAAATTTGATTTGAATTCTTAAGAATTGGAAATAAAGTAAAGTTTATAAATTTAAATATTGTAAATAAGTTGAAAGGTTAAAGTATACTTTAATAATCTGAGATTAAAAAGGAAATTAGTTTAAAATCTTTAAATTTCATTTATAAGTATTCTTTAACATGTGGATTTCAAAGTTTTAATTTGGTTAAAGATAAATTGAATTTCATTTTAAAACTAGAATTTAAAATGGAAATTTGGAATTGAATTGGAAATAAATATTTTCAAAAGTGTTTATGAATGATAATTTAACCATAGATAAGAAAGATTTTATCTTAAAGTAAAATTAGAATTTAATGATTTGTAATTTCATTTAATTATTAAAGTAATTAATTAAATAATTTATTTATTTATGGAATTGATCATTAATTAAGGTAATTAAGGGTTTTAAATTATTAATTTAAAGTTTAAGTTAATTAATTAATTAAGGGTAATTAATCCATAATTAAGGATCATTAGTTAAATTTAATTAATGATTAATAATTAATTAATCAAGAAATTATGAATTAGTTAAGTTACAGGTAACACTTAATTAACTAAATAATTAAAGGTTATTTAATTGGATATTAAAGATTAATTAATTTGAAATTAATAATGATTAATGAAAGTTAATTACTTAAGAGAAGTAATTAAAGTATAGTCAATGGTTAATAATGGTCATTAACTTAAAGATTATTTAACAATTAATTAATGTGATTAATTTAAATAATTAATTAGATTAATTAATTTAATAATAATCAATTGTGAAAATTATTTAAGTTTAATTACTAAATGAAAGTAATTAAGGAATTAATTACTTAATGTAATTAATGGAGTTTATTGTGATTTGTTTAAATTAATTAATTAATTAAGTTTAATTAATTTTAAACACTGGATTTGATAATAATTACCTGATGTAATTAATGAAGTACAATTACTCGGTGAAGTAATTAAAGATAATTACTGGATGTAATTAGTGGATGATGTTGGAATTGTGAAACTAATTTGGATTAAAATATTTTTTATAATTAATAAAGTATTAATTAAAGAAATTAATTGAGGGGTAATTAATTTTATAAGTAATTAAAGGAAATTAATTACTTAATGTGAAAAATCAAAGATGATTAATAATTATGGTTAAATTAAGATTAATTACTAAATGTAATTAATTTTAAACAAGATAATTAATTAAATAAAATTAAGGATCATTAGTTAATATAATTAATGATGTAATTAAGATTGATTAATTAAGATTAATTAATCAATAATAAGTGATTAAGGTAATTAATTAATTGTAATTAATCAAGGTTTAATATAATTAATTATAGTTAATTAATTAATGAAGTAATTAAAGTTTAATTACTGTATTTGATTTAGAATAATTAATTTTGTGAAATTAATTTAAAGAATAATTAATCAAGAGTGATTAATTAAGTTGATTAACGAAAGGATAATTAATTAATTTGTAATTAATTAATGGTAATGTAAGCAAGATTTATATTGATATCAGTAATTAATTTAATTCATTTTAAATTAATTAGAGATGGAAGTAATTAATTTAATTCATTTTAAATTAATTATAGATGGTGTGATTATTGATCATTGCTTATGAATGGATGATATTGGTTGCCTTGAATGGTTTGGAATCTCAACTACGAGATTAGTAATGTTATGTGATATGGATGCATTGGCTGCATTATGATATGGATTATCTTTGAAAATGATAATATGGATTATCTGTTGTGATGATAATGTTGATCATCTATTGTGAATCTGTGAATTATATATCTGTGTGTATATAGATAATTGTATTGAATTGTTTAAACTCTAAAACAACTTGGACCTAAAAGACACGCTTTGGATTTCGATGAGATCGGGATCGGGTTTCCATATTTGGATATCCGAAAACCACATCGATCCAAATTAACGATAGGTCATGAATCTTATGTGAAGAGTGAAGACTCGAGGTGTAAGGACTATTCGTCAGTATAACTCTGAGGGTGATTCGGAAATGAGTTTGATGGAGATAGTACTTTCAGATTCGAGATGAAGATTCAGAGTGCAAGGGTTATCGTCGTTAACTCTAAGGGTGATTCCAAAACGAGTGTAACGAGGTAATGCCTTCGGTTTCGTTCGAACCCGGAACGAACTTGTATGGATTGAATACTTTCAGAACATCGTCAGGTGGACGATGAGAATTCTAAGTGATGTGTCCTATAAAGGCAATCGTAGCCTCAAGCCTCATCAACCGAGAATGGCTAAAACAAGGGAGGTGCAGCAAGGCTAAGTGGGTCATGCCCAAGTAGGACGAGATTTTCCCCTGTCTAGAGGTCCCTTTTTATTCGGCTTAATGGGCGGTTGGATATGCGCACCAACTGCGGGGTTGTCTTGTTCGAGACTGACCAGTAAGGGATGGTTCCGGCCTTATTTTGCAGGGGATTGGAAGTGATCCTCGGTACGGTGATCTAGGCCACGTACTGAGACGGGCGGTACCCCGGTAGCCCTGCCATTGTATGGAATCCAAAATCCAATAAGTGCCAACGGTTTTGATTGTATTACCCACTTTTATGGCTAGTAGCTGGAATTTAATAGATGTAACAATTTCGGCTATTTCATATTTACTTGAAAACCCTAGACCTATTATAATATCACTGGATTTCCTATCAAATGTTTTGGTTAGCGTAAGGTAAAATCTTTTCCATGTTTATGTGTGGGAAGTCTTACGTGATACCTTTCTTTTCAAAAGATTTTTAAAATTAAGAACTTTAACCTGTTACTCACACCACACCCATGTCTGACCCGGAGTTTATCTTCTGTTTTCTTAAACTCTTGGGTACTTAAATTTTACATGTAGCCATGGGATTCAGGTTAGATTTGACGAACTATGGAGGAGCAATGGAGCAGGAGGCTTCAACGTTAGATATATAGTTTCCGCTGTGTGTTCTCTGTGTTGTCTCTGAGTTGTAATAACTTGACAGGTGTTTACAACTGTCTAGAATGTGTTGTATTATCTGTGTAACTCTGACAGTTGTTGTATACTATGTAATATTTTATGTTATTAATATAATTTATTTGTTCCGCTGTTTAGATTCTGATGTGTTGTTTCTTCTTTTTTCTCTTTCTTTCTCTTTTCTATCCCTTTCTTTCTTATTAATGATGCGTCATTCTGTGGAGACGAATGGCGGGTCGTTACAGTCCCATCTTTTCGGACTCGCCCCCGTCCGATGCTGATGGTAAAGATAAGGCCTCGGAGGCCGGCAAGCATCGAGATTCCACCGTTAAGGCTGCTGGGGTAGATTTTGGAGACATCGGCGATGTATTCGTCGATTCTGATGCCCTTATGAAAGATGAATTCAACTTTGATGTGACACCATCCAGTTCTGGTGGTACCAAGCCATCCATCAGTCCGACTCTGCCTGTGACAACAGAAGTCAGCCCTATTCCCCCACCTACAATCATTCTCTCTAGTTTGTGACTACATCTTAAGCTCATTTTAGGAATACACGACACAACATATTAGGATCACACTTATATTAATTTTCCACTCCCTCGCGAATTTGCTTAATTCTTCTAAGTGTTTCTGAAGTTTCTCCCGTATGCTTTATTTCAGGTGTGACGAGTGGGCATGGTCTTTACGATGACTTCAGGGATCACTCCGATTTGCAACGGTACTCGAAGCGCTCTTATCGAGTCAGAGTCGGAGAAAGAATATAGGCAGAGGAAAGAACATGAGGTGGAAACCTGTCGTCAGGAGGAAAAGGATAAGTATCGCTCGCACAGAGGCGGTTATGAAAGAAAATGGTCCACGATGAAAGGGAAGAACCATCGAAGAAGTCTAAGTTCGATCATCGCTCCCATCCTTCCAAACTTGTTCCAAAACATACGTCGATGGGACGAGGTATTACCACTTCTTCTATCCCCATTCTGCCTTCAACGCATGTCTCATCTTCTTCTGCTGCTGCTGCCCCTATCCCTTCTCATCCCTGCCGAAGGCCGAACTATATTCTTCTCGCAGGTCTGCCTAAGCTTGAGGCGGCCCTTCTGGGTTTGTTTCTAAAAGGCGTTAAGTTCGATATGGACATTCATCCCATTTGAAGGGACATTTATATGCCATGCCTTCAAGGCATTCAGGCTGATTTGGAGCAGGGCAAGAAGTGGGAGAGGCTCTGTAAACAACTAGCTGATACTAACAGGAATAACTATCAAGAGATCCTCTCCTTTGAGGCCGAAAAAGAGGATTTTGAAAAGGTGCTAACAGAGCAGGATGCCAGAATTAAACAACTGGAGGAGGAAAAAGAGGCAATGCTTTAGGATAGTACGAGGATTGCCAGCTTAATGCAGGAGACGAAACATGAGCATGAGAGAGTCGAAATCATCTGGAGAGACGAAATCAAGAAGATGCATGCGGAAGAAGCCAAGTTGAAGGAATATGTTGTTGCCCGTGACACTATTATCAAAGCCCAAAAAATGGTAATCGTCGACCACAATCTAGTTGTAGAGGGCATAATAAAAAAAATCTCCAAACAGGCCAAGACAATTGAGGATTTACAGGGGACAATTGCAGGAATACAAGTTCAGATCACACAATTTAATGTCGACGAGACTGCCATTGAGATTGAGAAGGTTGTTGTAACAGCAAATTATCTAGAGCTCCCGCATACTTTTGATCGGAAGATGGAGAAAATAGACTTGACGATCCTGAATTTCTATGTCAATTCTATATTGCATCAAGGGAGACTTTCTTATCTTGGTGCAAATTTTCCATGCACTCTTACCCTTGTTTGGGAAGAAATCCTATTTCATGTTGCCAAGAATGGCGATGTACATACAGATCAGGAGTTGCGGGATGCCTATCTTAATGAGCAATCCAAGAAGGTGTTGCTCGAAGGCCAAGAAATTCTCTAAGTTGAACGGGAGATGGAAAACGTCGAAGCGACTCTAACGGTTACCACAGATATGCCTGGGAAGCCTTGAATTTTTTATGCGGGTGGACCTTCAGGGCAGCTTCACGATCAACCGACAAGTTCAGGGCTCGACGGTGTTCCCCATGTTGCGGAGATTCCTAAAGATGATGAAGGAAATGAGTTTGAAGTTGTTGTACATGGCCCTAACTCCGGTGCAGGTAATGATCATCCCTCCCTTGGATTCGAAGGACTCCATCTTACGCCACAGGAGCAAGAAGAGTTAATGCTTTTCTTTTTGAACTTATAGGTCCCTCTACTTTTCCTGTTGATGCACCGATTACCTCGACACTTGTGCACACCGCTATCTTTACATCTTTTGAAATTATGTTCATTCCTGTTCCTGCCCCCACATCGTCAACTAGCTCACAACCAGGACCAGAGGTTGAGAAGATTGAGGCGCTTCATGGCCTGGACAATCCTTCTGCATACCTTGAAGGTAATATGACCGTCGTTGAGGCCAAAGAGCAGGAAACACCAACAAAGAAGCCATCGAACACTTCGCATGCCTTGGCTGTCGTCAAGAAATCGAAAGCGGAGGCGATCAAGGCTTCCAAGAGTTCCAGTAAGTGGAGAAAGTGCAAGGGGTTGGGCAGCTCTATTGGAAAGCACTCGGAGGAGGAGTATATCGCTGAAGAAATCCAAATCAAAATTACTGGCTGCGATACTTCTCTAGAAGCGAAGCATAAGTTGCCCACTAGAGGCAGGAAAGGAAGTAGCGGGAAAAAGCATTGATTGGCCCGTTCAAGATGGGACTATTTTTTGTTGCATAGCTCGTGGGCGACTTGACTTAGAGTCCTTATGCCCAAGTTTCTGTACTTTGGGTCTTGATCGTGGAGTCCGTAATCTTTCTTTGTTGGCCGCTGTTATATGGGTATGGCCCCTAGATTTTGATTCTGTGTTCATAAAATTACAAACAACACAATGGTATTTTGACTTGTAACTTTGTCTATCTTTTCATGCATATTCTGTGTGCATGCATATGTTTTATTCCATATTTTTGCTAACAGCATTTAGAGGATTTTTGTTCAAAAGTTCATAAAACTCCCGAAGACTCTCTAAATCGCTTAATCATGTTTATAAATCTATAGAGCTTCAATGAAGTTGTCACTTGGAAATTTTCAAATTTTCCTTAGGAAGTTAAAACTTGTGAGCTTATTGTTGTTTAAAGTGATAGGACTTGTGGACTCTTTGCATTCAGGCGATTTTATCTTTATGCAGGTATATGCCCCCGAATTCACAGGGCTGTTCAATCCAAATAAACCGCAAGTATCTGAAGTTTTCGAGTAACGTGAGAAGCTAGAAATCAAGAGTTCCTCGCTATTTCCTATCTCTAGGAGATGCAAAAAGCTTGAAATTTGGAGTTCCTCGGCGTTGCCTATCTCTGGGTCGCACTAGAAACTAGTGTCTTTAATTTCTCGACGTCGCCTATCTTCGGGCAATGCGAGAATCTTGAAACTTAGGTTTCCTTAGCGTTGCCTATCTCTGAGAAATGCTAGAAGCTTACGTCGTGAGTTCCTCGATGTCACCAATCTCCAAGCAATGCGAGAAACTTGAATCTAGGGCTCCTCAGCGTTACCTATCTCTGGGCAACGTGAGAAGCTTACGTTGTGAGTTCCTCGACGTCGCCAATCTTCGGGCGATGTGACAAACTTGAATCTGGGGCTCCTCGGCGTTGCCTATCTCCAAGCAATGCGAGAAGCTTGCGTCGAGAGATCCTCGGCGTCGCCTATCTTCGAATGATGCAAGGAACTTGATCTGGGACTCTTCGACGTTGCTATCTCCGTGTAACACGAGAAGCTTGTATCGAGAGTTCCTCGGCATCGCCTATCTTCGGACGATGCGATAAATTTAATCTAGGGCTCCCCGGTGTTGCCTATCTCCGAGCAACATGAGAAGCTTGCGTCAAGAGTTTCTCGGCGTTGCCTATCTCTGGGCGATGTGGGAAACTTGAATCTGGGGCTCCTCGGCATTGCCTATCTTCGAGCAACGAGAGAAGCTTGCGTCGAGAGTTCCTCGATGTCACCAATCTCCGAATGATGCGAGAAACTCGAATCTGAGGCTCTTCGCCGTTGCCTATCTCCGGGCAATGCGAGAAGCTTGCGTCGAGAGTTCCTTAAAGTCGCCAATCTCTGGGCGATGCGAGGAACTCGAATCTGGGGCTCCTCAGCGTTGCCTATCTCTAGGAAATGCGAGAAGCTTGTGTCGAGAGTTTCTCGGTGTTGCCTATCTCCGAGCGATGCGAGAAACTCGAATCTGGGGCTCCTCGTGTTGCCTATCTCCAGGCAACGCGAAAAGCTTGTGTTGAAAGATCCTCGACGTCGCTAATCTCCGGCCAATGTAAGAAACTCAAATCTAAAATCATTAGTGTGGTCCATTTCTAGGCGATGCGAAAGACTTAGCTTGTGGCCCTCATATGCAGCCGGAGCAGCATAATTTCCAGAGGGACACGATCGGCTTTCACTAATCCGACCGTTCAAGTCGGTTTGCCCCTACCGGATCATCTGGTCATTTTTATGCATATAATTTAAATGATTCAAAAAGAAAACTTTATTAAGAAAAGCATGGAAGATTCTTTGTCTTTTTACAATTCCATTGGCATTACCATAATGGCTTATTTGCTGAAAATCAGAAAAATCCATAAAGTTGCTTTTAAATGAAATATCGACAGAGCGACTTGTTGTTCCAAGCTGTGGGAATTGCGATCCCATCAACAGTCGTTGGCTTGAATGTCCCATCTTCAATTTTTATATGAATGATGAATATCCCTTCCTAATTCGGTCCAAAGGCCCCCGGGATCGTATAAACTCGCTTGAGTATGAGATCACCAACTTCGAAGCTTTGGCTGTGGATTTGGAGTTGAAGTATCGTGCGACAATTTTTTGGTAAGTGGTGATTCTCAATTATACTTCCTCTCTCTTTTCATCAATCATTTCGAGTTACTCGAGTAGGATTTTTTCATTTTTTGGTTAAAGTTCAGCCATGGTGAGAAGGGACTTCTAGTTTGACAGGAATCATTGCCTCAGAACCATATGCCAATGCGAATGGGGTATGGCCGAAGCAGCTTTGTGTGTTGTTTTTGTAAGCCCATAGTGCGAGTGGAAGCTCATCAAACTAGTTTCCCTTTGCTTTTGTTAACTGTTTTTGATAATGAAACTTGATGATCTTGTTTATTGCTTCCAATCTACAAATGAGCCACCATGGAAAAGCTTTTCTCGATCCGAAAGCGCTTGCATAAGTCTTTGAATTCGGCGATTTCGAACTGCTTTCCATTATCAATGTTGATTTTCTATGGCACGCCAAACTTGCAAACGATATATTTAGTAACAAAGTTAATAAATTTCTTTGTCGTTATGGTGACAAGCGGTTCCTCTTCGACTCATTTCATGAAATAATCTACAGCCACAATTGCATATTTGGCTCCTCCTTTATCCATCGAAAGTACACCAATCAAATCGATGCCCCATATCATGAACGGCCATATGCTAACCATTTGTATTAGCTCTGTTGATGGAGTTCTCTTAATCTCACTGAACCTTTGACAACGATCACATCTAATGGCATGATCTACGACATCACGGTTCATTGTTAGCTAGAAGTACCCATACCGAAGTACTTTCTTTGCTAGCGTCTACTCATATGGTCTCTGCACTCGTCTTCATGCACTTCTCGTAGGATTCGGTGTGCTTCTTCTTCGGTCACACACTTGAGGAGAGGGGTTGAGAATCCCCTTCGATAGAGTATCCCATCCCGTATCATGAACCGCGATGCCCTCCTTAGTAATTTATTTTGTTGGTTTTGATCTGCTGGAAGGTTTCCTGCCAGAAGATAATCTTTGTTGGTGTCGTCCACGTGTCTTGTTCCATACTGGTCTCGAGAATCCATTCTACATCCATTTCATGAATGCTTGGATTGGTTAGGGTTTCGACTGGGACAACTAACAGTGATTGGGCTTCTATGGAGCTTGCTAACTTGGCTAACCTTTGTGTTCTACTCCCGTGGTATGTGGGTTATGGTGTAGTGTTTGATGTCGCTCAACAATTCTTGCACTTTGGAGAGATATGGAGCCAGATTCCCGCCGCACGCCTGATACTCTCCTTTCACTTGACACACAACCAGCTGAGAGTCACTATATATATATGTGTGTGTGTGTGTATGAACTTACTTTATTTTGAGTTCCTTCACAACTTTTATCCCTAGAATCAATGCTTCATACTCTGCCTTGTTGTTTGTAGCAGATATTCCAGTCGTAGAGCGTAACTAACGGTCCTCCCTTTGGGGATTTCAAGCACTACTCATGTGCCCGAGTAAGAGTTCTTCGATGCTTCATCAACAAAAAGATTCCATTGTATGTCTACTTGCGATTGAAATTCCACTTCGTCGTCCCTTATTGTAAATTCAACAATGAAATCGGCTAACCCTTGCGCATTGATTACCTTCCTCGAATGGTAAGTGATATCATATTGACTCAATTCTATGTTCCACTTAAGCAATCGCTTGAATGTCTCTGGTCAGTACAAAACTTGTTTTAATAGCTAGTCAGTAAATACTTTAGTTGGATAAGCCTGGAAGTACGGTCATAATTTTCGAGATGCGATCAAAAGGAAATATGCTAGCTTCACCAATTTCGGGTAATTCTTCTCGGCTTCGATAAATCGCTTGCTAATGTAGTATGCAGGTCGTTGGATCCTCGCTTCTTCCCGTACGAGAGCCGCGCTTAATGCGTGCGGGGAAACTGCTAACTAAATGAATAAGTCTTCTCCATTGACTGATTTCAATAAGACCGGAGGATTTTCCATGTGTCGTAGTAATTCCTTGAAGGCGGCTTGACAAGCCTCGCTCCATTCAAAGTTTTTCTTTCCCATCTTTAGTGCGTCGAAGAATGGTATACACTTTTTTTGTAGCTTTTAAGATAAAACAACTTAGTGCTGTAACTTTTCTATTCAAACTTTGAAGTTCTCTTTTATTCTTAGGGGCTTGGACTTCACATAATGCCGTTATTTACTCTGGATTTGCTTCGATGCCCTGGGCACTCACTGTGAATCCCAAGAATTTCCCAAAATCCACAACGAAATGACATTTAAGTGGGTTAAGCTTTATTGCATACTTACGGAGTATCTCGAACATCTCAACAAGATTATCTAGGTGGTTAGTAGCTACTCGGGATTTGACTAACATATTGTTCACATAAACTTCCATCGTTTTCCTGATCTGGTGCTTGAACATTGTATTCGCTAGCCTTTTATACGTGGCTCCTGTGTTCTTTAGACAAAATTGATGCGGTATAGTCCTAAGTCAGTGATGAAGCTGGTATTTTCCTCATTCGGTTTGTGCACTAGGATTTGGTTATAGCATAAGTACGCATCCATGAATGACAACAATTCATATCCCGTTGTTCCATCCACCAACTGATCAATTCTGGATCGTGGGAAGCTATCCTATGGGAAAGCTTTGTTGAGGTCTGAAAAATCAATACAAGTTCACCATTTTCAATTAGACTTCTTTACTAGTACCTGATTTGATACCCAGTCGGGGTAGTTTGCATCCCGGATGAAGCCATTCGCCATTAGCTTATCCACCTCTCATCTTAATGCCTTGGACCATTTAGGGTCTAAGCTGCGCCTCTTTTGCTTTATTGAAGTGAATTTGGGATCAATGTTAAGGGCATGAAAAGTGATTTCAGGTGATACTCAGTACATATCGGCATGTGTCCAGGAAAATACATCTAAGTTCGCGCGAAGGAATTTGATTAATTCTGATCGCATCTTGTTTCCAAGCTGCGATTCGATTCTCGAGACCTGCGTGGGTTCATTAATACTTACCAGCCGGTGCTATCCTATCCTTCCTTAAGATCTTCTTCCAAGGGTCCAAAGCCTTCTTGAATTGGCTATGGTCCCCAAGTCAGGGGCGGTTCTGTAGTTGCTATTCAAAGGGTTCACGGATGTGGAGAGCTTTCCTCACATCCTTTCCTTTCTCCCTTCTTTTGGATTCATGTAATTCTATAATATAACATTCTCTATAAACAGTTTGATCTCCTTTTATAATTCCGACTCCATGCTCAGTAGGGAATTTCATCGTGAAGCACCATTGAGCTGGTGCTATCTTGAAATCGGCTAACGCTGGCCTTTCTAGAAATGCATTATATGCTGACATCTCATCTATAATCAAAGAAGTCTGAATGATTGTGACACATCGTTCCCCCTCTCCAAGTTCTACAGATAGATCAATGGTCCCTACCGACTTCTTAGGTTCCTTGGTAAATCCCTAGATCTTCGTTTGGCACGTGGATACACTTTTCATACCCATCTTCATCTGATCGAAGGTGCGCTTGAAAAGTATATTAATCGAGCTTCCAATGTCAACCAATAGTCGACGGATAACTGAAGGTCTGATTCCCACTGTTATCACCATTGGATCTAGAGTTAGCGCCTCAATCCCTTCGGTATCACGATCGCGAAATATTATGTCACTACTCAGCACTTTCTGCTGCTTGACCAAAGTTTCACCATCTATTGTCAAGCATAACCCTTTTGAGACATGTTTTAGTGAACTTGTGTATCTCTCCATCTCCCTCAGCTTCTTTGTGCGAGATGAGGTCCACCGGATATAGTTCCGATAACGAGCCTTTGGTTAGTTTGTTTCGACCCTTGGTCACTAGTTCTAGCCTAATTTCCTTGCTCCCTAGGTGGTTGAGGGACTATAGCCTGGTTGGGCTTTTGCGGCCCTTTTACAAATTACTGAAGCTTGTTGCCATGGATCAATCCTTCAATGAGGTCTTTGAGGTGGCGCATTAATTGTGTTGTTCCCATGTGTCTCATGGAAGCGACAGAATTTCCCAGAGTGCTTCTATTGTTTTGTTGCCTCCTTCTTGAGGGGTTTCCTATACTCTTCAGTTTCTTGCGTTGTGAGATAGATATTTTCTAGGGTGTCATTCAAGGGGGTATAATCTCCTGGTCCAAACTCCCTAAACCTTTAATTGCGATCACCACCATTTTTCTTGTCAGGGTTCTAATTTCCTCTCTTCTAGTTTCCATTCTTTCCTGCGAACCTTTAGCTATTCTCGGGGTTGCATATACTTTGATTAGGAGTCATGGCATTCTATTCGGTACCTGCCTGCTACATTCCAGCATCCTTTCTTTCCAGCTCTTGCACCTCTTCCAACCTCAAGTATTGGCTTGCTTTACGTTTGAAACCTTTCTGTTGGTGGGCTGCTTCATCTTGATCCATTTCCTGAACTCCATCTCCGAATGAATAGTGCGGACTAAGGCCATAAAAACCATGTCTTCATTAGGATTTCTTACCTCGTTTACCGCCGCGTTGAATCTATTCATAAATGATCTCAATGATTCATTGCATCCTTGAACCAGTCCTGATAGAGACATGATGTCCTTAGGTTGGTCGGTGTGAAGTCTGAACTGTTCTAAGAAGATGGGAAAACATCGATAGCGTACGGCTTCTAGGACGTTGGCTCCGTCTATGTACCAATTATATTTTTACAAATGGGATTTCGAATCCTTAGTCCCATCATAGGAGAGGACAGTTGGCATGGTAAACTTCTCCGGGTATCTTTCATTCAGGATCTCATCAGGAAATGGGGTCTGACTTGGGGCAAATCCCCATTCATCATCTTTCTGAATCTTACTCTCGTCCATCAGCCGCTTGACCATGTCTGCTATGTATGGCTCTAATTTTCGATTGTCCTGGAGGTGGAAATCAGTCACTGCGTCAAGTGTTTGGTTCAGCAAACGATCTTGGCATGTAGGTTGATGCCTAGGCTCTCCTATCTTCAAGAGATCCATTCCCGTAGGACCCCGTTGGCTTGTGTTTGGCCTAACTAGGGCAAGTCTGGATGTTTCTAATGTTATCACATACATTGGCACCTTCTTCTACCTGATCATCCTGCTCTTCGCCCTCCGAATCAGAGAGGTTCACAACCACATCCTCCATTGGGGTTTTAGTCCCTTGATTTAAATTCGGATTTGGTTGTCTTGAGTCATGTGGGGTGTTCTCATTCTCTTCCAAGTAATATCTTATTGTCACCCTTCTCGACAGTTGTTTTCCGTTTCTCATGCGTAAGCCGAAAACAGAGTTCTTTTGTTCCATGGCAACAGCTGGTTCAGGGATGGTTCTCTGAACGGGATTTGATTAAAGAGTTATCAGGGCATCGAGCTTCTCTATCAGAGCCTTTTGACTCTCTTCCATTCTTTGGTTGATTTCCTCAGCCATCTTATTCTACTCATCTGTGGTAACTACTTCATGCTGATTAGAAGACCCTGGTGCTTGATTTCCTAAGCCTGCAGCATTTACTTCAGCCTGTTAGGTACTAACTCCTTCCGCGACTATTGGTACCCCTATGGATCTTCCTGAGGCGGTCCGTTTCCTTCTAGGAGCCATTTGACTTTGTAAGATAATTGGATTTTTAAGCAGAGATTGGAGAACTAACTTCAAGATCTATGCAATCCAAAGTAGATAACTAGATTTGGATTTTAGATTGAAAGTGGAGATCTAACTTCTGGACCTATACAATCCAAATTAGATAGCTAAATCAGGATCTTGGGTTGTAGTTTCTCTGTGAAAGCACCAAATGTTGCCCCAAAAATTGGACCAACACCGTGGTTTGGATTTGAAAGCACCAGATTGTCTTCATAAAGCAATATAAAAGATCACATAAATAGAAAAGCAGTAATAAAGGAAAATAAATAGAAGATTTTTATAGTGGTTCGGCTATTAACAAAGCCCATGTCCACTTTATAGTTTTATTATAAGTTGACTCCTATTATAAAAGTTCTTTGATTACAAGTCTTTTGCTAATTCTAAACTAAGTTGGATCTCTATAATTGGAATCCACCGGAGACTCACGGTGTATTCCTTCTGAGATCGTTAGGAGGGAGGTTAGAGATGAAGAAGAGTCCCAGCAGTGCTTAAGTAGTCAGTTTTTCGACCCCTTTTATGTTGTGGAAGGTAAGCTATTTATAGAGAATGGAGGGCTTCTGGGCTGGGCCCGCCACTTTTAGGTCTCAGGTATGGTACAGGCGACCCAGGGGATTCAATGGTCAAAAATTACAGAACTCCATAGGTCGCAGGCTATCCATGGGCCATGGGTCACCAACGATCCATAGACTTAGTCAATTTTTGACCACTAAATTCCTCCCCTTTAGTCGCATTTCGTAGTTTTCTTGTTCGTGGTCTTCAAGGAGTACATTGGTTGCTATTGTTCCGACCACATAGGTCGATCCTAGATTCGA
Organism: Allium cepa; assembly: GCA_030765085.1. Classification (NCBI taxonomy): domain Eukaryota; kingdom Viridiplantae; phylum Streptophyta; class Magnoliopsida; order Asparagales; family Amaryllidaceae; genus Allium; species Allium cepa. The sequence continues at coordinate 354,518,295 of CM060937.1, read as the reverse complement.
CATTGAAAATGTCTTCTTAGGTATTCGTCGCTGTAATCACATGATGATGTCAAGTCGCTGGTTGTTTATACTTTAACCCTTCCTGATTTGCAAGGAAGTTGGTCTCTTGGCTTCGTTGACTTATGCTCTCATATTAACCGTGTATCTCGGTCCTTGTTGAACTCTAGTCATAACATCTCTTATTAGCTCTTGAATCATCCTGCGGCTTAAGGCTGCCTCGCTTACTGCCAGTATCTGCTAGGTTAAAAACCTGGATAACATATACTATAGTATATCTATACACATGTATATACTTAGGCATCTATATTTCCGACATGCATATAAATAATCTTATGCATATGTATGTATAAAATGTATGTATATATAATATATATAAATCCCTATATATATATAGTTATATACATGTTCGTTTTATTACTATATGGTTATGTCATAAATATAACCCTAGACATATCAAAAGTAGGAAAACAAAACTCTTAATTAATTAGATATATGTCACAATTATGACGTCTTCTTTTTACTTAAAAATAGACGTATGACTTTTCACCTAATTAAACAATAGAAAATAAATCTCCTAATTAATTACACTCTTATCACATTTATTATATATTAATTAACATCTCATAAATAACAATTAGACCTTTCACATGCCTTAATGTTATTATGTTGCGTTATATATGATATATTCAAAACAATCACCAAAATAAATTTGATGAATACAATTAATCAAATAAGTATCATTTTTTTAAATGGGATATGATTTTCTTTTAATATATATTTGACCTAATGCTAGTTAATAGACTTCATAGGCACATTAAAATTCAAATCTTTTTAAATTTACCCATATCACCTACTGCGGAACGGACCTGGTACCTTCGAAGTGAGGTTTATATGTTTTAAATCTTGAAAATTGATTGGGAAACTATGATAAATGAAGATATTTGTTAATGATTTTTATATGAATCTCTTGATAAATTAGCAGTGAAATGATTTAAAAAAGCATACAAAAATATGAAATCAAACCATGTACAAATTGAATCAAAAACAAAATTTAAAATGCACAGTTTTTGTGCACGACTTTCAGGTGCAACCCGGTTGGTGACCAACTATTCGACCGTTTAGGACCTACTAGCATTAGTTTAACATAGACCTTGTAGGACCTACACAAAATGGGTGCATTGGCATGTTTCATTCTTCGACTTGTTTGTGGGATCGAGTTGGACATTTGGAATGATGTGTATTGATATTACATGGATGCAAATGTAGTGGTTTGCTGGTGTGACTTTATGCGATATTAAATATATATATATATATATATGTATGTATGTATGTATGTATGTATGTATGTATGTATGTATGTATGTATATGTATGTATATCGATATTATTATTATAATAGACACATATATGCAGTGATCACTTATGTCCCTTATTGGTTATCATGGTAACAAGACTGCTCGGTTATATATTAGGTGTGTGTTGATGTATAATAATGTGTTCGTGAGCAGCATATGGAATTACATTTATTCTGTGACTAAGCCATGTGTTAATGCAATGGGGTAGGGATTGACATGTATACGGGTTAGACCATATCATCACCTTACATTATTTTTTTGATTGAGACCTTAATTTCATGAGTTTACCATACTTATTATTCTTTTGATTAACTCATTGGTTGTAGGTGAAATAGGATTAATGTATGTTGTTTATAATATAGTTATGGTAGTATTTTATAGGGATGATTATAATATGTGGTGAAGTAGATATACTTCACTCAATCAGACTGTTGTTTGACCCCTCTTTATTTTATCCCTTTGAGTTCATCACTGTCAGGGGTATAGGGTTGGGTCTTATTGGTCAAGTATGTTTGAACGTGGCGATGGTAATGGCGTTTCTTATGGTTATAACTTTGCATATAAATAAACACTTGACATTAAAGTGATTTGGATTGGGTATTATCAGCCACATGTACAAATTTTAGATTTTTTTGTTATGAAATAAAGTAATATTTGTTTATATATGTGTATGTGTGTGTGTGTGTGTGTGTGTGTGTGTTCCCTTCCGTTGTAAGTTTCAAAATGCCATAGTTAGGCTTTGTATTTTGTTTCTTACTATCATCACTTAGCGACTCATCGTTTTTCGTCATTTGGGGTTTAGGCATCTTTGCCATGTTAATTCAAAGCATTAAAAATGGGGATTTATTACTGTTATACCTTTAGAAGGGGAAATTTTCACCGTAAGCATTAAACTCGACTCCTTTGCATAAGTACTATTAGTCACGTTTAACATATCGAAGGGTTCGACCATATTACAATTAAGCAAGTTTGTACCGTTTTTTTAATATGAATGGATGGAACCGAGCGGTATATGGACAAAGGATCATGTCAAAATGTATATCATGGTCAAGAGTTATTCCCAGCTCTATTAGCTTCTTAATAAGCCTAATCAAATTAACCATATGAACTTGAATAACAGTATCTTTGCCCATTTTGAGCAAAATAGTTCCCTTGAAACGTCTTAACTTGTCAAACATGACTTTTTATCATACTACCTTTATAGGTAACCAAGTAGAGTGAACACTCAGGTTCGCATGTTGACTTTGGAGCTCAGTGCTCAACGTGTAAAACATTTAATATTAGGGAAGATCATAATCTAATAGCTAACATTAGTAAGCTTTCTTTCTAACGGCATCAATTTGAAAGAAATCCATATTTTTTTGATTGAATTCTTCAATATACCTCATAATCAATATCTTACAATTGAATTAAAAGAATTTCGTCTTCCTAATTTTTTTTCATTAAGTTGTTAGTAAAATTAGTCAGAAATAGATAGTGTCAAATTTATAGGAGGATCAAAAAGAATAATTGCCACTTTGGTTACTAGTCGTTAACACCGATCACCTAATATTACTCGCATATGGTTTTAGGAACATGAAGTTCATTTGAGTTCGAATTAAACTGTCTGCCACTTGTACTTCATTTTATTGTAATGCAATTGAATCTGACCTAGGTTGCCAATTGATGAGATGAGGTTTTCCATAATCAACGTGATATCACGTAAGGTAAAGGATAGTACTACAAATATCATGAATAACTTTTACCTTATATAATATCACATTGATCTTAGGAAACCTTATCTAATAAATTGGAAACATTGGTCATATTCAGTAGCAACTGATGCATAAGTATTTTTCCTTCTACTTATTTATCTATGTGTATGTATATGTATTTTTTCGTGTGCATATATGTGTATATGTGCACATAATTATTTTGTATTCTCTAAATCAACTCTAGCATATTCATAAACTAATAATGTAGGAAAAAGGAAGTTGCAACAATTTTGTATTATGTGCTAAAATAATATAATAAAAATATAACTTATATACCTAAAAGGGATCTATAAAGCACATTTTATATCAATGAATAAGCATGCAACAACTGTAATAACCCGTATTTTTCAATAATTGAAAATAAACAAAATCAAATGTTTTAACTTCAGGGGGAAAAACATCATTTTTCAAACATTTAAATTTCGAGATAAAATTGGTGTCATTACGACCATCTCATTTTTCTAATGCATGTCGTATACGTTTGTTTGAATTAGAGCTATATGATGGAGTTATCTTTGTTTTTGTATTTCAAGATTTTTTATTTTGAATGAGCTAAGCCTATTTAAAGTGATAGGACACTTACCTTAGCATATATGTAAATGCCCGATTAAAGAATTTAAAATTTTATTTCTCATTACATTATTTCATCTCCTTCCTCTCGTCTAAAAAATTAGAAACCCCTTTTTCAATTTGTAAGTTAAAATCCCACTCAATTGTACACTAAAATCAATAAATCAAGTATCAAATTGAAGAGTAAGCTGAGGCTTATGTTCTGATATGAATAAAAGGAGCAAAAGATTCAATTTGGAGGCGGATCCAATTTTGAACAATGAGCAATCGAGGGCATTATAGATCAAAGTGAGTGGTTTTCATCTCCACTAATATATAACTATTCGGACTCACTTGATTCTTTAATAACCGTGTCCCTGAAATTGGATTTGTGATGGATTTGGTGATTACTTAATTTGAACAGCAACTAGTGGAGATATAATATGAAATAAAATGGAAATTCGATAACAATAGTTAATAAAAACGATAGTTCGTTGAGGTTGATTAAACCAGTGAATATTAGAATGAATATTGATGATATTTGATAAGAATTCACATTAAATTTAATGAATTTATATAAGTTGAAAGTGATTGATGATATTTGTGTAAAATAGTAAATAAATTAAAAATTAATTGAATAGATGCATGCACGTGCGCACATACATATAATGAATGAAAATAAGCAAAAGAGAAGAGATATTATGAATTTAGAGAATACATATACACATATATGCACACGAAAAATACATATACATGCACACAGATAAATATACATGTATGTATGTATGTATGATATATGAAAAATAACATATAACAATCAAGTAAAAAGGTATATAAAATGATTTCAAAGATGATAAGTTGTATTTTTAAAAATACATATGATTAAAATTATATTTAAAAATGATTTTATATGAATTAATTGAAAAGGCTTGAGTATATAGTGTTTAGTAATAAAAATAATTATTATTAGAAATATACCTTATAAATGTATATAAAAACTATGTATAAATGTTTATAAAATCTCATATGATATTTTCGGTTCAAAATATATTTTTCAAATTTACATTGAACTTTTAAGTGTATTTTGAAGTATCTACGTGGAAGAAGGTATATTTATATTTTATGAAACTATTTTTATAAATTTTGGCTTTATAAGCAATTTTGAAATGATTCCAATTCAAGCTCCTCATTAAAATTGAAGTAGAAAGTTAGTAAATTATCATATCAAAATTTGAAAGAAAACGACATTAAAAATAAGTAAAAGACGATCAAGAAATTAACAAAGAAACCAAAGAAAAAAAATATGCACTAAAATACAAAAGAGCAAAGCCTTATGTATTTGACTAGACACAAAACTGGTCAACTGATGGTGCTATATTTAGTCTAGTAAACCTAAAATGAATATGGCTAAGCTATAAAGGAAGGTGGGGATTGATTCGGGATTTTCCATGAGTTTTACGTGATGTTTTAAACTACTTTATGATGTAATACTCCCTATTTGATTGAATGGATAGTTTGGATATATATGTGGTGATATATATATATATATATATATATATATATATGTATGTATGTATGTATGTATGTATGTATGTATGTATGTATGTATGTATGTATGTCTACATATCTATGTATGTATATTATATAGTGGATCACTATTTCTAGTGATTATTTGACTATTGATTTTGTAACCACTATTGATTATCATGATAACACGATGACATAATTATGTGCTTTTGTACATTTTCGTTAATCCATAATTATGATCAATACAGACACATAAATCCATGGACCTACACATCTTGACCAAAAAAATAAATCAAAAAAGAAAGAATATTTTCTTCAGCTGTCAAATGTGATGTTGCACTTGGTCTTTTAAATCATACCTCCATTTCATTACAAAACAGGAGTTTATCATGTTAAGTGTAGTGAGATTTATGGAACTAATCATGCTATTACGCATGCCCCTGGAAACATAGGCTGACTGTTGAGCCCACTCTGGCTCATCCCCACCACTCCACCTGGAGTTAGGGTGTGAGCCACCCAAGAAGCAAGCAGAGTATTTTCTAAGGTGTATTTTATAGTACAAAAATTATTTCATGAGCCGTGTATGGAACTATATCCATTCGGTGATTTAGCCATATGTTAAGTCAATAAGGTAGGCTTGACCTTGAATGTGGGTTTGACCATATCATTGACCATAACTATACTGGATTAATACCTTGTTTCATGAGATAGTCATGTTCATTGTATAGTTTGACAACTTGTTGGTCGTAGGTGAAATAGGATGAAGGTAAGGCATTTACCCTTATTGTTTTTTAATTGTTCGAAAATGACTAGAGTAGGTGGTAAAGTAGATTTACATCACCCTCCAGACTGTAGTCTGACCCTCTCTATGTTTTTTCTATTTTGTTTCATTGTTAGGCCAATGGATTTTGTATGTTGTATCTAGTAACGCTTGAAGGTGCAATTGACGATTGTGTTACTAGGGTATCTAACTCTCTATATAAATAATTATCTGAAACTGATATTGATTTGTTTATATGTGTGTTTTTATTGGTTTGGGTTCGGAATTGGAAATGACCTATTTTTACACTTTGAATATTGGTTTGAAATAAAGTGATATTTGATTATATTATATGTTGTTACCTTTCGTTGTGAGTTAAAAAAGAGATGGATCAAATATATTTGTTGTTTTGTTTCTTATTATCAATCACTAATTACACGTCTTTTTTGGCATTCAAGATTTACATATTATGAGTTGTGTCAAATCAAAGGGTTGAAAATGGCGAGTTGCCACATTTGGTATCAGAATAGATTTTTCCCTAAATTAACGACTGGAGCTTACTAATAGAGAGCGTATTTGTAATTTTTGTATTGTATATGTGTGTGTGTGTGTGTGTGTACGAGTTAAATACATATATATACCCATAATTTATCATTCTAGTTATATTCACTATCTATTGGGGAGTTACTAATAAATCTCATTTTTTCAAATAGTTGAAAATGAGTAACTTCACAGAAACTAGAATGGTGACCAACACGGTGGGGGTTGAAACCTAGGCTAGTACTAGCACTAGGGTAGGTGCCATGGATATCCCTAGGATGAACATTCCCATATGGTTCTAAAGGTAGCTGCAAGTGACTGGTAAGGAAAATGCCGCTAACCCTATAGAGATCCCTCTGATTCCCAATCCTACAACCACTCCGGAGGTTACTCCCATCCAACAAACACCAGTAATGGATTTCCCGAAGCTATATAGGGATTTATCAAGTTTAGAAAGAAAATCTAATGCGGGACCAAAGCCTATTCCTTGACTAAGGCATGGTTAATTTTTTATGAGAAGATCTTCAAGTTATTGGGTCTAAGTTATATCACTAAGAGGCAGTTGACAACATGGCATTTGTAGGGGAATCGACTAATTGGTGGGAATTAAATACTTTGAAAGGGACGAGGAAATTATTACTTGGGTAAATTTCAAGAGGAGATTCGAGGTTGAGGAGTGGAGAAAAGATTGCTAGTAGAGAAATTCATCCATTTGAAGCAAGTTTGACGACCCACCTTTCGGACCCTTTGGAACGACACTTAATACATCCATGGTATTCGTGTGTCATTGTCCAAGCATCCAAAAGTTGAGTTATCATGGGGTAAAATAAAAGAAAGAATAGAACTACTTACAACGAAACGATTAAATATAATATAACAATAAGGTAGTATATAAGGTTACTCCTAACATGGAGTTATCAGAGTTACAACAAAAGTACTACCCATTAGCAATTATGAGATCAGGAAGTTATAACTATCCAGGATGATGAGGTCCGCTTTTAACTCTGGTATACCTTGTATCTTAGAATGATAACTTATACTATTTTTTTTATATTATATGTTGTCATGCCATTGTGAGATTCTATTTTCCTTGTTCTTTTTTTTTATTTTACCCTAACAATTTGTCATTCCAACACTTGGATGCTCGGCATTTGAATGCCATGAACGTATTAAGTGCCGACTTTCGAGGGTCAAAAAGACGGGTTGATATAGCAAGGAGAGTCAATTAAGGTCAAGTACGTTAATCAATTCAATGAGTTGGCTTATTTTGGATTTGATGTGATCAACATACCTGAGAAGAAGGCACTGAAATTTGCTAATGATCTTAATTCTCCATTGAAAGAATTGGCACTAACCTAGATACCGTGTGGAGCGATATTGTTAAAGCTACATTTTGGAAATAAACTAATGGTAAGCTATCATAGCTAAGGAAGATGAACCGAAGAAGGGTGTGGAATAGAATCAGTATCACCGCAAAGGTGGCCTAAGCAAGGCATGGAAAGAAGCAATCTATCGTATGTAGGAGGTGTAATAGGAAATGCCATATAATGAAACATTGTAAGATATATATTTCTAAGATCAAGTGATACAGATGCCAACAGTTTGAAAACTTCTGGAATAATTTCCCAACTCAGCAAAAGGAGGAAGGGTAGGTAGTAAAGGCATATACTACAATCCCGATTACTAGTGTTGTACCATCTATTGACGAAAGAGGAAAGCAGATTGTTATAGAAGGTGTGTTACCTTTATCTAAATTCCCTATAAAAACTTTATTCGATACTAGCGCATCACATTCATTCATCTGATGTGCATTAGTTTATAAGTTAAGCCTTAGACCTCATATTATCTATGATTCGATCTTGATGTCCAATCCTGTTGGCAGATTGAACCATCTATTTATGTATTCTTAGAACCTATTGTTAGTCATATGTTTTATGGTTTTCATTTGTGATGCATATGTACTTAGCTTCTCGAGGTATCCATTGATTTTGGGAATGGACTAGATGATGCACTATGAGGTAGTTTATGATTGTGATAGGAGGGTTGTACAATTGAGAAATGGTGGAGGGAAGGACCATATTATTTGTTGTAGGCTCGATAATTCCACGGTGAATATTTGCATTGTTCTCTTAGTATGTTATAGGATGGTTTATCTTTGATCCCTATAGTACAATATTTTCCAGATGTCTTCGCTGAAGTTTATGGTCTTCCGCCCTAATAGGAGATTAAGTTTATAATCGATCTTATTAAAGATGCAAACCCCATAAAGTTTCTACCAATGCATATGGCTTTAAAAAAAATAAGTGTATTGGATAGGAAAGTAGTGAAGTTATTGGAGAAAGACTTTATTCAAAGAAGTATTTCGAAGTGGGAATCCCCTGTCCTATTTTGCACTAAAGTTGATGGTTCCCTTAGGCCGTGCGTCAATTATAGAGTTATACAAAGTGACAAGAAAGAACCAATATATTTCCTTGCATTGACGGCCTCTTCCATTATTTGGTTTGGATTAAAGTTTTCTCTCGGCTTCATTTGCTTACCGGATTCCATGGGTTGAAGATAGCAAAGGATGATATAAAAAATTGCATTTAGAACTCCTAAGGAACTATTTGAGTGGGTGGTCATGCATTTGGTTTAACTAATACTCCTGCGTATAATATGGATTTGATGAGTATAGTTTTCCAGGAGTAACTAAATAAATTATCCTTGAAATCCCAGAGAAAATACTCATTAAAAGAATGATTTGAACTATTCACCAAACATAAGTCCCTTAAGTACCTATTTTTGTAGAAGGGCTTGAATTTGAGACAATAAAGGTAGATGGAGTTTCTTTCGATATATGATTTTGGGATTTCTTATACTCCAGGAAAGAGGAACATTGTTGCAGATGCACTGAGTAGAAAGCATGTCATGATGAGTTATATGTTGTCAAAAAGAAAGAATTTTGAGTTTATCTCTATTTTTGACTTTTAACCTTCGTCGAAATATACAACAGGTTTATTAGCTGCAACTAAGGTTAGACTCACATTGATGAATAGAACTGGACTTAGTTAGAAGGAAGATGCGACATTAGTTAATATTTTGGATCAGTGAACAGTTTAGCTATTTGGATCGTCACTTCAAAGATTAGAAGGGATACCTATTGATGCCAAAAATGGTATCAACACCCTAATATCAGATGAAAGTACTAGTTCTATTAAAAATCCAAATCAAACAAGAGAAAATAGCAAGAAAGTAAAGAACATGCATGAGTTTCTATAGTAGTTCGGCATCTTCGGCCTATGTCCATTTTATATTTTGTTATTAGTTGTCTTCTCTTCAGATTACAATGTATTATACCAAATCTAACATAATTCAATGGATATCATATTTACTATAGAATTTCTAGAGTGTTTTAGAGTCACCAATATAAGGGATTTGCCGATCTAAGTCCTAAAATAGCAAATAGTAGCTTCCTAGGTGACTCTAATTGAGGAGAGGAGAGGTAAGAGGTGGTGAAGAAAAAGAAGTCTCTAATGTCAAAGAGTCTGGTCTGGAGAAGAAGAAGAAGTCTCCAATGTCAGAGAGTCTGGTTTAGAGAAGAAGAAGAACATCCCCCTTTGGTTGCCATAGGGCTGTTATTTATAGAGAAGTAGTTGCGCAGAGCCATAATCCCACTGGAGGTAAAGCCTAGGAGAAAGCGTAACCATGCGTATATGAGCACGTGGGCTCGTGTGCCATAATTTCTATCGGTACCCGGGAGGTTCGTCTCCGGACCGAAGGTTTACTTAGTTGCAAACTATCAAATTTTTCATGTATTGTTCTTCCATCACTTATCTGATGCGTTCCAAATACTTTTTCATGAAGGTTGAGTCAATCCCAAAAATTCCTTTAATAACACTTGTTTTATCCTACTTTTGTTGCTTTCTGCTCATCAATCTTTGAAGTTTCTTATCCATTCTTCAGGAAAAGCACCAGATGACGACGGACTGAAGTAGTGCTTGAAGTATGGGAAGTTTGGAAAGCATTTGGAGAGAAAATACCTCTCAGTATGAAGAGTTCCTCTTGGTATTGAGTGATCTACTTAGTATATTTTCTCTCCAAATTCCTCGTGTTTAAATATTTTATCCTTCTAAGCATGTAACTAGGTTTGTGACTCATCTCGTCTTCATTTTGCCCTTCTAACTCTAGTTGAAATCTGCTTTGATCGAAAACCCAGTTAACACTTAACCCCTCCAAAGTATGCCTTTTAAATGTAAAGGTGTACTTTTATCAAGAACAAGTTCCAACAGCAATCATTCTTTAGTAGTTGAGCTCTTCGGTCTTCCATCGATCTCAATCTCGGTGAATCATCCATTTCCTTCAAATTCTTCTACAAATCAAAGGTCGTTCCAAACTTGTTATAACTAAGGACTCCAGTCGTTGCTTAAGTGTTATTCATACATCATAATCAGTCCAATTTCATTTGAAGTTATCACATTTCATATCAAAATAGTTTTTTCTTCATCCGAGATTTATTTGTTTTACTCTAATTATAAGGTGTTCAAATCCTTTTTCAAATCTTCTCCGTTTTAAAGGTCCGAACTCTCCATATGGTTTATATTTAATTTAGCATGTGTTCTCTCTAGGTCTTTCATCATCCAACATAGGGTTTTAGTCTCTCCGGATCATTTAACTTCCAATTTGAGGTTTGATCTCTCTGGATTGTTAATCTTCTAATCTAGGGTTTGATCACTTTGGACCATTTGACTTCCAATCCAAGATTTTACCTCTTCAGGTTCTTGGTGAGTCCGCTTTCCCTCCAACAAAGGAACTAAATGACCAAGCAAGCCTGTCTGCTCACTCTCCAGTGAGGGGACTTACTTTCGATCTCTCCAGATCCTTACTGAACCCAATCCACTCGCTTGGTGCTAAAACTCTCATTCATTGGCAAATCCTATAAATGTTAAATGGCAATTTGGGGTTCTATATATTGTCGAGCTAGATTAATATATGATCGATAAAGCAAAGTATTGAGAAAACTAATTCTTTTGTGTCAAGGGTTAAACCCTTCGAACCAAAGGGTCCTTTTCTATTCCCGGTAAGTTTTATTACCTCCCATTATTAATATTTATCCCACTTTTTCTTATGACAATTGTTCCTTTTCAGATTCTGCTTCTAAAGGGACTGATTCTTCCATCACTACTACCATTAGTGCCTTGGTCGAGGCTTATAAGAATATAGGGAACATGCTTATATTTCTGACTATAGCCAATCCCTACAAGCACTCTTTAGTTCTAAGAAGCCATAGGGTACTTGGAGATCCTCCTATGGTTTAAGGAGATTCTCATTGAAAGTAGGCATTAGTTGTTAGTAGTCAGAAGGCTTTTTCTTATTCTTCCCTTATTCAACGTGATTCTTCTGGTAAGTTTCTATTATATCTAAATAAAATTTTCTATTTTGATGTCTCACGAATTCTCTTTTGATTTAGGTTTGTCTCCTATTATTGCTGCTTCTAGGGAAGCTAAAACTCGTGCACCCACCTTATTCAAGTCAACCAAGTCTACACCTATTGGGGGTTCCATTCCTAAAGATGATGAAGCTATAAAAGGGAAGGAGAGCTCTAGTGCCCCAATTGATACTTCAACCATCCCTATAAATAAAAAGCCTAAGCTCAAGGAGGTCAAGACATCCAATGTTGTTGCTGGATGGTTATATGTGGATGCTTCCTTGATTGCTCAAGATCTTGACACGACTTATTAAAGTCCTCCGGACCAGGATACTTAAGAACACATAGAGGATGTTCACACCCTAAATCCCTATCAAACATCTCACTTCCTACTTCTGCCTTTGGTTTCCAACGCTTGTTTAAGGAATTAGCTCTAACCGCTAACCCCTAACCCCTCTGTATCTCTTCCTTCAAAGACTCAAACCCAATCTGTTCCCATAGGCTTTGAGTATCTTATTCACTCGTTTGTCCACTCTCATACTTTGACTTCCCTTATGCCATCGCAGCCTTCAACATTCTCAACAGATCATCTTTATATCCTTTATCAGAAACTTTTATTTGTAGGTAATTTCCAGTATTTGGCTAATCTAGACTTTAATTTGATACATCTTTACTTATCTTATATTTTTTATGTATTTTAAGTGGCCAGGCATATGTTTTTTCTTCAATAAGCCTCCTAGAGACTCATTAGTCAAGTTGTAGAAATCAAGGAATAAGTTTCCTTATTAATGACTAAAGTTGGGACTCTATAGAGCCAAATGATTGATAACGCGGTGCAAAAGGATGAAGCTATCCTTGAGAAGGGAAAACTTGCCTCCTCCTTTAATGAGGAAAAGAAAGCGACATTTTGTTACTTGTAGAGAGTATGAAGACATTAGAGAGGGAGAAAGTTGAAATGTTTGGTAAGATAAAATCTTTGAAAAGACGATTGGAAACTACATATGCTACTTTGGATTATGCCAATAAATAATGTAAAGGACGCCAAGAAGAAAGTCAGGCTCTCACTAAGAAAACTGAGAAACGTTATAGGGATGCTCTTTTTGTAGCATACAATAATAACATTGACAAATGCCCTGATCTGGACTTTCCTTCTCTCCTAGACCTAAATGAAAAATTCTGAAGAAAGTTTGATCTTATATAGGGAAGAGACGAGGGTTCGCTTTAAAAAGAATTCCCTAAAGAAGAAGTCATCGACCAAAGAAATTGTTATCTTTTGCTTACCCTCGGATCGAAGGAGGTTGAGGTTCAGATGAAGGGGAGGATGATACAATAATAATGGTGATAATGATGATGATAATCAAGATGGTGGTGGTAGTGGAAAGGGTCCTTGGACCAAGAGACAAGGGCAATGGATCAGGTGGTCACAACTTGTTTGCCCATGATGCGGATTTTTCTGACTTACCCGATCTTAGGGTGCTTCGTAGGAAAATATCCATCTAAAAGATGCCGCTTCCCTCTGTCAACAACCTAAAGAGAAGGCTCAAGTTTTGACTTCTTAGGTTTTAGATACACAACTAAGTAATTCATTACTTAAATGCCTAAAGTTATATGTCAGTCTTTAGTTAATAGGTTTATCGCTTTAGTTAAGGAAAAGATCCATATAACTATGAGACAATATGAAAAGAGCAAGAGGGAAGTGTATTGTTTGAATAAAGGACTTGAAAGGATAATTAAGGAGCAAAACCAGTTATCTTATAAGTATAGGTGCCTTTCTACTTTCGCCACAGTGTTAAGGAACTTCAAAGAAAAATGTTTAATCCTATTACTAAGGAAGTCTTGCTTTCCTTGGGAGAGATTCGGAGAAAATGCAAAGCTAAATACTCTCTTCTGCATGCTTAATGATGATAGAGATAACTTAGTGGAGTTCCTCTAAAATGTTTACTCTAGAAATGTTCTTACTGAGTTTTCATTCTTAGGGGAAAAGAGCGGAGGTTTTCTCAGGTGTTTGCACCGTAGATATTTGGATGAACATGGAACAAATCTCCAACCTCGAGAATGTTGGAATCTTCCCAAGGTGACGACCATTCCTCTTTTCCAAAATATTCTTCCTCTCAGTAAAGTGAAATTTAACAAAGAGAGATTCATTTCTGAATTTTACAAAGGATCAATATCGTATGAACCTAAATGATATCATTTTTCGTGTGTAATTAAGATATTTTATGAATTTCAATATTTTCATTTCTTATTTCTTTGCTACTTGGATTATTTCTAATAAATTGTACGGATTAAGGAGTCATCGAGTAGTCTTGTTTCCATGAAGTTGTTATGTAAATCTATCAAGTTGAAGAGGGATTTCAAAGAGAAATCGTTATATCTCAAAACTTCTCGGCTAGCGAAATATCATTTCTTTAGAGATCTCTAGGAAGTTTACATGATGAAAGGGATAGATTGCTTAGTGAGATATGAACCAATCACATTAAATTATTTTGTGGTGAAACTAGACCTTTAGCCAAAAAATTGGAATCATCAGTTCCCTCCCGTTAATACCCTCCAGGGTTTAATGTTCCTTTAACTTTTCCCTTCCTTTGTCTATGAGATAACTTAAAAAGGCCCGTACTACCCTTGTTGTTAATGAAGAATACATTTACTTGTGTGTTAAGTTCTTCTTCTATTTACTTATTTTATTAGGAAAAACAACTAGCGCTTACACTTAGCCGTCCAAATCTTCTTTCTCGGTTAGACAATATCACAACCAAGATAAAGTCAGTCATCGAGGAGAATTGTTCTTCTCAAGACGCTTTAACTTTGTTATTTTTGGATAACCCAAATGCACAAAAATGGCATAAAAAGTTTTATAAATTAAAATCTACATTAAGTAGCATGAAGGAGATGTTTTCTGACTTAGAAGACAAAATCAAAGAGAAAGATGGAGGAATTCTAAAGTTGAAAGTGAAGATGAGTACGATCGGTCAGTCTGAACTTACAGTCCAAAAGATTGATGCTGATATAGAAAATGCTCATCTCCATTAAATGATTATGGATCTTGAAGTAGGCTTACTAAAAAACCAAGTTTTTTTCAATCCTTAGAAATTATTGTGAGTGGGGGAAAATCTAGCTTTTCATCTCCTACCTCGTTGATAGTCAAAGAAAAAATTTCCACTTTGTTGAACCCACCTTCGAGTGTAGATGATGGCGAGATGGCTCAATGGTGTCATGGGGTCAGATATATATGAATTTAATTTTTAAACAAGCAAAGCGATGGAAAAGTTCCTATATATCTTAACAATTATTAGGATCAGGTGGAGAAACTTGAGCGTGAAAAATATGCCCATGGACTGGATGTTTAGAATTAAAAAGCGAGATTCAGACTTTAAGGAGAGCCAATAAGACGCTCAATCATGCATTGGAAATTCAAGTTGATTTGGTTAATGCTGCAAACATTATTCAAAGAAAAGAGAAGAAGCTTAAACAACTTTTGGATGAGGCAATTCGTCATATTACCGATTCTCCTTCAACCGCTAAAAAGAAGGCACAGAAACTTGATACCTAACGAAAAATCGCTTATTAGCCTTGTTTTTTTTTGCAGAGTTCCCTTTTGGATGCCCCTTCTTGGTATGTATAATTCTTGTACACAACATGTAAAATAAACAATTTTATACCTGAATGATTATCGCCTTGAATGAATTTTTGTGTTCATTTTTTAGAATTTTTTGAATCATCTAAAACTTACATCTTGTTTTCCAGATTTTGGATTTAATTGTAATATAATAGGTAGCCTTTGATTAAGCATTGGTTGTTCTTCTTGATATATACTTTGTCGCTAAAACCTAAAATCCATTTTGATAAGAAGATTAGCAACTTATTAATCAAAAGTTTGGGAAAACTCTTCGTCTATTTAACAAGAAATTAGAAATCCATCTAATAATAACGATTCTCGTTTTTATAATATTCGAACTGCGTTTTAGGAGATCTTAATTTAGCACTTTGAGGAGTGAAGCTTTTAATAACTTCGCCTTTTGGCTTTATAACCTAGAAATTTGGAGCCTCACGTTTGAAGCTTTAGCCTCAAAGAGTAGGTACTCGAAAATTCTATTAATAATTATAATTTATTCTGTATTGAAGATTAGAAATCTTCTAGTAATAATATCGGTTGGATAGAAGACCACAAATTCATCCCACATAACTTTAATAGAAAACAAGAAAACCTTCTGGGAATAATTTTGAAATAGAAGACTAGAAAACCAGCTGGTAACATTATTCGAACTGAAGGCTAGAAATTAATCCGGTAATAATATCATAATTTAATTTGAATAAAAGACTAGAGATCCATCTGTTATTCATTTAGAACTTCATTTAATAAGAAGATCAGAATTTTTCTGATAACAAGTTTAGAATTCTATCTAGAATCCAACTATTAATGGACATTCTCGTTATTTAGGAACCTGGTTGTTAACGGAGATTCCCGTTGTTTATAAATTTGATCATAGTTTCTTGTTATTTTCTAGTTTGAATTCTAATAAAGAAATCATGACTACAAAGCTAATCTGATATTTCAAACAATGAAGCCTCCAGCTTGGGTAATAACTCATAATCGCATATATAGGAAATGCGGATTACAGATTTTAAGGCAGAATTAACACTAGACAGGAGGGTGAATAGTGTTTAACTAATTTTATGTATCCTTTTGAAGTCTTTTCAAATTAAACCCAAACAGATGCAATTCACAAACAAAGAGACAATCAAAGAACCAGACACAGATGCAAATAGTAAATGAAAGCAGTAAAGGAAAGAACATGCCAGAATTTTATACTGGTTTGGAGTTATCCTACTTTCAGTCCTACACAATTTCTTGTGCATATTTTTTTTCAAATATAATATCGATATTACAACCACGATTTCAAGGCCATGAGATACACCCTCCTATCTCCGAGTCTAGGAAAAACACTCTTGATTTAACCACGCTATAATATTACCTAATAGATTTACGGGCTACAGTCACACCCAATTGATTTATGGGATACAATCACACCGTTTCCAATCACACTTTGATAGGGAGAGACTTGATACGCTTCGGTCTTTCGATCTTTGAATACAAATTATCATATAATTCTGAATAGCATTAGTTCTTTGAGAGAGAGTGGCAGAGAATCAAACTGGAGACGATCGAGTTTGATTCACATAGGATTTCGGCAGAGTTTTGTTAAGAATGTTTGAAAACAAGAATGAAAGAGCAAGAGGAGAGAAAACAAAGAAATCTTACGTAAAAAATCATTGAAAACTACTTGTATATATAGGAGAACAATGGTCATGTCCATTTGTGAAAGTTATAGCGAAAAGACACTTCTTTTGAAAATTTGAATTTTAAAATCTACGGCTACCATGTCGACATGGGGGTATATGGATGTCGACATGCCTATGTTATTTTTGAAAATTAATTTTGCTTTAAAATGATTTCTATTCAAAAACTTGTCAAAATAATTTCTAAACCTTGTAAACCATTTTAAATATAGTTTAAACTTATAAAAGAGTTTTAGAAGGTAATCTTAAACTAAATAATCTATAATATAAACGTAATATTAAAAACTAAGTATAAACTTCTTTAAAATATATTTTTGATATTTAAAGCTAAAATATTAAAACCAGGAGATAATTTAAAAACAAGAAATGATTTTGAAATTAATACTTTTTGAATTGAGGCTAAAATATTTAAACCGAGAGAGATGTCTTTTTAAAAAGATAGTCTGAAGAAAATCTACTATAAGTCATTTTGAAAATTTCATGGATTCTATTCCACTAGAGAAGATCGGGGGTTCCATCCTACTATTAAAGCGAGAAGGTGGATTCCATTCCACAATTAAAATCCGAATAAAGATTTAATGCTATTATGAAGTTTTAATATAAATTTAGACTCTATTACTTATCTTGATATCTTCAACTCTTGGTAATCTTGATACACATGAGTCTTCAGTCTTGATTTCTACAATCTTGAATTTGTCAATCTTGAATCTCTATATTGTACAGTCTTCATTCTCAGTAACTGCATATATATATATATATATGTATGTATGTATGTATGTATGTATGTATGTATGTATGTATGTATGTATGTATGTATGTATGTATGTATGTATGTATGTATGTATCCTGCGTATAGATATATCTAGATAAAGATATTAGTATTTATGTTTTATAACAAGTTCTAAGGTTGTTGTCATCAAACACCTCAGGAACTAACAATCTCCCACTTTTTAATGTTGACAGCCTATGTTTATAAAATATGTCCACACAACTCTGGTTCTACTCCGACTCGCCTTATTCCAACAACTCCCATTTAATCTGCTTACTCCCCCTTAAACTAAGCCTAACTAACAACCTAACTGTCCTATTTTATAATTCTCCCCCTTTGTCATCAACAAAAACTAAGCCCAAACTACATAACTCCTCCTTAAACTAATACGATGGAATTAAATGCTAATAATAAAGTATAATAAGCGAAACATAAATCTAATTTCATTATATATGATGTTATATTGCACATATATATGAAACATAGACACAAACATATATAAGTACACAAAATATAAAAACATTAATATAATAACAATCTAACAAGAGTCCTTGGCAATTGGTGACTTAGGAATCGAACAATTAGGGCAATGGAGACAAAATTTTCCATGTTGTTCGACCAAATTACCATTTTTGTCAAAACAGACTTCTCCAATGCAAACAACATTATCGACCTCGTCCATTTGCGCTTCCTCCTCCTCCTCCTCCTCTTCTTCTTCTTCGTCATTGTCCTCTAATGGATTATGAATACGTATGTTAGAGGAATCATCTTCAATCACAATAGGATCTGCATGATTATCCATTAGAAATTTTTGCAAATTTCTAAGAATTTTTCCTTATTTCTATTGTTCCTTTGCCATCCTTATTTGCATGACTTGTAATTTAGCCAGCATTTGTAGAGATTCCTTCATTATTTCTTCGATCTTTATTACTCGAGCCAATGTAGTATGTTGGAATGGACCAGAATTAGGAGAAGTGGAGGAAATGGTTGCATTTTGGTTCGATTTAGGAGATGTGGCCATTACTTTGTATTTTCAGAGTTTTATTACATAGAAAATGAAGTGAGAAGACTAATGAACTCAAAATATTGTTGTTATATAACCACCAAACTGATTTTAGAGGAAAAATCAAAATTTTAAATTTGACCGTTGTATGTTGACATGGGGGTAGGGGCATGTCGACATTCCTTTGAAAATTTTGACAATTTTGTTTTTCTCTGTTTATTTAAACGTATATGTTACTATATCTATATTCTATATCTTAGTTATAGAACAAATACCTAGTTCTTTTCTTAATTTGGTAAGGGTTGATTGATTCAAGGGTTTGGTCAGAATATCGGCTATTCGATTCTCAATGTTGATAAATTCAAGAGAAATAATCTCTTTACTTATATTATCTCTGAGAAAATGATATCCGATATCAATATGTTTGGTTTTGGCACGATGAGTAGGATTTTTGGATAAATTTATTGCACTTGTATTGTCACAATAAATTGATGATTTTGAAGTATTTAATCCAAAATCCTTTAGGGTTTGTTGCATATAGAGAACTTGAGAACAAGACAAAGCAATAGAGATATTCTGCTTCGGTTTTTGATAGTAAGACGGTATTTTGCTTTTTACTAAACTAGAAAACCAGAGAATGTCCTAAAAAGTGACAAGTTCAACTTGTACTTTTCGATCGGATTTACAACCAGCATAGTCAGCATCACAATAGAGATCAAATGAAATGAATCGATTTTAGGGTAAAAAGGCCATAGTCTAAAGTGTGTTTAACATATCTTAGGATAGGTTTAATAGCTTTTAAATGGGTTGAAATTGGTATCATTCACAAAGATAGACACTATGCATGATATCAGGCCTACTCGTAGTTATATAGAATAGCGATCCAATCATTCCCATGTATAGTTTTTGATCAACATATTTTGACATGTCTTCTTTATTCATGACTTCATTGGTTGCCATAGAAGTGGGTTTTCCACTCGCAGTGGTCATACCAAACTTACTAACTAGATCTCTAGCATACTTTTCTTAACTAATAAAAATACTACTATCTAATTTTTTTATTTGCAATCCTAAAACAAAAGTAAGTTCACCCATATGACTCATCTCAAACTCTTTTGTCATTATTTCAGAAAACTCTTTGTTCATTTCAGTGTTTTTTGATCCAAAAATGATGTCATCTACATAAATCTATACTTATTGGATATCATTTTTGTTTCTTTTAATAAAAAGAGTATTATCTACTCTACCAATTTCAAAATTTTATTGTAATAGGTAAGATATTGGTCTGTCATACCAGGCTCCAAGAGCTTGTTTCAGACTATATAAAACTTTCTTTAATTTGTAAACATGATTTGGAAACTTTTCTTCTTCAAATAGCGGAGGTTGTTCAACATAAACATCCTCTTTAACAAAACCATTCAAAAAGGTAATTTTGACATCCATTTGAAATAATTTGAAATGGTTGTGGTTTGCGAAAGCAAGTAGAATTCTAAAGGTTTCTAATCTTGCTACGGTTGCAAAGATTTCATCAAATTCTATTCCTTCTTCTTGATAATAACCTTGCATGACTAACCGAGCTTTATTTCTAATGACCTCACCTTGTTCATTCATTTTATTTTTATAAACTCATTCAGTTCCTGTTGTAGTTTTGTCCTCAAGTCTTGGAACAAGTTCCCATACATCATTTCTGGTGAATTGATTCGGTTCTTCTTGCATAGCAAGAATTCATGAATCATCAGATGATGCTTCCTTTGGATTTTTGGTTTCACTAGTTGATATATAAGCTACATTACTCATCTTGTTTAGTTGATTTCTAGTTTTAACAACAGATTCAATATTTCCTAGTATATTTTCTACAGGTTGATCTTTGAAAAGCCTGATCCTTTTATTTGGATGAACAGTTTCATAATTTGTTTCATTTGATTCATTATTTAAAGTAACAAAATTATCTTCATCATTTATTTGAACAAAATATTTGAAACTTTCATCAAAAGATATATGCATTATTTTTTCAATGGTGTTAGTTTTTAAATTGAAAACTCTGTATGCTTTACTTCTATTAGAATATCCGATAAAGATTCATTTGTTGGATTTAGGTTCAAATTTATCCAAACTGTCCTTTGTATTTAGAATAAAGCAATTACTTCCAAAAACTTTAAAATAAGATACCTTTGATTTCTTGTTGAGAAGAAGTTCATATGGTGTTTTATTGGATAGAGGTCTAATTAAAATCTTATTCAAAATGTAATAAGCTATAGCGACTGCTTCAGCCCAAAAATTTCTTGGTAATTTACTATCTGAAAGCATGGTTCTTTCACACTCTTGAATCGTCCAATTTTTATGCTCTACCACTCCATTTTTTGTGGAATTCTCGGAAAAGAAAAATTATGATTTATTCCTTTTTGCTTACAAAAATTCTCAATATTTTCTTTTTCAAATTCTCCACCATGATCACTATGAATATTTTTATTTTAAAGAAAGTTGATTTTGAATTCTTTTTGCAAATGTTTTAAATAAATCAAAAGCAACATTTTATGTTTTAGAAAATTTTTCCATGTAAATCTAGAATAATCATCTACAATTACAAAAACATATTTACTACGATTTATTGACTGAATTTGAGATGGACCAAACAAATCTAAATAAAGTAACTCAAGAGGTTTTGAAGTAGAAATCATATCTTTCAATTTGAATGAACTCTTCATATGTGTTCCTAATTGACAAGCATCACATATACTGTCTACTTTAAAATCCATTTTAGGAAGACCCCTTACTAATTCATGTTTTGAAAGTCTAGATAAAAGTTTGAAATTCAAATGCCCAAATCTTTTATGCTAAATCCAAGGGTCACTTATATTAGCCAAAAGACATAGATTATCATTTGAGATTTTCATACTGAGAATATAAATATATTTTTCCTAATTCCTTCAAAGATGATATTTGATCTATTATCTTCAAAGTGACACTTATCCTTATAAAATTTAATTTTTTATCCCTTGTCACATAGTTTATTTATGCTAAGTAAGTTGTGTTTTAGGTTTCTAAGTAACAGAACATCATAAATAGTAAGAGTTCTAGAATTACCAACATTGCCGATGCCAATTGCATATCCTTTTGAATTGTCTCCAAAGTTGACCATTCCTCAATCTTTATAAATTATGTCATTCAGTATCACCGGATTACCAGTCATGTGTCTTGAACATCCACTATCAAGTATCCATTTGTTTTTCTTGATTTGCACCATTTATCCATCGAGTGTCGATTCTTCAAAAGCCATATAACACATTTGTTCCTACACAACACACTAGTTCGGTAGATAACTTGATTTTCTATAATAACAATATGCAAACTTATGAGACAATGATGATTTGGATAGTTTTGAATTAGTGTTAACAGAATCTCCAAAAATTGCCATTTTAAATTTTTTCAAAATTCAGATTATGATAACTTTGAAAACCAATGCTCTGATACCAAATGTAGGAAATGCAGATTACGGATCTTAAGACAGAATAAATACTAGAGGGGGGTGGATAATGTTTAGTTAATTTATGAATCTTTTTGAAATATTTTCAATTTAAACCCAAACAGATGAAATATCACCAACATAGAGACAATCATAGAACCAGAGACAGATACAAATAGTTAATAAAAGCAATAAAGGAAAGAACACATCAGAATTTTGTACTGGTTCGGAGTTACCCTACATCAAGACCCATAAAATTTATTATGTAGATTTATTTTCAAATATAATTTCGATATTACAACCTTGATATCAAGGCCATGAGATACACCCTCCTGTCTCCGAGTCAAGGGCAAACTTTCTTAATTTAACCAAGCTACAAGAACACCTTATTAATTTACGGGCCACAAGCACACCCAATTGATTTACGGGCCACAATCACACTATTTCCAATCACACTTTGATAGAGAGAGAGATTTGATACACTTCGATCTTTTGATCTTTGGTTACAAAAGATCATATAACTTTAAATAGCAATGAGATCTTTGAGAGAGCGTGGAAGAGAATCAAACTAGAGACGATCGAGTTTGATTCACTTAGGATTTCGGTAGAGTTTTGTTAAGAATGTTTGAAAACAAGAATGAAAGGGAAAGAGGAGAGAAAGCAAAGAAATATAAAGTAAAAATTCATTAAAACTAATTGTATATATAGGAGAACAACGGTCATGTCCATTCGTGAAAGGTTATGACGAATAGACACTTCTTTTGAAAATTTGAATTTCAAAATCAATAGTTACCATGTTGACATGGGGGGTATAGGATGTCGACATGCCTATATTATTTTTGAAAATTAATTTTTCTTTAAAATGATTTCTATTCTAAAACTTGTCAAAATAATTTCTAAACTTTGTAAACATTTGAATACAGTTTAAACTTATAAAAGAATTTTAGAAAGTAATCTTAAAATATATAATATATAATATTAAAGTAATATTAAAGACTAAGTATAGACTTCTTTAAAATATATTTTTGAGATTTAAAGCTAAAATATCAAAAACAAGAGATAGTTTAAAAAAATGATTTTGAAATTAATAGTTATTGAATTGAGGCTAGATATTTAAACAGAGAGAGAGATGTCTTTTAAAAAAGATAGTTTTGAAAAAATCTAAAAATAAGTCATTTTGAAAATTTCATGGATTTTATTCCACTAGGGAGGTCGTGGGTTCCATTCCACTATTAAAGCGAGAAGGTGGATTCCATTCCACAATTAAAATTCGAATAGAGATTTTAGTGCTGTTACAAAGTTTTAACATAAATCTAGACTCGATTACTTATTTTGATATTTTGAACTTTTGAACTCTTGATAATCTTGATACTCGTGAGTCTTTAATCTTGATTTCTACAATCTTGAATTCGTCGGTCTTGAATCTCTATACCATACATTCTTCATTCTCAGTACCTGTATATATATATCCTACATATACATATATCTAGACAAAGATATTAGTATTTATATTTTATAATAGGTCCTAAGGTTGTGTCATCAAAACCATCATCTCAGGAACTAATAGTTTAGATGTTAGCATCTGCCATCAAATTTCTCACTTCTGCGTAATAAATAACTTTTGATCCTTACTTTGTTGGTTACTTTAAGCCTTGGTTTAGGAATACATACGTTTGACTAATCTTCCTCTAGGAGATTGCTTTTGCATTTGACTGACCTTCCTTTAGAAGACTGTCTCGATCCTTATTTACGATGGAATTTGATTTTATTTTACATTCGGTTCATCTTCCTCTAGAAGACTGCCTCTTACTACTCTTTGGGCAATGATTTAGGCTTTGATTGATTCCTTTGTTACAATCTATAGGTAATGATCTGAACTTTGATCGAACCCCTCATCACCATCCTAGGTGATGATTTAGGTTCCGATCGGTGCGTTTGGTTAACTATCTTAAGAAGAACCAAAGTCTTGTCCATCCTCCCTCTAGGAGGCGATCTGGTCCGCCCTTATGGGCGGAACTGAAGGCTGGTTCGATGCTTTGGCTAAGCCTTCTCAGTTCAGACCAGAGTCTTGTTCCGTCCTTCCTTTAGAACAGCGCTTTAGATAGGTCTTATAGGGGGACTGAAGGCTGGTTGGTGCTTTAGCTAGGCCATCTTAGGCAAGGCCAAATGCTTACTCCATCCTCCCTCTAGAAGACGCTCTAGCTAGGCTACGTAGGCTGGACCGAATGCTTGCAATGCTTTGGCTGGCCTTATAGGCGGGGCTAAAGGCTTACTTTGACCTCCTCTAGGAGGCGCTTTGACCAGGCCATAATGGAGGGAACAAAGGCTTTTCCCTTTATTTGATAAATCTTCTTACAAAGCATTCCACATTATTGAGTATTTGATCCTTATAGATACATCTCTTTAACAAACTCTTGAAGCTCTCCTTTGGCGAAATTCTCAACCATTCCTTTTAGACTCAGGATTGGTCAGTTTCATGTCCTTTTGTTCTATGATATTTGCAATAAGCACCTCCAAGATTCTATTCATTTTTAGGTTACCTCTTGATAGAAGGTCAATAATTCAGTTTTCTCTTAGTTAGAAAGTAAATGTTCTCATTAGCGGTGGTAAGGGAACGACTTTAGTGAATCGAGAGTTTTAGGGAATTATGTCCTTGATTCTCTTTTAGATTTCTTATAACATTGGATTCGTGCACTAGTATCAGAATTTTCTTTTTAAAGAATCTTGAGTTTTAAGTGGGGTAAGAGAATGATTAATTACATTATTCCATTTCTAGGAAAACTTGTCAAAATATCTTGTTATTCCCTTTTCTTTGGATCGGAATTGAATGGCCCTCCTTATTTTTATGAATAAATTATCTTTCTTTAGGCTCTTTTTTCCAAGGAAAAGATTAAGGTTAGTCCTATGTGGAATGCTTTTATACTCCATTATTAGGATTACAAAGAGATATATACTTCTTTTCTTCCGTAAATTTACAAGGCCAATAATCTTAACACTTATTCTTCATGAAACCGAGGGTCATGAATGACATGATAAACTAATTTAGCCAAATGAGGCTTAGAAAAACCTTGTTCAAAAATAGTCAATATGTTACCCAAAAAAGGTTGTGCAGAATTTGAAAAGTTCCCATATGGAATATGTAGGTTAAGGTATATCTTTTAGACCCCTTATACATAGGCTAAGGTAAGTTCAATATGGGACATACCGAAGATTGGAGGTTTAGGCCCTCCTTCTAGTGCCAAAATGTTAACACTTTTTCTTATTAACCCAAAATATGCAAGGAAAATAGTTCCAGGCTAGTGATAGGCTTGGTCAACCTTGCGTTAGCCCGAAAGAAGTATGCAAGTCGAAAGTGAAATATGCTTGTTCATGATTTCGGCTTTCGTTAAAAGTCACGTTGGTATCGTAAATATAAGGTCACAAGAACCATATGCAAGTCGTAATTGAAGGAATTTATTCACTTGTAATATGCAATGAAAAATTCATAGTCCACGTTCTTATGTGCAAAAAGTAACAAAAGTACAATAAGCTCTAAAATCCCTAATTGAATTTAGGGTTACAACTTTTAAAATGTAAGAAAAGTGAAAAGAAGAATTTACCCCTTCCAAATAGCTATTAGGTTCACATTTATAGGGGTAGGGGAAGGTGGTATGGCTGCCACTTGTCCTTCGACATAGTTGTCTTTTGGATCCTTCATAGTGTTGTTGACATGCCGCAATATTCTTTACATTGGTGACATACAACATCCCTCTTCACATTGATGATTTATGACATCATTTATTATTCTGATGCAATACGACATCCTCGTTTACATTGAAGATTTACAATATCACTTTAAGCACTGATGACTCATGGCATTCTTCTCTAAATTGATGATTTATGGCTTGATGATTTACGTATTGATTATTATATTAGTAAAATATGGTATCCTCACCTGCATTATTGACTTTTGACATATTTGATGGCAAAGATTATATGCAGCATCTTTGATTGCAATGAATATCTGATATCTCTCATACCCTTTGAAGCTCAACATCATTTTACCTTATACATACTTTACAATAGATATAATTGCAAAGGCTCAACATCTACAAAGTTTCAATATACCCTCTTTGTGGTTATATATTCGACCTTTCAATGATGTGGCATCCTTTAAAGATGCGGTATCTCCTTTTATATGCCTTCAAGTTCAATAATCTCTTTGCTATAGTTTCTCGACATTTGTTGTCATTCAATTTCACTTCAAGCTTGTCATATGTGGATGTCCTTAGGAACTATTATCCCAAAAAATGGATCAACACCTTGGATTACATGTGAGTGCACTAGCTCTGTTCTTACAGAGCAATAATACAGAGAATAAGTGTAAAAGAGCATAAATAGAAAGGTTGCAAGAAGATTTTTATAGTGGTTCGAATGCTAGTGAAGCCTACATCAACTTTATAGTTTTTATTATAGACTGTTTGCTGCAACAAGATGTATTTGATTACAAATATCTTGAATATCCTTAGCTAAACTGAATCTCCATGGTTGAGTCTACTGGAGAATCACAGTGAACCCCTTCGAAGACTATTGTGAGGGAGATGAAAGGTGAAGAAAGCTTCCAGCATAGTTTCAGCCTACAGTCCACCAGATCCCATTTATGTTGCAGATAGGAGAGTATTTATAGAGATTCGAGAGCTTCTTGGGCCAAGCCTGTTCGCCAACTACTTGCAAATGATCACGAGAAGGAGCTACTGAAACTTGCCTCGCAACCCGAGCCAAAACCATGGATCACTAGCGATCCATGTCCTTAGTGGATTTTCTCGTTCTTTTTCCTAGCATCCTTTAGCTTGTTACTCTAGTTTTTTTAGTTGACTTCTAGGCTATTCTGACTCAACCAAGTTGTTCTGACGTCTCTTGGATCTTGCTGGGTTAAAAACCTAGACAACAGGAATTATTTTGAGATACAATATTTCTTCCTCTTTATATGATCGACAATCTCTAAGGTTATTGAGGTTCGATATTAGCTTGAAGCATTTGAATTGCGACATCCCTTTCTAGAGGTCCCACTGCTTTTGACATCTTAAATTTTGACATTTCTCTTACATATTCGGCATCTTTATTTGTAGTAACATGTGTGTGTGTGTGTGGAGAATAGCGGAATATAAAAGACAAGAAGAATAAGGGGTGAATTAATTCTGTGAAGAAAAGGTAATTCTAAATCCAAATCTAAATTTAATTCAAATCTCTTCTCAAATCTAAATTTCCAATGTGTGTGTGTGTGCGTGCGCTTACCATACATATTTCGTTAGGGAGAAAAAGGGAGTCAAATAAAAATAACAGAGTTTACATCTAGAGTTTGAAAAGCTTAAAGGTAAGTGGAAATTTATGTATTTATATATAATATTGGATTTATATCGTTATAAATATATTCCTTGCATGCTTAAAGATAATTTTGGAGTTGTAGGCTTAATTATATGCACGTAATGAAATTTAAACCCCTGCCTACATATTATGTGAAATATTAACATGAATCTAGAAAGTAATGGTATAAGTTGTAGTCCTTAAATTAATAAGATCTTATAAATATTTTAGATTTTTGGAATTAAATGGCATATGTCGGTGAGAATGAAATAGAAGTTATTATAAGCTAAATTGTGATTTAAGTTGTATATTAATTCATCTAGAGGAAGTGCGTTGCGATGTAAATTTCTATAAATTATCTAGTTTTATAAGTATATAAAAGTGTGACATTTGAAATAACAAGGAATATACCTAAAAGAAAGAGATGTACAAAATATGGATATTTACCGTATTTTGTACCGTCCATTTCAATAATAAACACAAAAATATAATTCCTTATCATTTCAAACATAACACAAATATCTTTTGGGTAAGTTATAGAAAATTATAGTGTTAACAACCTCTCTTGGAAAAGATGTAATTCTAATGCATTAAAATGCAAAAGTTCCTAGGTATATACTAAAGAATTATAAGTAGGGACAATAATAACAGTCTACATGTAAAGTTAATATGTGAAATAAAAGACATGTTAGAAATTAAACAAAAAGCGATAAAATGTAGTTAAACTATTGAAATGAGTAAGTAATGAAGTTATTAACCAAGGGAAGACAGTATGAGATAAAAAAGGAATAGTAAATAGATCTAATAATAAAAAAGGGAAATGAACGGTAAAGAATATTTAAATCTTTTAAGCTAAAAGGGACTGGCAAATGAAACTAAATTGACATTAACGAAATAGAAGTACATGCATGTAAAAATAAAGGAATATTATTAACAACTAAACATTGGAGACATAGTCAATAAATAAGAATGAATATATACGTAACATCAAGTATGCGTTTATGGCGGGTGTCAATTATTAAAGTTAGCTAATAACTTAGGTTAAATAAGAATGACATAATCATTGAAATGGATTGGAATGCGAGGTCAGTAGTCTTACATAACAGAAGTCTGCCCACAGCAACCGGCTACCTAGCAGTTGTGTATACATTATACTAATATGGGATATATCCAACAGTAGGACCCGTAGGACTATATGTTCATATATAAGTGAAGGGAATACCTAGCAAGATGGTTCGTCTCAGTCAAAGTGTCAAAGGACAAGTAGAGTCTGCTTCTACCCTTTAAGGGGTATTAAGTAACAAGTGGGTATTTTCTAGATTGCATTAGGCAATCTGAATGGGACGGTGAGCAAGGCTTGGCACTGTGATAGTGAGATTGGTACCATATACGGGAGTGGGAGCTATTTAATAGGTCGAGAACGTCATCGGTCCTGAGCAATCAAGCGGAAATACGAGAGTTACACCTAAACGGTCTATACCTCTTATAGTGTAGATTATGTTTAGGTCATGCGCTGCCACATTTATTTTGTTAGGTTATTTGTTAAGAGGCAAGGTTAGCTAACCTTTTATGGAAGTTTTTGAAAAATGAATAGAATACAGCTAAACTATTATGACATCGTTATTAGGCATTATGGAGTTCCTTGGTATGCAAGCAACCAGGCTGTGATGCTATATTGGCGATAGATGCTGATGAGGTGTTGGGTTAGGGATACTAGCGAGGAAAGTATCCTAGTCTAAAGGGGGACCCTGGTACTTATATATATACATATCTCTATGTGTGTGCGTGTATACATATGTATATAGTTATAGTCTAACGTGAGTAGATGAGTCGCATCATATGTTTATGTGGAGTCGTGACAACTAAGTAAAAAAGACGTAATATGTAATGGAAGACAATCTGCATAAACTAGTGCGATGTATAAAGTGTGCAATTTACTAGTCACCGGAACATTATTCTACCCCCTCCTCATTACAACCCACAACATAGCTTTAAAGGTACACGTACTGGTACAAGGAAGGAAAGATGGAAGGATAGATTTCCTTATGCATGATCAACACTGACAAGGACACTAAAGATTGAAGGTGTCAACCATAGTTAGTAATCATATGTTTTATTATAATTTACTATTCTACTATGAGTTTATATTGATAGTGCTCTGATATAATTTTGTTATTTGCAGGATACCAAATACAAACGTTCCGTAGTTTGATGGACTTCGATTTCTAATTTAGTGAAAATTTAGGCTTATTGGGATGCAGGTTATCACAATAACCTTGTTAACCGCCTTTTAATTAACAACGAATGAAGGTAAACTTTTTTTTTTTGAAAAATGCTTACAAAAATATATACTTCAAATAAATATCAATAATGTGGCCGAATTTTTTTATCGATAAATACTTATTTTCTCGATAAAAGTTGTTCGAACTTTTCATGCTTGTCTAATATATTAATATGTAATTAGTTAGCAACAAAAAACTATTTTAGTGTATGACTAAATAAGCGTGAATAGTAAAAAAAATAAGCAAAGTGATTAAAGAGAATATATTTTGGTGAATGGTGTTCAGTTATTTGTTATAGGAAATAAGGTGTAAAGGTGGGATGTGAGCAGGAGCATGCATGGTGACCTTCCATAAAGGGTGAGAGGTGAGTGGTTGAATCTTGGCTACTTCTACATAAGGCCCTTCATGTGTTACTTTAAAACATTTGCTAATTTTAACAACCACTTAGTATCGATCCTTTTCTCTCCACCAATCAATCTTTAATCAAAATAAATCAACTCCAAACTTCTATAAACATTGGATAAGGGCCTAAGGCAACATGGCAATATGGAAAAGAAAAGAAAAAGTGGAAGAAAGGGAGCACAAAAGGGAATCTCAAGTTGGTTAACGAGCATTAGTAAGCTAGGAGGTGAGGCCAAGTGAATTTTAAAGGCATAGGTTAGATCTTTTGGAAGCTTGGTGATGATAGGAAGGGTTCCTATGTTTGTAGAGGTTTGTGCCTGTGCTAGCTCAGTTTTTTAAATGAGTTTACTCACCACTGAATAAGTATATACTACATGTATGTATGTTGTGTACTTGAATATAAAGTTAAAGTCAAGTATAAACTAATTAAAGTTATAAATTTAGACCCTTTTCTTTTGAAAGCAAATCTAACATCCCCCACTTGGAGGCCCAAAACTAACGGCTACAAAGGCTGCAGTCATTCAAAGTTATTAATTTTCGGTGACCAAATGTGGTAATGTTAAACAAATTGATATAACAGAAACACATGAATATGAAAAAAAATTAAAATCATAAAACAGATTTATTATTCAACTTCAAATCATGTTTCAAATTTTTTACAAAATCGTAGTTCATAAACCACATTCAGAGAAACATAATTATTACAAAACATGCCAAGAGCGACATATGAAGATGCCCCGTTAGATGATTAGAGTCTAATTATATACAGTTAAACAATTTTGCCATTACACCCAAAATACAACGGAATCAAATAGAAAGAACTCCTAATAGCTAGCTTGCCTCCCGCACATCTCCGCAAGCTTATTCTTCTAAAGGAGAACCTAAAAAACTTAACTCTCAGACTACTCAAAATCAATTGAGCACCCAAGAGTTTAAGGGGAAAACATTAAAATTTGAGTCATACAAAAAGTCTGGTATGAATATAGCCTACCATCTCGATCCATATAGATGTTTAATGAGACCACTCCGCTAAGCGGAATGGTTTTCCCCTCACTGGTATCTTAACTCAAATTTATAATAACCATATACTGTGCACCTGCATCCTCAATAGTTAAAACATAACATAATAAAATGTATCATGATGATACGAAAACATACAATATATTCTGGATTTCCCATCCTCATTCATTTGACTATCTCTCTCAAGTTATGGTCACTATTAACCTATTAGTTTTCGTGAGCTGACTAATAACCTATTCAAAGCTTATGGACTATCTGCCTAATTTCATAGGTTCACAAAGAACCTATTGATATCTACCAATACCTTCATCCAATTATAGTTTTCGTGGGCTCACTATGAACCTATTGGGTTATCCAATAACTTCTCATATCGTAGTTTTCATGGTTTACTATGAACCTATTGATCTTTGTCAATAATTTAAACCAGATATAGTTTTCATGGGATCACTAAGAACCTATTGGCTCCTTCCAATAACATTTTCCATACATAGTTTTCATGGGTTTACTAAGAATCTGTATAAACCAATAATCCTTTGATCAGTCTTTGGACATCCTATATTCTTGTCTGCCTGACCTTTTAGATGCAATTCTACTCACACAAGAGTTAACTAAATATATATCCACTACTGGGCAAACCTAACTAGTTATTCTATCCTTATAACCCTAAAATGCAGATATGGATTAGTTATAAAGTGAATATGTTACAGAAGAAACACACATTACAATTGATTAATACATAAAAACATAAACATCTATGGTTCAGTTTCCTTGTAGTCATTTTTCAAATGAAACATGGTTAATAACTTTAACCAACTATATTTAGCAAGGAAAGCTTCTTCAAAAGCTCCAAAGTTAAACGCCATTAAAAAATCTCTTTCATATTGCCATGGGTTCTTCTTTAAAAATGGAGATCAGGTTTCTTGTTTGAAAACTAAGGCTTTTGAAACCTTAGGACTTATCTTTCGAAACTGTTAGAATATATCCTTTGAAAGTATTCAAACCTTCTTTTCAAAATACCAAAACATATGCCTTCCGAAACACTCAAAACATCCCTTTCGAAAGTGTCAAAACCTTCCTTTCTAAACCATTAAAACATTCCTTTCGAATGTATTAAAGCATATCTTTCAAAACCACTAAGTTCAAGTAGGATTTATAAAACCATAGCTTTGAAACCAAATGAAAGTATCTCTTTCAAAATCATTGGGTTTAACCCTAAGTATAATTTCTGTTTCAAATTGAACATAAGTGAAAGTAAGCCTTTCAAAGACTTTAATCTCTAAGTAAAAGAATATAGGGAACATATGGCTTTGAAACCACCCTTTTGAAAGCAATGATCTTTAAGTAAAATAATTGGGGGAAATGATAGCTTTGAAACAACTTTTCAATGCCACTGCCTTCGAAACCTTTAATATAAGTGACTATAGGGACCCTTTCGAAAGCATTGGGATGTGGCTTCTATACTAATAAAACAAAAGCTTCCCTTTCAAACTCATTGTTATAAGGCTATAAAGAAAAGCGACCCATAACCAATTCGAAAGGTATGAAGACAGCAGCTAGGTTCGACTAGGTTCAAAAGCAACTACCCTTTCAAAAGCTCCTTTTAAAAATTTAATATGTAGCGACTTAATCGAAAGCTACTTTCAAAAAAAGGTAAGCAGCAATCCCTTCGAAAGCTATTTACATATAGCTTCATCCCTTTGAAAGCGTCTTTTTAAAAGCAAAGGCAAATAAAATATTCGGAAGTTTATAAAAATGACCTCTACCCCTTCGAAAGCTTGGTATCAACACTGTACATTCCACCTTTCTCCAGTGCACTATGTATCAATTGCTTGATATCATGTGCATTGGTTTCAAATGGGTTCTTTAGGGAAGGCATGGTGTCGAAAGCCATCAGATGGAAATGGCGAAGTAATAAATCCAAGAAAATCTTATTTTTTGCTTTTAAAAAAAATTCTTTTCACCTACTTGCCTTATTTGTCAAAATATGATTAGTTGCTAAAACCTTTACCAAAATCATTTACTAAAACGGCTGCCGGATTCATCAATAAATTATTCAAATATTTTAGCAAAGAAGCCCTTCCCCTTAACAAAACAATTAAGACATTTAAGTCTTCAAACTTTTTTAATTTATTTTTCATAGTAAATCACTTAGGAACAATCCTCAAAAATCATCTTAATTCGCTTTTAATATATTTTCTATCATATATGAATTTCGGACCCAAAATCCTTTATATAATTTCCGTAATTAATTTTAAATCCAAATTATCTATTTCTTCCATTCAAAATTCATAATAAATTATCCATAGCTTGGAATATTATGAAAATTTAAACCCGGTTCCAAAATATTGTTTCACATAACATATTCAATCTTCATGGCATTCGAAACCCATTTTACATGATTTTATCCTTAGAATCTAGTCAAACTTTTACAAACATACTTGTTTAAGTCAAATATGGCATAAAATCAAAGCATATCATCATTCAAATCATCCAAATGGCTTTTAAAACCTTAAACCCGAAATTAAGATGTTCGTTAAAACATATATGAGTTGGTTTAAATTGTTATTCACCTTATTTGGATAAGGAACTTGAGATTCGATCTTGCTTAATTCTTCCTTGCTTGAATCCTTAACTTCTAGTTTATTTTGATCCCCTTTTCTCCTAGGGTCATGGCCAACCTTGATCTCTTTTGTTTCTGTTTTTATGAAAGTATGAAAATGTGGATGAGGTAAGGGTTTAAGGGTTATGGGGGTTATCTACGGCTATTCCCATAATACCCTTACTTTATTTCCTTTATTGGTTACCTTATAAAGCGATTCTTATAATTTCATTTGGTTAAGGCACGACCTCTATTCAATTTTCAAATCTCAATCCCCTTATCATTATAGTCTTTACATTATTCTATTTAATTTATCAAATTAGATCTCCTGAATAATGTTATTTAAAATAAGGAGTGTTACTGGCTCCCTTCCTTAAGGAATTTCATCTTCGAAATTCAAAAAGGACAACATAGCAATCATTCTCCTAACTACCATACTAGCCTACCTGACTATAAAATGATCTATAGAGAGCAAATATAGAACATACCTTTACAATAGATCAAGATAAGTATCTCTAATCACATCGTCTGTCTCCCAAATACAGTTCTTTTTGTTGTCGCTCCACTGAACTTTCACCAACTTGTCTGTCTTGTTTTTTAACTTCTTCTCATCTTTCGCTACAACCTGAACCGATTCCCTAACAAAAGTCAAATTTGGTTCTACTATTAAATATCCCAATGCAATCGGAGGAATAGTAGTCTCTGGATCATGCGCACACTTATGAAGATGAGACACATGAAACACATTATGGACACCAGCCAAACTGTTGGGCATTTCTACTATATATGCAAAGTTTTCAATCCTTTTGATAACTGGGAACGGTCCAACATATCTCGGTGCCAGTTCCTTGACTTTATGAATCGTATCACACCCTTCATTGGTGATACTTTAATGAAAAAGTTATCTCCAACTGAGAATTCGAGATCCTTACGCCCCTTATCTGCGTAGCTCTTTTGTCTAGACCGAGCTTCCCTCATCCTTCGTCAGATCAAATCAATCTTCTTTGTTTCCTTTCTTACTATACTTGTCCTAAGACTAACATGTCTCTAGTTTCCCATCAAAATGCTGGTGATTTGCATGGCTTCCATATAAAGCTTCGAAAGGTGCCATTCCTATACTAGTTCGATAAATTTTATTATAGGCAAACTCAACTAAGTATAGGTGATCTTCCTAAGATCCACCAAAGTCTAGCACACAAGCTATTAACAAATCCTCGAGTACCTTATTGACTCTCTCAGTCTGCTCGTCTATCTGAGGGTGATAAGCAGTAATCATCTTGAGCTTGTTACCTAGCACATCCTACAGACTCTTCCAAAACATGCTAGTAAACAAAGTATCTTGTTACCTGGATGTTTGACCAAGTAACTAGAGGCTCGGCATAAGTACCATTCGGCATGAAGCCTCGTTCAGCACAACAAGGTCGTTCGGCGTGATCCTCATTCGGCAGAAACCTCGTCCGGAATTCCAACCTCGCTCGGCATGGAAGGGCCATTCGGCATAGCAAGGTCGTTCGGCGTTCCAGTCTCGCTTGGCATTCCAGCACTGTTCGGCATTATAGCCTCGCTTGGCATTTGCCATTCGGCATTTGTGGCTCGGCACACAGAAGTCACTCACCACGGGCCGAGGTATCTTACTCCTAGGCCTATTAGGGAAGTCTAACCCATCTTCATCTATAAATAGAGGGGAAGGGGCATAGTGAAATAGACCTTTTTTCGAGAACATTGGGGAGACTCTGCTGCATTCAAGACTCATTCCTTTTACTTAGTAATTGTATTAAGTAGTTGGTGTATGGATTGTATCTGTAACCAATCGTCGAGTAAGGCAATAAAGATTAACTTCATAGTGGACGTAGGCGGTTACGTCGAACCACTATAAATCTAGTGTTCTTATCTTTGCATTTAATTTAGCATTCAGTTCTCAGCTTTAATTTACTTTCTTCATTAATAACTCTACATAATCTTTCTTAAGGGTGTTAGTGACCAATTCTGGTGCTAACAATTCGGTGCTTTCATTCAAAATCGAATTCTCAGGCCGCTAGGATCTGCTTTGTAGCTACTGGATTGAAAAAATCCTCTGAAGGAGATCTGATTTATTGACAGGACATCCGTTGAATATACTCAGAGTTTCAATCAACAACTCTACTATGGGAAGACCACATACCCGATCAGCCTCTCATAACTCGGATGTCAACAAGACTGCTAGCGTACAATAGATAGGACCTAGCAATCAGCAAGTTAATCCCGGCACAGGGACTACCGGAGCTCATAACCAAACGGAAGTGGTCACTAGAACAGAGTTCAACGACCTAATGAGAGACTCATGGAAAGTAGAAGGCAACTTTCTGAACAAATTCAAGCTAACGCTAACCTCATGACACAGCTTACACAGCAAGAGCATAAAAATGTTGAAGGTAGCCCCATTCCTTATTCTTCATCTGATAGTTCAACCTCATCCGATAAACCTCTCAGGCATAGACGCCGCAAAACGAAAACTGCACAAGCAGGTGCTACTGATCGATCAACTAGAGATCACTTACATCTTGGAGAACACACTCAAATTAGAACGGGAAACTTAGGAGCTAGAGAACGTGTGGAGATTGGACACCCGACTAACCAAGACCCCAATGAAACCGGTCCTTAAGATACAGTTTGGCAGACCTCCAACAGAGGGGACACCAACCTAAGCGGTCCCGTAGAACGGAGACTAACCTTCCATCCTCCATATAAACTCTGGACTAAACAGCTATGGTCGGACGGTTAATGAGAGAAAATCAAGGCTTAACCAACGAAGATTGGGGGATATCCAGGAGTCATACTCCATTCACCGATACCATTCTACAGGCCGAGTATCTTAGGAATTTTAGCATGCCAACTATCCTGGCCTACGAAGGAAAGACCGATCCCAGACAACATGTGATGAGGTACGAATGGATGATGGATTCGGCTAGAGCAAATGACGTGACCTAGTGTAGATGCTTTCCAATTACTTTATCCGGAATTGCCATCATGTGGTTCACTCGACTTCCCCTACGATCTATATCTAGCTTCGACGAATTAGCGACGAAATTTGTAGAACTGTTCAGCATAATGCCACTCGTCCCGGGGATGTGATGTCCCTATCAAGTGTAATCCAGGCTCTAGGGGAGTCGTTGAAAGAGTACTCGCAGAGATTTCATGTTGCGGCCACTGAAGTCATCAACACCAACAACCACGTAATTCTGATGGCGCTAATGCAAGGAGTAGATCCGAATTCAGAGTTTGGAGATTGGTTGGCAGGAAAGACTCCAATAGTGCTAGAGCATTTCTATTCAAGACTCATCAATTCATAAGTAGAGAAGAAGACAAGTGGACGAGGTGAGATAAGTTACCCGGGCCTGGTCAGGAGATTGTGAAAAGCAACATCGTCGTAAAACAATCCGACGATAATTCAAAAAAGGTTCAAGTCAATATCCAGAACAAGCTTGGGCAATCTAAAGGGTCTGGAGGAGGAAATCCGAAAAGAAAAGAGAAGCAGGGAAATGGAAGCCAAGGATTCTAACCTACAACAAATACACCCCACTGAATGCATCTCTTGAGAATATTTACCTATCAACTTGTAACACTTTTCTATACAGAAAGCCGCGCCCAAAGGAGTCGACAGAGGAACAAAAGCGGATAGGAAAGTACTGTCATTTCCATGAGACTTATGGGCACAATACATAGGAATGTAGACACCTCCACGACGCCATAGAAAATTTGTTCAGATAGAAAAAGATACAGGAATTTGTTAAGAATCCACAAGAGGGTTGGCAAGGAAAATCATACGCCGGACGCGGGCCGGCTCCATGCCAACCAGAGGAACCTCCCCGAACTGTGGGTAGATTGGTCATAAACACGATAGTCGGTGGACCTCACCCTACAAACAAGAATTGGCAAGAGATGGAGCGATATGCTAACTCCAGAAATCATGCGAGATTATGAGTGTTGTTCGAATGTGGAGGATGGGACCCCCGCAAAGTAGCAACACGTGATGACAGACGATATAGTGTTTATGGGCCGAGATGCGGACATGGTGAAGGCTCCTACCATTGATCCGATGGTCATATCTACGACGATCAGGCCATCATAAGTCAAAAGAATTTTAATTGATTGTGTAAGCTCCGTTAACATCATCTTCAAAAAGGCATATGACCAAATGAAGATGGAGGCAAAAGATTTAAAGCCATCTAAAGCCCGTATCCATGGCTTTAATGGTGCAGCAACTGATGCGATGGGGTACGTTGAGTTGCCAGTTGAACTGGGAGAAGGTGAGTGTATGAGGGTGCGAATCCTACCGTTTATAGTGTTGGATGTTAATTCTCCATATAATGTGTTTCTGGGTCGGCCAGCCCTGGCGGAGTTTAGGGCATCTTTGGCCCCGTAGTGTTTGACGTTAAAATTTCCGACAAACAAAGGAGTCAGTGCGGTGCGTGGCGATCAGGCGACCGGTCACGTATGTTATGTGGCTGAGCTGAGAAAGGCCCAACGGCGAGAAACATGAAAGGTTGCGGACAGCCCACATCTAGAATACTAGTGATTGACAAGTAGTGTCCAAGCCCTGGCTCAGGCGATACTCTCGGATCTATCGAGACATGGATCCGACAGATGATGATGGGGAACCCAGGGTAGCAAAAGCAGCACCAGCTGAACTGACAATTGACATTCCAGTCAGTCGGGATGACCCGTCATGAGTTCTTAATATTGGATAGCAACTCGGCTCGTCAATGGCCGAGGATCTCTCTGATTTCCTCCAAGCGAACCTAGATATTTTTTCTTGGACATATTCTCATATGTGTGAGATTTCTCCCGCTATTGCGAGTCATATATTGAACATAAACCCGAAGTACGTTCCTGTAAAACAGAAAAGGAGAGGCATGGACCCGGAGAGGTCCGCTGCTCTCAGAGAGGAGGTGGACAAACTCAAAGCCAATGGGTTCGTCCGCGACGCCCTCTACCCTGATGGGTATCCAACCCTGTGCTAGCAAGGAAAGCGAACGGGAAGTGGAGAACTTACGTTGATTACTCTGATTTAAACAAAGCATGCCCGAAGGATGGTTTTCCTTTACCTTGAATCGACCAGTTAGTCGACTCAACGGTCGGACACGAGTTACTATCATTTATGGATGCGTACTCGGGATACAATCAAATACCGATGCACATTCCAGATCAAGAACACACCAATTTTGTCACAGACATTGCGTTATATTGCTATGTAGTAATGCCTTTCGGATTGAAAAATGTGGGAGCAACTTATTAGCGTCTAGTGATCGAATGTTTAAAGACCAAATTGGTAGAACGATGGAAGTCTATGTGGATGACATGCTTGTGAAGTCACGACAGTCAAACGACCACATTCACTTAGCAGAGATGTTTGATATACTCAGACATTATGGGATGAAGATAATCCTTTGAAATATTCCTTTGGCATTGCGCCAGGGAAGTTTTTGGATTTTATTGTGAATGCGTAGGGAATCGAAGCTAATTCGGAGAAGATTCAAGCTATTCAAGACATACAAGTGCATAAGACTGTAAAACAAGTGCAAAGCTTGAATGGAAAGGTAGCCGTGCTGAGTCGATTCATATCCAAAGCCACAAATAAGTGTATTCCTTTCTTTGATGTAAAAAAGAAAGGAAAGAGAAATTTCAAGTGGACATCCGACGGTGAGGAAGCGTTCCAAGCTTTGGTAAGGCATTTTGAAAGTCCCCCAACACTGTCGAAACGGGTAGACCGTGAGATGTTGTACGTGTACTTGGCTGTGTCCCAGCATGCTATCGGTATAGCTCTAGTTCGCAAGGAGGACCGAGTTCAGAAGCCGGTGTACTATGTCAGTAAATGTTTAACGGGGGCAGAAAGAAATTATCCTAAGATTGAGACACTAGCCTATTGATTGGTGATTGCATCACGCAAGCTCCGGCCATACTTTCAAGCACACTTAATTAGTGTTTATACTGGTCAACCCTTCGGGCAGGTACTCCAACGACCGGAAACTTCTGGAAGAATGTTAAAATGGAATATTGAATTGAGTCAGTTCGATATTACCTACCTGCCACGAAGGGCCATACAAGGGCAAGCACTAATAGACTTCATTGCCGAATTCATCGTGTCAGACGAATCAGACGGTAACAATGTCATCCCTCTTGTTCGATGGAAGATGTATAACGATGGGGCATCTAACGACCGTTGCTCGAGGGCTGGCATAATTATTGTAACTCCACAAAACCGATCAGTTTGTTATGCTTTGAAGCTTGAATTCCTAGCGATAAATAACGAAGCCGAGTATAAAGCATTGATTGCTGGCTTGAGACTTATTCGAGTGGGGGTAAAATCGATTGTAATCTTTTACGGCTCACAACTGGTGGTGTACCAGGTGAAGGGATATTATCAAGCGAAGGGACAAAGGCTTGCACCATACCTTGCATGGGTTCAATAGCTGCTAGCAAATCTAGAATATTATGATATTTCGCATATCCCACGTGAACAAAACAGACAAGCCGATTCATGGGCAAAATTTGCGAGCACTGGCCATGCACAACAAATGGGATTAATTCCCGTTGAAACCCTACACGCTCTGAGTATAAATATGATAGAGTTAGATTCAGTGTTAGAAATAGAAATCGAGAATGAATCATGGATGACCTCATTCAAGCAATACTTGCTACACGTGGTCCTGCCCGAAAGAAGGAGTGAAAGATG
Source organism: Allium cepa (assembly GCA_030765085.1). Taxonomy (NCBI): domain Eukaryota; kingdom Viridiplantae; phylum Streptophyta; class Magnoliopsida; order Asparagales; family Amaryllidaceae; genus Allium; species Allium cepa. The sequence goes on along the minus strand of CM060937.1, from coordinate 354,477,516 downwards.
ACAAGTCATTCGTAAGGCTTCACGATATGTAATGCAGGACGAAAAAATGTATCGGAGGGGATTCTTGACCACCTTACTCCGGTGCATTGCCCCCGATGAGGTAAAACGAGTCCTAAAGGAAGTCCATGAAGGAAAATGCGGTGACCATACTGGGGGGCAGACATTAGCAAAGAAAATCTTTCGCTACGGATACTTTTGGCCAACTATAAATTGGGATGCTGCAGACTGTGTAAGAAGATGTGACAAATGCCAAAAATATGTAAAAATCTCGAGAGCTCCGTCGATGGAGCTCACGCAAATGGTTAGTCCCTGGCCGTTTGCAATGTGGGGAATCGACATCGTCGGTTCATTATCCATATCCAAAGGCGGTGTGAAATACGCGATAGTTGCGGTTGATTATTTTACTAAGTGGGCAGAAGCAGAGCCTTTGGCCATGATCACCACCAAAAAGGTCATTAATTTCTTCGTACGAAACATTATATGTCGTTTTGGCCTTCCACGGACTATCATTACAGATAATGGAACTTAATTCGAAAGTAAAGAATTCAAAGAGTTTTGCCAAAGATATGGCATTGAGAAAAAGTTTGCAGCAGTTGCTCATCCAAAAGCCAATGGATGAGTAGAAGCCGTGAACAAAATAATCAAGTCCATAATAAAAAAGCGTTTGGAAAAGGCTAGAGGCAAGTGGGTGGATGAACTTCCGACAACGCTTTGGGCTTATAGAACCACCCACAAGTCCACGATAGGCTACACTCCATTCGCATTAGCATATGGTATGGAAGCTGTTATACCCGTAGAACTTGAAGTTCCATCACATCGGGTAACTTATTACGACCCTGAGTCGAATCAGGATCTTTTGTTGGAATCATTGGACTTCATTGACGAAAAATGTGAAGAAGCTGATTTAAGAGCGGCTGCGTACAAACACCGAGTCACTCGATATTATAATGAAAAGGTCCGGTCGAGAATCTTTGACGCAGGTGACCTCGTTTTGAAACGAGTTTTCCCGGTCCCACCGCATATGAATCTCGCATGGGAAGGTCCATACGTCATTGAATGGAAGCTTAGAGAGGGACTTTCAAGATAGCGACTATTGATGGTGCGACACTCCCTCGAGCATGGAATAGCGAGCATTTGCGTTATTATTATACTTAGTCCATTTCTTTCATATTTAAGTTGCAATTATTTCCAGCATATTTTTATTCTTAGTTTTCGGCATGTAATAAGACAATTTAGCTTATTTTCATTAATAAAGGCTTAAAGCCATCTTTTCCATGATCAATGATGTTTCTATGTATGATAATTCTATGGCAACCACTAGATTACATTATTCCGTTAGGAACACGCGAGCATCCCGAAATCTCCGAGTCTTGAGTGCGGACTGGAGTACTCTAAGTCCCCTGTGTGCGGGCCAGATTATAAACGACTTAAAAATCTCCAAGTTCCCTTAGTGCGGACTGGAGTACTCTGAGTACCCTGAGTGCGGACCGAAGTATAAATGATTCGAAATCTCCAAGTCCCCCGAGTGGGAACTGGAGTAGTCTGAGTCCCTAGAGTACGGACTAGAATATAAATGACTAAAATCTCCAAGTCCGCTGAGTGTGGACTGGAGTACTCTGAGTCCACTGAGTGCGGACCAAAGTATAAACAATTCGAAATCTCCAACTCCCCTGAGTGCAAACTGGAGTACTTTGAGTCGCCTGAGTGCAGACCGAAGTATAAACAATTCAAAATCTCCAAGTCCCCTGAGTGTGGACTGGAGTACTTTGAGTCCCCTGAGTGCGGACCGGAGTATAAACGAATCAAAATCTCTAAGTCCCCTGAGTGCAGACTGGAGTACTCTGAGTTCCTAGAGTGCACACTAGAGTGTAAATGACTAAAATCTCCAAGTCCCCTGAGTGTGGACCGGAGTAGTCCGAGTCCCCTGAGTGTGGACCGGAGTATAAACGATTCAAAATCTCCAAGTCCCCTAAATGCGGACTGGAGTTTTCTGAGTCCCCTAAGTGCGGACCGAAGTATAACGATTCAAAATCTCCAAGTCCCTTGAGCACGGACTGGAGTACTCTGAGTCATTTGAGTGTGGACCGGAGTATAAACGATTCTAAATCTCCAAGTCCCATGAGTATGGACTGGAGTACTCTGAGTCCCTAGAGTCCTGACTAGAGTATAAACGACTAAAATCTCCAAGTCCCCTGAGTGAGGACTGGAGTACTATGGGTCCTCTTAGTGCAGACCAGAGTGTAAACGATTCAAAATCTTCAAGTCCCATGAGTGCGGACTGGAGTACTCTGAGTCCCCAGAGTGCGGACTAGAGTATAAACGACTAAAATCTCTAAGTCCCTTGAGTGCGGACTGGAGTACTCTGAGTCCCCTGAGTAAGGACCGGAGTATAATCGATTCAAAATCTCCAAGTCCTCCGAGTGCGGAGTGGAGTACTTTGATTCCCCAGAGTGCAGACTAGAGTACAAATTATTCATATCTCCAAGTCCCCTGAGTGTGGACTGGAGTACTCTGAGTCCCCAAAGTGCGGATTGGAGTATAAACGGCTTAAAATTCTCTAAGTCAACAAGTCCCTGGTCTTCGGACTGAAAAATATTCTAAGTACCTGAAACATGGAATAAAGGATGTACCATTCCAAAGAATTTCCAACTTATATGAAAATGAAACGGAAGTTATCTAACTCACAATAGCCTAGGTTTCGACCATAATTATACAGAAAGATGAACGATAAAAGTCTTTTGAAAGATAAAAGAACTAAGTTTTATTTATTCAAAATAAGGTTCTACTATAACTCCTCCGAACTCGGAGTCAAAAGTATATTTACATTGACTACTAAAATAAATAAAAATAATTACATAATCTAAACTAACTCTCGTTGAACGAGAGTAACAACTACTTCTTTGATTTCTTCGATTTCTCTCCCTCTTTCCTCTTCTTTCATGACTCCTTCTCCCCGCATTTTCTCTTGGAAATTTTGTTTGATGGGGAGGTGACAACTGAAGAAGAACGGGGGACCTCTAATGGCCTAGATCCAGCAGGGAGGATGACCTTCAAAGGCTTGTTGAGAGGATCATCTAGGTCCATGACTCGAGACTCGACTTTGATTTCAGCCGTCTTTTTCTTTTCCTCCGCGAGCTGCTCCTTCCTGCTCATTTTAGAAGTGTTCTCAGAGGCGCTTGTGAACTCAATTTCATAACTACCTTCGACAGGCGACGATGTCTCAGACTTATCCTCATCAAGAGCCTCAATCACTTGAGCATCTGGACCAGGAGCCTCTCCCTCGAGTCGCCTCGCTTGTTTTCCCTTTCTCCTCCTTGGCATCATCGCTCCTTGGAGTAGGTTCGAGATCAGAATGGCCTGCACAAAATCACAAGAAACAAACATTAGAGTATAATAATCTTAAGTCGAAAACGATGGCTCTTTGATCTTTAAAAGGAAGAGTTATGTACCGGCTTCTTGCTGGCTCTCAACCATCCGAGGAGTTTCACCCTTCGGAATGTGAGATAGAATATGGATGCTGAGACGAGGGTCTTCTGGGTCATAACAAGCATGTTGCTCGAATGGATCATGTACTTGCCGATCAGCCGATTAAGTAGGAGGAAGGACTGAAGACTCGGTCCCAAATGGAGGGCAATGACGTTTTTTCCTTTTGATGAGGGGAAACCATTGTAGTAGACCTCCTTTGCTGCAGACAAGTCCGAAGGCTCGTTCCCTCTAAGAAATTCTTTGACCAGGGCCTCCTCATCAACCTCTCCGGTACCAAGCTCGACATTCCTGATCTTTATTAAAGTCACCCATGCCTCAGTTAGGGATTCAAGGTAGCCTTTACCGAGAAAAGTTAAATCCCGATGCATGAGGACACAAGCGTTGAATTCTGCTATCAGTGGGTCAAACATGCACTTAATCTCTTCCCTGCCAGTCTCTGCAGCTGCCTCAAGGTGAGAGTCAATCTTCGCAGATGCTATTTTCTTGCCCTCTACACGGGTTTCATCTTTCAGCGTCCCGACCTTAGAAAGCTCGTCGTCGAGCTTTGCCTTCAGAAGTCGCATAGCAACGATCTCGTCGCAATATTGTTGCGACTTTTCCTGGGCAGCAGTTCTCCTCTCTTTCTTTGTAGAGTTGACCCTCTAGCTCTTTGACTCAGAGGGCAAATGCATCCCTTTCCTTCTGCACTGAATCCTTCTTTAAAGCCAGGTCCCCACAACATTGGACCGCCTCATCGATTTCTTTTTTATGAGTTGACTCCAGATGATTGACGACCTCCGCATTATCTTTAGCACTCTGTTGGGCGGCTTTAAGTTGAGATTTGTACGCAGAGAGCTCTTTGTCTTGAGCTTTGATAATGTCTTTATCATGGATAGCCTCGAGCTTCAGCTGATCAACTTCATGCTGACGCTCGACGGAGACTTTTTCGGCTAAGTGGACGAATGCATCATGCTGGACATAGACGTCATTAGTACAAGCAATAGCGCTGCTTGACATGTCCTAGAATCTGGTGAATCGCTGGGAGAAATTTTATGCCATCAAAACATATCTTTGGGAACGCGACTTTAAGCTCAACAAGTCGTTCTGTTACTGATGGATCAAATATAAAAGCGAGAGGAGTCTGCTTGGAGACTGCATGTGTTCTGTGGGGATCCCAGGATAGCCTGGTACTGGATGAACCGAAGTGTCGATCCCGATGGGCCTCAGGCTGGGACCCCTTATGTGCGGACTTTTCTTTACTGTGCTCCGATTGAGGAGGAGGATCACGAGGGTTGGAGGACTGATTATAGGTTTTCCTTCGGTAGGATGATTCTCGGTGGTGGCAGTTTCGATCGATGGAATCATCTCTATCTCGACGTTTGCCGGAACTCGAATCCCGGCCGAAGTGGTGAAAAATAGATGAACCACGGAGACGGTCAAGTCCATGTGTATGCACCATGTCACTGCATAGAATTTAAATAACGACAAGTCAGCAAAGAATAAAGTGATGGCGGAAATTTAAGTGCAAGGTGAAGTGCACGTGTTTGTGTGTGTGTTGGTGTTTCCCTCGGTAGCAGTTTCTTTATCTCTACTAATAGGAGTTTTTCCTCCCTTATTTTGGGCTTGAGCACTTTTATCGCCTCTCGTGGGTGAATGAAGCTTAAGGGCCTCCGGATCGTTGAAGCCATAGTTAAGCAGATCATCAGGAATAGTGAGGTTCGACAGACCTTTTAGAGAACTTTCTAAGTGTTGGGAGGAAGGCTCTCTCTCCATTTGAATAAGGGTGACTTTAGAAGTTCCACCCACTTTCTTCTTCCTTAACTTATAGGTCAATTTATTCTTTCCCTTTGAAGGGGAATGTGTCGTTTCGATGTCGTGAACCTCGACTATCGGGTCCCGAGTGGGACTAACATTTTCACCCGGTACTTCGGGCGTCTTGCCTTCTCTAATCTCCCCCTCCTCTGGTGTGTCAGGGGAATTACGCGATGAAGACGGTCTGCTTTTTCCTTTGCCCGAGGCAGGCCTTGTTATAGTGACGCCTGGAGGAAGGCTTATTCGGCGACCTTCCGCCAGCATCCCAAACTTCGTGAGTGACTCATTTGAAATGAGGGATCTAATGTCCCGATCTTCTACAGGAATAGCTCGGATAGCTTTAACAGCTTCAGAATATTCGGAGCCTTCGGGACGTGGCTTAATACCTGAAAAAATAGAGGAAGAGTTAGAAATGGTGTAGCTTCCGCCAAACATGAGTATTGATTCGGAAAAAAATACTTACTCCCTTCTACCCATCTCCTCGCAAAGCCGGGAGAACAGCGCATATAGAACCACTCCTTCTTATACTGGGCAAACTTGCTCCATGCCCTAGTCAGGATCTGACACCTGCTATGCGGCTCGAGAAATAAAAAAATGGGCTATCTGACCGTCTCTTGAAGCGATAGATATAGCGGATATCGCCGGGAGTCAGAAGCCTGAAAAGGACACTCATGAAGAGAATGCAAGTGTCGTACATTAATGCATGGCTATTTGGATGTAATTGCGACGGGGCGATCTCGATAAACTGTAACAAGTCATGAAGAAATGAGTTGAATAGTGACACACTACCAACCTAATACATGAATCTATTGCAGGCTGTATATCCGACTGGGGGCAAGTGAGGATGATCCTGCCCGATAGAACCAACACATCGTCGAAAGGAATCCCATGAACTGAGCATATAGACGAAGCATGCTTTCGTTAATCTTCAAAGCTTGGGAATCGATTGGATCATCTAAAAAGATCGCTGCCTCCAAGGCATCAGGAGCGAAATCAATAGATGTGGTCGCGGGGCTCGGCATGTCTTGTATAGGAGTAATTGATGGATTTGAAGTTCCAACTACTTCTTGTTGAGAAAACGGCCCGGGTGTATCCGAGATTGCGACAGAGCTAGATTTCCTAGACATCTCTAGTGAATGATTGAATCTGACGAAACACCTGTTTGAACTATACTTGAAAAGCAATCGATATTAGACTTAATAACATAAGTAATTCCACCGTGTGGTGTGTGAACTAGTGAGATCATTCAAATGCAAGTGCCAAGAAATTAAAAAGTCACTGAGTTGGTGAAATAAAGTTAGACTTTGAACTATCATCTTCGAAGACCGTCATCGCTGACCGTCTACAAGAGCTTATCGTAAGATGATTTATGTTTTGAACTCGGCATTGACGCTGTACGAGAAAGGTTATTAATTGTTTTAAACAAGTTAAGTTTAGGTTTATAGTTGTCAAAACAAGGGAGTTATTAGTCTTGATTGTCCGATATGCTTAATTTTTTAAGTCCATCCAAGTTCATTGTCATATCTTCGGGCATAAGAGCCTGTTAAGTCAATAATGTTCTAAGTCTAGGTTGAGATGGTTTTGACTGTCATATGTACATCACTCTCCCACTTTTACTCTCCACCGTTCAGCATGCAGCAAGTCATGCTGAACCATAATTATGTCGAGCCGCATCGCTCGGCATTCCGTCCTTAACTCCAATTTCACTCCTGCCCTCCATCCCTACCGCTCGACGCAGTCGAGTCCTTCGGCAAGTCATGCCGAGCCGTATCGTTCGGCATTTTACTTGGCTCCTACTTATCCCTTACATCCCCTCCTACCTCGATCGGCATGAGGGAATCATGCCGAGTCATGGCCGTGACGAGCCACATCGCTCGGCACGTTGAACCTTAACTCCAACTTGACTCCTGTACTTCCGCTCCATCGCTCGGCATAAGGAAGTCTTACCGAGCCACATCAATACCTCTTCCACCAACTCCCTCCTTCAAACACCTCTGACATCTCCTTCCTTCAACTACTCCGCCTATCCCTAAAACAAGTTCTAACCTTGAATTGGATTCCCTCATCCGCGTGATTCCTACTGACCTCGATTTTACAGAGATTCACGAACTTGAATCTCATGCTAAGTTTCCTATTCGGGGTATAGCATTTGAAGGAAGAAGTCATTACCTATTAAATGGCTCGAAACTCAGAGAGATTCTGGAATAGGAAGCATATTTCTGTTCAATATCATTTTTGGGAAGGATGTGGGGCGGTGTGTTAAGTTCGAGATTAAAGGGGGGAAGGTTAAGTTGTTATCCTAGGTCTATTCGAAGACGAATTTGTAAGTCCTAAAGAGCAGAGGTAAAAGTAAAAGGGAAGGGAAGAAGAGATATCGGCTTATATGGAGAAAAGAGAAGTCGAAGGGACAGTGACTGGTAGAACTGGTCAAAGCACCTCCATCGTTCGGCATTAATGTCGTTCGGCATTCGTATGTCGCTCGGCTTTAGTATGTCATTCAACATTCATATGTCATTTGACATTTGTATGTCGTTCAGCATACAATGCTTGGCATTCGAAATAGGGGCTCGAAGGAAAACACAGAGGACTCGTGATTCAAAGCACATCATGTTCATCCACATGATGCACTTTAGGGGGCAAGTGTTACCCGGATGTTTGACCAAGTAACTAGAGGCTCGACATAAGTACGTTCGGCATGAAGCCTTGTTCGGCACAACAGGGTTGTTCGGCGTGATCCTCGTTTGGCAGAAACCTCGTCCGGCATTCCAACCTCATTCGACATGGAAGGGCCGTTCGGCATAGCAAGGTTGTTTGGCATTCCAGCCTCGCTCGGCATTCCAGCCACGTTCGGCTTTCTAGCCTCGCTCGGCATTTTCTGTTCGGCATTTGTGGCTCGGCACACAGAAGTCACTCACCAGGGGCCGAGGTATCTTGCTCTTAGGCCTATTAGGGAAGTCCAACCCATCTTCGTCTATAAATAGAGAGGCAGGGGAACATTGAAATGGACCTTTATTCGAGAACACTAGGGAGACTCTGCTGCATTCAAGACTCATTCCTTTTACTTAGTAATTGTATTCAAGTAGTTGGTGTACGGATTGTATCTGTAATCAATCATCGAGTAAAGCAATAAATATTAACTTCATAGTGGATGTAGGCAGTTATGCCGAACCACTATAAATCCGGTGTTCTTGTCTTTGCATTTAATTTAGCATTCAGTTCTCAATTTTAATTTACTTTCTTCATTAATCTCTCTACATAATCTTTCTTAAGGGTGCTAGTGACCAATTCTTATGCTAACATATCTCTATCACTTACTATATTACTAGGAATTCCATGTAGTCTAACTATGTTCTTCATAAATAAATTAGCTAAAACAGGTGCCATCTCGGTTGACTTGATGTGAATGAAATGGGAACTCTTGGTCAACCTGTCCACTATAGTCCATATACTTTCATTTCCTCTACTCGATCTTGGTAACCCGTCTATAAAATACATGGGTATTGCATTCTGTTTCCAAATTGGTATCTCCAAAGGTTGAAGCAATCCCCTCGGCTTCTAATGCTTGGTCTTCACTTGTTGGCAGTTCACACGCTACCTTACCCACAAGCCAACATCCTTCTTCATACCTTCCTAGTAGAAACTCCTCTTCGTATCTTGATACATCTTGGTACCCCCATGATGAATCATAAATTTGGATCGATGACATTACCTAAGAACTTCTTTCCTTAAGTCCTCAACATTCGGAACACACAACTATACCTTTTTTCTCAAACCGTCCCTTTTGGTCAAGATTAAAATCCTTTAGATTATCGACCTCTGACCCAACCTCAAGCCATTTAATCTTCTCGGCTAATAATGGGTCTTCTTTCTTCTTAGAAGCAATCATTTCAATCAGTACCGGTCGAACTTCCAAGCAAGATACTATGGCAGCGCTCTGAGTAGAACTAGCATCCGATCCTAACTGCACACTACAAGTAATCAAAGCCACTGGATCCTTCCATTTTGTTAATATAGCTAACACCACGTTTCGATTTTTTTAGTAAGTGCATCGGCTACCTTATTTCGTTTTCCAGGTGTATACTCTATACCAAAATCATAAGCTACTAAAAACTTCAGCCACCTCTGTTGTCACATGTTCAACTCCTTCTGAAAGAATAAATACCTTACGGACATATGATCTATGTATAACTCAAATCTCTCTCTTAAAAGATAATGTCTCCATACTTTTAATGCGAAGATTACCATTTCCAACTCTAAATCATGAGTAGGATATCTCATTTCATGTGGTCTAAGCTATCATAACTCAAATCTCTCCCTTAAGAAATAACATCTCCATACTTTCAATGCGAAGATTACTGCTACCAACTTTAAATCATGAGTAGGGTATCTCACTTCATGCGGTCTAGGCTATCGTGAAGCGTAGGCAAAAATTTTACCTTTTTGCATCAACACAGCCCCCAATCTAGTTCCACGTGCATCGGTATATACTACTAATCCTTGGTTTTCGTCTGGAACTACCAACACATGCACATGGGTCAACAAATGGTTTAACTTATGGAATGCTTCCTCACATTGGTCAAACCAAATAAACTTCACATCCTTCCTGGTTAGCTTAATCAAAGGCGCTGCTATCTACCAAAAATCCTTAATGAATCTCCGGTAATAGACAACGAGTCCAAGAAAACTTCTAATCTCAGTCACTATCTCTAGTCTCTTCCAGTTGCTAATAGCGTCGGATCTCCGGATTAACTGACAGACCCTTCTCTGAAACCACATGACTAAGAAACTAAACATCATTCTTCCAGAATTGACACTTGGAAAACTTTGCTTTCAGCTGATACTGCCTTAGCATCTCAAGCACTATTCTAAGATGAACTTCATGCTCTTTTTCATCCTGAGAGTATATTAAAATATCATCCATGAATACCAATACGAACCTATCCAAGTGCTCTTGGAAAATTCGATTCATCAAATCCACGAAGAAAGATGGCACATTCATTAACCCGAGTGGCATTATTGACCACTTGTATGAACTGTACTTAGTCTAAAACACCATCAACGGAATACCGCCCTCTGCTACTCTTAGCTGATGGAAACCTGTTGCCAAATCTAATTGCAAAAACACTCCGGCTCCATACTACTGATCAAATAAATCATCGATTCTCATCAAAGGGTACTTATTCTTGATCGTCTTCTCATTCAACATATGATAGCCGAGACACATCCTTAACCACCAATCCGATTTCCTTACAAACACTACGGCTACTCCCCAAGGTGAAGTGCTTGGTCTAGTGAATCTTTTACCTTCTAAATCCACTAGCCGCCCTTCAATTCCTTCATCTTGGTTGGTGACATCCTACTAGATGGTCTAATTACAGGTTCTGCTCCTAGAATAAGATATATCTGAAACTCAACGGCTTGTTTCAGTGGTAGTTTGTGATTGGCTCAAAAATATCTGCAAACTCTCTTACTACCAAAAACTAATTCAACTCTTCTTCTACTCCATTGCATTCTACCATCACAAGCTTGGGTCTACTTCTCCACCAAGTATATAATTTGATTATGAATATTAGGGTGTCTTAGTGATATTTCCCTATCTTGGCAAAATATCCTTGCGCTATATTTATCTAACCAACTCATACCCAAGATGATTCTGAAGCCTACGATATCAAAAACATGTAAATTTCATGCAAACTTATGACATAATAAATCTAGTTCTAACTGGCCACATCTCAACCCCAAAGTTGCATATCCTCCTATCGGATTCGTAAACCTTAAGGAAGTAAAAGGTATGAGGGTTCTAAACATAGCCTATCTACCAAACGCAGATATAAATAAATGTGATGCACTGGTATCAAACAGTACCCTAACTGGTATAGTATACTTTGAATCAAAAGCGTACATTCCACCATAGTCTTTCCCTTCTCAACAGCAGTTGGCCTAATAGACGATGGTCCTAGAGCAAAGACCCTTCCCTTGTTCGCTTTGACTAGTTCTGTAAACTGATTCTTGTAATATCTAATCTGATCACAGTTAAAGCACTTCACTCCCTTCTTATCTGCAACCATCTTCCCTTTTCTAGTTCGACATTCATGAGCTTAATGTCCCTTCTTACCATACTTAAAACAAACTAAATTAGCCTTTGCTTTCTTGGAAACTACTCCCTTTTGGGTTCTTTTCTTCTTAAAGAATTTCCTCTTCTTGCCCGAATAACCCTAGTTCTCAACTTTCTTCTCTCTTCCATAAATAGAAAGCATCTCCTCATTCCGGATTGCCATCTCTACAACAGCAGTACTTAGATTGCGGAGATATAGCATTGTCGCCCTAGTAATCCCGGGCCTTAACCCTCGAATAAATTCTCTTTTTTTATGACGGTGCCAATGGTAACATATCTGCATCTGAATAGCTCATCAAACTTTGTAGCATACTCTATCACTGACATCTCGCCCTACACTAAATCTATGAACTTTTTATGCAATACTGACTTGGCAACTTCAGATAGAAACCTTTCATCGAATCTCCTTCGAAATTCTACCCAAGTCAACTCCTCCTCGAGAACTTCCACGGTAACACTATTCCACCAATAAAGGGCTGCTCCCTACAACTGTCTAGAGGCAAGCTCCTCTTCTTTTCATTGTTTAATCATAAGTCAACGAAGATCATTTCATAATGCAAAAGCCGATTCTCTACTTCTACAGCATCCCTCGTTCCCAGAAACGGCTTCCCGCCAAGATTAATATAATCCCTGCTAAGCTTAGCATAGTTATTGCCAATTGGGGCAATGGGATTACCTCCTCCAACATTCCTAGCATTATCCCTAGCTACTCCAGCTTGCATCAGATGGACAAAGAACTGACACATCATCCCCATATCTACTGGCGGGATTCCAGCATCTGCGTTGGCATTGGCATTTTATTAGCATTGGCTTATCGGCCCGAGTTTCTCCTAGCAGAGCATTTGGATTCCCTTCACTTAGTTTATCCCTTCACTAGTTTAGCATAACATTTTCCAATAGCTGCAATGCATCAAACCTAGCAGAGAAGATGGATAAATGATTCGGTAAGATTCCTTAAAATAAAATCAACGAAATAGTCAAGATTCTGTTTATTTTGAACCTTATTGGATGGATTTCATGTGACAAAACCAGTGAGTTTGGTGGTTGTTCAGACTCTTCAGGTAATTTTTTGAAAATGGACTAACATATTAAAGTAGATGCCAGTATCAACACATACTACTAATTCCAATATTAACAATTTCCATAATTAATAGCAATATTTAGACACATCCTGTAATATTTATAGTCATATAAACCGAATAATGATCATATATCCTAGTATTCATAAAGCCCAAACACTACAAAAAACAATTCAATCTTGCTATATTATCACGTGATGTAATTCAAATGCTTTCGCGGTTTATCTCCTATACAAATCAGAGTGAATGATGTACATACAAAGTAAGTTTCATTATTCCTCTAGTTGAATCAGCACCTAGATGGTGAATACTCATTTTACAAATAATCAATATCACAGTTTGGTAACAAAGCTTTTAGTTTCAACTTTTTTATGATTAAATTAGAAAACAAAATTATAGTTATCAGTATACCATCTACAATAGCTCCTTAATGAATGTAAACACTGAACCTAAGAAAATGGCCTATGTAGGGAAATTTTTTCTTTATCACTTGAACCCAACAATCGATTTAACAATCCACAACACTATTACTTCAATTCAAACTATGAAAACTTATTCAGATATATTATTTTTCCTAAAAAAGAACATAATATTTTATAAAAACATTGATACCTGAGTAAGAACTTGCAAAAGCAAGAAAGCATGCCATGATAGAGATCCAAAAGTTACATGATAATATGTTCCACACCTACTCTACATTCGGAGAAAGCCAACAAATACATGTACAAATAAGGAGAATACTTCAAATTTTGAGCTTACAGATGCGCAATTGTTAAAAATGAGTACATAAATAGTTCGCCTGAAAACCATCCAACAGCCACATGGAAGACGGAATGACATCCCAATTATTATACTTATATATTCACCACTATTTCAAAACGAGATAGACATATTTATCTCCTTCCGATAAATATTTCATGGTTGGGTGAGGTTCGACTATTTATGTGTGTGTAAGTGGATTATTATGAGATGTTTTGATAAATAAAGAATTCTAGTGCAGGGTCAGATTTCTATTTTCTAAACTATTCATTTAAAGAGCAAGATTTATCACATTCTAATAAATATTTCATGGTTGGGTGCTAAAAGTTTGATTGTTTGTATTATATGTGTGTGAGTGTAAAACTATAAGATGTTTTGAGAAATGCAGAATTCTAGTGTAGTGCTGGATTTCTATTTTCTAAACCATTCGTTTTTGTGACGTTACTTTCATTTTTCATTGAAAACTCTAATTACACTACTTACATTGGTATCCATATCCCATATTGGATAAATAAAAATAGCACTTCTTGTAAAACATAGCACTAGTTGTGTCAATTTCAAAGAAAAATACAAATTCTTCAAAATGATACTTATTTAAACATACTAAGAGGCTTCTACCTAAAATTCCATGTTTACTCATGCGATTGTATAGTTTTAATTTGTTTGTCATGTCATCGAAGTTATAAATAAAAGATTTCATTGCTACCAAGATCCATATGGTAGTAAAATAATTTTTTATGCAGCTTACCTTAAATTGGCATTTTCTCTTATACAAAGAATATTTTTCAAATTGTTAAAGAGTCATTTTCTTCCTTAGCATAATACCAATACCTACCTTCGCCATTGAACAATTGTGTCATGTATAACGAATAATGTTGTTAGACAGAGTATTCATTTCATAGAATTTCATTTCATGCTTCCGTTGGTAGGCAGCATTAAACTTTTGCCTATTAAACAAATTGATTACTTATACCTATTAGAGCATTTGGCGTCACAAATTAAAATTCTACCTATTAGACAGAGGATTAGAAGCATTGAAAATTCATACCTGCTGTAACTAAAATACCGATGCAGTCCAACATTTGAAATAAGTTTAAACATATGAATTATCTATTATCACGAACTACTAAGATTGCTTCCATAGTCAAAATAATAAAATATGTGGTCTATGCCAAGCCTTCCTCAACATATCTACTTTGTGTAAGCTCATGAGTCCAGCCAAAATATTTTGAAAATTGCAAGTTCACATAACATGTTTTATCATTTTAAAGTGCATATGCATATGTTTAAGTAAAATAATAGTGTGCATACAAAGTAAGTATATTAATTTCTACTACAAAAACCCACCCTTATTTTCTTCTTCTTTTAATATCAATTTAAATGAAATTATTGGATAAGTCAGAATCGAAATAGCATACTTTTTTGTTATTTTCTATGTTCTTTTAGAACCTATATGTCACCTCATCATTTACTAAAATATTCCAAGGAATAGTGTAGTATTATATCTATGAATTATTTATAAGAGGAAAATACTACTAAATAAATAAAATTGGCTTGACCTCGTGTTGCATTGTGAAAAGTTTATTCAACATAATTAATGTTGAAATTATTATAAGGAGTTTTTTGTATAAAGGAAAAAAATTGTATTTTTTAGCCTCAAGGACGCAATCTCAATATTTTAGCCATAAGGACAAACATTTTCTCAAAATTAGTGATAAAAACAAGCATTCTTCCAAAATTAGTCATAAGAATAAACCGCCAAAATTATCAACCACCACTCGTCGCACCACCATCCACTGCCATCACCTACACCACCAGCCTCGCGGCCTCCCCCAACACTACCCGCCCCTATCTCATGCTTTCAGTAACTCTTAACTTAAAAACTGATGCACAAAGACTGCTACCTATGAATAAAAATTAATACATAAAATTTGGTACCTAAAAACTGCTATCTAAAAACTGCTACCGATAACTAAAACTGATCCTAACTGTTGATACTCAAATAAACAACTCATAATCCCCTAGATTCTCGAATATATCAAATTTGATCACCATTGTCTACTTACAGTTCATTCTTGAACGAGCATTTTAATCATAACAATCATCCTTATAGAGAATCATTCCATCATCATATTTAAAGCATAAATAGTCCATCGATAATTAGTGTCTATCAAGCTCATGAAATTGCATCATTATCTTATATAACGATACTTTGACTTAGGCATCTCCATTCACTGATGCCAGCTAGATTGAGTGGCTCTGCTCCAACATAAGCATGAGTTCCATTCAACTAAGGTAATGTCACTACTATCACTAAAACTAATACCTAAAAACTGATCCTCAAATTAATAGTAAAACTAATACTCAAACAAATTTGGTTAAATATTTGATACTAACGAAACACTAAATCAAATCAATGATTATTATGTTTACTACGTAACTACTTCATTTTTTATATAATTAGACAAAGAAAATAGTAGAAAAACTTCCACACTAAATCAAATCAATGATACCAACAGCTGATACCACTTCTTCTTTTCTAATTCTTCCATGGCTTGCTCTTCTTTTTCCTCGACTTGCTCCTCCTCTTCCTTGATTTGCTCTTCTTTTTACTCGAATTGTTGTTTCTTATAAAACAACACATCATCACGGCATACCTACCACCAGAGCCATCAATTTCCCATCATTAGATGACTTCAAATCAAGCTACTTCAAAATTCTAACCGTTGTCATCCACCGTCGAACCAACCACTGTCACAACCAATGCCATTGTAGCTATCTCCCTCGCCGACAATGCCGCCTAAGCTTGACGTCATTCTAGACTTATTTATGTGTTTGTCCCGATCGATAATTTCTTGTCCTACCTCCAAATTGAAATTCAAAAGTTGTCCTTCATGCTAAAATATTAAAGGTCGGTCCTTGAGACTAAAACGGTGATAAATTTTGTAATTGACAGTATTTTCCTATTATTGTAAACCATTTCCCTTTGATTTGCACGACATGTCTCATTTCAATTTATTAATCAGTCTAAACATTCAACTACCTATATATAACCCATTTATTTCGGTTATGTGAATCTTCCTAATTTGGTTATATATGATATTTAATGCATTTAGATTTTGTTTGGCTTGGATTTTTTGTGTTTGATTGGGCCATAAGGACTATTTGTTAGAGACCCTCATATTATCACAAAACCAATTGGTGATGTGAAGGGAGGTCTCTTAGTATTTATGCATGATTTATATTATAAATTGTCTGATGCGAGACTAATCTCAACATGCCTCCACATGTGTTGTGTATCATCAGCTAAACACGTAGACATTCATTGAGGGTGACGTGTGACACAATTAAAACCAGCTTTGATACCGTGTTAGAAAACCTTGTGATAATATGAGGTTTTCTAACATGGTATCAGAGCGAGTTTTAATTGCGTCACACGTCACCCTCAATGAATGTCCACGTGTTTGGCTAATGATACGCCATACGTGCGGGGGCGTGTTGAGATTAGTCCCACGTCGGACAATTTAAAATATAAATCATGCATAAATACTAAGAGACCTCCCTTCACATTAACCAATTGGTTTTGTGATAAGATGAAGTTCTCTAACACTATTTACTCACACCTCGTAGAAAAAATAGTTACTAAGATTTCCTTCTTACAAAGAAGAACTTAATACTTATAGTAAAATATGACATTATTGAAGTTAGGTAAGTAACATGATATGTCATATGTGCTTTTATATCAATAAAATTAATAGTGAAGTTTTTACATGGATTGCATCGTCTGTATGTAGATTTTCAAAATGCATGATGCACATATCACAAAACATAATTTGATAAACAACGTAATCATACGATTCAAAGTATACAACAAAACATTAGTAGTGAATTATACAACTAACTTAATTATTACAGCTAGAAATTTTCAATAATTAAACTACATCTTGAAATTGTTAATACAAAGACCACAATGTAGAAAATAAAATTACTCCAAGTATGAAACATCAGCCGGCAAATGCACGCATAATTCATATTGCTATTGCAAAAGTAAGAAAATATAGGAGGAAAACATGAAGAACGTCAAAATAAAATTAAGGTGGAAATCAAGAAGTAAGTTTACCTAACAACATGATTGAATTCAAACATCTCTTAGTAAAAAAAAAAACTTTCAAAATTGAGGTTTGATCTCATAGAGTTGAAGTTTAACTATGAGATTATAAAAATTCAATATGAATTGATTTGTTCACATATTATGATTAAAACAAAGAGTAACAATATTATTAAAAGATAAACAACGCATATGTAAGATACAAATATAAGTTGAAACTAAAAAACTACATGATAATTATCCAAACTGTTACGTATGAAGTTGTTAATGTTGAATTGTAACTGAAGATTACAATCGTGTATAAAATGTATGAAAAACGCTATGAAACTACTTGACCAAACTGATTAAATGCATATAAAGAAACATAGGAAAGAGAGCAAGAAGTTCAAACTAAAATACACTAAACTGAAAAATATAAGCTTGATGGAGACAACTTTATGTAATGCAATTAATCATTACATTAACTACATATAACAATCTTATCGATAGCCAAAACTACAATTTTAGGTGTGAGAGAAAAAAACAAAATGAGGACTATAGATTTTTGGAAGAAAAAGAAGAAATCCTACCATCTTATACAAATAGAAAATTTCCAGATCTGTTTATTAGATTATGGGTTCTAAACCAATATTGAAATGTTTATTCCTACAAAATAAATTTGATAAAACACTTTACAATATTTTCCGGTGAGAATTTTTTTATCTTAAAAGTAAAATTAGAATATAAATTTAATAACTTATGCAAATCACAGATATTATGATAAGTTTAAGTTTAAATTTAAATTCATTTAGTCATATACAAAAAAAATTGTCCAAAGTGATTTAAACAATTAATCAATGAACTATTCTAGTGAAAGTTGTTTTTTATATATGACAATTGCATCAATTGCTAAACTCTTCAATTAAAAGGTAGACCTGTCAAACATGTTAACTTCAATAAAGTCTTTAAAGCTATTGCCAAAAATGCTTTCTAATATGAAATCCTTTTCTGCTTCCTAAGATGTAATCCTTTTCTATTACCTAAATTTATCAACTTCAAACTCTGGTATGAATCTATTTTGGTTCAAATTTACTTACCATAGCTCAAAATAAAAAAGTTGATTTTATTTAGTTCCATAAATCCCACATAATACATTGTGCAGTTACATTTTAATAATTTCTAATAGGTAAAAAAAGACATTAGAGAACTAACCTTTTTCACCTCATGAATTTTGGATAATCCGATGAACTTTACAACTAAGCATACCAAATCCGCTTCCAATGTGGCAGTGAAAAAGTAACCGTTGGATACTGCGTTTCCCGACATGCGAAAATCTGACAACTTCAAAAGAGGATATTGGAGTTACTACATATACATCTCTTAAAATAACACTTTTCCATACTGCAGTAATATGTCAAATTAAAACTTGATCAAATTTAAGAGAAAGAAGAAATAAACAACTATATCTCAATTTGGACGAAATAGTCGATTGTCAGTAATTGTTTATTGGAGTTCAAATCAGCAATAGGAAAGACTAATACGGTAATTTTTCAGGAGAACCGAATGGGATGGAGAGGACCAACGGGTCGACGGTAGTATTGGAGATGGTTTCGAGTTGAATTGGCTAGCGATGGTGGTTGGATGGAGGGCAACGCGAGCGGAAAGAAAAAGTTAAAATCGATATGACCTAATTAGTTACGGGTGGAGAGAGAAGTAGGAGAAAGAGAGCAGCGAAAGTATTAAAAAAATACGACTCTTTCTTTCAGAAAATAGTTGGGGTCTTCTATGCTCTTTAAATGCAACTCGGTAATAATATAATAATATAGATTTGTTGTTTTGTCTCTTGTTATCAATCTCTAACGACACGTTATTTCAACTTTTGGGGTTTACACGTCATGAGTTAGGTTGAAACAATAAAATCCAAAGGGTGTGTCGTTGGCCGCCATCGTTCACATGTTGTTTGGACACATCTATTACTACTATTTTCTAATTAATTCAGTTCTCATGTATTATCCAAAAATGCTAACAATGATTTCCTAAATAGACGTAAAAATAGATGAAATAGTAGATAACAAGTGCCAAAAATTTCAACCCGAAAAAATGAACATTACAGCGCATATTATCCCGATTCCATAGGTTAATGATAACATAAATAAATGCATAATTAAATATTTACTATAAAAGTTGTATGCAAATTTTTAAATAAAGAAAATGTATAATTTCTTTTCTATTGAAAATATGCATTGTATTGTCTTTTGTTAGGTTAAGCGGTGAAAAGTGAAACTTGTTGCTATAAGAACATCCATACTTGAAGAACATTCTCCACTTTATCGAAAATATTTTGGTTTCTATCTCTTTTTGAACGGTTGATTTTTTTACTTCTTCTTGACTACTGCACCAATTTGGATGTCTATTTGGATTTCATTCACCAACGTCAATGTCGCTCATTGGAATTTCGTTTCTCACTGTTGGGATTTGGAGGTAGGGTTTGACGGAATTTTGGTATTTACCATTTATGAATTCGAAAGTAAAGTTGAAATTGAAAGGTTTAAATAGTAGAATACCTTCGAGCAGTAAAACGAAAAGAACAAAGCTATAACATCCGAAAAAAGGACTACCTGAAATAATGTATGAATAAGTGGTTTTTTTAAGCCGCTCCGTTACAACAGTTTAACATATTTATAAAACCCGAGCAAAGCTGCTCCATTTAATTATCCATAGTTGCACTTCGTCGTAGTAGCCAGACTATGATTCAATGTAGACTTCTCACATTGTGTAAATGTATTGAGAGGCAACAATTCCTCTATTCTCCAAATTGATGTAACCCATGTTTCTTTGAAATTCAACCGTTTATTTTACAGAAAAATAAACATGATGACAAATTTTGGAAAAAAAAAGGTAGATTCCATTTTTTATTTTTTATCCAAATATTAAAGCACTGTAACTTGGCGGATATGTGGAACACACAGTTTGAGGACGGATGAATTGAGTTTGAGTTGGAGACGCTCCGGAAGGCATCTCTCACAATATCAAAGCAAATGACACACATTTTATTCAGGCCCGGCCCAAAGGCAAGGCTACCGAGACTTTCGTCTAGAGCAATGCCGTCGATGGTGGTGGAGGGGGCAACAAAATTTTTCAAATGCTTTGAAAAATAGTTGTCCATTATACTAGCAGGGCAACAAGTTAGAGAATTGATTTGTAGAATAATGTTGTAAGGCTTATGTTATGCTCTTATCACCCAGGTTCAAACCATATAACATGTAGTCTGTTTGCCAAAAAAATTTCCTTTATTTTCTCCAACATCTTCTCTAGGGCAACTGATACAGTAGCGCCGGCACTGATTATATTTTTATTGCACAAAAGCATATCATATTAAGTACATTCACTCCTAGAAATAAAAATAAAATTCACATGCTACTATAGCATTACCAAGCACACCAATGGTAAAAAACCATCGCTTTTATTTTGCACACGCACACATGCAACATACACACAGGAGATGGAAAACAAATCATCCTTCAATGCTTCTGTTTTTCCAGCTAATACTAAAGGATAGCGTATATGGTCTGCAGCATCCTGAGCACAACCACAAAAAGGCACTAGCTGCAACCAAGTATGCATTAAGAAGCACACCAATGGTCAAATTAATACCATCACTTTTATTTTTGCGCACGCGCACACTATACACACAGTAGATGGAAAATAACACATCCACCTTCAATGTTTCTTTTTCTCCAGGTAATAGGAAAGGATACCATATATCGTCTGCAGCATCGTGAGTACAACCACAAAAAATGCACTAGCAACCAAGTATGCCATAGTAAGAGGATTGTTGAAATAAGTCTGCCTAATATATGCCATGTTTCTAGCCCATTTCGTATCATAGATCGTCCATACATCAACAGATATGTCTTTAAGTTGGGAGAGGTAGGACTTATCATAATCAATTATAGAATCTGTGCATAGCTTTCTGAAGAACGTTGCGGCTTCCTTATAATTCAAAGTATACACTATGATTCTTTCTTTTCTTAACAAAGCCAGATCAGATTCAGTGTCCACAAGACAACTCATAAACATCACATATGTCATGACTTTACTCCTCACAACTGGAAAGAAGTACTGCTCGAAGATTATCAAATTCCTATAAAAGGAATTGGAGTTGCTGTTCAGTCTTGCAGGGGATATGTCAATTATATCCTTATTGGGCGATAATTTCCAAGTGAAGATTGTATTATGGATTGGCCTGAATTTGACACCAACATCCTTGAGATCAGTTGCACATGGAGTCATCAACGTTGATCGAGTTGCATCTACTCTTGAAGTTAACACCTGCTTCATTGGAGGGACAATGAAACATGCGTGGAATAAGTGAAGCAAATGGTATATACTCGAAATATCTTTTGGTAACTCTGAGAGTGGTTCGAGATCCTTAACTAGACCTCTGAAAGATTTGATGAATATGTCTACTAGAGTGTGATTATTTTCTTCATCATCAGAGCCGGTCTTCATTAAGCTGTACAAACGTTGAAGGATGGCCAAAGGCATTTGATTATCCAGCAGTAGTATATCGAACTCTACCAGTGATAGCATCAACGTGTTACCTAACATTTAGTTTTATAACCACGAAATCAGATAAACATATTCTTGGAGGTTAATCTTTTGATGATATGTATGTGGACAGTACAAAAATATAAAAGGTTACCTAAGATTGGGTCTTCTTTCCATTTGGATATATTAAAGTTGTCAAGCAAGAGCTCCAGTATGAAACAACCGTCTACCAACATCATTCTTGAGAACAATTCGTCTTCCATTTCGACCTGCTCAGAATACCAACATTTTGATGATTCCATCATCCCATCAATGATATTTTCGTAGTCTTTCAAGGTAATTCTTGGACTGCGCTCGATAAATCTTTTGAAGTAAAGCAATTTTATATCGTCCATCTTTCTAAGGCGGGTGTTATCAACATGGTAAGGACCAATAGAGACGATCTTGGGCTGGTAAGCTTTGTGATCGGTTTCCCTTATGTGATCCAAGACTCTGAAGATTTTGCTTGTCCCCTCCTCCAGTCTTTCGTGTTTTGAACAAAATTGTCCCCTTTTGATTTTTTCGTAGTTCTCACTAAACCTACACTGAAGCGCTTCCATCTTTTATTTGTTTCTGTGGTATGCAAATGTATAATATGTTTTGTGAATGCATTCTACTTGTACCTATATGCATGGTACTTATATAGAAATTATGGTGTTTTGTTAATAAATTTTTTGAGCACGGACTTCTTCCTTTTTGCCTAGGCTTGTTTGTAATAATTGCTATTAACTTTTGACTTTTAACCATGATATTGATATTTCTGGGTTTCAGAGGTTGTCCTTTTATTTCAAATGGGGTTGTGCAGCACTCCAATTGACTTTCAATTTCCATCATAATTCTAATTTAATTAAGTTCATTCTCTCTTTTCTCATTCTCACTGTTATTTAAATCGGAAGTTATGGTGGAAATCAAAGAGTATTTGGGGTGATGTGCTAGTTGGAGTAATAGCTATTTCTATTTCTTTCCACTACCGTTATTATTTCAAACGTTGTATTATTTGGGGTGCTGCTAAACCCTTCATACACACACGGATCGGCTGCAAGTTATTTTTGCCACACCTCACCTCCAAGCTCCTGAACATTATTACAAAGGAAAATATTCTAATCGCATCTTCATCCATTCTATTATACATCCAAAGCTTCAGCCCATTCGAGGATATGAGACAACCTAGATTCAATCTTTCACATTCCTAGTAGATGCAATTTCTCAAAAGACATGTTCTGATAACAATGAATTTCTGGACGATGTGATTCTGAGACAAAAGGAGACTAATCCGATCCAGATTAAAATAATAGTAACACTTAAATGGTAACCTATACATATTCCGCACACATATACAGATAGTAAACATAAACTATCATAATATTAATTGTATAATTGCTTAGCTTTTACATGGAAAATATATGAACTTAGTCAATTCTATAGAAGCCTTAAAATAATATTATTGCAATGACACCGGGTCCTAAGCCAACCCACTTGAAATTTGAAACTATAAAATGGTTCTTAATTTACCTTTACTTTCTAAAATAACAAAATAATAATCCAAAGAATTGAACCCTTCTCTTAAGGGCATCTCCAATCAATTACGGGCTGAATATTCAGTGGGCTGAATATTCAGCCCGTAATTGGGAGGGGCTGCCCAATGGTCAGGCGCCCATTTAATGGGCGTCTGGCCCTGAGGCAAGGCGCCCATAAAATGGCCACCGCCCCCCCCCCCCCTCCCCCCATTTCTCTTCACTTTTCGTTTTCAATTTTTTCTTAAAATTAGAAAAATTATCCGAAATGCCGCCGCGTCCAACCAAAATCGCCCGCAGAACGGTTCAGAGACATCCAGAGGAGCAAGCAGGACCACTACACGTTCCGCCACCGCCTGAAGTTTCACCAGACGATCTACGTGTTTTACATGAGCTGCCAGATGGTTATCGGCATAGAGCCGAAACCGCTTTGACGACCATACATGTATTAATCAACCCTTACTATAACTTGTTATTTTAATTTGTACATTACATACTCATATTAAATAACCCTTACGCTATCAAAAATTGTTGTTTCATTAACTATCTATAGGACCATTACATTCACTTTCGGGATAGTTGGGCTAAGTGCATTACCCAGTTTTATGACTATCTTCCTGGTCCTATTATTGAGAGGCTACAGGCTAGCCCTTTTGGTCTATTTTTGTCGATTAGGCCTGTTCAGTCCTTTGATCGACCTCTCATCCAGGCATTAGCTGAGAGGTGGTGGCCCACCACGCATACGTTTCATTTTTCAGATTTTGAGCTTGGTATCACCCCAGTTGATTTCTACATGTTCACTGGGATTGAGATTGGACGACAGGGTCTTCGACCTTTTTCATTCGATGATTTATACGAGTCGCCCAATTTGTATACTGTTTTTTTACCACTGATAGATGTTACCTGCGTCTCTAGTGGTTCTGTTAAGTTGACGTACTTGCAGCATTACATCACCAGTTATATAGCTAGAGCCGATATGATGGATGCAGTTACTAGAGCATTTTTGTTGTACCTGTTTGGTTCGACCTTTTTTTCGAACAAAAAAGGTACGGTTAGACTTGGCTATTTAGCTTCCCTTGCCCGATTAGACCAGCTACATACTATCGACTGGGGTACGGCGATATTAGGCACCCTATATACCGCTCTAGATTCATTTGCGCTTGGCGATGTCAGGCAGATGTATGCTTTTTGGTATATTTTGCCGTTATGGTACTACGAGTACACGGCAAACATGCATCCTCGCATCTAGGACATGGCTAGTCAGGCTGCTGAGCATTACTTCCCTAGGATGAGACGATGGGAGACCATGCAGTACGTACATCATGTCCCCTTAGGTGTACGGCATGACTTGATGGAGGCTAGGTCACAGCTGGATATGCGTAGTCGTGGTAACATCATTCGGACTCCTTGGGCCTCACATTGGACTCATCTAGCAGATGCAGGTCTTCTAGTGGACGACCATCCCTTGATGGTTGCGTATTCAGTATCTAGACGTAGGGTTGCTTTGTATACGCCTGCATTTATGCCTATGTGGTATTTGGGAGAGAGATGTGCTTATCAGATTACGGGTGATCGTCGTATACCATACGATCCTTTATCCTGCGAGGACATGTTTGGTAGACATAGGGTGATCGGTGATCAGTACTTACATGCTCTACGATAGGCTGGATGGGTGGATAGTAGTACTTTTTTCATCGATGGGGATTACGACGCTTATTGGGCTAGAGTAGCACCCCGTAGATTCATCGTACCAGATTATGTTCGTGGGGTCAACTCTGATCATATAGGACCTCATCTGGCAGCCGGTAGAGTTCAGGTACCGCAGGTTTCATTTGACCCGATTCCATCACAGTTCTCCCAGGCTCCCATGCAGTTGGAGCCTGATACCACTTTTAGAGCGTATGACTTGACAGGTACTTTGATTGAGCAGCCTTTAGTCTTTCCAGATCACCCCGACTATCCTGGTGTGCCTTCAGTCGGGTTATATCCTCCGTATGAGGTACGTTTGTTGTTTACTGTCATTTTTTCTTTATTTTATACTTGTTTTTTTATTATGGCTTTTGTCATCTTTATGTAGTATGCTGCTAGATTGGATCAGGCAAGAGTAGGGTTTGGTGTGTTTCGCGATATGACTCTTGCACATACACACGCCATGCATGATATGTACATGCAGCATACACAGATGCTAGAGGCTCAGATTGATCAGCTATCAGCTAGACTTGCTATATATGAGCCTTTCGGATCACAGGGCGGAGGTGATGCTGGTCCAGTGGGTATGGTGCTGGTGGTTTAGATGAGGACGATGGGGATGATGAGGACGAGGGGGATGATGGTGATGGGGATGACGAGGATGACGATGTAGACGATGATGATGGAGATGATGATGATGCTGGTGACGGAGATGAGGATGATGACGGTGACGGAGATGGTGATGACGGTGATGATGCTGACGATGACGACGCTGCCTCCCTTTAGTTGTATACTTTTTAGTTTATGCGTATGAGTATATGTACTTAGGTCATTATTTCAGTATATTGTGTATTATTGATATGCTGTCACTTTCTTGGATTTTGGATTATAATGATCGTGGTTACTGTGAATTCTATATGTCTGTGAGTACCGTGACTTGTACATGTTGGTATATATTATTATTTGTAGGTGTCCGTTTAAATACGAACTATATGTTGGTGTACAGTGTGAATACTTTATGTTCATTTAACTAGTGAATGATTCAAACATAGAACACTTATAAGAAACGACACAGTAATAATAGACTGCACATATGAAGAAACTAGACGTGACGATTAAACTGCAACTCCTGTACAGACAGTCTAAGACGTCTTATCTCATGTTCTAGTTCATTTGCGTAGGTTATTCCCTTTGGACATAATGGATCATCCAACCATTCCGCGTAACTGCAACCATTCGACCAGAATTGACATAGTTGGATTCGACGCCCAATATTTTCTCCATCCGCACGAACTACAACTTCAAACCCGCACAGACAACAAACTAGCTGCGATTCAACTTCTTGCTCAGTGTGAGGTTGAACTACTTGATCCAGGTTCTCATGTTGTTCATATGCCATACGTACAACATTTTGTTCGTATCGCGGTTCGACCACTTCCTAAAGTCTCAGCTGCTCAAGGTTTGGAAACTGGCTACGAACATCTTCATAGTGTTGTTCTTGATAATCGATAAGCCAATCCTCATCAGTATGTGGACTTTCCGTAGGCACGTAACCTGCATCTGAATCGATAGAAGAAGGCCAAGAAGGCATTGCGATGAAGAATTTATTGTTGTGAGTATGGAAGAAGATGATTATGAATGATGAATAAGTAAGGCAGAAAGAGAATATATAAACAATACACTTTTGGTCGCAGTACTTTTTGATCTGACAACATACATTACACTAGGGCATATTCAAAAACAAACATTAGACATAGGCATTAGCTTTGACAACAAAAGCAGACATTATCATTTGAAAAGACAATTCAAAAAGCTCATGATACATTAACGAACGTTACATAACCAACTATCAATATTGTTATCTTAAGGCCATCCAAATCTTTCTAGCCAGTTTTGACGTATGAAGTACGCATCATGGGCAATGAAGGGCGTGCCATATTTTAAATTGTATCGACCGTCATAAGTCGAACGTGTTGTCTCAAACACATTTTCCAATATTACCTCGTTAATAATCTTTGTGTAACGCGTGCATGCCCTAGTAAAGTTTTTGTGTGCAGTCCTGACCTCTTGAGCCGTACGTCTGACTTGAGAGCCCACATCGTTGTTGTACAGGTCAGCCAGAGTGTCCCAAAAATTAATTGCCATTGACTCCTGATTATCGCACTTCTCATCGGTTTGAATGTAGTACTGCATAAGTAACTTCAATTCATGAGACGTAAATGTCATGTTGGACATTGTAATTTGAATAATGATAGGTTTGTAAATGATTTAAACGTATAACGATTTGTGAATTTATATAATGGATAATGAGCAGAGAATCTTGACCGGCAAACGAACGTGGCTACAGTACATGATTAGACCGCACACTGACACACCCTCTATCCACTAAACATAGCAGAGAATCTTGACCGGCAAATGAACGTGGCTACAGTACGTGATTAGACCGCACACTGACACACCCTCTATCCACTAAACATAGCAGAGAATCTTGACCGGCAAACGAACATGGCTACAGTACGTGATTAGACCGCACACTGACACACCCTCTATCCACTAAACATAGCAGAGAATCTTGACCGGCAAACGAACGTGGCTACGGTACGTGATTAGACCGCGCACTGACACACCCTCTATCCACTAACCATATAGATGTCATACTTGTTCACCACAATTTACTCTAACAAAACATTCAAATATCAGACAACTATCCTCAAATATCAAACAATGTCTAGAAATTTACTAAAAGCTGTATTGCTTTGCGACAGTGACTCTGAAGAAGAAACGTATGCGTTAGCGCATCAAGAGGAGGAGGAGGAATTGATGGAGATATATCGTGAAGCATACGGATGAACTTCTGGAAAACATGGTGGTTCCGTAGTGGGTAGGAAATATATCAACCGTAACCAGCAAGCATTTCACAAAACACTACTGCAAGATTACTTTGCCCGTGATCCAACTTACGGTCCAGAGACATTCAGACGACGATTCAGAATGAGTCGACCATTATTCATAAGAATTTTCGAAAGTATTCAGCAGAATAATAATTATTTTGTTTTTAAGCAGGAAGCCGCAAAAAAACATGGTTTGAGTGGGCATCAAAAGATGACTGCAGCTTTGAGAATGTTAGCATACGGTACACCCGCCGATGCCCTTGACGATGCATATCGTATTGCAGAGAGTACGGCATTGGAAAACCTAGATCACTTCTGCCAGTCAGTTGTGGACATTTATGGGACGGAATATCTTCGATCTCCAAACGAGGCAGATGTAACTCGCTTGCGTGAAATGCATGAAAGCAAGGGCTGGCTTGGAATGCTTGGAAGTCTAGATTGTATGCATTGGGAGTGGAAGAACTGTCCAAAAGCTTTTCACGGAGCATATAACGGCAAGGAAAAAAAACCAACAATCATCTTAGAAGCAGTTGCCTCTCATGATTTGTGGATCTGGCATGCTTTCTTTGGAATGCCAGGTTCTCTTAATGACTTAAACGTTGTCGAACGATCTCATTTGTTCAACGATTTGGCGCAAGGTAAGTCAACTCCCGTATCATTTACTCTTGGTCAGAACACATATGACCATGGATACTATTTAGGAGATGGAATTTATCCCAAATGGAGTACGATTGTGAAGACATTTGCAAACCCAATGACGGCAAAATAGAAACAATTTGCTGCGACGCAGGAAGGACAAAGGAAGGGCGTAGAAAGGGCGTTTGGGGTCCTTCAAGCAAGATTTGCAATGGTAAGCAATCCATGTAGATTATGGAAGAGATCAAAAATGGCTACAATTATGTTCTGTTGTATAATTCTCCATAACATGATCATTGAAGATGAACGCGGTATGGATTATCCTGATTTCGAGTATGAAGGGGCAAGACAACCACCCGAATTGTTTCGCACAACCACGTTACGAAATGAAGAACAGTATGCAATTCATAACGATCATCATGAGGTATATCGTAATGCAGCTATTCGTAATAGACTCCAAAGGGATTTAATGGAGCATATTTGGAATTCTCATGGAAATCAGTAGTTGAAGATGGTGGATCTTTGTTTAATTACATATGTTTGCCTTTTTTATTTCTATAACGAAGTGTGTAATGCTTCAATTATTATGTTTGTAATGTCATTTATGTTTGATGAAGTAAATCTATTACGGGCATATACACAATGCATCGAAAAAATGATATACCATTAAATATTGTTAAACCGAAAATAACACTTGATTACCTAAATGAACTAAAGGTACATGGAAATGTAAACTGCAATAACTAGAAATATCAAATTAATATGTCAACTACATATGTTTTGTTCCAGATCTACACTCAACAATGCGCTGTTTGTACTCCATCCAATATTGCAATGTAATTGGATCCATTCCGGTGACATCCTTTTTCATTACTATGGTCTCTTGGCGTTGCCGCTCTAGCTCAAAACGACCCTTCTCAATCTCAGTCAATTCTTTTAACACGACAAGCTTTTCTGCGCTTCCTTTTTGACGTTCTGCATTTTCTCTCGCATGTTTTTCATGCATTAGGGCTAAACGAGAATCGATTTGAGATTGAACAGCAATTTTCTTCTTAGCTGCTCGTTGCCCCATCGGTCTAGCGTCCTCATCAAATGCGGGAACTACTTCTTCGTCTTCGATATCTTGGCATTCATTTGAGGCCATATGAGAAGAATTGTCTGGGCTAGAATTGTAAGTAGATCTACTTGCTTTTTTCTTCCCCTTTGACTTCGTCTGCACATCTTTTAAGCCTTTTGCGGTGTTTAAGTTCCATTTTTGTTGACTAACAAGCAAGTCATAGCAGTTTGCAAACTGATAGTAGTGGGGTTTCTTTGTACCATTTTCTCTTGGAAATAATTTCAAGAACTGATCATTCGCCATTCTCTTCTACAGAAACAGAAAAAAAAATCAAATGTTAACAAAGTGATTAGAAATGAATGTAAATTAAAAATGTGATTTTACAAAACGCTACTAATTCAGCTTCGCCACCCATTCCACTTGGATTTGCTGTTCTTATTTTGTGGATCTGCGACTCGTAGAATTGTGTTTGTCGATTAATCTTCCCAAAACGACCCGTGATTGCAGACATTGATCTCGTCTTTTCAACATGTTTTTTATTGTACGCACTCATGACCTTTGCCCAAAACGCCTCTCCACTTTGGACGTTCCCCTTTACCGAGTCGTTCGAAAAATGACAATAAATATAACACAAATCCTTATCTTCATCGCCAGACTATGGAGCAGAAGAATGGAACCATAGAGGGGGGGGCGGTTTGAGGAATTCCATTTTGAAAGGGTTGAGAATCTAAATCCCAGCTATCCATATTCATCGCTTCGGTATATGATTGAAACGGATGAGACATACTTTCAATATTAAGGAATTGAGAATAAAATTGTAATAGAAGAAGAGATGTGTGTATTATAATCTGGATAACATTCTGATTTATGTAGTGAAATCATAAATATGACCGTTTATAGCCGTTGTAATTGAAATATGACCGTTTATAGCCGTTGTAATTGAAATATGACCGTTTATAGCCGTTGTAATTTGAAATATGACCGTTTATAGCCGTTGTAATTTGAAATATGACAATTTATAGCCGTTTGGGGTGAAAAGGGGGAAATATGGCCGGTGGGGATGGAAAATTTGGGGGGGGGGGCGCCCATTTAATGGGCGCCAGGGCTTGGGCGCCCATTAAATGGGCGCCCAAGCCCAGTTCAGGATCCTGAATCAGATCCTGAACGTTAAGCTTAATCTTGAGGTTGAATTCAACGACTGAAGATCTTTTTTGCTCAAATTCAGCAAATAATTTGACCATTGGAGATGCCCTAACAGTGGAACCCAATGCACTTAATGCACTTACCAACTAGACACAGATATTGTCAGTGGCGTAGCCAGAAAATAAACCTGAGGTAGTCACAAAGTAAGAATATTACCATTAAATTTAACGTTGAATAGGTCGATGAGTGATTTGGTATGATTCAACAAAGAGAAGGGTTATAGACTACGTTTTTATTTTATGGTAATGTGGTTGAGTTTGAAATCAATGGTTTGAATATTGCTGATGTAAATTGTGAACTGGGTTGCAAAACTGCGCAGAATGTTAATAAATCCTGGGGTGGTCATGTGCCCACCCCAGCTACAATGTGCCTCCGCCCCTGGATATTGTTACCCCAGTGAATTTTATATGATCAATTTTCGTTCATTAACTCAATTATGTTGCTCTAACGCTAACGCAGTGGGTTGCCCTAGCCCATGGATTTGAAACCTTACCAACCCTGGCTGTGCAAGTGAATTAGTGTAATTTCTTATAAATATGAAGGTGATACCAAATTATTTGAAACATCATCATTGCTTTATTTCTATTTCCACTCTTGGAAAATACTGTAATTTATATTGCAAAACTAGATCTCAGTTCAAAATTTATTTGGAAAATTTACTTGTTACAAAGCTGGGTCCCTTTTTTTATCTGTACACACATATTTCGAAAATGTGCATGTACAAATTTCAAATTTATACATGTGCATTTTAAATATGTGATATCAGGTATTCGAACCATACAATGTTTCGATGTACCAGAATTACAAAATGATAAATGCATGAATCAAAAAACTTAGAGAGTATCAACATTGAAGAATTCAAGAAAATCGTCCAAGTACAACACAAGTCATATCGATCGCTACCAATAAATATAGATCGGTAATGAACAATCCAATGAGGGTGGGGGACCCACTTCATTCCAATTTGACTTAAAACCCGAAATTGAAAAGAAATGCAACTGCTATATAGTGACATTAGTCAGTGCAAATTCATATCGATTAGAAATGAACGATTGTGATCTAAGATTTAAGTGCTCAAGAGCTACAAAACATGCGCTGCAACAAAGAAGAAGACAAAATTCCATAGTAATCAATCGGTACCAATCCACATGGATCAGTATTAACGATCAAGACTGCTAGAAATCATATGATTTGAATTGTTCTTCACACCGAAGCTTCAAATTTGGAGATATTTAATATAGCGATTTTTGTTCTAGAATTGGTCTATAAATAGAGATCCTACACCGACTAGAGAAGAACTTTTAGATCTTCTTTCAAATTCTATGTGGAGTTGCTGCCAAATCCGAAATCATCTTTTTCTATATCTGAAATTTATTGTAATTTGGTTGCTTAACATTTTTTTCAATTGGGAGTGTTGATCAACTTTTTGACCAACATATTTTGGTTCTTTCACTGAGAACAAAAAATTCAGTGTCAAGTCTAATTACTACTAGGACTTGTATAACATCTCCACTCAAATTTAAATGAAGGTATGGATTCAAAGAAGGCTATTAGATCCAAATGAATAAATAAAGGATAGCATGAAGGCTCTCACCATGAAGATGAAATTAATCAACAAGCTCATGTAGAAGCTTCGTGCGCGCTAGAGTAGTAACATAAGTTGAGTTGCACCGTATGACAGTGGATATGAATAAGATGATGAAGAATTAGAAGTCCATCATACAAGAGATGAAGAATTTTTTTGCTCTGACGTCCCAACCCCAGAAGCAAAGAGATTCTTGCAATCGTGGAAGAGAAGAAGAGATTACATCTTTGAATTTAGATGAAGAAAGTTTGACTTCATCGAAGCGAAGTCACAGAGAATGCAAGCAGAAGATGCATTGGGGAGATGCTAGTGCGAAAAAGAAGCAAGGTTTGAAACCCGGAGAGACAGTCCCAATCCGATGATCGATCAGTGCCGACCGATCATAATGGATCGCTATAAATTGACCCTAGGAAAGGCTGAGTCTATTTAATAGTCAAGTCGAGCTATAAGATGTTGGAGCTAGCGGAGATGGTTAAGCTATTGGTCATTAGGTCGATGCTGCTGATAGGAATAGTACTAAAGCAGTAGAAAGAGGATGTAGTCTATGCGACATCATTAGATGACTATGCAATTGGATTCCCTAGAGACATGGAAACTTAGTCTCATTATGCTAACCGTGTGCTTTCACCTATGCGAACACACGGTGATGCACATGACGATCACTTCTTAAGGCCAAATTTTGACAATGACGAATTACTCAAAGATCATAAAGAGATTGTTTTAGGAGAATAACCAGTAGCAAGATAACGGATGGAAGTCCATGGCTAGTTGAAGCCCATTCACGAAAGAAATTAGAGTATCTTTGTATCGAAGAAGTTTGTTATGCCAACAATGCAAATGTACAAAGATTAAACAATCTTATGCAACATCTAATGAAGTACTGGTGACACATGGATGGTGCAAGTATAATCAATGTCGAGACATGCAAATGTTTCCCCTCTCTAGAGCGACATGCTAGGATATGGTTCTACCAGTTTGATCCCTTGATTCATATCTCCCTTCGATACTTGCAAAAAAAATTCTAGACCAATTTACGGTGAATGAATTGCATCCAAAGGACATGTTGTCCTTGGCAAACGTGCACCAAGTGTCTAGAGAAACCTTGAAGAATTTCTTAAAGAGGTTCAATGATACTGTGATAGAAATAAATAATCGAAGGGAGAAGATTGTTTGGATTGCTTTGGTAGGAGGAGTTTATAGCCAAAATAACTTTGAGAAGTTGCTTAGGATGAAGAAGCCAACTTCATTGAAAGATTTTTATTGAAAGGAAAATCAGTTCTTACGCTTGGAAGAGGCAGAACTTGAAGAAGGAATTGGTGGTGGAGGTTGGGTTGGACCAAGTGGCATCATTGAGAGTGTTGTGGCTTTCAAGAAGCATGGTGACAGTGGAAACAATAATTCAGGGAATGGTAATAAGAAAAGAAATTTCAATAATGCTGGTTGGAAAAAGAAAGATACCAAGAAGTGTTCGTCGTTCATTCGTAATGGGAATTACACAGATTTGAATGATTCCATTGAAAACATTTACCTTGCTATGCAAGGTATAAAGAAAGATAAGAAGCCTACCCAGAAGGAGGCTATTGAAGAGAAATAGTGCTTAAGTAATTATTGCGCTTCCATGAGGCTAGGCATATTATGAATGAGTGTAAATATATCTGTAGTGTGATCGAAGAGTTGATTTGGAAGAAGAAGTTACGAAAATATGCTAGAAATCCATCGAAAGGCGGACAAGGAAATGGCCAGCCCTAGTGGCAACAATCTTCAAGCAATACAAATGGACCTAGTGGTGAAGGGCATAGGCAAACAACTAGAGGTATTATGATTGATACGATTTCGAGATGTCTGCATCCTGCAGAATGAGGTTAGAATGAAATGGAGCGTTATGTAAGTTCTTTGAGGTGCATATGTTTTAAGAGATGTGTTAGACCATGGAAGAAGGTGCTCCAACTAGACTAAAATGAAGGATTGATGATGATATAGTCTTTCGTAACCGAGATGTAGATGCGCTCGAGGCACCAACACTCGATCCAATGATGATTACGGCTATGATTGGACTAGCTGCATTGCATTGTGTACTTATCGACAGTGGGAGTTCGGTGAATATTGTATTCAATAAGAATTTTGATAAGATGTGATTTGACGAAAAGGATCTACGGCCATTTAAATCACATATCTAAGGATCTATCGAAGATGACAAAGATCTAATCGATTAAATCAAAATATTTTTTGAATTGGGTGATGGAGACCACAAGGTGGTGTGGTTATAGAATTTTATAGTAGTGGATGTATTCTCCATCCATAATGTGTTCATAGCTCAATCAACCCTTGCAGATTTTAGAGTTGTACTTGCTTTATGGTGCTTGATTATGAATGTAACATTCCTGAAATTTATCAAGTTTAATTTGGCAATTAAATTTATTTTGGAAAATAAATTGTGAACTAATTAGAAAATTTTCTAGAATAAATAAATAATTTTGATTATAAACAGGAATTTAATAAGAAATTTAAGTACAAGTAGCTTAAAAATAAACATTTGGATTTGAAATATAAAAATAAAAGAAATTGTATTTGGATCTTTATTTAAATAAAAGAATTTTAATTTGGAATTTGATTTAAAAAAAAATATTGAATTTATTAACTTTATATTTTCAAAGAACTAATACATATATAAAATTGTTTGTAATAAATAATTGGATTTCAAAATCATTGTTATAAAATTTTATAAGTACAAAATAAAATGTGATTTTATAATTAATAAATTAAGAATTATGTATGAATGATTATTTATTGATTTAGTTATTTCAAATTCATTTTATTTATAAATTGTGTAAGTATAAATAATGGGAAAATGTATACATTTATGTATATAAATAAGATTTAATAAAATAGCTAGTTTTATATGTAACTAAATGTATGAATGTAAATTGAGATTTGAATTTAATTTAAAAATAAAATGTTTTAAAAGTAAGTAGCATTTGAAAGGAATTAAGATGTAATGTATATGTATAAATATTGGTTAAATACTTTTAACATTGTACAAGTATGTATATATACAAAAGAATAAAGATATAAATTTATTTTCAAAGCGTATAAGTTATAAATACAAAATTTATAAATTCATTTGCTTTGTAAACATAAAAAAGGCTGAAATGTAAACATTCACATGGGTTGAAGTAAAGAGAATAGAGTAGAGGAATTAACAAGATCTTAAGCTTATGATTGTTTTTAACAAGTGGCATCAAGTATATTTAATAAAATAAAATAATAAGATTAAAAAAATTGAGAAAACTCTTCATTTCCTATATGCAATTATAATAGCAATGCAGCAGATCTAAAACAACAGTAACATTAGATTTTAGATTTCAAATCTGGAAAAAGTCAAACTCAAGGGCTTCAGGTTCAAGTTCAATCAATTTGAACAAATCAAAACCAATGCAAATAAACTTGGAAA
This sequence comes from Allium cepa, assembly GCA_030765085.1. NCBI lineage: Eukaryota > Viridiplantae > Streptophyta > Magnoliopsida > Asparagales > Amaryllidaceae > Allium > Allium cepa. The sequence goes on along the minus strand of CM060937.1, from coordinate 354,441,583 downwards.
CACTTCCAGTTTCATCAAGAACTGGATCCTCTAAAACAATCTAAGGTTGCATAAGGAGATTCAAAGCAACATAAGATCAGAGCAAGCTCAGTTTAAAAAGTAAACAGAAGGAAATCAAACAACAAGCTTGGAAACCAAATCTGGAAAACAAGTATCTCCATGCATGAAGTTATAAATATGAAGCAACTCAGGTAAAAATTTAAGCAAACTCACAGACAGAAAATTTAATTTTCGAAGCAATTAAAAAAAAAAAACTTAATTAACTATATCATTGTCATGCTGAGGGGATGATTACCCAAACCAAAGAAGATCTGAGAAACAAAACAAAAAGAAATCTGGAGCAGGCCACCTGAGAAACAAAGGCAAAGATTGAGAACTGGGAAAACAAATGAAGAAGCTTTAGCAAATTCAAAACTATAAAAGTTCAGATGATTAAAGAAGTAAAGTTTCTCAACAATCAAACAAGCTTCAGTTTTTCAACTCAGCCCAAAGCTTTTCTCAGTAGCATTAAAATCAAAACAAGAAAAAGAAAACAAATGCCCAGGCAAACCATTGCCTCTGTCCCCTGTCTCTGCTTCAATCTGGTGAGCAAACACTTTCACCTCTGTTTTATGTTTTGATGCTTGTGGTGAATGATGTTGTGGGATGTTGCTTAGCTATTGAGTACACTTGCATGCTTTAAATTAGAAGATGAAAACACATTATAAATCTGCTATGTACATATGTATGAATGCATGCTTGTCTGCTGATGCATGTCTGTCCCCTCAAAATTTGAACCTCTGATTGATCTTAAATAACTTTGCATATCTATGTGTGGGTATAATAGAAGTATGCTTGACTGTGTTTATTTGCAATAGCCTCTGTTGTTTCCTTCTGAACTAAGTTTGACCAAAACTTAAATCTCTTTATGAAATCTAAGTAGAGATAAAATTTTAACAGAGAAAAAGATTACAGGAATGTATATCAATTTTAAAAATAGCTTGAGTATGTTTGTTTCAAAACTACCTGGAAAAAAATTAATAAACAGTAAAACAAAATGGTTCTTGTTTGGCTTAAATTCAAAAAAAAAAAAAAAAAAAAAAAAGAAAAAAAAAGAAAAAGAAAAATATCCACTGAGAGCAAACTTACTCTTAATCTGATTCAATGACTTGATGGAAATGATTAATGCTTAAAGTAAGCTGAAGAAATTAGTTTGCATATGAATGAATCCAAGTATGTATATGCAGATATATCTGTGCATGTTAGTAACAGGCATTTTGCCTCTGTCTGGAAAACAGGTTTCAAACCTGTGTGGGAATTAAAAATATTCCTTCCTGATTCTTGTTTAAATCTTAGGAAAAAAGAAAAAAATGTTTGTTTGAACATGTTTAAGCTTCTAAAATAAATCTAAGTACAATTAACTTAAGAATTCTAAAAAAAAAAAAAAGAAAAAAAAAAAAAAAAAACTGGTTTTAAAGGTTGCAGGTCTGCACATCCATCTGTTGCATTAAGTGGATTAGGAATTTGAGAGGTTGAGTAGGGAGTGTAGAGGTAGATATGGCCAAGGTTGTGTCGATGATGGTGGCTGGAAGTGGTATTACTAGGTGATGACAGGTTGGTCTTGGTTGCAGTGGAACTCAGGTGAACTATGGGGTGTGCAGGGTTTTGACCCGAAGTAGAACTCGGGTATTTCTGTATTTGACTCGAAGTAATTTTGTATGTTGCTCGGGTAGTTTGCTATAGGTATAACTGAGAGTATTTGCAGTTTTTTTTGAAGATTCAAAACTTTAGTGCTGTTTTGATTTAAGTGAGATTTAAATCTGAATTCAAATGGAGTTTGAGTTCAAGGTTTTAAAAATGGAATTTTTAGATTTTAAATAAGTTTTAAATTCTGTTTCAAATCAAATTTTAAAATAGTTTTCAGGTTTAAACCTGAGAGGTTGGCAGTTTTAAATTTTTGAATAAATTCATATTTTAAGTTGAAACTTGAATCAGGTAATACTTGAATCTGAATTCAAATATAGTTTTGAGTTCAAAAGTTTTTTTTTTAAAAATGAAATCTTAAAATCAAATTCAGTTTTAAATCAAAATTAAAACAGTTGCAGGTTTTAAACCAAAGGATTATGCAGTTTTAATTTTTAAATGAATTGGGTTTTGATTCAAGCATAGGTTGTAACTGAATTCAAATGTAGTTGTGAATTCAAAGTTTTTAAAATGAAAATCTAAATTTAAACAAGTTTTAAATTCAGATTTGAAGACAAGTCTAAAACAGTTTCAGGTTTGTTTTTTTTTAAACCAGAATTAGATTTAAAGACAGTTTTGTAAGTTTTAAAAAGTATGAACATATTTAAATGTTGAAGTAAAACTTAAATTTGTTTTTTTGAATTCAGATTTAAAAACTGGTTTTTTTTAAGTTTCTCTGAAAACCAGTTTTGAATTCAACAGTTTGTAAATTTAAAAATGAATGAACATGTTCATATGTTTAAAAGTGAATTTGAAAGTGAAATTTGATTTCAAATAAGTTTTAAAACTTGAAAGAATTTGTTTCCTTTAGTATTTGAATTAAAATATGAAATGTTTAATTTAATTTTGGAAATTGAAATAATCAATTTAAATCTTTCTTTATATTTAGATAATGAATGTTCTTTAACATTCATTTTGTTGTAAGGTTTATAATTATTTTAATTTGAATTAATGTTTAATGATTAAACATTTTAAATATCAAATTTTTAAATTGAATTTGAATTTAAATTTAGAAATGTATTGTTTTAATACATTTTGAATTTAAACGGGTCAATTAATAAGTAATTAGGTTAGTTTGGATAATTAAGGATTTCACTTAATTATTTGATTTTTAAATAATGATTTAGATTAATATTAATTAGAAATGATTTATTAATCTAATTCAAATTTTCTTAAGTGTAAAATTAATGGAATGTTGTTAATAATGGGTGATAATTATCTAGGGATAATTTAGTAATTAATTAATGCAATTAATTTTGATAATTGACTAGATTAATTAATTGAATATAATTAATTGTAATTGGTTAAGTATAATTAATTGTTGAAATTAGTTAAGGAATAATAGATCTATTTATTAAGGACAAATAATTTTAACTAAGATTTAATTAACCAATAATTAAAAGTTTATTAGTTAAAGTAATTAATTGAGGAATAAGTAATTAAGATTAAATGATTATAATTAAAGAATAATTAATTAAGAAAATTAATAAATGATTAATAAATGAAGATGGTTAAGACTTAATTTATTTTAGTTAATGATAATTGATCATTGGTTTAAAGATTTCAAATAAAAGTGATTATGAGGGTAATAAATTTATAACGACACGGTTTATTCATCTTAATTAAAGATGTTTGATTGTTATCGGATGTTCTGTGATGGATTGATATATTTGATACGTGATGGGATGCTATGTGATGTTTGTTCTGAGCTGTCATATCTGTGATATATACATATTGTTATGCAAACCCCTTGACCCGTAGAATGACATTTGGTTTTCGATGCGACAGGGAGTCGGATTCCAATCGGTTATCCGAAACCCACATCGAATCATATTAGTTAATCTTTGTGAATGATATTTTACTTTATCTATGAATCTGTGAATATAGATAAGCGTTATGGGTTATACCGCTTATCGATATGATTGAACCTGTGATGATGATGTTGTGCACTATTGTGTTGAACCCCTGGACCACACTTATACACACACAAATATAGATTGCACGTGGAAATGGGTTAAGTCACAGATTTTTGAAATTGTTTTAAAAATTTGATTTTTGAATCCAAATTAGTTTTGGAATTGGAATTGAAGCTTTTGAAAATGAGTTTTCAAAAATGATAGTTATTTTAAATAACCTGATTGAATCTTGAAAATTAAATGAATTGGTATAAATTTGAATTCAATATTTGAAATTGAATTCTAAAATTTGGAAACTATTGTTTAAAAAGTTATTCAACTTACAAATGGGTTTATATGGGTTTTAAACCATTTCTAAAGGTGATGTTTTGAAATTTAAATTCAACTCAAGATTTCAACTTGTATAAATTAGATTTGCTTTCCTATAAGAAATGAACTTTCAATTTGTGTTAAAGGGCTTCAAGTCTAAAAATGAAAATGGTTTTCCAAGTTATAGATAAATCTTTGGAAACATGTTTTGAAAGCTATATATCTTTAATTTAAAGATTTAATTGGGTTAATCCAAATTGAACGGGAATTGTTTTGAAATCTAGGGATAGATCTTTGTGAAACCGGGTGAAACTTTGTGAAATAAATCTTTTTGTTTAAAGATTTAAAAATGGTAGTTTGTTTTACCATTTGAAAGAAAAGTTTTGGATTTTTATAAGTTGTGACTTAACTAAAATCCCATATCCATATGTTTTTAAATATGGCGCTTACTATTCGGTTTAGCCGGGAGAGGACCTTGTGTCATATAACCCATTCCGAATAGTGATACGACGTTATGGATAGCAATTGAAGACCGGTGGTGAAGACCGGGTATTTGTGAGAACGATAGGATAACCTATCGATTGTCTCTGCACCGAGTAGCTACGGTATAGAGATTCCCTTAGTGATGGGAAGTCCGATCGGGATTGTGGATACCCGGATTTGCAAGGGCTTCTTCGGAAGTGCCTTCGGTTCTGTTCGAACCCGGAACAGACTTGTATGGTTGTATGTCCGACATTACACTTTGAGATGTTAACTGATTTCTATCAAATACATTTCTGCTTGGTGGCGGAGAATTTATTCTCTTAGCTTAACACCCTTCTCTGAGATGTACGAACTCAGAGGTTTTGTAGTTGATATTTATCAGTGATATTCCCAATTTGGTAATGTGGCATGCTGAGTGCTGCTGTGTGATGATCATTGGTTGATCATTTGTGATATGATCATTTGTTTGATCATTTATCTTTGTGATCATTGCTTTGGTCATCTGTTGACCCAAAGCATGGCTTTGTTGCACAAAGCGTAGCTTTGTGGACGAGACTGCATCAGGACCTCACACCCCGGAAATGGTCGAAACAGGAAAGATGCGGCAAGGTTATGAGGGTCGCGCCCTTTAGGGTATGTCATTCCCTTCTGGTAAAGGGTGGTATCATGGTATGGAGCCCAGATACTTACTCATGTTGATACACTATACCTATTACTGTGTGGTGTTGTTGTTGCGAGCGCTCGGATAAAGGTCCCAAAGGACCGGGGGATGGCATATTCGTGTAGTAGTTACCTAGTTACAGAGGTAACCCGGCCTTGTGTTGGCAGAGATCTAACCGTAACGTTAGTTCTCGGAACGTCCCGCCAGAGGCGTACCCATGTGGCAATAGGAAGTTCCTTAGCCTGACCATTTGTTGGAAATCCATTCATCCAATACGCGCCTTGTACGGTTTTAGTTGTAGAACCTGCCATTTAACATGGCAGCTATAGTAGGCATAGTATCATGGTACCTATGCTGGCTAGGATTTATATTATACTTTCGAAAGATTTCCCACTATGCACTAGTAATAATATCAAAGAATTTTTCTCGTAGTAAGCATGTTTGACTATCATAAGGAGAAATCTCCCCCATGTGTGCGTTTGCATTGTGTGTGTGCCGGGAGGCCTTATGGTAGTTTCATTTTTCAAAAAGCATTGCGGGTTTCAAATTTAAATTCTTTAGTTTGTTTTAAAGACCAAATGTTTTTGTTTGCTCATACCAGTCCCACGACTGACCTGGAGTTTATTGTTCCTTTCCTAAACTCTGGGTGCCCACTATTTCCCACACGGGCAGTCTAGAGTTGGGGTTTTCAGATAATCTATAGTAGGTGTAGATTCGATAGCTTTCAGCCTTAGGATTTGGCAATTGCATTTAGATCGAGTTGCTTCTCCTCATCTTGATTTGGAGTTCGAGCTATTTCTGGATTGGTGCTTTGGAGATGGAGATTACTGATATTGGAGTTCTTTCTTGAAGACTATTTTGGAGTTTTGTTCCGCTGCTAGTGTTATTATTATATTTCCGCTGCTATTCTTTGTATCTCTGATAATGGTGATATCTATTGTACCATTCTGTTGTATCAAATGTTGTATATTGATATATGTTGTTCATTTTCTTCCGCTGTGTTATTTACTTAATGTGTTATAAGCTCCGGCGACTCGAATTTGAGCGGTCGAATCTGCGGCATTCGAGTACAATGTAAAGTATGGATGTCGATTTTCGAACGCGAAAAATTCGAGCCGTTACAATGAAGTTTCTAACAGAGAACAGATAGCGTTCAATTCAAGGAGACCAGAGCACTAGTCAAGAATGCTATTCAATTGAGCTCAGAGAAGCAAAACAATAAGAGAAAGGAAAAGATGCAGCGAAGCCTATCTGCATCAAATCCGTTGGTTCATTGCAACTACTGCTTAAGCCTCGACTCGGGTCTAATAGCAAGTGATATAAAGATATGAACCCACGGAAGGAGTCTGAAGAGATTTGATCCGAACTTGTGATGACTGGCTTATACCTTCAGCATCCAATATACCTAAAAAGTGTGCTAAGGTAGTATTCGATCGATGTAGGACGATTGTCAAAGGTAAGATAATTAAAAAATCATAGAATAGATCATATATCTCACAACACATCAAATGAAATTTATATAAAACAAGTGAGATGGGTAAGTATAACTAGATGAACTAAACCAGATATTAGAGTAATGGTTCATGGTAGCTACACGAAACAAATAAAGTAGAGTTTATAAATCTTCAAAATAAACTCAAAGAAAATCTGTCGTTAAATAAAGTAAAGCATTGATAAAGTTCCATAGTACTGCATAACGAAATAGGTAATAAACTTTGAAATAAATATATAATAGCACCAGCCTTCTGCTCATCCTTTGAATAGCTCCATGCACTAGCCTTGGATTTATTATCCATTCCACTCATTTAAGTGTACCAAAGATAATAAGAAGCAAAGCATAAACTCGAATCAGACAATATTCTAGTTTAAGCGATAAACAATCTCAACATACTATGAAAGTAATAGCAAAGGACATAGGCTGTGAAGTAACGACCCGTAATTTTCGAACCCGAAAATTACAGACAGTTAGAAGAAGAAGAAAGAGATAGAAGAAGAAGAAACAGAAAACACAACACAAATTCTCACATTCGCAGCGGGTCAAAATATAATACCAAATAATAATAGTATACAAAAGAATTCTATATCTATCAATTACATTTTAGTATAACAGAGTTACACACATACTCTAACACTGGACATATACAAATCAACATGTCTCAAATAAACAGAAATATATCACTGCGGAAACACTCCATACGTTTCTTGCAATCCAGCTCGCCTCCTGAGCTCCAAAACATCCTTACCTGAAATCTGTAATACTCAGTCTGACCCGAGCATTACATCAAAGTAACACCCGAGTTAGGCTGGAAACCAGCGTGAGTAAACCCATCTAACATGGAATACAACAACATAAACTATTTAAAATCCTAGGTAACTCGTACTTCACTATAAGTTCACAACTTGTTATAGTCCACACTTATTTTCACAAATCGATCCCTAAGTACCCTTACTTAGTTTAAATGGTCTAGTTATTTAAAATTTATTCCTTTCCAGCCTATTTGATGTACATATTAAATCTATAAAGAATTATTGAAAATTTTAAATCGAAGTGGGTTTCGGGTTTTCACTGATACCCGACCCGGTCTCTTCGAACCCAATGTCATCTTAATTCCAGGTTAAGTGGATACAAATAATTTTTTTTATACAGGGTATCATAGTCACACAGCAATCAATTATCAATAGACAACTCAAAATATCACAGTTCAACACACCATAGCATATTACAAACATTACAAGCTATCAGGCTAGATAGAAACTTAATCATTCAATAACATTCAAACATCCATAACAAGTTAAATCGGGTGTTCAGTCTCAACTTAATTTCCAACGTTAATTGCTTAAATTACCTTTAATCCTGCTTACTTAACAATAATTAATCATAAATCAATTAATTAACCACTTTCAATTATTCTTCTTAATTAATCATCCTTGATTAATTGTTCTTTAATTACCTTAAGTAGTTATCTTTAAATTAATTATACTAATTTATTATCCTTTAACCATTACATTAATTAACCTTTAATTACTCTTATTATTAATTAATGATCCTTAATTAAATTCATTAATTAACCAACTTATAATCACTTACATTAACTAACCTTTTAATTAATTTCACCAAGTAATTTAATCCTTAATTACTTCCATTAAGTGATTAACCTTTATTTCTTTTATTACCTAGCCTCAAATTTCTTCCATTAATTAATCTCTAATTAATTTAACTTCTAACCTCTTTCATTAAGATCTTATTAATTCAAATGCTAGAAATCATTTTATACAACAATGATTATTGATTTATTTAGTCTAATTCCACATACCTTAATTACTTCTTAATTACATCATTAAGTTTCTTTTTTTTTAAAACCTTTAGGAATCAACTATATAGTTAGCCCAATATAATTACCTTTAACAAAACAATTTTTAAACATTTGACTTTAAAATTTAACTTGAAACTTGTTCAAAGCTTGTTAAATTAATTTATTTAACATGCTTAGTTTATCTTCCCTTGAAACTTATTCATCTTCCTTGCTTATTTTTAAAACTTTAAACTTGCTTAACCTTTTGCTATAAACTTGCAATAATTTATAACCTTTCAAACCGGGTTAAAATTCAAAACTTGGAACAAGAAACGAGCCGAGACAAAACTCGAGCAATTCCTCTCCTATACTCGAGTATGAACCGAGTAAATCTTCCTCATTCCCGAAGCCTATCAACCCCACCAGAAAGTTCGTGCATGTGCACGATGCACGGCGTCCCGACCACCTCTAGCGGACTTCCCGACCATCAACAAACTGATGTTGACCTCGCCAACCCATTCGACTTCCTACTTTGACGAATATGCCAGCACAACAAAATCGAGCTATTTGATTCATTGGAACCCAAACCAGAACAACTACAACCCATCACCGACGACGATCTAGACCACCGGAACCCTTGCCACTACGACCAGAGCAACGTCACGAAATCCAGTGACGATCCCCCTTTGACCCATCCAACTCGATGCAGCTACGACGTCGAGATCACCCCGACAACCATCTTCACAAAATCATCACACAAAACCCTACATCGCCCTTCTCAGGCCACCACCGCCGATGATAAATTCCACCTGAATTTTGCCTACGATCGACGTCCCCTAGGACACCTTCAACCCAAACTTTGAGCTTCCTCTCACCGCCGATCAACTGCAAATCACCAAAATACCCAATTCGAACAACCCAAGAATTCACCAGAATTAACAACCTAAAAATCATGAAATGAAGATCAAAATTCGTGATTTCCAACCACGAATCCATTTCCATAATTCGAATTAGAAATTAAGATAGTTGATTTTAACTTGTATAAGTACTTTCCACTGTTATTCCCATTTTTAAACTCATTTACTAAATTTGAAATCTTGGAATTACTTTTAAAAACATCCTTATTCATTAACAAACAGCTTTCATTTATACATCGAGATCTAACATTGGTTTAATTGGGTGATTTGAATTTTTGAAGACAAAAATCACAGCCTAGATTACCGAGTACAGAATGCATATAAAATCAGACATCTCACATACATATATATGCACATCCAGATAAATTCAAACTGAAGAATTTGATGCAAATCGATATCATCACATGTAGTTTAGTTAAAACCAGAATTTTTTTTTTTAAAAAAGTGTTTATTCACCTGTTTAATATGCTTGGATGAACCTGTTGTTTGCTTTGCTATTTATTTGAGTTGCTCTGATTTTCTTTATCTTGTGAGATGAAAGTGATATTTATCTTTGTTTTACTTAACTTGCTCTCGAATGAATGAAGAAAAAGAAGACAGGAGTGGATGTATAAATACGAAAAAGGGTAGGCTGCATTCTTCAGTAAGCTTCCTTTCACTTTTATATTTTTATTTATTTTTGGTCAGAGGTTGCTTGAACTGATTTGATTTCTCATTCTAGCTCAAGATTGGCCTGATTTAAGCTTTGTTTGCTTGAAATAACGTATTGTATGCTACAATATAATGCTTGACTCACTATGTGTTTACAAGAATTTTTGTATGAATTATATATGTATGTTATTATTATTATATACTTATATGTTTGCCTTTCCACTATTTAATTATACACTTTTTCTTTGCAATGTTTAACTTTTTATTTGATATATTTAAATATACACATGCTTAACATACATGTATAGATTTTTTTTCATAAGCATTGTTATTATAACATTTGTACACACTCACAAGTTTTGAAATCTTATTATTGCAAAGTTATACATTCATATATTTGTAAATTTATATACTTATACTTATATATTTTCGAACATCATAAAACTTGTCTATATATGTTGATGTATTTGTCGATATTTTATCTTGAATTTAAATAGTGAAGTACATTTTTTTTTTATAGGACTCATCATATTTGGGAATTCATACTCCAACATTTAATATAGTTTTTAAATCAATTTATATATTCAAACATTTAAATATCAGAAATTTATTTGTTCGACTTAATAAATCAATATCTCAAAAATAATAAAAACAGCTAATTACCCAATTAACTGCCGTCAAAAACCCGGGTCGTCACATTCCTCTCCCCTTTGAATCTTTTCGTCCACGAAAAGGAACGAAGCTAGAATTATTAAAATGCTTAAAATCAGATACATAGTGTTTAATCATTTTTAAAATACCTTAAAAATCTATATAATGTTACTAAAATAGTTTTTATAAAAATACTTTTATAACTCGATGTTTTGACAAGTCCATCCTTGTTCTCACAGAAATTCGGTCATACGTTGATCAGGCGTACGACTGAGAATCTATAAGTACTTGGTAAACCCGTTTTCAACACCCAATGAAAATACTTGGGAAATTTCTTTATTGAAAATATAGAAAAAAGTTTTTGAAAATAGAGGAAATATCTTAGGTGAGAATGCTCTGGAAATCATCATCCCCGTCCATGGTCGCAGTTACATCCTGGGTTACGTTGCCATCGCAGCAAAAATCCATGTAACTGTAGGCACTCCGCGCCCCTCGATTACGCCATAGAACCCACAACAGATCGCAGTTACATTCCAGGGTTACGTTGCCATCACAGCAAAAGTCCAAGTAACTGTAGGCATCAGCGCCCTCAATTTTCGCTGCCAAAAATGAAACTTCTCCACTCCCACATAGGTCGCAGTCTACCGATGTAAAATCAAACGTAGACCGTTGGCTCTCAGCGGCACACACGACTTTCTCTATGTTACCATAGGACGCAATCTACCGATATAAAATCAAACGTAGACTGCTGGCTCTCAGCAGCACACACGACTTTCACTATGGTCTGCAGTAGATCGCAGTGACATCGAGTTACACTATCGTCATAGCATGACCCAAATGCCTATGTAGGCATCAGCGCCCTCGACTTTCGCTACACACTACACAAAATCCTCAGGAACTAGTTTTGTCCGGACTCCTCATAGGATCAACTTTAGAATCCCTCCTTAAGGTTCAAGCAGTACCACCCTGTAGTACTCCTAAGAAGTTCATTTCAAGGGAGCGCCTTTTTCCCCAGAGCCATTTTCGAAACACTTTATACTATACACATATAGTATATTCCAAATCATACACCTAGTATGATTCTCATATAAAGCTCCTCTACACAAAATCGATTATCCCAAAATCGATAATTCTCAAACTAGGCTTTTCAAATTCCAATATTGATTTTACCCAAAAATCAAAATCTTTTCCAAATCCAAGGTTCCCAAAACCTTTTTCCAAAATCCTCATAAGATCCTTTATATATATATATATATATATATATATATATATATATCCTTGAAAAATCTTTGGATCACTTCAAACTTATATAAAACCCTTTTTATACTTCAAATACTTTCAAAAACCATTTTCTTCTGGCTATAGATTCAACAAGGGGAGTTTTATCTTATATAACAAAGTATATAACTTTTTTTATTCTAAATCAAATATTCAAATTTGATTACTCTTTTTTTAAAGTTATTTCCATCTTACTTATCATCATAAAAATATCCAAATTTTACTTTTATCCATTGTATATTTCACAAAATGTACTTTCATTTCAAAAGAAATCATTTCATTCAAATCCGTATGATATACACTTATCATCCATACGCTATACCAATCTGATCGCTCACTCGATCACACAATTTTACTTCCGAACTAGTATCATCCACCCAACTTCCAAGTGCGGACTCAGATCTGGCTTCTTGATCAAAAACCGTCATTCTCTTTGCATAGCCATAACTATGATAGAGAATATTCAAAACTAATCAACATCCATATCCAGATTCGCCGCCAAAAATCGAGTGAAAAATCCCAACTCGGATCGATATAACTATCTCGAAATTCTGTGCTCGAATCTGGATCAAATCACTATGCGAATTGAATAATATACGTACATATTACATATTTAACTTCATTGATTATTAGCCAAATCAATTTCCTTTCTATTCATCCTCACTTTGATTTTATTCACTTATTCACATTTGCCTTAATCCCCATTTGGATTATCACTTCAATCTTTATCTCAGTTGGGTATTTAATCAATAACAGTTTGAACTCCGACCAGTTTATATTTAGAAAATAGCCTGAAAATTTTAAAAATAGACAAGTAGTTGAAAATAATTAGTAGTTTGTAAAATAGCTATAAATAGTTAAGTAGTTGTAAAATAGTTGAAAAATAGCAAAATAATTGCAAAATAGTGGTAAAATAGTAACTAGTTATAAAATTGTTGGAAAAAATAATAATAAGTTCATAAAATAGTTGTAAAATAGTTAAACAATTCCAACAGTAGTTGTTAAATAAATATAAGATAGTCTTGGAATTTGAAAAGAAAAGTTGTATAGTAAATAGTTAGGAAGGTAGATTTAAAACGGTTTATATCAAAATGATTTATTTAAAAATAGTCCAGAGCCAAACTGTTCAATTTCCCATCAGTTCAATTTAAATTTCCACTTCCATTTAAATTGACTCAATTCTAATTTGAATAATTTCAATTTCCCTTGAACTTGATTTATTCCCAATTCAAGTTGAATTAATCCTCAATTTCTTTCTAAATTCAAATCAAATTCCATTTTGAATTTTAAACCTATTCAACTTTAATTACAATTCCAAATTATTCAAATCAATTTGGACTAATTTCAAATTGAACCCACTTCAAATTCAAATCATTTCAATTTCTATGAATTAGTCCCAATTCCCATTTGAATTTGAACTCATTCAATCTTCGATTTTGTTTCAAATTAATCCAATTCAAATTTTCCATTTGAATTTTGGACTTATCCATCTTCAACTCTAATTAATTCAAACTAAATTCAATTCAAATTTCAAATTTAAACCATCCCAAATTATATAAATTCGAGTTAAATTTTTAAATGTTGATTTAACCCCTTAAATCAAATTAACCTTTATGTTTAAATCAATAATCCAAATCTTTAAAAAAATTAATTCTGAGTCCAATTCTCAAAATTCCATTTTAAATTATCTTTACTTAACCTTTTTCAAAGTTCTAATAAGAGTTCAAAACAATTTTATCTTAAAAATTTAATTTATCACTCAATTTTATCTTCCAGTTTGAAACTACTTCCATAAAAAAATTTAATTTACAAATGTAAGTATTCAAATTTTCAGTTCAAAGTAATTCCTTATCCTTAATTTCAAATTAAAGTTTAATTTTCCTTTTATATCAATAATGGATATATTACCATTTCTCATTCATTTAAACAAATCCGATCCACAATTTAAAGATTTTTAATAATAATAATAGGATGGTATCATCCAAAACATCCATCCATTTTCAATTTTCAGATCTCAAGCCCATTTTGAGATCACACAAACCCCCAATTCAAATTAACCATTTAACTTTCCAAATTAAATCCCAATTTCATCTTAAAGTTTCCAAATTTAGGTTACTTGTTAACTTATATAACTTTCCCAAAGTCAAATTCATTTGCTTAATCCAACCGACCTTACCCAATTTGAATTCTCATTTCTAATTTTAAACTTCACAATAATAATCTTATAAGTTCAAAACTTTTCACCTTGGGTGTCACATCTCATTCCAAATTTAAAAATCAACATTTAGAGTTTATTCAAACTATTTTTGATATTATTTATATTCCTTATATATACATATTATTTCCTTTACACACTAAGTCATCCTTAAATTTTAAACCGCCTTTGGTTTTTAATTCAAAACAAACTTCTCTTAACATTTTGAAACAATTCAAATGTTTCTAGATTTAGGTTTTAAAATTCCACAATTTAAATCCCACTTCTATTTAGAAGTTATACTTACCTAAATGTTTACTTCCTTAAACATTTTTTTTTCGCTAAATCATTAACAATCATTTCATTATTTTAGGAAAATAACCAATGTTATTACAACTGGAAACCAATTTATTATTATCTTTATTCTGAAACTCTTTCCCAAATTCAAGATTTTAATTTCAGTTTGAATCCTTTTCAAACTTATCTTTGTTTAATTCCAATTATTTAACTACCAATTACCTTAACATTAGAAAGAAATATTGCTTTATACATATCAAAATATATTCTTATATAAAATCATTTAAAATCTTTATATAAGAAAATAACAAATACGCTCTCATATATATATATATATATATATATATATATATATATATATATAATCAACTCATCCTAGGGTACCACTGACCCTATCCTTAATGAGTAATCCTACTAGAGCCAAGGTTGTCGCTTAACCTTCTGCTCTGATACCAATTGTAACGACCTGTAATTTTCGAACCCGAAAATTACAGATAGTTAGAAGAAGAAACAGAAAACACAACACAAATTCTCACATTCGCCGTGGATCAAAATATAATATCAACAAATAATAGTTTACAAAAGAATTCTATATCTGTCAATTACATTTTAATACATCAGAGTTACACATATACTCAATCACTGGACATATACAAATCAACATGTTTCAAATAAACAGAAATATATCACTACGGAAATACTCCATACGTTCCTGCCATCCAGCTCGCCTACTAAGCTCCAAAACGTCCTTACCTGAAATCTGTAATACTCGGTCTGACCCGAGCATTACATCAAAGTAACACCCCAGTCAGGCTGGAAACCAGCGTGAGTAAACCCATCTAACATGGAATACAACAGCATAAACTATTTAAAATCCCGGGTAACTCGTACTTCACTATAAGTTCACAACTTGTTATAGTCCACACTTATTTTCACAAATCGATCCCTAAGTACCCTTACTTAGTTTAAATGGTCCAGTTGTTTAAAATTTATTCCATTCTAGCCTATTTGATGTATGTATCAAATCTATAAAGAATTATTGAAAATTTTAAATTGAAGTGGGTTTCGGGTTTTCACTGATACCCGACCCCGGTCTCTTCGAACCCAATGTCATCTTAATTCCAGTTTAAATGGATATAAAATAATTTTTTTTATACAGGTTATCATAGTCACACAACAATCGATTATCAATAGACAACTCACAATATCACAGTTCAACACACCATAGCATATTACAAACATTACAAGCTATCAGGCTAGATAGAAACTTA
Source organism: Allium cepa (assembly GCA_030765085.1). Classification (NCBI taxonomy): domain Eukaryota; kingdom Viridiplantae; phylum Streptophyta; class Magnoliopsida; order Asparagales; family Amaryllidaceae; genus Allium; species Allium cepa. Next base: position 354,425,940 of record CM060937.1, on the reverse strand, counting down.
GTCATTCAATAACATTCGAACATCCATAACAAGTTAAATCGGGTGATCAATCTCAACTTAATTTCCAACTTTAATTGCTTAGATTACCTTTAATCCTGCTTACTTAACGCTAATCAATCATAAATCAATTAATTAACCGCTTTTAATTATTCTTCTTAATTAATCATCCTTGATTAATTGTTCTTTAATTACCTTAAGTAATTATCCTTAAATTAATTAAACTAATTTATTATCCTTTAACCATTACATTAATTAACCTTTAATTGCTCTTATTATTAATTAATGATCCTTAATTAAATTCATTAATTAACCAACTTATAATCACTTACATTAACTAACCTTTTAATTAATTTCACTAATTACACTAAATAATTTAATCCTTAATTGCTTCCATTAAGTGATTAACCTTTATTTCTTTTATTACTTAACCTCAAATTTCTTCCGTTAACTAATCTCTAATTAATTTAACTTCTAATCTCTTTCATTAAGATCTTATTAATTCAAATGCTAGAAATCATTTTATACAAAAATGATTATTGATTTATTTAGTCTGATTCCACATACCTTAATTGCTTCTTAATTACATCATTAAGTTTCATTTTTTTAAAACCTTTAGGAACCAACTACATTATTAGCCTAGTATAATTACCTTTAATAAAACAATTTTTAAACATTTGACTTTAAAATTTAACTTGAAACTGGTTCAAAGCTTGTTAAATAAATTTATTTAACATACTTAGTTTATCTTCCCTTGAAACTTATTCATCTTCCTTGCTTATTTTTAAAAATTTAAACTTGCTTAACCTTTTGCTTTAAACTTGCAATAATTTATAACCTTTCAAACCGGGTTAAAATTCAAAACCTAGAACAAGAAACGAGCCGAGACAAAACTCGAGCAATTCCTCTCCTATACTCGAGTATAAACCAAGTAAATCTTCCTCATTCCCAAAGCCTATCAACCCCACCATAAAGTTCATGACGTGCACGATGCACGGCGTCCCGACCACCTCTGGCCAACTTCCCGACCATCAACAAACCGATGTTGACCTCGCCGACCCATTCGACTTCCTACTTCGACGAATATGCCAGCACAACAAAATCGAGCTATTTGATTCACTGGAACCCAAACCAAAACAACTACAACCCATCGCCGACGACGATCTAGACCACCGGAACCCTTGCCACTACGACCAGAGCCACGTCACGAAATCCAGTGACGATCCCCCTTTGACCCATCCAACTCGATGCACCTACGACGTCGAGATCACCCCGACAACCATCTTCACAAAATCATCACAAAAAACCCTACATCGCCCTTCTTAGGTGTAATGATCCTATCTCGACCTTCGAAAATCGACACCCGTACTTCACTTGTACTCGAATGCCGCAGATTCAAACGTCGAATCTAGATCGCCGGAGCTTATAACACATTAAGTATAATAACACAGCGGAAGAAAAGAATGAATATCATATGCAACTCCAATGATACAATATCCAAATATACAACAATGATCAATATCAGAGATACAATGAAATGATACAGTGGAAACACCAATGAACTAGCAGCGGAAACAACTAGAACTTGAAACTCCAGAAGAAACACCAATATCAGCAATCTCCATAGATAGCTCGAATCACCATCAAGTTGTATCGAGCTAAGCAAGGTCAGTCGTCCTAACCAAAGACTTCAATATCTAAAGTCTTCAAAGAATTCCAAAGAGAAAGATGAAAGCTATTGAATCGATATCTACTATCTGAAAAACCCAACTCTAGACTGCCCGTGTGGAAAATTGTGGGCACCTAGAGTTTAGGAAGGGAACAATAGACTCCGGGTCATTCATGGGACTGGTATGAGCAAAAAAACAGTTTATCTAAAAAAACAACAAAAGATTTTAAAATATTGAAATCCACAATGCTTTTTGGAAAATGAAACTGTCATAAGGCCTCCCGCCACACACACAATGCAAGCACACACTTGGGGGAGATTTCTCCTTATGACAGTCAAAAATGCTTGATACGCGAAAACCATTTGATATTATTATTAGTGCATAGTGCAGAAAACATTTCGAAAGTATAATATCAATCTTAGCCAGCATATCACATTTCGTCGTATGCCTACTATAGCTACCATTTAAGAATGGCAGGTTATACAACTGAAATCGCAAAGGGCACGTATTGGATGATTGGGTTTCCGGTCAGGCTAAGGAACTTCCTTACCGAAATGGGTACGCCTCTGGAAGGATACCTCGAGAACCCAACCGGATCTCTGCTAACAAGGCCGACGCTACCTCACGCTTTAACCAAGCTATAACATAGGTAACTAACACACAAGTATGCCACCCTCGGTCGTTACCGACCTTTATCCGAGGCGCCTCTCAACCAACAACCACAAATCAATAAGTTTTTAGCAACCACATAGGTTAAATATCTGGGATCCATACCATGATATTACCTTTTATCCAGAAGGAAATGGACATACCCTAGGGGCACGACCCCTAAAAACCCTGCCGCAACATTCCTGTTTCGACCATTACCGGGTTATGAAGCTCAACGAAGTCTCGTCCACAAAGCTACACTTTTTCACAAAGCCATGCTCCGATCAACAAATGATCAACAGCACTTCATGTGCCACATTACCAAATTGAGAATGTATCACTAGTAACCATCAACTACATAACCTCTGAGCTCGTACGTCTCAGAGAAGGTTGTTAAGCTAAGAGAATAAATCTCTGCCACCAAACAGAAATGTATTTGATAGAAACCATCTTTACATCTCAAAGTGTAACGTCGGACACATATCCATATAAGTCTGTTCCAGGTTCAAACAGAACCGAAAGCACTTCACAAAGTTGCCCTTGCAAATCCGGATAATCCCTAATCACATCCAGGCTCCCCATCACAAAGGTTGCTCAAATCTCTATACCGAGGGCCATTCGGTGCAGAGACATTCGACGGGCTATCCTTTCGCCTTCGAAAATATCCGGTCTTCACCACCGATCTTCAATTGCTATCCATAACGTCGTATCACTATTCAGAATGGGTTATATGACACAAAGTCCTCTCCCGGCTAAACTGAATAGTGAGTGCAATATTTAAAAACATATGGGTATGGGATCTCAGTTAAGTCACAACTTATTATCCAAAACTTTTCTTTCAAATGGTTAAACAAATTACCATTTACAAATCTTTTTGAACAAAAGATTCACTTCACAAAGTTCTCAAAGTTTACCAATCTTTCACAAAGATTCATTAATATCTTTCCAATTCAAATCTTTTATACAAAAGATACGCTTTTCAAATCCCTTTTCAATTTGAAAACAAACTTCACCAATCTTTAACAAAGATCCATTCATAGCCTTTTTCAAAAAAAAATTCCTTTCAAATTGGATTAACTCATCCAATCTTTAAATCAAAGATTTAATACATAGCTTTCAAAATCATTTCCACAAAACAATTCCATTCCAAATCTTTTGTATAAAAGATACACCATTTAAAATGCTCTTCAATTTCAAATCAAGGTTTGACTATGTTTCACAAAGATTAGTTAACAGTTTTCAAAACAATTTCAATTCGATTTGAAATCTTTCAACACAAAATTGGAAACCCTTTCCTTATATGAAAGCTATTATTAATTGAAAACAAATAGTTTTCATCTTGGAAAAATCTGATTAGATTTGCACAAGCTAAAGCCTTTCAAGTATAAAACTTGGGTTAAATTCAGACTTCCAAAGTAATTCCCTTGAAATACTTTAAAGATGATCCATATATATTATATAAAATTTGCAAAAACCTTTCAAACCAAATTTCCAAACATATTCATGTCAATTTCCAAACATATACTTATGGAACTCAATTCCAAATCTTTAATTTAAATTTAAAACAAATCATTTAAATTCCAAAACTTTAACAAGTTGTTCAAAAATAATTTCATCTTTAAAACTACTTTTCAAAAGCTCTTCAGATTTAAGCCAATTCCATTTCCAAAACCATTTAGATTTAAAACTCAAACTTTTAAAACTATTTCAAAAATATCTATGACTTTACCTACTTCCTCGTGAAATCCATCTTTGTGCATGTATAGTGTAGTCCAGGGGTTTTACACAATAGTGCAATAACATCAATCATTACAGATTCAATCATATCAATATCGATAAGTGGTATAATCTATAAAGCTTATCTTCATTCATAGATTCACAGATAGTAAATTTATCAATTACAAAGATTCACCATTACAATTCGATGTGGGTTTCGGATAACTAACTGGAATCCGACTCCCTGTCGCATCGAAATTCAAATGTCGTTTTACGGCCTAAGGGGTTTTCATATTCACACAGTAGTATATTCATCACAGATATCACAGCTCAGCACAAAGCAATTCATATCACATAGCATCACAATCACATAACAGAGATAACAATCCAATACACAGCATTCAATAACAATCAAACATCTTCAATTAAGATGAATAAATCGTGTGGTTTAAATTAATTAACCAAATAATTACTTTCATTAATTATCTTTAATCAATTATTAATTATCATTAATTACTATTGATTAAGTCTTAATCACCTTCATTAATTAATCATTTCTTAATTAATTATCTTAATTAATTTATCTTTAATTGTTAATTAATTAACTCTTAATTACTTTTATTAATTAATCACTTCTTAATTAATTAGTTATTAATTAATTAGTTATTAATTACAAATTAATTTACCTTAATTACTTATTAAATTAATCCTCAGTATTAAGTAATTAATTAAGTAATTATCTTTTAAGCAATTATATTAACAAACCATTAATTATTTGATAAACTAAAAAGATAAATCTTTTTATCTTTATTAATCACTTTTGTTTATCTTTTAACCTTATTTAATAAATCATCCTTATCACATTAATTACTTTAAAAGGTTAAGATAACATTTAACTTAATTATCCTTTTTAATTACATTATTCATTTAATATAAATACTTAAAAATGTAACAAGTTGAATAAATAAAAACTTAATTACTTTGAAAATCTCTTATTTGAATCCTTAATTAATCCGAGCTTTAATAAAACCATCATTCGAAAACATGTTTTAAAAATGTTTAAAAGTTTGAGAATTTTTCAAAACGAAAACTGTTTTGCATATATGCTCAAGACCTGCTTCGAGTCTTCCCCGAACAGATGGCAGAATGCTTCGCGCCTTCCCCGAGTAACTCACTCGAGCCACTGTTAAACTTGCACGAATGAACTCGGCAACTCACCCGAGCCACGATCCCATTTACCCGAGACCCAAACTGCTTCTTCTTCCTTCAACAATCACATATACACGATGATACTAGTGCAATATGCACAGACGATCGGAGCGCCTCCGATCAACACTACAACCTCCCACAAGTCACCCATGATCATCTTAAACCAACTAACAACCCAGATCGATGATTCGATCGAGAAAAAAAAATCGAGCTGTTCAACTTAAACCAGGAAACAACATCTGATCAACAACCCCTTCACCCCGATGCTACCGACCATGAGCGATCACGCAACCCTGACCAAAACTTCGTCACACACCTACGCATCTAACCCCCCCCCCCCCGGTCCGGTGCGACTCGATGCAACAGTGACGACGAATTGTCGTGCTTCCCCCTTCGAACAAAATTGGAACATGAACCCTAGTACATCGAAATCATGCCGCATCGATCATCAGGAATTTTTTTGCTATTTTTCCCCCAATCTACAACACCCAAGCCTCCATCACCATTAATCACGATTCAACATCCTTCGACGTTCGCCAGAACTTGACCATTTTATGTTTCCGTTCAAACCAAAAAATCCCCTTTCAATTCAAAACTTAAAATCACAAATTTATTTTTAAAATTCATCATTTTCAGATACAAACCTAGTCATGAAGTTAAAAATTAAAATTAAAATCTTTTACTTTTTGACTTTAATTTACTTTAACCGAAATTTCTTATTTTTGATAAAATCCCTTAATATAAACACTTGAGTTTATTTTTAAAAATAATAATAAAGTCGTATGATCATTGTCGATTTGTAAATCAAAGTCTGAAATTGAGGGAATAAAATGCAGTTTGAATTTTTCTTAGTGAACTTAAGTCCAAGCTTCCACAGAGTATAACACATGTATGTATATACATACATTCAGACATGCAAACACATAGGACAATAAAACATTTTGCACAACAACTCAAAGCATTCATCACAACATCAATTCATAGATTTAAGGTTCTGTAATAAAGGTTTGCTCACCTGTATATCTGCCAACAGAGAAGCGGAAAGGAAGTCTGGAAGCTTGAATTTAAAAACAATTGGAAACTTAAAATTTGTCTTGAACTTTGATTTTGTTTAGCTTGCCTGAAGCTTTAAACTCAAGTTGAAATTTTCTTTTATTTTGTATTTTGATTTCCAGTCTGAAATTGCATTTGCTTCCAGGATGAACTGCTTCCAGATTGATTTTGCATTGATTCCTTGTTTCCAGATTTTGATTTTATTCCTTTGAGTTGCCTAAAGTTCGGTTTTAATATTGAGATGGTTCAGTTTTAGTTTCCTTTGATCTTTGCATTGATCTGGTTGCACTGATCTGATTTTGATTTTTGTTTTAAACTGCTTTGTTGTTTTGATTTTCATTTATCATTTGTTTTTATTTTCTAGATTTTTAGAGGCAAGAAAGAAAACTGAGAAGAGAGTATAGATGTATACATACATAGCTTGAATTCTCTTATTATTTTAAAAATGAAAATAGATACCTTTGACACTTGTCTTTATGCAAGCTAATTTAATTACGAATGTTTTAAATGCATTTTAAATAGATTACACTTGTAAAATTTTGTATATTTATGTTTATATCCTTGTCTTGAATTTATTTATAAATTTATGTTTAGCCCTTTGCTTTATTTTAATTTATGAAATAATTTTTATGTTTTTACTTATTAATTATGAATTATATCTTCATATGTTTATATTTTAGTTTTAAATCCTTACATTATCATAATTATGTGATATGTTTATCTATTTTGTTTCCTTACGTTCTATTTTGTACTTATACAATTTAAACAAATGATTTGAAAAATTATTCATTACAAATAAACAATTATATATATCCATATGTATTAGTCCTTTGGAAATATAAAATTAATAAATCCAATTTTATTTCTAAAATATTTATTCTTGAATTCAAAATCAAATTTATTTTCAATACATTTATATTTAGACTTCGAATCAAATTTCAAATGATAACCCATTTATATAAATAAATAAACATACATCTAATTAAATTTGGAAAAATCCAAATTAACTCTCCATTTTATCCAAAATTTTATATTAATTGCTAAATTTGATTTTACTCAAAACCGGGATCGTTACAAATTCCACTCCTTAAGAAAATTTCGTCCTCGAAATTTGAAAGTAGAGTACAATCCCTAACTTTTTAGTTTATGCAATCAATGCATACATATCAACCGTAGCAACCAAAGCAAACAATTCATCCAAACAAACAATTATGGCCCATCTGGAGTTTGTGTCCCATGCAAATATATCAAAGCTTCTTCCTGGAGCTGCCGGGAACCATCAAAGAATTGAGTAGAGATGATGAAAAAAAGAGATTGATAGGAAAAGATTGTTTTCGTTGTTGTTACAGGGCATTGACCATATTAAGTGGTACTTCCCTGTCCCCTATTTCGTCCTCTTTTTGCACTCATACTCACTATCAGTGGATAGTAAGAGAATTTACTGAGGCATACAGACGAATATCTTAGTGATATACTCTTTCTAGGGTATACTTCACCCTATCTCTAATGAGTTACTTAATGTGTTATACTCCTGAGCTAAAGTTTCAACCTTCAGCTCTGATACCATTGTAACGATTCTGACTCGACCTTCGAAAATCGACACCCGTACTTCACTTGTACTCGAATGCCACAGATTCAAACATCGAATCTGGCTCGCCGGAGCTTATAACACATTAAGTATAACAAAACAGCGGAAGAAAAGAATGAATATTATATACAACTCCAATGATACAATATCCAAATATACTACAATGATCAATATCAATGATACAATGAAATGCTACAGTGGAAACACCAATGAACTAGCAGCGAAAACAACTAGAACTTGAAATTCCTGAAGAAACACCAATATCAGCAATCTCCATAGATAGCTCGAACCACCATCGAGTTGTATCAAGCTAAGCAAGGTAAGTCGTCCTAACCAAAGACTTCAATAACCAAAGTCTTCAAAGAATTCCAAAGGGAAAGATGAAAGCTATTGAATCGATATCTACTATCTGAAAATCTCAACTCTAGACTGCCCGTGTGGAAAATTATGGGCATCCGGAGTTTAGGAAGGGAACAATAAACTCCGGGTCAGTCATGGGACTGGTATGAGAAAAAAAAAACCGTTTATTTTAAAAGAACAACAAAAGATTTTAAAATATTGAAATCCACAATGCTTTTTGGAAAATAAAACTGCCATAAGGCCTCCCGCCACACGCACAATGCAAGCGCACACTTGGGGGAGATTTCTCCTTATGACAGACAAATATGCTTGATACACGAAAACTATTTTGATATTATTATTAGTGCATAGTGCAGAAAACATTTCGAAAGTATAATATCAATCTTAGCCAGCATAACACATTTCGTCGTATGCCTACTATAGCTACCATTTAAGAATGGCAGGTTATACAATTGAAATCGTAAAGGGCGTGTATTGGATGATTGGGTTTCCAACAAATGGTCAGGCTAAGGAACTTCCTTACAGAAATGGGTACGCCTCTGGAAGGACGCCTCGAGAACCTAACCGGATCTCTGCTAACAAGATCGACGCTACCTCACGCTTTAACCAAGCTATAAAATAGGTAACTAACACACAAGTATGCCACCCCCGGTCGTTACCGACCTTTATCCGAGGTGCCTCTCAACCAACAACCACAAAGCAATAAGTTTGTAGCAACCACATAGGTGAAATATCTGGGCTCCATACCATGATATCACCTTTTATCCAGAAGGAAATGGACATACCCTAGGGGCGCGACCCCTGAAAACCTTGCCACAACATTCCTGTTTCAACCATTACTGGGTTGTGAGGCTTGACGAAGTCTCGTCCACAAAGCTACATTTTTTTCACAAAGCTATGCTCCGATCAACAAATGATCAGCAGCACTTAGTGTGCCACATTACCAAATTGGGAATGTATCACTAGTAACCATCAACTACATAACCTCTGAGTTCGTACGTCTCAAAGAAGGGTGTTAAGCTAAGAGAATAAATCTCCGCCACCAAACAGAAATGTCTTCTGTAACGAGACGGATTTTGCCCCTCGAAAATCGACATCCATACTTTACATCATACTCGAATGCCGTAGATTCGACCGTTCAAATCCGATTCGCCGGAGCTTATAACAACATTAAGTAAACAACACAACGGAATAAAAGAATAATACATTGATATACAGCTTTGATACAATATCTGATGCAACAGATGATTCAATAGATATCAATATACATCAGAGATATGATACAATAAATAGCAGCGGAAAAGAAAATAGATGACATCTAGCAGCAGAACAATATAACTCAAAGATAGTCTTCAAAAGAGAACTCCGAGAACTGCAACTCCATTTCCAAGAACCAATCCAGCAATAGCTCGAACTCCCAATAACGATCCACCAAGCTAGGCAAGACTGGTGTGGTCCAAAGACTGAACTAACTCTGGATAATCTACTAAACCTGACTATCTGAAAAACCCAAACTCTAGACTGCTCGTGTAGAAAATAATGAGCACCCAGAGTTTAGGAAAGAAACAATAAACTCCGGATCAGTCGTGGGACTGGTGTGAGCAACAAACAGTTATCTTTAAAAACATTCAACAAAAGATTTTCAAAGTCAATTCGCAATGCTTTTTAAAAATGTGACTACCATAAGGCCTCCCGCACACACACACAATGCAAACGCAGAATCGGAGGAGATTTCTCCTTATGATAGTCAAAGATGCTTGATACGCATTAAAAAGAAACATTTGATATTATTACTAGTGCATAGTGTAGTAAAAATCATTTCAAAAGTAAAGATATAAATCTTAGCCAACATACGACCATTATCGTATGCCTATTATAGCTACCTTGTTCAATAGCAGGTTACCGCCACATTCCATGGCAGGTTCTACAACTAAAACCGTACAAGTCTCGTATTGTTTCTTTGGATTTCCAACAAATGGTCAGGCCAAGGAACTTCCCATTGCCACATGAGAACGCCTCTGGAAGGACGTCCCCGAGAACCAAACCGGATCTCTGCCAACACAAGGCCGGGTTACCCTTAACTGGGTAACTACTGACACGAGTATGCCATCCCCCGGTCCTTTGGGACCTTTAACCGAGCGCTCGTCACCAACATCACACAATCATAAATAAAGTGTTTCAACATGAGTAAGTATCTGGGCTCCATACCATGATACCACCCTTTTCCAGAAGGAAATGCACATACCCTAAAGGGAGCTACCCCTCATAACCTTACTGCATCTTTCCTCTTTTGACTATTTCGGGGTGTGAGGCTCGACGAAGTCTCGTCCACAAAGCCACGCTTTATACAAAAGCTGTGCTTTGGGTCAACAAATGATCATAGAAATGATCACAAAGATAAACCATCAAACAAATGATCCTATCACAAATGATCAACACAATGATCATTTCACAGCAACACTCAGCATGTCACATTACCAAATTGGGAATATATCGCTGATAACTATCAACTACATAACCTCTGAGCTCGTACGTCTCAGTGAAGGGTGTTAAGCTAAGAGAATAAATTCTCCGCCACCAACAGAAATGTATTTGAAAGAAATCTGCTTTATATCTCAATTTGTAATGTCTAACATACTATCCATACAAGTCTGTTCCGGGATTGAACAGAACCGAAGGCACTTACAAAGAAGTCCTTGCAATCCGAATATTCACTAATCACGACCAGACTTCCCATCACATATGGAGTCTCTATACCGGGGCCCAGTCGATGCAAAGACATTCGACGAGTTGTCCTTTCGCTTTCAAAAATATCCGGTCTTCAACACCGGTCTTCAAATGCTATCCATAACGACATATCTCATATTCGGAATGGGATATATGACATAAAGGTCCTCTCCCGGCTAAACCGAATAGTGAGCGCAGTATTTTAAAAACATATGGATATTGGGATTTCAATTAAGTCACAACTTAAAACCCAAAACTTTTCTTCAAATGGTTTAAACCAATTACCATTTCAAATCTTTATATTACAAAAAAGATTTATTTCACAAAGATCAATTTATAGACTTTAAAACAATTTCCATTCCAATTGGATTAACTCATTAAACCTTTAAATCAAAGATTTAACTCATAGCTTTCAAAATTCGATTAACTTGTTGAATCTTTAAATTAAAGATTCAACTTTTAGCTTTTAACAATCATTTCCAAAGATTCATTCATAGCCTTTCAAATACAATTTCAATTCAAGTTGGATTAACTCATTAAATCTTTAAATCAAAGATTTAACTCATAGCTTTCAAAATTCGACATAAAACTTGCCTATTTTACCTTTGAAAACATAATTTATATTTCTTAAAATCTTATTTTAAATCTTGTTTAAAATTTGAAATCTGGTAACAAGTTAAACAAACCCGAGCCTATTTTAAAACTCTTTTTTTCTTCTTCTTTTGTTTAACTTTAATTGTTCAAACTAGGCAACAGGAAGCACACTCGCGAACGCGAGTTCCTCCCCGAAGCCAAGCACCATCTCCCCCGAGTATTTTCACAAATTCTTCGAGACGAACTCGAGCGTTCTTCTCCAACCCTGTAGAATTAACAGGCACAACTATGTCGCGTGCATGTGCACGTTTCACCCACGTCACTCCGATGGTCGATGAGACGTCCAGCAAGTCGCAACTGACCCCAACATCGATCTCAAGTCGAAGAATCACTCAATCAGTAGCCATCCGAAATCGAGTGAAACTCGATCGACCTGGAAACGAACTTCCTTAGAAAATTTCTCTCCACGGCAACTCTGGCCACCGAAGTCGCTGCCACCTCTACTACGTTTCCTTCAGCAACCCCCACTGCCTTTCCCGAAGTCACGTGCAGCTCGATGCACACACGTGGTCATGCCGATCGACAATTTGAGCTTCAGTAAATTAGGTAAAAAAAAGAATTCGCTACCGCCGCCACCTCCGATGTCGAGGCCACCCCCGCTTATTTTTCCTACCACCCCAGTAAGCTTCCCCATCTCCCCTAGCAACACCGGCATCTCCAGTTCATTGCGTCGCCGGGGATTGGTCAAAAATCAATTTCCGATCATCTACCGATTTCTCCTTGCATTCTCATTTAAAAATTACCATCTTCATTTTAAAAATCCTATCTTCTGTTAGAGATTCGAGATGTGTAATTAAATTTAAGTTTCATGGTACTTGAATATATCACAAATTTACATTTTCCTGTAAATAGTTTGTTTTTGAGATGTTTTGAAACTTTATTGTACTTGAAAACTTCTCCAGGCCTTAATTTAAGTATGAACAAAATTGTTTTGTTAAAACATCACAGTCTAATGAGGATTAGTCGAAGAGATTATCGAATACCCTATTGATTTTCTACTCTGAAATCCAAACAGAGAACAAGTGACACACAGGCACATATATGACAGAGTTAAAAACTTGAAAGATACTCTACTAAACATTTTTGAATCCAAATCATACATACACACATGTAATTTAACTTAAACTTGAAAACAGATTGTTTACTCACAGATAAAAGAATCAAAGAAATTTAGTTTAAAAAAAAAATTTGCTCACAGTTTGAAGAAGAAAGACAGAGATGCTTTCATACTGACACAACTTTGAAATTTGCAAGCTGGAATCTCTTCTTTCATATCTGGCTTTGTAGTTGATTTGTTGTTGTTTAGGTTTTAAGATAATATTCACTTCATATTTCTTTTTAACTTTAAATGAACGAATTTATGAGAAGAAGAGGTTGATGTATATAAAAGAAAGCCTACGGTATGGTATAGTTAGTACAGTGTGTTATAATGTAGATTTGTACAAGTGAATATAATATTTTGTATAGTAGGCATTGTTGAAGATAACTCGGCTGAAGTGATGTTGTTATGTACAATATCAAAGACATTTTGTTGCAGCCTACTACTTGTCTTCATTTGTTTATACATAGATATGGGTGATATGCTATGTTATGGTGGCTGAGATGTTTTTATTAAATGCTTTGGTACTTTATTTCCATGCTTTGCATTTCGGTTGATATAGGGAATAGAGTTGTACAGGTATATACATTGTTGTTTGTACAACATGCATGGCTGCATTAATTTCTTGAGTCTTGTTTGAATACTTGTACTTTATTTTATTACTTTGCTTTGTTTTTATAATCTTATGCCTTAATTCTTTTATTTATACTTTTGTTTCGTTTATTTTGCATATTTATTTACAACTTTGTTTCATATTTAAATGTCATTTCTTTTCTTTTCTTATGACTTACATATTAATTTTTATTTGAATCGGGGAAACTCGTTGCCATTTAAAACCAATTTTACAATTTTTAATTCAAAAATTCATTTAAATTATCAATTTAAATTCATAAAAATCCTGGGTCGTTACATGTTCGATAGAAACCAGCTTTACATCTCAAAGTGTAACGTCAGACACACATCCATACAAGTCTGTTCTGGGTTCGAACAGAACCGAAGACACTTCACAAAGAAGAACTTGCAAATCCGGATAATCCCTAATCACGTCCAGACTCCCCATCACAAAGGGTGCTCAAATCTCTATACCGGGGGCCATTCGGTGCAGAGACATTCAACGGGTTATCCTTTCGCTTTCGAAAATATCCGATCTTCACCACCGGTCTTCATTTACTATCCATAACGTCGTGTCACTATTCGGAATGGGGTTATATGACACAGAGACCTCTCTCGGCTAAATCGAATAGTGAGCGCAATATTTAAAAACATATGGATATGGGATCTCAGTTAAGTCACTACTTATTACCCAACTTTTCTTTCAAATGGTTAAACAAATTATCATTTACAAATATTTTTGAACAAAAGATTCACTTCACAAAGTTCACAAAGTTTACCAATCATCACAAAGTTTCATTAATATCTTTCCAATTCAAATCTTTTATACAAAAAATATGCTTTTTAGATCCCTTTTCAATTTGAAAACAAACTTCACCAATCTTTAACAAAGATTCATTCGTAGCCTTTTTAAAAAACAATTTTCCTTTCAAATTGGATTAACTCATCCAATCTTTAAATCAAATATTCAATTCGTAGCTTTCAAAATCATTTCCATAAAACAATTCCATTCCAAATCTTTTATACAAAAGATACACCATTTAAAATGCTCTTCAATTTCAAATCAAGGTTTGACTATCTTTCACAACGATTAGTTAACAGTTTTCAAAACTATTTCAATTCGATTTGAAATCTTTCAACACAAAATTGGAAACCCTTTCCTTATATGAAAGCTATTATTAATTGAAAACAAATAGTTTTCGCCTCGGAAAAATCCGATTAGATTTGCACAAGCTAAAGCCTTTCAAGTATAAAACTTGGGTTAAATTTAGACTTCCAAAGTAATTCTCTTGAAATACTTTAAAAATGATCCATATATATTATATAAAATTTGCAAAACCCTTCAAACCAAATTTCCAAACATATATTCCAATCAATTTCAAAACATATACTTATGGAACACAATTCCAAATCTTTAATTTAAATTTAAAACAAATCATTTAAATTCCAAAACTTTAACAAGTTGTTCAAAATAATTTCATCTTTAAAACTACTTTTCAAAAGCTCTTCTGATTTAAGCCAATTCCATTTCCAAAACTATATGGATTCAAAATTCAAACTTTTAAAACTATTTCAAAAATATCTGTGATTTAACCGATTTCCTCGTGAAATCCATCTTTGTGTGTGTATAGTGTAGTCCAGGGGTTTTACACAATAGCGCAACAACATCAATCATTACAGATTCAATCATATCAGTATCGATAAGCGGTATAATCTATAGCGCTTATCTTTATTCACAGATTCACAGATAAAGTAAATTTATCAATTACAAAGATTCACCGTTACGATTCGATGTGGGCTTCGGATAACCAACTGGAATCCGACTCCCTGTCGCATCTCAAATGCCGTTTTATGACCCAAGGGGTTTTCATATTCACACAGCAGTATATTCATCACAGATATCACAGCTCAACACAAAGCAATTCATATCACATAGCATCACAATCACATAACAAAGATATCAATCCAATACACATCATTCAATAACAATCAAACATCTTCAATTAAGATGAATAAATCGTGTGGTTTAAATTAATTAACCATATAATTACTTTCATTAATTATCTTTAATCAATGATTAATTATCATTAATTACTATTGATTAAGTCTTAATCACCTTCATTAATTAATCATTTCTTAATTAATTTATCCTTAATTATTAATTAATTAACTCTTAATTAATTTTTTTAATTAATTACTTATTAATTATTTAATTATTAATTACAAATTAATTTATCTTAATTACTTATTAAATTAATCCTTAATATTAAGTAATTACCTTTTAAGTAATTATACTAACAAACCATTAATTGTTTGATAAACTTAAAAGATAAATCTTTTTATCTTTATTGATCACTTTTGTTTATCTTTTAACCTTATTTAATAAATCATCGTTATCACATTAATTACTTTAAAAGGTTAAGACAACATTTTATCTTAATTATCCTTTTTAATTACGTTATTCATTTAATATAAATACTTAAAAATGTAACAAGTTGAATAAATAAAAACTTAATTACTTTAAAAATCTCTTATTTGAATCCTTAATTAATCCGAGCTTTAATCAAACCATCATTTGAAAACATGTTTTAAAAATGTTTAAAAGTTTGAGAATTTTTCAAAACAAAACTGTTTTGCATATATGCTCGAGACCTGCTTCGAGTCTTCCCCGAACGGATGGCGGAATGCTTCGAGTCCTCCCCGAGTAACTCACTCAAGCCACTGTTAAACTTGCACGAATGAACTCGGCAACTCATTCGAGCCACGATCCCATTTACCCGAGACCCAAACTGCTTCTTCTTCCTTCAACAATCACATATACATGATGATACTGATGCATATGCACCAACGATCGGAGCGCCTCCGATCAACACTACAACCTCCCACAAAGTCACACATGATCATCTCAAACCAATTAATAACCCAGATCGATGATTCGATCTAGAAGACAAAATCGAGCTGTTCAACTTAAACCTGGAAACAACATCTGATCAACAACCCCCCTCACCCCGATGCCACCGACCACCAGTGGTCACGCAACCCTGACCAAAACTTTATCACACACCTACGCATCTAACGCCCCGGTCCAGTGTGACTCGACGCAATGGCAACGACGAAATTG
The DNA here is from genome assembly GCA_030765085.1 of Allium cepa. Classification (NCBI taxonomy): domain Eukaryota; kingdom Viridiplantae; phylum Streptophyta; class Magnoliopsida; order Asparagales; family Amaryllidaceae; genus Allium; species Allium cepa. Next base: position 354,409,486 of record CM060937.1, on the reverse strand, counting down.
TCGTGCTTCTCCCTTCGAATAAAACTAGAACGTGAACCCTAGTTCATCGAAATCACGCCGCATTGATCATCTGGAATTTTTTTTGCTATTTTTCCCCCAATCTACAACACCCAAGCCTCCATCACCATTAATCCCGATCCAACATCCTACGACGTTCACCAGAACTTGACCATTTTATGTTTCCGTTCAAACCAAAAAATCCCCGTTCAATTCAAAACTTAAAATCACAAATTTATTTTTAAAATTCATCATTTTCAGATACAAACCGAGTCATGAAGTTAAAACTAAAAATTAAAATATTTTACTTTCTGACTTTAATTTACTTTAACTGAAATTTCATATTTTTGATAAAATCCCTTAATATAAACACTTGAGTTTATTTTTAAAAATAACAATAAAGTCTTATAATCATTTTCGATTTGTAAATCAAAGTCTGAAATTGAGTGAATAAAATGCAGTTCGAATTTTTCTTAGTGAACTTAAGTCTGAGCTTCCACAGAGTATAACACATGTATGTATATACATACATTCAGACATGCTAACACATAGGACATAAAACATTTTTCACAACAACTCAAAGCATTCATCACAAAATCAATTCATAGATTTAAGGTTCTATATTAAAGGTTTGCTCACCTGTATATTTGCCAATAGAGAAGCTGAAAGGAAGTCTGGAAGCTTGAATTTAAAAACAATTGGAAGCTTGAAATTTTCCTTGAACTTTGATTTTTTTTAGCTTGCCTGAAGCTTTAAACTCGGGTTGAAATTTTCTTTGATTTTGTATTTTGATTTCCAGTCTGAAACTTGCACTTGCTTCTAGGATGAACTGCTTCCAGATTGATTTTGCATTGATTCCTTGTTTCCAGATTTTGATTTTATTCCTTTGAGTTGCCTGAAGTTTGGTTTTAATATTGAGATGCTTCAGTTTTAATTTTCTTTGATCTTTGCATTTATCTGGTTGCACTGATCTGATTTTGATTTTTGTTTTGGACTGCTTGTTGTTTTGATTTTCATTTATCATTTTTTTTATTTTCCAGGTTTTTAGAGGCAAGAAAGAAAACCAAGAAGAGAGTATAGATGTATACATACATAGCTTGAATTCTCTTATTATTTTAAAAATGAAAATAGATAGCTTTGACACTTGTCTTTATGTAATCTTATTTAATTACAAATGTTTTAAATGCATTTTAAATAGTTTACACTTGTAAAATTTTGTATATTTATGTTTATATCCTTGTCATGAATTTATTTATAAATTTATGTTTAGCCCTTTGCTTTATTTTAATTTATTAAATAAGTTTCATGTTTTTACTTATTAATTATGAATTATATCTTCATATGTTTATATTTTAGTTTTAAATCCTTACTTTATCATAATTATGTGATATGTTTATCCATTTTGTTTCCTTGCATTCTATTTTGTACTTATACAATTTAAAACAAATGATTTCAAAAATTATTCATTACAAATAAATAATTATATATATCCATATATATTAGTCCTTTGGAAATATAAAATTAATAAATCCAATTTTGTTTCTAAAAATTCATTCTTGAATTCGAAATCAAATTTATTTTCAATACATTTATATTTGGACTTCGAATCAAATTTCAAATGATAACCCATTTATATAAATAAATAAACATACATCTAATTAAATTTGGAAAAATCCAAATTAACTCTCCATTTTATCCAAAATTTTATATTAATTACTAAATTTGATTTTACTCAAAACCGGGATCGTTACATGAGGCCACCACTGCCGATGATAAATTCCACCTGAATTTTCCTACGATCGACATCCCCTAGGCCACCTTCAACCCAAACTTCAACCTTCCTCTCACCGCCGATCAACGCCAAATCACCAAAATACCCAATTCGAACAACCTAAGAATTCACAAGAATTAACAACCTAAAAATCATGAAATGAAGATCAAAATTCATGATTTCCGGTCACGAATCCATTTCCATAATTCGAATTAGAAATTAAGATAGTTGATTTTAACATGTATAAGTATTTTCCACTGTTATTCCCATTTTTAAACTCATTTGCTAAATTTAAAATCTTGGAATTACTTTTAAAAACATCCTCATTCATTAACCAACATCTTTCATTTATACATCGAGATCTAACATTGGTTTGATTGGGTGATTTGAATTTTTGAAGACAAAAATCACAGCCTAGATCACAGAGTATAGAATGCATATAAAATCAGACATCTCACATACATATATATGCACATCCAGATAAATTCAAATTGAAGAATTTGATGCAAATCGATATCGTCACACGTAGTTTAGTTAAAACCAGATAAACTTCTTTTTTTTAAAAAATGTTTATTTACCTGTTTAATACGCTTGGATGAACCTGTTGTTTGCTCTGCTATTTATTTGAGTTGCTCTGATTTTCTTTATCTTGTGAGATGAAAGTGATATTTATCTTTGTTTTACTTAACTTGCTCTCGATTGAATGAAGAAAAAGAAGATAGGAGTGGATGAATAAATAAGAAAAGGGGTAGGCTGCGTTCTTCAGTAAGCTTCCTTTCACTTTTATATTTTAATTTATTTTTGGTCAGAGGTTGCTTGAACTGATTTGATTTCTCCTTCTGGCCTGATTTAAGCTTTGTATGCTTGAAATGAACGTATTGTATACTACAATTTAATGCTTGTCTCACTATGTGTTTACAAGAATTTTTGTATGAATTATATATGTATGTTATTTTTATTATATCTTTCCACTATTTAATTATACATTTTTCTTTGCCATGTTTAACTTTTTATTTGATATATTTAGATATACACATGCTTAACATACATGTATAGATATTTTTTTCATAAGCATTGTTATTATAACATTTGTACACACTCATAAGTTTTGAAATCTTATTATTGCGAAGTTATACATTCATATATTTGTAAATTTATATTCTTATACTTATATATTTTCGAACATCATAAAACTTGTCTATATATGTAGATGTATTTGTGGATATTTTATCTTGAATTTAAATAGTGAAGTATATAATATATTTTTTATAGGACTCATCATATCCGGGAATTCATACTCCAACATTTAATATAGTTTTTAAATCAATTTATATATTCAGACCTTTAAATATCAGAAATTTATTTGTTCATATTAAAAAATCAATATCTCAAAATTAATAAAAACAGCTAATTACCCAATTAACCGCCGTCAAAAACCCGGGTCGTCACACATAGGCTGTGAATAATCATACCCGCGTTTCCTTGCATCCAAAGAGTTAGTACATAACACTACATATGTTGCACTACCATTATTGTTATATAGGTACACTACACTAAATATAATATGGGTGTTAAGGCACCTAGCTCAGGAATACCAACATCACAGGACATCCATATATCACACAACATTCGCACCAACCATAGCAATCAAGAAACATAAGATAACACATAGGATAACCATCATCTGGATTTCTACGCCTATCACTAAGGTCTCGCGTCACTATGCATCACCATGACCATCACCAAAATCTTATATCGCGATGACTTTCACAAAGTCTCATGTCACCATGATCATTATAGATATCTTGATTCACTACGACTTTCCCAAAGTCTTTCATCACCAAGATCGTTATAGAAGCCCTCACTTCATTACGAATTTCCCAAAGTCTTGCATAACCATGACCTTCCCATGGTCTTGTATTGCTACGATTATCGCTAAATCCTCGCTTTGCCACGATGACCACTATAGTCCCTTGGATTCATGATAACTCATTCAACGACCTCCAAGGTCAGCGACACTCCATTTTCCAATTTGATTTAGTGCTCATTGTATTCGGTGCTCGTTCATAAACCTATATCATAGGTATTGCCCTCCCATGGTAGGCTAGACCGTCCTAAGGTCTAGGGTATATAGGTATGCATCCTCACAAGCCCTTGCCTTATGAAACACTCATCATAACCAGAGTTATCATTGATCTCTTCAACATCCGACTCGAATCAAAATGTCCCATGCCCCACCATATCGTTTCACATTGTCGAACATGCCTCTTCAAGCTTCCTTAGTCCCATACATGTACTTCCCACTTGAAGTACTCAATCAAATGCCTCACATAGTCAAAGTTTGAATATCTCTACCGTCTATCTCGTGTCGTACAGTCATTTCATCATAGTTCTGAAGTCATTACGTCAAAGCGTCACCCCTTCGTCTCGTTATTTATAAGCATTCTCTAGTGTGCCACAACATTGAAATTGAATGTCGAATGGTTAAACGAACATAAGCGACATGATTTCCTAAGCATCCCTTGTGCTTCCCAAAAGTTTCACCTTGATCCCATGACCTTCGACATGGTCGGTACCAACCATGGTCTTCCCAAAAATTATCAAAAGTTGAAGTCCTCAAAATTTCTCATTGTAGCAAGTTGACTCAAAGTAACATAAGGAAAAGCCAAACATAGCATCCAAAAACACCAAGCAGACGTGGTTGGTACCGACATGTAAACACCCTCGGAATTTTGCTAAGTCCAAAAAAATTTCCTCACACCTCACCTTGGCTTGACTCAAAGAAACCCTTAACTCGAAGCACGACACCTAAAAACACTAAGTAGATATGGTAGTAAAGTCTAGAAATCAAACTTCATGTCGCTCCTCGGCCCGACCCGAAGCACACACATCCTTGGTCGAAAGTTTAGCCCATCTTGACACCAATCAACCTAATGAGACCATATTTTGGCTATTAAAATTTTCCTAAGTCCAAGCTACTATGACTGACCATAATTTTTCCAGCCCGACTCAATGTCCTACCCTCAAAATCCCCAAGTTGACCATGCCGCGACTCAAAGCAACTTCCACTTATTGACCATAATTGCCATCACTGGTCATATTTTGATGACTATAATTTGAACCACCAATTCAACTCCAAACCACATGCGACTTGTTTGGGGTCTCTTAGGATTTCAAACCACATTAAATTCCAACCACATAACATTTAAAGCATCTTAATGCTACTTTTCATTGAATGATGTACCATATTCCTAATTATGCAAAACAGCTAACAAACACATCGAAACAATCCATACAACCATCACACATCATTACATATCATCCATGCAATACATATAATCAATCCAATTATAATTAAGAGCATATAATATCCTAGATATGATTTTATACAAAAGTGATAATATGATTGGCGAATTGTGTAAAATAGATAAAAGCACAATCTATCTCTTAAATACCGATTCTAAGATATTACTATTATCAGATCTATGTTTTTGAACACTTAAAATTTAACAATCATATCAAAAATCACCTTTTTACTATATAGATAAGTAAGTATAGTGACATTAGTAAAATCACTCAACTTGAAATCAAAACACACGAATCCCTAGGAAAATCTAACGTGGAACAACAACTACATGAATCCTAAAGTTCTCAAACAGTAGATCAACAATTCCCTTTTGCTACTCACCCATAAATCAATTAATTATGCTAATTTACTTGAAGAAATTATGAATCTAGGTCAGTTCTAGATTAATGGAGGTTAAAAGGTGATTTGATATAAAGAAGAAAGACTAATGATAGTTGGGAGGAGTGTTATTAACCATAATCCTGAATTGGGCTAAAGGGTTGCACTAACCACCCATGAAATACTCTCTAATAGCCTAAAACGAGTCAAAATTTAAACTGTCGTAGCTTCTAAACATTTAGTACAAAGTCCTATTATAACCACTGACGGAAATGGAAACCTCGTAACTTTTCATGGGAAATGATTTAAGATCCTAATTCGATGCTTATCAAAAGTTATAAGCCTTACAAGATTTTCAAGGTCAAATTATCCATAAAAAATTCTAAGGATGAAAATAAATCACTAGTTGACATTTTCCAAAGTTATAGAACCATACCATGCCATAAAAATTTAAAAATATTATTTTACGATCATTCGATACGTAAAATATGGGTCATTACACTCTTCCACCCTTTAGGAATTTTTCCTCTAAAACCCCATCAAACAATGTAAGGTCAAGTAATAAAGTTACCCACATGCTTAACGATCATAAGCCAAAAATAACTTCCATCATACATACGCATACAAGAAAGTAGAATCGATGCCACGCTATGTGATAACATAAATGGATGTAAACGTGATAAACCGAAAACCCTTCCATGTAAAGTGCTCCGTGTCATTGGTCCCCATGCTTTCTTTTTTTCCTTCATACTATCGTCCGCTTTCATCCAGCCGAACTTCTACTAACTTCAAAACCTTCCTCATAAGCTGACTTGGTTAACCTCGATATCATATGGTTAATCCCACACCATGTTCTTTAATGTCTCTTGTAAGATTTTCCACTTCAATGTACCACTAATCTCGGATGATGGCATTCTCATAGTACCTCATCCCTTAGTCCATCAATGTCAGGTATAAACGGTCTATCCTTTATACAAAATCAACTAACTCGGTTAAGTCCGTACTACCTTATCTTCATATGAACTACTACCATCTCTATTGAAATAGGTCAATCATCTCGCTTGCCAACATCCTTCGTTCTACCACTTACTTTGGTTAGGAATTATAACTAGTAATATTCCCCAAATCATACCTGCACTACGAACTCTACTCCTTAGTGAGCATGTTTCTCTAATACCATAGGTGCTGTCCTTAAGCACATATTGTACTTCTCCTTCACTAGAAAAAAAGATATCAATACGAAAACCAATATTAGCTTCTCAAGCTCCCGACATTCCACACCATCTCCAAGAATCATTCGACACCATACGAATACTATCAGTACTCCTTACCCAGATATTACCATGAAAACCCCCCTCCATAGGTCACTCTCTTGTGCTTCTAGTCCTCCTAGCTCTTTGAGTACCATTCTTCTCAAAGATATAACATTATCTAGTTTGATACAGAACTCATTTCTCTACGTGGCGACCATCTGACTGCCTCCAGATATTTACTCACTGTAAGAAACATTGACGAATAATCATGCGAGATCTCAAGAAAATACACCAAGCTAACCATATCTGTACCCTCCCAGATATACAGTCCTGTTCCTAGCTTTCGCTCTCTCCTGCCATGTTCATCATCCACTGCACCTTACCATTTCATCACAGCTTCGTATCCATATAGCTATTCCATCCCAGTTGATAGAAAAACCTTCGAATCCCAAACAAAGTAGTCACAAAAAAAGCATCCATGACTAGACACAAAGTCATAAGAAACCATCGCTAAGTTGGTCGAACCATCACCAAGTTTGAAACAATTAAAGGTCTATGTATTAGGTTGGGTAACCATTTTAACCTACTCATTAAGTCACTAGGTATGTGAAGGGCCTAACGTACTGATATCATGTAAAAACAAGCACATGTTTAGCATTAGTGAAAAGCATACCTTTGATAAGGATGCCCTTCCTTTTCTTCATCGTTGGTGGAGAAGTTGATGAAGAAGGAGTCACATCTAATGAATAAGCAGTCACACTCTGATATTCTTCTACAGTTTTGGCTAGTCCCTTTTTAAGTGTCCAGTCTTATTACAGATGAAGCACCTCCTCTCTTTATCCCTTGCGGCCTTGTTATCCTTGCTAAGATACCCTTCATCTTGCAATTAAAGCATTTCCGCTCTTACTTGATTTTCTTTTAGCTGACCACTTCTTGAGACTAATTCTTTCCAATGCTATTCTGTTTCCTTTTGCCTCCCCCACCTGCTTACGACTTTGACTCTTCCCTTGAAACAACTTCAACTTTTGGTTTTGGTATAAGCTCTCATGCCTCAAATCTCTTTCCATAATCTTCTCAAATGTCTCATCAATGTGGCCAATCATTCTACTAGATATTTATTTACGCCAACTATGAACTTTCTGTTCTTCTTCACTGCAGTGTCAATAAAGAAAAACAATATTTCAACAATTTGTTGAACTCAACAGCATATTTTGAAAAAGCCTTCTATCCCCGTTTCAACTTAAAAAACTTCTTAAATAATATCGAATTTTGGATTGCCAATATGAAATTATCTTTAAATCTGGTCTTAAACTACTTCTAAGTGAACTGGTCTTTATAAGTAGCAATCTTAACATCACTACCCCATCCCACGGCGCTACATTTATGTTGTCTTAAGGATAAATTCCTCTTTATTGTGTCTTCCAACTCTAGATTTTCAAAGATATGTTCATAGGTATCCAACTGATTCTTCACTTCCACAGCCGATTATGTTCCAAGGATCGTTTTTCCTCCAAGGCTAGAATAGTCCTTGTTTAACTTAGAAAAATTGGCTCTGGGCGCTTGCACTACAGCACCACTAATAATAGCAATTTGAGCAAGACCTTCGGTATTCTATAGCATCTTCCTCATCATCTCTATGAAAATGGCCTGCATATCAGCGTTAGCTGCCTCTGAGACAGCTCCGTCTTCTTCTACCCCCGAAAAGAATTTCTAGGAGTGTTCCTTATATGCTAGCTCATTCCTAAACTTTACAATAAGAACGGTCAGTCTACTCATAAAGGAATCTACGATGCTTAGGTATGCAATGCGACTTATAGACTGTATATACTACTACTAATATATAGTTTTAAAACCAAAATATATAACATGTATGCTCTCTCATATATCGCTCAACCCATTCTCAGGTGTTCCACTTACCTTATCTCTAATGGATATAAGCACCAATTTAGGTCGATCGCTTAAGCTAGGATTTGATACCACATGTGAAACTACATTACACCTTTGATACCCAATATACCAGTGAAGTGTGCTATGGTGGTGCCTTCCCAATGTAAGATGATTGACAAAGGTATGGTAACTACAAAAATCATAGAATCTCCGTATATCTCACAATGCATCAAAAAAAACATATAATATCAAGAAAGATATAAAACATGCAAGATATATTATAATTAAATGAACCAGACAAGGTATCAGAGTACAAGGTTCAAGGTAGCCACAAAAGCAAACAGAGTAGAGTTTATATATTATTAAAATAAACTCAAAGGAAATTTTTCTCTAAATAAAGTAAAGCACCACAATGGTGCACAACAGAATAAGCAATAAACTCTAAAAACAAATATATAATAGCATCAGCTCCTACTCATCCCTTAGGTATCTTTATGAGCTAACCTTGTACCTACTATCTAGTCTACTCATTTAAAAGTACCCGATATAATAAGAAGAAAATCACAAAACCTCGAGTCAGACAACAGTATGGTGTGAACAATAAACAATCTCAAAGTACTATGAAAACCAAATAGTATAAGACCAAGGGTATGCATAATCATATCTAACCTATCCCTCCATCCAAAGAGTTTGCACATAACACTACATATTCTAGATTATCATTATTGTCACGGTCTACTACATTAAGTATAATATGGGTGACAGGGAACCTATCTCAGGAATACCAACATCATAGAGCATCCATATATCATATGACATTCACATCAATCATAACAATCAAGAAACATAAGGTAACACACAACAACAACGGTCATCTAGATCACTATGTCTATCACCAAGATCTTACCTCACCATGCATAGCAATGACCATCGCTAAAATCTGGTATCTCAATGGTTTTCCCAAAGTCTCATATCATCACAATCAATACAGAAGACCCACTTCACTGTGACTTTCATAAAGTCTTGCATCACCATGACCTTCCCAAAGCCTTACATCGCCACGATTATCTTTGAAGCCCCACTTTGCCATAACCACCACAAGGGTCTCTTAGATACATGATAACAATCTCCTAGGCCGATACGCCCTATGTCGTAATTAGATTCAGTGCTCATGCACATACCTATCTCATAGCAACTGCCCTTCTTTAGTAAGCTAGACCTTCTTAAGGTTTATGGTACATAGGTAAGCATCCTCATATACCCGTGCCCCATGAACACTCATCACATCCAGAGTTATCAATTATCCCTTCAGCATGCGACTCGATTCGAAACATCCCATACCTCACCATATTGCTTTATCTTATTGAATGTGCCTCTTTGAACTACCCTAGTCCTATACATGTACTTCCCACTTGAAGTACTCAATCAAACACCTCACATCATCAAAGTTTGGAATATCTCACATGTTTATCTCATGTAATAGACCTACACCATGTCGTAGAGTCATCTTGTCATTATTTTGAAGTATCAAGTCGAAGCATCAACCCTTCGCCTCTCAGTTTATGATCATTCTTCAGTGTGCCACAAAGTCAAAATCAAACCTGAATGGACAAAAGAATACACATGACATGATTATCCAAGCATCGCTTGTGCACTCTAAAAATTTCACCTCAATCCAATGACCTTTGATATGGTTTACACCGACCATATATGGTCGTCGACGACCATGTGGGTTAACCTAAAAATAGCCAAAAGTTAAAGTCGCAAAAATTCATCGTAGCATGTTAGCCAAAAGTAACATAAGGTAAAACTTAAGGCAGAGCACCCAAAAACTGCAAGTAAACATGGTCAATACCGACCACATGAACACCCCTAAAATTTTGCTAAGTCCAAAATTTTTCACCTATTTCTAAACTTTCTTGACACAAAAAACCCCAGTAGAACTCGAAGCTTACCTAAAAACACCAAGCAGACATGGTCAATACCAATGTAACAACCCACACATTTTACAATTTCAAATATAAATATTTTATTTAAATATCGCGTCATTGATTTAATTTAAAGTCCAAAACAAGAATTTTTGTAAACAGTCGAATCCGGACTCGAGACCACTTTCATTGAGTTCAAAACGACGTTTACAACTTATTTGAGTATAAACATCGATATGTTTGGAGTTAATTAGGATTTTGGTATTTTCAATTGGTCTTTGGGTTTGGTTCAAGCCCATCAACCCAATAAGATAACCCAAACTCCTCTACCAAACACCTTAACTCCTCTACTCTTTATTCATTATACTCATAATTTCCTAACACTTAAGTAAAAGGAAAAATGGGGGAAAAGAAGGGAAATTAAAATTCTTAAGCCCTAGCTTTTCTTAGGAATTCAAATTTCAAGTAATAAATCAAGAGAACTTAGGTAAGCATCCTCTTCATCTTCTCCATCTCAATCTCTCTTCAATTTCCAGAATTTTCTTACAACCTAACTTAGAAAATCTTTGCATGTAATAATAGATTAAAGATCTTAGAGGTGTAGTTAAGGAGGAATTGATATTGCTTTATTTTAGAGCTTCTCATTCCTTGTTTTTGAATTTAAAGGTGATTATTAAACAGACATATATGCCTATAGCTTTCATTTGTTATTAGGTATGAATTCCTAACATTTATTTCATGTTCAATTGCTTTTGAATTGAATTGGTTTGGTGAATTTTTCAATTTTGGTATTTTGAAGTCAAAATCTATGAAAATCCTACTATGGATGTTTGCACATGTTGTTTGGAGTGTATTGAAGAGCCTATAGGGTTGGGTTGTCGTTTGGCATAAATCCCTAACCACCATCATTCATTTGATTGCATCCGAGCTGATTTGGCCATCAATGGCCTAGGAAAATTTTACCCTGAGCTTCAGCTCAGGCGTTTCGGAAAACACTCAGACATCTGAGGCATAAGAATAAAAATTCAAGACCTAAGCTCAGACATTTGAGGTTATTCCCAGACACCTGAGCGATCTGGAAGAAATTTTTTAGACCTTTAGCTCAGACGTCTGGGAAAACCACCAGACATCTTGCACTGTTAAATTCAACCAATTTGTCTATTTTAATATGGATTTCCGTTTTATCGATTTTTGGTTGATCCGGTTAGTTGTTGTCATTTATTATTAACTTTGATGACTTCTTTTCTAGTTTTTGGGAATATCCATTTGATGGATTCGATTTTTCATGGTTTTAATTCACGCCGTCGAATGTGAATTTTTGGTAATAGATTGCTTTTACAATCTCTTCTGTGATTTTTCACTTTAAAATAAATAGGTTTCTATACTAGTGGTAAATACTCAAACTCTTTCACAAAAAAATGATTTCAACATTACTTTTAATACAAAGCTTGTTTTTAAAAACGTTATCCAATATATTAGTATATACAAACCTTTACCTCATTTGTATAAGAAATTCAATTAAACGAGTTAGCAAAATAAGCGGTATGAAACACTTGCGTTTACTTCATCGGTTATTTCTTAGAATTGTTCGATTGAAATCTTGTGATAATTTCGAGTGGAAATCTACAATTTGTTCGTAAATATTTAAGTTATGCCAATGGTTATGGGACATGAAGCTAAACTCGTTTATTTAATAGCTTGGTGCAATTTACACTTCTTTTTTTATTAATGATGATCATTTTGTATTTTCGAGTGGAAATCTATAATTTGTTCGTAAATATTTCAGTTAAGCTAGTGGTTATGGGACATGAAGCTAAACTCATTTATTTACTAGCTTGATGTAATTTACACTTATTCTATGGAGCTTTGGCTCAATTTCGTGGGGGTAGCGGCCCATGGTCTTTTGAACGTTCGTGAAGCAATCAACTCAATGGTTTGGTGCATGGGGCGTATCTTTTTAGGTGCGTCGATGGTCAGCTGTGCATGGGGCGTATCTTTTTAGGTGCATCGATATTCGACTCATTTTATGGGTTAGCGACCCATGGAATAACATCTCGTTTATGATACATGTGCTAGTGAGTTTTAATGCTCCCGTTTATGATATGTCTTTTTTTTTGGATTTCTAATTATTGATTTTTGAAATTTGTGTTTAATCTATTTTTGCTATTTGCATTGATATGTTTTTTCAATATTTGAGGTTTGGTGAATAAGCTAAAGAATATGATATTCTTTGTGGAAATTTGAGGAGATTTGAGATATTTTGCGATTTTCATTGTTATCAAATATATACTTGTCACAGTATGACATTATTGTTATCATATATTTTTGTCATATCTCTTGTCCTATCTCATTTCTATGATATTTATAGCTAGACTGATCCGTTTTTTGTTTTCCTTCTTAAATAATACTCGGTTCAGACCGAGATGTTTCGGGTGCTTCCTCTTGACTTCTTAGCAAGGATTAGCTTCTGACTTTTGGCTAACTACTTTAGCTTAGTAGTTTTTTTATACATTCAAGATTGAGACTCATTTATGTATAATTACTCTTTTTCTAGCGCTTGTACCTATTCTTTTGTGATGTAGTTGATCTTGTATAACCACTACTTTGATGTACACTTCTATGTGTTATATTCATATCTATTTCTGCCTTAGTGATATGAATATCTGTGATCGATTTATGTTACGCTTATTTTATATTCGTTTCCAAAAGCCACATAGCCACTGTGTAGCAGCTTTGAGTTTGTATTTGATACATCAGATTTTCTCTTGAAATGAAATGCATGACATACTATCTGATATATCGGTAGTCGCATAAAGCAATTACACAAACGGTCGCTCCTTAACAGCTTTATTCTTCATACTAATTGATGGCATTACCCATTAGTGTCCTTGGTTAGTGTGAGTATAGAGGTGGGGCGTCGCAACTGACCATGTGAACACCCGCATAATTTGGGTAAGTCTAGAAATCCCACTTCATGTCATTCCTTTGCCTGACTAGAAGCACACACATCTTGACTCAAAGTTTAGCCCTTCTTAACACGAAGCAACCCAATATCGACCATATGTGGGCCACTAAAATTTTCTAAGTCCAAGCCTCCACCACCGACAATAATTTCCCCTAGCACTACTCAAAGTTCCACCCTCCAAAACCCTAAGCAGGCCATGCCACGACTCGAAGCAACTTTCACCACTGACCATATTTCGACCACCATAATTTGATCCACTAAATAAACTCCAAGCCACTTGTGACTTGTTTTAGTATCTCTTATGACTTCAAACAATATCATATTCCTGTCGAGTCACGTTCCCAACATTTTAATGCTACTTTGCATCTAATGACACCATTTTCCTAACTATGCAAACACTAACAAAGACATCAAAACAATCAATACAACCATTACATGTCATTACCTACTCTCTATGTATATATATTCAATCCAAACATGATTTACGAGAATATAATATCCTAGATTTGATTTTTCAAGAAAGTGACAGCATGGTTGGTAAATAGTGTAAAATAGATCAAACCATGATCTATCTATTTAAATCTAGTTGAGAGGCCTTATTAATAACAGATCTAAGTTTTGAACATTTAAATCAAAATCGCCGTTTTCTTATATAGGTAAGCCTGGTATAGTGAGAAAAGTAAAACCACTCATCATGGAACAAAACACATGAATCCCAAGGAAAATCTAATGTAGAATAGAAACTACATGAATCCCAAAGTTCCTAAATAGTAGATCTACAATTCTCCTTTGCTAATCACCTTTCAATCTCTTAATTAAATTAATTAATTTGAAGAAATGATGGATACATGTCAATTATAGATTAATGGATGTTAGGAGGTGATTAGAAATGAAGTGGAATGACTACTGATGGCTAGGAGGTAGTGGTATCAACTCTAATCCCAAATAGGGCAGATTGGCTGTAACGACCCGTTAAACTTGATAATATTAAATGAATTAAATTAATATAATTTCCAATCTAATGTAGAATAAATGTAGGAGTTAGATAGTAACTGGAATTAAAAGGTTAACAATTGAAATGTTTATATGGCAATAGATAGAATAACGAAAATTTGAGTTGTGGTTATAAGATTTAATTGGTTGTGAAATTAATACTAGAGGAACGCTAAATGAAAACTTTAGCAACGGCAATTAAAGCTTAATTATTGTTAAATTGAATGAAAACCTAACTGAGATAGTGTAAGATGTATATCTTTGTGTAGTTGTATATGTATAGGAGATTTAAATGTATAGTTAATTATGAATTGTAGAAACGGTTATTTAATCTAATTGTTGAAAAATTAGGTGAAATATAAATAGGGAAATAGCGTAATTGTTGCATTTGAATAAAAATAAATTTAAGAATTTATGACAAGAATTTAAATTTCCTATGTGTTTATATATATTGGTAAAATTGTAACTATATGGGAATTTAGGAAGTAAAATAAATGGCAGTGAGGGATAACCAATTCAATGCAATACAAAGGTGATTGGAACGACTGTTGGGTTTAATGGAGTATATATAAACAGTGAAAATCATTATAATCTCTTAATTTAATACGATTGTTTAATTAATACTAAAAGAATAAAGTTGAAATAGTATTAATGTAATAAAAACTTTAATAGATTGCAATTGTATAATGGAAGTAAATTGTTAATAAATGAATGTAAATATTAACAAATTTATGGAAATAAAATATAAAGGAATGTTGGATAGAACATAAGTGAATGAAATTTGATAGTACGTTAATTTGGAGGTAAATTTAAGAAAGAATAACAACCATTATAAATTTCCTAACTTATTTGTCAATGAATGTATTTGGGAATAGAGTTCTTTTATATGTTGAATAGTTATAATGTTGTTATTAAGAATGAACGTTACTTTATTAAGTATAAATATAGTAACGGAAGTATGAATAAATTTATAGAAATGTAAGACTTACTTTAAGGTAATATTTGAGTGTAGACTTTTGAAATAGATTTGACAACAATAATTATTGTTAGTTACCTATCTTATTTGTTGTTAAGTTTATTTCGAAATCAAATCCCAAATGTATTCACTAAATTTTTGCAGTTGTGTAGTTTTGGTTTGTAATTGCAGTAGTTAGTTCTATAAGGTGAGGTCTATACTAATTTTATTTTAATTGGACCATTGGTTGATATAGCCTTTAGAAAGCGAGATTTATAATTTTTAATTTGAGTATTAAATTCAACAAATGGTATTTATTATTACAAATAAAATGGAATTAAACGTAAATATTAATTAAAATGGAATTTGTAAACATTATAGTGAAATTTTGAACTAATGTTAGTAGCATCTTTATTTTAGGTAAAAGTTTAGAATATAAAGGTTAAAAATCTATCTGCTTATTTGTTAATGGGATTAGGATCGGTAACAGGTGGTAATAATTAAATGAATGTTACACTAATTGAAAGTGGAGTAACGTTCGTTTAAAAGTTGAGAAATTATAGGAGCATATTTATTAAGCGTTACTTTAAAATTTATGTTTGATTGTGAAATTTATACGAGAAGTTGCAAAGTAATAATTAAGAAAGAATACATATAAATTGTTTATAACCAAAAACTTAAGGGTAGTTAAATGTTGAAATTGAATCTAATCAATTGGAAACTTAATTAAATTGGGTTCAATGTAAATAAAGGGTTATTTTAAGAAATTGAAATAAGTATTATAATTGGCAAATTTAGTTACTTTAAAGTGAAACGGAAGATATTAACGCAATAGTTTGAATGCAATATTTAATTCATCTAATTTATATTAAAGATTCGTTAGATTAATTTAATAGAAATTTTGGGACATTTAATAGATAATTGCTGATTTTGAATGGAATTAAAGGAATTACTGAAATCGAAATTTAGTAACTTTTAAACCTTTGCAATTGATTTTGAATATAAAGAGTCAATGGAAATTTGTGGATTAATTTATGAATTCATGAAATCAGTGTATTGACTTAGTTGTAACTATATGTAAATGTACGCAATAAGGTTGTGCAATACCAATTATTTGGATTCAAATTTATATTAAATATAATGTTGGTAGCAATTGGAATTTACCGTTTTGCAAAATAAATGAGAAATCAAGTCAAATGTAAATTATATCGTAAAGGATAAATTCATTTAAATAGTAAGATTTTTAAATAAATAAACGTTTCACTTAGGTTTCATTTGGATAATTTATGTAGTTTAATGGGAAAGCAATTGAAATTGATTACCCTAAATTTGTGCAGTTAGGGTAGTTTTGATTTGTCACTTAAGATTGTAAATTCTATAAAATGTGATAAATGTAGTTTTAATTAAATTATGACGATTGGGTATTTAAGAAGTGATAAACCAAAATTTATTGATTTATTTGAAATTAAATTGTGGATTTATTTCAAATAAGTGAAATTTATGTTTAACTATTACATCAATAGGAATTAATCTAATTTAAGGATATGTTAATATAAATTGGGCAAAAGGGTGTTTGGACTAGGGAATAATATTAATCGGTTTTAGAAACCTTAAATATAAAATGGGAAGTAGACAAGATTTAACGTTACAACCATTTATACAAAATCCAGGATGTGCGTAGAAGTATTTATGGAATAAAACGTAAACAATTGTTGGATAAAAAGAGTAGGAATCAACATTTATTTATTTAATTGGATATAACTACGATAGTATGATTTATTGCATTTAAATGAAATCTAATATATAGAACATTGCCTAAAAAGGAAGAATAGATAAAATTAATGATAAATCTATATACTATATAAGATTTATTGATTTAAAGACAAAAGGGGCAAGATGTATAAATTAGATTAAGTGCAACCTTCAGTAAATAAAATTTGATGGAATAAGAACATTTGGGTAATTTATTTCCAATTAAATCAATTCACGTTTCAAAATTTAATGCTAGTTTATTACATATATGTTTATGCCTAAATTTAAACTTATGTTTAGATTCAATCCGATCCATCTATTATTTTTCAGCCTTGTCTATATATAACCTGATATAAACCCTAGCCACTCCTTATTTTCATTTTTCTATACGTAGATCTCCTTCTCAACTCCTCATTCTAATGGCAGAAAAAAAAAAAAAAATCGGATCTGCAGCAGCTTCTGGTCGCGCTTCGGGTTTCAGGGGAGAAAACCCTAGAGCAACTTCGGGTCAGGAAGAAAATGACTCGGGTCGCTCCGGGTCGTTTTGGCAAAAACTCCAAGCAAGCACCGGGGAATTGAGGCGACGCACCGAAGTCGAACCCGAAGTCGACCCAGGACCAGAATTTTCCATTTTTCAAATTTTCATAACTTTTGCATACGAGCTCGGATTCGTGCGCGGTTTGTTTTGATGGGATCGTATCGGAATTTCTGACGTTTTGGCACTAGTTTGGATGAATTTGGAGACTGTCCAAATTTTGGGTTTAAATTGGATTTGAATTCAATTTAAATTCAAAAAGGCGAGTGTTTTAACCCACTCACAACTACTAGAAGCTTTTATGTTTGTTAAATTAATTTTAGAAATGAATAGTAATTTATTTATGAGTATTTGGCATGTTTATTTTATTCATATCTGTTGAATTGCATTTATTAAATTTAACTGTTAATTTAATTAATTTATTGCGTATAAATTTACAGTTAAAATTTATTTGTTTGTATATGAACTGCTAGTTAACAGCTATATAATTTATTACTGAATATAGACTGTAGATTAATAGCTGTTAAATTTAATTTGAATAAAATTGCCAGTATTACCTGTTATGTAGTACCAAAAATAATATTGTTATTGATTGATATTGATTGATGATTGCGATTTGGATGATGGATGATGTTGATGAATGGATGTTTATTGTATATCATTAAATTGCAAATTATCATGCATATTTCATTTCATTCGGGATTGTGGTTTGAAATGATATATAACCGCAAAATTTTATATCTTTTAAATTGCGGATTGAAATGATAAATATCCGTATCACTTGACCATAGGATAGAAAATTATATACCGGCACCGCGGTCTATATATAACTATTTTAATGTGATTTCTATGGTTTGGATGGAATACGGTTTATAATAATCTTAAATTTTATATTGTATAAATATTTTTCTTCCATATATATACATATGAAGTTGAAAATTTTGAAATTTAAAAGGTGTATAAATCTCTTTATTAAAATGAAAAAAAATTTTAAAAAATGGAGTTTGATAATTTATATCATATGTTTAAATGTTAAGTTTGGAAATTTAAGATATGATATTTATAATTGGATTTTTCCCAAAATAAATTGAAATGAATATTCTAGTATAATTTGAATTGGGAAAATATATATATTTTATTACTAGAAATTGAAGTCTTATTATTTATGGATTTTATGTGAATATTCAAGACTAATTAATAGAACAATTGATCTGTTGAAAGAATAAAATCCAATTTTAGTTTGAAATATTGTTACTCAAAATGGATATACGTATATATAAATAAATTGAAGTGGTTTTGGAACTTGAGAGAGATAATATAAATTTTGGTTTAGACTTTAATAAAGAAATGTATTTGTAAAGCCATGAGAACTATTTTCTTTACAAAGTAACATTTAAGTTAAACCATTTAATTCATATACCGTTGAATGTCCAAACCATTCAAGTTTTTAGAAGTTATGGTTTTAAATTATGATTTTCAAAATATTATGCTTTGAAAATATTTGATTTTCAGACGTTATGAAGTTAAAGCATTATGATTTTGGAAAAGAATTATATTTGGGATAAGTGATAAAATATGGTTTTGGGTTTTGAAATGATATCGTATTCATGGTTATGAAATGGAATGTTTATTCTGATTTTTAAAGTATAACCGATTTTTAAATGACCGCGGTGTTAAAATAACGATGGGTTGGCAAAGAGACCGGGATCGGATATGGACATACTCTCTGTCGATACCGAAAACCACTTTGACTAACCGTGTACGCGGTGGAGATTCCAGAATGAAGTAGGTGGTGGCGACGTTTCCTGTAAGGTAAATACGTGGACCCGACTCCCGTGAGTTGGCATAAGGTGGCTAAAACAGGAGCGATTCTCATGCCAATGAGGTCATTCCTCTGATCGGACCCTCCTCTTCGATATTATACTTTGATTTTGGATTGATTCAGTGGCCACTTCTATATTTTGATTTTGGGGAGTTAGTCCGAGGTGGGCGGTAACTGCGGCTACGCGTTTCCACCAGCCTGGATAGCAATTGGTATATCTACCCTGGCATTGCCTAGTTGTGTCGTGTCACCTACCATACCGAGCCTTTACTACGAGTTTCTATTTGTGTCGTACCTATGGAGTATCCTCTGGTAGCCTCCCGATCAGGAGGTATTACGGTACTGTATAGACTATTGGCATTTTACGTGTTAAGGTGGAAAATGTAAAGCCTTAACGCTATTTAAAAGTAAGTTTATTTTATAAATAGACACTATTATAATAGCGCAATATACTACATAGTAAATAGTTTAACGGATCCTTAGGAGATGAAAATCCCGAACATCTCTTGAGTTACTGTACTCATATTTATTTCTCTTAATTTAACTCACATAAGATCTTTTAGTCTGACTCGAGTGTTTTTGTCTTTTCAAATTCGCTCGGGTCAGTCCGAGCGTTTCAGGATTGCAAGATTTAGCTCTAGAGGACGAAGACGAAGATTTATAATATTATTATTTATACTAGTGCACTACACACTGTTCCGCTGCATTGTTATTGGTATGTGTAACTCTGATATGTATTATATAAATGGTTTTGTAAACAGATTTATAAACTGTATATTTGATTATTATATTTTATCCTTCCGAATGTGAGATTCTGTTTAGTTTTTTCTTCTCTGTGTTTTTCTTATTTACCCCATAACAATCCGCCCTTCCGTATGGTTTGAATTGGCACGTGTGTCGGTTTAAAGTGTGCGGAAAGGCGGGTTGTTACATTGGCTGCACTAATCACACATTAGTTACCTACTAATATGCCTAAAACATGTTTGAACTACAAACGATCATAAATTTTGAATGGTAATCTAAAATCCTATTATGACTACTCTACCGAAAGGAAAACCATCATATCTTTTCATTGGAATTTGGTTTCGAACCATAATTTAGCATATATAAAAAGCTATAGGTCTTACAAGATTTTCAGAGTCGAAATGTTCGATAGGAATACTAAGAGTGTCATTTGTTTACATTTCCTAAATTTATGTAGTCACTCGACCTAATCTAAACTTAAAAATAATATTTTATGATCCTTTGATGCGTAAAATATGGATGGTTACAGAATCAGTGGAGCTGATGTGTGATGACCACCCTACACCATCGGCATCCAATATAACTAAACATTGCACCATTGATGTGTTCGATCGATATAGGACGATTATCAAGGGTTAAAAAGAAACAAAACATCATAGAACCTATCATATATCTCATAGGGCACAGAATAAAATATAATAATAACACCACTGATATAAAACAGGCGAGAAACTAATAACTAAGATGAACCACAACATCAAAGTACATAGGCTTACAGAGTTATACAACATAGTAAGAAAGTTTATACAAGATAGAAATAAACTCAAATAGACTCTCATAGAAAAGAAAACACTGTCTGGGCTCCACAGTGTTGCACAATGGAAAAAGCAACGGTAGATTTTTCTACATATATTACGAGAAAGCTCCGTCCAGCTCATCCTTTGCTCAACCACCGCATATCATCTACACCTGCTCTCTAGTCTATTAATTTAAGAGTGCTCGAGATAATGATAAGCAAAAATAAAACCTTCAGTCAAACAATAGTTGGTGTGAGCGATAAATGAATCTCAAAATACTATATAGGTTAATATAGTAAGGAATAATGGTATATGAAAAATACTAGATCTGTCCTTCCAACGAAGGAGTTAGCATATAATGATCATATTATGCCACTCTACAAACATCATAAAGGTGTACTGCAATATAAGTACAATGGTGGGTGTCTAGGTATCCTATCCATAATACCTATCTCATATAACATGCCTAGAGTGATGGACTATGGGGAAAAAGAAACAAAGCAAACATGGAATCCATCAAACTGTTCTCACTATCACTCAATGTGCCCTAGACATATGATAACTCGTATCCCCGTTCCTTTGGCAGGGATTAATAGATACATATCGATTTTCATGTACTCACCATTAGCCCGAAGTTGATACTATACCCATTCCACTGCTCCAGAGTGCACAGATCAATTCAACCGATCTGGGGTAGCCAAATAAGTACCCATGATTGTCGTCACGATACCCCTTCTTTCGAGTACATCAGAAAATACTCTAAGTATCAACGATCCCTTAGCATGTGTATTTGAGCCTTTTCCATACTCCATTTACTTTCCATTCATGCTCAAGAAATCATTTCACATTCATTCTTTCCATGATTGAACAATGCATCATTCTACTCATGGGTCACCCTTCCTTGAACCCGTCTTTATGAGTAACCAGTCTCACGACTCCTTTTAACATTGAGTCACCATCATCGAAACTTAACTCCATTCACCATCGAGTTTCCATCGTCGAAGTCTCGAAGCTATCACCCTTCATCGTGCTACTACATCACCATTTAACCTTAAGTAAACAATAAATCACCTTCACCGTGACCTGCATAGCCAACACTTCCCCTCTTAGAAGTTTCATCACCGAAGGGCCCTTAATTTCAGGTCAGTACTGATCAAAAATGATCTATAGTGATATGATTCCCTTTATCTATACTTAGCCAAAATTTGGCAAAGTAGTTTCCATGTTGATCTTTTCATCTCGGTGTGCCTAGAACTCCATGCTTCATTCCCAAAGCACACCCTAGCTTCAACCAAATGCTGGAAAATATACTCGGCGTCGATTAAAAGTGATCAACACCGACCACTATACTTAGTTGATTTTCCAACTTTAAGTTTTTGGACCTCTTTCTACCTTCAACCTAAAGTTTCCCCAAATTTTTGTAGCCTAAGACCCCAAGCCTTGCCTTCTGGTCTAATATATGCAAACACTCCATTCAATAATCATCTCGTTGCCGATTTTAATCCCATGTCCAAACTTCATGTGACTTGAACCTTAGGCTCCTTCCTTCCACCAAAGATCTTCCTCCAAATTTCATCCAATTCGAGCCACTTTTGTTTTTCATTTGCCCAGTTCCACGATCACTTTTTGAGACTACCTAAAGCAATATCAAACTATATCAAAGCATAATATACAAAACTAAAACATCATCTATATACATCCATAAACACATGCAATTCATCAAAACATGATTATTATACAAATCCTACTCTAGATCTATCTTCTGCATTAACATGTCAATATGATCAAAATGGGTTGCAAAACCATTTAAAAATTATTTTAAATCCTTTTATTTCAGCCATAATCATTTTTAAGGATGCAATTAAAGTTAGATAACATTCTTAAGATCAAAATCATGTTATAACACATCATTTAACTGTTTGAGCACGTACATAATAGTGAGAGGTCAAGAACCATTCACTAAATACCTCAAATACTAATCTAATCTCTAGATCCAAAATGCAGAACTATGAATAACGAATTTCCAAGAATCAATATGATGAATGTAGGATCCAATATACCCTTCTTATGATGATTTTGGCTAAGATTATTAAGAAAAAGATGAGTTTTTTTCTGAAAGTAGGGCTAACGGTGGTTTTGATCTAATTTTGGAAGAAGGGAAATGATTTGGCGGCTGTAGCTTCAACCACCATTGGCGCAAATTTCGATTTGGGCCTTGTGCATAGTCCTCAAAACTCTCTTATTGCTCATAAATCTATCCAACAACAAACATAATTTTAAATGGTCATATCCCTGGACTGTAATTTTATTTGTATATTATGACCACTCTATGGAAAGAGAAACTACAAGCCTAATCTAACAGAAGTTGTTTCAGATCTAATTCAGTGCCTATTAAAAGATATAGGTGTAACACCCCATAACCTTAGCAACATTATTTATAACATTTAATTAGTTAAATAAAATAAAATAATGTAAGTTGATTAATGGATTGAGAATTGTGATTAAATAAGGGGTAGCCGTGCCATGTTAACAATAAACTAAAGAATAAAAATGAAGTGTTAGGGTAAATAGATAAGAAGCAGTATAGGAAAAACATTATTCTTATACCCTAACCTTTAGGCCATACAATTCACACATTCATTCATACATTCACAAAAAAATATAAGCTAAAGCCGGCAACCATTAGCAAGTTCAAGAGAAGAAAAAACTAGGATATCAAGAGGAAGAATCAAATAACTTAATCAAAAGCAAATCACACATCTTTAATCACAAAGCTTAGGTGAATAATGACTACATCTAATTTTTCTTAAGTGTGTCCGGTTTTAAGATGAATCCGAAATATTTTGCATGATTATGCCTTATTTTAGAATGACTAAATGTTTATATATTAAATGTTTATATATGCTTGTTGATGATTTATGTTTTTTCATATAGATTTTATTATATGTTTAATGTGAAAACCCTATTTAATGAAATCTAAATGCCTTACGATTTTAGATGTAGATCAGAAATGAAATTTTAGAGATAGGTTTTAATTTTCAAAATTTTCCGAATTAATGTGGATTTTATATTAATTTTCTAGTGCAAAAAATGACTATTTGGGTTTTAAATTATTTACGGCTAGATAATTAATAGTTTGGGTCTGGAATTAATATATGTTAGGAAAAAAATATTAAAAATGATTTTCTAAAATTTTTGTAGAATTTTCCTAAGTGTTTTGACGAATATGTAAAATTATTTAAGGTATGGGACTTAAATGTTTTATATATTTATAAAAGAAGAAGGGTATTTTGTAACTGATTTAAATTGTTTATTTCTAAAATATTGGTAGTGCATTTAAAAAAGAAAATTAGCAACCAATAAGATTTTGACAAACAAGGTAGGTTAGTTGAAAAGATTACTTTAAAAGGCTAAAAATCAGTTTAAACATGCTTTTTTCATGTTTCGCTACTTTCGACACCATGAGTTCTGACCTAGTAGTTCCACCTCCATTCCATCTAAACCAATGAACACATTATCAATATCTTGGTACATAATGAATTGGACTAAGGCAAAAGGTAATGGGTCGAGACCATAGGTTTCGAAGGGGTCGAAGTGCTGCATTGTTTTAAATGAAATTGCGCCTACTTTACTTTCGATAGTATAGCTTTCAACTTGGTTTGCTTTCGACTAGGTCAATGGTTTTAAAGGAATGGTTTAAAAGGTTGCGCTTTTGTTTTAAGTATATGCTTTCGACTACGTCGAAGCCCTTAGCTACCGCTTTTCTACCTTTCAACGCCAATGCTTTCGGAAGGTATACTTTGCTTTCTAAATTTAGCCTTTTCTCCAATATTTTCGGAAGGTTGGCTTCGACACCATCACTCTTTACCTAGAAAATGCTTTCGAAAGAGTGCTTTCGACTTAAATATTTTAATGACCCTTTTGCTCTGTTGAAGGTAGAAACCAATTGGTTTCAAAAGAGATGATTTTTAATGGTTTTGAAAGGTGTTTCCATATGTTTTAAATTCAACCCAAATGCTTTCAAAAGGTTTGTGCTTTACAAAGGTTTTGATGCTTTCAAAAGGTTTTAAATGAAGGTTTTAAAGGAGTGGTTCTCCAATGGTTTCAAAAGGTTTGAAAGGAATGGTTTTCCAATGTTTTCGAAAGGCAGTTTAAAGTGTTTTAAAGAAAGGATGTCTAAGGTTTTATAGCTTTTGAAGGAAATGTTTTTCAAGTGTTTTCGATAGAAAGATTGAATGGTTTCGAAAGGAATGTTTTAGCTTTCGACCTAGGTTATAAAGAAGGGTTTACTTGGTTTCGAAAGGGGTACTTTCAATGGATTCAAAAGGGGTACTTTCAAAGGTTTAAATGTCTTCATCAACAAATATTTGAGTAAAGTGTGTGTGTGTGTGTAGCAAGGTGATTTTGAGTTAATCATAGAGTATATGTATTCCTTGTTTAAGTTTTATTTAAAGGTTTTAAATCAATTTGAGATGAAAATGTTTTCAAGGAAAATTTTAGGAAGACTACCGTAAGTAAAATGACTTAGATATTAGAATACTAGATGGGACTGGCATAGGGCCACACCCAATACATTAGCTATTAGCCCTAACTAATTTAGTCCAAAATTCTAGTGTATAGGGCTTTGTCACAGGTAAGACTAAAATGATGATTACATACAGAAGGGATATCTATTTGCATACAATATGTTACTGGTGAGCCCGCAAAACCATTTGGATAAGGTGACCCTGGGAGAAGATAAGTTAGGGACAGACCGTCCAGAAAAAAAGTATATAACAGGTATTAGATTATTTTGTTTATATTGTTTGGTAGGTCCTAGTCAGCCAAATGTTAGTAGTTAGCCAAACAAAATTATAATGTTCAGGCAAATAATTCATTTGTTATTTGATGTATATGTTTACATGATATTGCTTTACAAATTTAACCAGTTTTGGTTGTAGGAAATGATTTGCAAAATATATACTTTAAAAGGATATTAGTAAGGGGAACCCATTCCGCTAAGCGTTATGGTCTTACTTAATAACAAATAACCTAGATGTATAGTATTATTCACACCATGCTTTATGTATGACTCAAAGTTTATGTTTTTCCCCTTAAACTCTCGGGTTCTTAAAATTAATTTGAGTAGGCTGAGGGTTGAGGTCTATAGGTTTTTAGTAGGTTAGCGAATAAAGCTTCCAGACATGAGTAGGAGGCTAATGGATTGCTATTTAGGAGTTGATGTTTTATTTTGTTTGATTTTGCTGTGTTGTATTTAAGACATCAAAGGGGCATCTTCATATGTCGCTCTTGGCCTATTTTGTAATAATTATATTTTATCTAAACCTGGATAATGATTATGGGATTATGTAATTTGAATATGAAATGTTGTTTTGAAATCTAATCAGAAAAATGTTTTAATTGTGATGTTTTTATTTTATATTCAAGTGCTTATGATATTATGGATATAATTAACATTACCGTATTTGGTTATCGGAAGTTAATACTATGGATGACTACGGCATCTGTAGCGCTTAGCTTCGTGCCTCCAAATAAGGGATGTTACAACTTGGTATCAGAGCATGGGTTTATGAAAATAAAATTAACTAAAAATGATTTTTGAAAGCATAATCCTAAGGAATTAGAGTGAAGATCGAGGTATGGGATAATGTTATAGTAACGTACTTGTATTAGCCATATATATGTATGCGCTATATCTCTAGTTTCATATCTCTCTTGGGCTATTCTTCTGTATCTAACAAGGCTTGATATAGATATGGATGATAGAAGTGGGAGAGTGAATCTTGGAGGAAGCACCACCATAAATGGTAATTATAGAACGAACATTAGAAGGAACCAAGGTCAGGCTCAAGCGGGGAATGTTGGTGCTGGAGTCCCACGAGTGGATATGAGAGCTATGTATAAGTTTTTTTGTAAATATGATTTAAGATGGAATTGCTGCTGGAGTGGCTGGAGGAAATGCTGCAGTAGGAGTTCAGGAAGCTCTAGTGCTCAACAATTATGCTATTTTGAGCAGAGGTTATGCTAGGCTTGGAGGAAAGCCATTTATCAGAACTGAGGATGCTATTAAGGTAGAGAACCCGTTGCTGCATTGTGAGAGAACCATTGCGGACTTAAGGCTCAATGATGAGCTGAAGAGAAGGCTTGCTTCGAGACAGCTTCAAGGAGCAGATTTATTTTGGTGGAATTGTGTGATGGTTGGAGTGGATGAGGAAATGATTATATGGGCCAAGTTTAAGAGAATGTTCCAAAAGAGGTTCATGTCCATGATGGCGCATTCTGCTTTGCTCAGAAAGGTTGCTGAGTTGGAATAGGGGGAGATGTCTATGTTGCAATATTCTAGAAGGTTTGAGGAGTTGGCTAGATATGGTTATACCACTATGGATATGATGATGAAGAGAAATGAAAAATTCATAAGGGGGTTGAAGCCCGAGTTGGCAAGGGCTACATTACCTCATATCAGAGATCCTTGTGACGTTGTAGTAGAGATGGCATTAAGACATGAGGAAATACTTGCTTTTCTAGAGAAGAATAAGACAAAGGAGGTCCAGGTGGGGCAGGGTAAGAAAAGGAAGTTCTTTCATAAGAAGGGTGCTCAGAAAGGTGGAGCAACCAAGAAGGGAAAGCCTGAGGTTGTTTGCTTCAAGTGCGACAAGAAAGGGTTTTCGCTAATGATTGTCGTACTAGAAAGGAAAAGGAAGTGATTGCGAAGAAGAACATCAGATGCTTCAACTGCGATCAGATTGGTCATTATAAGAACTAGTGCAAAGAGCCTACTATGGATGGGAAGGGAAAGGTTTATGCATTGGAGCCTGCTGCATCAGGATCAATAGTGCATGAGAAATGGAAGTTAGTGTTAGGAGGTACGCTTCAGATTCATGGTATGTCTATTGGCGTTCTGTTTGATACTAGTGCATTGCATTCTTTTATATCTTGTTTTTTGGTAGATAATCTTAACCTAGAACCCACTTACTTAGTTACTTCCTTAAGAGTTGCGAACCCGATAAGAGGGTATGCCACACTTGGGATATAGTGTGACCACCTAGAGTTTGATTTATTAGGTTATATCATTGTTTGCTGTTTGCATGTGTTTGACTTTGTAGGGTTCGGAATTATTTTGAGTATGGATTGGTTATGTAAGTATGATGCTAGGATATATTTCCATGATAGGAAAATATCGCTCAAACACCCTGACCGTAGTGATCGGATTATTTATACAGTAGAGCGCCATAGTTATTAGGTGAATGCTTCATTGGGTGTTGTGGAGTTAGAAGACGAGTTGAATTGAGTTTTCATGGTAAGAAAATTCACGGATGTGTTTGAGTCGGTAGTAGGATTGCCACGAAAATGAGCGATTAAGTTTCGAATAGATTTGGTGCCTGGAGCAGAACCAGTGAGTAGACTACTAAGAAGGATGATACCTACAGAGATGAGTGGGATAAAGGTGCAGTTTGTAGATTTGGAAACCAAGAATTTTATTATACCTAGTAGTTAACCTTGGGGAGCAGCCGTAGTGTTTGCGAAGAAGTTGGATGAATCGTTGAGGTTATATATCGATTATCATAAGTTGAATGAGAAGACAATAAAGATTTGATATCCGTTGCCTAGAATCAACGATTTGTTCGATCAGTTGAGTGGAGCCAAAGTATTTTCTAAGTTGAACTTAGCAACAGGATTCCGTCAACTTAGAGTAGCAGAGGATAGAATTCCTTTGATGGCGTTTAGAACTAGATATGGTTCGTACGAATGGTTAATGATGTTGTTTGGACTAACTAATGTGCTGGCATTCTTTGTGGACTTGATGAACCGGATTTTCCAAGAGCACTTGGATAGGTTCGTGTTGGTCTTCATAGATGATATCTCGATATAATCTAAAGATGAAAGGGAGCATGAAGTTCAACCTAGAATTGTGCTTGAAACGCTGAGGCAACATCAATTAAAGTCGAAGTCTTCGATGTGTTATTTTTGGAAGAAGGAGGTCAAGTTTCTTGGTCATGTAGTCTCAGAGAAAGGGCTATCTGTAGATCCAACTAAGATTGAAGAGGCAAATAATTGAAGAGACCTGAAACAGTGACTGAGATAAAGAGTGTCCTTGGATTGGCTGGGTATTATCGGAGGTTCATAAAGGATTTTTCGCAAATAGCAGCACCGATGACCATGCTAACGCGAAAGGATGTGAAGTTTGGATGGACCGATAAGTGTGAGGAAGCATTCTGGAGCTTGAAACACTTATTGACCCGTGAACGCGTATTATTTGTTTCGAAAGGGAATCAAGGTTTAGTAGTTTATGCATATGCTTGTGGAACTGGATTAGAAGCTATGTTAATGCAGAGAAGTAAAGTGATTGCATATGCTTCTCGACAGCTTAGACCGCATGAGGTTAGATATCCAATGCATGATTCGGAGTTAGCTGCAGCAATTTTTGCTATGTAGTTGTGGAGACATTACCTTTTGTGAGAGAGGTTTGAGATTTATACGGATCATAAGTCATTGAAGTATTCATTCTCTCGAAACGAGTTAAACATGAGACATCAGAGATGGTTAGAGTTTGTTGCTTCTTATGATTTTGGAATTGAGTACACACAAAGGAAAGGTGATAAGCTGCAGATGTGCTTAGTAGAAAGCATCAGAATGTAGTGTTGGCAATGATAGCTGAGTGGAAAGTTTTGGAAGCATAGTCGGCTTGTAAGTTCAGTGGAAATCTGATGCTGGGTCTAGTGGAGGAAGAATTGTGTTGTCTTGTCCATAAGTTCGACTTGTTATAATGGAAAGGATTGCTTCTAAATAGGAATAGGATCTAGTATTAGTTGAACGGATCAGGAAGTTAAGAGATGGAACATAGAGCGATAACTTGAAGAATTTCTGTCTTGACCAGAATGGATGATTGAGAAAGAAAGGTAGGTTATGTGTTTCGAATGTGGGAGGCATTTAAAAGGAAGATTTGGAGGAGTGCCATCGTTCAAAGTTCACTATCCATTTGGGAGGAGCTATGATGTATCAGGATATGAAGAAAAGTTTCTTCTGGAAAGGTATGAAGAGGGACAATGAAGCAGTGTTTGAACTGTCAACAGGTAAAAGCCGAACATCAGAAGCTAAGTGGGTTGCTACAGCCATTGATATTCCGGTATGGAAATGGGATTCAACTTCTATGGATTTTATTGACAGGTTGCCAAAATCTGGTAGAGGAAATGAAAGTATATGTGTCGTAGTGGATAAATTAACCAAGAGTGCCCATTTCATTCCAGTTAAGTCAACTGGGACGATACCTGTTTTGGCTAAGTTATTTATGAAGAATGCAGTTAGACTTCATGGAATTCCTAGTAGTATCATAAGTGATAGAGATTCCTTGTTCACTAGCGAGTTCTGGAAGATTCTACAGGATATTTTAGAAACCAAGCTCAAGATGCTTACCGTTTACCATCCACAGACTGATGGGCAAACAGAAAGTGTTAACAAAGTCTTGGAGGATTTGTTAAGAGCTTATGTGTTAAATTTTAGGGGATCATGGAAAGACCATCCACAATTAGTCAAGTTTTCATGTAAAAACAGTTATCAGACTAGTATAGGGATGGAACTATTTGAAGCTTTGTATAGAAGGCCATGCAAATCACCAGTTTGTTGGTTAGAGACCAGGGATATGTTGGTTCTTGGTCCAGATTTGGTCAAAGAAGCTACATGAAAGATTGAGTTGATTTAAGCTAGGATGAAGGAGGCTCAGTCTAGACAGAAGAGTTAAGCGGAGAAAAGACGGAAAGGCTTAGAGTTCTCTGTTGAAGATTATATTTTTGTTAAAGTATCACCGACGAAGGGTGTGATTAGATTCGAAAAATCGGGAAAGTTGGAAGCAAGATTCATAAGACCGTTTTTTATTGAAAAGGATTGAGAAACTTGCATATAGAGTAGATTTACTGAACAGTTTGGTAGGAGTCCATGATTTTTTTCATATTTCTCATCTCGGAAAGTGTGTTAGAGACCCGAGACTACTATTGCACCGACCATTTTAGATGACTTGTAGTACAACCAGACTTGACTATAGTTAGAAAGTCGAGTCATATAGTCGTGAGAGATGAGAAGAGGCTAAGGAACAAGACAGTCAGATTAGTGAAACTCTAGTGGAGCGACAATGAGAGAGACTGTACCTGAGAGACTGAGAGTAGGATTAGACATGCGTATCCTGATTTGTTTGATGGTATGTTTTACCTTTGATTGATTGTTGTGTACCTTATCATAATTTTGAGGACGAAATTCTTTAAGGAGGGGAGTCTGTAACACCCTATATTTTTAGTAATATTATTTAGGACATTTAATTAGTTAAATAAAATAAAATAATGTAACTTGATTAACGGATTGAAATTTGTGATTAAATAAGGGGTAGTCGTCCCATGTTAACAATGAACTAGAGAATAAAAACGAAGTGTTAGGGTAAATGATAAGGGACAATACAGGAAAAACATTATTCTTATACCCTAAACACTCAGGCCATACAATTCACACGTTCATTCATACATTCACAAACAACAATATAAGCTAAGGCCGACCACCAGTAGAAAGCTCAAGAGATGACAAAAGCTAGGTTTTCAAGAGAAAAATCAAATCACTTAATCAAGAACAAATTGCACATCTTTAATCACAAAGCTTAGGTGATGTGATGACCCGGAATTTTAGGAAATATCAATTTAATAATCTGTATTAAAAATTAAATTGATTTGATAATTTTCTTTTATAATTTTAATTTAAATTGGAAAATTATTCTTTTAAAAGCAAATAAATATTTAAATTGGTAAATTTTAAAGCTAATAAAAGATTTTCTATTTATAATGTATATATTTGTATATATTGTAAATAGAAATCTTTGGTTTGAATTTAATAAATAAATAAAATCTTGTTTCCAAATTCTAAAATATATTTGGCAATTTGGAAATTATGATTAATTTAATATAAAACTTTTCAAAGCTATTTAAATATGTAATTATCTAGTTTCAAAATACTTAAGATAAATGTTAATTGTTTAAAATATATTTTTAAGCTTAAGATAAGAGTAATAAAAAGATTTGTTTCATTTTCTTTTTAAATATGATTTGATAATATATATAAAAGTTTAAATTATATTAAATATTAATTCATTTAGTAATAGAAGTAATTATAATCTCTTTTATAAATTATTTAAAATTGGCTAATTATTATTTTAAATAATAATAGTAGTAGATTTTTTTATAAAGAAAATAGAATTCTTAATTTCAAATTTAGTATGTTGTTATAAATGTATAAATATATTTGACTTTAATTTGGATTTTTTAAAATTTAATTGAAATTTGGATTTGAATTTAAAATTGAAATTTAAAAGATAGATATTTTAAAATATTTTGGATTTTAAAAATATATGTAAAAGCTTCTAATTATATATAATTGGTTTTATAACATTTTCTTTTAAGTAATTTATATATATATATATATATATATATAAGTATTTGTAAATTTGTAAATTTGTAAATTAATATAAAAGCTTTCATTTAACATTTAAATTAAGTATTAATTACTTAAAGGACAAGTGTTAATATCTAAAGGCTTGTTTATACAAGCGTTAGTCAATAAATTATTACTAATGACAAATGTTGAATGTTTTTACAAGTGTCATTTTAATTTTTGATTTTTCTTTTATTTTAAATAAATTATAAATTCACCTACATAAACATTGTCCCTTCCCCTCAAATTCTTTTCTATCCTCTTCAAATTTAAGGCTAAGAAACAATATTCGGAAACAATTTCTCAAGAAACAAATCAGTAATCAATACATCCTTCCTCTAACCAAAAATCAAAATTCATCAGCTTGTTAATCATCTTCAAAATAATAAACTGCATATCATTTTCAAAAATCAAAATCTTTAATTAACATCCTCCTCAAACCAAAATCAAAAGCCTGCATTTTTCAAACCATTAGCCTGCATTTTTTTCAATCTGTGATAAAGCAAGCATCATCATCTCAGATTTCAAGGTCAGATTTTCAAGTTTTTAAATCAAACATCAAAAGCCTGTAACTTTCTTCAACCAGAAATTCAAGAGCAACTTCAATTCTGTTTTATAAGAAAGATTCAGTAACATGCATTCTTCATCAAGTTCAAGCAATGCCAGTTTGATAAAGATCAAACATTTCTCAGCTATTCAAGTTTTAAAGCTTTCTTCAACAACTCAAATTTTTAAATCAAAATTAAGAGTGCTCTGTTCATCATTTGTGTTCAGGTGAGTAACATTTTTTTAAAATAACTTAAGTATAAATATGGTTGCATGTTAATTTCTATGATAATTGTGTTTTGTGTGAATATATATAGATGGTTCTGGATATATATATATATATATATATATATATATATATATATATATATATATATATATAATGTATTGATGGGTGTGCATGTTCTGTATCTATGTTTCCTGGTTTTAGTTTCCAAGTTCAAAATTTATTCAAAATTCTTATCCTCTTGATCTAATTGTTGTTAAGACTTAAGCTTCAAATAGGATTTGTTTGTTCGTTTATAGACTAAGTTTTAAATTCTTATTTAAGTAAAAATAAATTAGAAATCTCACTGGGAACTAAAAAGAATAGAGCAAACTTTGAATAAGTGAAATTTCAAACCTACTAATTTAATGATTCAGGCATGTAATCTGAAACTCTATCCCAAAACATGATTTCTAAAAATAAAATCTTAATTTTTAGCTTGAGGTTGAATGAGCGGTTTTTGGTTGACCAGATAAGGTGTTTCGGGTAGTCTCTGGTGATCTAGTTGATCTGGGGAGTCGTGGTTTTCTCTGGAGTTGGAAGGATAATTGGGGACTTTGGCAAAATTGTCAGAATGGCGATCAAGTGGCTGTAAAAGCGGCGGTGTTCGATTTTAATCTGTAACCCTAGTTTGGGAAAGGCTGGAAGTTTTGATCATCACGACACCGTTGGTGTATCAACTTCATCAGAACTTTGGGAAATGGGAGAGGGGATGTTGGTGAGGTTGTGGATGGAGGCGCTGACGTTCCGATGATCTGAGGCACGAGTTCGAGGGGATTTCTGGTTGTGGGTCTATTCTAGTTTTGTGCAGAGGTACTCATCTTGGTTTCAAGTTTGAATCGATGGGTTTGGGTTTTGGTCTGTTTGAGGATGTGATCGCTAACTGTGGGAGGGTCGCGAAGATGACCAGAAGTGGTCGGTGCCATCGTGCATGTGCACGGTGCATTTTGGTTCCTGGTGAAGTTTGATTTGGGGAAGATTGGTACTCGAGATTTTCTCGAGTAGTTTGCATGAGTTGCTCAAAGTTCTGAGAGGTTTAGCTCGAATTTTTTGAGTCGGTGGTTCGGGTCATTTGTTTAGTTACAGGTTTTAAAGCTGTCTGTTTTTCAAAATTTAGATTGAATTCAAAATTTGGAAGTAAGATATAAAACAGAGTTTTAAATCAAATTTTTAAATGTGGATTCAAATTAAATTTGTATCCTAGTTTTTGAAATAAATAAATTTTTATAAAATCAAAATGTTCAAACAAGTTAAAGGTTTAAAATATATTTGAAAATAATAGTTTTCCAATAAAATGTTTAAAACTTTATTTATATAAAATCCTTTATAAAAGTTTTTCTTTAATATTGATTGGGAAGTTATATAAATTTGTTTAAATTAAATATGTAAGTTGAATGATTAAGTTATTTTTAAAGGTTGATTTAAAATAAAATTAAGTAAATTAGTTCAAGCCTTTCCTTAAATAAGTTTCTTTTGTAAGTGATAAATGTTTCCTTACATTAGTTTAAGGTGTTTGTAAATTGTTTTAAATTTTGATAAGTTAAATCATTTTTAAATCTTAATTAAAAATGGAATTTTAAAACTAAATTTAAAAGTGAAATGTTTAAATAATATATGTTAATGATAATTAAGTCATTAATAAAAGAAATGATTTATCCTAAAAGATAATTTAGATTTTAATGATAAATTAAGTTAACTAATTAATGATTTAGTATTAATTGATTAACTAATTAAGGATTGTAAGTAATTAATTAAGGATTAATTAATTAAGTAATTAAGGTTAGATTAATTAATTAAAGATTAATTAATTTAAAAATAAGGATTATTAAATTGATAAAGTATAGACTATTAATTAATAATTGAGAATTAATTAATCAAGTAATTAAAGATTAATTAAGTTAAAATTAAAAAATTAATTATGTAATTAGGAATTACTTAATTGGTTATTAAGAATTAATTAATTTGTAAT
The DNA here is from genome assembly GCA_030765085.1 of Allium cepa. Lineage (NCBI taxonomy): Eukaryota > Viridiplantae > Streptophyta > Magnoliopsida > Asparagales > Amaryllidaceae > Allium > Allium cepa. The sequence goes on along the minus strand of CM060937.1, from coordinate 354,374,159 downwards.
TAATAATGGTTAATTAAAGTTTAATTACTTATGGAAGTAATTAAAGGATTAGTTAACGAGTATATTTAATGAAAGATCATTAACTAAGGATTATCAAATAATTAATTGATGTAATTAATTTAAGATAATTAATTAGATTAATTAAGGATAATTACTTATGGAAATTGGTTAAGTATGATTACTTAATGTGATTTATAAAGTGTAATTACTTAGTGAAGTAATTAATGGGTAATTACTGGATGTAATTAATTGAAGATTGAAAGTAGTTTTGGCTTTAATTACCTTGTGTAATTAATAAGAAGGATAATTACTTAGTGAAAGTAATTAAGAATTAATTACTCAATGTAATTAATTTAAGAATAAATTAATAAAGTTATTTGAGGATAATTAAGTAATGTAATTAATTAAGGGTAATTAATTACTAACGTGATTAATCAGGGCTGATTAACGAATAATGATTAATTAAAGATTAATTATTAAATGTAATTAATTAAAGGAATAATTAATTAAAGAAATAATTAGGGATCATTAATTAATGTAATTAATGATGTAATTAAGGGTTGATTAATTAAGATTAATTAATCAATAATAAGTGACTATGGAGTAATTACTTAATTGTAATTAATTAAGGATTAACGTAATTAATTATAGTTAATTAATTATTGAAAGTAATTAAAGGTTAATTACTGTAAATGGTTAAGGATAATTAATTTGTGTAATTAATTAACGGCTAATTACTTAATGTAATTAGAGGACAATTAATCAAGGGTGATTAATTGTGATGAATACTTAGAGGATGAGCAATTAATTGATTTGTAATTAATTAATGGTTACGTAAGCAAGATTTATAGTGATGAAAGTAATTAATTTAATTTATTTTAAATTAATTAGATATGAAGTAATTAATCTAATTCATTTTAAATTAATTATGGACGGTGTGATTAATAGATCTTTGTTCTGGATGGTTGGACGATATTGATTGCCTTGAATAGTTTGATATCTCTGATATGGGATATATGCTTAGTTGTGATATGGATGCTTTGGATGAATAGTGATAATGTGGATTATCTATCTATGATGATGTGAATTATCCATCTGTGTGAATATAGATAACGAATTGAATCAAATTTTTTTCGCTTTAAAACAAGTTCGACTTCAAAGACGGCGTTTTGGATTTCAATAAGACCGGGATCGGGTTTCCAAATTTGGATATCCGAAAACCACATCGATTCAAATTAACGATAGGTCCTGAATCTCAAGTGAAGATGAAGATTCAGAGTGCAAGGGTTATTGTCGTTAACTCTGAGGGTGATTCCAAAATGAGTGTAACGAGATAATGCCTTCTGTTTCGTTCGAACCCAGAACGAACTTGTATGGATTGAATGCTTTCAGAACATCGTCAGGTGGACGATGAGCATTCTAAGATAGATGTGTTCTATAAAGGTAATTGTAACCTCAAGCCTCATCAACCGGGAATGGCTAAAACCGGGGAGGTGCAGCAAGGCTAAGTGGGTAGCACCAAGTAGGACAAGATCTTCCCCTGTCTAGAAGTCCCTTTATATTCGGCTGTGTAGGGTAGTTGATTGCAACAACTGCCGGGGTTGTCTTGTTCAGGACTGTCCAGTAAAGGATGGTTCCGGCCTTGTGTTGCAGGGGATTTAGTGTGGATCCTCGGTATGGTGATCTAGGCCACGTACTATGACGGACGATACCCCAGTAGCCCTGCCATTGTATGGAATCCAATCTCCAATAATTGCCGTATGTTTTAGTTGTGCCCAACTATGTTGGAACATGAGATGTAAGCATTCAAGCTATTTCTGTATTTTATTTGAAACCCCTAGACCCTATTATAATATCACTGGATTTCCTATCAAATGTTTTGGTTATCGTAAAGTAAAAACTTTTCCGTGTTTATTTGCGGAAGGTCTTACGAGATACCTTTTATTTTCAAAGGTTTTCAAAGTTAAGCAACTATAACCTGTTACTTACACCAGACCCATGTCTGACGGAGTTTATCTACTATTTTTCTTAAACTCTTGGGTACTCAAATTTTTACGAGTAGCCAGGGGATTCAGGTTAGCTTTGACGATTCTGGAGGAGATATGGAGCAGGAGGCTTCGGTGTTGTAGATATAAGTGGTTCTGCTGTGTGATCTCTGAGTCATTTGTTTGAGTTTTATTGTGTTGTAATAACTAGACAAGTATTTATAACTATCTAGTATGTGTTTTATAATCTATGTAACTCTAATGGATGTTGTATACTATTAATACTTATGTGATTAATATAATTTATTCGTTCCGCTGTTGAGATTCTGGTGTTGTTTCTTTCTTTCTTCTCTATCTTTCTCTTTTCTATCCCTTTCTTTCTTAAAGATGATGTGTCTTTCTGTGGAAAGAGAGGCGGGTCGTCATAGGTGAATAATGACTACATCTAGTTTTTCTTAAATGTTTTCGGTTTTAAGATGAATCCGAAATATTTTGCATGATCATGCCATGTTTTAGAATGATTAAATGTTTTTATATGCTTGTTGATGATTTATGCTTGTTCATATAGATTTTATGATATGTTTTAATGTGAAAACCCTATTTAATGACATCCAAATGCCTTACGATTTTAGACACAGTTCGGAAATAATATTTTAGAGATGGGTTTCAATTTACAAAATTTTCTGAATTAACGTGGATTTTGTATTAATTTTCTAGTGTAAAAAATGACTATTTGGGTTTTAAATTATTTACGGGTAAATAAATAATATTTTGGGTCTGGAGTTAATATATGTTAGAAAACATACTAAAAATGATTTTCTAGAATTTTTGTTGAATTTTCCCAAGTATTTTGATGAATATATAAAATTATTCAAGGTATGGGACTTAAATGTTTTATATATTTATAAAAGGAGAAGGGTATTTTGTAAATGATTTAAATTGTTTATTTCTGAAATATTGGTAGTGCTTTTAAAAAAGAAAATTAGCAACCAATAAAATTTTGACAAACAAGGTAGGTTAGTTGAAAATATTACTTTAAAAGGCTAAAAATCAGTTTAAACATGCTTTTTTCATGTTTCGCTACTTTTGACACCATGGGTTCTGACCTAGTAGTTCCGCCTCCATTCCATCTAAACCAATGCACACGGTATCAATATCTTGGTACATAATGAATTGGACTAAGGCGAAAGGTACTGGGTCGAGATCATAGGTTTCGAAGGGGTCGAAGCGCTGCATGGTTTTAAATGAAAATGCTTTGCTTTGCTTTCAATTGTATAGCTTTCGACTTGGTTTGCTTTCGACTAGGTCAATGGTTTTAAAAGGTTGCGCTTTTGTTTTAAGCATATGCTTTTGACTAGGTCGAAGCCCTTAACTGCCGCTTTTCTACTTCTCGATGCCAATGGTTTCAGAAGGTATACTTTGCTTTTTAAACTTAGCCTTTTCTCCAATATTTTCGAAAGGTTGGTTTTGACACCATCACTTCTTTACCTAGGGAATGCTTTCGACTTAAATGTTTTAATGACCCTTTTTCTCTGTTGAAGGTAGAATCCAATTGGTTTCAAAAGAGATGATTTTTAATGGTTTTGAAAGGTGTTTCCACATGTTTTAAATTGAACCCAAATGCTTTTGAAAGGTTTTGATGCTTTCGAAAGGCTTCAAAAGAGTGGTTCCCCTATGGTTTCGAAAGGTTTGAAAGGGATGGTTTTCCATGGTTTTTGAAAGGCAGTTTAAAGTATATTAAAGATAGGATGTCTAAGGTTTTATAGCTTTCGAAGGAAATGTTTTTCAAGTGTTTTCGATAGGAAGATTGAATGGTTTCGAAAGGAATGTTATAGCTTTTAGCCTAGGTTATAAAGAAGGGTTTTACTTGGTTTCGAAAGGGGTATTTTCAATGGATTCGAAAAGGGCACTTTCAAAAGATTAAATGTCTTCATCAAAAAAATATTTGAGTAAAGTTTATATATATAACATGGCAAGGTGATTTTGAGTAAATCATAGAGTATATATATTCCTTGTTTAAGTTTGATTTAAAGGTTTTAAATCAATTTGTGATGAAAATATTTTCAAGGAAAATTTTAGGAAGACTACCCTAAGTAAATTGACTTAGATATTAGAATAGCAGATGGGACTGGCATAGGGCCGCACCCAATACATTAGCTATTAGCCCCAACTAATTTAGTCCAAAATTCCAGCGTATAGAGCTTTGTCACAGGTAAGACTAAAATGATGATTACATACAGAAAGGGATATCTATTTGTATATAGATAGGTTATTGGTGAGCCTGCAAAACCATGGATTAGGTGACCCTGGGAGAAGATAAGTTAGGGATATACCGTACAGAAGAAGAGTATCTAATAGGTGTTAGGCTATTTTGTTTATATTGTCTGGTAGGCCCGAGTCAGCCAAAGGTTAGTATTTAGCCAAACAAAACTATAGTGTTCAGACATATAGTTCATTTGTTACCTGACGTGTATGTTTACATGATATTGCTTTACATATTTAACCATTTTTGGTTTTAGAAAATGATTCGTAAAAGATATATTTTAAAAGGATATTAGTGAGGGGAAACCCATTCTGTTAGCGGCGTGGTCTCACTTATATCAAAAAACCAAGATGTATAGTATTATTCACACCAGGCTTTATGTATGACTCGAAGCTTATGTTTTTCCTTTTAAACTCTCGGGTGCTCAAATTTTAATTTGAGTAGGTTGGGGGTCAAGGTTTATAGGATTTTAGTAGGTTGGCAAAAAAGCTTCCGGAGACGAGCAGGTGGCTGATGGACAGCTATTTTGGAGTTGCTGTTTTATTTTGTTTGATTCTGCCGTGTTGTATTTAAGATAGTTATGTTTATATAGTACTCTTGTCATCCAAAGGGCAATCCTTCAATTAAATCCATCGGTACTTGCTTCCATTTCCACTCTGGAACTTCAAGTGTTTGTAGTAATCCACTTGGTTTCTTCTGCTCTACCTTTTCCAATTGGCAATTCAAACACTTTAAGATGAATGTCCTAACATCCTTTTTCATCCCTTCCTAGTAATAGGTCTGCTTTATATTATGGTACTCTTATTACCATCAAGATATATAGTCAATCTGGAGTGGTGCCACTTTCATAGCACATCATCTCGTAAGCCCGTCTCGGTGAAGTCCTTAATGCTTTATCTCCTCATACTCTATGCCTTCTTCTAATTTTTCCATGATATCTGCTAGACTATCCACTGGGCTCTGACTACTGCTGATATGCTCAATCAAGGTAGATTTGATAGTCAAACTAGCCAACATCTCCGGCTCTAGCTCGTAGTGAGCTCAGAAGTCATAGCCAATAATATACTCCAATTGGTTCCACTTTAGGAACATCGCTCCCAAACTAGCATGTTTTCTACTCAATGCATCGACGACTTCATTTCCTTTACCAAGTGTACAGAAAATGTGAAAGATCGTAAATGGCCAAGAATTCCAACCATCGTTGCCGACGAAGGTTGAGATCCTTCTAGGATAAAAGGTACTTCAAAGATGTATAGTCCTTGAATAGTACGAATCTTTCTCCTAATAGATAATGCCTCCAATTCTTCAAAGCAAACACTATCACCGCTAACTCTGAACAGCGAGTTGGATACTTCCTCTCGTGCAATATTAGCTGTCGACTAGAGTAGGCGATAACTTTTCTTCTCTGCACCAATACCGCACCTGGTCCGATACCATGGGAGTCTTGTATATTGTCAACTCCTCATATCCACTCAGAGTAGTCAATACTAGTGCACTCGTTAACCTCTCCTTTAGACTCACAAATGCATGTTCGCACTTTGTATCCCAAAAAAAAGTCTGATTTTTCTTCGTCAAATTAGTCAATGATGCTGCTGCCTTTAAGAATTCCTTGATAAAATATCTATAATATCCTACCAATCATATGAAACTTACTATATCAATATCATTCTTGGGTTGGTCCCAATCCTGATCCATTGTCACCTGGGTAGGATCTAGTTCAATGGGCTGCTCAGAGACGACATGACCCAAGAATCTCACATCCCTCCTCTAAAAGTGACACTTCTAAAACTTTGCTTTCAACTTTTGCTTCCTCAACGCTTTAAGCACAATCCTTAAGTGTGTCTTTTGTTCCTCCTTTATCCTAGTATGGACTAAAATATCATCCATGAACACAAGCACAAACTTATTTAACTGTTCCTGAAGACACAGTTCATGAGATCAATAAATTAATTCGGAGCATTGGTTAGCCCAAATGACATAACCTCATTCTCTGGAAAGCAACCAATCACTACTGCCTCCCCCTCCATAGCCTCAATAGTCACCAACAACTTCTTGCAATCCACCGCTATCGTATACTTCCTCAACCAATCCATCCCTAAGATAATCCCAAACCTAACAAAATTCATAACAACGAAATCAAAAACAAATGAGCATCCATGAATCTGTAAAACAAAACCATGAAAAACCATACATAGGCTAATGGAGCCTCTAACGGGGTTCATTATAATCAAAGGTTGATCAACAATTTCGGGTTTCAATCCCAATCTATCTACTAGGTCTAGATATAAAGGAATGCATACCCCTGGTATCGAACAAAACATGTATGAGAACAACATAAATGGAAAGCATACCTTGAATAATGACCCTCTTCCCTTCACATTTGTCGAGGAAGAACTTAGCGAAGTTGAGACAACATCCAAAGCATATGCCTTCACAATCTATTTCTGATGTGCTACTTTTGGGTAATTCTTTTGCATATGTCCGAACGTGTCGTAGATATAACACTTCTTCTTTCATTAGCTTTGTAGTCCTTAATCAAGTGACCCTTGTCTCTACAACCATAGCAGAAAGGATCCCACTTAGCCTTCTTCTGAGCATTCTTTCCCTGAAATTGCTTCCTCTTACCATCCTATTTCTTCTTACCACCCCTATCTTATTGTAATTTAGCTCTTCTTTAACTACAATAGTTGATTTATACTGGGGTATAAACTCTTCGGGTGAAGAGCTTTATCTTCTTGGCTCTCAAATGGCTCATCGATGTGACTCACCAACTTCTCCCTTAAATAGTTATCTAAACCCTCATTCTACCTTAGTGAAGTGTCAGAAAAAGACATTAGTATTTCGACAAGGTGTTAAACTCAACAAAATACTCGAAGACTGACATATCTCTCTGCTTCAAATTAGAAAATTTCTTAAATAACACCGACTTCTAAGCAGTCAAAAAACTTCTTCTCAGACTGAGATATGAACTAATCCCAAGTAAAATGATCCTTGAGCATAGCAACTCTAATAGCATTACTCTAGTTCATGGCTCTCTCTTGAAGCTGTCGGGAAGCCAATCTTCTTTTTATTGCGTCATCCAATTCATGGTCATCAAAAATCTTCTTGTACGTGTACAAACAATCCTGCAGTTCCATAGCCGATTCCGTTACTTGGAATGGTTTTCTACCAAGACTAGCAAAGTTCTTGTCCAGCTTAGAGAAATCGACTCTAGGCGCCTGCACTTGAGCACCACAACCAACAACAACATTTGACATGGCCGCTTGGGCACTTTGCAGCATGTTTGACATTATCGCGTTGAACATATCTTGCAAGTCGGGGTTAGCAGCTCCCGAACTAGCTCCTTCTTTGACTCAAGAGATGGAGTTCGTCACAATGTTTCTTTTATATTGGCTCATTAATGATATATAATAAGAATAATAAGTATTTTATAAAAGAAAACTACATCATTTTTGCTCATGTGTACATGCAATTTATATACTATATAAACTACTATATAGTTTTGAGAAACAAAATGTATAACAAGTGTGCTCTCTCTCTCTCTCATACACACACACGCATGCACATACTCTTAATCCAGAATAGGGTGATAACTCCTTCCCTATCTCTGCTAGACCACGGTATCAACTCAGGTTAATCATGTAACCTAAGATCTAATATCAAATTTAGTGACTACCCTACACACCGACAACCAATATAACTAAATAATTCACACTGTGTGCTAGGTGGATGTAAGATGACTGTCAAGGGTCAAAAAGAAATAAAAATCATAGAACCTATTATATATCTCACAACACATCGAATAAATTAAATAATAACATCACTAATATAAAACAGCAAGACAATAATAACTAAAATGAACCACAACATTAGAGTACAGGGGTTCATAGAGTTGTACAAAATAGTAATAAATTTTATACAGGGTAAAAATAAACTTAAATAAACTATCTTGATCATAGAAAGGAAAATGTTGTCTAGGCTCCACAGTGTTGCACAATGGAATAAGCAATAGTATATCCATATATATAATATAAGAAAGCTCCATCCACCTCATCCTCTACATAGCACCGCATACGACCTAAACTTGTTATCTAGTCTACTTATTTATGAATACTCGAGATAATAAGAAGCAAAGCATAAAACCTCAAGTCAGATAACAATTTGGTAAGAGCGAAAAAATGAATCTTAAATACCACGCAAGTCGATATAGTTAGGAATAAGGGTATACGAACCATATCTTACATGTTCTTGCAACCAGAGAGTTAACATATAATGAACATAATACGCTACTCTATAAACATAATAAAGTTGTACTACAACCTAAATACAATAAAGTATGTTTAGGTATCCCCATCTGTAAAAGCTATCTTAAGTGACATCCTTAGAGTGATAGATTGTGGGAGAAAACAAACAAAGCAAACATAACATCTATCAAACAATCCTCACTATCACTTAATGTGTCCATAATATATGATAACTCATATGACCATTCCTCTACCAGGGATTAATGGATAAATCCTAGTTTTAGTGTACTCGCCTTTAGCCTAAAGCTGATACTAGCCTATTCCACCAATCTATTGTACATCGATCTGTTCAACCAATATATGGTAGCCAAACAGAGTACCTATGGACATAATCAAAATACTGTTTCTTTCGAGTACAACAGAAAACACTCTAAGTATCAAAGATCCCTTAGCATGCGTATTCAAACCCTTTCCTTGCTCCATCTAATTTCCATTCATCCTTAAGGAATTATTCCACATCACATTTTTCCATGATAGAACCATTAAACCTTTTATCTATATGGTATCCTTCTTAAAACTGCCCTTTTGTGGATAATCAGTCTCATGATTTCTTTCAACATCGAGTCACCATTATTGGAACCTAACTTCTTTCACCATAGAGTTACTATCATCGAAGTCCCGAAACTATCACCCTTTATAGTGCTACTAAATTGCCATTGAACTCTAAGCGAACAAACAAACAACTTGAGCATGACCTATAAAGCCAACACTTCCCTTGTTGGAAGTTTCATCACCCAAAGCCTCCTAATTGCATCTCGGTACAGATCAAAAGTGATTGGTACTGATATGACTCCCTTCATCTATACTTAGATAAGATTTGGCTAAATATTTTCTACCTCGAAATCTTCTTCTTGGCACGCCTAAACCTCCATGCTTCATTCCCTAAGCACTCAACCTCCAAGCTTTAACCATAAGTAAAAAATATACTCGGTACCGATAAAAAAAGATTAATACCGACCAATATACCTAGTCGATTATCCAACTTTATATTTCTGGACCTTTTACTACCTTTAACCTGAAGTCTTCCTAGAAGTTTTGTAGCCTAAGTCCATACGCCTTGCCTTCTTGCCAAATAGATTTACAAGCACTCTACTTAGCAATCATCTCCTCAACGACTTGAATCCTACAACCCAAACTTCATGCGACTTGAACCTTGGGCTCCTCCCTTTTCTCTAGAGCCCCTCCTCATAGTTTCATCCAATTCGGACCATGTCTGCCTTCGATTTTCCCAATTCGACGATCTCTTTTCTTAAATACTAAATGCACCAGAAAACCATATAAAAGCTCAACATACAAAACTGAAATATCATCCATATAGATCCATACACACATGCAATTCATCAAAACATGATTATTATACAAATCCTAGTATGTATCTAACATCTGTACTATCAAGTCAATATGATCAAAAGAGGTTAAAAAACTATTTAAAAACCATTTTAAATCTTTTAATTTCGACCATAATAATTTTTACGGATGTATTTAAAGTTAGAAAACATTCTTAAGACAAAATCAGGTTAAAACACCTAAATTAACTATGTTAGAAGTATAGAATATTGATAGGCCAATAACCACTCAACAAATACCCAAAATACTAATTTAATCTCTAGATCTGAAATGAATAGCAAAGAATCATGAATTTCAAAGCGCCAAAGTGATAAATCTATGTACCCTTTGCTAATTACCCTTCTACTGATGATTTTGGCTAAGATTAGTAAGAAAAAGGTGAGTTTTTTTAACGAAATTAAGGCTAACGGAGGTTTTGATCTAATTTAGGAAGAAGTGAAATGATATGAGGGCCATTTTTTTAGCCACTATTGGCACAAATTAGAGTTGGGCTTAGTACTTAAACTTCTCTAATTACCCATTAATCTGACCAACATCAAACAGAATTTCTAATGGTCATATCTCCTAAATGATAAGTTCATTTTTCCTATTATGACCACTTTATGGAAAGAGAAACCACAAGCTCGATTTAGTGGAAGTTGTTTTAGACCCTAATTTAATGCTTAACAAATGTTGTAGGTCTTACAAGAATTTATGGGTCTAAAATGTCTAATAAAATTCTAAAGGTAGAAAATGTCCCTTGTCATTCCCAAAGTGTTAGAGTCATATAACCCTATATGAGTTAAATAATAATATTTTACGATCCTTCAATACATAAAATACGAGTCGTTACATGATGATTAGTTCTTGATAGACGACGATGATCCTCCGAAGGTTGAATTTAGCTTGCAGACGAGGAAGTGGTTGGTAAGATTTCTTTAGGCAAATAAGAGCATGTTTGCTCGGGCACATTCTGGTATTTATGAAATTTCGCCTAAAGTCATTGTCACACACTAGATATGGACTCAATCTACTCTCTTGTGAAGTTGAAATGGTGAGCATAGAACCAAAGAGATTCTCTATGTGGTAGAAGAAGTGGATAAGTTAAAGGCTAAGGGATTTATTTTTGATGCTTCATACCTAAGGTTGCTACCAAATGCAGTATTGGTTAAGAATTCAAATGGGAAATGACGAATGTGTAATGATTATTCTGAATTGAATAAAGCATTCCTAATAGATTCCTTCCTTTTGTCGTGGATTGACGATTAAGTGGATGGAACAGCCAGACATAAACTACTATCCTTCATGGATGTGTACTTTGGTTATAATTAAATTGCGATATATGTCTCTGATCAAGAGCATACAAGTATTATCATCGACTTGGGATATATTACCATAGAGCGATGCCATTTTGTTTGAAGAACACTAGAGCTACTTACCAGCGTTCAATCTACAAGATGTTCAAAGAACAAATAGGATGGAAGACAATGGAATTTTTTATGCATAATATGCTGATGAAGTCATAGACACTACTGACCACATAGGAGATCTTTTTGGGATGTTTGATGTACTTCGAAAATCTAGAATAAGATTGAATCTGCTTAAGTGTTCCTATGAGGTAGCATTGGGGATTTTGGGTTTGTCATAAACTTAAGGGGTATTGAACCTAACCCGGAATAGGTTGAAGCATTGAAACTGCTTACAACCTTATGAAAAAGGAGGGAAATGAAGAGCTCAAGTGATAAAGCTACCAATTTAAGTCAGTTTATCTCAAAAGTAAGCAATAAATGTACCATTCTTTGATCCCTATGAGAATGAAAAAGGAAAATTCTAATGGATGATCGAATCTGAAGCTGCTTTTCTAAATCTGTTGGACCATTTGAGGAAACCATCAATACTGTAAAATCCTCTAAAGGTAGAAGAGCTTTATAATTACTTAGCAATCTCGATTCATGCATTGAGTGTAGTATTGATGCATGGGGGTGTGAAATCCAAAGACTAGTCTATTGTATCAGCATGAAATTCACCTGATTAGAGCAAAAATATCTAAAACTCGAGAAGTTGGTGCATTGATTGTTAATAGCACCGAGGAAGTTATACTTTCAGGCTCATCCAATAAAGGTGTTGATTAATCAAACAGACCGACAAGTATTAAATCATCCAAAGATTTTGGAGAGACTCATAAAGTGGAAATCAAGATGAGTTAGTATGACATCACTAATCATCCTAGGAAGGTGATTCGAGGGCATGCATTGGCGATTTCATTATTGGATTCACTATTTGGGATGATGAAGTGGAAGAAGAAATTATTGAGCTTTCTCAATGGTAATTGATTATATGTTGTCGGAGTGTCCAATGACCATGATTCTAGGGCTGGAGTAGTTTTAGTAACCAAAAAAAATCAAAGGATCTATTATGCACTAAAATTTGAATTCTATGTAATGAATAATGAAGTCAAATACGAAGCACTGGTAGTGGAGCTCAAGATATCAAAATAATTGGGAGTGAAGACATTGTATATCTATTGTGACTCTCAGTTGTTGGTTTGCTAAGTGAAAAAGGAATTACAGGCTAAGGGGGAAAGTCTGGCCCCTTACCTATCGAAGATTTGCTATTGGACGACATTGAGCACTACATAATAATACACATTCTTAGATATGAGTATACTAATATTGATTCATTTTCCAAGTTGGCGAGCTCTAGAGATGTAGAACTATTTGAGATTATGCCCATGGAGGTGGTGAAAACTCCAAACATCGACAAAAATGACATTGATTAGATCTTGGAGGCTAAAGAGGAAAAGGATGGATGACTCTAATCAAAGACTATATGCTAAAGGGAACTCTCGCAAGAAATTAAAATGAAAAGTGGAAGCTCTTGCTTAAAGTACCTTGGTTCATTATGTAAGGAGTGCTATATAGACCCCCTTTCTAAGGTGTGTCGACATAAAAGATGCTAAGTGGATCCTTGCTATTGTACATGAAGAAAGATGTGACTTTCACATTGGGGAGCAGACTTTAGGAAAGAATAATATTCGCTAGAGTTACTTTTGGCCAACAATTAATCGGGATTCAGCTTAATATTCTAAGAATTATGAGAACTAGCCGAGATTTTTGAAGATTTCTAATGCCCTATCTATCGAGCTTACGCAGATGCTTAGCATGTGGTCATTTATGATTTTGGGAATTGGTATCATCGAGTGCTACCGATCACGCAAGGAGGTGTAAAGTATGCAATAGTGGCTATTGACTAGTTCATAATACAGGCTGAACTGGAACCTCTAGATAATCACTTGGGAAAACGATTAAGTTTAGGGTGAAGAACATTTTGTCTAGTTTTGAGTTCCACAGAAGATCATAACTATTTAAGCTAAAAGTTGGCACAAAAAACCAAAGATTAATAGAGGAGAATACAATGAAGAAAGTAAATTGAATGTGGGGAAAAAGAGAATACACAACAATTATAGTGGTTCATTGAATCAAAATCCTACGTCCACTTGAACTTTGTTTATGTTTCTACTAAGTTTTATAAAGTTGATCTAATGGATCAGTAGCTATGGATCGATGATGATCCATGAGATTACAGAGAAAGTACAGAAATTTTTTAAATGAACCAAAAGTCCCTTAAACAGTGCTCCTCCTCCCCCTCTATTTATGGCTGCAGGTCGATGGAATTCCCTCTACCATATTCTTACCCACATTCCCCATGTCCTAAAGGATCCATTTGTGAAAAATAGTGGCCAATGCATCAAGTTCAGGGATCAGTACCGAACCATGCTCCATAGATCGATACAAATCCATAAGGTTGCTCTCTCTTTAATATCTCGTAGATGTTTGGTAGAATTGTATCCTTGACTTTGGCATTTGGTTGCATCAATATGAGGTTGAACTTGAGTGAATTCCTTGGTTCAGAGGTTAAATAAAGCACTTGAATTATACATCGATCGCTTGAGTCATGATGGGCTAACGAACCATCCCATATTGGTATATACTAACTAACAATTACACTAACTCTACATGTCATGAGTTATATGACAAGCTTGGATAAATTTAACCCTGATCACAATTCGCTGCCCTTCCATGAACTCACTTGTTTTTTTGTATTTTTGGGCTCGGCACTTGTAGTAAGCGATGTGTAGGCTATTCTTGAAGATTCTTCGCTAGCTTATGACTTCACCTCTTGGCTTTGATTGATATCTAAGCTTGGCAGCTATCGCTCAAGATTCCTGCATGGTTATTCTTCTGTTTGACCGATCAGATTCATCTGAATATGGCTTAGTCACTTGGTTGGATAACTTTTACCTCCAAAGTATATATTGTTTTAACAAGATATGCTCTAGATTGAAACAAGCCATAGAATCCACACCATTAGTTAAAGTTTTTCTCCAAATAGACACTACCTTTCCTTTGAACTGCTTTTACAATATATAGCATGTTTATCAATCGTTGAATCACTTTGAGCAGTTTTGGACTTGTAACTTTCGTGTCGTATGAAAAATTGAAGCATGTTATATAGGTTTATCATTCTAGTTTCGAAAAACTTTCAATGATGTCCTTCTTCGCATTATTCAAGAAAAACCTAAGTTTCTTTGAACTTCAATTGTCTAGTGTCATGCATGCACACATACATACATACGTACCTACATACGTACGTACATACGTACATACGTACGTACATACATACGTACATACATAAACTTGTTGCTTACACGTTCATACATACATGTGTATGTGTGTCTACATGCACGCGCACGCACACACACACACAGATATATATATATATATATACATGTTTTTATATATCCATTATTATTTTTTTTGCAAAATTTCGAGGATCGGTACTGATCTATGGTGCCTTTAACATAAGTGATTCATATGCCTGTGTTTATAGGTCAGCTATTAATTATATATTGAACCCTAATTTCTCCATTTTCACTTCCCACTTTTCCTTCTGCTTCGAGTCTTCGTCATTTGAGATCGCCGTAGCCAATTTTCATCCTGTCGACCCATTGCCGTGAACATTGCCGCCATCTCCAACCTTGGACCGGTATTCTTCCTACCCATGAGCCATTAGATATGCTACTATCCTTCCTTTGTCTGAGAACACCAACCTATCTTAGCACCTTGGACTTCAAACTTGAAATTTCCTCAAATTCATTGCCTTCTTTAACTTTAGGAGTCCACAACTTTGATTTGCGACGTTCGTTGCTGATTTGCTCCTCAACCACACATGATTAAGGGAGCATACCACTTTTCTCCCACTATGGATTAGTGCCAATCCTATATTTAGGAGTTTTTATTTGAAAATTTGAGTGCTATAGGATACTCTGCGTAAGACTTGAGCTTTGCTCAAGGCATAGCCTATTTTTCTCTAGCACCACTCGACTTCTAGTTTTCTTGAGTAAGACTCGAGTCAGCTTCGAGCACTACTCGTGATGAATCTGATTTTTCCTTGTTAGTGCAAAATTTCAATGCATGTCCTCAAATTTTCGAATGGAATTAGACAATCAACTATGGTGAAGCCGTGATCGAGGATCCATGATTTGTTGGGGGTACTTTTTAATAAGGGTCACTTTGAATGTAAAACGATACTTGAATGAACTACTTTCCAACCTTTCAATTTACTAATGGATGTGAATTGCATGATTTTAGATGAACATACTGCACGATTTTAACAACACACCGTTGCCCCTCGTCGATGTAGGGGATTCGATCGATCAACACACGTTGGAACCTGTCGAGTCTATTACACAAAGCTCTTTTTCCAACATGAAGATTACAGCTTTTACCTTTCCTGACATCGCTTACATAAAGTTTTGATAGTTATGGATCGTAGATGCTCCTCACATCTCTCAACTATGACCGCAAGCCTTTCCACATCACGATATGCTGAGTTTGATACTGAATCGAGCTCAACAACTGTGCCCAAGACAAAATACACTCCTACTCCCATCCTTATCTCATTCAGTTGGTCATCAAGTAAGGGAGGCTTTTGATATAGTTACTTTTATCTTGACTGAAGAGCCCACTGTAGGGGTTGCCCCTGATATCGGTATGGGTGATGCTATTATCCTAGACGATCCTCACGATTCTCTTGCTTCGAAGGTTGATGGAGTATCTCTCTGAAGGATATGCAAGAAGCATGGTACTCTATTTGAAGATGGTTTAATTCCTACATGCTATCAATGGGCACATCTTCCCTTACTGGGGTATATGGCCTGCAATGGTTACATGTGCATGGCTGGCTGTGTTCCACCGTTTAACCATTTTTTTGCATAATTTTGCAATTTATGAAGCTAGCTCCCACGTAACTACACCCAAAATGCTATGCTTTTCCAAACAACATAGTTTTCATTCGCCATCTGAACTATGAACCCAATGCCCATGAGATCCTTTATCTGCACAACTTCAAGCGTAAAAAAGGATCTCCTTCGCTTTTTTTCTTAGAACTTTCTAGGGGCTACCGAGTAGTGGTGGGCCTTAGGAATAGGCTAAGTTACTTCAAAGATGAATTCTTTTTTATATGTTATTTGCCTAACTTTACATGAAGGTGGTTGTCGAGAAGTATGTTCGGTTTGACTTTCTCTTTTTTCATTTCTTCAACTATTCACACCATCATTCCTTGTGATTATAGATAATTTAAGAAGGCATAGTGGCGCATCCTTCGAGAGTACCCTTGTGGTTATCTATCAAGTCCCTCTTAAAGAAAGGGAAATGAGAATGCTCATCATAGATGAGAATCTATGTGGTTACAACTTGTTAGAGGAAGTCCGTAGTGTCGACCATGTTCCAAAAGTTAGGAAGGAGGATTATAATGATAGCGATGATTCTTTCCAAGAACATGATGCCATCGTGGATGTCGATGAAGGCCATAAGGTGCCCCTTATTCCGAAACCTATTATCAATCATGAAATAACAACCCAAAAGGGGAACAAAGAACCATTTTTTATATAACAACCCATCTTGAACAATAAATCGAGGAGCCTAGCATAGGAGTTTTCTTCGTTAGCTTCTTCTGTTCAAAAGGGTTCCCTTTAATAGATACTCCCTAACCATAGTCATCCATGATTCTCTCTCAGATTCAGCCTCCATAATCTAATCGACGTCCATCTAGTAGATGCTTGAAATTGATAATACCTCCATTAGAACCAAACCTATGAGTTGAGCATCCCTGGAGCTAGCCAGCTTGGCTAGAGAATTGGTTTTCATGTTTTCCTCCTAGGGTTATGCTTATCGTGTAATACTCAAAATCATTGAACAATTTTAGAACCTTTGTCAGATAAAGGGCTAGCCTAGCTCCCTTTGATTAGATTCCTTCTTCACCAAGAAGACCACCAATTGAAAGTCACTATATGTATGTAAGGCCTTGACTCCTAATTCTTTCGCTATCCTGAGTCCTACGATCAGTGCTTTGTACTCGGCATCATTGTTTGTTGCGGGGAGCTCAAGCTTTACGACATAACAAACTGATCACTCCTTGGAAATTTCCAAAACCACTCCTATCCTTGAGCACCATTTGTTGGATGCTCCGTCAATGTACAATTTCTATCGAGCACTCTGCTCTCCAATCTTTTCTCTCTCATCATCCCGAGTGGTGAACTAGGCAATGAAATCATCTAGTGCTTGGTCTTGGATTGCTCTACTAGGATGATATGATATATCATATTAACTCGGTTCGATGCTCCATTTTAACAATCTCCTAGAATGTAACATCCCCTATCTAGAGGCCCAAAGCTAAGCGCTACTGATGCTCCTTGACATCTATAGTATTAACTTTCGGCGATTAAATATGGCTATGTTAATAGTATCTATAATATCAGAAGCACTTGAATATACAACAAATCACAGATTTCAAAACAACATTTTTCCATTACATTTCAAAACACATGTTCCATATTCATATTACATAATCCCAAATGTTTTCCAGGCAATGATAAAATATACTTATTACAAAATACACCAAGAGCGACACATGCAGATGCCCTCTTAGATGATCAAAGTCATATACTCATAATTGATTTAATACATACACAATGAAAATAAAGAACAAAACAAAGAACTTTAACTCGTAATAGCTATCCGTTAGCTTCCTGCTCATCTCCGGTAGCTTTATTCGTCATCCTACTAAAACCTGAAAGAACCTCAACCCTCAACCTACTCAAATCAATTTTGAGCACCCAGGAGTTTAAGGGGAAAATATAAACTTCGAGCCAGACATAAAGCCTGGTGAATAATACTATACATACTGGTTATTAATGTTAAGTGAGACCATGCCGCTTAGCGGAACGGGTTTTCCCTCACTAGTATCCTTTTAAAACATATTTTTTGCAAACCTTTCATGCAACCAAAACTGGTTAAATACTGTAAAGCATTATTATGTAAACATACATATTTAGTAATATAAGAACTATATGTTAAAACACTTTAGTTCTATTTGGCTGACTATTAACCCTTGGCCGACACTGACCTACCAGATAATATAAATAAAATAATCTAAAATTTGTTAGACACACCTCTTCTGGATGATCTATCCTTAACTATTTGTTAAATACTTCTCTTTTGGATGGTCTATCCCTAACATAACATCTCCTGCAGTCACCTGATCGTAATGGTATTGCGGACTCTCCAATAACCTATTTGTATACAAATATATATTCCCTTCTGTGTGTGATCATGATTTTAGTCTTACCTGTGACAAAGCCCTATACACTGAATTTTTTTGACTAAATTAGCCGGGCCAATAGCTAATGTATAGGGTGCGACCCTATACCAGTCCCATCTGGTATTCTAATATCTGAGTCATTTTACTTAGGGATCCCTTCCCATAATTTTCCTTTAAAACTTTTCCAAAATGATTTAAGACCTTTAAATTAACTCATACAAGGAAAATACATATATTCTATGCTTTACTCAGAATCACCTTACCATGTTATATATACACACACACTTTACTCAAACCTTAGTTGATGAAAACATTTAAACACTTGAAAGTACCCCTTTCGATTCTATTGAAAGTACCCCTTTCTAAACCATTGAAAGCATCTCTTTCGAAACCATGTAAAATCCTGTATTTTCTAGGTCGAAAGGCCCAAAACTTATCTTTCGAAACCATTCATAAACCCCTTTCAAAACCGTTGAATACCTTCCTTTCGAAAGCTTTAAAACCTTTGACATCATATGTTAAAACGCGATAAAATAATTCCTTTAGAAAACCTTGGAAAAACATTCCATTTCAACCCTTTCTAAACCATCAGAAAATAGTACCTTTTGACTCCTTCGAAACCCTTTGGGAAACCACCCCTTCAAAACCATTTTAAATACCTTTCGAAAGCATCAAACCTTTAAAAACTCTAACCTTTCAAAAGCTCTTGGGTTCAATTTAAAACATGTGAAAAAACACCTTTCGAAACCATTTAAGCTAACTCTTTTGAAACTTTTGGGTTATACTTCAATCAAAACAAAAAGGGTCATTTAAAACCTCTAAGTCGAAAGCCTCTCTTTTGAAACCTGCTCCTAAGTAAAGAAGTGATGGTGTTGAAATCATCCCTTCGGAGGCGTTGGAGAAATGGTTAATTTTAAAAATAAAGTATACCTTCCGAAACCATTGACTTTGAAAGGTAGAAGAGCGGCAATTAGGGGTTTGGACCCCTCCGAAAGCATTACTTAAAATAAAAGAGTGCAACCCATTCAGAACCTTCTCTTCTAAAATATTTGACCCCGTCGAAAGCCAATTGAGTCAAACCTAACCTTTCGAAAGCAAAGCAGGAGCTACCTTTTTTCTTAAAACAAGGCATACTCCAACCCCTTCGAAACCTAGCGTTTCGACTAAGTACCATTTGCCTTTATCCAATGCGCTATGTACCAAGTAGCTTGGTACCATGCACATTGATTTCAAAATCAATGGTGGCGAAAGGTCTGGGTCGGAACCCCCTGTGCCTAAAGTGGTGGCATATACTAAAAACATGTTATTTTTGTTTTTAACTTAAAAGAAAAACTTTTTAACTAACATGCTACTGTTTGCCAAAATTTAATTGGTTGCGAAATACCTTTTTCAAAAGTGTTGCCAATAATTTTAGAGTTAAACAATGATTTTAGTTTGCAAAATCCTTCTTCCCCTTAATTAAATATATAAAACATTTAAGCCTCATGCCTTAATAATTTTATATATTCATCAAAACACTTAGGAAAATTCTATAAAAATTTCAAAAAATCCATTTCAATATGTTTTCTGACATATCTAAATTTCAGACCCAAATAATTATTTATTTAGCCATAAATAATTTATAACCCAATAAATCATTTTTTTCACTATAAAATTGATATAAAATCCACATTAATTTAGAAAATTATGAAAATTGAAAACCACCACTAAAATATCATTTTTGATCTACATTGAAATTTGAAAGGCATTTGGATGTCATTTAATAGGTCTTTTATGTCAAACGTACCATAAAAGTCAATGTAAACATGCATAAATCATCTACAAATATATATAAACATTTAATCATCCAAAACATGGCATTATCATGCAATATAAATTAGGGTTTCATCTAAAAACTAAAATCATTTAGAAAATTTGAAATGTAGAAATTATTCACCTTAGTTTTGTGAGTAGGATGTGAGATTTGATCTTTATTAAGCTGATTTGGTTTTCCTCTTAAGAACTTTAGCTTTCCTCTTCTTCTCCTTTGCTAATGGTGGCCGGCCTTAGTGTAATTATTTTCATTTGTGATAAAATTAAATGAGGGTGTGCTCATTTTCCTAAGGGTTTAGGGTATAAGGTTTATCATTTTCTTATTTGCCCTCCCTTATTTCCTAACACTTAAGTCCATTTTACTTCATTTATCTATTCATTAATATGGCACGGCTACTCCTTAGCTTAATCATAAATCTCAATCCATTAATCAACACATTATTTTATTTAGTTTAACTAATTAAGTATCCTAAATAATGTTACTAAAAGTATGGGGTGTTACACAAAAGTCTTAGGTCATTACAGGACCTATCTTAAGAGTTGATCCATCAGCACCTTAATTAGATGAGCTTGGAAGTACAGACGAAGTTTCCTCGATGCGATTAACAAGAAATACGATAGCCTTTTCAATTTTAGATAATTTCTCATATAATTCGAAAAACACTAGTTTTCTCGAAGCCTCTTGCTCTGCTCCTAATAATAACTTGCTGACATAGTATACTGGCCTTTGGATTCTGGCATCTTCACGTATGAGGGCAACACTCAAAGTATGAACAGACACAGCCAGATAAACAAATAAATCCTCCCCTTCCAAAGGCATTGAAAGAATAGGTGACCTATCTAGATGATCAACCAAAGCTTGAAAAGCATCTTTGCATTTTGTGTCTATGCAAAGTTCCTTTTCCCCACTTTGAGGACATCGAAGAATGGTATTTGTTTGTGGCCTTTGAGATGAATTGGCTTAGCATAACTACTTTCACATTGAGACTCCACACCTCCTTTTCATCTTGGGGTTTCAACATTCCTCAGGGCTTCAATCTTCTCTGAATCGGCCTCAATTCCCCTTGAATTCACAATAAAACCATGAAATTCCCTGATGCAACTCCAAACAAACATTTCGGTGAGTCGAGCTTCCCGTATCTCTAAAGCATGCCAAACATTTCTAATAGGTCCTATAAATGGTTCATTGATTCCTGCAACTTTACTAACATATCGTCCACTTAGACATCCATTAAATGTCCAATCTGATCTCAGAATATCGAATTCGCTAGTCTCTGGTAGGTGGCTCCAATGTTTTTCAAGCCAAATAACATGACAAGGCAGTAATATATTCCCAGGTCAGTTATGAAGCTGATATGTTCCTAGTTTGGAATATGCATTGGAATATGACTATATCCGAGTAAGCATCCATGAATGATAGCAATTCATGGCAAGCAATCGAGTCCACCAATTGGTAGATCTTTGCTAGTGGAAAACCATCCTTTAGATATGCCTTATTCAGGTCTGAATAGTCGACGCACATCATATGCTTCCCGTTGGACTTTTTAACTAGGACTAGATTGGATACCCACTTTAGGTGTAGGGCGTCGTGGAGTAAGCCATTGGCTTTCAGCTTATCCACTTGTTCTTTCAACGTAATAGATCGCTTAGGACCTAGGCTACACCTCTTCTATTTTATGGGGAGAGTTCTGGGGTTCACATTCAATTCATTGCACACTATCTCCTTTGACATTCCATACATGTCATAATGTATCCAGGAAAACACATCCAGGTTTTCCTTGAGAAACCCCGTCAATTCCTTCTTCATCTTAATATCGAGTTGGGACCCAATTTTTAGGACCGACTAGGATCATCTTGATTGACTAGGATGACAATCTTCAGCTCAACCAGGGATGCCCTTGCATCCTATGGCTCTTTCCTTATGTCAATAGCTTTATGGAACCTGTTACGCCAACCGAGCCATGACTGAGGCAGTGGTTGTTATGCATCTATTGACTTGACACAGAGGATCTTCTTTATGTCCTTTCCTTTCACACATCGCTTTGGTCCCCTCTACTCCATGACGTTGCACTCACGTCCTAACATTTGATCACCTTAAATGACCCTCATTCTATTTTTTTATTGGAAATTTCATTCTCAGGCACCATAGAGCTAGCGCATTTAGAAACTAGCATGGGCCGGTCGACCCAAAAAGGCATTATAAGATGAAAACATGTCCATTGCCATGAATATCACAACCTACACTCTCTCGCGGTTACCTTAACCTAAAATCACTAGTAAGTCTACACATTCCACCGGCTATGCACCCTTCCAGTAAATCCATGAATTCGAGAGTTATGAGGTTTTAAATACCGACGATCCATCTTCATATAGTCATAAGCTTTTTGAACAGTATATTGACAGAACTTCCATAATCAACAAGCACTTTTTTCATAGTTGCTAGCCCAACCATGGTCATTATCACCAAGGGGTCAAGCATAAGTGCATCGAACCCTTCCATGTCACAACTTCTGAATAATGTCATCTTTCATAGTTTTCAGTTGCTTTAATGGAGCTCAATTTTAGACAGCAAAGCAACTCTTTTATACAACATGCTTCAGATAACTCTCGTATCTTTTCATCTCATTCCAACTCTACTCGGCTAGATAAGGCCACCATTTATTGTGTTGATAACAAGTCCTTTTCCAAGGTGCCTATGCTTGTCACCGCTAGGCCTAATTGGGCCTTGTTGGAGTAGTTAACCCTACGTTTGAACATTTCCTTAATCGCATCTTACAAGTGTCTGCATTCATTAGTATTATGACCATGGGTCTCATGAAAGTGGCAATACTTTCCATACCTTTTCTCCCTCTCGGTCAATTCTCTCGGAGCCAGCTTCTTATAACGTTATGTACCTTGCATCGCAAGGTATATGTTCTCGGTTGAATTGTTCAGTGGCGTATAATCTTTGTACTTCTGAAGTCTTGGACGTTTTAAAAACCTGGCTTCCTACCTTCATCACCTTGATTATTACTTTTCTGGTCATTTCCTTTGTTACCTAAATTGATAGTGATATTCCCAGAACCTTCTTCGGATTGCTGCACATCCACATTACTTTGAATCACTATAGTAATCTACCCCCCATCGACTTTCTTAGCGGTCATACTGCCTCTTCCAAGCGCAAGAACAGAGTCATCTTTTTGAAAAAATAACCTATGATCGGCGTGTAACACCCTGACTTTATATCCATATTACCCAAGAATACTAAAGTAATATTGTCTATTAATACGGAGAACAAGACTGGATAGGAGTGACCATCCGTGTCTATTCCCTTAGGCTGACACTATCACGTCATCTTTATATCAGGTTAACACAATATAAAGATGTGAACAATCTCGGCACAAAGCAATAAACACATTGTGTAACAACCCATCCCTCGTAATACCTAAAAATTAGTGCCTTACATCATCACATGACTTTCAAATACCACAACAGATAGATCGTCGAGGTAAAATTAGAACAAAACAATAAACCAAGACATCAATAAGATCTTATAACGGAATGGCAATAAATAAGATACTGAATATACATGAACAGACTATACTAAAAATATATAAGAGACCTTACTAGTGAAAGCAAATGATAAATAAATATCGGTTCAGAAAATTAGAATACATCAACTCCTAAAAGCATGAAGTTACGAATGAATATCTATATAACAGTTTAATTTAATATACAAATAACAGGTCTGTCATGTACAAATAAAATAACAAGTATATATATCTCTGAACATCGATGCCACGCCTCCAAAATTACTCCAGCTACATGCTCTGCTAGCGTATCCTAAAAAGTATCTGACATCTAAACTACTCCATCGAGTACCCAAGATTTATCATGACATAAGCAGGAAAAGGCTAAATATGGGTCAGACATAAAGTCTGGTGTGAGGGGAACTATCTCAAAATACTGTATATTAAAACTGTATACAAATAAATAGGTACTACTAAATCACAACCGACCCTCTCCAAAAATATAGCTCAGGGTTAATCTGAACTGCCTATAAACAAGTATAGTAAATCCATCTCAAAAATAGAGGATCTTACCTGATCTTCTCCTATAACAACATGTTAGCACAATATCTTTCACTGCACTGCACTAGCTCAAAACTACTTGCAATATATTACAAAAATACCATGATCGAATTGGGATCACGAAAACAACGATCACTACTGCTAAGATCAATATGGTACGCCCCAATGCTTATGGTCACAATTGCTAAGATCGAGTTGGTACGCCGCTACATGTATGGTCACTACTGCAAATGCCGAATAGGTATGCCACAATGCGTATGGTCACTCCAGCTAAGACTTAATAGGTATTCCATAACGCGTATGATCACTACTACTAGGACTAATCATTCGTAAGATTACGAACGTAGGACCGAAAATGTCCAAGCAATCATAATACGATAAAGCTATTCTCGGTCCCTCTAAGCCCGTGTGAAATGTATCATGGCCATCAATAAAACTTTAGGTACACAACAACAAGGTCGATACCTAGGTTGGTCACACAAGTCCATACCCTAGGTTGGTCATATAAGTCTATATCATTGTTAAGTCACAATAAGTCACCACCAAACATATCATATGTTACTCTAAGGTTGGAATCATAGAGTACGGACTCACTCCGTATTCAATGTATGGAATCGTCGTGCATGACTCCGACCACCACGGCCTTGAAAAACCTATTGGACAACTCTATCATAGCCCCACACTAACCCAAATTGCCTTCCAAATGGAACAGATGACCTCAATGTCATAATCCTCTTCCAGTATATCCTCTCGGTCTAACTCAAAATATATGGTTTTGGAATACGTACCGAGATGGGTCCCATGCGGGCCCTGAAATCAAAGTATTCAAAAACCTACCAAAATTTAGCGGTTGTAGCCCTCGAAAAAGGTTAAAAATGGCACAAACCTCACCTCAGTCTGACTTTGTATGCAAAAGTTATCATGCTCTAAAGTTTGCATAATACACAGTAGCTCAATCGACTGAGGTTCTATTCATTCGAGTGAACCAGGGCAAAGATGACATGTTCCCTCTCGACCAATCGACTGAATGGACCTATTCAGCCGACTAAAATGACAGGTTCTAGGCAGCGAGCTTGGGAAGGGGCAAATCTCGCAAATGATCGCCAATTCTTGTGCTGTATCCTCCGATGTTTCTCCTGATGAGTCGCCGTGCCACTAGAACCTACCTCCATCCCATCAGACATCTACCAGGGTTCATTTGTTGACCTTTTGGGAGTGGATTTTTAAATATATGAAAACCAATTTCAATACCAAAATCTGCTCTTTGCACGAGTAGAGTTCAACGAGCAATTATAGTGACCTGGTATCCTCTAACACGCCAAAACGACATACCCAGCTTCTTTGCCTTGTGCGTAGCTTATAGGTGTGTTAATATATTCATTTATACATGCTTTTGCACATACATACACATAAGCACACATCTCAACACAAATTACATTTCGAGTGTAACCGGGGTGATTACTCAATCCGGTACTCTCTCTCACAACTTTACGCATCCGATGGTCGCTATGGCTACATGAGATCGCTTGTAACATGCCTATATGCACATACGGCCATTCCCATACTTATAATTCAATACACAAATGTTCATACAGAACTCTAACCAACAATTACAGTCACAACGCTAGATTCGTTTTCAGCATTGCTTAGCTCCAAGTACACATGTACATATACCCGCTTGTGCATGTATACACACACGTACATTTACACAAGCCATTAAACTATTACTAGATAAATTATTACTTTTACTTGCTAATCTTTTCAATAAAAGTAAAATATCACTTTAGACTATTTTATAAAATCTCATATCTATTTTATAAAATATGTTCTTCATTTATAAAATCATGAAATCATTTTATAAGTACTAATTAAGCTTCATTAATCTCTAATCTTTTTGGTAATAAGTGTAGAGTTCTAAAACTACTTATGTTAGCTCACTAACATTTTAAAAATCAATTCAAATGGATAAATTAATATTTTCTAATCACGTGCACATCATTACGCTACTTAGTTAATCCCAAATCAACAATAAAATCACAACAAATCACCCAATTAACCTAAATCAAATCTAGGGTTTACTAACTTTTTTCAAAACATAGTATTACGGTATTAAATAATTAACTAGTGAAGGGAAACATGTTTATAACATGAATAAAAATCTAAACCCTAGAATAGAAATCTCCAAATCATTTCACAATACTTCATAATTATAAATAAACGAATTAATGAAGTAAAATACATAAATTTAATAAGAGAGTCATCGCATTCACCTCATGTTTTCCAAATCAAGCTCCAACTCTGCAGAAACCCATATTATCTCTCTATAATTTTTGAAATCAAGACAAAAGCTCCGATTCACGCCAATTACTTTGATGGGTTTTGTAGAGAATGAGGAGAGAAGATTTACGGTGATTTTTGTTTGATTTATGGTGATTTATTTAATAGGTTTAGTGTTTGGTGATTAGGAGGTGATTAAGGGGGTAATAGGTGGTCATTAAAGAAGAGGAGAAGAAGAGAACGTGAAATGAATAAGTGAATGTGAATTATGAAGAGGCAAGCCCCTTAAAGGTTAAAGGGCTAAGTTCACAACTTTCTCCATCCGGACTACTCATCTTCAAAAATCATCGATTCAAAACATATGGAACATTATACTCAACTAAATTATGGATGCCATTACGGACTCAATGGAAACGGTTTAGGGACTTAAATTCCATTGTATACAAAAGTTAGCTTTTTCGATCAAGCACAAGTTACTAGCAAAAAACCTATCGGTCGAAATATATCGATGCTTACACTCATTTTGATTTTCAACATTGATCAAAACATAAGTGAAGTGGTCTCAAGTCCTAATTCGATCATACATGAAAAGTCACATTTTAGACTTCCAATTTAATAATGACTTAATATTTAAATCAACTATTTAATGTATTATCATTAAATATGCAGGTTATTTCATTCTTCCCTTCTTAAAAGCATTTTGTTCTTAAAATTCTCATGAGTATGAGAAAGTAACAGGACCGACAAACTTCTTAAATTTCAGTCTTGGAAAATTCCAACAGTACCTTTCCTTATGCTATCAGCATCTCAAAAACTCTTGAATCAAAATGCATCACATGCAATTCATACCTCCCTTAAGAAAGCTTCTCACTATTTGAATGCCAATCTAAGCCAATAAGCAACTAAATAAGTATACATCAGCTCTTGAGTACCTAGTTGTACTATACCAACACTATTACATAAACACAGAATTCAAACATGTGTAACCTCAGTGTAGTAAACATTACTACTATAGTCATACTTGACAATCAATTAGAGAGCAAGCTCAAGTGAGTCAGTATCAAAATATACCACTGACTTTGAGTCACATCAAATAGCATGGACTTGTATAGATCCCATCTCACCTCATAGCAGGCATGGATGATATGCGATCTATTCGAGATAGATAAGGAATACAAATAGATATCTGTCATCACTGTAACGACCCCACCTTTGTATCCACATTATTAAAGAACATTACAATTAATATCGTCTAATAACACGGAGGATACAGCTAGTTTAGGGCGATTGAATGTGAATATATCTTTGTAGTAACACTGACATGTCTTTATTACCTTTTTGAAGATTTGAATTGAAAATTTTGACATGTACAGTATTATTACAAAGTGATAAACACATCGATTAAAATATTCAAAACAGTATATAATATAAATAAAATAGAAATAGAGTCACAGATCACGGTGGAATAATACACATCATAAACATAATAGAATGTGAGTTTACAAAATATCAGTACTAGACCCACATAATATGTACATCGTATCAAAATACAGTATCGGGTATACAATGACTACTAAATAACATACATGACATATCCTCCTAAGTCAATATGTACAATGATGAAGTAAAATAAAATAGTTAAAATATTCTACTTCAATGTTAGCCTAATATCCACAAGTCAACAAGTCCCTATGCTTATAGAGTCTCGGCCTCACTTGAATACTTTTAAAATAAATGGGTTAGACTATATCTAATAAAGCTGTGAAATACAAATATCATAACATTTGACTTGACGTAAATAAGTCAAAACAAAATATGCCAAAAACTAAACTCATAAAAGGGTATATCAATCCAAATCACCATTTCATAAATCCATATCAAGTCTCAGTTGGACTACCATCAAAATATGGTGATATAACTCAAATTTATCCAGATCCAAATATCCATAACAGGATCTGTGAAGAAAATCATCACTAATGAAATAACAATGGTACTCTTCTATCAATTTAATACAGCGACAAGGGGTCTAACATATCAAAATAAACCCTGCCACATAGTGTATAAGTTTAACGTATCAAAATAGACTACTATGTGAATTTCCCTAATGTATCAAAATAGAAAAACAACGTCAAACTGTATTCCTAAAATAAACTAATATGTATTAGTCATCCAGTCTATAGACTATTTATGCATGTAACACTTGTCCACGAAACAAAAGGGCAGTCGTATCACATCATAACAAACCTAACTTACCAAAATAGATATGCTTACCGGAATCTAAAATGGTATTGACTCAGGTCGATGAAAATGAGTCATCGTCTCTAAGGGATCCATCGGCCTGAAATCTGAACACCCTAAGATAATACGAATCTAAGTGGTAATTGTTGTCACTAAAGTAACCACTAGGATTTAACCAACTGTCCCATACCAGATACTAAATTCAAGTTTTTGATAAAAGCCAATAAATTTTACTCAAACCCTATTTAACAAATTATAATAATAAGTGAAAAGATTGTACAAAATATCACATACCAATTTGACGATTCAATGATTTATTAAAATCCTTTGTTTCATAGAAAAGCACAAAATCCAATCGAAATATCAAATGTCTAATAAATAAAATAAAAGAGTTTTGAAATCTGTCATTTGATTAAAATAATTGAAAACAAAACAAAAAGAAAAAAGAAAATTTCTTTTGAATAAATTTTGAAACTACTTAATTACTCATTTAATATAGTGCTAGTAATACAATTTATTTGTTAAAATAAATGGTGCTTTATTACAGGACATTTCAAAAATTTATTTTCTAAAAGCATGTACAAGTCAATAGTGCATTGAGTTGAAAATCATGCATAGGAATTACGAAATTTATATATAGTTAGGCTATATAATAAAATATGTACACAATAATATAAGTCAAGCTACGCAAAATTCAAAACTTATATGTACAGGCAACATATATTTATTTTGTAAAGTTAGCTACATAATAAAAGTTGGTACAAAGTGATGTCAAGTCAAGGTTACTAAAACATGTTGTATAGGCTTTCACAAATTAAAGCAACGAACTAAAAGTCAATGCAAGAATGCTTTGTAATAAAAACATGTACAGGAAATTTCGAAAATTACACATCTTTATTCAAAGCTAGGATAGCAGTAGAAGTGGGTACAAAGTAATATCAAGTGGCTACTAACATGTACAACTAGGGGAGAAATTCAAAGCAACAAGATGACTTTCAAGGTAATAAAATAAACAATGATAGAAAGTACAGAGATATATATAAATCAAAGCATGAATTCATTCTTAATTAAAGAATATGTGGCCATATTTCAATGCTAGGGAGGAGTTGAACTGACATGGACTAAATAAATCCAAGCAAAATGCTTTAGGTGTAAATTTATCTTTAATGCATGCCCATATATAATAGCAGAGATGAAATAATTCAACATGTCCTTGATTGCATGCTTGTACATCAACATGGCATGGACAAATTAATTCAACATTTGGGAAGGTATGAAATGGTTCAAGGCAAAAGGGTATTTCGAAACTGCTAAGGAATTGGAACTGACAGTTTCATTCTCTAACATTTTGATTTATACTGAATTTTAAGTAATTTATCCATTTGGCAAATCAAATCAAAGCAGTAAATTATCTAAGATCATAGATATAGTAGTGTGAGATTATTATCCACCTAGAATCCAAAAAGATAAGAGATGAAATGAATTTGATTAGGCTAAAACAACGATAGCACTACTTTTTCTCAAACTCCAAAACTCCTCAAAAAGCCCTTGATCATAAAAAATTCAGAGATTACTAATTGAATCAAAATACCTAATTGGTATCAATAGATAGAAGAAGAAGAAGCAAGGAATTCATCCTGTTTATTATGAGATTTACGAATTTTTGCTTGAATTCCAAAAATTAATACTAGGGCTGAAAGTTGGGTTTGCTCGCCACTTTCATTTAGCTTAGTTTCCTAGAGAAGATACGTAAATGAATAAGCAGTAGTTGGATTAGAATTTGGTTAAGGAATTAGGGTATTTGGTTAAGGAATTGGCTAATGGGCTTAAATTACTTAAGCACAAATTCGATTAGAGATGTTAATTGCATTCTTTAGTTTACTAACACTTTTAATTTAAATTTTTAGCTAACTAAGCTTTTCCACAAAAGAATCCTAAACCAAAAATAAATTCCTTATTTGTTAATTTATTTCATTTCATAATTTAAAAGTAAATTTAAATTTTAAACAAGAATCCTAATTTTTAATTTTTTCTTTCAAAATCATTATAACGAAATTTCTCGTTCTACTGTTTTAGGACCCCCCCCCCCCCCAATCTAGAACATTGGCCAGATGCATCGACCGGAATTCTTAAAACTCTCAATGGACAAATAAACATAAATTATAGCATAAATTTTCTATTTTAATTGAAATCTCATTTTAAAATAAATAACTTTTAAACCAATTATCCAAAATAAACTTACTTCTCAACTTAACTCTTTAAATTTACTATTATAATTTATTAATCCATTATTAATTAGATAATTATTAACAGGGTTGTTACAATTAATGATGGGTGGAGTCAACAATGGACACTTATTGCAGTCCAATGATTCTAGATAAACACTAAAGTACTAATACATTTGTCGTGATTAAACTATAAATAGAGTTAGTATACTGACGTACCCAGATGTCTATCAATATCGGATAATAGGCATGGCCGCTAATATAAGGCTAATACAATGTATGATCACTAATATAGGATCAATACTGCATAGATTAATAGTAAAGGACTGATATGATGTACAGTCACTAATATAAGACCGATACAATTTATTTAACTATACGTATCCCGTAGTAAACCCTTGAAGTTTGCCCGTTTATGATATGCACTTAATTATATCATATAATTAACATATAATCAATCAATAACAATCAGCAACAAACAACGATCAAGCAATGAGCAATTACCAAATCATACCAAGCTATAAAAAGAAACAATAACTGGCATGCAATTTATTAAACATGCAAATAAGCAATTGAAAAGAATCAACCAACAGTAAAATTAGCCAATAGAAAAACCGAACAACAACAACTAACATTAAACAATAGCAAGAAAATATAAGCAATAACATCAAGAAACAAGCAATGGCAAGCAAAAAAACAATGAAATATTTAAAATAATCTATACCAACATGTCCGGTAACGATCAAAGTCAAGCACGCATGTTGGACCATATACTCCAATGAGTCCATCCATCATTCAAAAGGAATAAACGTCCAACTAATATAACCCTTTTTGTGAATACAGTACACGAATGACTATTACACCTCACGCTATGAAAAGGGAAACCTATACAATATGCAAGATCATCAAGTCTTAAAACTCTTTAATAAATGCAACAGTCAATGCCTCAACTTTCCTTTTCTTCCGAACAGAACTCATTCTCTAGAAGGGAAAATTATACCTAATTAAATCATCGTTAAATGAAGATTTACACTTGCTTAGACTTGCTCGGGTTCAAGCTCACCCCAATCGTACAATGTTAATAAGG
Organism: Allium cepa; assembly: GCA_030765085.1. Lineage (NCBI taxonomy): Eukaryota > Viridiplantae > Streptophyta > Magnoliopsida > Asparagales > Amaryllidaceae > Allium > Allium cepa. Next base: position 354,341,911 of record CM060937.1, on the reverse strand, counting down.
ACAATATACTAATTGTACCACGACGCTCGCCTAGGCGAGTATCATCTCGTCACTTAGGAGATTATCCGACTCACCATAAAACTAGTCAAGAAATCCTTCCTCGAACCCTCCCATGCAATAATTATACTACATTAAATTTATAATTTCTAAAATCATTCCAAATAACTCAATACCCATTCCAACCCTTTGTTTGCTCGTAAGATTTATTTTTTAAGCTAGGGTCGGCCACCTGACTCCATCCATGCGAACACTGGTCCTGTTCCTTGATCCGACAATAGAAATCTTCTTACACGACTAAGGTCATGCTTTGGAAATTTCTCAATCATCCCAAGGATCTGATTGAATTGCTCATCTATCAGAATCAAGTGAAAAAACCTGTCCTAACTGGTTGAAATCACCTAGAAAATCAGTGGTTAAACTATAGGTTAAGAATCGATACATGGATGGACAAATCTTTAGAAGATATCCCTCTTAGCATATGGATTGCTCCCATCACTTGAGGTTTACCAACATAAAGGAAACAATAATAACTCAAAAGACTTTGGGAAAACGCCCATAAGATATCCGCTCAATCTCTGGTCATTATAGGACATCTACTGAACCCTACCCGAGTATAAATCCATGTCACACTTCATCGACCGAACCACCTCAACGTGAAAGCTCATGCATCAAGTTCGAATGGTAACACTTCGGTCACTTCACCTTAGCTTACCAACTAAGGTGACTCATACAAGGTTGACCTCTACCGAAGAATTTACATACTGTGAAAGGTATTAAGTTTAGCCTGTCTTCCAAGTAACTAGCAACGGGTAAAATACCGCCTAAGTGTTGGAAGGAACATAAGCGAGTTTCCATAAATGGAGCATGCCTCACTAAATAAGTGAGTTATCGAAAGGCGAATCGGATAACTTGCCGAAGTGATCATTTTCGATCAAAGTGTTGAATACTTTCAATTGGTAATCAAATGAGTATTGCCCCAATGTCCCATAAGCACTCAGTGATACTTAAACATTTACTAAGAGATCGTGTATTCCACTCAAGTAAAATAATCCGTCAAATGAGTCCAAGAATCAATTGATAAAGTGATACGAATGTTCTATAACACTTGTACTACTAAACCGTTTAAATAGATTTCCTATTTAATTGAAGTAATAGTTTTATATTGATATTACTTCTTTTTAAATCATTTAAATATTAGTCCAATGACTATGAAATAATAGATTTATAATTATGATTTTATTTACATAATTCAAATCTTAATTTGTAGATAGTTTTATAAATATAGAATATATTTACTTTATAAAATGATTGAAAACTACATACCTTTTATATGACTTATTTTCAGGAGTTTCTCTTTATAAATAACTCTGTATTTAGTATATAAATATTTTCATGGAATAAAATTCCATGCTATCACAAAGCATACAAGTTAGAGAATCAAAATAAAAAAGAAAGCAGGGAGAAATATGGTACAACACAGGATTAAACACAACATAATAGAGGGGAAGAAGATCGCTTGGAGAACATGCTCTAGAATATGATCGGTCGACTGGTTGTTTGCCGCCGACCGATCGATGGTAACGCTTGGAGCGTGGATACTCCAAGCATGATCCCTATCGACAACTAGATGCATTTCGACAACTAAACTTGGAATACTGAAACTAAACTATTGCTATATATTTGGTCATAATGCTCATATCTCAATGACTTATAAAAGAGATGAAAACCGAGTTACAATAAGTAGGTAATTTTATGGGATTTCTCAACTTAGTTTTATAGCGTATATTCAAACAGTCAATATATCAACCAAAGATCATCCAAAATTCATAAACAATCAAAAAATATCAACATGCAATTCAACTAGAACTAGTTGTGAGGATTACTCACCCTTATTCCTTGAATCCCTAGCCAAAGACATACAAAATAACATGCCTTCTCTTATTATAGCCAACTTTAGAACCAATGCATATATGAGACAAAAGAGGACACAAAACACAATAGAAACTAAAATCAATGAGCCTGGAAGATAGATTAGGGTTTGAAATCATTATCTTGATTTTTCTTTAATTTATGAGAATTTATTTGTGTTAAGTTTGAGGATCCCCTAGCCTACGTTTGAAGAGAATGAGCATCGATTCTATTTTCTTGTTGTTTAGTTTTGAATATACTGAAATTTGGAGAAGGGAAGAACTTCTCTTTTACCATGATTTAAATGGGCTTGGACTAACAATAGACCCAATAAGAGAAAGAGTTGCCTTTTTATTTCTTTTCATTTCATCCTTTAAAACCCAATTCTTTTCTAATTCATATTCTGTAAAAATAAATTACAGAGAAAATTTTCCAACCAATGCTAATAACATATTTCTAAATACATCCATTTATCTTTTCAATACAAGATAATAAAGCAAAATCCCAATATATAGAATTCACATTCCAAAAGAATTTATCATCATTTTATAAAAGAATCTAATTTCTAATTTCTCCTTATTTCACTACTAGAAAAATTACAATTTCCAATTAAAAACCAACTTAAATTATTATATATTTAATTAAATTAAATCTACAATCAGAGTTGTTACAACCCCCCTTATTGTATTGCATCCCCGCAATTCTACTTCAAATAAAAGTCTATACATATATGTTACTATTAGTAATACATTCATGTTAAAATACGCACTTTTAGTATAACGATCAACCACTAAAAAAATTTCATACTAGATTTAATTTCAAACTTAACTTAGAAACTTCCACATTTAGAGTATTGGGATTTGCATTAACTGATGAAGTAAAATAGAGTAATCACACAATTGTTAGGTCCTTTATCGATGGCTGCTTGAGCTTAGAACTATCTTCCTTATTCAATGTCTATTATCATGAACTATGAGTTTTACACAAACTCGTTTAGATGATACTAATACTTGAACAGATAATTAAAATATTTTTCAAATGTAAAAATTTCTAGGAAACGTTAAAATAATTTCTACAGTACGAAGTATATTTCAAAAACCCATGACATTTAGAAGACAAGAAAATCCATGGAATGCATTTATAATTATAAAAATCCTTTAATTTCCTCTAAAATAGTAAAACATCCACGTATATCATGCGAATAATAGATGCATAATCTAACGATCCTGACTCGACCTTCGAAAATCGGCACCGAATACGATACTCGTATTCAAATGCCGCGGATCCAAACGTCGAATCTGGTTCGCCCGAACTTATAACACATTAAGTACAACACAGTGGGAGAAATGAAATAATACATTTGATATACAACATTTGATACAATATCAGATACAACTGAATACAATAGAATGATACGCTGGCTATCAATACTCTCAGAGATACAAGAAATAGCAGCGGAAAGATAATGTCTTCAATGCCAAACTCCAAGAACACCATCTCCAATCCATAGCTAGCTCGAACTCCCGTCTACTTGCACAAAGAAAAGCAAGGCCTGGTCACGAATGCTGAAGTGTAGCAAATGCGATCCACAAATCCAAAGAGCTCCGAAGGCTAACGAATCAATTCCTACTATTCGAATATTTGAAAAACCCAACTCTAGACTACCCGTGCGGGAAAAATAGTGGGCACCCAGAGTTTAGGAAAGGAACAATAAACTCCAGGTCAGTCATGGGACTGATGTGTGCAAACAAAAACAACTAGACTTTAAAACAAGCAAAGAATTTAAGTTTGAAATCCGCAATGCTTTTTAGAAAATGAAACTACCATAAGGCCTCCCGCCACACACACAATGCAAATGCAGAATTAGAGGAGATTTCTCCTTATGATAGTCAAATATGCTTGATACGAGGAAAATTTCTTTGATATTATTACTATAAGTGCACAGTGTGAAAAAAAACCATTTCGAAAGTATAATATTAATCCTAGCCAGCATACAACATTTCGTCGTATGCCTACTATAGCTACCATGTTCAATAGCAGGTTACCGCCACATTCCATGGAAGGTTATACAACTAAAACCGTACAGGGCGCGTATTGTTTTGATTGGATTTCCAACAAATGGTCAGGCTAAGGAACTTCCTATTGCCACATGGGAACGCCTCTGGCGGGACGCCCCGAGAACGTACCCGGCTCTCTGCTAAACAAGGTCGGCTACCCCCTTCCCAGGGAATAAAACCTGAGATATGCCATCCCCGGTCCTTTGGGACCTTTAACCGAGGATCCTCTACACCAACAACATCACACAGTAATAGATATATACTATAGTGCCCACATGAGTAAGTATCTGGGCTCCATACCATGATACCACCCTTTTCCAGAAGGAATGGTCATACCCTAGGGGAGCTACCCCTGAAACCTTGCCGCATATTTCCTGTTTCGACCATTACCGGTTTGTGAGGCTCGATGAGGTTTCGTCCACAAAGCTACGCTTTTTCACAAAGCCATGCTTTGATCATAAATGATCAACAAATGATCATCAATCACACAGCAGCACTTAGCATGCCACACTACCAAATGGGGAGTATATCGCTGATAACCTTCAACTACATAACCTATGAGCTCGTACGTCTCAGAGAAGGGTGTTAAGCTAAGAGAATAAATTCTCCGCCACCAACAGATATGTATTTGAAAGAAATCGGCTCTATATCTCAAAGTGTAGTGTCAGACACACGACCATACAAGTCTGTTCCGGGCTCGAACAGAACCGAAGGCACTTCCGAAGAAGCCCTTGCAATCCGGGTATTCACAATCCCGATCGGACTTCCCATCACTTAGGAAATCTCTATACCGGCGCGACTCAGTGCAGAGACAATCGACAAGTCATCCTATCGTTCTCGCAAATACCCGGTCTTCACCACCGGTCTTCAAATGCTATCCATAACGTCGTATCACATATTCGGAATGGGTTATATGACACGAAGGTCCTCTCCCGGCTAAATCGAATAGTGAGCGCAACATTTAAAACATATGGATATGGGATTTCAATTAAGTCACAACTTATTATCCAAAACCTTTCTTTAAATGGTTTAAACAAATTGCCCTTCCAAAAATTTTAATAAAAAGGTCCATTTCACAAAGTTACCAATTTTTTCACAAAGGTTAATTCATAGTTTCCAAAACTATTTCATTTCTAATTGGGTTAACTTATCTAATCTTTAAATTAAAGATTTAATTCACAACTTTCAAACCATTTCCAATTCAACTCTTTTATATGAAAGATATACCATTTAAAATTCTCTTCGATTTCAAAACAAGGTTTGATAATCTTCTTCAAAAGTTAAAGCCATTTAAGAAAAAAACTCGGGTTTGAATTTAAGTCCGCAAAACAATGCTTTTTAAATGGTTTAAAAACCCATATAAACATCTTTATAACTTGTATTTTTTTTTAAACCATAATTCCCAGATTTTTGTATTCAATTCAAATATTGAATCCAAATTTAAATCAAATAAATTAAATTTCAAAACTTTATTAAGTTATTCAAAATAACTTCTATTTTTGAAACTCATTTTTCCAAAAGCTTTCAATTCCAATTTCAAAACTATTTTGGATTCAAGAATTCAATTTTTTAAAACTATTTCAAAAATCTGTGACTTAACCAATTTCCACGTGCAATCCATATTTGTGTGTGTATAAGTGTGGTCCAAGGATTTTACACAATAGTGCACAACATCAATCATAAGGATATCGATAAGCGGTATAACCCATAACGCTTATCTTCATTCACAGATTCATAGATAAAATAAATCACAAAGATTCACTAATATGATTCGATGTGGGTTTCGGATAACAAACTGGAATTCGACTCCCTGTCGCATCGAAATTTAAATGCCGTTCAACGGCCAAGGGGTGCTTACACAGAAACATATCACAGAAATCAAAGATCAATGCACAGCAACTCACATCACAAAATATCACGAAGCATCACATATGGGGAATATCAACCATCCAAACATCCAATAGAATCCAAACATCCATAAGTAAAAATAAATTAAATTATCTGATCTAAATTTAAACAAATTAATTACTTATGAATATTTTTTTTTGTCCTGGTTAATTAATATTAATGAATTACAAATTATTTTGTTAATTATTCTTTAATCATTTATTAATTTACCATTAATTATAATTCATCAACTTTCAATTATTAAATAATTAACCTTTAATTATTTAATTTACCATTTAATAAATTATCTTTAATTAATAAATTAACCCTCAATTAACCAATTACCATGGAATTAATTATCCTTAATTAGTTACTAAAATTTGAGTAACCTCAAGTTAATTACAAAATATATTAATTCTTAATCAATAGCATCTCTTAATTACTTTCACTAATCAATTAACCTTTAGGTTAATTGAATAATAAATTAATGCTTAATTACTTGATTTATTTATTTAAACCTTTAATTACTTATTTAATTAACCAAAATCAATAATTAATTTGATAAATTATCCATTCCAATTAACTTGATAATTTAATGAATTAAATCATAAATTCCTAATTGAATTTTAGGAAAAACGTTATTCTTATTTATGATTAAATTATCATTAACAAAGTATTTAAAATAATTTACTTTCAAATTTACTCTTAACTTTCATTCTAAATTTAAGATTAAAAATGAGTATGATTTAAATTCAAAAACTTTCTTTCATTTCAAAACAAAGATTCAAACTTCTTAAATTATGCTTTAAACTTTCAAGGTTGTCTAAACATTTTGAATTCCAAAATTTTGCCTTTATTTCAAAAACTAGGATTCAAATAAAATTTGAATCCAGGTTTAAACTTGATTTAACACTTTGTTAAAAATCCTACTTTCAAATTTTAAAACCAGTTAATAAAATTTGGAACCAGAGAGGTTAAAACCTGTAAAAAATTATTTGACCCGAGCCACTTCAATTTTCTTCGTGTAAAACTGTAAAACACAAGCATCCACAACTAAAAACCTGGGCACGCATCCTCCTTACCAAAATCAGCTTCACAGGTGCACGCAACGTGCACATCCACGTGTACGCCGCCTCAGATCGTTGGCGAACTCCACCCTGATCTCCCACACATCGCCATTAACCACGACAACAACACGCAATCACCTAGATGACCCGCTTCGATCGAAAAACGAATTCGACCCCTAAACCCATTCGCCTGGACACGAGCACCACCATAAAAACTCGTGTCTCCGATGATCCCAGGCTCCAGTTGCCTCGCCATCCTCCCCATAATTCCGCCACGTCTTCCCGCATTTATCGCATGCCTCGCGATCGTCTGAAACCCCTCGAGATTAACGCGGTTCCTCTTCAAACCCATACGAGTAAAACTAGGGTTAAAAACAAAACCCACATCCTGACTTCGCCACAACGCGTTATAAATTCAATCATCATTTTTTCTAAGCTCCCTGATGCTTCATCCATCTTCACCAACAATCACGACCCTCGCGGCTCACGTGATCGCCGTGGATTGACTAAAAACCGATCTCTAATCATCTCGACAAATCTCAATGCATACGAATCTAAAAATTTTGATTTTGTTGTTAAAATTCATATTTCTCCATTACGAATCTAGTGGTATAATCTGAATTTGAAATCATGATCATGGATTTTGGACTCAAATTGATTTCTTACTGTATTTTCCTATTTTAAATTAAATGCTTAACATAAATTGTTTGAAAACATTTTTAAAATTTAACTCATGTGAGTACAATCAAATGTTCCTTAGAGATTATTACCTAAATCCTTACAGATTTGGAGGTATGATTTGAATTCTGGAGCTAATTTTTTTTTTTAAACCTGTAAGATAACAGAAGTGTTATGCTTCTGTTTCCATATTTACCCACATGCTAATATACATTCAATATTTGACCACATGCAAACATATATAGATATGGATTCAAAGTTTTCTCACAAAAAATAAAATAAAAATAAACAGATAGTGTTGGAGGTTTGCTTACCTATGTGGTTTAACATAAAGAAAAAAAACTGCAGACAAGACTATAAACAAGGCAGAGGCAAACTGCCTAATTCACAGACATACACACACTCAACCTATGTATTCATACAACCATTCTTGCATATTCACATCATGACTCCAAATATAAATTCAAACATCAAGATAACAGCAAGGTCAAAGAGTTTGCTCACCTGGATTTTGACAGGGAACATAGGAATGAATTTGAGCAAATATATTTTTTTCTTCCTTGATTGCTTTGCATTTCACTTTGATTTGTTCCGGTGCTTTGAAAACTTTGAATTTGTTTGATTCTTTAACTGCTTCATATTTTGAATTCTTGTTTTATATTTGGGTTGAACTTGCTTCAGAATTGTTTCAGGCTTTTAATCCTGAACCGATGAATATAAAAATTTAAATCCTTGCTTCATTACTGATTTATAACCCGAATTCAAATTAAAAAAAAAAGATTCGCTTGCCTTAAAAATTAATTCCAGAAATACTTTGCGTTGGCATAATCATGTTGAACTTTGTTTCAGGTTTGATTATCTTTTTTTTTTCCCTTCAGATTGAACTTGCATGCTTAAAACTGAGAAGACCTCTACTTTAAACCTTTGCATCAAATCTTCATTTGATTGTTGAGAAACTTTACTTCTTTGATCTTTCACTCTGTTTTTGTTGTTTCCAGGCTAAAAGCTTCAACTTGCATTTGTTTGAATTGATTTTCATTGTTTTGCAGGTTTCTTGCTTGCTTGATTTTCGAATCTATTTTGATTCTTATATTTCCAGTTTTGTTCTCATCACGTCTGAGCAAATTTTTTTGATAAAGATAAAAGCAACTTGACTTATCTTTTCTTTTTTCATGTTTCCAAGGATCAAATCCAAAAGAATAGATTTCCTTGCCACTTGTAAGTTAAAATATGAATTCTCTTACACTTGTTTGAATTCAAATAAAATTTATTTTTATTTTCAGCCCTTACTTTATTTTTAATTTGTAAACATGCTTCTATGTTTGTAGCCTTTTATTAATTTATTCACAAGTTATTTACATACACTTGTATTTATTTTATTTTATTGCTACAACTTTTAAAATCCATTACATCCAAATAACCTTATATTATTTTCTATTTATTTTTTTTCCTTCTATAACTATTTATACACTATAAGAAAAAATGATTCATATCCCTTTAACATATATTTTATTTATTTATTTTATATATTGATATTTAAATATATTCAATTTAATTTATGTTTAGATCCTTAGTTAGGTTATATTTACAAATTTTATTTTCTTATACACATTAACTATGTTTATTTATATTGTGTACAAGTAAAAATTAAAATCTTTCATTTATTGCTTTTATATATTTATATACAACTATATTTATTATTCGAAATGTTTATAATTGAATTCTAATCCAAATATTATTTTATAACACATAATTTTAACTCATTCTGGAATTTTCATATTTATTCCAAAATAAAAATCCAATTTGTTTTAAATATTTTCATTTTAGTATTTTCACATCCACAATATTCATCGTCTATATATTTATTAAATTTCAAATTTAAATTTCCAAATTATAATTCATTTGTATGAACATATATATTATTAAATTTGATGAATTCAATTTTTATTTTTATATTTCAAATGTCAATAAATCTAAATAAATTTACAATCAAATCCAAAATAAATTTGATTACCAATATCTTTTTAGGATTTAATCCCAAATATTAAATCAATTATCAAATTATTTTTAGCTAAATTCCAGGAATGTTACAGGTTCCCCCTCTTAAAAAATTTCGTCCTCGAAATTTGCAAAGGAGACGACAAGGAATGGGTAGATACATAAAGATAAAGAATCGACTCACAAATCAAGCAGATTACCTATTCTGTATTTGGCTTACCAAATCAGAATATCAATAATAGATACGAGAACAAACTCATTCAATACTGTACAAGGTGCTTGAGTCACCAGATCTACGAAATATACATGGGGCACTGGTTAGTTCGAAGGAACAACTAACCCTTCGTAGAATATATCGAGACTCAAACAATAGACAAATGGATTCAATTCAATTTGAAATATCCTAAAGTATATATATAATTTGTTTCTCTTCGGACTTTGACATTCACAAGAAATTACGATAGAATTTCAAATTTGGTTTTAAACGAAATCATTTTATCGATACAATTTATTTAACTTTCTATTTTAGTTAACCAATTTATTTCAATTTAAATTTTCAATTTCGTTAAAGTTAAAAACGAAAAGCTGATAGAAATTGGACAAAGAGAATACGAAATAGAGACTTATTTATACGATTCGTAGGGCCACCATCACACCGAAACTACTCCTCGAGCTGCCAGAAGCAATCAAAGAATTTGAAAAGACGAATCAAAGGAGATTGATAAGAAAGATATTTCCATTATCGCAGGGTATTGACCATTTGTAATGGTATTTCCCTGTCCCCTATCTCGTTCTCTTCTTGCACTCATACTCACTATCAGTGAATAGTAAGAGAATTTACTGAGGCATTCGAACGGATATCTTAGGGATTACTCATCCTAGGGTACACGTCACCCTATCTCTAATGAGCTACTTAATGTGTTATACTCCTGAGCTAAAGTTTAACCTTCAGCTCTGATACCACTTCTAACGATCCTGACTCGACCTTCGAAAATCGGCAACGAATACGACACTCGTATTCAAATGCCGCAGATCCAAACGTCGAATCTGGTTCGCCGGAGCTTATAACACATTAAGTACAACACAGCGGGAGAAATGAAATAATACATTTGATATACAACATTTGATACAATATCAGATACAACTGAATACAATAGAATGATACACTGGCTATCAATACTCTCAGAGATACAAGAAATAGCAGCGGAAAGATAATGTCTTCAATGCCAAACTCCAAGAACACCATCTCCAATCCATAGCTAGCTCGAACTCCCGTCTACTTGCACAAAGATAAGCAAGGTCTGGTCACGAATGCTAAAGTGTAGCAAATGTGATCCACAAATCCAAAGAGCTTCGAAGGCTAACGAATCAATTCCTACTATTCGAATATCTGAAAAACCCAACTCTAGACTGCCCGTGCGGGAAAAATAGTGGGCACCCAGAGTTTAGGAAAGGAACAATAAACTCCAAGTCAGTCATGGGACTGGTGTGTGCAAACAAAAACAACTAGACTTTAAAACAAGCAAAGAATTTAAGTTTGAAATCCGCAATGCTTTTTAGAAAATGAAACTACCATAAGGCCTCCCGCCACACACACAATGCAAACGCAGAATTAGAGGAGATTTCTCCTTATGATAGTCAAATATGCTTGATACGAGGAAAATTTCTTTGATATTATTACTATAAGTGCACAGTGTGAAAAAAAACCATTTCGAAAGTATAATATTAATCCTTGCCAGCATACAACATTTTGTCGTATGCCTACTATAGCTACCATGTTCAATAGCAGGTTACCGCCACATTCCATGGCAGGTTATACAACTAAAACCGTACAGGGCGCGTATTGTTTTGATTGGATTTCCAACAAATGGTCAGGCTAAGGAACTTCCTATTGCCACATGGGAACGCCTCTGGCGGGACGCCCCGAGAACCTACCCGGCTCTCTGCTAAACAAGGTCGGCTACCCCCTTCCCAGGGAATAAAACCTGAGATATGCCACCCCCAGTCCTTTGGGACCTTTAACCGAGGATCCTCTACACCAACAACATCACACAGTAATAGATATATACTACAGTGCCCACATGAGTAAATATCTGGGCTCCATACCATGATACCACCCTTTTCCAGAAGGAATGGTCATACCCTAGGGGAGCTACCCCTGAAACCTTGCCGCATATTTCCTGTTTCGACCATTACCAGTTTGTGAGGCTCGATGAGGTTTCGTCCACAAAGCTACGCTTTTTCACAAAGCCATGCTTTGATCATAAATGATCAACAAATGATCATCAATCACACAGCAGCACTTAGCATGCCACACTACCAAATGGGGAGTATATCGCTGATAACCTTCAACTACATAACCTCTGAGCTCGTACGTCTCAGAGAAGGGTGTTAAGCTAAGAGAATAAATTCTCCGCCACCAACAAATATGTATTTGAAAGAAATCGGCTCTATATCTCAAAGTGTAGTGTCAGACACACGACCATACAAGTCTGTTCCGGGCTCGAACAGAACCGAAGGCACTTCCGAAGAAGCCCTTGCAATCCGGGTATTCACATTCCTGATCGAACTTCCCATCACTTAGGAAATCTCTATACCGGCGCGACTTAGTGCAGAGACAATCGACAAGTCATCCTATCGTTCTCGCAAATACCCGGTCTTCACCACCGGTCTTCAAATGCTATCCATAACGTCGTATCACATATTCAAAATGGGTTATATGACACAAAGTTCCTCTCCCGGCTAAACCGAATAGTGAGCGCAACATTTAAAACATATGGATATGGTATTTCAATTAAGTCACAACTTATTATCCAAAACCTTTCTTTAAATGGTTTAAACAAATTACCCTTCCATTTTAATAAAAAGGACCATTTCACAAAGTTACCAATTTTTTCACAAAGCTTAATTCATAGTTTCCAAAACTATTTCATTTCTAATTAGGTTAACTAATCTAATCTTTAAATTAAAGATTTAATTCACAACTTTCAAACCATTTCCAATTCAACTCTTTTATATGAAAGATATACCATTTAAAATTCTCTTCGATTTCAAAACAAGGTTTGATAATCTTCTTCAAAAGTTAAAGCCATTTAAGAAAAAAACTCGGGTTTGAATTTAAGTCCGCAAAACAATGCTTTTTAAATGGTTTAAAAACCCATATAAACATCTTTATAACTTGTATTTTTTTTTAAACCATAATTCCCAGATTTTTGTATTCAATTCTAATATTGAATCCAAATTTAAATCAAATAAATTAAATTTCAAAACTTTATTAAGTTATTCAAAATAACTTCTATTTTTGAAACTCATTTTTCCAAAAGCTTTCAATTCCAATTTCAAAACTATTTTGGATTCAAGAATTCAATTTTTTAAAACTATTTCAAAAATCTGTGACTTAACCAATTTCCACGTGCAATCCATATTTGTGTGTGTATAAGTGTGGTCCAACGATTTTACACAATAGTGCACAACATCAATCATAAGGATATCGATAAGCGGTATAACCCATAACGCTTATCTTCATTCACAGATTCATAGATAAAATAAATCACAAAGATTCACTAATATGATTCGATGTGGGTTTCGGATAACAAACTGGAATTCGACTCCTTGTCGCATCGAAATTTAAATGCCGTTCAACGGCCAAGGGGTGCTTACACAGAAACATATCACAGAAATCAAAGATCAATGCACAGCAACTCACATCACAAAATATCACGAAGCATCACATATGGGGAATATCAACCATGCAAACATCCAATAGAATCCAAACATCCATAAGTAAAAAAATTAAATTATCTGATCTAAATTTAATCAAATTAATTACTTATGAATATTTTTTTTGTCCTGGTTAATTAATATTAATGAATTACAAATTATTTTGTTAATTATTCTTTAATCATTTATTAATTTACCATTAATTATAATTCATCAACTTTCAATTATTAAATAATTAACCTTTAATTATTTAATTTACCATTTAATAAATTATCTTTAATTAATAAATTAACCCTCAATTAACCAATTACCATGGAATTAATTATCCTTAATTAGTTACTAAAATTTGAGTAACCTCAAGTTAATTACAAAATTTATTAATTCTTAATCAATAGCATCTCTTAATTACTTTCACTAATCAATTAACCTTTAGGTTAATTGAATAATAAATTAATGCTTAATTACTTGATTTATTTATTTAAACCTTTAATTACTTATTTAATTAACCAAAATCAATAATTAATTTGATAAATTATCCATTCCAATTAACTTGATAATTTAATGAATTAAATCATAAATTCCTAATTGAATTTTAGGAAAAACGTTATTCTTATTTATGATTAAATTATCATTAACAAAGTATTTAAAATAATTTACTTTCAAATTTACTCTTAACTTTCATTCTAAATTTAAGATTAAAAATGAGTACGATTTAAATTCAAAAACTTTCTTTCATTTTGTAATGACCCACAATATTCACACAACTATGATATTGTGATTCAAACAAGTATAAAGTATTGAAGTATATTTGTGCACACATTTGGACTTGGGGGTAAATTTGTGATTTCCCATCTATTAAAACCCTAGCCGTGAGTGGATTATAAAAAAAAAAAGAGGTGGCCGCTGTTTTCATTTAACTCTCTCGTTACAAAACAAAAATAAAATGGCCGAAGCCCTAGAAATCCGATTGGGGGAAAATTATTTTGCCGTATCAAATGGCGCTGGATTCGTGAGAAAAAGGGGGAAAGCTACGGAAATATCTAGGGGATCGACATCTCATATAGCTACGTGAGTGTTCTTAATCATGATTTGGCAATAAGACCTATCTCAGGCAGCCGTGGTTATATTTCTGTAAATTAATTTGTGTGTATGGATGCTTTGCGTGCATTGATGCTTGTTAATGATTGTTTGATAGTTGCTTGCGTATTCATATATGGATGATGATTAGTTCTGATTATGTTCATATCTGTACCTGAGATGATATCTATTCACTATTATGTCACGATACACTGATTTAACACTATGTATTACTGCCAAATGAATTGTTTAAGTACACTCATACCAGACGTATCATGTCTGACCCTGTTGATTGTCTCGACAATCTCCTGGGGTGTCTCATTCAACGAGGCAGTTCGGGGTGATGTTTTTACAGGTTGCTATGCACATTTTGATGAGATGATGATTTAAGAGATGGAGTTAGAATGATTTATCACTGCATGTAGATGATATGAAGAAAGTATTTAAGTATTTTCATTGTCATTTCATATGTATTGCTGAACTAATATATGTATGTAATGCCATGAACAGCGAACCATTATGTGTTAGATTGATTTGTATATAATCTTGAAAACTGTATTGCCTTATATGTAATTGCAAGTTGAAACTGAAACACTTGGATTATTCAGTTTGTATATGTTTTCTGAAACCTGTATTTGGAGAAATAACTGGTGTCAAGGCAGTATACACAAGTGTTTACACTTGTGTATATGTGCAGACCCATAGATTTGCTGAGTTTTGTGATTTAAAGGATTTTGTTATGGATTTTGTTCAAGTTTCCTTTCAAAAGTTTTGGGGAAAACTTTTATAAACTTATTTTGATGGATTATTTCTATATTTATGCATAAGCATATATGGATCTGGAGTTTGATTTTTGTATGTAATTATCATATCTGAGAATATGTATATATATATTTATTGTTTTTGGCAAGTTGAATGCCTTGAATGTGAAAAGCAAAGATGAGGTATACATATATATATATTTCTCTATGTTATGTTTTTTTTTTTGAAATCAAGTTACTTATGGTTTGGGAGATTATATGGATCTGAATCCACACTTTTGAGATATGAATTTGCATCTGAGCATCTGAGTTTTAATAGATACGTGTTTTTTTTTGATATAAGATGTTTATTCTGGAAAGAAATGAAGTTTTATGTGGAATTTGGATTTATACAAGAATTTGAAATAATTTCTGAAATGAGTTTGAGAACTTACAGCCTCATGGCTTTATAAATCTGAAATGTATTTAGTGGCTTTAACAGTATGACTTACAAGTATGAACTATATTAATATGTTTTGGCATATTTGATGCCGTAGACTTTTGAAGGAAAGATGGATTTTTAATGCTTTCAAATGCATTATGATCTTTGGGAAATGAAATTTTCTATGTTAAGTGGCTGTTGCTATTCGAATCTGTATATAGCATATAGCTAATATATGTTCATGTGATAGATTCTTGAATTATATTGAGGACTTGCCATATAAATTAAAATACGTGCATGCCTTTACTTTACATTTCTAAAATGAATAAACACAGTTTTGGATAAGTTTTGCAAAAGAAAGTAAACTGTTTTATATTCATAAGTATTCTAGAAATGGATTACAAGTCCATGTATTATCTTGAGATTTTTATAAAAGGAACTTGTTAGTTTCCAATTGTTTGTGTTAAAAATATTTGTATGATGCAGAATAGCTTTTGTTCTTGCATCAGTGACACGTTTTTGTTTTAAAGAAGGATAGTTGATGTAAATTCATCTTTTATGTCTGAATATAACTTGCATAAATGAGAAAGAGGAAACTCGATGACCTCATTTTTATATAGTTGGATTGGTAATCCTTTGTTTATACATATAATTATTAATATTTTGTTGGTGCCAAGGCTTCATTGCCTATTCATTAATATCATTGCTTGAGCTTGTGTGTTGGCGGGGCCGTGCACACATGTATTTATATGTGTGTGTACGCGCAGCCACACCTATAATTGTGCTATAGCAAGAGTTGAATTAAATAAAGAATATCTATGACTTTTATGATATAATCAGGAATTCTGATATTTCCTGTCTGCTTGTGTATCTTTTGTGTCATATTGAAAATAATTTTTATAAAATGGATTTATCTTTATATTAAAATGCTATGTGTGAATGCTTTAGCTAATTTTCTTAAACTCTGATTTAATAGCTAAAGAGATTGGTATATCTTCATATATACTAATCTATGTTTTAAGAATACACCAATATTTCTATATTGGTAATAGTGGATCCTGGTTTTGGTTTTGAAGATAGATGACCCTGTGTTTTCATTTAGCATATATTTCTTTATGCCAAAAAAAAAACAAATTAGCCTATGATTTGGCCACTAGAAAAGTAGGGTCATCTCATTTGGTATCAGAGCTATGTTGGTAGATAACATAGCAAAAATTTAATTTGTTTGAATTTGTTTGTATTGACTGCTTTGGTTGCATTGTTTGAATTGATTGCTTTGGATGATTTATTTGAATTACATCAATGTTAATGATGTTTCTCCTTTCTATTACTTTGTTTTGAAAATTGTTTAATCAATCATATAACCTGATTACAGAAATGAGTTTATGACTCAGTTTTTATAAGAAAATAACCTGATTGATTTACTGAGAAGTAGGGTATTGAATAATAGTGGATTAGGCAGTATGAACAGAGAGGTTTATGCTCATGTCTAGTTCATTTAAATTTGCTATGAACAAAGAAGTATTATAAAAATTATTTAAATTTCTGAAGTGGTTATTATGGATGAGATGGATGTTTGTTTGTGCATTTCTATTTGGAGTTTTGTATGTCAGTTTTCCAAGTTAAAATGGTTTGAGCATTTTTATTATTCTATTCTTATTATTGTCAAGTATGGATTTAAATTATTTAGAACATAGGCAGGAAGATAGAAATCTGGCTCATGCTTATTTTCTAAATAATAAGATATGAGGTTTTCTGGGTTTTTGGTGAAATTTTCTTAACAAACACCTCTGTCCATATTTTTACAATAATATAATAGAATTATGAATGCCTAAATTATTTTGGAAAGCCCACAAACCTATTGTAAATCCCTGTAGTAAGAAATTTAAAATGAGAGAATTTGAATTTATGAATGTTTTCTAATACAAGAAAAGTTGGATTAAGACCCCTATGTTTATATCTGATCTAAAAGATGGCTAAAATTACAGTTTTACTTCTTTGTGGACTTCATGGATGTTGCTTTGTTTCAATGTAGATGGTGTATTTATTTGTTTTGATTTAAATCTGAAATCACCACTGTTACACCATAACTAATAAGTATATGTTTGAGAACTTGATAAACACAATAATGAGCTGATGCAAGTGATGTTGATATTTGGTAAAATTTCAAAAAAATAAAATAAATGTCAAATGCCAGTATCAATTGCAATAGGTCATTATATGAATAAACATTGAAAAAGTGAATTGTCTGATTTGGATACATAATTGTTAAGCTGCATTTCTTGAATATGTTTGATAACTGCATATAACTTTGTGATGGAAGTTTATAAAACAGGTCCCTTAGAGGAAGATAAAATTTCTTATGAATATAACCTGAAAAAAAATATAGATTATATAATCATTACAGTCAAGTGTGATCTAAGACTGGTTAAGTACAAAGCAGTAAAAGGAGGGAAGTTCTTTTGCTTATGTCTGGTATTTAATAAGGGGATAAGAGTGCAATGGTTTGACCATGTGCTGAGCTCTAGTTGCCTAAGTATTTCCTCAAAAAAAAATATATATATATATACACATATAAACATCTCTGGTCACATGTTGATTGTAATATAAAATATGAAAAACATAAGAATTTTCTGATATGCAAAATCCCTGTGATTTACCTGCAAGTTTATATAACCCAATGACATAAGTGAAGACAAAAGGAACACTTATAGCTACTTATGATTAGGTGTATGTTGGTTTTATATGAATGAAAATAAGTTTGGTTAACCACATATGTGTTGGATGAGTTTCTTTGTGGTGATATAATCTATGTGAAATGTTTGGATGCCTTGCTGGTTGTTAGATTTGGTTTTTATGATCTCCATGTTCACTATTCTAATGCCAGTAATAACCTGAACAGTTTATGTTGCTTTAAATAATATGGATGCGAAACCTTTGTGGACAAGATTCACTGGAAAAATATATATAAGTTGACTGCAAGTATCTTGTTACTGGGAACCCCAGTGATATTTTATCTCCTAAAATATTTGATCTATGCTTTAGTCAAAGGCCTGTCTCTGAACAAAAATTGACTTGAAATGATGTACAGATGTGATTAATTGATTGTTGAAATGTATGAATGGATGAATGTTTCATGGATGCATGAAAACTGTTTGCATTTACTGGTTATGTACATAAAGGTTTTGAGCATGATACAGTATAGTTGAGACCTGCACACATGAAAGGAAAACTTAGTAATTAAACTAAGAAAAATGGGTCACCTCTATCAGGTTGGGTATGAGGGAAGTGGGTATGACATAGTGGTTGGCTTGCATCAAGGGTGGGCTGTGAGTTTGCACATGGCATGTTCATGTCCAAATAGCTTGTAGTGTGCTGGAAATCAAACAGGCAGTGTGCACCAGTGCAACCATGAATGTGATATTGGACCTTAAAAAAAAAATGAAATGAACCTACAAGCAAAGGTGATTAGGCTAGGGGCATGGTGAGTTCTGGTATGTAGACTCAGATTTGATGCCTTAGCTCAATGTTGTGGGTTTTGCTTGTTCATATTTATGAGATGCTTGTGTGATTTGGTTGATGGTTGTTATGAATTCTTGAAATAAGAATTTCTGCTAAGATACTTGTTGGATGATTTCTGATGGCAAGCAATTAGTTGATGTTTTTATAGATGTCTGGTTTTCTTTTTGGAACTAAAAATAAATAAAAAATATACCAGTATTAAGTGGTTGTTTGTTGTTTGTATTGATTGAGTATTATTTGTATAAACTTAATTCATACATATGTTTATGATATTTTGTTTTGATTGCCAAGAATGGGGTCTGTTTTGGATTAAAAATTCATTTAAATAGAGACAGATTGTATAAGGGTATTGATCTCTATTTTGATTTGCATATAGATGATATGTTTTGCCTGAAGATGGTATGTATAGCCATGGATGAATGAGCATTACATTTAAAATGACTTCAATATGAATCATGAGTAGGAATGCATTTGTAAGCAATATATAACCTGATGACAAAACATATGAACTGTTACTGAATAAATATTTGTTTGGTTCTGGTTGAGTAAGCTTGGTGTATAAATATGTTTGAGACATTAGAATTGCTTTGAAAAGCAGAAAGTAAAAATCTGTATTGATTCTAGAATTTTCTAAACCAATTTGCCAATAGAGTTTAGTTTAAAACTGAATGTGAACACTATTATGATGAATGCAATGGCACTGTTTCCTGCTCTCATTGGTACACTTCCATATTTATGCATATTCACTTCATCCTGTGTGCACCCCTGAGTTACACTGTATACATGGACTTGGTCCAAACACTGTTGCATCTGAAATTTGCTGTTGAACTTGAGATTTTAGACTTGATTTTGCTGTTTGCATACAGTGGCAGTTCCATATATATATATATATATATATATATATATATATATATGTCCATGTACTTGAAACTACTAGATGCTGCACACTTGTGCTTTGCCTTGATCACTTCTGCTGTTATCATTTTGTGTTGCCTTGCATTTGCCAAGTCTATGTGTAAGTTCCAATACATCCATCTGAGGTTGCTGTTTTCAGATGCACTGAGTTGTTGAATATGTCGCTTTCTTATTTATGTGTTGTCTGTATGACAGTTGCAGTTACCCTTGCGCTGGTTCATTTGATGATGAAACATGTTGATTGAAATTTGCTGGTGCACTCGAGTTGGCAAGGCAGTGCACACGTGTATATTTATACATGTGTGTATTGCAGCCACTCCGCAAAATTTAATGAATATTTGGCATGCTAAAACGAGTAAGAGTGAATTGTGAGGACACAATTCCAAAAAGGTGGGGTATTTGTAATGACCCACAATATTCACACAACTATGATATTGTGATTCAAACAAGTATAAAGTATTGAAGTATATTTGTGCACACATTTGGACCTGGGGGTAAATTTGTGATTTCCCATCTATTAAAACCCTAGCCGTGAGTGGATTATAAAAAAAAAGAGGTGGCCGCTGTTTTCATTTAACTCTCTCGTTACAAAACAAAAATAAAATGGCCGAAGCCCTAGAAATCAGATTGGGGGAAAATTATTTTGCCGTATCAAATGGCGCTGGATTCGTGAGAAAAAGGGGGAAAGCTACGGCAATATCTAGGGGATCGACATCTCATATAGCTACGTGAGTGTTCTTAATCATGATTTGGCAATAAGACCTATCTCAGGCAGCCGTGGTTATATTTCTGTAAATTAATTTGTGTGTATGGATGCTTTGCGTGCATTGATGCTTATTAATGATTGTTTGATCTTTAGTTGCTAGCGTATTCATATATTGTAACATTCCTAAAAATTTATCTAAGTTTATTGGCAATTAAATTTATTTTTGGAAATAAATTTTGAATTAATTAGAAAATTCTTGGAATAGATAAATAATTTTGATTTTAAATAGAAATTTAAATTTTAAATTTAAGAATAAGTGATTTAGAAAACAAGTATTGAATTTAAAAAATAAAATGTATTAAAAAGAAAATAGAAATTTAAAACTTTAAAAAAGTTAATAATAGTTTGCTTTCTAAAATATTAAATATATTTGGAAGATATAATAAATTTTAAAAAGATTTATTTTTAGGATTTAATTCTCTTATATAAATAAATGTAACAATTGTTAACATGAAATCAAAGTATTTAAATCCATTCTTTCCTTTTTTATAATGTTGTACAAAATAAGTAATAAAAAAATGTGTGAATGAAAGTTGTATAAATATATTAGTGTATGAATATGTTGGGCAAAAAAAAAAAAAAAATTAAATGTAAGAGATTAATTGGAATGGAATTTTGTTTGTGTAAATAGAAAAAAATATAAATTTATTTATAGAATGAATAAGACATTAAATTTTAAAAAGCTTCTTTTATCTTTGTATAACCACAAATGTAAATATTAGTTAAACCCTTTTAACATTGTACATATATATACAAATAAACAAGGAATACATCATTTTTTTTTTTTTTTTTTTTTTTTTACAAAGTGTATATAATATAAAAATTTAAGTTTATAAGAAGAATTTCTTTTGTCTTTGAAAATTTTAAATGTGAATATATACATAAGGAAGTATACATGCACATGAGAGATGGAGTGTAAGAGTTAACAAAATCAAAAGGGTATAATGATTTTATACAAATGGCATTCACCATATCTAATAAAATATGATAATAAGATTAAAAAAATTACAAAGCTCTTCATTTTCCTATGCACAATCATAAATCAACTCAGCAATCAATCTGAAAGAATCAAAGCAAAAATAAAAGCTTCAGTTTTCAAGGCTGGGAATTCAAAAACAGAAAGGATCAAGAACCTGGAAATTGAAATGAAGATGAAAGTAAAGTTCAAAGAAAAAAGAAAACAATTTCAATCTGTAAGTCAAAACCAGGTTCAGGTTGAATCAAAAATAAATTCATTTCAGCAATCAATCAGAAAGCTACAAAACCTGAAGCCAAATGGAAATCAAAGACCTGTCTCTGCTTTCTGGAAGAAAAAAAAAGAGATAAGTAAATTTTTCTTAAAACTTTGAATTTCAGATTGTTAATTAGTGAATAAGCAAAGATTTTTGTTTACAAACCTTGCAGATAAAAGCTTCAAAAAAAAGAATTAAAGAAAAAATGTACATGCTAAACAAGAATAAAAGTTTCCAGGCTTCACTGTCTCTGTTCTGCTTTGACCAAGGTGAGCAAATCCTTAACCTTACAATACATCCTGGTTTGCATGCAAGTAAAATTGATGTGTGTTTGTGAATGAGTTTGCATATGCTATGATATGTGTTTGAATGTTGATATGAATATGCTTGAACATGTCAGAGTACAGACATATGGTTCTGTTTTCTAGTTCCAGCTTTTCAAAACCTGTCAAAAAAAACCAAATTGCTTCTTCTCTGTCCTCAATTCAATGTGAGCAAAACTTCACCTTTCCTATTTTTGAAATGCCTGTGAGCAACTTTCCCTCCTTAAACATATTTTCTTGTTAATGCTTGTGAGTAAATCTATTTTTAAAAACAGTTTCTATTTTTTTTAAAAATCCAAACTATCAAGAATTTGCAGAAATTTAAAGTTTAATTCACAATGCTTTTAAATAAGCAAATTAAAACAGTAGCAATTAAAACTGCTTTGTTATTTTTCTTTAGTGAGTAATTCAGAATTTATGGGTTGTTTAAAGTTTTCTATGTGCATGAGTTTGAATATGCTTGTGACTGTTGTAAGATGGATATTCTGTGTGTGATTATGTTTGAATATGCAGATAAGTGTAATATGAATTTCTGCAGAAATGCTTCTGCTATTACTTGGATTTAAATATAAATCTACTTCTCTATGTATGAATCTTAGTTAGGAAATTATTATATAATCAAATTTGAGTTTGTGTTGCATAGATTTAGGATTTGAAAAATTTTAATTTAGAAAAGAAAAAAAAGAAAACCTGTTACTACTGGAAATAAGTAACAGCAGACAATAGTGTCATGAAGTAAAATTACCAAACAACTTTAATTTATTCAACCAAGTTTAAAGCTTTAATGCATGTTAAACATGGATATTAAAACATGCTTCAGGTTTTTAAATCAACTAAGGGGTCAGGAAATTAGAACTGTGCACAATTTGATATTTTGAGGTTATCAAAACAAAAAATGAATTTTGGGATCTGAATTCCTTCTGAAGATGGAATGTTGACTGAAGAGAGTGGTGAAAGATAAAAGGGGAAGTTGATCATTGGGTTGAAGTGAAGACAGTGGTTTTTTTTTCAGGGTTGGCATGTGTGGGTTGAAGCTTTTTCAGGTTGATGTTTTTTTTTTCTTGAATCTGATTATCAAGCTGCAGAGAATTATGTTGATGATGGTTATCATGTTAAGGGATTGATTTGCTTCTTGGAGAGTTAGGTGAAGATTGCTGGAAGTCGCCGGGGTGGTGGTGCATTTGCACAGTAGAAATTGGTCACTGGTGAAAGCTTGGTGTGCAGGGTTTTGGGAGACTCGGAGTGAACCTCGGGTATTTACTGTTGTGACTCGAAGTGAATGGAGTTTTATCCCGAAGTAACTTGAGGGAAGTCTCGGGTTAGTTATTTACAGGTTGCAGACCTGAGAGTTGAGTTCTTTTTAAAATCTGGAAAATTTAAATGTTTAAAAGCATTGTTTTAAAATAAAGTATAGGTTTGAATGAAATTCAAGGTAAGCCTTTGTATTCAAAAATCTAAAATGATAGATTTAAATTTAGGTAGAATTTAAATTTAAATCTGGAAACAGTAAAATGTAGTTTTCAGGTTTTGAATCCAGGTTTTTATATTTAAAACAGTTTTGTTCTTTTAAAAATTTAAAAGAGAATTCAATGTCTAAAAACAAGATTCAAATTTAGGTGTAGATTTGAATTGGATTTAAGTTTGAATTTCAAGGCTTTAAAATGAAACATTTAGATTTTAAGCAAGATTTAAAAGTTGTTTTGAAATCAAGTTTTTGAGTGTGATTTCAGTTTTGTTTTGAAATGAGTTTAAATTCAAAACAGTTTTGGAAATTGTTAAAAATTGGACAGAAATGTTTTAAGTAAAATTTAAATATGAATTTGATTTCAAATAAAGGTTTAAATTTTTGAAAAAAAATTCTTTCCTTAAGTATTGAAATAAAATCATGATAAGTTTAACTTTTAATTGAAAAGTTAAAATAAAGTAAGTAGATTTGAAATAAAGTTTATATTAAACTTTATTAAATAAATTTGGAAAGGTTTTAAAAATTTTAAAAGTTCAATTTAAAATATGTTTAAATTTAATTGATTTCTAAATATTATATTTTATTTAAATTAAGTTTAATGATTTAGAATTTGATAATCAATTGTACTAAAGATTATTATTAGTTATTTTGAATTTGATTTAATTAAACATAATTAAATTTGTAAAGACAATTGAGATAATTGAATCATTTTTAATTATCAAGTTTTATTTGTTCATAAATGATTTAATTAAGATGATGTTTTCTTAATTAAGAATCTTTTAATATAATAAGTTAAGAATCATTTAATTAATTTTAAATGATTAAGTTAATTAGTTAATTAAGTAATTAAAAGATGATTAATTAAGATAATCACTTTGGATTAATCTAATATAATACTTAGGGAAGTAATTAAGTGATTAATTACTAAAGGTAATTAAGTAAAGGATAAATACTTTATTAAAAGTAATTAAGTAATGTGATTAAGAGTTAATCATTTGAGTTATTAATTGAAGAATTAATTAATAATTAGTTAAAGGTTTAAATTTTTTGATTAATGATTAATGAATAAAAGAGTTAAGAATAATTAATTAAGTGATTAATTACATGTTAAAGTAATTAAGTATGGATAATTAATGATTAAAGATTTGTTAATCAAATGTTCGAAGGTTAATTAATTTAAAGAAAAATTAATTAATTAATTAATGAAGGTGATTAAGACTTAATCAATTGTAATAAATGATAATTAATCATTGATTAAAGATTACTAATGAAAGTAATTATGTGGTTGATAAATTTAAAACCACGCAAATTTATTCATCTTAACTGAAGATGTTTGATTGTTATTGAATGCTTTGTGATGGATTGATATATTTGATATATGATGTGATGCTATGTATTGCTTTGTGCTAAGCTGTTATATCTGTGATGTATATATTGTTATGCAAACCCTTGACCCATAAAACGACATTTGGATTTCGATGCGACAGGGAGTCGGATTCCATTTGGTTATCCGAAACCCACATCGAATTGTAATGATTGAATCTGTGCTGATTGATGATGTGCTCTTATTGTGTAAAACCCCTGGACCACACTTATACACACACAAATATGGATTGCACGTGGAAATGGGTTAAGTCACAGATTTTGAAATTGTTTTAAAAATTGAATTTTCAAATCCAAAATAGTTTTGAACTAGAATTGAAGCTTTTGAAAATGGTTATTTTTAAATAACTTGATTAAGTTTGAAAATTTAGATAATTGGATTTAAATTTGAATTCAATGTTTGAAATTGAATTCTAAAATTTGGAAACCAAGGTTTAAAAAGGATATTCAACTTATAAATGGGTTTATATGGGTTTTTAAACCATTTTAAAGGTGGTGTTTTGGAATTTAAATTCAAGCCAAGATTTCAACTTGTATAAATTGGATTTTTCTAAAACGAAAACTATTTGTTTTCAAATAATAAAGCTTTCACATAAGAAATGAACTTTCAATTTGTGTTAAAGGGCTTCAGGTCTAAAAATGAAAATAGTATTCCAAGTTTTAGATAAATTTTTGGAAACGTGTTTTGAAAGTTATAAATCTTTAATTTAAAGATTTAATTGGGTTAATCCAAATTGAATGGGAATAGTTTTTGAAATCTATGGATAGATCTATGTGAAATTGGGTGAAACTTTGTGAAATAAATCCTTTTGGTTTAAAGATTAAAAATGGTAATTTGTTTAACCATTTGAAAGAAAGGTTTGGATTTTATAAGTTGTGACTTAACTGAAATCCCTTATCCATATGTTTTTAAATATGGCGCTTACTATTCGGTTTAGCCGGGAGAGGACCTTGTGTCATATAACCCATTCCGAATAGTGATACGACGTTATGGATAGCAATTGAAGACCGATGGTGAAGACTGGGTATTTGTGAGAACGATAGGATAACCTATCGATTGTCTCTGCACCGAGTAGCTACGGTATAGAGATTCCCTTAGTGATGGGAAGTCCGATCGGGATTGTGGATACCCGGATTTGCAAGGGCTTCTTCGGAAGTGCCTTCGGTTCTGTTCGAACCCGGAACAGACTTGTATGGTTGTATGTCCGACATTACACTTTGAGATGTTAACTGATCTCTATCAAATACATTTCTGCTTGGTGGCGGAGAATTTATTCTCTTAGCTTAACACCCTTCTCTGAGACGTACGAGCTCAGAGGTTATGTAGTTGATATTCATCAGTGATATTCCCAATTTGGTAATGTGGCATGCTGAGTGCTGCTGTGTGATGATCATTGGTTGATCATTTGTGATATGATCATTTGTTTGATCATTTATCTTTGTGATCATTGCTTTGGTCATCTGTTGACCCAAAGCATGGCTTTGTTGCACAAAGCGTAGCTTTGTGGACGAGACTGCATCAGGACCTCACTCCCCGGAAATGGTCAAAACAGGAAAGATGCGGCAAGGTTATGAGGGTCGCGCCCTTTAGGGTATGTCATTTCCTTCTGGAAAAGGGTGGTATCATGGTATGGAGCCCAGATACTTACTCATGTTGATACACTATACCTATTACTGTGTGGTGTTGTTGTGCGCGCACTCGGATAAAGGTCCCAAAGGACCGGGGGATGACATATTCGTGTAGTAGTTACCTAGTTACAGAGGTAACCCGGCCTTGTGTTGGCAGAGATCTAACCGTAACGTTAGTTCTCGGGACGTCCCGCCAGAGGCGTACCCATGTGGCAATAGGAAGTTCCTTAGCCTGACCATTTGTTGGAAATCCATTCATCCAATACGTGCCTTGTACGGTTTTAGTTGTAGAACCTGCCATTTAACATGGCAGCTATAGTAGGCATAGCATCATGGTACCTATGCTGGCTAGGATTTATATTATACTTTCGAAAGATTTTCCACTATGCACTAGTAATAATATCAAAGAATTTTTCTCGTAGTAAGCATGTTTGACTATCATAAGGAGAAATCTCCCCCATGTGTGCGTTTGCATTGTGTGTGTGCCGGGAGGCCTTATGGTAGTTTCATTTTTCAAAAAGCATTGCGGATTTCAAATTTAAATTCTTCTATCTGTTTTAAAAGAACAAATGTTTTTGTTTGCTCATACCAGTCCCACGACTGACCTGGAGTTTATTGTTCCTTTCCTAAACTCTGGGTGCCCACTATTTCCCACACGGGCAGTCTAGAGTTGGGGTTTTCAGATAATCTATAGTAGGTGTAGATTCGATAGCTTTCAGCCTTAGGATTTGGCAATTGCATTTGGATCGAGTTGCTTCTCCTCATCTTGATTTGGAGTTCGAGCTATTTCTGGATTGGTGCTTTGGAGATGGAGATTACTGATATTGGAGTTCTTTCTTGAAGACTATTTTGGAGTTTTGTTCCGCTGCTAGTGTTATTATTATATTTCCGCTTCTATTCTTTGTATCTCTGAAAATGTTGATATCTATTGTACCATTCTGTTGTATCATTCATGTTGTATCAGTTATTGTATCAAATGTTGTATATTGATATGCATATTCTTTTTCTTCCGCTGTGTTATTTACTTAATGTGTTATAAGCTCCGGCACGACTCGAATTTCGACGTTTGAATCTGCGGCATTCAAGTACAGTGGAGTACGGATGTCGATTTTTGAACGCTGGAATTTGGATCGTGACAATTTGGTATCAGAGCTGATGGTTAAAACCTTAGCTCAGGAGTATAACACATTAAGTAGCTCATTAGAGAAAGGGTGAAGTATACCCTAGAATGAGTAATCCCTAAGATATCCGTTCGAATGCCTCAGTAAATTCTCTTACTATTCACCGATAGCGAGTATGAGTGCGAGAAGAGGACGAGATAGGGGACAGGGGAGTACCACTATAAATGGTCAATACCCTGCAACAGTGAAAATATCTTCTCTCTATCAATCTCCTTTGATTCGATTCACAAATTCTTTTGATTGCTTCGTGACAGCTCCAGAAAGAAGTTTCGGTGCGATGGTGGCCCTACGAATCGTTGTAGGAAATTCTTACTTCGTATCTTCATCGGTTTCTTATCAACTTTTCGATCTAAACTCTAATGAATTTGAAGATTTGAATTAAATAAATTGGAAATTTTAAATTAAGTAAACTGGTTAACTAATATGAAGATTTAATCTATCTATTTATTCTCTGGGATCCGATATATTCTACGGACGATTAGTTATCTCTTCGAACTAATCAATGTCATTGCATATTCGTAGACCGGTGGACCCGAATATCTTGTGTAATATTATATGAGTTTGTTCTCATATTATTGATATTCTGATTTGGGAAACCAAATGCAGAATAAATATTCGATTCTGATCTGATCAATCATTTCTTTATCTATCATCTACTCTTTTTCGTCTTCTTTGCAATTTCGAGGACGAAATTCTTTTAAGGGGGGAATCTGTAACATTCCTAAAAATTTATCTAAGTTTAAATTGGCAATTAAATTTATTTTTGGAAATAAATTTTGAATTAATTAGAAAATTCTTGGAATAGATAAATAATTTTGATTTTAAATAGAAATTTAAATTTTAAATTTAAGAATAAGTGATTTAGAAAACAAGTATTGAATTTAAAAAATAAAATGTATTCAAAAGAAAATAGAAATTTAAAACTTTAAAAAAGTTAATAATAGTTTGCTTTCTAAAATATTAAATATATTTGGAAGATATAATAAATTTTAAAAAGATTTATTTTTAGGATTTAATTCTCTTATATAAATAAATGTAACAATTGTTAACATGAAATCAAAGTATTTAAATCCATTCTTTCCTTTTTTATAATGTTGTACAAAATAAGTAATAAAAAAATGTGTGAATGAAAGTTGTATAAATATATTAGTGTATGAATATGTTGGGCAAAAAAAAAAAAAAAATTAAATGTAAGAGATTAATTGGAATGGAATTTTGTTTGTGTAAATAGAAAAAAATATAAATTTATTTATAGAATGAATAAGACATTAAATTTTAAAAAGCTTCTTTTATCTTTGTATAACCACAAATGTAAATATTAGTTAAACCCTTTTAACATTGTACATATATATACAAATAAACAAGGAATACATCATTTTTTTTTTTTTTTTTTTTTTTTACAAAGTGTATATAATATAAAAATTTAAGTTTATAAGAAGAATTTCTTTTGTCTTTGAAAATTTTAAATGTGAATATATACATAAGGAAGTATACATGCACATGAGAGATGGAGTGTAAGAGTTAACAAAATCAAAAGGGTATAATGATTTTATACAAATGGCATTCACCATATCTAATAAAATATGATAATAAGATTAAAAAAATTACAAAGCTCTTCATTTTCCTATGCACAATCATAAATCAACTCAGCAATCAATCTGAAAGAATCAAAGCAAAAATAAAAGCTTCAGTTTTCAAGGCTGGGAATTCAAAAACAGAAAGGATCAAGAACCTGGAAATTGAAATGAAGATGAAAGTAAAGTTCAAAGAAAAAAGAAAACAATTTCAATCTGTAAGTCAAAACCAGGTTCAGGTTGAATCAAAAATAAATTCATTTCAGCAATCAATCAGAAAGCTACAAAACCTGAAGCCAAATGGAAATCAAAGACCTGTCTCTGCTTTCTGGAAGAAAAAAAAAGAGATAAGTAAATTTTTCTTAAAACTTTGAATTTCAGATTGTTAATTAGTGAATAAGCAAAGATTTTTGTTTACAAACCTTGCAGATAAAAGCTTCAAAAAAAAGAATTAAAGAAAAAATGTACATGCTAAACAAGAATAAAAGTTTCCAGGCTTCACTGTCTCTGTTCTGCTTTGACCAAGGTGAGCAAATCCTTAACCTTACAATACATCCTGGTTTGCATGCAAGTAAAATTGATGTGTGTTTGTGAATGAGTTTGCATATGCTATGATATGTGTTTGAATGTTGATATGAATATGCTTGAACATGTCAGAGTACAGACATATGGTTCTGTTTTCTAGTTCCAGCTTTTCAAAACCTGTCAAAAAAAACCAAATTGCTTCTTCTCTGTCCTCAATTCAATGTGAGCAAAACTTCACCTTTCCTATTTTTGAAATGCCTGTGAGCAACTTTCCCTCCTTAAACATATTTTCTTGTTAATGCTTGTGAGTAAATCTATTTTTAAAAACAGTTTCTATTTTTTTTAAAAATCCAAACTATCAAGAATTTGCAGAAATTTAAAGTTTAATTCACAATGCTTTTAAATAAGCAAATTAAAACAGTAGCAATTAAAACTGCTTTGTTATTTTTCTTTAGTGAGTAATTCAGAATTTATGGGTTGTTTAAAGTTTTCTATGTGCATGAGTTTGAATATGCTTGTGACTGTTGTAAGATGGATATTCTGTGTGTGATTATGTTTGAATATGCAGATAAGTGTAATATGAATTTCTGCAGACATGCTTCTGCTATTACTTGGATTTAAATATAAATCTACTTCTCTATGTATGAATCTTAGTTAGGAAATTATTATATAATCAAATTTGAGTTTGTGTTGCATAGATTTAGGATTTGAAAAATTTTAATTTAGAAAAGAAAAAAAAGAAAACCTGTTACTACTGGAAATAAGTAACAGCAGACAATAGTGTCATGAAGTAAAATTACCAAACAACTTTAATTTATTCAACCAAGTTTAAAGCTTTAATGCATGTTAAACATGGATATTAAAACATGCTTCAGGTTTTTAAATCAACTAAGGGGTCAGGAAATTAGAACTGTGCACAATTTGATATTTTGAGGTTATCAAAACAAAAAATGAATTTTGGGATCTGAATTCCTTCTGAAGATGGAATGTTGACTGAAGAGAGTGGTGAAAGATAAAAGGGGAAGTTGATCATTGGGTTGAAGTGAAGACAGTGGTTTTTTTTTCAGGGTTGGCATGTGTGGGTTGAAGCTTTTTCAGGTTGATGTTTTTTTTTTCTTGAATCTGATTATCAAGCTGCAGAGAATTATGTTGATGATGGTTATCATGTTAAGGGATTGATTTGCTTCTTGGAGAGTTAGGTGAAGATTGCTGGAAGTCGCCGGGGTGGTGGTGCATTTGCACAGTAGAAATTGGTCACTGGTGAAAGCTTGGTGTGCAGGGTTTTGGGAGACTCGGAGTGAACCTCGGGTATTTACTGTTGTGACTCGAAGTGAATGGAGTTTTATCCCGAAGTAACTTGAGGGAAGTCTCGGGTTAGTTATTTACAGGTTGCAGACCTGAGAGTTGAGTTCTTTTTAAAATCTGGAAAATTTAAATGTTTAAAAGCATTGTTTTAAAATAAAGTATAGGTTTGAATGAAATTCAAGGTAAGCCTTTGTATTCAAAAATCTAAAATGATAGATTTAAATTTAGGTAGAATTTAAATTTAAATCTGGAAACAGTAAAATGTAGTTTTCAGGTTTTGAATCCAGGTTTTTATATTTAAAACAGTTTTGTTCTTTTAAAAATTTAAAAGAGAATTCAATGTCTAAAAACAAGATTCAAATTTAGGTGTAGATTTGAATTGGATTTAAGTTTGAATTTCAAGGCTTTAAAATGAAACATTTAGATTTTAAGCAAGATTTAAAAGTTGTTTTGAAATCAAGTTTTTGAGTGTGATTTCAGTTTTGTTTTGAAATGAGTTTAAATTCAAAACAGTTTTGGAAATTGTTAAAAATTGGACAGAAATGTTTTAAGTAAAATTTAAATATGAATTTGATTTCAAATAAAGGTTTAAATTTTTGAAAAAAAATTCTTTCCTTAAGTATTGAAATAAAATCATGATAAGTTTAACTTTTAATTGAAAAGTTAAAATAAAGTAAGTAGATTTGAAATAAAGTTTATATTAAACTTTATTAAATAAATTTGGAAAGGTTTTAAAAATTTTAAAAGTTCAATTTAAAATATGTTTAAATTTAATTGATTTCTAAATATTATATTTTATTTAAATTAAGTTTAATGATTTAGAATTTGATAATCAATTGTACTAAAGATTATTATTAGTTATTTTGAATTTGATTTAATTAAACATAATTAAATTTGTAAAGACAATTGAGATAATTGAATCATTTTTAATTATCAAGTTTTATTTGTTCATAAATGATTTAATTAAGATGATGTTTTCTTAATTAAGAATCTTTTAATATAATAAGTTAAGAATCATTTAATTAATTTTAAATGATTAAGTTAATTAGTTAATTAAGTAATTAAAAGATGATTAATTAAGATAATCACTTTGGATTAATCTAATATAATACTTAGGGAAGTAATTAAGTGATTAATTACTAAAGGTAATTAAGTAAAGGATAAATACTTTATTAAAAGTAATTAAGTAATGTGATTAAGAGTTAATCATTTGAGTTATTAATTGAAGAATTAATTAATAATTAGTTAAAGGTTTAAATTTTTTGATTAATGATTAATGAATAAAAGAGTTAAGAATAATTAATTAAGTGATTAATTACATGTTAAAGTAATTAAGTATGGATAATTAATGATTAAAGATTTGTTAATCAAATGTTCGAAGGTTAATTAATTTAAAGAAAAATTAATTAATTAATTAATGAAGGTGATTAAGACTTAATCAATTGTAATAAATGATAATTAATCATTGATTAAAGATTACTAATGAAAGTAATTATGTGGTTGATAAATTTAAAACCACGCAAATTTATTCATCTTAACTGAAGATGTTTGATTGTTATTGAATGCTTTGTGATGGATTGATATATTTGATATATGATGTGATGCTATGTATTGCTTTGTGCTAAGCTGTTATATCTGTGATGTATATATTGTTATGCAAACCCTTGACCCATAAAACGACATTTGGATTTCGATGCGACAGGGAGTCGGATTCCATTTGGTTATCCGAAACCCACATCGAATTGTAATGATTGAATCTGTGCTGATTGATGATGTGCTCTTATTGTGTAAAACCCCTGGACCACACTTATACACACACAAATATGGATTGCACGTGGAAATGGGTTAAGTCACAGATTTTGAAATTGTTTTAAAAATTGAATTTTCAAATCCAAAATAGTTTTGAACTAGAATTGAAGCTTTTGAAAATGGTTATTTTTAAATAACTTGATTAAGTTTGAAAATTTAGATAATTGGATTTAAATTTGAATTCAATGTTTGAAATTGAATTCTAAAATTTGGAAACCAAGGTTTAAAAAGGATATTCAACTTATAAATGGGTTTATATGGGTTTTTAAACCATTTTAAAGGTGGTGTTTTGGAATTTAAATTCAAGCCAAGATTTCAACTTGTATAAATTGGATTTTTCTAAAACGAAAACTATTTGTTTTCAAATAATAAAGCTTTCACATAAGAAATGAACTTTCAATTTGTGTTAAAGGGCTTCAGGTCTAAAAATGAAAATAGTATTCCAAGTTTTAGATAAATTTTTGGAAACGTGTTTTGAAAGTTATAAATCTTTAATTTAAAGATTTAATTGGGTTAATCCAAATTGAATGGGAATAGTTTTTGAAATCTATGGATAGATCTATGTGAAATTGGGTGAAACTTTGTGAAATAAATCCTTTTGGTTTAAAGATTAAAAATGGTAATTTGTTTAACCATTTGAAAGAAAGGTTTGGATTTTATAAGTTGTGACTTAACTGAAATCCCTTATCCATATGTTTTTAAATATGGCGCTTACTATTCGGTTTAGCCGGGAGAGGACCTTGTGTCATATAACCCATTCCGAATAGTGATACGACGTTATGGATAGCAATTGAAGACCGATGGTGAAGACTGGGTATTTGTGAGAACGATAGGATAACCTATCGATTGTCTCTGCACCGAGTAGCTACGGTATAGAGATTCCCTTAGTGATGGGAAGTCCGATCGGGATTGTGGATACCCGGATTTGCAAGGGCTTCTTCGGAAGTGCCTTCGGTTCTGTTCGAACCCGGAACAGACTTGTATGGTTGTATGTCCGACATTACACTTTGAGATGTTAACTGATCTCTATCAAATACATTTCTGCTTGGTGGCGGAGAATTTATTCTCTTAGCTTAACACCCTTCTCTGAGACGTACGAGCTCAGAGGTTATGTAGTTGATATTCATCAGTGATATTCCCAATTTGGTAATGTGGCATGCTGAGTGCTGCTGTGTGATGATCATTGGTTGATCATTTGTGATATGATCATTTGTTTGATCATTTATCTTTGTGATCATTGCTTTGGTCATCTGTTGACCCAAAGCATGGCTTTGTTGCACAAAGCGTAGCTTTGTGGACGAGACTGCATCAGGACCTCACTCCCCGGAAATGGTCAAAACAGGAAAGATGCGGCAAGGTTATGAGGGTCGCGCCCTTTAGGGTATGTCATTTCCTTCTGGAAAAGGGTGGTATCATGGTATGGAGCCCAGATACTTACTCATGTTGATACACTATACCTATTACTGTGTGGTGTTGTTGTGCGCGCACTCGGATAAAGGTCCCAAAGGACCGGGGGATGACATATTCGTGTAGTAGTTACCTAGTTACAGAGGTAACCCGGCCTTGTGTTGGCAGAGATCTAACCGTAACGTTAGTTCTCGGGACGTCCCGCCAGAGGCGTACCCATGTGGCAATAGGAAGTTCCTTAGCCTGACCATTTGTTGGAAATCCATTCATCCAATACGTGCCTTGTACGGTTTTAGTTGTAGAACCTGCCATTTAACATGGCAGCTATAGTAGGCATAGCATCATGGTACCTATGCTGGCTAGGATTTATATTATACTTTCGAAAGATTTTCCACTATGCACTAGTAATAATATCAAAGAATTTTTCTCGTAGTAAGCATGTTTGACTATCATAAGGAGAAATCTCCCCCATGTGTGCGTTTGCATTGTGTGTGTGCCGGGAGGCCTTATGGTAGTTTCATTTTTCAAAAAGCATTGCGGATTTCAAATTTAAATTCTTCTATCTGTTTTAAAAGAACAAATGTTTTTGTTTGCTCATACCAGTCCCACGACTGACCTGGAGTTTATTGTTCCTTTCCTAAACTCTGGGTGCCCACTATTTCCCACACGGGCAGTCTAGAGTTGGGGTTTTCAGATAATCTATAGTAGGTGTAGATTCGATAGCTTTCAGCCTTAGGATTTGGCAATTGCATTTGGATCGAGTTGCTTCTCCTCATCTTGATTTGGAGTTCGAGCTATTTCTGGATTGGTGCTTTGGAGATGGAGATTACTGATATTGGAGTTCTTTCTTGAAGACTATTTTGGAGTTTTGTTCCGCTGCTAGTGTTATTATTATATTTCCGCTTCTATTCTTTGTATCTCTGAAAATGTTGATATCTATTGTACCATTCTGTTGTATCATTCATGTTGTATCAGTTATTGTATCAAATGTTGTATATTGATATGCATATTCTTTTTCTTCCGCTGTGTTATTTACTTAATGTGTTATAAGCTCCGGCACGACTCGAATTTCGACGTTTGAATCTGCGGCATTCAAGTACAGTGGAGTACGGATGTCGATTTTTGAACGCTGGAATTTGGATCGTGACATATATGGATGATGATTAGTTCTGATTATGTTCATATCTGTACCTGAGATGATATCTATTCGCTATTATGTCACAATACACTGATTTAACACTATGTATTACTGCCAAATGAATTGTTTAAGTACACTCATACCAGACGTATCATGTCTGACCCTGTTGATTGTCTCGACAATCTCCCGGGGTGTCTCATTCAATGAGGCAGTTCGGGATGATGTTTTTACAGGTTGCTATGCACATTTTGATGAGATGATGATTTAAGAGATGGAGTTAGAATGATTTATCACTGCATGTAGATGATATGAAGAAAGTATTTAAGTATTTTCATTGTCACTTCATATGTATTGCTGAACTAAAATATGTATGTAATGCCATGAACAGTGAACCATTATGTGTTAGATTGATTTGTATATAATCTTGAAAACTGTATTGCCTTATATGTAATTGCAAGTTGAAACTGAAACACTTGGATTATTCAGTTTGTATATGTTTTCTGAAACCTGTATTTGGAGAAATAACTGGTGTCAAGGCAGTATACACAAGTGTTTACACTTGTGTATATGTGCAGACCCAAAGATTTGCTGAGTTTTGTGATTTAAAGGATTTTGTTATGGATTTTGTTCAAGTTTCCTTTCAGAAGTTTTGGGGAAAACTTTTATAAACTTATTTTGATGGATTATTTCTATATTTATGCATAAGCATATATGGATCTGGAGTTTGATTTTTGTATGTAATTATCATATCTGAGAATATGTATATATATATTTATTGTTTTTGGCAAGTTGAATGCCTTGAATGTGAAAAGCAAAGATGAGGTATACATATATATATATATATTTCTCTATGTTATGTTTTTTTTTTTGAGATCAAGTTACTTATGGTTTGGGAGATTATATGGATCTGAATCCACACTTTTGAGATATGAATTTGCATCTGAGCATCTGAGTTTTAATAGATACGTGTTTTTTTTTTGATATAAGATGTTTATTCTGGAAAGAAATGAAGTTTTATGTGGAATTTGGATTTATACAAGAATTTGAAATAATTTCTGAAATGAGTTTGAGAACTTACAGCCTCATGGCTTTATAAATCTGAAATGTATTTAGTGGCTTTAACAGTATGACTTACAAGTATGAACTATATTAATATGTTTTGGCATATTTGATGCCGTAGACTTTTGAAGGAAAGATGGATTTTTAATGCTTTCAAATGCATTATGATCTTTGGGAAATGAAATTTTCTATGTTAAGTGGCTGTTGCTATTCGAATCTGTATATAGCATATAGCTAATATATGTTCATGTGATAGATTCTTGAATTATATTGAGGACTTGCCATATAAATTAAAATACGTGCATGCCTTTACTTTACATTTCTAAAATGAATAAACACAGTTTTGGATAAGTTTTGCAAAAGAAAGTAAACTGTTTTATATTCATAAGTATTCTAGAAATGGATTACAAGTCCATGTATTATCTTGAGATTTTTATAAAAGGAACTTGTTAGTTTCCAATTGTTTGTGTTAAAAATATTTGTATGATGCAGAATAGCTTTTGTTCTTGCATCAGTGACACGTTTTTGTTTTAAAGAAGGATAGTTGATGTAAATTCATCTTTTATGTCTGAATATAACTTGCATAAATGAGAAAGAGGAAACTCGATGACCTCATTTTTATATAGTTGGATTGGTAATCCTTTGTTTATACATATAATTATTAATATTTTGTTGGTGCCAAGGCTTCATTGCCTATTCATTAATATCATTGCTTGAGCTTGTGTGTTGGCGGGGCCGTGCACACATGTATTTATATGTGTGTGTACGCGCAGCCACACCTATAATTGTGCTATAGCAAGAGTTGAATTAAATAAAGAATATCTATGACTTTTATGATATACTCAGGAATTCTGATATTTCCTGTCTGCTTGTGTATCTTTTGTGTCATATTGAAAATAATTTTTATAAAATGGATTTATCTTTATATTAAAATGCTATGTGTGAATGCTTTAGCTAATTTTCTTAAACTCTGATTTAATAGCTAAAGAGATTGGTATATCTTCATATATACTAATCTATGTTTTAAGAATACACCAATATTTCTATATTGGTAATAGTGGATCCTGGTTTTGGTTTTGAAGATAGATGACCCTGTGTTTTCATTTAGCATATAATTCTTTATGCCAAAAAAAAAAAAAAACAAATTAGCCCATGATTTGGCCACTAGAATAGTAGGGTCATCTCACATTTCAAAACAAAGATTCAAACTTCTTAAATTATGCTTTAAACTTTCAAGGTTGCTAAACATTTTGAATTCCAAAAATTTGCCTTTATTTCAAAAACTAGGATTCAAATAAAATTTGAATCCAGGTTTAAACTTGATTTAACACTTTGTTAAAAATCCTACTTTCAAATTTTAAAACCAGTTAATAAAATTTGGAACCAGAGAGGTTAAAACCTGTAAAAATTTATTTGACCTGAGCCACTTCAATTTGCTTCGAGTAAAACTGTAAAACACAAGCATCCACAACTAAAAACCTGGGCACGCATCCTCCTTACCAAAATCAGCTTCGCAGGTGCACGCAACGTGCACATCCACGTGTACGCCGCCTCAGATCGTCGGCGAACTCCACCATGATCTCCCACACATCGCCATTAACCACGACAACAACACGCAATCACCTAGATAACCCGCTTCAATCGAAAAACGAATTCGACCCCTAAACCCATTCGCCTGGACACGAGCACCACCAGAAAAACTCGTGTCTCCGATGATCCCTGGCTCCAGTTGCCTCGCCATCCTCCCCATAATTTCGCCACGACTTCCCGCATTTATCGCATGCCTCGCGATCGTCTGAAACCCCTCGAGATTAACGCGGTTCCTCTTCAAACCCATACGAGTAAAACTAGGGTTAAAAACAAAACCCACCTCCTGACATCGCCACAGCGCGTTATAAATCCAATCATCAATTTTCCTAAGCTCCCTGATGCTTCATCCATCTTCACCAACAATCACGACCCTCGCGGCTTACGTGATCGCCGTGGATTGACTAAAAACCGATTTCTAATCATCTCGACAAATCTCAATGCATACGAATCTAAAATTTTTGATTTTGTTGTTAAAATTCATATTTCTCCATTACGAATCTAGTGGTATAATCTGAATTTGAAATCATGATCACGGATTTTGGACTCAAATTGATTTCTTACTGTATTTTCCTATTTTAAATTAAATGCTTAACATAAATTGTTTGAAAACATTTTTAAAATTTAACTCACGTGAGTACAATCAAATGTTCCTTAGAGATTATTACCTAAATCCTTACAGATTTGGAGGTATGATTTGAATTCTGGAGCTAATTTTTTTTTTTAAACCTGTAAGATAACAGAAGTGTTATGCTTCTGTTTTCAGATTTACCCACATGCTAATATACATTCAATATTTGACCACATGCAAACATATATAGATATGGATTCAAAGTCTTCTCACAAAAAATAAAATAAAAATAAACAGATAGGGTTGGAGGTTTGCTTACCTATGTGGTTTAACATAAAGAAAAAAAACTGCAGACAAGACTATAAACAAGGCAGAGGCAAACTGCCTAATTCACAGACATACACACACTCAACCTATGTATTCATACAACCATTCTAGCATATTCACATCATGACTCCAAAAATAAATTCAAACATCAAGATAACAGCAAGGTCAAAGAGTTTGCTTACCTGGATTTTGACAGGGAACATAGGAATGAATTTGAGCCTGTATATTTTTTTTCCTTGATTGCTTTGCATTTCACTTTGATTTGTTCCAGTGCTTTGAAAACTTTGAATTTGTTTGATTCTTTAACTGCTTCATATTTTGAATTCTTGTTTTATATTTGGGTTGAACTTGCTTCAGAATTGTTTCAGGCTTTTAATCCTGAACTGATGAATATAAAAATTTAAATCCTTGCTTCATTACTGATTTATAACCCGAATTCAAATTATTAAAAAAGATTCACTTGCCTTAAAATTAATTCCAGAAATACTTTGCGTTGGTATAATCATGTTGAACTTTGTTTCAGGTTTGATTATCTTTTTTTTTTCCTTCAGATTGAACTTGCATGCTTAAAACTGAGAAGACCTCTACTTTAAACCTTTGCATCAAATCTTCATTTGATTGTTGAGAAACTTTACTTCTTTGATCTTTCGCTCTGTTTTTGTTGTTTCCAGGCTAAAAGCTTCAACTTGCATTTGTTTGAATTGATTTTCATTGTTTTGTAGGTTTCTTGCTTGCTTGATTTTCGAATCTATTTTGATTCTTATATTTCCAGTTTTGTTCTGATCAGGTCTGAGCAAATTTTTTTGATAAAGATAAAAGCAACTTGACTTGTCTTTTCTTTTTTCATGTTTCCAAGGATCAAATCCAAAAGAATAGATTTCCTTGCCACTTGTAAGTTAAAATATGAATTCTCTTACACTTGTTTGAATTCAAATAAAATTTATTTTTATTTTCAGCCCTTACTTTATTTTTAATTTGTAAACATGCTTCTATGTTTGTAGCCTTTTATTAATTTATTCACAAGTTATTTACATACACTTGTATTTATTTTATTTTATTGCTACAACTTTTAAAATCCATTACATCCAAATAACCTTATATTATTTTCTATTTATTTTTTTTCCTTCTATAACTATTTATACACTATAAGAAAAAATGATTCATATCCCTTTAACATATATTTTATTTATTTATTTTATATATTGATATTTAAATATATTCAATTTAATTTATGTTTAGATCCTTAGTTAGGTTATATTTACAAATTTTATTTTCTTATACACATTAACTATGTTTATTTATATTGTGTACAAGTAAAAATTCAAATCTTGCATTTATTGCTTTTATATATTTATATACAACTATATTTATTATTCAAAATGTTTATAATTGAATTCTAATCCAAATATTATTTTATAACACATAATTTTAACTCATTCTGGAATTTTCATATTTATTCCAAAATAAAAATCCAATTTGTTTTAAATATTCATTTTAGTATTTTCACATCCACAATATTCATTGTCTATATATTTATTAAATTTCAAATTTAAATTTCCAAATTATAATTCATTTGTATGAACATATATATTATTAAATTTGATGAATTCAATTTATATTTTTATATGTCAAATGTCAATAAATCTAAATAAATTTACAATCAAATCCAAAATAAATTTGATTACCAATATCTTTTTAAGATTTAATCCCAAATATTAAATCAATTATCAAATTATTTTTAGCTAAATTCCAGGAATGTTACACATAAGGATTGGTAAATGTTTTTTTTTCAAAATACTATCCAAGATTTTAATTCCCTTCAATGAACTTTTTATCTTGAAAAATCTTAATATTGAGTGAAAAATTAATTCACTCCAAACACATTTTAAATTTCAAAGCCACTTCTTGAAAACTCAAAATTTATAAGATTCATCCATTTTGGTGGAAAACCAATTATGAAAGATAAATGAGTTCCTTTAACCTTAATTGTAATCTACGAATCTTCTTTTATCAAAAGCAATTATTTCAAGTAAAATTTCAGAAATGATTTCCTCAAATTCAAGACACTTCATCTTAACTAAATCTTCTTCCAAATGATACACCAAAAAATTGGCACTTGACGAATAATATAAATATTTTCCACTTTAAGCAATCCTTCAATATTAATTTTCATCTTTTAGTTTTCCATACATCCCAAAACTTCCTTTTACAAAAATTCATTTGTTTTATATCCCTCTGCATTCTTCACTTTTTAAATAAGCTTCATTCATATACAACATTCTTTTGAACCTTATAATCAATTTACAAAATATTTTCTTTTAAATATTTTCTTATTTCAACCTTGAAAATTAGTTTACAAAAATATTTTATTTTCCCATTACAAATTAAGATTTGAAATGATTTAAAGATTTCCCTTACAATATTATTATAAACTTCACAGTTTAAATTATTTTATTACAAAAATTTATTTCTTAAAGAATTGTTTTTGTAACAGCCCTAGTTTTTAGATATTTATTTTATTATTAATTATTTAATTTTAAAAATGTATTTATATAAATTGTGTTTAACAATATAGTTAATTATTTAATTTGAAGATATATTTTATAAAATTGTATATGTCAATAAAATCTAATATTAACTGTAAAAAATTTAAGCTATGTTTAAACTGTAAAATTTCGCGTTTAAAAGACGCGTCAAATTTTAGGGTATAAAGCAACGTAATAAAACGTGTGTTTTTAAAATGTTATTTTACAGAAATTTTTGATATTTTGACTGCGTCTGTTTAACGTAGTGTAAAAATCGTGTTTCCAAATATTTTGGAGAGAAACATCAGTCAGTGATTTTATACCAAACATTATTTTATTATTCGTTAACTGACCGATTGATAAAATAAATTGTATTACATACGTTCATCCCTACATCAGTGCAAAATCAACCCCTGTGTACAAATCTTTTTGTTACCGTTCACATCTAAGAAAATCAACTCTCCCTCTTTTAAATTTCCGTTTCAGTTTTGATTTTTAAGTAACGTTCAAATCCCTCTCTGATATTTTTCCTTTGCACTTATATCAGCCATCAAACTTAAATCACGCATACATTAAATCCAGTTGTGTAACTGCCTAAATCTTATATCACACTGTTTAGTTTGCAACAAATGGGATATTAAAAGTTTGCATGTCTAAAGATAAATCAACGTATGCCTTAAACCAATCTTTTGCGTTACAGCCAAGACATATTATTGGAAGCAAATTCCAACCTTTCCCATTTTCTGCTTGCAAATGGCTCTACCTTAAATCACGCATATAACACATTTACCTTCCTATAAACTGATAGCTCTCTCTCCCTTGGACCGTGCAACAGTTTAAAACATTCAAGTGCAAGGTTAGAAATTGTTAATTATTTGAAACGGTTAACATTTACCATTCTTATGTGACATGCTAAATCAGGGGTTTCCTTAATCACGTAATATACTCATTTACACTTGCCTCCGCATGTCAGTTTTCTTTCATAAATTAATTCTTAAGTCTAGCCATTTCATTTATTTTAATCAAACTAAATAAGGGATTTAAAGCATGCTGAAATCACGCATTCATATTTACATATTTTTAAACTTTATATGTGGTGTAACTCTCGGTCCCTCCCTTTATTTCATTCCTTTTGTAACTGATGTCATAAACCACTGATTGCTCTTCCTCTGATCTTGCCACAGATCATATTTTTCCAATTTTGCAACGTCCAAATACATTTGTAAACATATTTAATACAAATCAAAATTTATTTAAAAATAAATGAATCATCACACACGTATTCATATTTACACAGTTAAAAATAAAACTGATACTTAAGAAAACAAATAAAACTGAGACGAATCAAATGCATGGTCCAAA
Source organism: Allium cepa (assembly GCA_030765085.1). Classification (NCBI taxonomy): domain Eukaryota; kingdom Viridiplantae; phylum Streptophyta; class Magnoliopsida; order Asparagales; family Amaryllidaceae; genus Allium; species Allium cepa. The sequence goes on along the minus strand of CM060937.1, from coordinate 354,298,732 downwards.
TATTTGTCAGTATAAAAATCAAGTTTTCTACTAGAAACGTTCGAACCTCTTACCTATTTTTAAAAGAATAACTGATGCACTCCTTCCTTTCAGCCATGTAACTCACTGACTTTTGCATTCACACATATTTTCATACAAAGATTTAAACCACTATTTATCAACAAATCAAGGCTTGCAATTCTGGCATCTCGCATAAATTATAACTATTGATTTATCTCCTCCACTGATGTAGCTCATCAGTTACATTCAAACCACTATATATCTATCCCATTCCTTAAATCACGTAAGTAAAAGAAACTGATGCCTCAAAAATTAAGTTTTACTATATAACGTTCGAACTATGCACCTATTCATAGCCTATATACATATCAAAAGTACAATCACACATGAAAAAGCTCTTTAAAAACTGATGCGTTATCTACACTTATGATCCCCATGGAACTTCACAAACATCATCTATATTTACACCAGCTCTTTTTCCCTTCCACTATTCGCTCTGCCTTGCCTCCTTCTTGAGCCCGAGATCTATCAGGTAATAGCATTTTTTCCTTTCGTCCAGATTTGCTTCTTCTTCATTTTCTGATTTTCTTCATCACCTTGCTCGGCCTCCCCATGTTGTACGAGTTATGTCCATAATTATTGTGTGTAGATCTGTGACTTGTTGTCTAGGCTAGGAAGTTTGGCAAGTCTGCATATGATTATGATATAGATGTTATTAGTTTTAAGTTTTAAACTGGTAGGAACAGACAGTAATTGCGATTTGTTTTAAATTGATAACCACTAATACTTTCATAACTTTGTTCTTTTTAAATTGATAATAACAGATACTATTTGGGTTGTTTTAAAATTGTCAAGAACAGATACTACTTGGTTTTGTTTTAATTCTAATAAGAACAGATACTATTTGATTTTTTTTTTTTGTTTAAACTGTTAAGAACAAATGATATCAATTTTTGATTTAAACTGATAAGAACAGCTGCACCAAGTTTTTGTTTTTAAATTGATAAGTTGGTAAGTGCAGATGCTACTAAAATACTTTGTTTAACTAAGTAGTTGAAGTGCATAATTGTTCTTGTAATAAAGATATGTACTGAGTATTGCATGCCTCATGTTGCTCCAGTCTTCATTTCCATTTTGTTTGCCTATTTGTATTGCATTTTCTTGGCATTGACTTGTATTCAGTCACATTGCACTGTCCATGCATGATGATCCTCACTTTGCACTTTGAATTGTTGTATGCATTTGAGTTCACCCTCATTCGAATTGTTGCAGTCTTGTACAGGTATTAATAGCTTGTCCCTTATAACCTGGTTGCATTATTGATCCATTTTTTTTTTTTTGACAGTCTGCATTAGTTGGTTTATTTGAGTTGGGTATTTTCACTTGAATTGGTCTTGTGGCAGTTTGCATGTCAAGTTGCACACTACTGTCTTATATTACTTTGATAAAATGTGAAATGTTACATGTTGCTTCGTACCATGCTTTAGTTGTCTGCATCCCATATCTCTGCTCTTACAATATGAACAGACCCTTGAAACCATATGTTATCTTGTTGTTTGAATCATAGCTTGATGTTATATATGTATGTAGATAGTGTGTCTGCTTGTCTGCATTGAGGTTGTATTCATATATACCTGCTACTGTTGCATTATTTGCTTCACTTGAGTTTTGTAACTGTAGCCTATTGGGTTCATTTTGAAACTTTGTATTTTCAAAATTTTTGATATGTTCAGTCTTCATATCCATTCCAGTTTACATTATCTAATATGTTTCAGTTTCATATCTATATTGCATCCATAATGTTGCACTTTGGTCTGGTCATTGTTTTCCTGGGTGTTGAAGTCTTCATCTCCATTTTATGTACTGTTAGTACTTCATCCCTGTTGTGCATGTCTGCATATTTAGTAATACATGCCTGCATATTTAGTTAGTATCAGCCTGGGTAGAAATGGGGAACAACTAGGTTTTAAAAAAAAAAAAAAAAAAAAAGAAAAAAAAAAAAAAAAAGAAAAAAAAAAAGAGAAAAAAAAAAAAAAGAAAAAAAAAAAAAAAATCTGATGGTGAAGCTGAATTCTAGAAGTAAATATGAGTTAGAAGATAGTTGGGCAACACAAACATGGGCATCTGTAAGTATTCGGATAACAGAGAAATAGGGATAAGTGTTCACCAGTTTTGCATATGACCCGTAGATTTGACATATTTAACTCGAAGCAATATAGGTGCTGACTCGAAGCAACGACTTGCTTGGCCCGAAGCAGTTGAGTTTTTCTCAGGGTAAAAATTTTGGACACAGGGAAGTGTTATGTTCTATTCATGGCGTGAGTTTGCATGGGATACGAGTGTGCACATGTACAAAGTATAGAGTAGGAAAACTTCACCTTCTGTCAGTCAGCCTTTAGAAATTTTGTCGTAGTTTAGTGTTACCCGGTTCTCGTTTAGGGTATGTTTTGGTCACGGTACACGGTGGAGTGGTCGAGCAAAGCAAACAAACCCCGTTCTATTCTCATTTTCTTTGATCGTAAATTTTTAAGTCACGTATTCCATAATTGAAATTTTGTTCTAGATTTGAATCTACGTCAGAAGAATTTGATCGTTATTCTCTGTCGTGCTTTATCGGTGAATCGTCGTTTTGTATTCAAATTTTCTGCAACTTTCAGGTGAGTTTTTCTCACCAGACATATGTACATATATTGTGTAAATTATCGCAAGTGTATGTGTAAACATTCTATTTAGATATTATCTGTCTGTAGTATGATGTAGAATGATGAACCCATTTAAATTGACATCTCATCAGTTATTTATCTGTTATATTATTTCTGCAGTTATATTTTTAATTGTTATTTACTGCTTAAATCACCACTGCAAGTTCCCTGTTAAATTTAGATTGTTGTGGGCTGAAATGATAGGCCTAAATGATGATTACTGTGCTATTATTATGTTAACTGTTTAACTGTTAACTTGGGATTGCGGGTTTGAAATGATAGAACCCGGGGTTTGTAAATTACGGATTGAAATGATATAAATCCGTATCACTTGACCTAGGCTAGAGAACTATATACAGGCCCGTGGTCCTTATAATATTTTCTGAAATATTTAAAATTATTTTGGAAGTTAAATATTTGATTTAATATCTTTAAAGGATTTTATATTGATTTTGAATGAGTTATAAATGTTAATAAATAAATAAATAAATATTTGAATAAAATTTTGGAATATAACTTATTTTGGAAATTCTGGATTTTTGAAAGGATAAGATTTCAGTTAAGAAATATATATATAAGTTATATTTGGAAATATTTATTAAGTTAAACAATCTACTAAAGCATTTAAATGCTGTCTTTTGAAATTGGACTAGTTTTACCCGTAACTTTAGGTAGCATTTCCTAAGTGCTATAGAATCTGGAATTTGATTGTTTTGAAATTTAAGGAATTTGATAAATTATATTTATGTTTAAGTTTTGGAGACCTTTAAGATATGAGATTTATAACTGGATTTTTCTTAATAAATTTAAGATGAACATTCTAGTGTTAAGTAAATTTTGAAATTATTTAATGGCATAATTTTGGAGTTTTATCTATGAAATTTATGGGAATATTCAAGACGAAATAATAAACACTAATTTGTTGAAAGAAAAAAATATCCAACCTTAGTTTTGAATATTAATACTCCAATTGGATATATATATAGGAATTGAAATGGTCTTGGGAACATGAAGTGATATTTAAATTATGGTTTAAAATAAAGAAATATATTTGTAAAGCTATGTAAATTATCTTCTTTACAAAGTAACCATAAAGTTAAACCATTTATATCCAAACCATTTGTGTTTTGGGAGTTATGTTTTTTAAAGAAAAATTTCCAATATATTATGGTTTAAAGGTATAATTCAAATATTTGGTTTCCAGATATTATAAATTTTAAGCAGTATGGTTTTGGAAAAGAATTATATTTGAATATAACGATATCATGTTGTTTTGGGTTTTAAATGATATCGTATTTATAGTTTTGAAATGGAAATGTTTATACTGGTTTTAAAGTATAAATTGTTTTTAAATGACCACGGGTTATAATAACGATGGGTTGGCAAAGAGACCGGGATCGGATATGGACATACTCTCTGTCGATACCGAAAACCACTTTGACCAACCGTGTACGCGGTGGAGATTCCAGAATGAAGTAGGTCGGTGGTGGCGTTTCCTGTAAGGTAAATACGTGGACCCGACTCCCGTGAGTTGGCATAAGGTGGCTAAAACAGGAGCAATTCCAGGCCAATGAGGTCATTCCTCTGATCGGACGCTCCTCTTCGATATTATACTATGATTTTGGATTGATTCGGTGGCCACCTCTATATTTTGATTTTGGGGAGTTAGTCCGAGGTGGGCGGTAACTGCGGCTACGCGTTTCCACCAGCCTGGATAGCAATTGGTATATCTACCCTGGCATTGCCTAGTTGTGCCGTGTCATCTACCATACCGAGCCTTGTACGAGTTTAGATTTCTCCCGTAGCCCGTGTGGTATCCTCTAGTTGCTTCCCGATCAGGAGGAGCTATGATATTGGATGGACTACTGGGACTATTACGTGTTAAGGTGGAAAATGTAAAGCCTTAATGCTATTTAAAAGTATGTTTATTTTATAAATAGACACTATTATAATAGCGCAATATACTACATAGTAAATAGTTTGACGGATCCTTAGAGGATGGGCGGTCCCAAGCATCCTTTAAGTTACTTGCTCTATATTACAGTACACTTGAATTAGCTTACATTATATAAGTATGTATGTCCTGACTCGAGTGTTATGTTTTATTTTTCGCTCGGGTCAGCCTGAGTTGCAGCTTCAATTTCTTCTCCGTAGCTAGGACACCCAGTAGATCATTCGCGCTGCTGGAAGTTGTTTCAGCCTTTATCTTTTCTGGAATTCAAGACTTTGAAGACTCTATCTCTATTTATGTCTTAAAATTTGTATTGAGGATTATAGACAATGTAAGTTCTGTTTTGTTGAAGTTATATCAGTGGCTTCATGAACCACTAAATTTTTAATTTCCGCTGCGAGATTCTGATATCTGTGTATGTGATTCTGTGATCTATTTATTGTATATTCTGAGTTTTGCCAAATTTATTCTACAACGCAGTATTTTGAACAATTCAAGTCCGACAATGTGCGGATGCGAATGGTTGAAAATATTGGGTCGTTACATTTGGTATCGGAGCTTTGGTTCTAGGCAAAACTTAGAATGTATGGTAAATTTGATTTACAGAATCACGTTCATTCGAGATTGAACCACTCTCTTTTCGAATTTTGGAACATTCCCTACGGTTCCAAAGCTCATTCGTATCACTCACTTTTTCATCTGCTTTAGATTCTGGAGTATCTCATAACTCCACTTCGGATGATCTTTATTGTAAATTGGCGGTCTCGCCATTATTCTAATAAAGGGGTGAAACTCCTTTACCATTAGCATTGATTCACCGGAGATTTATATTTATCCTCGGTTTATATGCTAGTATCTTTGGTTATTCCAAATTCTATCTCTTCGGATCAAATGTAGATTTACCCCAACCACATCGATATGGCTCTTTAAGTCACGGATGACTAGGTCAAGGTTGTCCGCGACTTATATAGACTTACCCAGTTTCCTTATTCTGATCTTCTGATTTCAATTTATCTTGAATTCTATTTGATTTGAGTTCATCAAATTTGAGTCTCTATCCTGGTTGAGAAGTTTATTCCTATATTTGAAATTAAAATCTAATATTATATATATGAGTATAATTTTCAAAATTTTATAATTAATTTAACTAGTTGTCAAGAGATAATAGTTTTGATTTTATTTATGGTGTTGTAAGCCATGTGTTTGTCTAATAAATAAGTGAATATAAAACAATGGTTATAAATTAATTTGGAAACAGAAATGAATTTAAAACTAAAACTTGAGAATTAAATTTCTGATGATTTCAAACCTTGTGTTTAAATTTTAAAAGGATGTAATAAGTATTTTTGTATAGAAATTTGTTTCCAAAGAAATTTTAAAATTAGTGCTTTTCTCTTTGTCACTGGAAAATAATTTCGGTGATGACTGCAGCATCATCGACATTCATTTTCGAGTTTCGAAGTGAAAAGACCATTCTGTAGTCTGGCTACAGTGTTTCCTTGAGATTTTAATTGATTTGAATTTCTAAAGTATGACTTAATATATATAATTTATATTTGATTTGACATATTATGTATATATATTTATTTATCTCTAAATGGTTTGAAGAAGAATCAGAAATTTAATTCTTAAGTTTTATCTTGAGGAATAATTTAATAAAAATAAATTTGAATAAGAAATTCCAACAGGAAATAATTGAATTTGAAAGTTTAGTTGTATAATACTCAATTCCATTCAATATAACTTACCTTGAGTTTCAAAAGTTAACAATGTAATTGGATAATATACATTATAAAAAGGGGATTTTATAATTAAAATTTAGGTGGTTATAATAAATGTTATACACTAAAATTTTAGTTGTAAAAGATAAATAGAGGTAGATATAGAAAAAGGAATTTAAGAAATTTATTCAAAGGAACCTAATAATCAAAGTTGATTTAACATGGAACCTTAAATCTAACTAAGAAATTCTAATTAAAGTTATTCCCTAAGTAAATAATTATGATTTAAATAGTTAGGACATATTCTAATATTGCTAAATTTGATAATTGAGATTTTGGGTTTCGGATAAAAATTTTTATTGAAGGAATATCTTATTTTTTTAAAATAGGTATTTCAAATAAAGTGGTTAGGATATTTGTTAAGAATTTAGAGTTAAGAAAATAATAAACTGATTAGGAATACTATCATATCTACTATAACATATTATCAGTGCTGCTATTCTAAAAATATAATGTTTGAAAATTTATAATTAAATAAATGAAGATTATTTTAAAAGGGTTATGATTTTAGTAGTATGATTTCCAAATGATAATATCTATAAATCGTAATGATTTTCAAAATATTATGATCTCAAATTTATTATCTTATTTTGTTTTGAACTATCTTTAAATGTCCTTGGTTTCCTTATCTGCTACGGATTGGGATGCTATCGCTTATACCAGTCTATTTAGAAATCTTTCTATAATCTTTGAGATCTTTGTTACTCATCGGGACCTGAGCACCGCTGAGCACCCATAGACTGACAGTCAAACTGAAGGGGTAAAACCAATTCTAGAGAACCTTCTTCGTGCTTCAAATCCGGAACTATCCGTTTAAGATTCTTGTCTATCTAGCTTATCTTCTTTGTTTCTCTTCTTTCGTTCCTTTTCGAGGACGAAAAGTTCTTAAGTGGGGGAGAGTGTAACAGCCCTAGTTTTTAGATATTTATTTTATTATTAATTATTTAATTTTAAAAATGTATTTATATAAATTGTGTTTAACAATATAGTTAATTATTTAATTTGAAGATATATTTTATAAAATTGTATATGTCAATAAAATCTAATATTAACTGTAAAAAATTTAAGCTATGTTTAAACTGTAAAATTTCGCGTTTAAAAGACGCGTCAAATTTTAGGGTATAAAGCAACGTAATAAAACGTGTGTTTTTAAAATGTTATTTTACAGAAATTTTTGATATTTTGACTGCGTCTGTTTAACGTAGTGTAAAAATCGTGTTTCCAAATATTTTGGAGAGAAACATCAGTCAGTGATTTTATACCAAACATTATTTTATTATTCGTTAACTGACCGATTGATAAAATAAATTGTATTACATACGTTCATCCCTACATCAGTGCAAAATCAACCCCTGTGTACAAATCTTTTTGTTACCGTTCACATCTAAGAAAATCAACTCTCCCTCTTTTAAATTTCCGTTTCAGTTTTGATTTTTAAGTAACGTTCAAATCCCTCTCTGATATTTTTCCTTTGCACTTATATCAGCCATCAAACTTAAATCACGCATACATTAAATCCAGTTGTGTAACTGCCTAAATCTTATATCACACTGTTTAGTTTGCAACAAATGGGATATTAAAAGTTTGCATGTCTAAAGATAAATCAACGTATGCCTTAAACCAAGCTTTTGCGTTACAGCCAAGACATATTATTGGAAGCAAATTCCAACCTTTCCCATTTTCTGCTTGCAAATGGCTCTACCTTAAATCACGCATATAACACATTTACCTTCCTATAAACTGATAGCTCTCTCTCCCTTGGACCGTGCAACAGTTTAAAACATTCAAGTGCAAGGTTAGAAATTGTTAATTATTTGAAACGGTTAACATTTACCATTCTTATGTGACATGCTAAATCAGGGGTTTCCTTAATCACGTAATATACTCATTTACACTTGCCTCCGCATGTCAGTTTTCTTTCATAAATTAATTCTTAAGTCTAGCCATTTCATTTATTTTAATCAAACTAAATAAGGGATTTAAAGCATGCTGAAATCACGCATTCATATTTACATATTTTTAAACTTTATATGTGGTGTAACTCTCGGTCCCTCCCTTTATTTCATTCCTTTTGTAACTGATGTCATAAACCACTGATTGCTCTTCCTTTGATCTTGCCACAGATCATATTTTTCCAATTTTGCAACGTCCAAATACATTTGTAAACATATTTAATACAAATCAAAATTTATTTAAAAATAAATGAATCATCACACACGTATTCATATTTACACAGTTAAAAATAAAACTGATACTTAAGAAAACAAATAAAACTGAGACGAATCAAATGCATGGTCCAAATATTTGTCAGTATAAAAATCAAGTTTTCTACTAGAAACGTTCGAACCTCTTACCTATTTTTAAAAGAATAACTGATGCACTCCTTCCTTTCAGCCATGTAACTCACTGACTTTTGCATTCACACATATTTTCATACAAAGATTTAAACCACTATTTATCAACAAATCAAGGCTTGCAATTCTGGCATCTCGCATAAATTATAACTATTGATTTATCTCCTCCACTGATGTAGCTCATCAGTTACATTCAAACCACTATATATCTATCCCATTCCTTAAATCACGTAAGTAAAAGAAACTGATGCCTCAAAAATTAAGTTTTACTATATAACGTTCGAACTATGCACCTATTCATAGCCTATATACATATCAAAAGTACAATCACACATGAAAAAGCTCTTTAAAAACTGATGCGTTATCTACACTTATGATCCCCATGGAACTTCACAAACATCATCTATATTTACACCAGCTCTTTTTCCCTTCCACTATTCGCTCTGCCTTGCCTCCTTCTTGAGCCCGAGATCTATCAGGTAATAGCATTTTTTCCTTTCGTCCAGATTTGCTTCTTCTTCATTTTCTGATTTTCTTCATCACCTTGCTCGGCCTCCCCATGTTGTACGAGTTATGTCCATAATTATTGTGTGTAGATCTGTGACTTGTTGTCTAGGCTAGGAAGTTTGGCAAGTCTGCATATGATTATGATATAGATGTTATTAGTTTTAAGTTTTAAACTGGTAGGAACAGACAGTAATTGCGATTTGTTTTAAATTGATAACCACTAATACTTTCATAACTTTGTTCTTTTTAAATTGATAATAACAGATACTATTTGGGTTGTTTTAAAATTGTCAAGAACAGATACTACTTGGTTTTGTTTTAATTCTAATAAGAACAGATACTATTTGATTTTTTTTTTTTGTTTAAACTGTTAAGAACAAATGATATCAATTTTTGATTTAAACTGATAAGAACAGCTGCACCAAGTTTTTGTTTTTAAATTGATAAGTTGGTAAGTGCAGATGCTACTAAAATACTTTGTTTAACTAAGTAGTTGAAGTGCATAATTGTTCTTGTAATAAAGATATGTACTGAGTATTGCATGCCTCATGTTGCTCCAGTCTTCATTTCCATTTTGTTTGCCTATTTGTATTGCATTTTCTTGGCATTGACTTGTATTCAGTCACATTGCACTGTCCATGCATGATGATCCTCACTTTGCACTTTGAATTGTTGTATGCATTTGAGTTCACCCTCATTCGAATTGTTGCAGTCTTGTACAGGTATTAATAGCTTGTCCCTTATAACCTGGTTGCATTATTGATCCATTTTTTTTTTTGACAGTCTGCATTAGTTGGTTTATTTGAGTTGGGTATTTTCACTTGAATTGGTCTTGTGGCAGTTTGCATGTCAAGTTGCACACTACTGTCTTATATTACTTTGATAAAATGTGAAATGTTACATGTTGCTTCGTACCATGCTTTAGTTGTCTGCATCCCATATCTCTGCTCTTACAATATGAACAGACCCTTGAAACCATATGTTATCTTGTTGTTTGAATCATAGCTTGATGTTATATATGTATGTAGATAGTGTGTCTGCTTGTCTGCATTGAGGTTGTATTCATATATACCTGCTACTGTTGCATTATTTGCTTCACTTGAGTTTTGTAACTGTAGCCTATTGGGTTCATTTTGAAACTTTGTATTTTCAAAATTTTTGATATGTTCAGTCTTCATATCCATTCCAGTTTACATTATCTAATATGTTTCAGTTTCATATCTATATTGCATCCATAATGTTGCACTTTGGTCTGGTCATTGTTTTCCTGGGTGTTGAAGTCTTCATCTCCATTTTATGTACTGTTAGTACTTCATCCCTGTTGTGCATGTCTGCATATTTAGTAATACATGCCTGCATATTTAGTTAGTATCAGCCTGGGTAGAAATGGGGAACAACTAGGTTTTAAAAAAAAAAAAAAAAAAAAAAAGAAAAAAAAAAAAAAAAAAGAAAAAAAAAAAAGAGAAAAAAAAAAAAAGAAAAAAAAAAAAAAATCTGATGGTGAAGCTGAATTCTAGAAGTAAATATGAGTTAGAAGATAGTTGGGCAACACAAACATGGGCATCTGTAAGTATTCGGATAACAGAGAAATAGGGATAAGTGTTCACCAGTTTTGCATATGACCCGTAGATTTGACATATTTAACTCGAAGCAATATAGGTGCTGACTCGAAGCAACGACTTGCTTGGCCCGAAGCAGTTGAGTTTTTCTCAGGGTAAAAATTTTGGACACAGGGAAGTGTTATGTTCTATTCATGGCGTGAGTTTGCATGGGATACGAGTGTGCACATGTACAAAGTATAGAGTAGGAAAACTTCACCTTCTGTCAGTCAGCCTTTAGAAATTTTGTCGTAGTTTAGTGTTACCCGGTTCTCGTTTAGGGTATGTTTTGGTCACGGTACACGGTGGAGTGGTCGAGCAAAGCAAACAAACCCCGTTCTATTCTCATTTTCTTTGATCGTAAATTTTTAAGTCACGTATTCCATAATTGAAATTTTGTTCTAGATTTGAATCTACGTCAGAAGAATTTGATCGTTATTCTCTGTCGTGCTTTATCGGTGAATCGTCGTTTTGTATTCAAATTTTCTGCAACTTTCAGGTGAGTTTTTCTCACCAGACATATGTACATATATTGTGTAAATTATCGCAAGTGTATGTGTAAACATTCTATTTAGATATTATCTGTCTGTAGTATGATGTAGAATGATGAACCCATTTAAATTGACATCTCATCAGTTATTTATCTGTTATATTATTTCTGCAGTTATATTTTTAATTGTTATTTACTGCTTAAATCACCACTGCAAGTTCCCTGTTAAATTTAGATTGTTGTGGGCTGAAATGATAGGCCTAAATGATGATTACTGTGCTATTATTATGTTAACTGTTTAACTGTTAACTTGGGATTGCGGGTTTGAAATGATAGAACCCGGGGTTTGTAAATTACGGATTGAAATGATATAAATCCGTATCACTTGACCTAGGCTAGAGAACTATATACAGGCCCGTGGTCCTTATAATATTTTCTGAAATATTTAAAATTATTTTGGAAGTTAAATATTTGATTTAATATCTTTAAAGGATTTTATATTGATTTTGAATGAGTTATAAATGTTAATAAATAAATAAATAAATATTTGAATAAAATTTTGGAATATAACTTATTTTGGAAATTCTGGATTTTTGAAAGGATAAGATTTCAGTTAAGAAATATATATATAAGTTATATTTGGAAATATTTATTAAGTTAAACAATCTACTAAAGCATTTAAATGCTGTCTTTTGAAATTGGACTAGTTTTACCCGTAACTTTAGGTAGCATTTCCTAAGTGCTATAGAATCTGGAATTTGATTGTTTTGAAATTTAAGGAATTTGATAAATTATATTTATGTTTAAGTTTTGGAGACCTTTAAGATATGAGATTTATAACTGGATTTTTCTTAATAAATTTAAGATGAACATTCTAGTGTTAAGTAAATTTTGAAATTATTTAATGGCATAATTTTGGAGTTTTATCTATGAAATTTATGGGAATATTCAAGACGAAATAATAAACACTAATTTGTTGAAAGAAAAAAATATCCAACCTTAGTTTTGAATATTAATACTCCAATTGGATATATATATAGGAATTGAAATGGTCTTGGGAACATGAAGTGATATTTAAATTATGGTTTAAAATAAAGAAATATATTTGTAAAGCTATGTAAATTATCTTCTTTACAAAGTAACCATAAAGTTAAACCATTTATATCCAAACCATTTGTGTTTTGGGAGTTATGTTTTTTAAAGAAAAATTTCCAATATATTATGGTTTAAAGGTATAATTCAAATATTTGGTTTCCAGATATTATAAATTTTAAGCAGTATGGTTTTGGAAAAGAATTATATTTGAATATAACGATATCATGTTGTTTTGGGTTTTAAATGATATCGTATTTATAGTTTTGAAATGGAAATGTTTATACTGGTTTTAAAGTATAAATTGTTTTTAAATGACCACGGGTTATAATAACGATGGGTTGGCAAAGAGACCGGGATCGGATATGGACATACTCTCTGTCGATACCGAAAACCACTTTGACCAACCGTGTACGCGGTGGAGATTCCAGAATGAAGTAGGTCGGTGGTGGCGTTTCCTGTAAGGTAAATACGTGGACCCGACTCCCGTGAGTTGGCATAAGGTGGCTAAAACAGGAGCAATTCCAGGCCAATGAGGTCATTCCTCTGATCGGACGCTCCTCTTCGATATTATACTATGATTTTGGATTGATTCGGTGGCCACCTCTATATTTTGATTTTGGGGAGTTAGTCCGAGGTGGGCGGTAACTGCGGCTACGCGTTTCCACCAGCCTGGATAGCAATTGGTATATCTACCCTGGCATTGCCTAGTTGTGCCGTGTCATCTACCATACCGAGCCTTGTACGAGTTTAGATTTCTCCCGTAGCCCGTGTGGTATCCTCTAGTTGCTTCCCGATCAGGAGGAGCTATGATATTGGATGGACTACTGGGACTATTACGTGTTAAGGTGGAAAATGTAAAGCCTTAATGCTATTTAAAAGTATGTTTATTTTATAAATAGACACTATTATAATAGCGCAATATACTACATAGTAAATAGTTTGACGGATCCTTAGAGGATGGGCGGTCCCAAGCATCCTTTAAGTTACTTGCTCTATATTACAGTACACTTGAATTAGCTTACATTATATAAGTATGTATGTCCTGACTCGAGTGTTATGTTTTATTTTTCGCTCGGGTCAGCCTGAGTTGCAGCTTCAATTTCTTCTCCGTAGCTAGGACACCCAGTAGATCATTCGCGCTGCTGGAAGTTGTTTCAGCCTTTATCTTTTCTGGAATTCAAGACTTTGAAGACTCTATCTCTATTTATGTCTTAAAATTTGTATTGAGGATTATAGACAATGTAAGTTCTGTTTTGTTGAAGTTATATCAGTGGCTTCATGAACCACTAAATTTTTAATTTCCGCTGCGAGATTCTGATATCTGTGTATGTGATTCTGTGATCTATTTATTGTATATTCTGAGTTTTGCCAAATTTATTCTACAACGCAGTATTTTGAACAATTCAAGTCCGACAATGTGCGGATGCGAATGGTTGAAAATATTGGGTCGTTACAGTTTTCCATTAAAATGAAAATCGTAAATATCCAATCATTGTTCAACTTTTAACTTTCTTTCAATTTAAATTTCCATATTTTAAAATTCAAGAATTGGAAAGGCCAACTTCTAAGTTGTATATATATAAAATAAAATGGTTTTCTTTTCTTTTACTTATAATATCCTTATCTTACCAAGTTCCATCTTAAATACATTTTCAAAACTTTCCTTTTGCACACAAAACTTAAAATCTATTCTATTACATAATATTTTTACTAGATATTCTTATTTATACATTTACTCCATAAAACCTCTTTTTTTATTTTTATAAAAGGACTTTTATACTCCATCATCATTATACAAAGCTATACTTGGAAGAAAAAAAAATACTTTTTATACATCAAACACAAGTATTCAACATCGAACAATTCATTCCAATCATATATGAATTATGCTTTCATTTTAACTTCTCTTAAATTGGAATCTCATATATATAAGTTTTATATCACTCTACACTTCATTGTAATTATAAATTTCAACATTCATTTAATCTACCATTATGCACAATAATCCAAAAGAATTACACATAAATTTACTTTAGCAAGCATGTTATATATATTTCCAATTTTCAAAATAACTCATTTCTATACTAAAATAATGTACATATGAATTCTCATCTCAAATATTTACAAAAATATCTTTTTAAGAAATATATGTAATCTCATGCTAACAACTTTTTATTATTTATCAAAACACCATACAATACCTCATTTAAAATATATGGCTCACATACTTCTTTAAGTTTTAATCTTTACTTCAAGACATTTTCCTTTAGATCATTACATATGTATGTGTGTTTAAGTCCAAAATATTCATTTCATTTTTAAATAATATTAGATTTACCTCAATGCTTTTATTTCTTTTCAAATATTATTTATAACTCTTTTTAAAGTATTATATATTTTATTACTTAAAACATTATTTTATTCTACAAACAATATGTCCAATTGTCTCGTCCTACTGTTTAGGAATCTCTATCGATAAAACTGGCCAGATGCCTCGACCAGAATTCTTAAAGCACTCAATAAACAATTGAACATAAAATATATTTCCAAAAATTTCTACAAATATTGTAACGACCCATAATTTTAACACTTTACAAATGGAATATTTAATTATTTTAAAAATTCAAATGTAAAATTTTCAAGCTTAAATAATCAAGTTTTATATGATAAATAAGGATGGTAAACTTATTTTTGATATTAAATAAAGATTTTGGATTTCCGTTGTAAAATTGATAAAAGTCGGATTCCAATAAAGTAGGATGAATATTTGTAAAATTTCTTTAAAACATAATAATTCCTTTTAAATATATATATATATATATATATATATAATCGATATCAAACTCATTTAATAATAATAGTAATTTAAGTTATAATGGTTCGATAAGTATATAAAACTTGTTTTATAAAAATTGACAAATTTCGTCGCATATCGATAAGTCGATGTCGTATTTTTATTAGAAGATTTAGACATTGTTTTATATTATTTTATAAGTCAAATATGCTTGTTTGAATTATTAAAGATAATAATAAATTTATTTTGAAGTTTGGTTTACATGAATAAATAGTTTACCAAAAACGTCAAAATGTGATCGTAAAATGTTTTGTTGAAAATCAAAGTTTTGTTCAAAATAAGTTGCCGCAACGTTATCGCACCTTTGTTAACATGTTTTAACATATATATTATACATTTTAATAACTAAATATGCTTACTTTTACTAAATAAGATTAGAAAACTTCTATAAGTCATTAATAAAAGTAAGTAAGAACTAACAAAAGTAAGAAAAAGTAAACATCATATCACATCAAATCAAAACCAACATTATTATGATATTCTTTACCTAATCTTTAAGTGACAAAGGCATAAAGTAAGGAAGTGAAAGATGATGTTAAGTATTGAAAAAGTGGAGATTGCTTTAGGTTAAGGTAATGTTAGTTTGGTAATTTGGTAAGAGGTTATTTTGGTAAATTTACCACTACTTTCTTTTTCTATAAATACTCACCTCCTTCTCACTTTCATTCACATTTTCTTCTTCTTCTTTTCTTAAGCTTCTTCATCTTATTCCTCTTTTCTTTAGTGGATTTCAAGCCATAGAAAAAAATTAGAAAGAAATAATATCAAAATATTTACAAAATATTCAAAAGAAATCAATGTTCATTCTCTTCAATTCAAACTCCTCTTTTCTATATATTTTACCTCTTCATCTCTCGGCCATAACTTCTTCAAAATAGAATCGAAATGCAAAATTCATTTTTTTTTAAATCATGCATTTTCCCAATGGCTATAATGTTGACTACTTTGTCTTATTCTAAAGTTACCTATGTCAAAAATATACTTCTTTCTAGTCCATTTCTTGGCCTAGTTTTTAAGCCAGAGAATAGGTCGTTTTGTTTTGATCATAAGTTGATCATAACAGATCCAAATTAAAAAATTCTTTTATTTAAACCATAGGATATTTCAGTCGTTACAACTTTATGTTGATCTCTTTTTTCATTCTTGGGATTTTCTATACCTGAAACTCAATTCTTTGAAGTGCATTTTCGGGCTTTATATTTGTGAATTCGAGAATAGCTATTTTTCTTTTGACCATATCTTCCTTAAAGCTAACCAAAATCAAGTGATTCTTTTTTTTTTAAATTCAAGAGAAAATAATTTTCAAACACTTTTCAGTTAGCAAGTTTTTTAAATTTTAAGGGCAAGAGAGCCTAAAACAAGATACAAAATAACCTATTTTTCGGATGTAAATCTTGAAAATTCAAGTTCAAAGCTCCATCACTTCTTCTCTATACTTTCGGCTAACTTCCATATCAAGCCTTGGCAAAGCACGAGGAAGGAGGAAATTGGGCTTATTTTCATTTGGTTCCGAAGCATGGTAGGAAGTATGCGTTAGATCTTAAGTTCCTTGCCTTATAGTTTGACTAGTGGAATCCAAAGTAAGTTATTTCTTATTTTAAGTTCATTAAAACCATTGCTAGGTTGAAATAACTTTAAATGTTAAGTGTTATTTGAAAACCCTTGTTGAATGCTTGTTTACTTTGTTTTCTAAAACAATGGTTAATTTCCTTGCTCGATATCATGTTTGGATGGTTAGTTAAGTAATTTAAAATTTACAAGTTAAATACTTAATGGGATATGCGGAAAAGACTAGTATATGTGTATCGTCTGTGAGTTCGAAGGAGACTTGGGCGTGGGATGGAACATGTCGAAGGGAAAGCCCGAATGCTCCAAAATAAATATCAAACCGTTTTAACCTAAGATAAAATAAAAAGTGTTATAAATATTTGATAGAATGAAGCATTGATTTATCATTTATTGTTGTGTTTATTTTCTAAATTGATTGTTTGGCTGTTTAGATTGCACTCGACCAGTTTATGAGCACTAATTATTATTTATTGATTATTGACTTTGCCCAACCAGTTTATGAGCAATTAATTATTCATATGTATGGGCTAGGTAGAAAATAATTGTAGGCTAATACCTGGTGATTTATTTCACAATTTGACCATAAGGTGTTTAGCGGTAATATTTGGTTCACATCAATAATGAATTGTTTTGAAGATAGATTTTAAAATTGAAATGCAATGAAATATTTTCCTTTAAAATATAAAGAAGCGATATTTAAAATAAATATTTTGAAGAGATTTATATAATGAATGGCTTTATAAAAGTGTTTTATAAAACAGAAAGAATTTCGAGGACTAAACCCGAAGATTTTGAGATGATTTTTGAAAGGATTTAGAAATGGAAATTATTATAGATTTGAAGTATTTGTGAATATTAGTGTCAAAAGATTTATCGCTTCGGGATATAAAATAATTTGTTATGTTACCAATAATTCGGGTAACCCGTAACTAAAAAGTGGGGATACATTTTTGGTATAGTCCGCTTTTGGAATAGAGGGATATACTTATTTATCGATTATATTAAAGCTGTGACCCAGTTGCCTTGTTATTGGGAGAAACCTCCCGTTCTGGTTGCATATGGTTTGATATGTTTTTATTATAGTATTTGGGATTTCCAAATAAAATTTTCAAAAGTGATTTGATTTAAGATCCTGAAATAAATTATAATTTGAATATAAAAGATATATATTTCATAAAATTTGAAATAAGAATTTGAGAATAAAGTCCAAAGAGATTATTTCCATAAAGCTAATTGGATTTGAAAATCTAATATTGAAGATTAAGCCTAAGTGTGTAGTTTTGGGAATTGCATATTGTTTGTTGCATCGTAGGCTCCATGAGTCCTATTTGCAGTAGAAGAACTACGTTCGCTTGATCCTGTATCTAATTCGGTACCAAATTAGATAAGGGTATGTAGGAAGTCAGAAGTGGTAGTGATGCATCCCCTAAAATAATATAACTCTTATATGTTTATCTATTATTGGCTGTTGTTTATCTTGTGTTATTGTATCTTTCCTGCTTACTATTTTATTCCACATTTAAATTGTTTATTGAGTTCACAGGTAAGGATAGTGCTGTCTCTCTCATCAGAGTTGTGCAGTGGTAGATTTGTAGTCATTGTATTTGGTATGTATTAAAGCACACTTTGTAGGACTAATAATTAAATTAATTACTCTGATAAGTTGTATAATTGAAATTGTATCCTATACATTTTATAATGTTGAATATTTATCAAATATGGTGTATTAAGTTGGTAGTTTTCATTAGTAGCTTTAGAACGGATGGATTTTTCGACAATTTTAACTTGTTTGAAAATCTAGATCGTCACATGTGGTATCAAATCTTAGGCTAGGTGCATAAGTAAAATTTATCTAGGGTTAATATATCAATCTAGAAGTTTTAAAAATGAAACTACCTTAATTTGATAAATAAAATGGATAGGATAAGGCACCGTACATCCGACCGGGGTAATGGGTGATATAACTATTTTTGGTATGCTTAACTTTCGTTAATTGTTGTTTTTTCGTTATATTTTTTGTCCTTGTAATTTCGGACTTAATTCTTTTAAGTAGAAGAGAATGTAATGACCCATAATTTTAACACTTTGAAAATGGAATATTTAATTATTTTAAATATTCAAACGAAGAATTTTCAAACTTAAAAAATCAAGTTTTATATGATAAATAAGGATGGTAAACTTATTTTTGATATTGAATAAAGATTTTGGATTTCCATTGTAAAATTGACAAAAGTCGAATTCCAATAAAGTAGGATAAATATTTGTGAAATTTGTTTAAAAAATAAATATTTCCTTTTAAATATATATATATATATATATATATATATATAATCGATATCAAACTCATTTAATAATGTAGTAATTTAGTTTATAATCGTTCGATAAATATATAAAACTTGTTTTATAAAAATTGACAAATTTCGTCGCATATCGATAAGTCGATGTCGTATTTTTATAAGAAGATTTGAATATTGTTTTATATTATTTTATAAGTCAAATATGCTTGTTTTAATTATTTAATGATAATAAGAAATTTATTTTGAAGTTTGGTTTACATGAATAAATTGTTTAACCAAAACGTCAAAACGTGACCGTAAGTGACGAAAATCAACGTTTTGTTCAGAATAAGTTGTCGCAACGTTATCACACATTTGTTAAAATGTTTTAACATATATATTACATATTTTAATAACTAAACATGTTTACTTTTACTAAATAAGATTAGAAAACTTCTACAAGTCATTAGTTAAAGTAAGTAAGAATTAACAAAAGTAAGAAAATGTAAACATCAAATCACACCAAATCAAAACCAACATAATTATGATATTCTTTACTTAATCTTTAAGTGACAAAGACATAAAGTAAGAATGTGAAAGTTGATGTTAAGTATTAGAAAAGTGGAGATTGCTTTAGGTTGAAGTCAGGTTAGTTTGGTAATTTGGTAAGAGGTTATTTTGGTAAATTTACCACTTCTTTCTTTTTTTATAAATGCCCACCTCCTTCTCACTTTCATTCACATTTTCTTCTTCTTCTTTTCTCAAGCTTCTTCATCTTCTTCCTCTTTTATTTAATGGATTTCAAGCCATAGGAAATAATTAGAAAGAAATAATGTTAAAATATTTACAAAATATTCAAAAGAAATCAATATTCATTCTCTTCAAATCGAACTCCTCTTTTCTCCATATTATACCTCTTCTTCTCTCAGCCATAACTTCTTCAAAATAGAATCGGAATGCAAAATTATTTTTTCAAATCATGTATTTTTCCAGTGGCTACAACTTTTATGTTGACTACGTTGTCTTATTCTAAAGCTACCTATGTCAAAAATATACTTCTTTCCAGTGCATTTTCTGCATCAGTTTTTGAGCCAGAGAATACGACATTTTGGTATATTCATAACTTCATCATAACTAATCCAAATTAAAATATTCTTTTTATTAAACCATGTGAAATTTCAGTGGCTACAACTTTTATGTTGATTGCTTTTTTCAGTTTTGAGATTTGCTATACCTGAAACTCAATTCCTTGAAGTGCATTTTCGGGCAATATATTTGTGAATCCGAGAATAGCTATTTTTTTTTCACTATATCTTCCTCAAAACTAATCAAATTCAAGTGATTCTTTTCTTTAAATTCAAGAGAAAATAATTTTCAAAAAATTTTCAGTTAACAAGTTTTTTAAGTTTTGAGGGCAATAGACCTATAACCAAATACAAGATAAACTATTTTTCATATGTAAATCTTGAAAATTCAAGTTCAAAGCTCCACCACTTATTCTCTATACTTTCGGCCAACTTCCATCTCAATCCTTGGCCAAGCACTAGGTAGGAGGAAATTGGACTTATTTTCATTTGGTTCTAAAGCAAGGTAGGAAGTATGCGTTAGATCTTAAGTTCCTTGCCTTAAAGTTTAACAGAGTGGAATCCAAAGTAAGTTATTTCTTATTTTAAGTTCATTAACACCATTTCTAAGTTGAAAGAACTTTAAGTGTTAAGTGTTGTTTGAAAACCCTTGTTGAATGCTTATTTTCTTTGTTTTCTAAAATGATGGTTGATTTCCTTGCTCGATATTATGTTTGGATGGTTAATTAAGTAATTTAAAATTTACAAGTTAAATACTTAATGGAGCATGAGGAAACGACTAGTACATGTGTTTCGTCTGTGAGATCCAAAGAGACTTAGGCGAGGGACGGAATATGTCGAAGCGAAAGCCAGAATGCTCCAACATAAATATAAAACCATTTTTACCCAAGACATAATAAAAAGTGTTATAAATATTTGATAGAATGAAGCATTGATTTATCATTTATTGTTGTGTTCATTTTGTTAATTGATTGTTTGGTTGTTTGGATTGCGCTCGGCCAGTTTATGAGCGTTGATTATTATTTATTGATTGTTGACTTTGCTCGACCAGTTTATGAGCAATTAATTATTCATATGCATGGGCTGACTAGAAAATAATTGTAGGCTAACACCTTGTCACTACAAAAAACTTTTTTTTGGTTGCATTAGTTAGTTGCGTTTCAAGGCATATGCCACCGTTGGTCATTTTAGAATATAAAATGAAACGATGAAACGCTACTAATTGGTCCCGCCAATTATTCATCGATATTTTGCTAAAATTTTCCGTGGTCGCCCAAATTTCCTTTCGCAGCACTTTTTTCCCCTCTCAAAATTGCCATGGGAACAAAAAAAGTCTCCGTCTGCCAATCCCTCAGAGCCTTTGTCTTCATCCCCAAAATCCCTCATCTTCCATATCCCTAAATTAACTAAAAAATCAAACTCTCCAATGCGCTCTCTCCCCCTCTCTTCACTATCGATCTTCAGAATACACGCTAAACTATCTATCTCTCTCGCTGTCGATCTCTCTTTCTCTCCACTGCCGAACTCTAGAAGACGCGCATCACAACTCCGTCGTTCATCTCTAGAATACGCGATCATCAACAACCCTCCAGGTTTTCACTCTTTTTGCCGGCCATCAAGTTATTATGTTTAACATGATTATCAGTTTTTATGTGTCTTGATTATCAATTTTTATTTAATTTTAAGAAATCGAAATGATATTCGCAATGGCCGCGTAAGAGCTTACGCCCTGCCAGGCTTGAGGAGTTATAACGTTCGTTCCTTTCTTGGATCTTTGAGACTCTTTATTTATTTATTGTTTCATTTAATCAATTTAAGCTTTTAACTATCTTTTTTTCTGGAATAATATTCAGATATAAATTGACAATTGATAGTAGTTATAAATTTAAATTGGTAACCTTTTTTGCTCTGTTGTTTACAAAGTTGCGGTATTCAGCGCTTAATTTCGGTTTTCTCTATTTCAATAAGAAATGCATGTACTATTAGGTTGTAATTTTACTGTTCCTCGAATTTGTCATTTGTAATTTTACTATTCCTTTTTTTTAACAGTAAGCATTGGTGATGCATAATTGATAATTGCATCTGCTGGAAATGTATCGAAGCTCATTTAAGATTATACAATATTGATTAATATGTGACCTTTATGTACATCCAGTATCCATTTCCTTCTTGATTTGGTTTTGAGGCAACGATGTTTAAAAACTTCTATTTACAATATGTTCATAGCTCAATTATTATGCTACATATTGCATTGTTTACAACATGTTCATATCTCCATTATTATGCTGCATATTGCATTGTTTACAAGGATGTTTTGAGGTAGCTATGAAAATGACCAAATACGTTTATTACCAACATTCCTGTATTTTTTTTAATTTATTATTTTTAGAATTGGTCTGAATTTTCTTTGCCTTCCATCTCCGTCGATTTTCAAATTATAGTAAGTGTACTTCAAAAGTTATGTTGACATTATTTTCAGTAAGTAAAGAAAAAATAATTTGAAAGAAGAGCATGCCTTTTGCTCATGTGTTTGGATTTGGTTAGATTATTTTGCATCTACCCTTGCTTTGACATTAAATCTAATTTGTTTCTGTTCTTTTATTCTTTCACTAAATTTCACGTATTAGTATTTCTTTTCCTAAGTCATGTTTGTCAGATCATATTCTATTTAAGTTGTGTTTCCACTTTTTTTTTATAATCGAAGGATGAGCTTATTTTTAAAGAAATTAGAAAAATCAAAATAAGTTGAAATTAAATGCTTGCTGCACTTCGATAGACCCTTGATATGGTACTAAAACTTCATGAATAGTGCAAGTTTCTCGGTTGCTTCTTCATTTACAGGTAAGTAGGTCTGGGGGAATTGGTTTAACAACCCGTTCTGTGTATATTTTTTTTGCATTGATGCCTATAGTGTAAGCAATGAAATATGCATCTTCATATGTCTGGTGGGGCATTTGGTGGTGGCCGCATGGTAGAAGATTCATCAAGCATTGTAGGTTCCTTCTAATATACTTATATTGTGATGGTTCTATTATTTATGCTAGTAAATCCTCTAGACCCTTCCTTTTTCTAATGATTCTAGGTTTTTTTTTAAATATTTTAGGGGAAATCACATGAATATTTGTTTATTGTAGTGTTGGATATTGCTGCTAGAGTATAGTCTGATACAAAATCTATTGTAACAAGTCCAAGAACCGGTAGATACAGTGCTGATGCTGCTGGAGGCGACGCTTCTGTTGAACTAACATGGCGATGTAGGCACGCTGCAGCTGCAATTGGTGACTTGATTTATATTTATGGTGGATTGCATGGTGGTGAGGATCTTATATTTTTGTACTAATTTTTGGTTGTATTGCTATCTTTGCCATATATTCCCACCTTCACATTTTTCTAACTTCCCAAAATATGTTCTCCAACCTTTACTATAGAAGCTTACAAGTAAATGAGTAATCAACTTCTGGTTGTACTTTACTTTTGATCAATGATGCATGCTTGTTACCGATAGCCTGAGCTAGCCACTTTTCGACATAGCATGGTACCATTTTGCATAACCTTACCCTTACTAACAATATGAAAGACTTTTACATATTTTAGTGACATCTCAAGAAAGAATGTGGTTGTTTGCATATATACTAAACCTAGATGGCCTAGTGATGGACTTAATAGTTTATGCACTCGGGGTAGCATATTTATTACACACTAATCAGTGACTTATTGTTGAAGTGGTGGATGTTGCAGGAGTGCTGCTTGGCGATTTACTTGTTGCTGAAGATCTGGCATCTTCTGATACAACAAGTGGAGCTTCACATTCGATGTCTACTGCTTCAGCATCCAACATACAATCTGGCAATTATACAACAGGAGATGATAGATCAAGACATGCTATATCTGTAGAAGTTCCAGATGGCACTGTAGTACTTAGAACACCCGTGGATCCTCTTGTTAATGGTGATATGCATACTGATATAAGTAGTGAAAATGCCATGCTTCGCGGGCCAAGCTAATTATATGATTGATGATTTTGTCATGCTTTAGCATGCTTTTCTACTTTCATTTGGTCTAAACTTTATGCTTGAGATTATTACAATGATATCCAGTTGGTTCTTAATTTAACTACAAGGTGAGGCCTATATCACTATGCTATATCCTACATCATACCCTAATTTAGTTGATCAGTGGATCCTTGGGAATGCGTAAACGATAATAGCAACATTAGAAAAATAATATGAGATCATTCATTCAGGAAGACACAGATACCAATTCCTCTACAACGCTGTTGGAGATGGACAAACATCATTATTTGAGTCACTGTGGCTCGAAGTGTGAATAGATCGCATACTGTATAGATATCATTGTGTTTACACGCTGTTTTCCTACATTCGGAATTTGATACATATCCAAACTAATGTCCAGGCTTATGGAATTCGTAGCATACGTGTAGATGGGAATGATACACTTGTACAATGTTGTTGATGTTTGATATCAGATTTGTAGTCCTACGAATTAACATAATTGTTTATCTATACGTTGTGCTTTCACTTGTGCAGGCATTGGACTTTCAAAGAGAGCAAGGTTGAACTTTTGTGGTGCTAGCTTTCACTTCTACATGAAACAATGAATTATGGATAATCAAGCGTTTTGTTAGCACTGGTTTGGTATAACATTTTATTAGTACCAGATGTGTAAATTTGTATACGAATGGTTAGTGTATGTTGGTCATTTTATAAAAAAATCTACTGTATTAGAATGGTTATGGATATCTTATTTGATTATATGATTAATATTTTCTTAAATTGTTCGAATATGATGATTATCTGAGTGATTGTTGATTGATATAGTAGAAATAAAATAGACCATCAACAGGAAATAATAGCATGAAAAATTGGTGCAAAATGATCAATAACTTTTAGTAGCGTTTCAAAAACGCTACAAAAATACAAATAGTGGCGTTGAGTAAACGCAACCGTAAAGTAGGGGTAAAGTTGGAAATTCTATTGGTAGCGTCAAAAAACCTTTTGGTAGCGTTTTATACACGTTACAAAAAAAGAATTTAGTGCCGTTTTATAAACGCTGCAGTAAAACGATTTATGGTAGCGTTGAAATAAGTGCAACTAAAAATCAGGTATTTTTAGTCATCGGCTTTATAACAGCGTTCATCAAAACACAGCTAAAACTTTTAGTAGCATTTTTTGAGCGCTACTAAAAATAAAAATTCTTTTAGTGTGTAATTTATTTCATGATTTGACTATAAGGTGTTTAGTGGTAATATTTGGTTCACATCAATTTAATGAATTGTTTTGAAGATTTTTTTGGCAAAGCCGACGGGGTTAAATGGACCCCTACCATTATATTGCTGCACCAAAGATGACAAAAGAGAACAAGCCATCGGCTTGGAAGAAGTACAAGGGATCAAGGTGCAACAATCTCAGGGAAAACGAAGAAAAAACACAACACAAGAACAAAGAAAAAAGGTAGAGGATCGAACTAACTAAGGATGCCTGGGTCAAAAGCAAAGTTAGCTAGACACAAGTCACGCTTTATTTCCTGCTTCATATGCTTCTCGAACTGTTCGGCATTCATTCCTTTATCTGGTTGAAATATACGACGATTCCTTTCATTCCAGACCACGATCATGAATCTCTTGACAACGAACAAGTATAGCCTATTCGTGCAAGATTTTCCACCAGTACTGTCATATATGTACTTCCATTGGACAATGTTGTTAAATCCTTTCCATCTCCTACCAATTTTACTTATTCAAGTCTTCCATAGAGCATTCAAATAGTTGAATTCAAAGAACAGGTGCTCGACCATCTCAGGAAGTTGATTACAGAAAACACAATTTACCTCAATGTGAAAACCCCTGGTTATCAGCTTCATTTTTGTATTCAGAGCCCTATTGATCACTTTCCAGAGAAATAAATTTTCATTCTAATTATTATCTTTGCACCATATTCTACTCCTCCACTTACATTTCTCTCCAACATCACCTGCCAGGAAAGTATATGTATCTTTTATACTGAAGCTGTCAGCTTTACTTCCCCGCTGAACAGAGCTCTGACCATCAGTTCGAATTTTGTAATCTGCCGCAATATTCCACAATTGTTAGATTCGAGAGTTGGAAGTCCTTGGCAACCTTAAGTTAGTACCATGAATGAAGCTCTGAATCTTAGTAACCTGTCTCACCCCTGACTATACTAATTCAGCATGAGATAGAACACGCCTTAAGATCAAGCCGCGATTAATCTAGGGGTCATCCCAAAAGCTAACCACATTGTTATGTTCAACTTGGTAAAGAACGAGGGGCAATACCACTTCTTTAAGCTTAAAGAGAGCTCTCCATGTCCAGCTAACCTTATTCGGAGTTATCATTTTCCAAAAGTTGCATGCACGAAGCACGTGAATGTTGGACCATCTAACTACAAGCTGTCCTTGGCATTAATGCAATCGTAGACAAGCCTAGCCATAGCCGACCGGTTCCAGTGGTACATCTCGATGATTCCGAGCCCTCCATTAGCAATAAGCTTTTCTAATTTCTTGAAACTAACAGGGGCTAAATAACAGCCCACTGTTTTTCTAGTCCATATGAATCTCATGAAGGCAGTACGAATCATGTTGACGAGCTTCTGAGGTAATATGTAAGTTCTAGCCCAATAGACTTGCATTGAGAAGATAACAGCTTTGGTTAAGGTGATTCTTCCCGCTTGACTCAACATTTTGCTCGCCCAGCAATCAAGTCTAGAGGTGATCTTTTCGTACAGCGGTAAGCATTGGTTAACGGTAATTCTGGAGAAGGTGGGAGGAAGACCAAGATATGTGATAGAGTTATCGCTGACGGTTAAACCTGTGATAGCCTAAATTTCCACGTTTTGGGAAGTACCAAGGCCAGATGTTGTCATTTCCGATTTGTCGAGATTGACAGACAAACCAGTTACGCATGAAATTCGTGAAGAGTATCCATTACATCATGCATCGTGCTAATGTCTAGGAAGCAGAATATTTCCAGGTCGTCAGCAAACATCAAAGATATTACCTCAGGGTTTGAACACTTTGGATGGTGCTTGATTATCTCGGAAGCAGCTTTCTTTTTAAAGAGCTGCGTGAGAAGTTCCATGACGAGAATGAAAATATAAGGCGATATTGGGTCCCCTTGGAGAATGCCTTGCTTACTTACGAAGAATCCCATACTGGAGCCATTAACGTTGATAGAGAAACAAGCCGTGGAGATACATTCGACAATCCACGCAATGAAGGGAACATGTAAATTCATGTACTGCATAACTTTTTCAATAGTTTTCCAATGGAGCATGTCGAAAGCCTTCATGATGTCAAATTTCAACATAGCTTTAGGAGAAGAATTCTTATTTTTGTAACCATGTAATAATTCATGAGCCAGTAATACGTTGTCTAAGATGTTTCTTCCCAGTAAGAAAGTAGCTTGGTTAGAAGAGATTATATTTGGCATGACAAATTTCATCCTAGACGCAATAACTTTGGAGATGCATTTGTAGATCGTGTTATATCAAGAGATAGGCCCAAAAGAGGACACTTTATGAGGGTTGTTGACTTTATTCAATTGTTTTGAAGATTGATTTTAAAGTTGAAATTCTATGAAATGTTTTCCTTTAAAACAGAACAAAAGAGATATTTGGAATAAATATTTTGAAGTGATTTATATAATGAATGGTTTTATAAAAGTGTTTTATAAAACGGAAAGAATTTCGAGGACTAAACCCGATGATTTTAAGATGATTTTTGAAAGGATTTAGAAATGAAATTATTATAGATTTGAAGTATTGGTGATTATTAGTGTGAAATGGTTTACCGCTTCGGGATATAAAATGGTTTGCTATGTTACCAATAATTCGGGTAATCCATAACTAAAAAGTGGGCTTATGTTTTTGGTATAGTCCACTCTTGGAATAGAGGGATATAGTTATTTATCGATTGTATTAAGGCTGGGACCTAGTTGCCTTGTTATTGGGAGAAACCTACTGATCTGGTTGCATATGGTTTGATATGTTTTTATTACAGTATTTGGGATTTCCAAATATTCTTTTCAAAAGTGATTTGATTTAGGATCCTGAAGTAAAGTATAACTTGAATTTGAAAGATATATATAATTCAAAAGTTTTGAAATAAGAATTCAAGAATAAAGTCCAAAGCGATATTTCCGTAAATGTAATTAGATTTGAAAATCTAAAATTGAAGATTAAGCCTAAGTGGGTAGTTTTAGGAATTGCATATTGTTTGTTACATCGTAGGCTCCATGAGTTCTATTTGCGGTAGGAGAACTACGTTGGCTTGATCCTGTATCTAATTGGGTACCCAATTAGATAGGGGTACGTTCGCAGTCACAAGTGGTAGTGATGCAGCCCCTAAAATAATATAACTCTTTCATGTTTATCTGTTATTGGCTCTTGTTTTTCTTGTGTTATTGTATCTTTCCTGCTTACTATTTTATTCTGCATTTACATTGTTTATTGAGTTTGCAGGTAAGGATAGTGTTGTCTCTCTCATCAGAGTTATGCAGTGGTAGATTTATATTCATTGTATTTGGTATGTATTAAAGCACACTTTGTAGGATTAATAAATAAATTAATTACTCTGATAAGTTGTATAATTGAAATTATGTCCTATACATTTAGTAATGTTGAATATTTACCAAATATGGTATTAAGTTGTTAGTTTTCATTAGTAGTTTTAGAATGCACGGATTTTTCGGCAATTTTAACTGGTCCGAAATTCCAGGTCGTCACAAACATGGTATTCATATATCCATTGGTAATCTTGCTTTTCACAATATATTTGCTTGCTTATGGTAATCATAATTAAACATCCTATATATGCATATCCTTTATCAAAATGAATTTTATTTAAAAAGATGCATTCTTTATTAAAACACATCCAATTAATTTTTTATTTGCATACAAAAAGTAGTTCTTTGACAAAAATCCAATAATGCGTTTATTCATTTATGCCTACATCAATCAAACATTAAATTTTAAATTCATCTTACATTTAATTAATCATACATATGGATTAATACTCTACTTTATATAAAATAGATTTTTAATTTTTCTTGTGGCAACTACACTACCGAAGGCAATATAAGGTCTTATCATCAATATTGAGCTGTTTTCAACTTTCAAGTGATGATTCTTGCCCAAAACAAATTTTGAACAATTAGTTACAATTTCAAAAAACCAAACATCAATCAACCAATCAAAAGTATATAAGACAACCAATTAATGTGTTAAGCGGAAAGTAGTCTATCGGCTTCCGCAACTCTAATCACTTGTGGATCTGCGTACGTAATTCAAATTTCATGCCATCTAAGGTCTGCTCTACACTATTGATAACAATAATTCATTTAGCAACATAAAATCTTACAAATACATCCGATGATTATTCCTTAATAATCATTTGTATTTTATCCTGTATGGGAACAGAATTCTAAATTCTACCCTACATACCCAAGGGATGAGACTCTAAGTCTACCTAGGCCAAGATTCGCATCTTTTACATTCTATATTATTCCGAACTCATCCCTAATACTAAGCTACAGCGCCCTACTTTTATACCCATATTACCCAAGAATATTACAAGTAATATTTTCGAGTCATATGGAGAACAAGGTTGGATAGGGAAGACCATCCGTGTCTACTCCCTTAGGCTAACACCGTCACATCTCTTTTACCTCATAACACAATATAAAGACGTGAACAGTCTCAGCAAAAAGTAATAGACACGTTGGATAATATAGAAAAGAATAATATATCACATAATATGCAACACAGAATCACAAATCACATCGAAAAATAAAACACAGATCATAACATATAACATAAAGTGAGTGAACAAGAGGTGTAATGGACTCACATAAACACATACACATAGATTGCAATGGGTCTAAAAAATATTCCCAATAAAATGAGTCTACATCTCATGAAAAATACAATATTATAGATATATGACTAACATCCAAAAGAGGAAACCATATCATGTAGATAACATAGTATATATATATCTAATCAAGCTAGCCCACATCCAAAGTCGCTGGGTCCTTATACCTGTCAAGTCCTGGTCTAACCCAAGTATTATGAAAATAATAAATGGGTGGTCAGACTGTCTTTAAATATCATAAAAAGTGAGATCACATTGAGCATGCACAAACATCAAAGATATAGGAATACCTATATTGTATGATAGCATCACTATAAAATAATTATTTCATAAAATTAAACTATGCCCATCATTGATAATCATCAAAAATATAATTACAACCACATCAAAATCATATTAATTAACTAGCATGAAAGCGAGTCATAGATAAGCACATCATAAGTCAACAACTAAAGATGAGCACATCGCAAGTCTACAACTAAAGACGAGCACATTGCAAGTCAACACAATAGAAAAGCATAGGCGATCACATTGCAAGTCAACACCATAGACAAGCACATCGCAAGTCAATATAATAAACGAGCATATTGCAAGTCAAGACCATAGATTAGAACATCACAAGTTGACACAATAGAAAAGCATATCGCCAATCAATAACTAAAGACAAGCCTGAAAGCATGCCGAACCCTCCTAAAAATGAATTATCGAAAGGCGACTTTTAAAACACGCCGAAGTGATCATTTTCGATCAAAGTGTTAAACACATTCAATTAGTAATCAAATGAATATTTCCCTAATGTCCTATAACCACTCGATGATACATGAATATTTTCTAAAAGATCGTAGATTCCACTCAATTAAAATATTCCATCAAATAAGTCCAAGAGTTAATCAATAAAGTGATATAAATGTTCCATACCACTTGTACGACTAAACCGTTTAATTAGATTTCTCATTTGATTGAAGTAATAGTTTTATAATGAAAATTACTTCTTTTGAAATCATTCAAATATCAGCATAATGACTATAAGATTAATAGATTTCTATGTATAATTTTATTTACATTATTTAAATCTTAATTTGAAGATAGTTTAATAAATATAGACTATATTTACATTATAAAAATGATTGAAAACTACATACCATTTTTATAACACATTTCAAGAATTCCTCTTTATATATAACTATATATTCAGTATATAAAAATATGTATATAAATATTTTCATACAACAAAGTTCCGTACTATCACAAAGCACACAAATCAGGGAATCAAAATCAGAAAGAAGCAAGGAGAAACATAGCATAGCACAGGATTAAACACAACACAAAATGTTAAGAAGATTGCCTAGAGTACATGCTTAAAACTACGATCGGTTGATCGGTTGTTTGCTATTAGTCGAACGGAGGGAACGCTTCAGTGGATACTCCAGGCAATGTCCCCGTCGACGACTTCACGCATTTTGGCAACTGAACTTGGAATATTGAAATTAAAACTATTGCTATATGTGCTTATTATTATCCCAACTTTTGGCAAGGCCGTGATACCAAGAAATTTGATTGATTATCGTTGTTTACTTGTTTCAGAAAATATGTATACTCGATGCTATGAATCAAATACGACCGGCCAGGACCCCAGCCCCGATCCCAGTGCAATTAGTACGGAATGATTTACAGAGCTCTAGGAAGTCATATTTGACATTTAAAATCAATTGGAGTTCATATACTCAAGTTATAAGCAAAACAAGAGTTTATGCACTCTATCTAGGATCAAAACTAGAAACTATTCAAGTTTGCAAGGATCGATCAATATCTCAAAATCAACAAAGCCAATCAACTTGAAACTTTCACAAAGTAAATAAAACAGTGTAGGAAGCCCAGCCACAAAATTACAAGTCGAAACAATGAAGTTGAAAAATTCTTCTTATCTATCATTTTTGTATCCATCGGATCGATACGAAAATGTTGCCTTTTGACATGAAACAAGGTATATCTCACTCATTTCCGATCCAAATGACTCAAAACTTTGAGGACATGCTTAGAATACTCTAAGAAGCTTGCAAAATCGATCTCAAGCCACAATTCAATAGAAAAATATTTTCCATTTCGATCATTTTCGTATCAATCATATGGACACGAAAAACGCCCGTCTCGTTGAAGATTGATAGCTAAACTCACTGGATCGATCTCAAACGTTCACACAATGCCCCCAAGTCTATGGCGACCAACTCCAGCAAGTTTCATCATCATATGACAAGTGCTCCTATCATTACGGAATTGACATGGATCGATACGAGGTCCTCAGCTACTCCATAATTGCAATCTTGATCGATCAATAACTCGACAATCACAACTTTAAATGCAATGAGATTTTCATAGCAAGTTATATAACACTTCAGAAGCCTCCATGATCGATCATGGCTTGATTGGAGCAGTATTCTTGATCGATACGAAATGCTATGGGTCGATCAAGGATCGATCCCAAACAGCTCCAAATCGATCATGCGGGCCCACCTGGGCTTGAGAAAGAGTATTCCGAGAACCAAGGCAGATATTTCCTACTCCACACCTATAAATAGCACCTCCATTGCAAGTAAAAAGAGACTTTTGGCTTAGGACTCTACGTGCTGCTATTTTTATTTCTGATTTAACTGTAATCAATCATTAGCTATTACTAGCATTGTACTGGAGTAAAAAAGAAATAAAAGGTTGACCTTCAAATTGGATATAGGCAAAACAGCGCCGAACCACTATAAATTTTGTGTTTCTTATTATTCATCTATTTGCTAAGTGTGATTTCTATATTATCCTCATTTTAATTTTACTTTCTTTGTTTATTTCTCTACAATCATGCTTAATCGGGTTTGTGACCATTTTTGGTGCAACACTTATAATACTCTATATCTCAATGACATCTAAAAGCGATGAAAACTGAGTTACAGTAAGTGTTTTTACAAGATTCCACAACTCAATTCTACAACATATATTCGAATAATCCATATACTAACCAAAGATCATCCAAAAATCACGAACAATCAAACAATATCAACATGCAATTTAGTTAGAACTAGTTATGAGGATTACCCACCTTAACTCCTTGAATCCATAGCCATAGACGCACAAAATAACCTGCCTTCTCTTATAAAGCCAAACTCTAGAACCAATGAATACATGAGAATAGAAGAGGACTCAAAATACTATAGAAACTAAAATCAATTAGTCTAAAAGATAGAGTATGGTTTGAAATCATTACCTCAAATTTTCTACAATTTCAGAAAATTTATTTAAATTTGACTTTGAAGATCTCCTAGCGAGTTGAAAAGAATGAGCATTGATTCTATTTTCGTATCATTTGGTTTTAAATGTACTGAAATTTGGAGAAGGAATGAACCTCTGTTTTACCATGATTTAATTGGACTTAGATTAACAACAATACCAAATGAGAAAGACTTGACTTTTTATTTCTTTTTATTTCATCCTTTAAAACCTAAATCTTTTCTAATTCATATTTTGTAAAAATAAATCACAAAGCAAATTTTCTAACCAATACTACTAATAGATTTCTAAATTCATCCATTTATCTTTTTATTAAACGAAAATAAAATAAATCCCAATACAAAAAATTAACATTCCAAAAGATTTAACATCATTTTATTAAAGAATCAAATTACTAGTTTATCCATATTTAACTATTTGAAAATTCTGATTTCCTATTAAATCCCAATTTAAATTATTATATATTTAATTCAAGTAAATCTAAAATCAAGGTTATTAAAGGGGGTGGAGGGTTTCATCTTCAACCATCTTCCAAAATTAGTATCTAGATGTTCCCACTGATGGAAGCCATCAATATTATGTCCTCTTTAGCATTACTCACTTCCACCACTACTATATTAGATCTACTCAAAAAACCTTCAAAGGCTCCCTGGCACTATAAAAAATGTCCGATAACGACATCACATCTTTCGGGCAAGTACTATGTAAGCAAAAATGTTTGAAAAACTACCCTGCCAATTGATTGAACAAGGATATGAACCTCGGTGGGAGCCGAGTGAACAATACTATAGTGATACTGCCCATAAAAATGGGAAGCATTGACATCTCACAACATCTGTTGCCCTTATCATGTCCATATGCTATTCATATATCAAAAGATGCTGCCTTAGACCAATGTTCCACAATAGGACAACGTCGTAGGCATAGTACAAGGAGGAGTCCTTTAATTACTTTTTCACCATGTCTGCCAAAGATTATAGTTCGATTTGATCTATTAGACGACAATAATCATGGCCTACCCCAAGTATTTAGCTCTGCAAACTGTCTCAAGGTCCATGGTACCAAATTCCCTTGTCTTTAGGAGAACCTTTCATCCAATTGATATGTTTAAATGATTTCTATATGATGGACCAACATCAGCCATCTATATTTTGACATTTTTCCCATCAACCTCATGATCATCACCACTATCAACATTATAATCCAAGTCAACAACACCCCCTGCACCTACATCATGTCGACAGTGTTTTGTACAAATCCATAGGGATAGGTCGATATCGACCTATGCTCTTATACTTTGAGCATTGTCCAACTTTCTTTTCGAGGTTTTGGTTCTTTCTTTCTTTATTCAGTTTCTACTTCTTATTAAACATTTCTCATTGGACAATGAGGAACTATCTTCCTTTTCGAAATCAAAAGGCGATAGCCCACTTCTATTCCTTCTGCGACTATGAGATAACAGGTTTAGTAGATCCATGCTTTCCTTCATCTATTGCCTTATTTTTTTCGTGGATTTCATATAACATGTCTTTCAAATCCATCATCGGCATATCCATCTCAACCCATGTTACAATATTTGACGTGCTCTAAATTTTAGCAACATTGGGTTGAGCGACTTCGTCAATAGTTGAGAGCTAGTGTTCTTAACATTAGTAGCAGGCCTAGAGGCGATGGATTTTTTTCTAGTGTTTCGTGTAGCCGTTACTTTGGTTATTCCTATGATTGATTTAGCTAAACTCTGAATAGCCACAAATTACAGGAATGAAACCGACAGATCTATGTCGTGGAATAAAATAATCAAAAATTAGAAAATAGATCCAAACAGCCTGACATTGATACGTTCTCAGTGAAAGCACCAATATATTTACACCGATAGTTGGCATAAAAACCCAAAGATTAAAAAGGAAAATAAAATGAGGAAGATAAATTAAAAGCGAGGAAATAGGGAACACATAACAATTATAGTGGTTCGGCTAATGTAACACCCCTAATTTTGAATAGCATTATTCAGGAGATTTAATTATATAAATTAAATGGAATAATATAAATATTAATTGATAAGGGGATTGAGATTTGAATAAACACTTAAAGGCCGTGCTTAATTATTTAAATGGGATTAAGAATGGCTTATAGGCTAATTAATTTACATAAGGTATATTGGGAAATAGCCGCACATAACCCATTATTCTTAAATATATTCTTGTTCCTTATAGTTTCATTTTGCATTCACGTCATTTTTCCAAAAAAATACAAACACAAACATAAGAAGGGGAGCCAGCCATTACTGGAGAAAGAAAAGAGGAGATAATTAAATCTAAAGCTAAGGAATTAAAGCTAGCGGAATAAATCTCAATCTCAATCCAAACTCCTTAACCTAATAAAGGTGAATAATAATTTATACCATCTCTATTTTTTTCTAATCATTTGTTTTCGGGTTTAAGATTAAATCCCTTTTGATAACTATTTGGATGATGATATGCTTGGATCATAACATGTTATATTAGACTAGATTGTTTAAATTCGATTTTTTAGGGTTTAAGGGTAAAACCGATTATAATTGATTTCGAATGCCATGAGGAATTTATATGTTCTTTAAAACATGATTTTGGAGTTGGGTTATAATTTTGATAATTTTCCAAGCCATGGAAAGATTATTATGAATTTTCAAAGGAAAATATGGTTAACTGGTTTAGAAATTTATTTCAGAAATTATATTGGTAATTTAGGTCTGAAATTTAGATAGTTAGATAACATGTTCAAAATGTATTTCTATGATTTTTAGGGATTTTTCCTAAGTTATTTGTAATGGAAATTAAATTATTTTAGAAGAAAGACTTATTAGCATTATTGGTTTTGCTTAATGGAAGAGCTTATTTGTTAAAATAAACTTGGTTTAGATTTGAAATTATGCGACAGTTATTTTGGTAAAGAATTTGAAAAGTTAAGGCAACCAATCACAAGTTTACATGTGGGCGGGTTAGTTAGAAAGTATTTTCTTTAATTAGCATTAATCATCTTTTACCCAAAATTTCGCCTCTATTAGAAGCACCTTTCGACTCATAGCTTCCTCCTTCAATCAAGTCGAAACCCCACAAAGTCGAAACCAATACACAAGGTATCAACGTTAGTATGCAGTGGATTCGAAAACGGCAGAAGGCATGGCGTCGAAGCATTGCTTCTGATAGGGTCAATACCTTTGCTTTGCTTTTAAATGTTAGCGCCTGCCTTTGTTTTAATAACATATGCTATCGAAAGAGGTTTTCTAAATAGCTTTCAAAGAAGGTTACCCTCTTTGATTTTTAAGTATAAGCTTTCGAATGAGTGCTTTGTTTACAAAACAATGCTTTTGAAAATGGTGGTTCCGGCCTAGTCGAAACCCTGTTGCTGTTCTTTTTCCCTCCGAGTGTATTGCAGTCATCAATGCTTTCGAAGGGTAGTTTTTTTAATGATATACTAAGCCACTTCCTAAATGCTTTCGAAAGTGTTCAAGGGTTTTGAAGGAAATGGCTTCGAAAGAGGGTTTCGATGCTAACCTTCAAGTTTTTCTTAAATGTTTTGAAGCTTTTGAAAGGATGGTGCTGATGCCATCAAACTTTCCCCAAACAATTTTATATGAAGATTAATGGTTTCGAAAGAGATACTTTCATATATATTCAGTTTGACCCAAAAAATGTTTCTGAGTTAACCCAATGACTTCGAAAGGGGTACGTATTAAAGCTATGATTCTAAGGACTATTAAGTAATGTTTTAATACTTTAGAAAGGTATATTTTGGTTTCGAAAGAGATGATTTAAAGAGCTTCGAAAGGTTTACATGTAACATTTTGAAAAGAAGTTTTCTATGTTTTCGATGGAGGTTATCTAGGGGATTCGAAAGTAATGTTTTAAGGATTCAAAAGACTTGGTTTTCAAAACAAATAACCCAATCTCATTTTAAAGTAAAACTGTGGCATAAATAAAAGAGTTTGATATGATTTTAAGTATGTAGTTTTTGAAGAAGTTTTCCTTGATTAATAGGTTAAAGGGATTAACCAAGTTATTATGTTTGCTTCTTTATACACACACACACACACACACACACACACATATATATATATATGTGTGTGTGTGTATACATGTATATATGTATTCGTATTGTAATGAACCCGTAACAGTATTTTGGAGAAGGGTGGAATAACCAGCTAGGTTGACCCGGTAATGAATATAAATTAAGTAAACTCCTAAATGAATAGAATTGCATCCATGAGGTCAAGAAGACAGGTTCATAGTAAACCCATGAAAACCATGTATAAAAGAAGTTGTCAAGGAGACAGGTTCATAGTAAACCCATGAAAACTATGGTTAGATAGAGTTATTGGCAGGTGCTAATAGGTTGGTAGTGAAACCATGAAAACTATATCCGGATTAAGTTATTGACAGTTGTTAATAGGTTCCTAGTTAACCCATGAAAACTATATCCGGATTAAGTTATTGACAGTTGTTAATAGGTTCCTAGTTAACCCATGAAAACTAGGATAAAATGGAAGTTATTGGAGTTACCAATAGGTTTAGGGAGAACCATGAAACAATGATGTTATTGGAAGAGGCCAAAAATTTCTTAATGATCTCATGAAAACTATGAAATAGGAATGGGAGTCCAAAAATTTAAATAGGTTAATAGCACACCCATGAAAACTATAAAATTGGAAAAAGAATCCATAATCATTATTAGTAAGCCCATGAAAACTAATCGGTTAATAGTGACCTTAGTAACTATAAATGAGACAGTTGGTCAAAATAAATGGGGATGTGAAATCTAGAATTGATTTACTTGTTTTGTATCATCATATTGTTTTTAATTTTATTAACCATTGTGAATGCAGGAGCACAATATATGGTTTTATAAAGGTTTAGGATACTAGAGAGGGGAAAACTCATTTCGCTAAGTAGCATGGTCTCATTAGATACCTAAATGGTTTGAGATGTTAGATTATTATTCATACTAGGCTTTATGTCTGACTCTAATTTTATTTTTTCACCTTAAACTTTCGGGTTCTCAATTGTTTTTTAGTAGTTTGAGAGTTGAGATTTTCATATATCTCTTTAGATGAATAGGCTTTCGAAGATGTGTAGAAGGCATGATAGCTATCTAGAGTTCCTTTTATTTTGATTCCGCTGTGATGTTGTTGTAAAGGAAAAGTTGATTAAATGCTTATATATACTCTGATCATCCAAGGGGGCATCTTCATATGTCGCTCTTGGCGTATGTTGTAATAAATATATTTTCTCTAAACGTGGTGCTCGCATTGGGCTTGTGTAATGAATTTGAAATATTTTAGAATGGAATGTGGAACTTGTTTGATGTTTTAATCTTTTCCATATTCTTGTATTCAGTTATATCAATATATCTAACATTACCATATTTGTTGATCGAGGATTAGTAACTATGGATGACCGCGGCATCCATAACCATTAATTTTGGTCCTCCAAGTGGGGGATGTTATAAGTTGGTATCGAAGCATAGGTTTATGAAACTTAAAAAAAATTAAAACCTAAAAGATTTTCAAACATAATCCAATGAATCAGAAAATAAGATCAGGATTTGTATTAAAACTATAGTAACGAAATTGTATTTGATGTGTGTATGTGTCTATATAAGTACGTATTCCCCTCTCTCTTAGACCGTTCTTCTGTATCTTACTAAGGCTCATATGTAGATTTATGAGAAAGAATATTTGGAGGCAGAAAACAAAAGAGGAAATATCGATGGAGAAAGCAGCACAACTAATGGAAATGCTCAACTCACTAGGAGGAACCCGAGTCGACAAGCTAATGCTAACCAAAATGCTGATGCCAATTTGCGTGTCAAAAATCCACCAGTAGATATAGGGACAATGTAACAGTTCTTCGTCAATATGATGCAAGTAGGAGTTGCTGCTGGTGTAGCTGGAAATGTTAGAAGAGCTAATCCTGTGGCTCTAGTTGAGAATAATTATGCTAAGCTGAGTAGAGATTACACCAATCTTGGTGGAAAGCCATTTATGGGGTGAATAATGCCATAGAGGTAGAGAATTGGTTGTTGCATTGCGAGATAATATCTGCTGATCTGGGTTTAGATGATGAGCAGAAGAGAAGGTTGGCCTCTAGGCAGTTGCATGGGTCAGCACTTCATTGGTGGAACGTTGTTACTATCGGAGTTCTAGAGGAGGAATTGACTTGGGCTAATTTTCGAAGGAGATTTGAATAGTGGTTTATGTGTGAGGTTGCTAAATCAGTGCTACTGAGGAAATTTTTAGATCTGGAGCAGGGAGAGATGTCGGTTGTTGAGTATGATAATTTGTATCGTTATGGATATAATACTATAGACACTGTCATCAGGAGGAATGAGAGGTTCAATACGGGACTGAGCCTCGAGATTGCTAGAGCGACCCTGCCACATCATCATGATCCTAGTAATGTAGTGGTGGAGATGGCAATTCTGCATAAGGATATGCTTTCTTTTTGGGCTAGAGAGAATCCGGTTAAATCTCGAGGTTCTCAAGGAAAGAAGAGAAAGTTCTTCAATAAGACGGGAGCCCATAAGGGCGAGGCCGCCAAGAAGGCAAAGGCTGATTTAATTTGCTTCAAGTGTGATAAGAAAGGTCATATGCTCATGATTGCCAGCCAGGCAAGGGGAAGAAGGCTGCAGATAAGAAGAATGTCGAGTGCTTTAAATATGATCAAGTTGGGCATTATAAGAACCAGTGTCCAGAGCCGTCAGGACAAGGGAAAGGTTTTTGCTGATGGACGATCATCTGCTAATCCAAGTGCAACTGAAAAATGGAAGACTGTTGTAACGACCCGCCTTTTTGAACAGTTTAAACCGACGATCAAATACACATGCCGATTCCAAACCATTCAAAAGGGCAGATGGTTATTGGGGTACATAAGAAAAGAAAGAAAGAGAAATAAAGGAAATGAAACAACACAGAATCTCGCAGCGGAACGATAAAATATAATAGTCAAATAAACAGTTCATGAAGCTGTTTACTATACTTTGACAATTATTTATACAGCATTTATCAGAGTTATACATATACAACAGAACAATTAAAATAATGTAGCAGATAGCATGATGCAAGGGTAATAATAGTAATAGAATACCAAATCTTCGTCTTCATCCTCCAGAATAGATCTTCAAAAATCTGAAAAACTCAGGACTGACCCGAGCCTAATGAAAAGACAAAACACTCGAGTCAGGACTAAAATATCCTTATGAAAGTTAAATCAATCGTAAATAAATATGAGTGTAACGGCGTCAGAGATGTTTACGGGGTTTGACATCTCCTATCCAGTGTCAACGTGCGTGCAATAACTTAAGAGATGTTACGGGATTTTCCATCTCTCAAGGGTCCGTTAAACTATCTACTATGTAGTAATGTACGCTAAGTAGATAATGCCTATCAGTAATATAAAGTATCAAAATAGCGTTAAGGCGTTACCATAATCCCCCTTAACACATTTTCATAATGCCATAGTCTATATAGCACCGTAAGCCCCACCGTAAACTGGTGGTTATCAGAGGGTACCCTATAGGTATAACACAAAACAAAACGTAGTGGTCGCGAATAGGATAATCAGTATGACAAGGTACATGAGGCGATACCAACTAGGATACTAGTAGTTGCGTGATCCGGACTGATATTGAGCATAGCCAGTAGCTACCCCAACACCGCGAAACAACACTCCCAAATCAAGGGGTGCACCCAAATCGCATCACAAATGTAATAGATATGGTATCGAAGAAGTGTGTCCGCTAGAGGTGGCGAACCTCAATGGCCCGACGCGGCTCCTGTTTTAGTCATGTCAGGGGTCATCCAATAATCATTCTCTTTCTTCAGTCAACGCGTTCACCAAACCATCCACTTCATAACATTCCGCGTATAATAGTTATTAAAGTGGTTTTCGGTATCGACAGAGAGTGTGTCCATATTCGATCCCGGTCTCTTTAATAACTACGTATTATTACACCGTTGGCTCTTTTACATTTCAAATCGATTCATAATTGATATCAAAATATCATATTCACTTCAAAAATCAAATCCATTTCAAATATCATCGTATCTATTCAAATGTAAGATTTCGTTTCAAAATCAATTTTTGCATCAATATCTCATTTCGATTTCAAAATCATTTCAACTTTTAATTTAGGTTGCAACTTCATTTAATCCAATTCGTATTCAAATTCAAGATTTAAACATAAACATTTCACCTTATTAACCAGTTTGGGATTTTAGAAAATAGTTTTAAGTAGTTTTAAAAGTGGTTTTAAATAAGTAAAATAGTTAAAATAGTTAAAATCTTAAAATGGATTTCAAATAGATAAATTAGTTTAAAATAATTTAAATTGGGTTAAGTAGATTTAAAATAGATTAAAATAGTTTAAGTATTCAAAATGGTTTATATAACTGAGTAATTTGGAAAACAAAATAAAACAGCTTCAAACCCAACCATTTCAATTATAACTTCCCAATTCAAAACAATTTCAATTTCCGTTCTACCGATTCAATTTCGATTTCAATTCAAATCAATGTCAACCTTGACTTCAAATTAATTCAATTTTACATTCACCTTCAATTTATTCGATTTCAATTTATATCGATTTTTAGCTTGATTTTTCAAAATATCAATTTTTAACACTTAACAAAATTATTCTTCAATATTCAAATTTAAATCCCAATTACAAATATGATTCAATTTCAAGCTCAATTTCAAAATATCATTTTATATCACTTTTACTTAGTAATATTCAAAGCTCGAATTAAGGTTAAATCTTTAAACAAATCAATCTTCGAAATTCAATCATATCCCGATTTTAAATTCCAAAGTCTCCACTTTAATTATTTAACAATTTATTTTAACCAAAATTTATTTCAACGTTCCAAACTCAATTTTTCGATAAATTCAATTTTTTATAAATTGATTTCTATTTATAACTTTTAAATCAAAACATTTAAATAAATCTCAAATCGACGATTTTAAAAATTATTAATTTAGCCAATTCGATGTCCGTATATAATTTTCTATCCTATGGCCAAGTAATTATTTATTTCAATTAAACGTCAGGGATGAATATATATCACTTAAATCAAATCACATTTTCATATGTATGCATAACAGGATATATATAAGCAAATAAACACACAAACATTTAAATATCAACCAATAGCATCCATCAAAATACATCATCCAATAGACAATACAATTCATGGCAGTTTCATAGTTATCAATGTCGGGTAATTTTAATCGCAACTCAATTTCAATTTCAATTTAAATTTAACTGTCAATTTATTTTCAACGGTTAATTTAAATGACAATCTATATGACAATTAAATTTTATCAAACAACGACAAATAAAAATCATAACACTTCATAATGTCAATTTAACTAGCATAAAGATATTTAGTACGTTGTGAGCGTTATAAAACACTCACCTTGATTTTTACGATTCTAAATCAAATCGAACGACGTTCGATTTAACTCAAAATTTTCTCTATCTCCCAATGACACCAATCCAATTCCATTGCGTAGTGCTCGTCCATACGATTCCATCGCAACTGGTTTCGTCCGATTCCGACCTCGTATGAACAAGATATGATATTTTAAAGTTTACACGCATCATAATATAAATAGATTTACAAATTCAATTATTATTTTACCCAAACTCAATCGTGGCCGTCCATCCCTATGCTCGATCAGGCCGCATGCGTTCTCCTCCATCTCCAGGTGATAAACGCGACATGAACCCAATAAACCCAAACTAGGGTTGCATATCGCGGCCTCCACTATTGTCGATAACACGATCAGGAGCCACCATCACGAAGCTCACGCTTGCCAATACCCACGCCTACGACCACCACGAACTCGGCCACCCCTATTGCGCGCGAGACGAGGGCGAACGGCCACCAACGCGGCCCCTTCAGGTCCTCTACGCTCCACCATATCCTATCTCCACCGTATGGATTGAAAGCTCTCTTCGAGCTCTTCGACTTCCGCGTTGAACACTTCGAGTAAATGTTTACGGATTTGAAGCAATTAAGGAAGGAAGACAAACGATTTCTGGCCTTTGGGTATGAAAATGGCGGCCGGCTTTGTTTTAGGGTTAGGTTTTAGTTTTGAAAAAAAGAAATAAATGAAGTGCCTTTATAGAAAACGACGAACACTATTCATCCCGGGTTTCTGAACTCCAATTTACGCGCGGTGACCGGCGTTTCTAGGGTTTACCCCGCGTTCCAGACACAATGGAACAAGTTTCAGAAGCTAATTCGATCGTCTATGCGAGTTACGGAAAGAAACGATTGATTTTAAATTAAACCGGTTTAACTAATTTCTAGGCGTTTTAGCTCGCCCCGGACAAACGATAAATCTAATTGACACGAAATTTGAAATCTTACAATAATATCACATTATGGATCCGATGAAACTGGTTTCGTCGAAATCCGAGACTGTTTGAAAAATGGCTATTTTAACTCGTCAAATAAATATTAAAACAATTTAGATGCGTTTCGAGCTGCCACGGTCAAACGAAAACTCCGATTGCTACGAAAATTGAAATCCGGTAATAACAAACTATTACGGATCTAATGGAACTAGTTTCGTCCAATTCTGAGACTATTCGAAAATTGGCTATTTTTCAGTCGATAATTAAATATTAAAATAATCACTTTTCACAAATAAATTTTAAATTCAGTTTTAAAAGTTCTATAACATCACTATAACTCCAATATGATAAAATAAAATTTTACCAATCATTTTTAATCATATTAAACTCGTTATTCAATTATCCAATAAATTCAAATTTTAAAATCTTATTAACTCTATTATAATCCCAATATAACTTTACATTC
The DNA here is from genome assembly GCA_030765085.1 of Allium cepa. Taxonomy (NCBI): domain Eukaryota; kingdom Viridiplantae; phylum Streptophyta; class Magnoliopsida; order Asparagales; family Amaryllidaceae; genus Allium; species Allium cepa. Next base: position 354,254,427 of record CM060937.1, on the reverse strand, counting down.
ACTTTGGAAACCAATTTGAATCATATTAAATCAAATTTCAATTATTCACTCTATTTTCATATATTAAATTTCAATATCAAATTCAGAATTTAATTATTCAAACATTTGTAATATTAAATTTAAACAATTTTTATTATTCTTGAATCGCTATCTTTTGAGATATTCAAAACGAACTTAAAAATTTAACTTTTGAAACGAATTAAAATTATAGAACAACCATTCCCATTATACGGTTATTCAATTCCCATTATTAAATTATTCAATAAATTCCAAGTATTAAATTTAAACAATTTCGATTATCCAAGGATTCATTATCTTTTGAAATATTGAAATTTAACTTATAAGATTCAACTTTTAAAACCAATTCACAATTTAGAACACTATTTTCATTTTACAGTTATTCAATTATTCAATAAGTTTTAAATATTTAATTTAACAATTTACCTGTTCAATATTCAATATTTGATTTTAAATAGATTTTACTTATCAATCAATTACTCTATTATTCCCAATGAATCCCACATTTATTATCCTATTCAACTATTGACTTTTATTTTTTATTACTTGGATAATTATTGTTGCAATTCATTCCAGTTATTATTATTCCAAACGACTTACAATTTTTTTTCTAACACTAAATCACGAAATCTTATTAAATTTAGCTATTTTAATTATCGAAAATTTACGGGTCGTTACAACTGTGATGGAAGGTACGTTTTTAATTTAGAGTATATCAGTTGGTAAACTATTTGATACCGGTGCATCACATTCATTTATATCTTAGAACTTGGTTGATAGGTTATGCTTAGAACCCACATACCTTGTTGATTCCTTAAGAGTTGCGAATTCAATAGAAGGATATGCAATTCTAGGATGAGATGTGACCAGTTAGAACTTGATATGTTAGGTTATAAGTTTGTATGCAGTTTGTATATTTTCTATTTCATAGATTTTGGAATCATTTTGGGTATGGATTGGTTGAGTAAGTATGAGGCTAGGATATTTTACCAAGATGAGGAGATATCACTAAGACACCCCGGTAGCCATAACCTAATCATATTCTCGATGGAGAATTCTGACAAGAGCTGTTGTGCTTTGTTAAGTGCTATGGAAGTAGGAGAAGAGTTAAGTCAGGTTCGAGTAGCAAGATTGTTTGCAGATGTCTTTAAGCCAGTCACATGACTACCATCGAAACGAGCTGCTAAGTTTCGGATAGATCTTATGTCGAGAATTGGACCTATAAGTAGACCACCTAGCAGGATGACACCAATTGAAATGAAGGAATTGAAGGTGCAGCTAGTGGATCTAGAAGAAAGGAATTTTATTAGACCAAGCAGTTTGCCTTAAGGAGCGACCATGGTGTTCGTGAAGAAACCAGATTGGTCGTTGAGGATGTGTATCGACTATCATAAGTTGAATGAGAAGATGATCAAGAATAAGTATCCTTTGTCGAGAATTGATGATCTATTTAATCAATTGTGTTGTGCCAAAGTGTTTTCTAGTTGGATTAGCGATAGTTTTCCATCAGTAAAGATTGCAGAGAACAGTACTCCTTTGACAGCATTTCAGACTAGATATGGTTCGTATGAGTGGTTAGTTAGTAATGCCATTCGGGTTAACGAATGCACCTGCTTTCTTCGTGGATATGATGAATCGAGTTTTCCGAGAGAACTTGGATAGGTTTGTGTTGGTGTTTATAGATGATATTTTTGTATACTCTAGGAATGAAAGAGAGCATGAAGATCATCTTAGAGTTGTGCTTGCGACGCTGAAGCAGCATCAGCTGAAGGCGAAGTTTTCCAAGTGTCATTTTTAAAAGAAAGAGGTTAAGTTTCTTGGTCATGTAATTTTAGAGAAGAGCTTGTCAGTCGATCCAGATAAGATCGAAGCTGTTAATGATTGGAAGTGACCAGAGATGGCGACTTAGATTAGGAGTTTTCTTGGACTTGCTGGCTATTATCGAAGATTCATCTAGGATATCTCGTTGATAGCAGTAGCTTTGACTAAGCTAACCAGGAAGGATGTGAAGTTTGTCTTGTCCGACAAATGTGAAGAAGCATTCCTTAAGTTAAAGAACTTGTTGACCAATGCACCTGTGTTAGTAGTTCTAGATGGAAACCAAGGGTTAGTGGTGTATACCGATGCATATGGAATTGGATTGGGAGCCGTATTGATGTAGAAGGGTAAAGTGACTGCCTACGCTTCACGACAGCTTAGACCACATGAAGTAAGATATCATACTCATGATTTGAATTAGGCTGCGGTGATCTTCACATTGTAGATTTAGAGGCTTTATCTCTTAGGGAAGAGATTTGAGCTGTACATGGATCATAAGTCTTTAGGATACTTATTCTTTTAGAAGAAGCTGAATATGAGATGGCAGAGGTGGTTGGAATTTTTGGCAGCTTATGATTTTGGCATAGAGTATACTCTAAGGAAAGGTAATAAAGTAGTGGGTGCTCTTAGCAGAAGAATCATAATGTGGTATTAGCTATTTTGACGAAATGGAAGGATTTAGAAGCTTGACTACTTGTAATGTGCAGTTAAGATCGACTCCTAGTTCTAGTCAGAGTACTGCTATGTTGTCCTGTTCAAAAGTTCGTCCAGTGTTGATCGAGAGGATTGCTTCTAAGCAGAAAGAAGATCCAGTATTAGCTGAGAAGATTAGAAGGCTTGATGTTGGAGTTGAGATCGATGATCTAAATGATTTTGTTCTTGACCAGAGAGGATGGTTATGAAAGAAGGGACGGTTGTGTGTTTCGAATGTTGTGGACTTAAGGAAAGTTTCTTGGAGAATGTCATCGCTCCAAGTTTATGATTCATCCTGGAGGGACCAAAATGTATCAAGATATGAAGAGGAGCTTCTATTGAGAAGGTATGAAGAGGGATGTTGGCTTGTGGGTTAGGCAGTGTGCAAAATGTCAATAAGTGAAAGCCAAACATCATAAACCGAGTGGATTGCTTCAACCTTTAAAGATTAGAGTTTGGAAATGGGATTCGATATCCATGGATTTTATAGACTGGTTGCCAAGGTCAAATAGGGTAAATGAAAATATATGGGTCATAGTGAACAGATTGATCAAGAATATCCATTTCATTCCTGTTAAGTCAACCAAAATGGCAGCTGTTTTAGCTAAGTTGTTCATGAAGAAGATAGTTAGACTAGATGGGATTCCTAGTAGCATAGTCAGCGATAGAGATGCTTTGTTCACTAATGAATTTTGAAAGAGTCTACAGGATGTGTTAGGCACTAAGCTCAAGATAAGTACTGCATTTCACCCTCAAATGGATGGGCGGACAGAGAGAGTCAATAAGGTACTTTAGGATTTACTACGAGCTTGTGTAATGGACTTTGGTGGATCTTAGGAAGATCATCGACATTTGGTTGAGTTTTCCTACAATAGTAGTTATGAAATCATAACTAGTATAGGAATGGCGCCTTCTGAAGTTATGTATGGAAGGCCATGCAAATCGCCAGCATGTTAGTTGAAGACTGGAGACAAATTGGTCTTAGGTCCAGATTTAGTTAGTGAGACGTCAAAGAAGAAAGACTTAATCTGAGAAAGGGTGAAGGAAGCTCAATCCAGATAGAAGAGTTACGCAGATAAGAGGTGTAAAGACTCAGAGTTCTCAGTTAGAGATAAGGTTTTTATTAAATTATCATCGATGAAGGGTGTGGTACGATTTGGGAGCTCAAGGAAGCTGGCACCGAGATATGTTGGTTTGTTCCAGATTACAGAGAGGATTGGAAAGCTCGCATACAGAGTAGAGTTGCCAAGCAGTATGGCAGCTATCCATAATGTATTTCATGTGTCTTATCTTCGCAAGTATGTGCATGATCTAGAGACTACTATTCCTCCAACAAAGTTGGAAGATTTGATAGTAGAGCCTAATTTGACTTTCGTTAGAAAACCAGTTCGTAGCGAGAGATAAGAAAAGATTAAGGAATAAAACTGTCAAGTTAGTGAAAGTTCAGTGGAGTGACAAGGAGAAGGACTGTACTTGGGAGACAGAAGACATGATTTGAGATACTTATCCTGATCTGCTTTGAAGGTATGTCTATATTAGCCTTATATAGATAGTTGCTAGTCAGGTAGACTAGTATGGTTGTTAGGAGTGATTGCAGATGATTTCTTTGTTTAATATTTAGTCGTTACCGAATTTCGAGGATGAAATTCTTTAAGGAGGGGAGCCTGTAACACCCTCTATTTTTAATAACACTATTCAGGAGATTTAATTAGATAAATTAAAGGAATATTGTAAATATTAAGTGATAATGGGATTGAGATTTGAATAAACACTTAGAGGTCGTGCTTAATTATTTAACTGGGCTTAAGAACGTCTTGTAGACTAATTAATTTACATAAGGATATACTGGGAAATAGCCACACATAACCCATTATCCTTATATATATATATATATATATATATATATATATATATATATATTCTTGTTCCTTATAGTTTCATTTCTCATTCACGTCATATTGCAAAAATAAAATACTAACGCAAACATAAGAAGGGGAGCCGGCCATTACTAGAGAAAGAAAAGAAGTGAAAATTAAATCTAAAGCCAAGGAATTAAAGAAAGGGAAATAAATCTCTATCTTAATCCAAACTCCTTATCCTAATCGAGGTGAATAATAATTTATACCATCTCTATTTTGTTTCTAATCATTTGTTTTCGGGTTTAAGACTAAATCCCTTTTTATGATGATTTGGAAGATGATATGCTTGGACCATAACATGTTAGATTTAAACAAGATTATTTAAATATGATTTTTCATGGTTTTAAGGGTAAAATCGATTATAATTGATTTCGAATGCCATGAGGAATTTATATATTATATAAAACGAGTTGGGTTTTAATTTTGGTTATTTTCCAAGCTATGGAAAGAATATTATGAATATTCAAAGAAAAATATGGTTAATTGGGTTTAGAAATTTATTTCAAAAATTATATTGAGAATTTAGGTTTGAAATTTAGATATGTTAGATAACAGTTAAAAATGAATTTCTGTGATTTTTGGGGATTTTTTCTAATTGATTTGCTATGGAAATTAAATTATTTTTGAAGAAGGACTTATTAGCATTATTGGTTTTGCCTAATGGAAGGGATTATTTGTTAAATTAATCTTGCTTTAGATTTTAAAATATGCGGCAGTTATTTTGGTAAAGAATTTGAAAAATTGAGGCAACCAATCACATGTTTACACGTGGGCGGGTTGGTTAGAAGGTATTTGCTTTAATTGGCATTAACAAGCTTTTACCCAGAAAAGTGGGTTCTACCTCTATTAGAAGCACCTTTCGACTCACAGCTTCCGCCTTCAATCAAGTCGAAACCTCACAAAGTCGAAACCAACACACAAGGTATCAATGTTGGTACGCAGTGGATTGGAAAAAGGCAGAAGGCATGGCATCGAAGCATTGTTTTCGATGAGGTCGATAACTTTGCTTTGCTTTTAAATGTTACCGCCTGCCTTTGTTTTACTAAAGCCTTCGAAGGAGTCAAAACATATGCTATCGAAAGGGGTTTTCTAAATAGCATTTGAAGAAGGTTGCCCTCTTTAATTTTTAAGTATAAGCTTTCGAATGAATCCTTTGTTTATAAAACAATGCGAAAATGGTGGTTCCGACCTAGTCGAAATTGTGCTACCATTCTTTTGCCTTTCGAGTGTATTGAAGTCATCAATGCTTTCGAAGGGTAGTTTTTGTTTTAAAGATATACTGAGCCACTTCCTAAACGCTTTCGGAAGGGTTTAAGAGTTTCAAATAAAATGGCTTCGGAAGAGTGTTTCGATGCTAACCTACAATGTTTTACTTGAATGTTTTGAAGCTTTCGAAAGGATGGTGCCGACACCGTCAAACTTTCCTTAAACAATTCTATATGAAGATTAAAGGTTTCGAAAGAGATACTTTCGTTGGTTTTAAAGTTATGTTTCTAAGGATTATTACGTAATGTTTTGATACGTTCGAAAGGTATATTTTGGTTTTGAAAGAGTTGATTCAAAGAGCATCAAAAGGTTTATATGTTATGTTTTGAAAAGAATTTTCTATGCTTTCGAAGGTATCCAGGGGTTTCGAAGGTAATGTTTTAAGAATTCGTAAGCCTTAGTTTTCAAAACAAATAACCCAATCTCATTTTAAAGGAAAACCATGGCATAAATAAAAGAGTTTGATATGATTTTAAGTATGGAGTTTTTGACAAAGTTTTCCTTGATTAATACGTTAAAGGGATTAACCAAGTTATTATGTTTGCTTCTTTATATATGTATATATTCACACTGCAATGGACCCATAACTTTATTTTGGGAAAGGGCGGAATAACCAGCTAGGTTTACCCAGTAGTGAATATAAATTAAGAAAACTCCTGAATGAGCAAAATTGCATCCAGGAGGTTAGGAAGACCGGAATATATGAAGCTAAAATATTAAATAAAGAAATTGTCGAGGAGAAAGTTTCGTAGTAAACCCATGAAAACTACGTATAAAAGAAGTTGTCAAGGAGGCATGTTCATAGTAAACCCATGAAAACTATGATTAGATAGAGTTATTGGCAGGGGCTAATAGGTTTATAGTGAACCCATAAAAATTATATCCAGATTAAGTTATTGACAGATGTTAATAGCTTCCTAGTCAACCCGTTAAAACTAGGATAAGAGGGAAGTTATTTTAGTTACCAATAGGTTCAGAAGGAACCCATGAAACAATGATGTTATCAGCAGAGGCCAATAGGTTTTTAGCGATCCCGTGAGAACTATGAATAGGACAGGGATTCCATAAATTTAAACAGGTTAATAGCAAGCCTATGAAAACTATAAAACTGAATAAGGAATTCATAAACATTAAACAGGTTATTAGTAAGCTTATGAAAACTAATAGGTTAATAGTGACCCTAGAAACTATAAATGAGGCAGTTAGTTAGAATGAATGGGAATGGAAAATCCAGAATTGATTTACTTGTTTGCATATCACCATATTGTTTTGAATTGTATTAACCATTGTGGATGCAGGAGCACAATATATGGTTTTATAAAGGTTTTAGGATACTATTGAGGTGAAAACCCGTTCCGCTAATCGGCATGGTCTCACAAGATATCTAAATGGTTTGAGATGGTACATTATTATTCATACCAAGCTTTATGTCTGACTCGAGTTTTATGTTTCCCCTTAATCTCTCTGGTACTCAATTGGTTTTGAGTAGTTTGAGAGTTGAGGTGTTCAGGCACCTCTTTAGATGAATAAGCTTCAAAAACATGTAGGAGGCATTATAGCAATTTGGAGTTCTGTTTTATTTTGATTCCGTTGTGTTGTTGTTGTAAAGGAAAAGTTGTTTAATTGACTATATATACTCAGATCATCCAAGGGGGCATCTTCATATGTCGCTCTTAGCGAACGTGGTTCTCGTATTGGGTTTATGTAATGAATTTGAAATATTTTGGAATGGAATGTGGAATTTGTTTGATGATTTAATTGTTTTTCATATGCTTATGTTTCTGTCATATTAATGTATCTAACATTACCATATTTGGTCGTCGATGATTAATAACTAAGGATGACTGCATCGTCCGTAGCCGTTAGTGTTGGACCTTCAAGTGGGGGATGTTACAGCTAATCAAAGGCCTATGCTTACTTGAACCTTTTTTGAGCTACTGAGTTTTGGAAAGTTTATATCATGGATTGGTGATGATCCATGAGATTACAGAGAAAGTAAAGAAATTTGTTAAATGAGCAAAAAATCCTTTAAACAATGCCCCTTCTCCTCTATTTATAAGTATAGGTTGACGAAATTCTCTCCACCATGTTATTTCCTACATTCCCCACGTCCTAAGGAACCACTATCAAAAGATCACGACCAAGTCATCAATGTTTAGGGATCGGTATCGAACCATGCTCTATGGATCGACATTGATCCATAAGATTGATCTATGAACCTCCTCCAATTTCTCATGGACATTTGGTTGACTTTTATCCTTGCTTTGGCATTTGGCTGCGTCAATACGGGTTTGAACTTGACTAAATTCCTTGGTTATTAGGTTGGACGAAAAACTTGACTTGTTCATCGATCGTTCGAGTCATGATTGGCTAAAAAACCATCACATATTGGCATATACTAACTAATAGTTATACTAACGTTGCATGGCATGAGTTATATTATAAGTTTGGGTGAACTCTAGGGATCGGCAATAAACCCGGACCATAGTTCGGTGTCGATCCATGACTTCACTTGATTTTCATATTTTTGGGCTTAGCACTTGTAGTAAGCAATGTATAGAGCATTCTTGAAGATTCTTGTCTAGCTTACGGTTCACCTCTTGGTTTCGTTTAAAATCCAAGCTTGGAAATTATTGCCTTGGATTCCTACATAGTTATTCTTCTGTTTAACCAATTTGATTCGTCCAAATATGGCTTGGCAACAAGGCTGGATAATAATCACTGATAATGAACTCATTTCGAAAGGAGGAATTCCATGAATTTGATGCTCTATATAAAATTAAAAAAGTTTTGAAATGGTAGCACATCCATAAGTTAATGGATAGGTGGAGGCTGTAAATAAGATCATCAAACCCATCATTAAGGAGTGACTAAAGAGAGTTAAGTGCAACTAAGAAGATGAGCGACCATTGGCATTATGGGGTTAACAGGAAACCCAGAAGTTTGTAACCGGCCATACTCCATTTTATTTAGTCTAAGGAATCAAGATCATGATTCGATTAAAGCGGAAGTCCATTTTCATAAATGAATACATTTTGACCCAAAGGTGTTATCATCCCTTGAAACAATGGAGGAAAACTAAGAAGAGGCTAATTTTAGGGTAGTTTCTCACCAGTAGAGAGTAGAAAGACAATTCAAAGCCAAGGTCAAAAACCATACTTTTGAGATATGCGACCTTGTAACAACCCTATTTTAGTTAAACATTATTCTGAACATTTAATTGGACAAATTAAATAGAATAATATAAAGATTTAAGGAAAACAAGATTTGAAACCTAATAAGGCCATGCCATATTAATTTATTTAGTAAGATTGTTTTAAAGGCTAAACATATAAACGAATATATTAGAAGGGCAATTTAGAGAATAGGCCTATCCCTTGCCATAAACCTTCTCCCCCCTCATTTCATTTTATACATTATAAAACAATTTAAAGAAAAAGGAAGTCAAGGCCGGCCATAACCTAGGGAAGTCGCGAAATCAAGAGGATTCAAGAGCAAAAAGTTTAGGGAAGCTAAGTCGTACCAAATCTCAACTCCAACATCTAATTTAAGGTGAATAATAATGAAACCATCTTACGTTTTCTTATTTGATTTTGAATCTTATAGGTATTTGATTCGTTTATTTTAATATAATATGTCATATTGGTCTTGTCATTGTTTGGATAGAATAATGATGTATTGGATTTTTTTGGAATTGCTTAAACGAGTTTTAAGGGTAAAACCTGAAATTTTAATATCCAAATGCTTTGATTTTCTGCTATGTTATATAAAACATTATTTTGAAGATAAATTTCTAAATTTCGTACCTAATGAGGAAAGAGCTTAATCTCATGTTTTAATTATTTAAAATAATTTAATTTGGCTTTTAGCTTTGAAATTTTTATATGATAAAGAGAAATATATTCTCAAAATTTGTGAATATTTGGGATTTTCCTAAGTAATTATGATTTATTATGAAAATATTATGCTAGACGAGAATTCAAAAGAATAATTAATTAATGGTATTAATTAATTAGTTGTTATATGTTTTGAAACTTGTAAATGATATGCGACAATATTTTCTAAAAAGAAATTGTGAAAAAGTTTTGTTTATCTAATAAAAATTGAACAAATGGTTAAGATTTAGTAAAAAATAGTTGCTTTTATTAGATATAAACCAGTTCTCTTAATAATTACGTCAATGCCATGTCGCTTATATTCTCAGCGAGCCTCAAGGTATAACCCTCCATGAACGTTGACATCGACAAGGTGGGAAGCATAGGATACCTACTTAAGTAGTTATGGAGTGATTCAACCCGCTTCGAAGTAGACAGTGACGACAACCCATGAATTGCTGCCATGCCTTCTAATAACTTAACTATGATTTCAAAGCATTAATGCCAACATCGATGACATTGCATGTCTTCATCGCTATTTTAAATGATATCACATCACATTACCTAGTCTGTTTTCCAAATCTAAGCAATGACGCCGCCTATTATGTCTTCGACTCTAAATAAAAATTGGCATAGTAGCAAGTGTAACTTAAGCGCAAAACTTTTATAACATTATCGAGGGTCTTGGGGGCTCAAAGTGAATCAAGGTCGGTGACCTTATGTTTTAGAGTTAATGCCTCATGTCCATAACATCGCACTTCATCTTTTAAGGCCGAAGAGGCTTGTTCTAATGTCAACTAAAATTGTTTTAAAAGGTGCAAAAAGACCTATATATCAGAGGGTCGATGACCCTATATCTTCGGCAGTAAGCCAAATCTTTACTGCTAAGAATGAAAACTCCATGAATTTATTTCAACCGTGTCTTTTTGAATTACCCAAAATACCCTTCTCGTTGTCAAATTTTACCTCAGGAAGCCCTAAATCATTACCACATTCAAACTCCGTTCCCCTCTCTGTCCTCTCTTCGCCTTGCATTCTTTCCAACCTCCCATTCTTCCTATAGGACGACTAAAACCCTAGATCGGTATCTGATTCAATCCCTAGTCATTATCCGCACCTCCGATACCATCGACATCGACTAGCATCTCGACACTATCGTATTTCTATTGGTCGATTCTTCAGGTATAATTCTGTACACGCTTCTCTTTCCCTTTCTTCTTCAGTTTCAAACTGCAAAATCCATGTCCACACCATGTTTACCTCACGCCTACATCACACTGAGGCGTTTAGCTCCCAAAGTCAATGTATTTTCTTTTTTCGCTTCTCCCAAAATCAACGTACTCGCATTAGAGACATACTCGCATCGGAAACAACACTTCTTCCAAATTCAACGTATTTTTATTTTTTAATTTGAACCACCAACATACTCGCATCAAAGATAGTATGATCTATAACTAACTCTTACTTTACTGCAATGGTGGTCATAATTCTTATTCTATTCAGTGGATATTACTAGCCTACCCACAGATACTATCAAATCACTGGGGTTAATTGAAATTGTTTTTGAATTTTTCAGTTACAAGGTTATTGGATACCTGCTTGAAGTGAGAAAATACATCAGGTATTTTTCTAGTAATCTATGAAAATTATTCTTAGTTAATTTTACTTTTTGTATCTATCACACATTAGAGGAGGTTTCCCTTTGTCAAATCTCCCAACCAATTTCAACAAACGTTCATCCTTACTAATATTGCATCATTTTTCTTCCATATAGGTTTTGTGATGCAAACACAATAGGGATTCCAGTTTAGATTGAAACACCATGTCATCATTACTATCATGCATGCTACATTAGGAAATTGACTCAAACATTGAGTTTGCATTATATGCTGAACCAATGCGCTGCCAAATACATATTTTATACCTATATGTTTACCTCTGTAGGTTTCGTTTTTCACAAAATAAAAATAGAGGCTAAATAAGAGTTATGTTGGGTGTGTATGGATTTCGTCACCCAATCTCAAATTATGTACAATGCACATGTTTTCAATTTCAGGTCATGTTCGACGATTACGTGACAACATTTGAAGCATCAAAGGCCTCCGAAAAATAAATGAGTTACAATTGAGAGTTACAAAAAAATTGATTCGAATTTATCCAATTTGATAAATTTCTCATATTTTGACTGTCATTTTGGTTGGGATATTGTTTTATGTTTTCTCAACCACAGATACGTAATTGGTGTTAGCCAAATTGTACATGTGATATGACCAGAAGATAATAATTTTAGCCTTAACCTTTGTATTTTGGGACATTGCATTTGTAAATTAAGGTGAAATATTGGTCAATCCACCAAGATGTTTTTGCATTTCTTAATGATTTGACTTAATTGAAATTGTTATTTTCTAATTAAATAGTGTTACCATTTGTATTTCAAGAAAGGAAATCCATGCATAATAAAGCATACATACGGGATGCTATCCATTCCAATCTTGAGTGCCTGGACTGTTATAGTGCCTGGACTGTTAAAGTGTCTGGAGTATCTGTTCTTGCTTTTCTTGGGTTCTTCCCTGTATTGTGCGTGTTAATGCATTTAGTACTTGAGACCTTACCAAGGCATGTGTGAATTGAGTACCCGAGAGCTTATTTCCCTAGTTCTTGCTATTATTTTCTGGAGCTACTATATAATATTGCATGTATCTAGACTTGCATTTTCCATTCCTGTTTTGTTTAGACCTGGCTTCTATTGCAAGTTTACTTGCCTAACTATAATTCTAAGTTTGGATAAAAGAATATGTAGTATGTTGTAATTAATATTGAAAAATGTAACGAGTTTCCCATAGTTGTTTTGAAATGTAAATTATTAATAAATTTATAAAAAGGTTATGAGATTAGTATTTTATGGGAAAGAGATAATAATTGTCAATTATTTATTTTTAAGTGTTTGTTTTTGTATCAATTTATATTTATGTATGTATGTGTGTGTGTGTGTGTGTTGTGTGTGCGTTTTCATGTGTAAGTGCATTTATATATACTCAATTGTTTCACTTTGCTACTGCTTACTACAAGAGTACTTACTTTTGCAATGCAGACAGTTGTAAGATTACCATAAAATATTATGTGTATAACTTTAATACTGTTGTGTTGCTTACTAAGCTTTTTTAATCTAAAACAACAGTCATAAATATAGATTATTGGAACAAATGTTGATGAAAGCTTTTTAATAGTTTAAGCTAATCAAAACCTAAATTTCTTCATTATTCTTTCATTCTTTTGAAAAGCAAGCGTAAATAATTAGGATACTTAGAGTAATTGAAGAATTAAAATTGGCGTTGTAGTTGAGGAGTTTAGTAAAATTGTTAGAATTTGTTGGATGTATGGAATTTCTATTACATATTCTTATCCATTATTAACAGACTGCCCTTTTTTTACTCTTCGCACCTGAATGGATGCGGAAGAATTATAATTAAAAAATTAAAAATCATGAAAAAAGAGAAGGAGCATACAAGCAATTGGAATATCTCAAATCCAAAGGCAAACAATTTAGTTACTACGATTTTTTTGGATTGTATACATATGAGATTATGTTTCATCTATATTTCAAAATATATGACTTATTCATGTCTTTTGATGATAATTATGTAAGATATATTACCTTCTCAAAGGAGATCCACAAAATTCATGTTCTACAAAGAATCAATGACTGATGCCATAACATCCACTTTGAGAGTACTCCTGTGACGACCCTCCTTTCATTCCACAGAAAAGACATATCATCATAAGAAAGAAATAGGTATAAAAAGAATAGATAGAAAGAAACAACAATATAAGGATCTCACTACGAAAACGGAACAAAATATAATATTTCACATATCTATTACATAGTATTTACATATCAAAGTTACACAGATTTCACAACATCATCACATTAGACAGTTATAAAGACCTATCTATCCATTACATTCCAAATACAATAGACAAAAAGGTTTCAACACAGTGGAAATAGATAGATATAGCCACGCCAGGGCTCCTGCTCCAAGCTTCTCCAAAATTTGTCAAGCCAAACCTGATCACTTGGCTACTCATAAAAAATTGAGTACCCAAGAGTTTAAGAAAAACAGAATAAACTCCGGGTCAGACATGGGTCTGGTGTGAGTAAGCAGTTAAGTTGTTTAACTTGGAAAAAGCCTTTGAAATAAAAGGGTATCTCGTAAGACTCTCCGCCAATAAATACGGACAAAATTTTCCCTTACGACAACCAAAAAATTTGATAGGAAATCTGGTTATATTATAATACGGTCTAAGGTTTTCAAATAAATATTCCCATAGCTGAAATTGTTACATTATTAAATTCTAGCCTAGCCATAAAGTGGGTTCTACAATCAAAACCGTAAGGTCACGTAGGAAGAATGGATTTCCATACAATGGCAGGGCTACTGGGGTACCGTCCGTCACAGTACGTAGCCTAGATCATCGTACCGAGGATTCACCCTGATCCTCTATAACACAAAGCCGAAGCTACCCATTACTGGATAGTCCAAATAAGGCAACCCCACGGTTGTAGCCAAACAACCGCCCATACAGCCGAATAAAAAGGGACCTCTAGACAGGGGAAAATCTTATCCTACTTGGGTGCTACCTCTTAGCTTTACGTGCACTTCCCTTGTTTTGGCCATTCCTGATTGATGAGGCTTGAGGCTACGATTAACTTTTAGAACACATCCTGGAATGCTCACCGTCCTCCATTGACGATGTTCTGATAGCATTCATCCATACAAGTTCGTTCCGTATTCGAATGAAACCGAAGGCATTATCTCGTTACACTCATTTTGGAGTCACCCTCATAGTTAACGGCAATAACCCATGCACTCTGAATTTCATCTCGATCTTCACTGGAGATTTCACGACCTATCGTTTAACTTAGATTGATGTGGTTTTTGAATAATCAAATCTGATATCTGATCCCGGTCTCATCGAAATCCAAACGCCGTCTTAAAGGCCAAGTTGTTTAAGGTTTAAACAATTTAATTCAATTCAAAACATTGAATTCACACAACATTCATCACAGATAAATATTACACATTTATCGAAGCTATAACCAATATCACATCCCAGCGTATCACAGATTATCAAACTATGTATCAATCAATCCAGATATTCTATACAATTAATCATTCACAAGCAAGATTTATTAATCCATATTATAATTAATTTAATTAACTTAACTTAAATTAATTACTTAAGAACTAATCACCTAACCCTGCTTCATCAATCATTAATTAATTACAATCATTTAACTAATTAATCATTCCTTCATTACCTTATAAATCAATTAATTAGTCTTTAATTACTGATTAATTATACTTAATTAATTAATAAATCTTAATTATTAATTAATAAAACTTAATTACAAATTAGTAATTCTTAATTACCAGTTAATCAATCCTTAATTACCAATTGATTAAACTCTGACTACTTAATTAATTAATGCTTAGTTACAACTTAATTACTTAATTAATTAATCTCTAATCATTAATTAATAATCTCCAATTATCTAATTAATAATCCATAATTACAAATTAACTAACGTCTATTTAGTTAACTTATAACCCTTAATTATTAATTTATTAATCCTTAATCATTAATTAATTAAATTAATTAATTACTCTTTAATTACTCTATTAATTTGATTAATCTTTAATCATCAAAAACCTTAATTAACTTTAAGGTAAATCATTACCATTATTAATTACCTAATTATGATTAACACATATTTTTAAAACATTTATCCTTTTAATTAACACTTAATTACATTTTTAATTACACATATTTTTAAAACATTTATAAATTTAACTTAATAAATTTAAGTTAAACAAATTATATCACTTCCTTAAATCCATTATTTAACACATTTATTTTGTAAAGAATTATATTAGGAAATAGATTTAAACTAGATTTATTTTAATTTTAAAACATGCTTTTTTAAAAACTTTTAAAAACTGTTTTAAAATTTGCGTCAGATCCAACCCGATTCCCACCCAAGTCATGCCCCGAGTAATCACCCTTCCTTCTCTTTTTTTATTTTAAAACTTAGATTTAGTTTAAGTTTATAATCTAAAAACATGCTACACTCATGAGCCTACACGAGTCTAACCCGAGGTATTACCATCATATCTCCAAGTCACACTCGAGTATCCCTTCGAGACAACTCTTCTGCCCAAAACACAAGCACATAACGCTCGCCGTGCACATGCACCAGCGACCGAGGTTACTCCGACCATCGTCGACACTTCGAAAATATCAACGATCACACCTATATCTGATCACGACCACCAAATCTTTGTCACGAAACTCAGATCGAAATCGAGCTGTTCTTGTCAAAATTGGAAACCACCCAACGCCTGAAAACTCCCTCGAACCGACGACGCCGACCACCAAAAAATGAGAAACCTCGTCCTAAGCTCCGCCAGACATCCATGCTTCCAACACCCCAAGTCCGACGAACTCCGATTCACTAGAGACGTCGTAGTAATCCCGTTCTAGGCCTCGACCCATTTTAGGTTTAAAACCCTACTCCGACCAATCATCGCCGCCATGGTGGATGATAAATTCACTTAGCATTTTTCTCAAACTCGCCTAACAACCCTCTACCTCCAGTTGAAACCCAGACCATCCCGATTACCTCGATCACCAGAAAAACCACAAAGTTCAATTTCTGGTCATCCCCGAATAACTCATTCGAAATCCGACTAAAAATTGTGATTTTCATTTTAAAAATCCTAGTTTTCAAAGAAGATTCAGGTTATATACATGAATCAGCAAACCATGATGATTGATTTTAACATGTTCTTAAGTTTTCCACTGTTCTTCTTGATTTCTAGAAAATTACAAACTTAAGTTGCTTAAATATTTTTTTAAACCTTAATCTATGTTTAAACAAACATATTGTGTTCGAAAGCTGAGGCCTATCAGTGAATAGATAAAGAGATATTGAATTTTGATTTATTTTCAAACTCTGTGACTAAGAAAACAAAGATATACATAGTACATAGACATGCACACTTCAACACATTCATATACACAGGAATCATACATATATATGTACATGCATAGCATACTTCATTCCAGGAATTCACATGAAATCAGATTTTCATTCACTTAAGCTTTTTTAAAAGGATGTTTAGTCACCAATTAAAAGATGAACAGAAAGACTTTTTGGAACAGGAACTTGCAAATGCTTTTGATCTGGAAAGATACTTGAATGCTTTAAAACTGAGATGATTTTTGAAATAGGAAAACTGGTTGTTGAAATGATCTAGCTTGATACTTTGATTTGATTGGAAGCTTGATTTGCTTTGGTGATTTCAGGTTGAAGGGTTGTTGCTAGATTAATTCCTAGTTTGAGTATTTGCTACAGACTCCTGTTTCTCAGGTTTGTATTTGTGTTACAGGCTTTGAATTGATTTTGCTTGTGGTTTGTATAATGTTTTACAGGTTTGTTTTCTTGTTTTAAAATGAAGATAGGAAAAAGGGAAATGGATGAGATGAGATATATGTTTATATAGACTTAATTATGATTTTAAGAAATAAGAGAAAATAAAATTAATTGTGACACTTGTTAAATTTCTTAACATTTGTCATTTACATTAGTTAATTTTCTTACACATGTTATTAAAAGGATTTATAAATTAACACTTGTAATTATGCAATTTTTAATTATTTTTAAATGTTTATATAAAGCTTTTGTATTTATTTTACTATTTAATAAATACTTTCTTAATTTATATAAATAAAATTCTTTAAAGAAAATAATATAAAACCAATTATATTCTAAATAAAATCTTATATAATATATTTTAAATCCAATATTACTTTAAGAGATCTATCTTTTGAAATTTCAAATTCAATTTCAAATTCAAATTCAATTTAAAATTCAATTTAATATCAACTCAAATATATATATATATATATATTTGAAAAAACACAAATTCAATTTGTAAATAATAATTCTATTTAAAATCTATTTATATCTACATATATAACAACAACACATTATTATTATTGTTTGAAAATGACAGTTTTGCCAATTTTAAGTAATTAATAAAGGAGATTATCACATTTTAAATTGCTTGAAATTTTCGAGATATCATAACTCCAATGGTTACATTTATATTTTATTTATCTATGTAGGTAAAGGAAATGCCTACATATTCCGTGCAAGGAGTTGTGGAACAAACTTATAAATTGGTATACTCTCAGGGTGATCAACGTTCTTACGAGTTACTAACAATGCTTCTACCTATTACATTTTGACGATCACTCATTAAGGTATTTTCATTTGAAGTATGAAGTTTCATAGAAGGAAAATGAATTTAAGAGTTAGATTAGCCAGATACAAATTAATTGAGGGAAAATACTTTAGTTTCTCATATTCTCGCATGCGATAACTTTTTGCACTAAAACAATCTTGCATGTCAGCAACGATATAGTTTTCTCGCTTCCAAGTTGATTACAGTGGTGTTGTATGCATTGTAACTATATCTTATAGGTAAATGACTTAATTTTCAGCTATTAACATATTTTCTTACACATTTAGTGCCTCCTACTTTCCTCAACTATCGAGGAAGTACCCTCTTAAAGGTATTTTAGATCTATTTATTTCACAAGCAATTGCAAGAATATGTGGTGGATCTTTTAACTATTTTATATGATCATGAACATGTACATCTTTCTCGAAGAATACAATCTACTTCTGTACAACTGCAAAACCATAGCATTCGTGTGATTTTAACTTCTATTATTTACCACATATAGGAAGAAGAAATTACATATACATAGTCAATTCGTAGTTAGATTTCAGTTAAAGATTCAACTTCATTTGAAGCAATTATTGCTCCATTTAGAGCATCAACTGGTAGGAGTAGAGATGGCACATAGCAAAATTTAGTTATGTAATTTTCTTTGTTAGTATCTTTTGGGTCCTCTTGAAAGTTTTTTCCTCATCGTAAATAAACTTTGGCATCTTCCACATCAAATCCTCTTTCTCAGTCCCTGCCAAAGCTATGCAATTTTTCTGAAATTTGATATATTTTACTTGAGTTTTTGATAATTTTGAAAGAACCAAATAGCAATTTTAACAAAGTGATTTGTTTTTAGATACTTAATTACTATGTGTTAACTTTCAACCGTTAGAATGAAAAGGCAATAATTTTCCTTTTTGTGCTTACTTATTGGATCAGCATTTTTAGTACTCTAAGGCAACTTTCTGTTTTATTCTTTTATTAATAGGCTTTCGTGAAAATATAAATTCAGTTTAGATTCCTTGATAAAGATTTTCTCTCCCAATCTAAATAACAACACGTGTGCATTCTGTAGATATTTGCTAATTAATTAATTTTGATTAATGAGAAGGATATTTAGTCTTTCTAGATTGCATGATTATCTCACAGATTCATGTCAAGCACTCAATATTAGTCATTCGGAAATTTTGTGTTTTCTTCATAATGTATTATCATCTATAATTTTAGCATGATGTTAAGAACTTGGTTTCTTAGAATTTCAATCCAAATAACTATGATGACACAGTTTTTTTGGTTAATATTCTTATTGGATTATCGATACGTCATGATCTTTCAGTTGGTAAAATTTAACGCATCCTTTATATAAAACACTATGGTGCTGTGGAAGAGACTTTGTGTAACGACCCGAAATTTTCGATCCCGAAAATTACAGATAGTTATGAAAAAGAAGAAAGAGATAGAAGAAGAAGAAGAATAGAAACAACATCTCACATTCGCAGCGGATAAAATATAATAATAAATAATAACAGCTTACAAAAGAATATTATATCTATCGATTACATTTAATATACATCAGAGTTTCACATGTACATACAGTCACTGAATATACATAATTATCAAGTCTCGGATTAACAATAATATAAATACAGCGGAAATACCCTATACGTTATTGCCATCCAACTCGCCTCCTAAGCTCTAGAACGTACCTACCTGAAAAATCTGTAATACTCGGTTGACCCAAGCATTACACCAAAGTAACACCCGGGTCGGCTGGAAACCAGCGTGAGTTAACCCAACTAACATGTTAAACCAAAGCAATCAACTTATATAAACCCGGGGTGACAATATCAATTTAACAAATTAACAATTGGCTATAAACAACACTTATTCCACACATCAATTTTCTAAGTACCAACTTAGATAAAATAATTCAATTCACTCGAATCATTTCATTCCAACCTATTGATTTCACAAATCAATTTATAAAAATTCGAAGTGGTCTCGGGTATTTCCCAATACCCGACCCCGGTCTCTTCGAAACTCATGTTTTTCTAACCCAAATTATTTAAATGAAATACACAACATTTCATATCAGAGATATCTACTCATTCAAAACATCCAATACCATTCAATCATCCATAAGCAAAACTTAATCACATACAACTTAATTTCATTAATCCTGATTGAATTTCTAACCTCAACCACTTAGATTTCTTCATTTAACATTAATTAATTTCAAATCAATTAATAAATCATTCATTATTCATCTTAATTAATCTCCCTGGATTAAATATTCTTCAATTACACATAAGTAATTATCTTTAATTAACTTCACGATATTAATTATTCTTAACTCAAAATCAATACCGTAATGTTAATTATTCCATAAATTTAATTAACTATATTAATTACATTCATCCTTAATTATTATATTACTTAATTCCTCATAAGCCACATATTATGGATTTATTAACCTTAGTTAATCAAATCTTTAATTACATCATTAATTATATAAATTATTGATTTCCTATTATATTTCAATTTACCTTAATCTAAATTAATTATATTAATTAAACCACCATATTAATCATTACTTCATTAAATAAATAAATTCTCCTTAATTAATTGTCTTGATTTATCTCTCATTTAATTACCCAAAGTAATTATATTTTATTAATTGCATTAAGTAATTATTTAGTAAACCACCCAATGATCCTTATAATTAATTTAAACTAAAATTAATTAATCCAAATCATTAATTAATTTAATTAATTAATTATTCATCTAAATTATTTTACCTGTTTAATGTGTCACCAATTTATTGAACCTTTATTGATTTTAAACTGAACCATTCCTTATTTACTATTTAAGTTTAAAACCCTTTAAACCCAAATGTTTCGAGTCAAACAACAATCAACTCGAGAACCAACCAAAACCAAAGTCACCAGATTTTCAGCACACATTCAATCGGCACAATCAATCAACCAAGTATTTAACTTAAACATTTAAATCTAAATAGAAATCCAACAGAGTGAGATTTACTCACCTTTGCTTTTATAAGCATCCATTCCCAAATCCAGCTTGTTTCTTCCCAAATTTTGACCTTCCCCAAATTCCCAATCTTCTTTTGCACTCAAGACATATCCAAACCCATCAAAAGCTGTGCATGCCCAACAGCGACACAAAGCTTCGGTCGACGGAATCTATCGCCGTTAGCACCATCGGACTTCTCTCCACAAACTCGACCTATCAACACCAAATTCGACACATCTGCACCCTCCTGCCGATCGCAACTTGCTACCCCTAACCCCTACAGTGAAATGTCACATGAAAGTATCATCCACCTAAGCGCCTTCTGCTACCACCATCTAACTTCACACTGCACCTTGAGCTCAAGGCAATGCTTGAAATCACCTCAAGCCAGCTCCTTCCACTCGTAACCGATGACCTATGAGGCAACAAACAATTGTCGGGGTCACCAAGGAGCAGCCGCAACCCCTTAACTCCACCTATGTGTTCGCCTACACTCTAGAAACCCAACACCACTGAAGTCGATGCACATCTCCTTATCAATCAACGACAAGCTCAAGCCCTAGCTTTGGCCATGGGAAGTCGAGAAACCACGAACATGAAGCACCCACTAATAATAGTTTAACGAATCCAAAAATTTTCGGTTACGTTAATCCTAGGCCTCAAAACAATTGAAAGAACGAAAAGAGGGGTGGCGGCTGATATTTTTTAGGTTAAATCGTTTGATTTACTGTTGGGAGATAGAGGGAGAGAACGACGTGAAATAGAGATGGCAACGGCTTCTCGAAAACGCCTGATTATATATTTTAATATAAAAACATCTCGTTTTCCATAATGCGAAATCCTAAACCCCGAATCAAACATGCCGGCAGGAGTTTATAAGGTTTTACCCGTATTCCGAACACGATGGAATGTGTTTCGGAGGCTAATTTGATTGTATGCGCGAGTTACGGAAGTAAACGATCAATTTCAAATTAAATCGATTAAAATAGTTCTACGTGTTTCGGGCTGCCAGGGTCAAACGACAACTCCGATTTCTACGAAAATTGAAATCCGATAATAACTAACTATTACGGATCAAATGGAACTGGTTTCGTCGAATTCTGAGACTGTGCCTCGGAAGGCTATTTTTAAATGTCAATTTAAACGATATATTATTAAAATTGAACAAAACACTTCTAAACTCAATTTCAACACCTTCACTACCTTTAGTGTTATCAATATAAATTCTATAAGACTTCAAATTATTTTTAATAGGCTTAAAAATTCCAGATTCAGCATTTTACCCAATTTCAAATTATATGATTCAATATTTAAACTATATAATTCAATGATTTAATTATCAAGTAAATATTAATATCTTGAATTTCAAGTTAAAATTAACTTTTAAATATTGAAAATCAACTAATTATTCCAATTTAAATTGTTAAAAATTCCGGGTCGTCACACTTTGAATGTAAATACATGGTTGTTTTTTATGATTTATAAGAAAAATGATCGTTTCATTCACATATATGAGCTTGCAAATTGCAAGGATAAGTGGCGGTAGAAGATGTGGTGGTGGGAAAAAAGTGTGCTACTATGTTTTGGTCTTTCGAAAAGCTGATATAGTGCACGCGCGTAGAGAGTCTTGATTAAAATATCCATTCCCATCCTTGCTTCTGCACACCGCTTGCATCATTCATCCACCACTCCCCCTTCATCTTGCCACACTCATACATGGAACATTTGCCAGGCACACACATGGATTTCCAAGCGTAATTCAACCAACGTACTTTGCATGTGTTTCTATCAAAACACATGGGTCTCTGCCAACACACATGCCTCATGATTTTTCAGCAAACTTAATATGCCAGATGGCAAATGAATCACGTATCAGAAATATGCACATCAAGTCTTCTTCAGAAAAGCCATGTTTCTTCACCAAAGCCTTTGGAGTTTCTGTAGCTAAAGTTAGCTCCTAAATTTCTGATGTCATTCTACAACAATATCATGGTCCCACGGGTGTTTCCACTCAACAGCACAGCCATCTTTTAGCAATAGTTTGCCATATGATTCCCATGCAGCAACTATATCTAGCATCCAATGCATAAGTGCAGCAGCACACTGCCTCCCATTACCAGATCTCACCTCTGCCACTTTGCAATCCACATGGTCTCCCCAACCCTTTCAGTCCATAAGGATTCTTGCATGCCTGATGCAATTTTGGAATAGAATAGACAGTTCGTATTTTTATTCACAATTATAGCATAATTATCTCAACTGCAAGCCTAGACAATAATGTACATATCTTATTTCGGTAGATGTTTTTCTCATTTAGTGATCTCTAATGAATAATCTTCTATATGTATGTGGCATTACCTGTAAACTTATGTACGGATTTTGGCTATTATATGAATAAATTCCCGAGTGCTGTTCTTTTCATCGTACCACTCTTTCATCAAAAAAAGTAAAAAATATGCTCCTACGAAAGTTTATTAGTACAAATACTATAAACTAAATAACTTATAGAAAATCATTATTGTGTAAGAAATAACTAATCTTAAATGTGAGAACAAAATAAAATTAACCTTGGAACTTACTAAAAGAAGAAAATGTTGGTGTTCAAATCCTTAAATGCATAGATTAAAATGATGGGTTTTTTCATAGGGCGAAATTCGAATGTTACACGCTAAAGTCAAGTAGTTTTATACCTTTTAAACTATCAAGGGTATTGAGGAAGAGAGTAAGAAGGAAAACATAATCACTACGTATAAAAAGAACAATTATCAAGATATAATATAGAGGTTGATTAATTTTTTGAAGAGAAATGATGTAGGTTTTTTAGATTCTAAATAGCAAAAAGCGCTAATTTTTATGTTTATTTCATTTCTTAAGATTTTTGATATATTACTTGATTACTTACTTTTCTTTATTTTATTATTTCTTGAAATCAACTTTGCTTAACTCGCATTTTAACCAACAATTGATTTGTGCCTTTATATATGTAAAAGCATACAATAGTTAAAAGTATTATTGTAAGATCCAAAAATCTTATAAATGATGTTTATTAATACCTATTTTTCATATGCACATGCATCGCACATGCCAAAGTACTCGTAACTTATAAAGGTTTTAAGTTTTGCCTTCGACGTAGATGTAGGCCGATGTTGTTTAATGTTGCATGAAATATGGTTTATTCTATTAAAGGCAGAGAGCCTTAAACTTCTATGTCGGCATCATCAATGCCGTCGTGGTTGAACCATTTTAAACTATTTAAAGGGCTATATATTTCCTTATTTTAAATGTGGCTTAAAGGGGATTAATCCTATATCCTTATGAAAATGGTTTCAAGGATTTTAATTATAAAACTGCCCAAGTTTGGAGTTCAAATTTCAAAAGAAGATATTACTTAAAATTAAGTAATTATGGTTCAACCATTATCCCCCGGTTGGTAAAGATTGAGATTCTAGTGCATAGATTTGGTGATATGAAAGAATGGTCATGCATATGATGGAACTCGTAGCTCTATATGCTCAAATATGACAAAGGAAAACTCCTAAGTGCATTTGGAAATCCTTGATGGTGGAAGCCTCCTAACCGTATCTGGATCATAGTTGTAAACTCCTAACTATATCTGGAGTATCGAACATTTCTCCTTGTCGTATTTGGATACCTTTGTACATCTGATTCAAGTGAAGTAGGATAGAGCATCTTGATACCTTTCTAACTGCAATTGAAGATAGGTTAATAGTTGGCCAATGAAAACTATTAGGTTTATAGTGACCCTTGGATAACTATATATTAAAATAGATAAATTAAGTACTTAGGATAGGTAATCCAATGTGCATTACATGATTATACATCATTATGTTATTATTATGTTTTAACCATTGTGGATGCAAAGGCACAGTATATGGTTAATATGTTCTAATAAGATACTAGTGAGTGGAAAACTCATTCTCTTAGCGGCATGGTCTCACTATATTTCTATTGGCTCGAGATGGTAGGTTATTATTCACACCAAACTTTTTGCCTAACTCGAACTTCATGTTTTACCCTTAAACTCTTAGGTTCTCAAAATTAATTTAATTAGGTTGAGAGTAAGGGTTTTTCAGGTTTCTTAGTAGGATGAATAAGCTTCCAAAAACATGCAGGAGGTAATCTAGCTATATAGGAGTTCTATTATAATTCATTTTGTTGTTTGAGTTTGTTTATATGGATGTAATGATAAGTTATATAATTACCAAATATGTGACTATGATCAACCAAGTGGGCATCTTCATTTGACTCTCTTGGAATATTTTATAATAATTATAATTTCTCTAAACGTTGAACTACGAATGGGTTTATGTAACGAATATGAAATCATATTTTGAAATTGATTGGAAAAGTTATTTCTGGATTGTGTTTGAAATTTCTTCATGTTCGCGTGCTTTTGGATATTGATAAGATTAACATAGCCGCATTTTTTCACCATTTGTTAATACTTATGGATGACTGCAGCATCTGTAGCGGTTAGTTTCGATCTCAAAATGGAGGATAATAAAGGTTGGTATCAGAGCATTGGTTTATTATTAAAATAATTTTAGACCTAAAGAATTTTTGAAAACATAATCCTAATGAACCAAAGAATAAGATTGGGGTATGGGACAACACTATGGTAAAGTACTTGTATTTTGTATATATAAGTATGTATTCGATCTCTATTCTCCCCTCTCTCTTAGACTGTTCTTGTGTATCGTACTAAGTCTCATATGCACATTTGCAAGAAAGAAGGATATGAAGGCAGGAAACAAAAGATTGAATCTAGGTGGTGGAAGCACAACAACCAATGGAAATGCTTAGCCCGACACCAAGAGGAACTAGAGTCAACATGCAAATGCTAATTAAAATGCAAATGTCAATGTAGGTGCTACGACCACACCGGTGGATATGGGGACTGTGTATCAGTTCTTCATCTATCAGTTCATCATCAATCTAATGCAAGATGGAACAACTATAGGAGTAGATAGAGGAAATGTTGCTAATGCGCGAGGAATCCATCCCGTAGTGCTAGTTGGTAATAACTATGCTAAGCTGAGTTGAATTTATACTAGTCTGGGTTGAAAGCCATTTATAGGGACTGAATATGCGATAGAAGTGGAGAACTGGTTATTGCATTATGAAAGAATTTTTGCTGATTTGGGATTGAATGATGAGCATAAAAGGAGATCAGCTTTTAGATTGTTACATGGAGCTACTTTGTTCTAGTTGAATGGGGCAACCGTACGGGTAATAGAGGAGGAATTGACTTGGGCAGATTTTTGAAGGCGATTCGAGGAGGGATATTCATCCAAAGAGCCAAGTCAACCATGTTCAGGAAGTTGAATGAACTAAAACAAGGTGATATGATGGTGATAGAGTATGCTACTAAGTTTGATGTAGGTATGGGTATCCCGTCATAGATACCATCATTAAGAGGAATAAGAAGTTTATCTAGGGTTTGAAGTCGGAGATTGATAGGGCAACCATCCTACATCTCAAAAATCCATGTAATGAAGTGGTGGAGATAGGAATTAGAAATGAAGAAATGCTTTCTACCTTTGGGAAGGAGAATTAGAGGAGACTCAGAGCCTACAGAATAAGAAGAGGACAATCTTCAAGAAGAAAGGGGATCGGAAAGGTGGAGCCGCCAAAAGGAAGAACTCTGAGGTAGTTTGCTATAGTTGTAACAAGAAGGGGTACTATGCTAACAAATGTCACTCTGGGAATGGAAAGAAAGCCTAAGAGAAGAAGGTTGTGGGAAAGAGGAATGTGACATGCGACAACTGCAACCAGGTTGGGCGCTTCGAGACTTAGTGTCCAGAAGCAGTTCGGGCTAATAAGGGGAGGGTGTTTGCTTTGAAATCATCATTTTCTAAACAAATTGCTGCTGAGAAAGGAAAGTCAGTGATGGAAGGTATGCTTTTGATTTAGCATACCAGTTAGAGTATTATTGGATACAGGAGAATCGCAATCTTTTATATCTCAGTGTTTGGTAGATAAGTTAAAGCTAGGACCATCATACCTTCTTACTTTCTTAAGGATAGCTAATCAAATAAGAGAGCACACAACTCTAGGGATGAGATGTGATGATCTAGAGTTTGATTTTTTAGGTTATACTTTTACATGCAGTTTGTATGTATTTGATTTCATGGG
Organism: Allium cepa; assembly: GCA_030765085.1. Classification (NCBI taxonomy): domain Eukaryota; kingdom Viridiplantae; phylum Streptophyta; class Magnoliopsida; order Asparagales; family Amaryllidaceae; genus Allium; species Allium cepa. Next base: position 354,227,349 of record CM060937.1, on the reverse strand, counting down.
TTTTGGGGTTATTTTGGGTACGGATTGATTAAGCAGATACGATGCTGGGATATTTTATCAGGATAGGAAAATATCAATGAGACACCCTGATAATAGTAATCGAATATTATGCTCGGTTGGGAATACAAGTCCAAATTTTTTTTCTTTATTTGGTTCCTCATAAGTGGAAGGCAAATTGAATTGGGTTTTAATTATAAGAGAATTTGTAGATGTTTTTGAGCCAGTTATAGGTTTACCGTCGAAATGGGCTATTGAGTTTCGAATAGATCTTATACTAGGAGTTGAACCTGTAAATAGACCACCTAGTAGGATGATACCAACCGAGATGAAGGAGTTAAAAGTGTAGCTAGTGGACTTCGAAGGGAAGAATTTTATTAGACCAAGCAATTTGCCTTAGGGAGCGACATCGGTGTTCGTGAAAAAATTGTAAGGGTCATTATGATTATGCATTGATTATCGTAAGTTAAATGAATAGTTGATAAAGAGTCGATATCCTTTGTTGGAAATTAATAATTTACTTAATCGCTTGAGTGGAGCCAAAGTATTTTCCCAGTCAGATTTAGTGATAGGATTCCATCAATTGAGAGTGGCGGAGGACAGAATTACTTTAACGCAAGGTATGGTTCATACAAGTGGTTAGTAAGGCCATTTAGGTTAACTAATGCGCCAGCTTTCTTCATAGATTTAATGAACTGGATTTTCCTAGAGAAATTGGATAGGTTCATATTGGTTTCATAGAAGACATTTTTATATACTTTAATGATGCAAGAGATCATGATATTCATCTTAGAATAGGGCTTGAGACATTAAGGCAGCATCAACTGAAAGCGAAGTTTTCGAAGTGTTATTTCTCTAAGAAAGAAGTGAGTTTCTTGGTCATGTAGTTTCAGAGAAAGGGTTTTCAGTCGATCCAGCCAAGATTGAAGCCGTTAACATTTGGAAAAGATCCATGACGATGACCACGATAAGAAGTTTTCGCGGACTAGCTGGCTATTATCGAAGATTCATTAATAATTTCTCACAGCTAGTAGTGCCTTTGACTATGCTAACCAGAAAGGATGTGAAGTTCATTTAGTCCAATAAATGTGAGGAAACATTCCCTAAGTTAAGCATTTGGTGACTAATTTGCCTACGCTAGTTGTTCTAGATAGAAATCAAGATCTAGTGGTGTATACGGATGCATGGTGAATAGGGTTAGGAGTTGTATTGATGCAAATGGGTAAAGTGATTGCCTATGCTTCTCGACAGCTCAAACCACATGAAGTTAGATATCCGACTCATGATTCGCAGTTAGCGGCGGTGATTTTTGCATTGAAAGTATGGAGACACTATATTTTGGGAGAAAGATTTGAATTGTACACGGATCATAAGTCTTTATGCTATGTATTCTATCAGAAAGAGTTGAATATAAGATAGCAGAAGTGGGTGGAGTTTATAGTAGCTTATGATTTCGGTATTAAGTATAAACCGGGAAAGAAAATAAAGTTGTATATGCCCTTAGCAGGAAACATCAGAATATGGTGTTAGCTATGTTGGAAGAATGGAATGATCTGGAGGCATTGACTACTTGTAGTGTGCAGTTAAGACCAGTTGCTTGTTCTAGTCAAGTACAATCATGTTATCTTGCTTGGAAGTTCGACCGATAATGACTAAAAGGATTGCTTCTAAGCAGGCAGATGATCCATTATTAGACGAGAAGATTAGAAGATTAGAAGGAGGAACCGTGATCGATGATCTAAAAAATCATTCAATTTTGACCAGAACAGATGGTTGAGAAAAAAGGGACGATTTTGTGTTCTCGATGTTGGAAACCTAAGAAGGGAACTTCTTAAGGAGTGTCATTGATTGAAGTTTACAATTCATCCTGAAGGAACCAAGATGTATCAGGATATGAGAAGTTTCTTTTGGGAAGGTATGAAGGGGGATATAGGCTTATGGGTGAAGCAATGTGCAAATTGCAGCTAGTGAAAGCTGAACATAAGAAGCTATGTGGATTGCTTTAACCTTTGGACATACCAATTTGGAAATGGGATTCAATATTCATGGATTTCATAGAACAGTTACCAAGGTCAATTAGAGGAAATGAAAGTATATGGGTTATGGTGGACAGACTGACCTAGAGTGCCTATTTATTACCATTAAGTCAACCAGGACAACACCTCTTTTGTCTATGTTATTTGTGAAAAACATTGTTAGGCTGCATGGGATTCCTTGTAGTGTAGTCAGTGACATAGATGCCTTGTTTACTAGTGATTTCTGAAAGAGAATGCAGGAAGTGTTAGGTACTAAACTTAAGATGAGTATAGCTTATCACCTACAGACAGATGGACAGATAGAGAGAGTCAATAAGGTATTAGAGGACTTACTAAGAGCTTATGTACAAGGTTTTGGCGGGTCATGGGAAGACCGTTTGTACTTGGTTGAGTTTTCCTATAATAATAGTTATTAGACTATAGTATACGAATGGAGCCCTTCGAAGCTTTTTATGGATGGCCGTGTAATTCACTAGCATGTTGGTTAGAGATCGGAGATAGATTGGCCCTTTGTCCAGCTATGGCGAGAGTAGCCACAAATAAGATTGAGTTAATCCTAGGTAGGATGAGAGAAGCTTAGTCTAGGAAGAAAAGTTGGATAAATAAAAGGCGTAAAGATTTAGAGTTCTTGGTTGAAGATCATGTTTTCATCAAGGTATCATCGATGAAGGGTGTTGTAAGATTTAGAAATTTATGGAGACTGGCACCGAGATATGTAAGACAATTTCCTATTGTAGAGAGGATCAGAAAGCTCGCGCACCAAGTAGGGTTACCAGGTATTTTGGTAGGAGTCCATAATATATTTCATGTTTCTCATCTTAGAAAGTATGTACATGACCTAGAGACTACTATTTCTTCGAAAACACAAGAAAATTCAGTAATAGAACTAGATCTAACTTTTGCGAGATCACCATTTTAGATTGTAATGAGAGATGAAAAGAAGTTAAGGAATAAGACAGTCAGATTGGTAAAAGTCTAATGGAGTGATAATGAAAAAGACTGTACTTGGGAAAACATAGGACATAATCAAAGATACTTATCCTAAGCTACTATAATGTACGTTATGTAGTTTTATATAGACTTAATAGCTGGTAGGATATACTTGCATTGGTTGTGACGGATGTTTGCATATTTGATATGCTTGTTTTGTAGTCCTTACTGAATTTCAAGGACAGACTTTTTAAGGAGGAGAGCCTATAACACCCCTATTTTAGTTAAATATTATTTAGGACATTTAATTTGACAAATTAAATAGAATAATGTAAAGAATTACTGAGATTTGAAACTTAATAAGGTCGTGCCATATTAATTAATTAAGCAAGATTATTTTAAAAGCTAAACATACAAAAGAATATATGAGAAGGGTAATTTAGGGAATAGACATATCCCTTGCCATTACCCTCTCCTTTATTTAATTTTCATTTTATACATTCACAAAAAAATCTAAAGAAAAAGGAAATCAAGGCCGACCATAACTAGGGAAGTAGATGCATGAAATCAAGAGGATTCAAGAGCAAAAATTTTAGGGAAGCTAAGCAATACCAAATCTCAACTTCAACATCTAAACTTAAGGTGAATAATAATGAAACCATCTGGATTTTGCTTATTTGATTTCGAACACAATTAGTCTTTGATTCGTTTATGTTAATATGATATGTCATGTTGACTTATCATTGTTGGGATAGAATAATGATTTGTTAGAATTTTTCGGAATTCTTTAAATGGGTTTTAAGGGTAAAACCTAAGATTTGAATCTTAAAATGCTTTGATTTTCTTCTATGTTGTATAAAACATTATTTTGGAGATGGATCTTTAATTTTATAATTTTCCAGTTTATATAGATTATTTTATGAATTTCCTAAGGAGGAAATAGATTAATTCCCGGTTTTAATTATTTAAAATCATTGAATATGGTTTTTGGCTTTGAAATTTTTATATGATAAGGAGAAGGACATTCTTGAATTTCTATGAAATTTTGATATTTTCGCAAGTATTTATGATTTATTTTGTTATGATTGATGTGCATTTAAAAAATAATTAATTAAGGGTATTAATTAGTGTTATATGTTATGGAACTTGTAAATGATATACGGTAGAATTTTCTAAAAAGAAATTGAGAAAATAGTTTTGTTTATCCAATCGAAATTGTACAAAGGGTCAAGATTTGGTAAACAGTGGTTGCTTTTATTAGAAATAAATTAGTTCTGTTTATAATTACGTTAATGCCATGTCGCCAATATTCTTGTCGAGCCTCAAGAAATAACGCCTCTATGAATATTGACGTCGATGTGGTGAGAAGCATAACAGAACTAGTTAAGTAGTTATGGAGTGATTCCAACCGCTTCGAAGTAGACAAGGCGGCAACCTATGAATAGCGACATTGCCTTCTCATAATTTAACCAAGAGTTTAAAAGCTTTAGTGTCGACATCGACGAAATTGCATTTCTTCATCACTGTTTCAAATGATACTGCATCTCACCTCTTCGTTTGTTTTCCAAATCAAGGCAATGACGCCGCCTGTTATTTCTTCAATTCTATATAAAAAGCGGCATTGTAGCCGAAGTAACCTAAGTGTAAAAGTTCTATAATGTCATCGAGGGTCTTGGGGGTCGATGTGCATCAAGGCCGGTAACCTTATGTTTTAGAGTTGACATCACATGTCCATGACGTCGCACTTCATCTTTTAAGGCCGAAGAGGCTTTTTTTTATGTCAAATTGTTTTAAAGGGGCGAGAGGCCTATGTTTTAGAGTGTCGATGACCCTACATCCCCGACTATGAGTCGTGTTACTTATAAAGGTTTTAAGCTTTATCCTCGGTCCAGATGCAGGTCTACGTTGCTTAATGCCGCGTGAAATATGGCTTATTATATTAAATGCAAAGAGCCTTAAAATTCTATGATGGCATTATCAATCCCATCGACGTTGATCTGTTTTAAACTATTTAAAGGGCCATGTTTTTCCTTGTTTTGGATGAGATTTAAAGGGGAATAATCATATATCATTATGAAAATGGTTTTAAGGATTTAAATTATGAAATAGCCCAAGTTTTGAGTTGAAATTTCCAAAGAAGATAATACTTAAGATTAAGTAATTATAAGACATAAAAAGATAATTAATTGAACAAATTGATTGATGAATGCTATATGTTCTTATGTTTATGTGATCAATTATTAGCATTATTGTTATTGTCATACTCATAGCACTACTAACTCATAATTGCATTTTAGGGGAATTAAGGGCGTAATAACAAGCTAGGTTGTCCAAATAGTGGGTATAGTCGGACTAACTCCTGAATGAGTAGAATTGCATCTAGGAGATCAATAGTTGTTAAAGGTCCACGATTCCAGTGTCTAGGGCTTGGTGAGATGAAAGGATGGTTACACATAGGAAGGAACTCTTAGCTCTATATGCTCACATATGATAAAGGAAAACTCCTAATTGCATTTGGAAATCCTTGATGATGGAAGCCTCCTCACCATATTTGGAGTTATTAACTCCTAACTTTATCTAGAGTGTTGAATATTTCTCCTTATCGTATTTGGAGACATTTATACATCTGGTTGAACTGAAATTGCACAAACCTTGCCAATTCCTCCTATTCGCAATTGGAGATAGGTTAAAAGTTCGCCTATGAAAACTATTAGGTTCATAGTGACCCTAGGAAAGCTATGTATTGAAACATATAAATTAAGTACTTGGGATGGGTAAGCCAATGTGCATTGCATGATTATACATCATTGTGTTATTATTATGTTTTAACCATTGTGGATGCAAGGGCATAATATATGGTTAATATGTTTTGGTATAGATACTAGTGAGGGGAAAACCCGTTCCGCTCCACGGCATGGTCTCGCTCGATATATATTGATTACAGATGGTAGGTAATTATTCGCACAAGACTTTTTATCTGAATCGAAGTTTATGTTTTCCCTTTTAATTCTCGAGTGCTAAAAATTAATTTGACTAGGTTGAGAGAATGGGTTTTTCATGTTTCCTAGTGGGATGGAGACGTGTAGGAGGCAATCTAGGTATGTAGGAATTCTATTCTAATCCGCTGTGTTGTTTAAGTTTGTCTTTTATGGATGTAGTGTCAAGTTAGATAATTGCCAAATATGTGATTCTAATCAACCAAGGGGCATCTTCATTTGTCGCTCTTGAAATATTTTGTAATGATTATATTTTCTCTGAACGCAGAATTACGAATGGGTTTATGTAATGAATATGAAATCAAATTTTGAAATGGAATGGAAAAGTTATTTCTGAATTGTGTTTGAATTTTCTTCATATTCATGTGCTTCTGAATATTGATAAGATTAACATAGCGACATTTCATCACCGGCAGTTAATAACTATGGTTGACTGCAGCATCCATGGCATTTAGTTTCACGCCTCAAAGTGGAGCAAGTTACGGACCTCATCTGAGTTGGGACTTTTTAATTATGGGGGACTTGGTCTAAATTTGGAAGGACCCTAAGTGGTAGATAAAAGCTCGGAGATAGAAATTTCAAGCTATCATCAACTGTTAGGATACCAATTCCATAAGCATAGAATAGTGACCATTTGTGCCTTTATTACATTTGATTTATTTTTTAATAGGGCTTCCTATTCATCAGGATTTGATGTAATAAGGCAATAATTGTCATTCATTTCATTAATAAAGTTGGCGTTTTAAATCAATGGTACCACATTCTTAAAGCCTAACTTTGTGCTGCAATAGTAGTAGTGCGATCAAAGATTCCGTGTTTCGAAAACTGGATTTTTTGGTACTCAGATTTAGGTACTGACAAACTCCTTTGGTCCATGATCGGACCATAGAGTATAATTGATGGGAGGTTTGATCGGATAATTCATTCATACACATCTAATCTTTGATCAATGCATTGAGATAGGCAACGTCATGACCAAGTGCCTGAAGATAGCATCGTAGACACCAGTGCTTGGAGACAGGCACGATGTACAATTGAACTTTGTAGGTACAACATTGAGTTATATTGGTGCTCATTTAAACATGAGGGATAAGCTATATAACTTCACTCCAAACAATGGTGTACATTTTTATTTATAGTTAAACAAGAAATCTTTGACCGATAATAAGTAAAAATGAGCAATGGAACAACACCAAGCAATTGTAGAAATATATTTATATATACGTAATTATAGTAAATAAATGCCATGCATAGATCATAGACACATGCACGTATGGTATATAAGAAATTCCATTGTAGATAAATATATATTCATATATGCAGGCAAGTACGTAGAAAGAAATAAGATGCAAAAAAGAAAATAAGTTAGAGTTGAACAGAAAACAACTTTTTATTTAAAAACTGCGGGGGCCATACCCTTACAACAACGATCCATGTGTAAGAGAATGCAAAAAAACAAAAGAATCGATTTTTGAGTAGTGATCAGAATCATTAATTTCTTTCTTCCTCTTTTCCCTCCTTGTTTAGGTTGCTTAGTGAGATGCTTCCTTTCATTTCTCTACCCTTGAGTACTTTTTTCGAAATGTGATTTTCATCCTCAGTAGTACAATTGAGAAGGTCATCCAAATTGGTATGTGATTCTGGAGATGTATAAGAAACGCGGGCAGGGAGAGTAGAAGGTGGCTTTATATGAAATGGGGAAATGGGTAGGACGTAGATGTAATAACCTTCTTCGAAACGGGCCAAATTTTCAGCCCAATAAAAGCCCATCGAACCTTAGGTCCATTTCGGAGCTAGCTATTGGTTAGTATAATGGATTCAATAAAGCAGTATGCAAAACTATTTATCTATGCTTTTAGAGTCTCACAACAGAAGGAATAAAATATGATATAATGAAGTACCTATCTCATAAAACCAAATCATAGGAGTACAATCTCACAATAATGCATAAAGCATGTCTCGTACATAGTCTGGATACATCATAACAAAATAAACAGATAACTATAATAGTTAATTACTTCCTAAGTCTCCACCATCTTCTCCACACTCATCATTGTCCCTAAACTCTAGGGTGTAAAGGGAAGGGGGTCAAAAAACAATGTTCGGATAATGAAAACCTCATGTTTTATAATAAAATTATATACGCAGTAAGTATTCATATAAGTATTATGTCTAACATATTTATCATACTTCTTTAAGTATACTCTACAGTAAGATAATGGCCCTTCAAGCCAAAGTCCATAATTAGAAATGTGGATGCAATGCAAATATGGAGTATATTAGCTTCAACAACCCATCCCCCATCCAATCATATCCAAATGATGTGAGGGAAAGTAACTGAGTGACTTAAGACCTCTTAAATAGGGAATAGGCAGACTCTTCATCCATTTAATACCTAGATCCTAAGGTGAACCCCTCCTGGTACTTTCTAGCTGACATCATAGAAAATATATTAAGGCCACTTAGTACTCTTAGCTAGGATAGAGGCAGACACTCTAGCCATTTAATACCTTAACCCTGAAGCCGACCTCTAACAAGAGATTTCCACTACTTAAAGATAATTTTGACCATTTAATACTTCTTAAAGTAGAAGAGGCAAACCCGAACAACCATTTAATACCTCAACCTCAAAGCAGGCCCATCCTGGAATTACTTCATGCTTTTTAAAGATAATCATAGCCGTTTAATACTTCTTAAATAGGAAAGAGGCATATCCTAATAGCAATTTAATAACTCAACCCCAAAGCAGGCCCGTCTTGGGATTACCCAATATTATTATGTGGAATTCTCTAAGTCATTTAGTACTTCTTAATAGGGAGGAGGCTTACCTTAATATAGTCATTTAATACCTCACCCTGATGTGGACTCCCCTTGAAATTCCTTATCCCTATGGCCCGTAACCCAACTATGACGTCTCGTGTTAGTTTGAATTTCTGTAGGCGTTGGTAGCCAGATCAACCGTGCAGACTTACCCAAAAAATGGGACTAACCTCGTATCCACTATGAGTATTTATTATAAGCGATGTTCCATATCAGTCACAAAGGTCACACTATTGGTAGCTAGCTTAGTTTGGCAGACTTCCGTGTACTTTCAACTGACCTCACATCCTTATAACTTAGCCATATTTCCACTTTTCAACACTTAATGTTAAACTACGCCCATATATATAGGCATGAATACAATATATACCTCACTCGTATTTACACATTAAAAGTCCTTATATAGGAAACTCCTTGTTACACCTTTATTTAAGGATTGAATTTCGTAATTGTTTCTAACCCATTTAGTTAGATTTACCATTGATTACTAATTATCATTTATTTGTAAAATCTCCTTTTTAAATTATTAGTTTCTTTATTTAATGCCTTACTTATTATGTACATTACAAATTTATAATTATAATTGGTTGGTTTCAAATTTAAAAAGAATATGTTATTATTGCATTTATGTTTAATATTAAGTTGTGACTAATTAGCTTTATATGTATTCAAGTAATTTATCCGTTTCTTATTTGGGGTGATATACTATTTTAATGTGCCAAAACCTGCAATTTTTACACAAGTCCAAATCCAATATAGCAAATTTCCAAAATAGCTAACATATACAACAAATTATCTATGCTAAGTAGACTTGTATGTGTTTAGAATGGAATCCAGAAGATACAATTCATTTTACGTTGGTATAGTAAAACCATAGCCTTTCTTTCCAAAGAAGCATATTACAATTCCAATCTTTTGTATTTTCATTCAACTTTTTAAACGTAAAACATTGAAATGACAAAAAACTCATATTTGTTTTAATTATTGAAATAGGCGGTGAAAACTATTGATAAGAAAAAAAATTTGTTTTCCATACTTTGCACACTCAATTTTATTTTTCTTGTTTTGAAATTCTTTGTCATTACAATCATAATTTGAGAAATGGAATCAAATGGAATACATATTAGTCATATTGTAAATAACAAAGAATCTAATTCTAGTATATTAATATAAAACAACTAGAATACTAACAAATTTCATAATTCACGTATTATGAGGAAATTTTCAGGTTTAAATTGATCAATTTTCGCATACAAAAGGTATAGTACAGTCTAAAAATCAAATCGCACAAATTTTGAAAAAAACAAAATTTCCACTCACTGATAATCCTACTAAAATCTCTTCGATTTGCTTTTATAATATTGCATATCTCTTCCTCTGATTTATACCCTATTTATTGTATAATATGTGAAAGTTTTGTTTGTGTGCATTAGATTCACAAGCTATAGATTAAGGAAGTTCAGAATAGAGATTAATATGTGTGTGTGTGTGTGTCTGTATATATATAGTTCAATACCTCTTTCTTTAGATTGATTCCTTCAATCCTTCCCCTAATTCTTGAATGTATATATATTTATTTTTGAACTTGAGTTTAAAAAATTTATATGGTGGAAAAAAATTGGTAGAATCTCATAACCAGGTTTAGATTTATTAGAAGAAAGAAGAGGGGCTAACCTCTTATTTATAGTTGCTTGGATGTATCAGGACCGTTGTATTCAAAACCTCTTAATATTTTCAAATTCGGGCAGTTTAGGCCAAAGAAAACCATAGTTGTCACCATTCGACTGGTCGATCGGCCGCTACGAGCGATCCACTGCTAGCGGTCGACATGCCTATAAAAGGGATCGACGAATGGGTCACAACCAAATAATTTCAATGTTTAATGTTAACATTTTCTTAATTATCTTTATTATTCTAATTGATCTGAATTATTTTTTATTCGAAATCATCAAAGGCTGATAACTTCTTCATTTGAGCTCAAATCGTGAAGCTTTATATGTGAAAGTTGCTCAGAAGATTGCCATGAACACAATGGTGTAAGTTTCATAGCTAAAATTTAATGTTTGCTCAATTTCCCTTTTAAGTTTTATTATTAATTAATTGTTTCCTCTTAACTAATTTCAAGTTAATTTTATGAGGTGTTACAATCTCCCTTTTAAAGGAATTTTGTCCCCAAAATTTCTAAGGGACAGATAGTGTAACATGCACTCTACAGCCCTATTGTACAATTGAGTTATCTACACATTCTTCTACTCAACCGAAAGTGTAATATGATTATGCATGCAACATATTTAGCTCAAACCTAGCATAAATCCAGGATCGTGACATGTATGCATGTATGCAAACAACTTAAATATGCATGAAACTCTATATCAGTGCAAAAACGACATAGAAAAGTTGGGCAACCATCCCTTAGTAACCATAATGCAACCAAAACCTATATAATTCTAAATCTAGAGAGAAAATTAACCAGAGAAAAGCTCTGAATGAGAAGCCTTCATCTTTTGTTCTATTTCTTAAGTGCTTTCCACCGGATTATCTCTCCATTACTCACAGACAAGTCTAATTTCTTTGTTACAAAGCTTCCTCACTCCATGTTCTACTATATGTGTGGTAGAATGGTGTGCTACGGGCTCCATATCTATATCTTCTAAGTGATCAGTCTTTACTGTGGTAGTTGTGCTATGTGGACACCTCCTTAGATGCGATACATGGAAAACATTATGGACCCCGCAAACTTAGCTAGAATCTCCACTCGATAAAGTTTCCTTACCCTCTCCAAAATCAGGAAAGGCCTAATAAATCTTGACGCCAATTTCCTTGAGGTTCCAAACCTCAAAACCTTCCTAAGAGGGGAAACCTTAACAAATACCATGTCCTCAACCGAGAATTCTAACTTTTTCCTTCGCCAATTAGTATAGGACTTTAGTTGGTCCTAAGCCAATTAACCTTAATCTTCTCCGTGGTCTCACGGATCGGATCTGGTCCAAGTAAAATTTTGTCAGTGATTTCCCACTAACAATTTGGTGACTTGCATGACCTTTCGTATAAGGCTTCAAAGGATACCATACCTGTCATCACTCGGTAACTATTATTATAGGTAAACTCATCAAAAGGTAAATGCTATTCCTAATGTCTTTTGAACTCCATGATGCAAGCCCTCAATAAATCCTCCAATTTCCTGTTTACCCTTCATGTCTGTCCATCGGTCTGAGGGTGTTAGGCAGTGCTAAGATTTAGTGTCATCCCTAAAGCTGAAAATAAGCTCCTCCAAAACTCCCTGCTAAATAAGGAGTCTCTATCGTTGAAAACACTGATCGAAATTCCATGTAATTGGGCCACTTCGTTGATGTAAATCTTTGCTAGAATGCTACGGTCCTATTACTTCTTATCGGAATAAAGTGGGGACTTTTAGTCAGCCTATCCACTATAACGCAAATAGTTTCATTGCCACTTTGACTTCTAGGCAAACCATCTATGAAATCCATCGATATGGGTTCCTACTTCCAAGATGGAATCTCCAATGGTAATAATAGACCTTCGAGCTTCCTTTGTTTAGCTTTGATTCGGTGACATGTCAAACACCTAGTGACATATCCTATTACTTGCCTCTTCATTCCTGCCCAATAGAAAATAAGCTTCATGGCTTTATGCATCTTATCTCCACTAGAATGAATTGTCATTCTAGAGCTATAACACCTAGCTTGTACTTCCTCTAGAATTTCCTCCACCACTAGAACACATAGGCATCCATCTCTTCTTAGCTATCGTCTTTCATCGATCAAATACCTACTGAGATGGAGGAAATACTCTCCCATATTCTACTTAACCAAAATATCAACTATCACTACATCCTTCTTTTATTCTTGACCAACATGGTTCATCAATGCTAGCCTTACTTACATTGTTGCGAGATATCCTAGGGTAAATTCTAATGATTGGTGGAAATAAATGTTTAAGAGGAACTCCAACTGCCCCATTCATATATAACACAATGAGTAGCATGCCCTCGGCTAAAGGCGTCGACAGTGAGATTATCCTTTTCAAGGGTATACTATATTTCAAAGTCATATGATTTTATGAACTCCATCCACCTTTGCTTTCTGAGGTTCAAATATTTTTGGAAAAATGGGTATTTAAATTACTCATGATTAGTAAATGCTTAAACCTTTCTCACAAAAGATAAGGCCTTCAAATCTTGAAGACGAATATGATAGCTGGTAATTCTAAATCATGATTGGGATACCTCTTCTCATGGTCCTTCAACTGTCCGCTTGCATAGGGTATCACCTTGCCTTCTTGCATAAGAATAGCTCTTAACCTTGTACTGCATGCATCGGTTTAAAAAGTGAAGGGCTTCGATCCATCAGGGATCATTAGTACATATGCATTAATTATTAGCTCCTTCAGCTTCTGAAAGGCTTTCATGCATTCTCATCCCATGTGGAGACTGTGTTTTTCATGGTTAGGCGAGTCCATAGTACTACTATCTCTGCGAAGTCTTTAATGGACTTCCTATAGTAACCAGCTAAACCAAGTAAACTTTTGACTTCGGTAGCATTCCTTGGAATCTTCCAGTTTATTAATAACTGCTACATTTGTTGGGTCAATAGATAACGCTTTCTCGAAGACAATATGATCGGGAAACCTTACCTCCTTCCCTCAAAAATGAAACTTTGAGAATTTTGCTTTTAGCTTGTGCCTTTTCAAGGTCTCTAGTGCTTCCCTTAAGTGGTTTTCATGTTCATCTCCACTTTTTTAGAATATGGGAATATCATCCACAGATACTACAATAAACTTTTACAGCATCCCCAAAAATACTCTTCTCATCAAATCTACAAAGCATGCAGGGGATTTTGTTAACCTAAACGACATTACCTCCTATTCCTACAATCTGTTTAGAGTGCAAAAAGTGTTCTTCTCCTTGCTATCTTTGGCGACTATCAATTGATGGAATCACATAGCCAAGTCTAACCAAAAAGGCTTTGGCCCTAACAAGTTGGTCAAGTAAGTCATCCATTCCAGGTAAATGATACATGTTCTTTTTTGTCAACTTGTGGAGTGCTCGATAGTTGATGCATAGCCTTAAAGAGCCATCCACCTTCGTGGAAAAGACAAATAGTGCTCCCCATTTTGAATTACTATCTTGATTAAACTTCTTCTATAATAGCTTCGAAATCTACTTATCTATTTCACTTCTTTCTTTGGGAGCCATATGCCTTAACGGCAATGCAACTGGTCCAACATCTTTCTCCTTGTCAATCCTAAACTCTATTTCTCTTATTATGAGAGACCGAAGATTTCTTAAAAAACATCTGGAAATTCCCAAATTACGGATATAGTGTGAGCTCATCCTATCATTGGATAAGAGAATGTAAATAGCTCACCATAGCTGAGCCTTTGGGTATGCAATGAACACCTTTATCTCACCCCCTACAACTCCTTATCCCCATAATATTCTTCACAAGGTTTAAGACAACCCCATAGTAAGATAACCAATCCATCTCCAAGATAAGTCCATATCCACAAAACCTAGAACATATGCATTACATATAAAGTCAACATTACATATATCCACCACTAGGTCTTTGCAAATCATAGAAAGACATGTCAACCCCCCAATAGTATTTGACACAACTATAGGGTCTGTGATAAATTGGGTTTTAAGGCTTAACAACATTTTTTTTTATGAATGAATGTGATGCTCTTGAATGAAATAGGTAGGAATAGTATTCCTGAAAATACTAATCATACTTTCCATGGCAGCTTTTCCCTTGTCCTTGGAAGTGGTTTGCTTGAGACAAGTATAGCTTCAATGGCATAAGCTTGCAAGATCTATCCATCCTTGGTTAGTTTTGGACACTGGTTCTTGAAGTGCCTATCTTTATTGGAATGATAACACCTCCTCTTGAACTCTTCACTCATCAAGCTCGATTGGGAAATTTTTAGCGGTGTGTTCGTTCTTGTGGCATCTGCGGCATATTGGACCTCCCTTCTTGAACTTTCCACTGGCATTCCTATCTTTCCTAAACCTCTCTTTATTTATTCCAGCTTGGTTAATGGTCTGTCTTACATTCTTCAATTCTTTTCTACCTATAAGCTGGAGCAGGGCCATTTTAACTAGCAACTCATAGGTGGCACTTGTAGGAGCTCAAGCATATAGTACTTCCCTTAAGGGAGATTTTACGCCCTTCACGAATTTCATCACCTTCTTTACTTAGGTTTCTATTAGACTCCTCCTAATTTTTTCCAATTCTGTGAACTTGTTAATATGCACCTTACTTGGAGTACCCCTATTTTCATATGGATTAACTTTTCCAATTGTACATTCACTTATGCATTGTACATGAATCGTGGCTTGAAGCAAGCCTTAAATCCTACCCAAGTTATGCCTTCCTAAGCATTCTCTTCGGTCACTATGGTCCACCAGTTTAGCCCTACCCCTTTTATGTGCCACATATCTAGCTTCCTTCTAATTTGGTCTTCTAACTCTCGTTCCTTGAGTATGCAGTCACGAACATTGAACCAAGCTTTAGTTTCAACATAGTCCTTTATGCCTAAGAATGCTCGTCTATCCATATTATGAAAATCCATACAACTCAGGGAAGTTTAGTGGGAAGGATGCTGGTTCAACAGAGCAATTGGTATCATTGGTTCAGTTTTCTAGGGAACTGGGAATTTCCCCCACGATTCTTAAATATTGCTGAAACTACACTGGCATACCGAGCATGGTGGATTTCTCCTAGATGGTGTGGTTCCCGATCTCGGAGCCATTGTTTTCAGCTATTATCAACTATTTGTAGCTTCAAAGATTAGTCATAATATCCTATGATAGTATTACTTGATATTTACACCAAAATTGACCCAAACACCCAATAGAGATTTTGTAAATAAATAAATAAAGAATAATCAATGAAAATAGAGGAAATAAGTAATTTAAATAACATAAAATTAGCAATAATGAGAAGAATGTCTTATAGTGGTTCGGCGTTGAGAACCTACGTCCACTTTGGAGAAATAACTTTATTGAACACTTGAATTCCTGAGTACAGAAGGATGGATCGGAGTAAAACCTTTAGTTACAAAAAACGCAAAGTAACAAATAGCGGAAAGATCCCGAAAATGAAAAATCAAGTCTATATTTATAGGAGAAGACGGTGAAATATCTTCCTGAAATTTCGGCACCAGAGTCTCTAAATCTAAGAAGTCATGGTATCAAATGTTGTCCCACATCTTTCATAATAACGATCGCTTACTAATCGTTATATGGGCTCGTTTTAGCATGCGATGGATAGGGGGACTCCACTCTTCAATATATTGACGTTCCCAGAGTTTCTTGTGTATTTGACTTGCATATTTTGACATATCGATCGTTTTTCATTAAGTTGAAGTGTAATATCGATGGGTACGATCGATAATTGGTGAGTATGGTTCGTACCCATCCATTTTTAGTAAATGGTATATTTTCATACTTTTATCATTCTATTGAGTTCATCTTTTGATTTTAAACACGACTGCTTCATATTATCATCTATGCCTGATCTCTGGGCTTCGTGATTGTTAATCCGACTTATTGAACCCGATGACAATTGACTCTAACTTGTCTAATTAGTTCGAATATAGCCGGGCCAGAAGGTTAGATAACACTTGCTCCCCAAAGCTTGTTTCAACATGACGTGTTTTGAATCTATGCAAGTTAAAGTCGTCAGAAAGCAATCCATTCAAATTTCTAAAAAGTTGTCATCCCCTCGATGAATTGCTTTCCTTAAAGGGTCGTGTCTCTTTTTGTTTGACTTCACAATTGAATGATTTCTAATAGTATAAATTCTGAATTGTAATTTGCCAGTTAATATCTACGCCCAGTTCCATTGAGCTAGTAGGTCTCGCTTATCTGATTCGGTTGTTCTTTGGTAACTCCAAGTGAGAATTCAATTTTTATTGATTTCAAGAAGTCGAGTTTTCGGGATGCACATGTGCTCGTTCATGTATATGTTCTTGACATTGGCTTCCAAGTGCATTCGTACACTCATGGGACGTTGTAAGTTTAGTTGAATGTAATTCAATCATTTGAAATTTTTTAAGATGGATCGGCATGAATCCATTAGGTAAATGGATCGTACTTGATCCATTTTTAATATGGATCGGGCCAAATACATTTGAGATTGGATCATATCCGATCGTTCTCTCCCCTCTCTCATTTCTTCTTCTTCTTTTTTTAGCCTAAGGAAAAAGATGATGGATCGCTCTAGAGCCATTAGCTTTGGATTGTACATGATCTAAGTATATGTCGAACCAATCGCATCGCATATTAAAGTGAAGGATCGACATAGATCCATTGCAGAACGATCACACCCAATCATTTCTTGATTTGTCCATTTGATTGAAGTGAAGGTTAAGAAGAACGGATCGACGAAAGGCCATCATAAAACGACCGTATCCGACCATTTATCGGCTAGTCTTCCATTGAACTGCAAATTTTGATGGTTCATATTACTTCCTACATATATATATATATATATGTATGTATGTATGTATGTATATGTATATATATATATAATTGGATACTTAGATCGTTTTCTTCACTTCATATCGTTTTCTGTCCTTGCTACATGAACCTAAAAAAGAAAAACCCCATCTTCATTTTCTCATTTACCATCGATCCATTGAGCCTTCCTGTAACGACCTACCTTTCATTCCATAGAAAGACGCATCATTAAGAAGAAAGAAAGGGATAGAAAAGAGAGAAGATAGAAAAGAAAAAACAACAACTTCAGAATTCTCACGGCGGAACGAATAAATTTTATTATATCACATAAGATATTACATAGTATCATATACATCAGAGTTATACAGCTAATAAAACACAAACTAGACAGTTATAAACACCTGTCTAGTTATTAAAATTCAAGTACAACACTGAAAATAGATACAATACTAGCACAGCGGAAATTCTATATATATCTACACGCTGAAGCCTCCTGCTCCATTCTCCTCCAGAACTCGTCAAAGAAATCCTGAATCCCTTGACTACTCATATATAATATGAGTACCCAAGAGTTTAATAAAACAGAAAATAAACACTTGGGTCAGACAGGGGTCTGGTGTGAGTAAACGGTTTAAAATTGGTTAACTTTAAAAAATCCTTTGGAAAGAAAAGGTATCACGTAAGACTTCCCACACATAAACATGGAAAAGTTTTTACCTTACGCTAACCAAAACATTTAAAAGGAAATCCAGTGATATTATAATAGTGTCTAGGGTTTCCAAATAAATAAGAAATAGCCGAAATTGTTACATGATTAAATTCCAACTGCTAGCCACAAAAGTGGGTAATACAAATCAAACTGTAGGTTCTCGTAGGAAGAATGGGTTTCCATCAATGGCAGGGCTACTGGGGTATCGCCCATCACAGTACGGGGCCTAGATCACCGTACCGAGGATTACTCCCTATCCCCTGCAACACAAAGCCGGAACCATCCCTTACTGGACAGTCCCGAACAAGACAACCCCGTAGGTGGCCGTCGCCAACTGCCCACACAGCCGAATAAAAAGGGACCTCTAGACGGGTAAATCTTGTCCTACTTGGGCATGACTCACTTAGCCTTGCTGCACCTCCCTTGTTTTAGCCATTCCCGGTTGATGAGGCTTGAGGCTACGATTACCTTTATAGAACACATCTATCTTAGAATGCTCATCGTCCACCTGATGATGTTCTGAAAGCATTCAATCCATACAAGTCTGTTCCGGGTTCGAACGAAACCGAAGGCACTATCTCGTTACACTCATTTTGGAATCACCCTCAGAGTTAACGACAATAGCCCTTGCACTCTGAATCTTCATCTCAAACCTGAAAGTACTACCCCCGTTAAACTCGTATTGGAATCACCCTCAGAGTATTAACAAAGAATAGTCCTTACACCTCGAGTCTTCACTCTTCACTTGAGATTCACGACCTAACGTTTAATTTGGATCGATATGGTTTTCGGAATTCCAAATTTGAAAACCCGATCCCGGTCTCATCGAAATCCAAACGTCATCTTAATGTCCAAATGATTTTAGTTTGAAAAATATATTTCAATTGAATTCACACAGCATCATTCACAAATAAATATCACACATTATCACAGCTATAATCAATACCATATCATAGCACATCACAGACTATTCAAACTATAAGCATCATCCAATTCAGCCATTCCACTCAATCAATCATTCACAAACAGGAATCATTAATCCATATTACAATTAATTAATCATCTTAAATCAAATTAATTACTTGAGAATTAATCATCTAATCCTGCTTAAACAGTCATTAATACTACCATTTAATTAATTAATTAACCTTTATTCTCTTTATAAACCAATTAATTAATCTTTAATTAGATTAATTATTCTTTAATTATCCTCTAAATTAATCACACTTGATTGATTATTACTTAATTACATTAAGTAATTAGTCTTTAAATTAATTACACAAATTAATTATGCTTTAATCATTTAGTAATTAACCTTAATTACTTCCATTAATTAATTAATTATAATTAATTACATTAATCCTTAATTAATTACATTAATTAATTATATCTTAATCATTTCCTTGATTAATTATCTCATAATTAATCACATTTAATAATCAATTAAACCTTTAATTATTATTATTAATTATATTAACTAATGATCTTCTAATTACTTTCCGTTAATTAATTATTCTTCTACTTACAATTAATAATTAATCTTTAACTCAACTATACTCATTAATCAACCCTTATTCATCACAAATAGTAATTAACTTCCCTTAATTACTTCTTCAATTAAACCAACTCCATTGATTAATTACATTAATTAATCCTTTAGTTACACTGAGTAATCATCAGTTAATTACTTCCTCTAAGTAATTGCTCCTTAATTACTTTCCATCAAGTAATTTCGTTTAATTAATTACATCCAATAATTATCCATTAATTTCTTCATTAAGTAATTACATCTCATTAATTACATTAAGTAATAATATTTATGTCCATCATTAAGTAATCCTCTTTAGTTAATTAAACTTAATTAACTAATTAAAATTAATCACAGTAACCTAATTAATTACACCATGTAATTAATTACTTTAATTACTTTATTAAGTAATTACCTTAATAATCTTCTTTACATTAAGTAATTAACCTTCTAATTGCTTTTTACTTAATTATTTCTTAATTAATTAACCTTGATTAATCTAATATTAATTAAGCAATTTATTATACTTAATTAATTTCACAAATTAATTTGTCTTAATTCAACTACTCAAATTTCTTATCTCGGTTAATTAAGTAATTTTACTTTAATTACTTTTGTAAATAAAACTTAATTTAAATTAAGATAAAACATTTATTACATCAAACTTTTGATTTCCATTTAAAATAAATAAATTTAGAACTTGAATATGATTTATTAAAATCATTATTCCTTGATTCAAGTTAAATACTTTTTTTTTACTTAAATCATAATTACATTTAAAAGCTTGTATTTGATTTATTTAAAATCATCATTCTTTGATTTTTAAAGTTAAAACTTACTTTAATTCATATTTAAATTTCGACAAATTACCTTTTTAATTTGAAAACATTTAAGGACAAATTCACCAAATTATTCTAATTTAATATTTATATAAACCAAAATTATTTTTAAACCAAATTAAAAATCCATACTTTAAAAACTTAAATTTGTTAAACATTATTTTCTAACACAAACATTTTTATATGTTTAAAAATTGGTTAAAAACCTTGATTAAAATTTAGCTTTTCCTTGAAATTTTGAAACCTGTTAAATTACTTTACTTAAAACCAGACACTGACCAAAACAACTGAGCAACACTAGCGTTCTCAACCCCTTCGAGTCGTACACGATTCAACATCGAACCACACCCTGGCCATGCATCGATTTCCCCGAGCCTATCTCAACTCTTTCCCAAGACACTCGCATAATCCTTCCCAAGCGACAATACGAACCACGCTTCGAGACAAACCTGCATCAACACGAAGACACACCTGAGCACACCCCTTCTTCCCCAACCTTCGGCTTCATCAGATATCAGATGTGCATGGTGTACATGTACGGCCAATCTGATCACCGATGGTCATCACCATGACCATCGCCAACCCACCCTCGACCTTGTCGACAACCACGATGAAGCAGCACAACGCAAATCGAAGACAAACTCCAAATCAATATCACGATAGAAACTGGAAAAGGCCACGATCGGAAAACCAATGGCCGACGTCGAACGCCTCCATCTGAAACCAAACGACTATGACCACGGACGCCTCTCGAACCACCGAAGCCATTCCTCCCTACGGGATCAAACCTGGTGCACCACCGATGCCGTACGAACCCCCAAAACATCATCGACACCAAAATAGTGCAAAACCCTACCTCGTCCAATACCGATCATCACAACCCAAAGAAAAATCAATCAATATTTTTCCAGTGATCCTTGCTTCTCCGGCCACCCTCAAGTCAAAGCTAAAGCTTTCAGTCGCCACCGATCATCGACAAATGGCCAAAACCCAAAAATCAAACAACATTTAATATCTCGTTGAAGCCTAAATGAAAAATTCCAATTCTTACTCCTAAATTCATGGTTTGTTAAGATGAATCAGACTATATAATCAGATTTTTAAATTATCCTATCTGATTTTTAACAAAATCTTAATTTTACTGCAATCTAAATATTTTTACAGAATATTTACCAATATAATCACTTAAAGTTATTTTTACCAACAAGAACACAATGCTTTTAACGGTTTCTTTTCAGTAATCAAAGTTAAATTTTGATTATACAGTGAGATATGAATTATCTTGTGATGAAGATGGGTCTGTTATCAACAACAGAGCACAAAAATACAATATCCAGAAACAAATATGCAGGCAATATTATACTCATATACACACATTTATATTCAAACTCAAGCAAACTTGCATGCAACAGATTTCATCATAGATCCATAAACTGTTTTTAAATATAAAGGTTTACTCACCAATTATTGAAGCAGAAGGCATCGTTTCCTGTAACAGCTAAATTTGAACTTCCTATTTGAATTGAATTTGCTGTTGAATTTACTGTTGTTGAATTTACTTGCATTTGAGAAGATCACTTTGATTATAGGTTGTCTTTGAAGTTGAAACTTGAAAAATGACTGCAGATTTGCTATAGTTGATTTACAGTTGCAATAGAATTTGTTGTTTGCAGATTTTTGAACTTGAGTTGTATTTGGTTTTAAACTTTTCTTTAAATCTGATTTTCAGTTTCTTGAGAAAGGAAAATGTTGTTTGAACTAAAAATGATTTTGCTAAGTTTTCTCTTAATATATTTTTAATAAATGTTTTCAAAAATTAACAAGACAATGCCACTTGTTATCTAAAGTTATTAAAATGACACCAAGTGTATTTGCATGTGCGAATTATCTTACACATGTTTCACTTCATTTTTTTTAAAATGATCACTTAATTTTATAAATGCTTAAAATTCTTTTAAATCAATTTCTTATTTATCTTAACATGTTTTTATGTTTATTTTTCAATTAGTCTTACATGTTTACATATGAATTACCTTTATACAATTACATATTTTAATGTTTATTTATATCTTTTTAAAGTAATATTTTCAAAGCTAAATTTTGAGGAAAGAAAATTTTAAAAAGAAAAGAATATTAAATTAAACCTTATTTTAAAGTTTCAAACTAAAATATTGTTCTTTAATATATATGAATTAAATTTCAAAAAAACAATTTTGTAAAGAAAACAAAATAAACTTTTATTATAATATACAATTTAAACTATTATACAACGAAACAAAATAAATATTTACTCTAATTTCTTTCGAAAATATAAGATAGATTTTTAAATTAAGCTTTTGAAAAGTTTCTATATTAAATTCAATCAAATTTTCCAATTCACAATATATACATATATATAAATATTATAAATTAGAAAACAAATTTATATTAAACTTAAATTGAAAACAAACTTCCTTTTCACAATGTATAACACACATCTACATTATAAAAACAATGTATTTTAATTAGCTTAGAAAGATAAATTTTATCATTTAAATATTTTTAACTTTGAAAAGAATAAGATTCCCAAATTAAATTATCATTATCATTATTATAAATTTTGAAAAGATAACATTTGTCAAATTAAATAATTATTAGTTTTCAAAAGATAATTTCTGTTTGAATTAGATTATTAAATCAATATTTCACATTTTAAAATAATTATTAATGGAAATTATTAAATAAATATTGTTCAAATTTCCGGGACATCACACTTCCAATCCAACTACATTCTCATCTCGCAACCATCTCCATAGGTCGATCTGACTCCTTACTACATCAACCATCACCGTCTTTATCTCTTATAGTTCTTGCTTCGTACTCAAATTCAAACCGCCCCTGCTTTTCAATTTTTTAACATAGGTAGGTCGAACATCTTTTGCATGTGATAATTTAGTGATGAGATGATGGTTCTCGTTCTAGTTAGCATAATTAAAGTCAAGGCGATTCGATCGGTTGGAGTGGAGAGGGGAGATGGTGACGATCGGGTCGAGTCATTTATGTTGGCGTTGAGATTGGATGGAATTTGCTTGTTTGAGGTCGAAGTTAGGAAATCGTTTTCAACCGATCATTCTTGGAATTCTTGGCCGATCATTCTTTGGATCAACATTTTGCAGTCTAGAATTGAAGTGAAGTGTGGAACTGAATTTGAAGGTTGGATCGATCATAACCATTGGTTGGAGAATGATCAATTAAAGACAATCGGTTATGAAATGATCGTGTAGAAACGAACGGTCATGCGCATTGGGATCGATTGGTTATAACATTATTTTGGATCGTTCATTGGTTTAAATTGGATAAACATACTTAAAATCCCCAAATATTAGTTAGAACTTTGTGATGAGCTTTGGCTTTGAACACTTGAATGGTCATACATGGCTTGCATATGAAATGGACTGCATATTAGTCGTATATGACAATCGAACTATGGAATAAAATTGATTAATTTACTTCATATATATGTTTGTTATCGATGATTTGAACAAAATTTTTGAAACTCATCCACATTTAAACACACAATTCGAACTTCGACATACCAACAACTGATCCCAATGATTAAGAAGAACCATTTCCCATTAACGTACAGAATCGGTTGAGATGGTCAGTAATGACGGTTACTCCAATCGAACCCCCAAAGTCTCATCACAATCATAGACTTTAATTTTGAATTGTTTTTATTGCATTACACAATACTGCACCACTCTGCAATAGCACACACTTTGCATGGTGGGAAACAGGTTATTTTTTCTAATGATGATTATCTACTGAGTTTAGTAGTCATAGGTTCTAGACGCTCGGGGCGTTTAGCTGCCATGTCTTCTGAACAAATTTTACAGCATAACTGTATGAGTAATGAATCGAGCTTTGCAACCACTTCCAATGAATTCTCCTCCAGACATCAAGCTGAAAAACTAGAAAGTTCCTGTTTGAAGACAATCTTTTCTCTATCATTCCTGTTCTTCCAGCAGAAGTGATAGACCTTGCTCCCGACATACTATAAGATGCTATATTTTTTGAAAGATCTTGAGAACTCCATGGCTTCAAAAATTAATGAAGCCTCTCTTCATAGAATTTATGCCAAATTCAGGATTCCATTTGATAACATGTGAGTTCCAACTCGGGATGATACAGCGCATATGCCCCCTGAAGGGTCCACTTCATGCAATAAGTTCATGTGTTGGGCAGGATGCATTCAATCCTTCAATTCATTTACCCGAGTGATGCTACATTATATAAGGTTAGCATCGGCACAACCATATCCAAACAGCTATGCCTTGCTTAACTGTACCTACATGGCATTCATGGAGTTTTTGTTTTGTCCTTCAACTCCTAAAGACATTCAATTTCTTTTCAACTTTAAGTGACGAAAGGGAAGCCTTTAGTTCACATTTCTCGAATCAGCCAAAAAGTGCCAGATCTTGATTGGTACTTAGAACAAGTTGAGCTTTTTCAAAAGCGAGTAGTTCTATATCCATTGCCCTCCTGGCTTTGCCTGACAACGTTTAGAAGGACGCAAGTATTACTCCTTGCCTAATTTCTTGAGTGCTTGTATCCAGGTCGTATAATTAAGCAATCTTTTTGGTTTGTGCGGACTCTTACCCATGGCCTAATGGAAAGCAATATACAAACGCGATCTTGGCACTAAAAAGGGTTCCATCAAAAGGATAGAGACATCGAGAATCTCCTTACAGATGAACGTCTCATTACTTACTGTCTGATGGAAGAGGGTCATAGCACAAAGCTGCTGGCTACTGCTTGAGTTATAGTGGCTAAGCAGTTGGATGCAGATGATGATAAAGGCCATCAAGCTAATCCTATCATGCCCCAAGTTTAGGGGGCTCAAGAAGCTACCATTAAAGACATAGCAGTAGATAAGGGTGATGACCTCGATGGCGATGATGGGGGTTCTAGCTTTTAGGTTGGGGCCAGATCTTCGCAAACCTCACAAGCTGCCGCTCTCGAAAAAAGGAAAAGGATGAAGCCTGTTTGTAGGTTCCCTAAGAATTTTCTCTTGAAATAGCCCAAGCTTTCCATCAACCCTTATGTTATTCCGGACTAGTCTGCTTCTCATGCTTCATAACACATGGACGAAATATTTGAGGCATTATCTGATATTTCGATACTAGATGACATTGATGCCTTTCATTTTACTGACATGAGCGTCGGTGGGTTAGAATCTCCTTCTAGAGCTAGGGTCAGAATCCCTCCTACCACTAATGGAGAGGTTACTCCTACCAGTAAAGCTTCAATAACTGGTCCGTTAAGGGACACACATGTTCACACGCACTCGACAATATTGAATTGCACTTATTTCGAGTCCTTCAATACTTGAAGCTGATCCATTCTTTATCTTTCTTTGCAGAAACAATTATGAGGAAGAAACACATGTTTCGGTCTCCACAAGAAATATCATGAAAGAATCATGGTTCTCGTTCGAGCTCGTATCGCTAAGGTAGTGGTCATGAATAAGACCCTTGCTATCACTCCAACCGAGATCAGGGTTACCTGAATAGATGCAATAGAGATAGGTATTCCCATGATAAATATCGGTCCAAATCTAGATCTCCTACCTTAAAAGATTCTAAAAGGAAACAAGATTGCCGTGACGACGTTCCTCCTACCTACACCTCTCATGGTCTCCCTTCCACTTCAGTTTCTTCATAGTCCGTTTTGCCATCTCATCCTTAGCGATCCAATGATTGTCGCGTCATGATGCTCACCAGCGAAGGTCGGGCAAAGAAAGCGTTGACACCCAAGTCATCACTGAAGCTCAACAAGCTGATGCCGCTACTCGCATGGCCCAACTTAAGTCAGATTTTCCAAACGTATGTCTTGATGGAATTTTCTTTGTACCTTATCTTAAGAAGGTTCCCATAAAGGTCCAATAAATGACTATAGATTGTGTGAATGATATCCACAAGGCAGCATAATGTGTGGATGAGAGCGGGGGAGAGGACTTATAAGGTATCTTGGGAGAGAGCGGTAGAGATTGAGAAGTTGAAATGCCAATATGCCTTAGACAAGAGGATCATCGAAACTCTAACCGATGAGCAGGAATCTTTAAGAAGCCCATAGGAAGAAGCCGAAAAAATAGAAACGGTCATCAAGGCACTGGAAGATGAGAAGGCTTGGTACTTGGCCTAGGTTGAATCGCTTTATCATCAAAATCATAAATTGATGCTAGATAGGGATGTGGCCAAAAGAAGTGCAGCTAAGTACAAAACTGAGTTTGAGCATGAATCCAAAGATAAAGAGGATGTGTAAAAAATAGGTCAGGATGCCTATGAGGAATTGGTTACCGTCAGGCTCGAAAGAGATGTGGCTGTCAAAAATGCAAAATACATTGATTTCCTCGTTAAATGTGAAGTGGAGGCCGCGAAAGAAAAGGTCGGGGAGGAGGTTATGGAGGAATTAGATCCACTGTCCATTCTTTATAATGCTAACATATTAAAGTATAGAAACTTGGAGTGGCTCTAGGGTGACTACCCTTATTATCTTGTACGTGCATTGGAGCATCTTGTTTAGGAGGAGAAGGATGCTCTTGGCACTGAAAAAATCGATTTGATGAGGCTGGAAGGTGAAATTCTATTGGGTGATCAACCCAAAGTTCTACATGAAACCAAGATATACTTCAAAAAGAGCACCCACAACCTTTCAGCATGAAGCTAGTGAAGGTTCTGGATCAATGTCACACAATGTCACAGATGACTAGAATCCGGTCACCCAAGCTATACCCAGCACCATTGCGGATTCTTTTATCGAGCCCGGTTACAATTCGAAAAGGCCGCATATTGCTATAGCTAGTGGGCTCTCATCGATTATGAAATGAGGTTTTGGTGGCACTCCGTCTCACATGGGGAATCAATCTGGAAAAGATAATTCATTAAACTCACCCGTCCTTCAGAAAGATGGAGTGTCCTTGGTCGATATATCTAATCGTTTTAGTTATGTTTCCTCAGCTTTAGATCCGCTGGATGCAATTCCACCTCTTCCTCAACAATCTCAATTAGACCTCAGGTACCAATGACAGAGTCCGTTACTGTCATGGATTTGGCCACAACCCAAGATGTCTAGAAAGATGAAGGTTTTATGATCAACGAGCATTTAGCAGACGGTTTGTGGAGGGAGGAATGCGATTTTCTTCTATGTTGATGATGACGACGTTGTGGATATTCGAGTTTCCCAATCCTTATTAGGCCCTTCTTTGCAAGAAACGACATAGAAACTTGATGTGGACATTGCCCTTGAGGCGAAAGTCAAGCAGGAAAAAATGGAGATCGTTCCCCCTCCCATCTCCATTATTTTACCTTGAGAAATCGAGGATGCCTTCGCTCCTAAGCCATTACCTAATCAAGATGCACCTAAATGGTTAAACCAATCTACTCCGGTTAAAGGCTAAGGAAGCGAGAAGAGAGGGGAGAAGAGTAGTCGAGAAAGTTCGAGTGAAATCTATCCTGATTCTAAGAAGGAAGAAAAGGAAGCCAAGGAGGAAATGATTCATTGCGTGCACTCATGCTCCCAAGTTATTTGGGTTTGTTAGTCGAACTTATACGGGATTGGCCCTCGGTTTTTGATTCTTTTGTCGTGAATACTTGTACTTGACTTTCCAAGTTTATATAAATAAAGTTCTTTTACTTTTGTTGAACTCTTATGTGAATTTACTTAGGCAGTTAAGCTGTTACATTTTCCGTTCAATGTACTTGTAATTCGTCGCTCATTGATTAGATGGTAATCTGTTAATTTTATCTCAAGGCCTTCATATGGTCGTAGCCTCAAGTCTTACGAGACACTGGGCTCAATCCCTAGTGTTACGTTGTTGTATTCAGCAATTTAAGTGATTATAACCCAGCCCTTAGTTCTTAGGATATCGAAGTTAGATAGTGGATAGTCGAATTCCATCTTTAACGAATTTATACTCTTCCTGTCGGTTTTAGGTCGGAGTTCATGGAATAGTGAGTGGTCGAACCGCACTCAACTATTTGTTTATACTCATATCCGCACTTTGGGATAAGAGTTAGTCGGTGGGTGATCGAATCGCTCCCAGTTTGTATTTATACTCCAGTCACTTTTGGGGACTTAGAGTTATTTTAGAAAATAGTCGACCATACTTTCCTTAATTGATTGATTCATCCCCAAGTCCGAACTTTACTTAGCATGTGCAATAGGTCATATCATAATCGCTTTTGATTCATGTTTGTCCCATCGCTTAATGGGATTAATTTGGTTATCCGATGGTCAAGTTGCATCCATTTCTTGTTAGGTACTCCGTCCATTGGGTTGTCAGCGAGAATTGTCAAATGAATGGTTGAACTACATTCATTTTGTTTAGTTTAATTGTGAACTTTTGAAATCGACTAGCTCCAAACTCTAGAACCTGCTCAGACATGTCAATATTAGTTAGTCGGGTATCCTAACTAATATGCAATGCTATAGCAATCAAAAATATAAAGGAGATTTCAAACTCTATTTGCCAACTGGAAAGAAATGACATAATTTGTCTTATTACATACCTAGAAATTCAAATGCCAAAGAAAATTCAGAAATTAATAAAATTGAATGACAAAGAATAACTAAGTGAAATAGTATCGTAAATGCTCGTTATTCCAAGCCCTTGGGAGTGTAACACCATTAATAGTCGCTAGCTTGAGAGTTCCTTCCCCAAGCCTTTGTTCAATGACATATGTTCCTTACCAAGTAGAATTCCAGTGTGACAAGATAGGAAAAACCCATTTCAAGATGAGGTCATCGATTTCAAAGGTTCTAGGTCAGAGTTAAGTGTTGTAGTATCGGGCGACTAGGTGTCCATGTATAGCTACCCTCAAATCAATTTCTTCGCACTTCTCATCTACAAAATCTACAGATTCTAGGAGGAGATCTCTATTCGTTCTAGGATCGTAGTAGGTCACCCAATGAGAAGGGATTTCGAGTTCGATAGGAATGATGCCTTCAGAGCCGTAAGCAAGTATGAAAGGAGTATGGCCAGTCGTGGACTTGTGTGTGGTTATGTAAGCACATAATGATGTTGGAAGATCATCCACCCACTTGTCTCTAGCATTTCCAAACGTTTCTTCAAAATGGACTTTATGATTTTGTTCACAGCTTCAACTTGTCAATTTTCTTGAGGGTGAGCAATGGCCACAAATCTCTTTTCAATATGATGTCGCTGGCAGAAGTCTTTGAATTCAGTGCTATCGAATTGAGTTCCATTATCAGTCAATATTCCATGGAAGGCCAAAATGACAGATGATGTCTTGAATTATGAAGTTGTTTACGTTCTTTGTTGTGAACGTGGCTAAAGGTTCCACTATGGCCCATTTAGTGAAGTAATCAACTACTATGATGGTTTACTATGCACCACCTTTAGAGATCGGTAAAGAACCAACAATATCTATCCCTCACGTGGCAAAAGGTCATGGACTGACCATTTGCGTAATTTCCGTCAGTGGAGCTCTCAGAACCTTTGCGTACATCTAGCACTTATCACATTATTTAGCGTATCCAGCAGGCATCTCGTCGATGGTTGGCCAGCAATACCCATAATGAACTATTTTCTTTACTAAGGTTCACACCCAGTTAGATTGCTACATTTCCCTTCATAAAATTCCTTTAGGACTCATTTTATTTCATCATGAGCGATACATGGAGCAGGGGAATGGAGAAAACCTTTCTATACATGACTCCTTCCTGAATGATATCTCGTGAAGCTTTGGGGAGGATTTTTCGTTCCTCCATTCGGGAAGGATTTCCTATAGCAAATAATCTTTAATCGGAGTCATCCATGACTTCTTCTCAGGCTCTATCTCTAGTACCCAATCGATTTCGATCGGGTTTATGCTCAGAGTGTCTAGTACTTTGACTGGAACCAAGCCCATTTGTTGTGCATCCCTAGTGCTAGCAAACTTCGTCAATGAGTCGACCTCTTTGTTTTGATCCTAGGGAATATGCATGATGTCATAAAACTCAAAGTCAGTCAATAGCTCTTGAACTCAGACAAGGAGCGGAGAGAGTTATGGTCCTTTAGCCTAGTATCTCCCCTTACTTGGTATACCACCAATTGGGGATCGAAAAAGATTTCAAGATATTTTATTCCCAGTTCTCAAGCAAGTTTGAGTCTAGCAATAGAATCTTCATAATCAGCTTTGTTGTTCATTGCAGGGAAGTCAAGCTTCAAAGCATAGAAAATTGATCGATCCTCTGGAGTTACTATCACGATTCTGGCTCTAGAATAACGATCATTGGATGCTCCATCCGTATACATTTTCCAGCGAATGGTATGGGCTCTATCGCTCTCTAGGAGATAATCCTATGCAATGAATTCTACTATAAAGTTCGCTAGTGCATGTCCCTAGATGGTTCTCCAAGGGTGATAAGTGTTGTGGAATTGGCTCAATTCGATGTTCCACTTCAATAACCTTCCAAATGTCTCAAGTCACAGTACGATCTATCGTAGCAGCTGATCAGTGTAAACATTGATGGAATGAGCCTGAAAATAGTGGTAGAGCTTTCATTTAGCAATCCATAAGCATTATGCCAAATTTTCTATCTTCGGATAGTTCCTTTCGGCTCCTGTTAATGGCTTGCTAACGTAATAGACCGATCTCTAGATATTTTTTCTCTTCACAAAGCAGTGCGGCACTTTAGCATGTGCTAACATGGCCAAGTAGATATACAAGTCTTTATTGTCCACCGGCTTTGATAAGATGGGAGGCTTCTCTAAGTGGTTAACCAAAACTTGGAATGCGTCTTTATAATCTAGTTTTCATTCAAAGTTCATTTTCCCTCTTCTGATCAAAGTAAAGAAAGGAATGCATTTATCGATGACTCTACAAATAAATCGACTTAGGGTGGCAATTTTTCATTTGGGCTCTGTACTTGTTTGATGGACTTTGGTACTTGGATGTAGCGAATAGCTTGAAGCTTCTTGGGATTAGCTTCGATTCTAGGAGCATTGATGATGAAACCTAAATTTTTTCCTGATGCAGCGCCAAAAGAATATTTCAGGGGATTGGTCTTCAATTTGTAATATCGAAGGATATCAAACATCTCTGCTAAGTCTCTAATGTTGTCGCTTTATCATTGTGACTTCACGAGTATGTCATTCACTTATAATTCTATTGTTTTTCCAATATGATCTTTAAACATTTAGTTGACTAGGTGCTGATAAGTTGATCTAGCATTCTTCAATCCAAATGGCATTACCACATAGCAGTAGAATCAGACATCGGTAATGAATCTGGTGTTCTTCTGGTTGGGGATGTGCATCAGGATTTGATTATATCTAGAGTAGCATCCATGAAAGATATCAACTCGTGTCCTGCAGTTGAGTCCACCAACCGGTCGATCCTTGGAAGGGAAAAACTATCTTTTGGACACGCTTTGTTTAAGTCCAAATAGTCAACGCACATTCTCCACTTTCTATTCACCTTTCTCACAAGTACAGGATTAGATACTCATTTAGGGTAGAGGGTGTCGCGAATAAACCCATTGCTCTTCAGCCTAACCATCTGCTCTTTAAGGGTGGAAAATCACTTTAGGTCCATAACATGCCTTTTCTTTTTCACCGAGACGTACCTCCGGTCGATATTTAATGCATGGCTTGCAATGGCAGGCGAGATCCCACACATATCAAATGAGTCCAAGCAAACACATCAAGGTTCACTTGGAGAAAACTAGCAGGTTCTTTCATCATCGAGGGACAGAGTTGTGATCCGAGCTTTAGGACCCGTGATGGGTCATCATGGCTTACCATGATGTCGAATGTCAGCTCAACTGGTGCAGCCTTAGTCTCTTTGGGCTCCTCCTCGTCATCCTTTGGATCTATGTCTTTATAGAATAAATTATGGCACCCGAGCCACGACCCATGCACTGGTTGTCAGTCTTCGGTGGCGTGGATGCGGAAAGACTTGTCCACACTCTTACCTTTCTCCTACCTCTGAGTGTTCCTCAACACAGCCACATAGTAGGCACGTCCAATCGCCTGATCACCATGCACAACTCCAACACCATTATTAGTTGGGAACTTCAAAGTCAAACACCATCAGCAAGAGCTACTCGAAATTCAGCTAGGACTGGTCGGCCTAGAAAAGAATTATATGGAAAGTCTACATCTAAGACAACAAATGGCAACATCCGCACTCTCCTACGGTCTTTTTCCAACTCTATACGCAATTCGATATAACCAATAGCTTCGGCCATAGCACCGTTAAAGCCATGAATGCAGGCTTTAGACGGTTTTAAGTCCTTGGCTTCCATCCTCCTCTGATTTAATCCTTTTTAAAACATTATATTCATAGAATTACCACAGTCAACCAAGATTGTCTTTACTAAGGCGGCTCCAGTCATAGCCGAAATGACCATTAGGTTGATCATTGGTGCCTCCACCATATCTGCATCTCTATTTTTTAGCACAATGTTGTCCGCCATTATGTGCTACTGTTTAGCCAGAGCCCCATCTTCTGTATTTGAACAACACTCAAAATTCATATGCATGATTGTGTTAGCACAATATTCCTTCTCGTGCCATCTTTTATCAGCTGGATGTTGTCCTTCGTCTATCGTATTGACCATTAATCTTCCACCAGTCCACGCGGGCTCCTCTGTCTTGTGCAGCGCTTATCCACGGTTGGGTCGGATGTCCCCTGCTTGCCATCCTACAGGGCTTTAAAAAATTGCCATAACTTTCATCCCAAATTAATTTCATGATAACATCCTGAAGATGCCTACACTCATTTGTGTTGTGACCATAACATTCATGGAGCGAACATTATTTTCCAGTCTACTTTTGCTTCTCCATCGATTCCTTTGGAGGTGGCTTTCTATATTGCATGGTATTGCACGTAGACAAGTAGACGTTTTCTAAAGACATATTCAGTGGTGTGTATGGCTCATTCATTGGAGGCCTTGGTTTTCCTCTTCCAGAATCCCTCTTTCATTCATGATTTGTATCATCGCATTTCTTTTGCCGATTTGATTTATTCTGGACATTTACTTGAACTTTTCTATAACTCTCCCCAGGTTGTTTCACCGTAATGTTATTCTACACTCCTTCTGCACTTGATCTCACAACATTGTCCTTCCTAGAACATCTAGCTTCCACTTTCCTCAAATACCGAGCTGCATTTATATGGAAACGCTCCAACGTCGCGGGTAATTTGTCAGCTAACCAATCGCCAATAAGATTTTGGATCAGTACCTCTTGTTACCGCCATCAATATTGAATCGTTATTCAGATTGCTGACTTCTGTGATGGCTGTATGATATCTCTCCACATAATCTTTCAGTGATTCTTCTGGAGCTTGGATCACGCTTGATAAGGACATTGCATCTTTGGAGCGAATTGCGTGCATATAGAACCTCTCCATAAATTTCGTTGCAAAATCATCAAATCTAGAGATTGACCGTAGGGGTAACCCGTAAATCACATCATTGTTATGCTAGAGAGAGCAATAGGAAAACATTTGCATTTTGTGGCATCATCCGCTTGTGTGAAATCCATATGTCATTTATATCTCATGACATGCTACTTAGCATCGCTTTTTGCCTCATAGGCAGGCGTCAATGACATGTTGAATCTCCTTGAATACCCACGGGTAGGATATTGTCGATGAACGGGGTATGGCTTCTCGAGATCTCACAATCGTCATTGGTCAATCCTTGGCTCTCCCTTACTAGCTGCCTAACCATAGCTGACAAGTCCAACGTTTGGATAGTTGGAGCCATGCGATAGTCCTGCTCCACTCACGTGAATGGTCTTGTCGATGTCTACACGTAGTTCCACACCTTCATGGCTTAACATCCTCTTGATATTGGTCGCATGCATTCACATTGTCATCACTCCGAAGGGTTAACTGATCTGCATTAACTTGAACTCCAGCATCCAGATTAACCGTGGTGTCACCAGTGTGCTTTCTTCCCATCATCTGCTGTAATCCATCTCCAAAATTTAGATCGACACTAATCATTCCATATGGATCGGTAACGATCATTATCAGTCTGTCTGGACAGCATCGGATGATGGAGTGCCGATGTTTCAGCGTGGTATATGTCGGTTATGTTATTTCTACATCTATAATAGTCATCTGATGAAGTTGAGCTCTCTGATGTAGAATAGGGAATTGGTTCCCTTCTAGTTTTCCCATGTTGTTGATCCCTATGTTGATTCATTAGATTGAAATTGGCTTGAATATGTTGGTTTAACCATCGATGGCTATCTACGAGCTCTCTTATCAGATTTTGAAAATCGGCTCTTGTGATGGAATCCGTTGGATTTTGTACGTCAACTGGATTGGTAGCATTAATATCTATTGGTAGGTTGCTTTGGCCTCTTTGCTGGATGTTGGCATTCTCGTTTCCCTCTGCATTTTGAGAGGTAGATTTGGTGTTCCTAACCATTGTTGATAGTTTTCCTTAGACTTTTGTAGATCTGAATAAAATATATAAACTACTTAAAGATAATCCAGATCTCTTCCTGGGATTTATATAATCTAGTAGCAGCAAAGGGAGTTGAGAAGCACCCCTTCTTAGTGAAATGAACCAAAATGTTTGCATCTAAAATTGGCGCAAACACCCAATAAAGATTTTGTAAAGAAATAAATGAAGAATAATTAATTAAAATAGAGGAAACAAAAAATTTAAATAGCAGAAAATTAACAATAACAAGAAGACAACGATCTATAGCGGTTTGACGTTGAAAGCATTCGTCCACTTTGAAGAAATAACATTATTTAACACTTGAATTGCTGAGTATAGAATAATGGATTGGAGTAAAACCCTTAGTTACAAAAAAGTGCAAAGTAACAAGCAGCGGAAAGATCCTAAAAATGAACATTAGGGGAAGATGGTGAAGTATCTTCCTGAAATTTCGGCAATTGAGTCTCCCAGATCCAGAAGAAGTCATGGTATCAATCGCGGGTCCCACATTTTTCACAATAATGATTAATACCGATATTTCTATCGCCTCGTTTTGGCATGCGATCGATATAGTGGGCTCCACTCTTTAATATATTTATGTTCCCAATGTTTTATATGTATTTGACTAGTAGATTTTGAGATATCGATCGTTTTTCATTAAGTTGAACTGTAATACGGTACAATCCATAATTGGTGAGCATGGATCATACCCGATCCATTTTCAGCAAATGGTATATTTTCATACTTATATTGTTCTATCGAGTCCGTCTTCTGCTTTCACTTTGCCACTATTTCATATTATCATCTTTTCCTGATCTCTAGGCTTTATGATTATTAATCTGACTTGTTGACCCTAATAAAAGTTGAGTCTAACTTATCTAACCAGTTCGAATATAGCCGGACCAAAAGGTTGGATAACACTTGTTGAATTAAGAATTTGCCTAGTGTGTTTTCGTATGTCCGTATATGTATACACGTATATATTGTAGAGTTTCGAAAAATATTATAAAAAACAACAAATACGTACTCTTTCATTTCCTGTCCTCAGTGATTAGGTAACCTAAGCCTTAATACCAAATGTAACAACCCTCTCCAAAGTGGGCCTAATTTTTGTCCCAATAATATCCCATCGAACCGTCGGTCCATTTTGAGGATGGCTATCAGTTAGTGTAATTGATTTAACAAAACAATACACAAAGCTATCGATCTACGCTTTTAGAGTCCCATAACATAAGGAATAAAAAAAATTACCCATCTCATAAAACCAAATCACAGGAGTAAAATGTCACGATAGCGCATAAAGTATGTCTAGTACATAGTCTAAGTACATCATAACAACATAAATAGGTAACAATAATAGATAACTGCCCGCGAAGTCTCTACCATCTTCTCCACGCTCATCGTTGTACCAAACTCTAGGTTATAATAAGGAGCGAGTCAGAACAACATTGTCTGATAAATGAAAGCCTCAAGTTTTACAACAGTAGTGTATGGGCCATAAGCATTCAATAAGTATTGTCTTACGTGTAACATTCCTGAATTTTGAACAAGTTTAATTTGACAATTTATTTAATTTTGAAAAATATAATTGTGGATTTAATTATGAATTTATTAGAAAATTTCTATTTTTGAGTTATAAATAGATTTGAATTGGGAATTTAAGATTAAAAATATAAATTGTGATTTAATTTTCAAAATTAATAAAGAGGTATTTTTTTTTCATATAAATATATTTTAAGATAGAATATTCAAAATGAAATAAAATAACACCCTAAAATTTTCAATATAAATTTATAATATATTTTAAACTTGGAAATGCAATTTGAAAATAAATTGAAAGGTCTCAAACAAATAAAATCAGTGATAAACTATATATGGGAAAATTCCAATTTTATTACCTTTCTTATTAATAAATCACTTATTAATAAAATGAGTTTTTAAAAATCATTCCTTTCTTCAAATTGATGTAAGTTGAAAATAATAAACAAAATAGATATAAAAACAAGAACTAAAAGTTTAAAATGTAAATATACACAAGGAAGTAAAGAGAAATACATACACATGTGAGATGTAGTAGAGTAAGAAAATCAACAAAATCTAGAGCTTGAGATTGTTTTTAACAAGTGGCATCAAGTATATTTGATAAAATAAAATAATAGAATTAAAAAAAATTACAAGAACTCTTCATTTTCCCATGCTCAATCATATTAGATTTCAACCAAATCTGAAAACAAGTAACATCAAAGATTTAGTTTTTCAAAACTACAACACTCAACAGAAAAAAAATAAGGGCAAAGATCAGGAAAAAAAAAGAGAAAAGAGACATAGCAACCTGAAGCAACTAATTCAACTCAAAAACCAAGATCAAGCTTTCGACAAGATCAAATGCAGTTTCAGTTTTTTTTTCAAAATTAATCATCTCTCAGGTAAATTTTGAACTCATAGTTTGATAATTATGATCTTGAGATCAAGTTTTAAACAAATTCAACAATTTGCAGATTTACAAAATTACAGAACTGCAGTTTTGACAGTGAGCAAGGATCTCTGGAATGAATTAAGTTAAGTAAAATTCTTTTAAAAGTTTGAATTTAATGTTGATTGATTAATAACAAAGCAAGGATCTAAGTAATAGTATCAATCTAAGTTGCAGGAACAAGTCAAGTTCAAGGCAAAGGATTGATATCTGTTTTTAAATGCAGGAGAGCTTCCCTGTGTATAACAGAAAAGAGAAAAAAATCAGACAGTGAGTAAAAAATTTAAATTTTTGTGTTTGATGAATTAAATAAACAAATGCAAGAGTAAATAAGCAAAGATTCTTAATTTCAAATATACAGGCTCAAAAATTTACTCCCTGTTTCCTACTTCCTCTTTGTCTCTGCCTTCATTAACAGGTGAGCAAATCTCCTTCCTGAACTTGTTTATTTTTGTTTGTGAGTAACTTCTTTTCTTAAAATTAAAACTTAAGTATATCTGATGCTTGTTTTATGACTGAAATGTATGTGCTTGTGTTGTATACCTGATAGTATGTTGAATGGAGTGTTTATGAGTAACACTTTCTGGTTTAAAAACTTAAATATTAAATTTTAGCATGATTTATGACTTGTGTAGATCTGGTTGTATGTTGATTTGTATATTGAGGGTAACCTCATAAAATTTTAAAGTTTAAGAAATTATGAAGTGCATGCTTGTTCTAGTAATAAAAACTGTATTTAGTATAGTTTCTGTTTTGTGATATTTACAGTATTTTCTAAGTTCCAGGATCCAAGTTTTAAAAGAAACTTAAGTGATTTTAAAATTTATCTTTGATAATATAAGAGATTTGGTCAATGCATGTTTAATATATCATCAATGATAAACTTAAGATTTTGTTTAAGATGAAAAGAAGGAAAAAAAAAATATACCTGTAGTTACTGGAAATAAAGTTTTAACAAAGGAAGTTAAAACCTGTCAAAATCCAGTTGATTGATAATTTCAGGTGTTTGAATCAAAGTTAAAACTAAATTGTGATTATTTAAAATCAAATTGCAAATTTTAGTGATGAATTTTTGGTGCATTACTGTTTTATCTGGAAAAAGGGGAATGCTAAACCTAGTTTTATTTGGCACTGCTTTGATTGATCGGGAGGAAACCACAAGTGACCGAGTGTCTTGATTTTTGGGTCAATGGTAGTTGGAGCATTGGTGCAGGTGTGGTCGGAGTAGTTGTCGATAAGGTGGTCGGAGGAGGAGGAAATGAGGGTTTACAGGTTTGGGTGGAAGTGCGTGTTGCTGACAGATTTTGAATTGGGGAAACTCGAATCTGATTTCGAGTGTGTTGAGGGATTGTGATGATCGCGAGGTGATGTAAGGGAGGTCGGCGACTTGTTCATGGCCTGGGCGGTGGCCGGAGGTGGCTACAGTCATCGTGCATATGCACGGGGAAGAAGGAGTATCAGGGAGGAATTGGGTTTTGCAGTAGTTTTGTACTCGAGATTATACTCGAGTGAAATCAAATTTTGCTCGAAGTAGCCGTTGGTTTTACCCGAAGCAAAAACATGATGTCTCGGGTCAACCTGTAGAATTACAGGGTACACAGTAGAACTGTGTATGTTTTAAAAATTTGGATTTTAAACCTTTAAATTCTGGGTATAAATTTTAAAATCTGTAGATTTAGGTTTTAAATAGGGTTTAGGTTTAAGAAATAAAATTCAAGTTGTATTTTTGATTTGAATTCAAATTTGTATTTTGATTTGAATTCAAATGCCAGGTTTGGAAACCCTGTTTTCTGTTTTAAAAAAATCTGGGTTTAAAAACTTTTAAAACCTACAGTTTTGGTTAAAGTAAGGATTAAGCATAAATTCAAATGCAAGATTGAATTTCAGATTCAAATTTAAAATCCCAGTATTGAAAATAAAAATCAAAGTTTCAAATTTTATCTTAATTTACTATTTCATTTGGTAAATAAGTTTAAAAACTTAAATATTAAATTTTTAAATGTGAGTAGTATTTACAGATTAATTTTTAAATCTGGAATTCAAAGTTTAAGAATGAGCTTCAGTTCAAAATTTAAAAAGAAGATTTGAATTTGAAGTTGAAACTAAGAATGGATTGAATTTCCAAAATCTTTGAAATGAATTTAACTTCAAAATTTTTATGATTTCATTTTGAAGTCAAACCTTTGTTTTGACTTGTAAATTTAAATAAGTTTTAAATTTATTTAAAAACTTTGATAAGTTTAAAAATTATTTTATTTTAAAACTTGAATTTAAATTGAAATTTAAGGATAAGTTCAAAAGTACCTTGTTTTGAATAATGTTGTTTTAAACATAACTAAGTTATGTTTTATTTTGAAATTTAAATTTAGATTTATGTTTTAGAATTAATTAACATGGTAATTAAGATTTGTTAATTAATTTAATTAATTAATTGAATTTGGAATTAATAATTGATTAATGATTAATCATTTTGGAATTAAGATCATTAATTAAATTTTAATTAATGATAAATGAATATTAATTATGTAATTAAGTTTTAAATTAAGGTTAATTAACTTTATAATTAACTTTAATAAATAAATGATTAAAGATAATTTAATTGGTAATTAATTTAAGTTAATTACCTTATAAAATAATTAAAGAATGGTTAATGAAGGTCATTAACCAGGATTATTTAACAATTAATTAATTTGGTTAATTTTATTTATTAATTAGATTAATTAATTTAATAATAATCAATTACAAGTGGATTGAGTGATTACTTGATAAAGTAATTAAGAAATTAATTACTTAATGTAATTAATTTAATTGAATGAGATTGTTTAATAAAGTTTAATTAATTTTAAACATTTGGGTTTTATAAATAACTACTTTATGTAATTAATGATTTGGAAATTACATAGTTAAGTAATTGTTTAATATTTACAGATTGTAATTAAGTGGAGATGTTTAAGTGGGAGGTAATTTGGATTAATTATTTAGTAATTAATCAAATAATTAATTTAAGAAATTAAATTAAGGATAATTAATTTGGGTCAATATAGTAATTAAGTTGTTAATTACTTTGAATAATTAATCTAAGAAATAATTTAGATCATTTATTATTTAATTAGTGATGTAATTAAGGATGATTAATTAGGATTAATTAATCAATAATAGGTAATAAATTAAATGTAATTAATTTAGAAGTAATTAAAGAAGCAATTAAGGGAAGTTAATTACTAATGAAAGTGATTATGTGAGGAATAGATTTAAAACCACATAGATTTATTCATCTTAATTGTAGATGTTTGATTGCCAATGCTTCATGATGGATTGATATGTTTTGTGATGCTATGTAATGCTTTGTGCTGGGCTATTTTATTCGTGACGTATATATTGTTATATGTATATGCAACCCCTTGACCCGTAGAACGACATTTAAATTTCGATGCGACAGGGAGTCGGATTCCAGTTGGTTATCCGAATCCCACATCGAATTGTAATGATTGAATCTGTGCTGATTGATGATGTGACACGCTTATTGGGTAAAACCCCTGGACCACACTTATACACACACAAATATGGATTGCACGTGGAAATGAATTAAGTCACGGATTTTGAAATTGTTTTAAAATTGAATTTTTAAATCCAAAATAGTTTTTGTTTAAACTAGAATTGAAGCTTTTGAAAATGGTTATTTTTAAATAACTTGATTGAGTTTTGAAATTTAAATAATTGGATTTAAATTTGAATTCAATAATTGAAATTGAATTCTATGACTCGGAAACTATTGTCTAAAAGGTTATTCAACTTACAAATGGGTTATATGGGTTTTAAACCATTTTTCAAGGTGATGTTTTGAAATTTAAATTCAACTCAAGATTTCAACTTGTATAAATTAGATTTGCTTTCTCATAAGAAATGGACTTTCAAGTTGTGTTAAAAGAATTTTCAAGTCTAAAAGGAAAATTGTTTTCCAAGTTTTAGATAAATCTTTGGAAATGTGTTTTGAAAGCTATAAATCTTTAATTTAAAGATTTATCGAGTTAATCCATTTGGAATGGAAGTTGTTTTGAATCTATGAATAGATCTTTGTGAAACTAGGTGAAACTTTGTGAAATAAATCTTTTTGTTTAAAGATTTAAAAATGGTAATTTGTTTAACCATTTGAAAGAAAAGTTTTGGATTTTTATAAGTTGTGACTTAGCTAAAATCCCATATCCATATGTTTTAAAATATGGCGCTCACTATTCGGTTTTGCCGGGAGAGGACCTTGTGTCATATAGCCCATTCCGAATAGTGATACGACGTTATGGATAGCATTTGAAGACCGGTGGTGAAGACCGGGTATTTGTGAGAACGATAGGATAACCTATCGATTGACTCTGCACTGAGTTGCTCCGGTATAGAGTTCTCCTTAGTGATGGGAAGTCCGATCGGGATTGTGGATACCCGGATTTGCAAGGGCTTCTTCGGAAGTGCCTTCGGTTCTGTTCGAACCCGGAACAGACTTGTATGGTTGTATGTCCGACATTACACTTTGAGATGTTATCTGATCTCTATCAAATACATTTCTTCTCGGTTACAAATAATCCAGGTGAGCAAGCTTGGCCTTAAATCTGTCATGCATGAGTGCCTGCATTTACCTTCCTCTCTGATATATATTATTCTGCTTGATATATGTGTGAAGTGGTTTGCATGCATTTTTTTTTTATCTGAATATATGTGTGGGAATGCTTGATGTATGTGTGAAAATTTGAATATGATGCATGTCTGTTTTTTTTATACAGAGTCTACTTTGTTATACTTCCCAGTTGTTGATCTGTTCAGATTCAAACCTCTTGATCTAATCACTGTTTAAACTTGAGTCTCAAATGAAACTTGTTAGTTTAACTATAAACTTTAGTTTAGAATTTTTCATAGGTTAAAATAACCCAGTATCATCTCTGGATTTTATAAACAGTTGATCAAACAATAAATTAGTGAAAATTCAAATACATTGATTCTGTGTTTCAGGGTTCTAATCTGAAACATCATACAAAATCATGAATTTTAAACCTAAAATTATAATTTATAGTGTTGAGAAACAAGTGAAGTAATGAATGCACTGTATTTTACATTTTGATTAAGTACAGTTTATACATGCAAATGGATTTGGTTCGAATTGTTTATGAAGATAGTGTATCTATCAGGGATTATAGGGAATTATAAAGTTTGGGTTACTTTCCATTATTTAGACTGTAATTTGGAATTTACAGAATGAACCCTAGTCTATTTGGGTCACTGATTTTGTTTGACTGTGGGTTCATAACTGGATCGAGCTCAATGATCTTTTGGGTGATGGTAGATGGTGGGTTGGCGAATTCATTGACGAGGTTTCAAAATTGTTAGTGGTCGGAGTTGGCAGAGCTCGCCGTTGACAGGTCGAGCATGAAAGGGGGGGTGCTGTTCCAGGTTTCTGTTATGAAACTTGAATTCAAATTCAAGTTGTATTATGGGATTTTGGAGTGTTGAAGTGTGATGTGGTGTTGGTGGTCGATGGGGAATGATAGTTGATAATGGCCGGAGATGGTCGGAGATGGGGAATGGATGCACAGTGAGGTGTGTGCATGGTTGTGATGTTGTGTTGCAGGATTTAGGGAAGCTCGTGACTGTCTCGGTGAATTTGGGAAGAAACTCGAAGCAGTAGCATATGAAACTCGGATAAAGGTCCCAAAGGACCGGGGGATGACATATTCGTGTAGTAGTTACCTAGTTACAGAGGTAACCCGGCCTTGTGTTGGCAGAGATCTAACCGTAACGTTAGTTCTCGGGACGTCCCACCAGAGGCGATCCCATAGACAGTAGGAAGTTCCTTAGCCTGACCATTTGTTGGAAATCCATTCATCCAATACGTGCCTTGTACGGTTTTAGTTGTATTACCTGCCATTCACTTATGGTGGTCACCACTGTTTGGATGGTAGCTATAGCAGGCATAGTTCGGAATGTCTATGCTCGCTAGGATTTATATTCTACTTTCGAAATTGTTTTCCACACTTTGCACTTATAGTAATAATATCAAAGAAAACTTTCTCGTATTAAGCATATTTGACTATCATAAGGAGAAATCTCCTCCAATTCTGCGTTTGCATTGTGTGTGTGGCGGGAGGCCTTATGGTAGTTTCATTTTCTAAAAAGCATTGCGGATTTCAAATTTAAATTATCTTGTTAGTTTTAAAGACCAAATGCTTTTGTTTGCTCATACCAGTCCCATGACTGACCTGGAGTTTATTGTTCCTTTCCTAAACTCTGGGTGCCCACTATTTTCCCACACGGGCAGTCTAGAGTTGGGGTTTTCAGATAATCAATAGTAGGTGTAGATTCGATAGCTTTCAGCTTTAGGATTTGGCAATCGCTTTTGGATCGAGTTGCTTCTCTTCATCTTGATTTGGGAGTTCGAGCCATTTCTGGATTAGTGCTTTGGAGATGGAGATTACTGATACTGGAGTTCTTTCTTGAAGACCATATTGGAGCTTTGTTCCGCTGCTAGTGTTATCTTTTCTTTCCGCTGCTATTATCTTGTATCATATCTCTGATGTATGTTGATATCTATTGTATCATTCTGTTGTATCAGATATTGTATCAAATGTTGTATATTGATATATGCTATTCTTTTTCTTCCGCTGTGTTGTACTTAATGTGTTATAAGCTCCAACGAACCAGGTTCGACGTTTGGATCTGCGGCATTTGAATACGAGTGTCGTATTCAGTGCCGATTTTCGAAGGTCGAGTCAGGATCGTTATAAGTGGTATCAGAGCTGAAGGTTGAAACTTTAGCTCAGGAGTATAACACATTAAGTAACTCATTAGAGATAGGGTGAAGTAAACCCTAGAATGAGTATATCCCTAAGATATCCGTCGAATGCCTCAGTAAATTCTCTTACTATCCACTGATAGTAAGTATGAGTGCGAGAAGTGAACGAGATAAGGGACAGGGAAATACCAGTACAAGAGGTCAATAACCTGCAATAGCGGAAAACAACTTTTCTCTATCAATCTCCTTTGATTCGATTTCGAATTCTTTTTGATTGCTTCGTAGCTGCTCCAGAAAGAAGTTTCGGTGTGATGGTGGCCTTACGAATCGTTGTAGGAAATCCTTAATTCGTATCTTCATCGATTTCTTATCAGCTTTTCGTTCTAAACTCTAATAAATTTGAAATTGAAATTGAAAATTTTAAATAAGTT
This sequence comes from Allium cepa, assembly GCA_030765085.1. Classification (NCBI taxonomy): domain Eukaryota; kingdom Viridiplantae; phylum Streptophyta; class Magnoliopsida; order Asparagales; family Amaryllidaceae; genus Allium; species Allium cepa. The sequence goes on along the minus strand of CM060937.1, from coordinate 354,182,882 downwards.
AGAGATTTTAAATTAAGTTAATTGGATAACTAATATGAAGCTAAATTTGAATTGTATTAATAAAACAATATCGGTTAAAAACCAAATTGAAATTCTATTGTAATTTCTTGTGTATATCAAAGCCCGAAGAGGAACAAATTGGTATATACTTTGGAGTATTCCGACCCGAATTTGGAATCCATATCCATTGTTTGAGAAATTGTAAAAGATTGAATCTATCTATCTATCTATTCTTTGGGATCCGATATATTCTACGAACGATTAGTTATCCCTTCGAACTAATCAATGCCCTCGTATATTCGTAGACCGATGGACCGAATATCTTGTGTAATAATTGTATGAGTTTATTCTCATATTGTTGATATTCTGATTTGGTAAACCGAATGCAGAATAAATATTTCGATATGAATTGATCAATTATTTCTTTATCTATCATCTTTTCTTCTTCGTCTCTCTTGCAAATTTCGAGGACGAAATTCTTTTAAGGGGGGAAATCTGTAACATTCCTGAATTTTGAACAAGTTTAATTTGACAATTTATTTAATTTTGAAAAATATAATTGTGGATTTAATTATGAATTTATTAGAAAATTTCTATTTTTGAGTTATAAATAGATTTGAATTGGGAATTTAAGATTAAAAATATAAATTGTGATTTAATTTTCAAAATTAATAAAGAGGTATTTTTTTTTCATATAAATATATTTTAAGATAGAATATTCAAAATGAAATAAAATAACACCCTAAAATTTTCAATATAAATTTATAATATATTTTAAACTTGGAAATGCAATTTGAAAATAAATTGAAAGGTCTCAAACAAATAAAATCAGTGATAAACTATATATGGGAAAATTCCAATTTTATTACCTTTCTTATTAATAAATCACTTATTAATAAAATGAGTTTTTAAAAATCATTCCTTTCTTCAAATTGATGTAAGTTGAAAATAATAAACAAAATAGATATAAAAACAAGAACTAAAAGTTTAAAATGTAAATATACACAAGGAAGTAAAGAGAAATACATACACATGTGAGATGTAGTAGAGTAAGAAAATCAACAAAATCTAGAGCTTGAGATTGTTTTTAACAAGTGGCATCAAGTATATTTGATAAAATAAAATAATAGAATTAAAAAAAATTACAAGAACTCTTCATTTTCCCATGCTCAATCATATTAGATTTCAACCAAATCTGAAAACAAGTAACATCAAAGATTTAGTTTTTCAAAACTACAACACTCAACAGAAAAAAAATAAGGGCAAAGATCAGGAAAAAAAAAGAGAAAAGAGACATAGCAACCTGAAGCAACTAATTCAACTCAAAAACCAAGATCAAGCTTTCGACAAGATCAAATGCAGTTTCAGTTTTTTTTTCAAAATTAATCATCTCTCAGGTAAATTTTGAACTCATAGTTTGATAATTATGATCTTGAGATCAAGTTTTAAACAAATTCAACAATTTGCAGATTTACAAAATTACAGAACTGCAGTTTTGACAGTGAGCAAGGATCTCTGGAATGAATTAAGTTAAGTAAAATTCTTTTAAAAGTTTGAATTTAATGTTGATTGATTAATAACAAAGCAAGGATCTAAGTAATAGTATCAATCTAAGTTGCAGGAACAAGTCAAGTTCAAGGCAAAGGATTGATATCTGTTTTTAAATGCAGGAGAGCTTCCCTGTGTATAACAGAAAAGAGAAAAAAATCAGACAGTGAGTAAAAAATTTAAATTTTTGTGTTTGATGAATTAAATAAACAAATGCAAGAGTAAATAAGCAAAGATTCTTAATTTCAAATATACAGGCTCAAAAATTTACTCCCTGTTTCCTACTTCCTCTTTGTCTCTGCCTTCATTAACAGGTGAGCAAATCTCCTTCCTGAACTTGTTTATTTTTGTTTGTGAGTAACTTCTTTTCTTAAAATTAAAACTTAAGTATATCTGATGCTTGTTTTATGACTGAAATGTATGTGCTTGTGTTGTATACCTGATAGTATGTTGAATGGAGTGTTTATGAGTAACACTTTCTGGTTTAAAAACTTAAATATTAAATTTTAGCATGATTTATGACTTGTGTAGATCTGGTTGTATGTTGATTTGTATATTGAGGGTAACCTCATAAAATTTTAAAGTTTAAGAAATTATGAAGTGCATGCTTGTTCTAGTAATAAAAACTGTATTTAGTATAGTTTCTGTTTTGTGATATTTACAGTATTTTCTAAGTTCCAGGATCCAAGTTTTAAAAGAAACTTAAGTGATTTTAAAATTTATCTTTGATAATATAAGAGATTTGGTCAATGCATGTTTAATATATCATCAATGATAAACTTAAGATTTTGTTTAAGATGAAAAGAAGGAAAAAAAAAAATATACCTGTAGTTACTGGAAATAAAGTTTTAACAAAGGAAGTTAAAACCTGTCAAAATCCAGTTGATTGATAATTTCAGGTGTTTGAATCAAAGTTAAAACTAAATTGTGATTATTTAAAATCAAATTGCAAATTTTAGTGATGAATTTTTGGTGCATTACTGTTTTATCTGGAAAAAGGGGAATGCTAAACCTAGTTTTATTTGGCACTGCTTTGATTGATCGGGAGGAAACCACAAGTGACCGAGTGTCTTGATTTTTGGGTCAATGGTAGTTGGAGCATTGGTGCAGGTGTGGTCGGAGTAGTTGTCGATAAGGTGGTCGGAGGAGGAGGAAATGAGGGTTTACAGGTTTGGGTGGAAGTGCCTGTTGCTGACAGATTTTGAATTGGGGAAACTCGAATCTGATTTCGAGTGTGTTGAGGGATTGTGATGATCGCGAGGTGATGTAAGGGAGGTCGGCGACTTGTTCATGGCCTGGGCGGTGGCCGGAGGTGGCTACAGTCATCGTGCATATGCACGGGGAAGAAGGAGTATCAGGGAGGAATTGGGTTTTGCAGTAGTTTTGTACTCGAGATTATACTCGAGTGAAATCAAATTTTGCTCGAAGTAGCCGTTGGTTTTACCCGAAGCAAAAACATGATGTCTCGGGTCAACCTGTAGAATTACAGGGTACACAGTAGAACTGTGTATGTTTTAAAAATTTGGATTTTAAACCTTTAAATTCTGGGTATAAATTTTAAAATCTGTAGATTTAGGTTTTAAATAGGGTTTAGGTTTAAGAAATAAAATTCAAGTTGTATTTTTGATTTGAATTCAAATTTGTATTTTGATTTGAATTCAAATGCCAGGTTTGGAAACCCTGTTTTCTGTTTTAAAAAAATCTGGGTTTAAAAACTTTTAAAACCTACAGTTTTGGTTAAAGTAAGGATTAAGCATAAATTCAAATGCAAGATTGAATTTCAGATTCAAATTTAAAATCCCAGTATTGAAAATAAAAATCAAAGTTTCAAATTTTATCTTAATTTACTATTTCATTTGGTAAATAAGTTTAAAAACTTAAATATTAAATTTTTAAATGTGAGTAGTATTTACAGATTAATTTTTAAATCTGGAATTCAAAGTTTAAGAATGAGCTTCAGTTCAAAATTTAAAAAGAAGATTTGAATTTGAAGTTGAAACTAAGAATGGATTGAATTTCCAAAATCTTTGAAATGAATTTAACTTCAAAATTTTTATGATTTCATTTTGAAGTCAAACCTTTGTTTTGACTTGTAAATTTAAATAAGTTTTAAATTTATTTAAAAACTTTGATAAGTTTAAAAATTATTTTATTTTAAAACTTGAATTTAAATTGAAATTTAAGGATAAGTTCAAAAGTACCTTGTTTTGAATAATGTTGTTTTAAACATAACTAAGTTATGTTTTATTTTGAAATTTAAATTTAGATTTATGTTTTAGAATTAATTAACATGGTAATTAAGATTTGTTAATTAATTTAATTAATTAATTGAATTTGGAATTAATAATTGATTAATGATTAATCATTTTGGAATTAAGATCATTAATTAAATTTTAATTAATGATAAATGAATATTAATTATGTAATTAAGTTTTAAATTAAGGTTAATTAACTTTATAATTAACTTTAATAAATAAATGATTAAAGATAATTTAATTGGTAATTAATTTAAGTTAATTACCTTATAAAATAATTAAAGAATGGTTAATGAAGGTCATTAACCAGGATTATTTAACAATTAATTAATTTGGTTAATTTTATTTATTAATTAGATTAATTAATTTAATAATAATCAATTACAAGTGGATTGAGTGATTACTTGATAAAGTAATTAAGAAATTAATTACTTAATGTAATTAATTTAATTGAATGAGATTGTTTAATAAAGTTTAATTAATTTTAAACATTTGGGTTTTATAAATAACTACTTTATGTAATTAATGATTTGGAAATTACATAGTTAAGTAATTGTTTAATATTTACAGATTGTAATTAAGTGGAGATGTTTAAGTGGGAGGTAATTTGGATTAATTATTTAGTAATTAATCAAATAATTAATTTAAGAAATTAAATTAAGGATAATTAATTTGGGTCAATATAGTAATTAAGTTGTTAATTACTTTGAATAATTAATCTAAGAAATAATTTAGATCATTTATTATTTAATTAGTGATGTAATTAAGGATGATTAATTAGGATTAATTAATCAATAATAGGTAATAAATTAAATGTAATTAATTTAGAAGTAATTAAAGAAGCAATTAAGGGAAGTTAATTACTAATGAAAGTGATTATGTGAGGAATAGATTTAAAACCACATAGATTTATTCATCTTAATTGTAGATGTTTGATTGCCAATGCTTCATGATGGATTGATATGTTTTGTGATGCTATGTAATGCTTTGTGCTGGGCTATTTTATTCGTGACGTATATATTGTTATATGTATATGCAACCCCTTGACCCGTAGAACGACATTTAAATTTCGATGCGACAGGGAGTCGGATTCCAGTTGGTTATCCGAATCCCACATCGAATTGTAATGATTGAATCTGTGCTGATTGATGATGTGACACGCTTATTGGGTAAAACCCCTGGACCACACTTATACACACACAAATATGGATTGCACGTGGAAATGAATTAAGTCACGGATTTTGAAATTGTTTTAAAATTGAATTTTTAAATCCAAAATAGTTTTTGTTTAAACTAGAATTGAAGCTTTTGAAAATGGTTATTTTTAAATAACTTGATTGAGTTTTGAAATTTAAATAATTGGATTTAAATTTGAATTCAATAATTGAAATTGAATTCTATGACTCGGAAACTATTGTCTAAAAGGTTATTCAACTTACAAATGGGTTATATGGGTTTTAAACCATTTTTCAAGGTGATGTTTTGAAATTTAAATTCAACTCAAGATTTCAACTTGTATAAATTAGATTTGCTTTCTCATAAGAAATGGACTTTCAAGTTGTGTTAAAAGAATTTTCAAGTCTAAAAGGAAAATTGTTTTCCAAGTTTTAGATAAATCTTTGGAAATGTGTTTTGAAAGCTATAAATCTTTAATTTAAAGATTTATCGAGTTAATCCATTTGGAATGGAAGTTGTTTTGAATCTATGAATAGATCTTTGTGAAACTAGGTGAAACTTTGTGAAATAAATCTTTTTGTTTAAAGATTTAAAAATGGTAATTTGTTTAACCATTTGAAAGAAAAGTTTTGGATTTTTATAAGTTGTGACTTAGCTAAAATCCCATATCCATATGTTTTAAAATATGGCGCTCACTATTCGGTTTTGCCGGGAGAGGACCTTGTGTCATATAGCCCATTCCGAATAGTGATACGACGTTATGGATAGCATTTGAAGACCGGTGGTGAAGACCGGGTATTTGTGAGAACGATAGGATAACCTATCGATTGACTCTGCACTGAGTTGCTCCGGTATAGAGTTCTCCTTAGTGATGGGAAGTCCGATCGGGATTGTGGATACCCGGATTTGCAAGGGCTTCTTCGGAAGTGCCTTCGGTTCTGTTCGAACCCGGAACAGACTTGTATGGTTGTATGTCCGACATTACACTTTGAGATGTTATCTGATCTCTATCAAATACATTTCTGCTTGGTGGCGGAGAATTTATTCTCTTAGCTTAACACCCTTCTCTGAGACGTACGAGCTCAGAGGTTATGTAGTTGATATTTATCAGTGATATTCCCAATTTGGTAATGTGGCGTGCTGAGTGCTGCTGTGTGATGATCATTGGTTGATCATTTGTGATATGATCATTCGTTTGATCATTTATCTTTGTGATCATTGCTTTGGTCATCTGTTGACCCAAAGCATGGCTTTGTTGCACAAAGCGTAGCTTTGTGGACGAGACTGCATCAGGACCTCACACCCCGGAAATGGTCGAAACAGGAAGATGCGGCAAGGTTATGAGGGTCGCGCCCTTTAGGGTGTGTCATTCCCTTCTGGTAAAGGGTGGTATCATGGTATGGAGCCCAGATACTTACTCATGTGGATACTGCAGATCTATTACTTTGTGATTGCTTTGTGGTTGTTGGATTAGAGGTACCTCGGATAAAGGTCCCAAAGGACCGGGGGATGACATATTCGTGTAGTAGTTACCTAGTTACAGAGGTAACCCGGCCTTGTGTTGGCAGAGATCTAACCGTAACGTTAGTTCTCGGGACGTCCCACCAGAGGCGATCCCATAGACAGTAGGAAGTTCCTTAGCCTGACCATTTGTTGGAAATCCATTCATCCAATACGTGCCTTGTACGGTTTTAGTTGTATTACCTGCCATTCACTTATGGTGGTCACCACTGTTTGGATGGTAGCTATAGCAGGCATAGTTCGGAATGTCTATGCTCGCTAGGATTTATATTCTACTTTCGAAATTGTTTTCCACACTTTGCACTTATAGTAATAATATCAAAGAAAACTTTCTCGTATTAAGCATATTTGACTATCATAAGGAGAAATCTCCTCCAATTCTGCGTTTGCATTGTGTGTGTGGCGGGAGGCCTTATGGTAGTTTCATTTTCTAAAAAGCATTGCGGATTTCAAATTTAAATTATCTTGTTAGTTTTAAAGACCAAATGCTTTTGTTTGCTCATACCAGTCCCATGACTGACCTGGAGTTTATTGTTCCTTTCCTAAACTCTGGGTGCCCACTATTTTCCCACACGGGCAGTCTAGAGTTGGGGTTTTCAGATAATCAATAGTAGGTGTAGATTCGATAGCTTTCAGCTTTAGGATTTGGCAATCGCTTTTGGATCGAGTTGCTTCTCTTCATCTTGATTTGGGAGTTCGAGCCATTTCTGGATTAGTGCTTTGGAGATGGAGATTACTGATACTGGAGTTCTTTCTTGAAGACCATATTGGAGCTTTGTTCCGCTGCTAGTGTTATCTTTTCTTTCCGCTGCTATTATCTTGTATCATATCTCTGATGTATGTTGATATCTATTGTATCATTCTGTTGTATCAGATATTGTATCAAATGTTGTATATTGATATATGCTATTCTTTTTCTTCCGCTGTGTTGTACTTAATGTGTTATAAGCTCCAACGAACCAGGTTCGACGTTTGGATCTGCGGCATTTGAATACGAGTGTCGTATTCAGTGCCGATTTTCGAAGGTCGAGTCAGGATCGTTATATTACGTATTTATTACACTTTTATAAGCATATTTCTAACTTAGAATAATGGCCCTACAAGCCTAATCCTATGATCATTAATGCGGACGCATGGCAACTATGGAGTATATCGGGCTCAATAATCCATCCCCCAACCCCCATCCAATCATATGCTAATGATGTTAGAGAAAGTATTGGGCCACTCAAGGCCTTTAAATAGGGAATAGGCAGACTCTCCAACCATTCAATACCTACATCACAAGAGAACCCCTTTTGGTACTTCCAAGCCGACATCGTAGAAAATCTCTTTATGCAATTTAATACTTCTTAAATAAAGAAGAAGCTTACATTTCGGTCATTTTATAACTGGACGCCGAAGTGGACCCCAAAAAGAGTATTCCATCAACCCTCCTACTGCACCCAATATTCCAAGAATAGATTGATAAACAGAACAACCGTCATATGCAATTCAAAGACATCATATGTTGTTTGGATCCTCCATTTGTAGATGAGAGTCCTCGCATACAATTTGGGGTCATCAAGTGAAGAGTGAAGTAATCGTGTGTTATTAAGAGTCATCGTGGGGAGATTCATATCGCAAGTTAATGTAATAGGCTATCAAAACTTGAAGGTACAACCTTTCCTATATGACTCATTACAAGCTCTCGGGAAGTAAGATTCCATAGCTATCATGATTATTTCCTTATAAAAAGAGACATGCAACTTATCATAAAACAAGCCATCGTGAAGAATCTCACAAAGCCATCGTAAGAGGTTCCCCATGGCGAACATGATGAGTTCCTTAAAGCCTATATAAATTGTTCATGATAGCCACCAATGTTATCATAAGTAATCTATTCAAGCTATCAAATCATCATGAGTAACCATCAAGATATAATGAAGATGTAAGGGGGACATCATGGATGGAGTCATCATTAAAAGGAATATGTGGGTTATCATGCTTAATTAAATCCATCATGTATGATAGAAGTTATCGTGTATAAAATGAACCTACTAAATGTTGAAAAGGATATTGTGCTTTAAGTGAATGAGGCCATCGTGAGGAGTTATTGCATGCAAATGAATCAACTGAGTATAGTTTCGGTGAAACCATAAAAAAGAACCATCATTTGAGGGAAGGAGTCAGCGTGAACAATTTCGTAAATTCATCATAGGGTAATCTTTAGAGCTATTATGAAATAAATATAAAACCATCATGATCTGTCATTTGAAAACCAAAGAGGTCTTCGTGTAAAGAATACTATATTCATCTTGAAATGATTCTTATCCGTAAGATTGCGGAACATGGAATTTAAGGCTAACTAACGCTAGAGGGGGTGGATAGTGTTTTCTAATTTATATGAATCTTTTTGAAATCTTTTAAAATTATACTTAGAATAATGAGATTAATAATCACAGAAACAATTATAGAATCAAAATACAGATAAACAGTAAGTGTAGTAAGAGTAAAAGGAAAGAACACCCTAGGATTTTATACTGGTTCGGAGTTACCCTACATTCAGTTCCGCACAATTCCTTGTACGAATTTCTTTTCAACTAGTAAAAGAAAATACAATCTCGATTTCAAGGCTGGAAGACACACACTCCATAATCCTAGCCTTTGGGTAAGCCACTTGATTTCTAGGCTACAAGCAAACTCACTAGGTTTATGGGCTACTAAGCATACCCAGTTGATTTCACGGACTATAATCACACCCACAAAGATATGGGTTTGATTTTATAGAGATTTACAAACTCAAAAATACAATCTTGATTACAAATGATCCTATAATCCTTGAATAGCACTTAGACCTTGACTGAAGTGAGAGAGATGATAGAAATCAGAGAGCAAATGATAGAGAATCAAACTAATGGCAAGGGAATTTGATTCTGGTTGAAATTCGGTAGAGTATGGTTATAGATTGTTTTAGAAAATGAGAGATAAGAAGGAGGAGAGAAAAATAATAAAAAGTGATTGAAAAATTTGTAGGGGAGATAGGTATTAATAGAGGAATAACGGTCATGTCCATGCGTTAAGAGCTACGGTGAATATAAGCTTCTTTTGAAAGTAGATTTTTGAAATTCACTACTAGTATGTCCACATATAGGGTTAGATTATGTCAACATGCTCTTTGTAATTTTGAAAAAGATTTTAAAAATGTATTGCTTATGAAATATTTTTATACTTTGTAAATACTTTTAAATATAATATGTACACATTATTATTATAATCATAATAAAACTTAAGTAAAACTATATGATAAGAATTTTGCAAAATACACTAATATAAATCAAAATTTAATAAAAATAATAACTTAGTAAAATATTAAAAGATAAAATGATAAGTATAAGAAATTGAAAGTTATTTTGTAAAGAATATTTAAAAACTTATATAAAAATAGGGGGAGAGAGATCAAGTGCTCTCAGAATTCTAACCAATATTCTAGACTCTATAACTTATCTAGAATATATTGGAACCTTGAATTCTTGAATACTCATGAGTCTTAATTTTTGAGTCTCTATATTAACATCTTTAACTCTTCAATCTTTACTTGATACAATACAGTCTTTTTATATCAACACTTGTTTAATATCCCGCACTATATACTATATATATCTTGATTAAACATTAGTATTTATATTTAATATGATTTCTTAAGATTGTTGTCGTCAAAACCAAATCCTTAGGTACTAACAATCTCCCCCCTTTTCATGATGACAACTTCGTATATAAAATGTAATATATCTCCCTCTTAATCTATGCTTAATATACAAAACTCTCACTTAATCTATGCCTAGTATTTTATATATTTCTCCCCCTTTGTCATTAATCAGAAGTAACTAACTATAACTATAATTCTATATTTAATTCTAAATATTAATTTCGACTCCCCCATAAATAAAACATTATTTGATATAAACACATACAGAAGTAATAAGTAATATAATCATGAAATGCACAATAATGGAAAATGATATATAAGAAACATCATTCAATATTTTAATCAATTCAAGCATACGTAATCTCGCACATAAAGCAATATTTCAAATTCAACCAATTTCAAAACTAATTAAATCAAACCAAACAGAATTAGTTCAAGTATTATATATAACAAACCTATTTAAACCAGACATTTCTTGGGACTTCAACCCATCCATTAATGCCAAAGATTAAATCAGCTTTAATAGCCTCCTAACCTTCGTCATCGTTATTGATGGTGCATCTAGATTAGCAGTTGGTTTTTCTTTGTTCAAAGCTAAAATCATCCATCGAATTTCATCGAAATGCCTTTCTTGCTCCTTGATCATCTGCATTTGACTTAATTCTAAGTGTCCCTAGTTTTGTAGGATAAAAGTGAGAATGTTTTCGAAGGATTCAAGCGTTTGTTAGAGGTTTCATTTAATTTTCGAATAGGAGAAGCCATTATGTTTGATTTGGAGTTTAGGAAAGTAAAGGAAGTAGAAAGAGAATGAATAGCAATAATTTTCTGGTTTAAATGTGTATCTATAAGCATAGAAATTCATGGGAATTGAATGGGCATTTGTTGTCAATTCATTTTTCAAAATTAATTTTTTTTTTAAAATGGGCCATTGTATGTCGACATACATACTCATGCTATGTCGACATATATGCATAAAGTATGTATTAAAAAGTTTGATTTCTCCCTTCTTTGTACCTTGTTATGCTATTATAGTTTATATTTAATTATTACTTGCCTACATAACTATATATTGTGGCCAGTGGTCGATCTATGTGTAGTATAGGAAAAACTTTCATATTGGGCATATGTAAAAAGACAATGTGTACTAATGTATAATGTATATACCTTTAGTGTTTCTTGAGATAAGTTTTTTAAGCGAATAACAGTGAAGTGACCAAAAAGTAAAATAGTTGAACAATTTAAATTTTTATTTAGAATAAAGCAAATTACAATGATATGCACTATGCATATTGTTATAGAAAGAATTGAGATTTCAATTATGGTATAACTCTATAACATTTTTTATATGTTAATAAACTTATTTTTATGTTACTGAAACTTTAAGATACAATATAATGAAGTGATTATAAATGAAATATGAGTCCATATATATTTGTGTTATACAAACACATACATATAGACATATATACACATACAAACATATATATATGTGTGTGTGTGTGTCTATGTGTTCTTCTCAACACTGCTAAAACATCGTACATTGAGTTATGGGTTAAATGGGGGAATTATAATTACAGATATCATACATGTCATAGTAAATGGTATGCAAACGTGAGTGATGATCAAGTCGGGAGAGGTTCGCTACTATTATTTTGCATTTGTTATCGTTTTTATTTTGTTTTGGAATTAAATAAAACATTAACAAAAGTATAAAACAAACCTAAAATGGGTTAATAAATTGGCCATGAAGATACGGGTCAGCGGAAATAATTTATTAGCATCGAAGAATTTAGCAGCATTAAAGTTTGTAGAAGCATCCTGATTAAAAAGAAAAAGAGTGAATAACATTTCTAACCTGTTACTCAAAACAACGCCATCATACAAAATAATTTGGAAAATTTTCGTTACATATTGTTGAAAAATGACAAAAATTGATCGTATTTGACAACATATACAAAATAAGCCATGTAATAAAGAAATTGAAATGGAATCTATACTATACTACGATTAGTGAGTTTGGTTTCTAGAGCACAGAAGCCCCCTTGAATTTGGCCAAACGAAACGTCTCTAAATTTATGCATATTTTTATCCTTCCCCCTTTTCGTCTGCATGAACCTCTCGTTCTCTCCATCACTTATCTTCTTTTCCATGTTTCGTCCGCCTGAGATTGACCGATTGCCCTTCCCCTTATCCCCTCTTCCCTCTTTTCCTCAATTGGAAATCGATAGAATCCCTTCGATTTCTGCCATCGCCGTACCTTTACCATCGATGTCTGCCATGCATCGTCGATTTTTGTACAAACCCTAGCCCTACTACCCTAATCATTGACGCCCTCCATCGATGTCCTCTTTCGTCATTCCTTGCTCGCCCCTATTTTCCGCCTACTTCCACAATACGTTTGCTCGACCATGCTTGGTTCATTTGCAGTTAATGAGCACCGACTCATTTTATCATAATTTCGGGAAAAGGTAATCTAAAGCCTTTGAATCTGAAAGAATTTATATTTAGCAGCGCTCAAAGTCATAATTTTGCAAGTAGATTCGGACCATGCATGGGGCAAAAAATCCCGGTGTCATAGTAAACCTTGGCTCTACAGCAGGTCTTTATCCAATTGTTCCTGATTCAATATATTCAGCAAGAAAAGGTACTATTATTTGTTCATTTCATCCTCAGTCTTATGTGCTTTGTCCATATCAACATTTCTCCTTGCAGTTTCACCTATAACTTTTCCTTTAATTTGATGACTTTGGTTTATGGAATAGAATATTTTCACTTCTATGAATAATTGCAGGTCGTGTGGTTTTGTTTACAAGGTCGCTTGCTTCGTTTTCTCTTGAAGGAATCCGTGTTAATGTTCTTTATCCAAAGGCTCACGTATATATTTTTTCATTTTCTATTTTACTTAGTTGTCTAACTTTGTTTTTCTTTAATATCATTGTCTGAATCATTAGCCAGTAATGACAATTTTCCAAAAAAATAATGGTACTGCTTGTTCAGGGAAATATTTATAAATAAATAAGTTTTGAACATTAATTAATGGTACCGCTGAGATTCTATCTCAAATCTTCAAGACCAACAATCTAAAGCCGTACCATTACAACAGTGATTGTTTTGAGATTTACAATAATTGGTTTGAATAATTACAGGTGGCATGGTTTTGTTTACAAGGTCGCTTGCTCCGTTTTCTCTTGAAGGAATCTGTGTTAATGTTCTTTGTCCAGAGGTTAATATATATATTTTTTTTCTTTTTCTATTTTACTTAGTTGCCTCTTTTTTTTAATATCATTGACTGAATCATTAGCCATTAATGACAATGTTCCAAAAAAATAATGGCATTGTTTGTTTAGGGAAATATTTGTAAATAAATAAGTTTTGAACATCAATCAATGGTACCACTAATATTTTATCTCAAATCTTCAAGACCAACAATCTATAGCCATACCACTACAACACTGATTGTTTTGAGGTTTACAATAATTGGTGAAAAAGACAAAAAACATTATTATCTTGATAATGAACATAAAATGCAGTCAGTAATCTCTTGCAAAATCTGAAAGTCAGTAATCCAATATGTAAGATTTTCCTCTATAAGCGATTCTAAACGAGGTGTGTTTGATTTATCAATTTGCTCGAAAATTTGTATAAAAGTAACATCCCTTTTACCTTCTTGGTAGATAATGAACATAAAATATAGTCCAGCCCCAAAATGATATTGCATAGCTGGACCCTATGTTAAATGAATGACCATTTTGATAATACCAAATGATTTTATTTTTAACAGATTATGATAGATGCGATACTGTAGTTCCAAGAATCAAATTAGAGCTTCTGCATTTCTTTCTTCTTTTTTATTTCCTATCATTTGTCTTTCTTTTTCAAAAAGTTCTGCTTCATTTTCCTAATAATTACAATAAAAAGAATAGACTGAATCCTCCACATTAAAATGGATTTATATTTTACATTTGTTTCTTGGAATCACATTCCTGATTTTTTTTCCTTTTATTTTCATCTTATCTATTTATCCATTCAATTATTTTTTATTCATCCTCTTTGAAGTGGTTGAATTCTATTCTTTATATTTTTTTTATATACTGATTTTTGTACTTTTATTAATTCGTTTTGGTTAAACTTGGTTGGTGTTAATATTGATGTGTTTATTGTTGAATTGCGGGTAGTTCATGCTGTATTTTATTTATCTTTTGAATTATTGGATGTGGTTTGGTTATTATATTACTTTACATGTTACTTATAATTCTAAGCCATCAACTGTAATCTATACCATTGTTTATAACAATGATAGGATTTGCTAAATTTTGAGAATGTGGATTTATAAGTGATGCTTATTCATTTCCTATATATTTTCATTCTTCTAAAAAGATTGGACACAATAGGAGCCAATCGTTATGTAATTATGACTACATTGTTACAGGATAAAGAGAATGAAGGCCATTAGAGAGAGAACAATTTTATTGAATTGAGAGATAGATCTTACAATACAATCAAGCTCCATATTTATAGACTACTTATGCAGTGCAGATTACAATAATGCCCTTTCTTATTTAGCATAGTCATCCCTATTATTAATGTATATTACAACACTCCCCCTTGAATATGCGTATGTAAAGATGATAAGAGTAATTGCCTCATTAAAAACCTTGTTATGAAAAACCCAGTGGAAAAAAATCATAAACAAGGAAAAGAGTACAACATGATTTCGTCTTTAAGTAACATATATTTTATAATGTTACTACGAGGGTTGATTCTTCTGGATCAAGATAATGCCTCATTAAAACCTTACTAATAAAAACCCAGTGGGAAAATATATTAGTGAAGGAAAAAGAGTACATTATAGCGTATTTCATACGCTCCCCCTGGATTATAACACATTATTCAATTAGTTTGTTGATGCAGCCGACGCATACCAATTTTGTACACCATCTTCTGAAATGTTGATTTTGGAAGCGCCTTTGTGAATAAGTCCGCTGGATTTTTTGGGATCGGATTTGTTTCACTTCTATCTTATTATCTTTTTGTAGCTCATGTGTGAAGAAAAATTTAGGATAAATATGTTTCGTCCTAGCACCCTTAATGTAACCCTCTTGAAATTGAGCTACACAAGCTGCATTGTCTTCATAAATAATGGTTGACCTTTCCGTTACTGATGGAAGTTGGCAGCTTTTTCGAATATGCTCAATCAGTGATCTTAGCCAAATACATTCTTTACTTGCTCCATGTAGTGCTAGTATTTCAGAGTGATTGGATAATGTTGCTACCAATGTTTATTTTGTAGATCGCCATGAAATTGCTGCATTGCTGTTATTAAATATATATCCAGTTTGTGATCTTGCTTTATGTGGGTCAGAAAGATAACCTGCATCAGCATAGCCAACTAGATTTGGATTATTGCCTGTGTTAGAGTAAAATAAACCCAAGTTTGTCGTTCCACGAAGATATCTCATGATATGTTTTATACCATTCCAGTGTCTTTTTGTTGGTTCTGAACTGTATCTTGCTAGAAGATTTACTGAAAATGCAATATCTGGTCTTGTGCATTGGGCCAAATATAATAATGCACCAATGGCACTAAGATATGGCACTTCCGGGCCAAGAACATTCTCATCTTCTTCTTTTGGGCGGTAAGGGTCCTTTTTAATATCTAAAGATCTAACAACCATTGGCGTACTAAGTGGATATGCTTTATCCATTTGAAAACGCTTTAGAATTTTCTCAATGTAGTTTGATTGATGGATTAATATGCCATTAGTACTATGCTCAATCTGTAGACCGAGACAGTGCTTAGTTTTGCCAAGATCTTTGATTTCAAATTCCTTCTTTAAATAATTTATTGTTTCATCAATCTCTTCTGGAGTCCCAATCAAATTTATGTCATCAACATAAGCTGCTAAGATAGCAAATCCCTTTACCGACTTCTTTATAAAGACACATGGACAAATGAGATTGTTTTCATATCCTTCTTTTACCAAATATTTAGTAAGATGGTTATACCACATCCTTCCAGATTGTTTCAATCCATATAGTGATCGTCTTAGTCTTAATGAGTACATGGACTTTGATTTTGCTTCAGGCAATTTATATCCATCTGGAGTTTTCATGTAAATGTTGGTATCTAATTCACCGTAAAGATAAGCTGTCACAACATCCGTTAGTCTTATATCGAGTTTTTCAGAAACTACAAGGCTTATCAAATATCGGAATGTTATGACATCCATAACAGGGGAGTAAGTTTCCTTAAAGTCAAAACCTGGTCTCTGCAGGAAACCTTGTGCGACAAGTCGTGCCTTGTACCTCACGACTTCATTTTTATCATTTCGTTTTCTAACGAATACCCATTTATAACCTACTGGTTTAACATTTTCTGGTGTTTTCTCTATTGGTCCAAATACACCATGTTTTTGAAGTGAATCTTGTTCCACTTGGATAGCATCTTTCCATTTTGGCCAATCGTGCCTTTTTCGACATTCATTTATGCTATTTGGTTCATTATCATCATTCTCATTATTCTCGTTATGGTCATGACTTTCAATTATTTCAGTAGCTACTGTGAATGAGAATACATCATCAATTATTATTTTACTTCGATCCCATATTTCTCCGTAGTTCGTATAAAATATTGAGATCTCATTATTATTAGGTACCATTTTATCGTTGGAATCTTCTTTTATCTCTTCTGGGATAATATTTTCTTCCGCGCTTCTAGGAGAATTGGGATTTTCATTTGAGTGATCTTTTTTATCATTTATAACCTCTTCAGGAGGTTCCTTAATTGATGATTTTTCATTAGACTTTCTTTTTCTAGGCGCCAAGTCTTTTGAACCAATTGGCCTTCCACGTTTTTGTCTTGCTTTAGATTCATTTGCTGCTATATTTACTTTTTATCTTTCAGGGACATCAATTTTTGCTGGTGCATTTGCTGCTGGAATGTGAGATTTAGTTATTTTTGCAGTGCCACTAAATGCATCCGGCAGTTTATTTGCAATATTTTGAATATGCAAATTTCTTTGTACCTCATATTGGCATTGTTTAGTACGTGGATCCAAATAAGACATAGATGGATTATTCCATGATATTTCACGCCGTTCTACTGGAACGGTCTTTTCTCCCCCAAACGGCGGGAAGATTGTCTCATCAAATTTACAGTCTGAAAATCTTGCAGCGAAGACATCACCTGTAAGAGGTTCAAGGTAACGAATTATCGATGGGGAATCAAATCCCACATAAATTCCCAACCGTCGTTGAGGACCCATTTTAGTACGAAGTGGGGGATTAATAGGTATATGCACAACATAACCAAATTTTCGTAAATGTGAAATATTTGGTTGAAATCCAGTTAAGAGCTGTGATGGTGAAAGCTGATGATAAGCTGTTGGTCTAATTTTAACCAATTTCGATGCATGCAAAATTGCATGCCCCCAAGCTGAAACAGGTAGTTTTGATTGCATAAGCAATGGTCTTGCAATAAGTTGCAAGCGCTTAATTAATGATTCTGCTAGACCATTTTGAGTATGAATATGAGCTACTGGATGTTAAAGTTCAATCCCTAATGATAGACAATAATCATCAAATATTTGAGTAGTAAATTCTCCAGCATTATCTAGTCGAATCGATTTAACTTGACGATCAGGGAAGTGTGCTCTCAATTTTATTATTTAAGCAAGTAGCTTGGCCCCAAATTTCTTGTAGAAAGTAAACAGACATGTGGCCAACGAGTTGATGCATCAATCAAAACCACAAAATATTTGAATGGTCCACATTCAGGGAGGATTGGGCCACATATATCACCTTGAATTCTTTGTAAAAATGTTGGAGATTCAGAAGTGATTTTACTATATGAAGGTCGAGTGATTAATTTTCCTTGTGCACATGGGGAACATAAGTAATCACTTGGTAAATTCAATTGGTTTGATAAATCATGTCCGTTTGAGTTTTTGGTAATTTTACGCATCATAGTTGATCCAGGATGACCCAAGCGATCATGCCAAAGAATCAAAGTCTTTGTATTTATGAGCTTAGCTCATGTTTATAGAGTGAGATTCAACTATGCCAATTTTTGTAAAATATAAACCAGTTGAAATTGTACCAAATTTTTCTAGGATAAGCTTCTGGCTTTCAATTCTAGAAATAACACAAAGATATTCTTTGTTGTTTTCATTTATAGTTTCAATATGGTATCCATTCATTCTTATATCTTTGAAACTCAGAAAATTTCTTTTAGAGTTGCTTGAGTATAATGCATTCTGAATAAAGATATGCGTACCATTTGGTAATATTATATGGGCTCTTCCGGACCCGTCAATTATATTAGCAGATCCAGCTATAGTGGAGACTTTAGCTGAGAAATTTTCAGATAGTTTAGAGAAAAACTTCTGGTTTTTCAAAATTGTATGAGTAGTTGCACTATCTAGTAAGCATATATCATCACCCAAATGGCGTTCCATACCTTAAGAATTAAAGACAACGATTAGTCAATCATTAAAAATTTGTATGCATAAATAAATGTAATGTAAACAAACAAAGTAATGATTAAAATAGGCTATTGATTAAAAACAACATCCACATTACATTACTAGTACTACAAAGGGAAATGCAATTAAACGAACACAAACTTCAAACTGATTTATTGATGCAAGCTAATGAAATCAAACGAAAGTCACATAACAAACTTCAAGACATTTCTAATTGATCAACTCGGTCATATCATTGATCATTGCACTTAGATTTTCATCATTAATGAAATTTCCATTGTCATCTTCGAAGAAATCATCTAACTTCAGGTTAGTGTTTTCAGGTAACCTTTCGGCATTATTTGCCTCAATATTCTTTGAGCGATGATATTCTTCAACTGTTTTCTTTGATGATCTACATGTACGTGACCAGTGACCAGATCGTCCACATCTATAACATACTTGCTCATAATGCCTTTTATTTTCTGAAGCTGAATCATTGTTCTTTATAGGCTCAATTTTCTTTTGTTGCTTTTTAAAGTTGGTGGTTTTGTTACCTTTAAAACCACCATAACCGCCTCTGCTAGAGTTATATCCACGTCCACGACCATGTCCTCTACCTCGACCTCGACCCCTACCTCTTTCAGAGTGGGAAAAATTAACATTAACTTCAGGTAATGCAGTTGAACCAGTTGGTCTTGAGGAATGATTTTTTATAAGCAATTCATTATTTTTTTCAGTAATTAGTAAGCATTCTATGAGTTCAGAATATTTTGTAAAATGACGCTCTCGATATTGCTGCTGCAGGAGTATATTCGAGGCATGTAATGTTGAGAAAGTATTGTCAAACATTTGTGCGCCATCCACCTTTTCTCCACATAATTTCAGTTTAGAAGTGATTCTAAACATTGCAGAATTATATTCTCTTACGGACTTAAAGTACTGAAACCTCAGGTTCAACCACTCTTGCCTAGTGTTTGGAAGTATGACCATCTTATGGTGGTCATAACGCTCCTTCAGGGAGTTCCATAAGTGGAGAGGGTCTTTTTCAGTCAAATATTCTGTTTTAGGATCGTCATGGATATGACCATGACGTCTTAAAAATATTGGAGCCTTTGCCTTGTCCTGCTGGGACATAATATTGCCATTTTTAATGGCATTTTCTAAGCATTGAGATTGCAAATGAATCTCAGCATCCAGTATCCATGATAAGTAGTTTCTGCAGATATATCCAAAGCTTTAAATTCAAGCTTGGCGATGTTTGTCATTTTGTGAACTTTTTGGAGAGAGGAAAAGTAACGAGTTTATAAAGAAGTGCAAGAACAATTCCTTTACCTGCTGTTTTAAAGGAAATAAGAAATAGAATGTATGTTGATATATTCTAAAAGACTCGTCTGCACTAATATATATATATATATATAATAGGATTTTGAATATAAATAGCCTTAGAATTGGAATGGTCAGAAGAGAAACAGTCAGAGTAATTAATATTTAATTACTTGCTGAGAAGTTGGAAAGTTTGAAGGTGAACAGGTTGAGGTCAATAATTAATTCGCATTCCTTCGTGCTGATTACGTATTACAGAATAAAGAGAATAAAGGTCATTAGAGAGAGAACAATTTTATTGAATTGAGAGATAGATCTTACAATACAATCAAGCTCCGTATTTATAGACTACTTATGTAGTGCAGATTACAATAATGCCCTTTCTTATTTAGCGTATTCATACCTATTATTAATGTATATTTGAATCAAGTTCATTTTCCTGAGTACCCATTATGAGTGCAATCTAGCATTGTAACATCCCTTATGTTTATGAAGACCTTGCTATTGATTTATTAACCTTAAATAATGCAGACCTTTTCAAAATAGTAATTCTATAATCTGAGCTAAGTTGGGTGCTACATTGGTAAATTTTGACAAGTTGTGCATTTTTTAACCAAAATGTTGTTTTCTCAAAATTGTACACTAGGAAAATATGTACATAGGGAAAGAACATTACAAATCTCTTTCTATTTTTGCTCTTTATATACTTAGTTTAAAGATCAAACTACATTCTAGACTATGTTTTTAAAATATTTCAAATTGAATGGATATTCTTCATGTCCTAAATCCCATATGAAAATTTTATTTCTTCTACGCAACCTTTCAGGTATGTAAAACTGGAGTTTCGTAGGTCCTATGCATCGTAGCTATTTGAAATTTTGTCAAAGTAAACATGGCTATTACACTAAGTTGTAATCACACATAGTCTAATCATTTGTGGCACTTTGAAATATGCATGGACCATAATGCAACACGAAGCATTTGCTAAGAAATATTTACTGCTAAATTATACATTTCCAAATGCATTCTGAATCTATACACAAGTAACTATGAACCTATCAGGAGAAATTCACCCCTAACATTCATTATACGTTGCTTACTAAAACAAAACAAAGCTGTACATCATCCATTTAAGTTAAAACTCTAATTAATTCATTGTTTCGTTTAGGTGAGTTAAATTTAACACATTACACTTCTATGTAAACTTGTGTGGGAAAGCATTCAAATACAAGAAAAGCAAAAGGTCCATGTATTCAGTTGTGCACATCAGAAAAATCATTCTACAACACCAATCTTGATCTTTCATGACTCGAAAATATATAACATGTTCGTACTAGCAATATGAATCTTTCATTGAATAAACCTAATTTTACTTCTAAGTTCTCCTTCATCATGTTCAGTGATGTTTTGTTGATGTTCCACATCCATATGGATGATGGAATGCTTAAATTTTGGGTCCCTAATAACTCCGTTATACCTCATTATTATCGTTGAGCTCCTTCAAACATATTATTCAGGTCACATTTTATCCTTTTATTTTTTGCAATACCAATATTTTATGTCACTCTCGGGATGTAGTTGAAATTTATGTTTCAGAAGAAATGTTTGTACAAAATATTTTGTTGTCATCTTCTTTAATGAAACTGGGTCAACATGACCAACTATTTCTTTTATGATATATCAGTGATGAAATATATCAAATCCATAATTGAAATTAGGAATGAATGTTGCACATGATTATATTTTCCTTTATCAAGTATAATTTTTCATGTAAATCCCAATTAGAACTTCTATATCTGCACGGTTACTGAATATATTTTTAAATATATATATGGACTTAATTTTTACCACATACATATCATTTAAGCTTGATTGCATCAATGATTTCACTAAAGTTTCAAAGTTGGAGTTTCTTGTGTACTATAGTTTTTATTTGCACCAACTTGGAAAAAATATTCGATGAAAAAGGTATACTAAAAGAAGCAGCAGCTGCGTATTGAAAAACGCTCGACCTTGAACATATTCATGTCCCAAGCTTGACCTTTATAGCTAGTGTGCATAGACAAACCGAGTCCCACATGCTGAATAGTTTCCAACAACTGTGCTGATGGCAGTATGAATTCACTATATTGCATGGATCTTAGGATAATATTTGTTTTCAACCATTCTATTTTTCGTTTTTCCCTTGTGGTTGTATAATATATCTTGGTTGGTATTTGTAGATCAATCATTATAGTCAAATAGGTATGTATTTTTGAAACTGGGTACTTATATTTACAAAGTAGGCAGCACACAAGTCTGCAAGAATCATCATGGCGCACAGTTTAATATGCCAGAGGCAGGGATCGAACTGCCGACCTTGTCGTCAACAGCCTGGCGTTTTTTACCACTGCACCAAGGCCTCGGACAAATAGGTATGTATTTTATCCATTTCTTAACACGATGTCATGAAGAATAACATTCTACACCATATTACTTTCAATGCTATTTTTTCCTATGTGAGATTCAACATGAGAACTATATGTTAAAGACATCCATGGAAAGTAATAGTTTTATTATAGCCAAACCATGGTGTAGATGCAAACTAAGTTCACTTCGGCGACTCCTCATATGAGATCATTTCTACATTTGCAAACCTGTTTTACGATAGAGCATTTAAGTCATATGGATAATAATCCACAACTTTTTTAATAGAAAAATATTCTAGAATATTACATGAACTTATGATATACGAATCTTGTAGTTATTGTTAACTTTAAGATGTGGTTTAAGCATTAGCTATCATGTTGAGTCTCACCTCAAAAAAAGAAGCGTTGGAAGTGGTGTAGTGTAGGATGTTCATCTTTGTGACAGCGTGTTATATACGAAGGAATGAACAAAAAAAAATTGTTTGTCTAAAAATTATTCATTTTTGATGTATCATGTCTATAAAAAAATTTCCCTGACTTACATCTTGGCATCGTTCCAAAGA
The DNA here is from genome assembly GCA_030765085.1 of Allium cepa. Classification (NCBI taxonomy): domain Eukaryota; kingdom Viridiplantae; phylum Streptophyta; class Magnoliopsida; order Asparagales; family Amaryllidaceae; genus Allium; species Allium cepa. The sequence goes on along the minus strand of CM060937.1, from coordinate 354,159,938 downwards.
CAAAGTGTGATAATTTTGTGTGATTGCCGAAAGTATAAACCAAGGATCATTTTGTTGAATTTTGTGATAACACGATAAGGTTTGATTATTCTGAATGAAAATGGTATTTTCACATTTCTATTTTTCTCTGCGACATTTTTTTTGATATGTTATACTGTATTATCCACAGGTGTCCACAAAAAACCATGATTAAAAGAGCAGGAAATTTTCTACAAAAGATGACACGAATAACGGAATTTACGGGCGAACCCCTAATTGAATGTTATATAATCGAATTATTAATAGTGCTATACAGTCTTAAATTCCTATATGAACACATATACACTAAAATTCTATATATACAACGTACGCACGAACTTATGAATTTATAGTACTATTGACATTTTTTCACTGAAAATGAGTATATTGGATCAAGTGAGTATCTAAAATGTATTTATAGTACATAAGTAATTCATATCTTCAAAGTACATTTCATAATTGTGATTTGTGCCGATTGCAGGAGAAGAAAAGGTTCATAGATAGTGGCCCTATTTTTTTTTATTACATTGCTCTGTGAACAAAGATGTGTTCCAAACTTCATCTTTGTAGCTAATATGCTAAGAGAAACTAAGGCATACCTAAACGCGCTGTGAAGTTTTCTCATGCATCACCTACATAAACATGAAAAAAATATTCTTTTGCTATATATTTGATTTTCCAAATAACTTCGAAGGCAATTTCTTTTTTGCACTGCCATGTTCTAGAATATGCTACTTGAGTTTAATTATTGCTGGTTTGTTCATTTAAATTTGCTAGATTCTATTCACGTGTGGTTTTTAATCTTACAAATCTTAAACTTGCATGATTTAATGGATGTTTCCCTTTCACTTGAACCATATATACTAAAAGTTAATTACATTGATATATTATCTATTTGTGTACATTCTAATCCTGGATTTCTATTTAATGGCATAATACATGGTCAATTCCTTCCGAAAGGAAACTTAATGATAATATCGAGGTTTAAGCTGCTATTCGGATTTTCTTGATTGTTTGGCTTCTTTTTTTTACCAGTTTTGAGTTGATTTAGAATAGCTGCATGTATGTGAGATGGAGTGAAATGAGCCTGCTCAAGTCAGTATTATGTTTTGTACAATGTAGTATATCGTTATACTTAAGTTCATATAGATTTTCTTTCTATATCCATTTGGACCACAAGCACTTCTAATTTTTGCTCATACCTGTTTGCAACTAATTTTATTTTTGCACAAAATGGTATACACACACACTTAAATTTTGGGTGCAAAGAATTCATCAGTGCATGCTTGCAAATCAAATACAGTCATGCACAATCAAATTTACTCATATCAAGTTTATTTGCATTTAATGTATTTCATTATAGCATGGGATTGATATCTATGATTACATTAAAATAACTTCAACATGCAAAGGTGTAATAGATTTTCTTAATTTAAAATGGTGGAAATTATTGTTTTAGTGAATATTTCATAAGGTGGCAAATTTGGACGTTTGTATGATTGTAACATACAATTGTTTCTTTACTGCATTATGCGAAGCATGAATCGGCTATTTTTTTGGATGGAATAGAGTTGGTTTGAATTTTGAATGTCTCCAAGGTTGTAATTTTATAGCTTTAATTTTGAAATCGCTTAGTGCTTATTGCAGGTTGGATAGAATTACCAAAAGAGTTAAGTTTTGAAACTTTTTTTATAACAAACATTGGATTGAAGTTGTAAGCTTTTCCCAACTCTTGCTCATTTATTTTCATGTTCCATTTTCACAAAATTCTATATTTATAAGCTTTAAAAAATAGTCAACTAAATTAGATAGTTCACTATGGACTTCAACAAGTTGACATTGTGAAAATAAATAGTTGTATAGCTCATATTCATATAGATATAGATATAGTTTCTTTCATATTAATTTTAGATATGAATTATTCTCAATGCATAGCTGTATCCTTTTTGTATATTTATTTGTTGGTAAATTATTTATTAGGATTTTCATGAATTGTTATGTAAATCTGAAGCTTGCCTGCCTTTTGTATGAAGTATGTATATTTTTTATATAGGTTTCTACGTATGCCTAGGAGATTGAACCTAGGACCTTTAGGTACGACTCAAGCTAGATGTGTTACCATTAGGGATAAAAATCATTAGCTAATAAATAAATTCATAGATATATCTTTGAAAAATAAATTGAATCGAGATGCAAAAGTGCTCTAAGATGATAAAAAACGAAAATAATCATGGAGAATACGAGATATTATAATTTCTGCAGCATGAACTGTTTAGATTAGGATGTAAGCATTTTTTTTCAAATATTGAGGCTGTAGTTAGTTTGCCATTTTTAGTTTTGGGTTTTCATCCATATAAAAAATGCGTACGACGTTAATTGTGGAAAACGACTAATTTAGAATTTGATGTTAACATACAAAATATATAACAACTTTTTTCCGTGTTTTGAAAATAACAGAAGCACGAAAAACAGTCCATTCTTTCGTCGTTCCTCTAACCGCTTCATCATTCCCTCCATTTTCCTTCCATCCATTCCATCGTCCTTGCACTCTTATCATATTTTGTAATTAACATTGAAAACGCAAAACACAAAATTCAAAATCAAAACCAAAACCAAACGGGCCCTAAGTTTCTCCTGAATTGGAAGGAGTCAAAAAAATTTGCTGTCCCAATCCATCATCTGTACTTAGTTTGAATAAATTTGCTCATTGTATTTCTTATGATCACGTTGAATTAATGATGTCTAATACTGATAAAATGTGTAAATACATGTATCTATACATATAAATACAGATGCATGCACGTATGTGTATGTATGTAAGTTTCTGCACACACACATGTTTGTATGTATACATATGTACGTTGCTACACATTTTTGTAATTTACATGTCAATTCAAAGAAGTTATGTATGACATGTTTAACAAGTACATAATTCTATAGACCAAGTAGTTCATGCAATGCACATCACAGTACAGGTGATTCACAAATTCATAAATATTCATATTCAAGTTATGTCTATATTTTACAATAGGTGTGCACTTCTTTATTCACATGCTATTACAAATTCACACAAGTCAAGGCACGCGAATCATACTAACTTTAACACGAATTTTGATGCACGATGGACTTTGGAGTAAGCCACAAGAATCAGTGTACATCTAATAAGGACCATTAGTTATGTAATAACGCTTCTCTATTTTCTTCTACGACAAGTTTTAGGTTAATTGGAAATGCAATTGAGTCTTTTTTACACAGCACTTGACTCTCTTGGGGTTGAGTTGTACTATTTATACCTAATATTACTGTTGCTTCATTCATTTGAGTTGCTATGTTTTTATGGCTTTAGGACTCTTAATTTCCTGTTTGGTATGGAGTTACTGCATTATAAGGGGATCTACGAGGTGCTATTTTTTTGTCCAGCATTATAACCATCATCCACAGAGAGGGAGAGGGAGATTGACAAGCAGTGAAAGAACACATTTCATCTGAATTCTTTTTAGCATCGCATTCTTAACCAGAGAGCAAAAAATTGTATCGAAGAAATGGCTAATTTCACTTTGTGCAAAATATATGTGCATATTTAAATTTATATATTAAACATACAATAAACTCATATTCAACTTACATCACCTTCATTTGAAAAATAATAGGCATACTTAGTAATGCAACGTTTACCATGTTAGAAATAACTGGTAGACGAGGTTATTTTACCTTTGTACAAAGTCATTTTTCTTCAAAAATGTGAAGTTATACATTGTGCGCTTCGAGAGTACTAGAGCAGATTTACCAAAAAAAGTTTTTCAATAGTATGTTACCAATTTTTTTTACTATCCATGAACATACGTTCTCACATTGATATAATAAATAAAATAATAAGAATGCACTACTAGGTAAATTATATGATGAACTCCGTGTGCATAGCCTGAGTTTGCATTCAATAAATTACCTATACGATGAAATAAATATACTACACTTAAACGATGTCCGCGTGCGTAGCACGGGTTCGCACTATTTTTATCCTGGTTTAATGGCAACGGGACATTATTGACATATTTTCTTATGTTTGAAGGGTGACAATATTTATCTAATATATTTTAAAATGTAATTATAATTTTTGTCTTACATGCATAATAATTGTATTGGGTTAAAAATATTATATTTTATCGACATTTGATGTAAGAAACAAAAATATTACAAGCATTTATAATGACATTTTAATGGCTAGCATTGTTGATTATATTTTCTTATATCATTCAGACTTTATATTTATTTTCAATGCGATGTCATCTAAAGTATTTTATGCATGTCCACAAGTGTTTCTCATGAAGATAATTATTTTGCTTTAAATTATGCTAAATTTTATATTGTTTCGGGTATTTTAAGGTGCATGATTATTTGAAGTAAATGCTAGAATTATTCACCTATTCCAGATATAAGACTATAATGTCCTCGAGTGGTAGCTTATATGGTTATGACATTAGAGAAAGTAAAGTGGTGCAAAGATCGATTACCAATAACAAAATTAAATCGGTTTGTTATTACCTAAAGTGGAAGGACTTTTTGGTGCACCCACTCAGGAGTTTATAAACCTGTCCAGTTTACCTTGGTGCTCAAAAATAATATAGTACAGATTATTTATTAATTACTCATATTTCTTTCATTATAATACGCTATATCAATTAAAAATATAACCTTTGATGCTACTGATTATTTTCCTAATTTAATGAGCGTTAGTTTGTGACAATAATTATACTACTCGAAAGGTTAGAATATTGTTGATTGAATCGGTTTCAAAATGATATTTCACACTTAGCATGGTTTCTTTATTCCATATATGGAATACTATTATTATACCAAATGAGTGAAAAATTGAAATTATACTTTATATAAGATGAAACCATTTTGAACTTATGCATCACTTAAATTAATACGCATGCTCAATAATGTAATGTTACCAAGTAAGGAGTAGTTGACATATATGTTAATTTTTATTTACATATATCCATTACTCTTTAAAAAAAAGTTATTATTCCATGTGTGCTTCAAGATTACTTAAGCGGATTAATTGATAAACATTTTCCATTAGTGTTCAACAAATAAACTAATCAAAATAAATTCAATCTGCAAATATGCAGTTTTATCTTCATATGACTAAACAAAATTTCAGTGAAGCCCGTGTGCGTCGCATGGGTTCACACTAGTTATACACACACACACACGCACGCACACACATAGACATATGTGTGCATGCCTAGAAAGATATAGCACACATGAGCCAACTCAGTGTGCATTAATGTTATGGATAGCCTAACGCACATATATGAAAAAGTAAACTCATAAAATAAAAATAAAATTCAACTTCACCTGATGATTTTCATACTCCTATGTCAACAATATATCCTAACATTGTCTATTATATGTTTTAGTTAAATTTTCAACAAAGTTGACTTCTACATTTGTTGTTTGCCTTTTAATTAACATAGAATATAATTTTGAAAGAGCCTATTTTTTACTTAGAGATGCAATAAATATTTATCATATGTGGTATAACATTTTCAAAATTGCATGTCTTTAAATTATCCCATAATTAAAACTAATTTGTAAGTGGATACCATAATATAGACAATAAGCATTATATTTCACATCGCAGTCTCATAAATAGAGTTTTATGTTGTAATTTATGCTAATTAAGGCTTATTAGTTAAAAGATATAATGGAAATATGGTGGCATTTTACACTAACAACTTGACGGTTTTAACTAAATGAAAAAAGGACTTATAATGTATTTAACTCGTCAATGTAAGACAACTGTAAAATAAAACCTATATATTTAGCATTTCAAGAAGATTACGACAATAAGCTCAAGCCTTAAATACTTACATGATTTGGTTTCTTTTTCTTAATTATAAAGTAGAGAGAGATATTGGAGTAACCATTGCTGCTTCAAAATTATACGAGGAAAATACAAAAATTATGTGATTATGCCACATGTTGAGTGATGAGTTAATACATCCTATATTTTGTAAATGGAAACATTCATGCTCAAACATGGAGAATATTCAAACCTAGATATTGAAAATGTGTACAGTCAGCTATGATAAATGTGTAAACTTGCTAAATATTGTTATGGAAGTAGGAATCCAATAAGGCATTTATTTAACTCAAACATACTTCTTGCTGCTGCTCTTTAACTTCAGTATAGAACAAAACCCCATAATTCATTTCAACTATCAATTTACAATTTATAATTTCACTGAATGATTTGAAATTAATTCATTTATTATGATATATAGGTATTTAATTTTTAATCAAAAAGGTATGTTGACAAAAAACATGTGGTCGTCATGAGCATAATCTAACAAAGCTACTGAATATGCTAACCTTAGTATAGCCCTAGGGACATCAACCTTCATACAAACACAATCGACCTAGCATTAATTATCTCAAGGGGGAGAATTTTCCACTAACTTCACTGGTAGGGATTTACGCATATGAGTGTCAATTATCCAAAACTAAATAACATATATACATAATTTCTATCAAACTTGGTGGTCAAGCAATAAATCTAGAGTTAACTGCAAATATTAAAGACTAATGGTAAAAGACAAGTATTTATATTATATGTCTCATGAAAAATATTTTCATATGGTAAAGGGAAAAGGGCAAGCAACAATTCCTACTCAAATCCACTATTGAACTTAGAATTTTATGCAACACTACAACATGTTGGTATAGAATATTTCTTACCATTTATTGAGTGGTTACAAATATTTGGTAGCTTCCAATGTTATATTAATATATTATATAAAACATACATTTACGGACTATATCATAAATTGGTCGGTAAATTCGTAATCTCAGTCGTTCGTGTATTAAAATAATGGTTAAGTTCATAATTTTGATTATAACAAAAGTACAAAAATTAAAAATCCATTAAATAAACAATCTTATGCCAATACATGCTTACTAAGTTTACCAAACTTTTCCTATAAAACAAAAGCAAAGAAAAGAAACGATTTAAGTGCATACCTTTCAAGTTTTCACGACTTTCATAGTTTTCGCAACTCCCTTACCATCAAAATAAAACTAAACCATTCATGTAGTAGTATCATTGATTCTTTGTAGTAAAAATGTTGTTGTAAGAGTAGCCAAAATAATAGCACTCAGTGTTTTCTTTTCATAACATGGTACTCTAACTTTCTACTCAATTTTAGAATTAATTTATCATAAATATTAAGTTCATTTTACGATTGTATTTTTAAATTAACGTAATGTATTTAAGATGAATTTATAACTATCAGTTGCAAATTTATTGGTTATATTTGCAGGTAAATAGTTCTCAATAATAACTATCGGTTAACCCAGAAAAAGTCACCCTAACCAGAGAAATAATGTTAAATGTCCAAACTGATATTATTGGAAATTATTCTGTTTACAAATGAAAACCAAAATTAAATGGTATTGTATCCAATTGTAAAATTATAGCAATAACAAATTAAAATTTTCAAAGATGAACATTGAGGTCATATGAATATGAAATGGTTTGAGCTTGGATTTGGGAGAACATCCAATATACTTGGTTTTAAAAAAATTCCAGAATTCAAGAGAGTAAAAGCTTATAGTTTATAATCGTAAAGGGAAACCTGAACTCTAATAAAAAAATAGAATAACCTATGTCACTTGAATGTCAAAAAGTGATGACAGAGAAATTGGAGGAAAAGAACAATGCAAAAATCAAAACAGAAAAGAGTTGCTAACTCAAAGGTAGAAAAGTTTCGAAAAAACTTTTAATGATCTATATAAATCCACTAAAAATAATTTGAGCTCATTAATGCAAATTGTTAATAAATAAAAATAGTACTTTCAGATTGAGCAAGGGAATTTGTTTGCATTTGCAATTAGATGTTTAAAGTCAAAGCTTGATAAAAATAATAATGTAGATAGATATACTCACTTAACCATGACTTCATATTTAAAGAGGCTACGTAAATTCAAGAAAGAATAATGATTTGGATAGCTAGTGAGGGACAAAGAGATGGAACAAAAGAATCTTGATCAAGGTAATTAATTTTTCCCGAAACGTTCACTTATTAACAAAGGGTGCTTAGACGCTGGATTTGAATAAAGTAACTAAAAAGGGAAAGTATTTAAATTCCTAAATAGAGAAAAGATAAGATCAAATATAGTGATCAAATTTGAAAAAAATGGAAACAAATAAACTATCGTTGAATTATGGCCAGAATTGAAATTTGAAAGCTTAACTATAGGATGCAATGTTAACTGACCCCTTTTTTTCTTCTTATTTTCAAGTATATGTAAGATTAACAATAACTTTAGAGTTATGTAAGATCATTTAGAGGAAGAAAAAAGCAGTTAAACAATGAGGGTAATAACAGTTGCCAAATACTCATAACAGCTAAATACCCAAATGGCATACAATGTTAAAATGCATAAACTGCCAAGTTATTACAATTTCAAGGTTTATTAGTAAAAAACAGTGGAAACAATTGAGTATATAACCTATTATGAAGCCTATATTCTTGATTTATGTTTGTTACTCATACTATACACAATAATATACTACACCAAAAATTGTAGTATAATTATTTTATAGTGTATTAAAAATTAAATGGTTGCATGATTGAGTATATACCGTGAAGCTGAACTATCTCAAGAATACGCGAAAAGAAATCCCATGAATACGTAGGGATAGCCAATGTTTTGAGTCAAATTAGATATTTCTATACGTAGGGATAGCCATTGTTTTTTAAATAAAGCCAGTAAATGTAAACAAACAAACAAACAAAAATTAACTTTGCAACGTATATATTTTGTATAAGAATTTTATAGTTCGACATTCAATATTTTGTAACATTATAAATGATGTTTATATACCAAAATATTGATATGTTTGATGCAAAATAAAACTCTTAGTGAGATCTGAAAAAAAAATCTTCAAGTATCATTTGAAATAGTTTTAGGAGCTTGATCAAATTTTCATTTATCTACGTTACTTTTGCCGATTTAATTCACAATCTACGGTACAAAAATAAGAGTAAACTCAACGATGTAAATTGCTCTTATAAAAGATTATATTATGAACAAAAATAATAAGAGCACCATAACGTGCTATTAGAACGTACTCAATGTAGTATGCTGTTGTAATTTATGGATATAAAAGTAATCAAAAATTAAAATATATTTACGTTTTAGTAACCAAACCAAAATAAATAATAGTTTCTGAAGTACGGTTAAAAATTGAAATTATTGCAGTTGGTTGGTACTCGGTCATCACCAAGAAAGTAAATATAATAAAACTGAAATATTCTCGTAAATTCAATAAATTCTAGCAAAATAAATGCCAAAGATTAAATCTGTAAGGAAATTGAAAAGGTATACCTAGATTGTAGCTGCTCACTAATCTGATTTAATATCCAAAAGAGGGAAAATGAAACAAAATCAAAAAGCAATTGGCTGTCGTTCAAGCGGATATTTGGAGTTGAAGAGGTGGCGATGACATAGGAGGGGAGGTCAATGTCTATAGATAAGAAAAGGCATAATTTTGAAGGACGTTAATATCTAGGGTTTGGAGGATAAAAAAGAAAGTGGAGGGCTAGTTACAACAGAAAGAAATTAAAAATGTAAATGTTCATTTCATAAAATATGAAAGAGGCCTGTGTGCTCTTGAAATTTAACTCAGTAATAATAGTATAGTATAGATTACTCGTTATGATGTGAGATTCTATTTTGTCTTTTCTTTCTTTCACTCCTATAATCTATCTTTCTGAAACTTGGATGTTCGGCAGCTGAATACCGAAAATGTATCAGTGTCGACTTTTGAGGATCGAAAAAGCTGGCCTTTATAAAAGTAAAGCCTATAGTATGGGCTTATAACATTATAAGTAGTACTTGATAGCAATAAAATTTCTACAGTTCTAAAAATTCTAAGAGTCATTTCTTCATCAAATCTCTTATTTTACTATTTCAACTATTCAACTATTTCATAACCATCTTCCTTCTAATCTTAATACTATCAGATATAAACTTCATTGCCGCCAACTCTTATAAATTGTTGAACATGGTCCCTCCTTAACGATCTTTAATGATGGAAACATTATTTATATACGACACATAAGAAACTATGTCTAAATATATGCCATTCGAATAGACTAAAGCATTTGAGTGTCAAAATACACATTATTTTAAGCTAAGAAATCCTACTAAAGATGGTTAGATAATGCAAACAAAAAGATTGCATGATGTATGCATTAGCTTTTTTCATTTGTATACTAGGACAATCTTATCTTGGATTATTCTTGATTTAGGATATTATTTGTGATTTTTGATTTAGTTTTTGCAGGACAATAATAAAGTTGTTGCATATTGGGGAAACACTCAATCATTAATAATAATGACTATCTTTTTTGATCAATACTTGCTTGGTTTATTTAAATAGGTGGTTTTTATGGCGACTGCGGTTCTTATGGATTTTTGAATTAGCATGAGCATTGAGTTTCAAATTATTTGTTATTTGAAAAGTTGATATTTAAAATATCTGATGTAGGTATTTTATTTAATATTCCTTCACTGAACAATTTTTTATTTCAAACCTACTTAGTTTAAGAAGTTGACTTGTCCACTTTATCAACCAGCATCAAATATATTCTAAATCAAGCTTAGTTAGAAGTATACATATGGTATGTGTTACAATAAACAAGAACCAGACCTAAGAATAACAATGCCTTATAGATAAATCACACAAATGTTGCAGAACATACATACTTTCATTTATTAATTAATTGATATTAATAAAATAACACAAAAATAGCCCAAAATTATATTATTTAACTATATTTAATCTTATTTTTATTAACATTTGCAGTAAAACAAATATTTACAATATACCATAAATCATGCATATAAATTACCGATCATCTCATGCTATCATAACTTAATATTGTTATTCATTTTTTGTTCCATTATAATACAATTTACTAGCGTTAAGAAAAATTACAATGTCTATTAATCATGCTTCCATTTATGATGGGTTGATACATGCACACATATAATGATGTGTTTCCATCACATCTATAAATACAATGAGATCTAATGCCCATGTCTAAGGACTAAAATATACGTGTCAGTAAATTGTACCCAATTTTTGTGTGTGTGTATGTGTATTTGGGTTTGTGTGTGTATGTATGTGTGTGTATCTCTGTGTGTGTGTAATTGTGTGAGATAGTTATTGTTATTTTCTGCATTAAGATTTTTTGCATTATTATCAGTTACCCTTTTAAAACAGTTGTTTATTCAAATTATTAGTTTTAATATAAAAAAGTCATGTGATACTCAATTTCTATCTATTATCATGTAGGTGTGTATAATTTCTTTGAGTTTCTAACAAACCTTCAAGGCACAACTTACGATAATTTATGTAAATTATGGACATGATCATGGCTTATCCGAATACATACATAAAATAATATCCATGTATTTATTTCAAACTAAATAAAATATTTCTTGGCAATTATGCTATACATTATTTGTTTTACTTGACTGAACCGTCTAATTTAGTTAGTAGGTCAATATAAGTATATTATAATTTTCAAATTTTCATTGACCTATGGTGTATAGTAGTTTAATTGACCTACACACTATTAGTGTTTTGTTAGAGATATTGAAATGTTACAATATATTAAGAGATCAAATTAGAAACGAAAAAATTTCACGCTTTAATAATATATGTTTAGTGAGCTTAAAAATAATTCAAAACACATGTGAAGCATAATAGCATCAAATGCTTAGTATATAAAAAATTAGTGTAAGAAGTTTAATATATGACATAAATGCATGATAATGCAATGCGTATTATTACCTTTTATATTGAGTTTATGGTTAATTGATGCACAACAAATTTTGTTTCTCGATAAATGAACCAGCACCAACCATATTTTTTAATTTAAATTGTTATATCACGTAGCTTCTTCTCCATTATTGTATTTATAATATTTTCCAACATATTATAGTTTTATATTTCAAAATATAGCTAAACAAGTCATATATAGAAGAATAACTTATTGGTTGAAGTATTCCATGTGCATAGCACGGGTTCTCCGTGTTATGTTTATTAATGTACAGTATATTGAAACTACTTCCCTCACCAGACTTATGTATGAGCATGTTTCATCTATTTTAATTTCTTATTGGACAAAACTTCCAATTACTCCTTTGAGTAGGTTGAAAGTCAAGTTCTTTTAGGAGATACGCTAGCAAGATACATATATTTGTAGAGACAAGGCATTCAATCTTATATATTTATATTTCAATATGCACGAAATACTTGGTTATTTGCATATGAGACTACTTGCATAGAAAATGGACAAGCATCTCCAATTGATTTTTAGTTGCAAAGAAGTAGAGAATGATAGTAAAACAAAATACACACAGATTTATAGTGGTTTGGCCCGAACGTACCTACATCCACTATTCATTTTTATTGCCTTCTTTATATATATCAGCTTTACAATGATTTGAATATAGTATACAACGATTTGTAATGAAGTATGGCATCCCAGTAGTCTGTTCGGTGATTTCTCTTCGGCAATATCTGGTAGCTTTCAAAAGTTGTCCAATTTACCGTGAGAAACTTGGATATTTATAGTAGTGAAGAAGAAGGAGGTCGGACATATAGATTATGTAGTTTCCTTGTATAACATGCTTGGTTCAGTTATTTCTATATACAGAAGATATGATCTAGAACTTCCTTATACACCAGATTTCCTTTCCTTAAATAGGCATCTCGGTTCGCTGGTAAGTGGTTTGTTCGATGATACTTGCTCGGCCGGTGAACCTAGACAATTTCATGGCCATGTTCTATTCCAACACCACTGGCTCGACAACTCCTTACATATCGAACATGAAATCTTATCCGGTGGCTTTCCTACTAAACAAGAAATCATGTCCAGTGTTTCTGCTACCGAACAAGTAATATGACTACCTGACAAGAATTCATGTCTGGTTGCTTTCCTGTCGGACCAATGTGCAAGTGTTGATTTGCCTTGTCCTCTCAAACGACTCTGCTCACTTTGCTTCCATCGCTTCTTGCCTCTTCTATTAGGGTTGTCCATACGAGTTGGACCCCTTGTAGCACATGCACCTCAACTATTATTATTTTGGCTTAACTAACTTCCATCTATCACTTCCCGGGTGGAGACATCCACAACAGAGACTATATGTTATATTTATTTAAAACTTTGTACGTATAAAGTTGATGTGCTCTGATTATTTGTATTTACGAGTTCATCAGTCGTTTACTCGTACATTTCTGTTTATGTATATTAGATATTACATGTTATAATTTTGCCCATATCATGCATGATAGTTTTGATTAAATTTACACCAATGGCTTGCCACTTACAATATAATTCGGAATTACATGTGATTATTTACCGTTGATTGAGGATATTTTAAAGGGCCACCAATTACATATTTTATAAATATTAGTCTGCCACATCGTTTTCATGTACCTCAGTAAACTCAATATTAATCCATGATTTATCTGCCCCATGTCACGTGTGAACAATAATTTATGACAAATCAATAATAATCTGCTTTTATATTAAGTCTGATATACAATATTTCCATGTAGCTCAATAACTCAAAACAAAGGGGAAAAGTTACGGACTGAAGGTTGTCAAATATGAATTTTCAGAGTGTTTGACTGACGCTGGATTGAATTTTCACCTCCTTTGTGAGAATCCATTTTGCTGTCTGGTTTAGCTAATGTTATCTTTCACCTCCTTTATTATTATTGTATGCAAACAGTATCGGACTCTTTGTAACTTGTAAGAGAATGCTACTTATGTATGGTTTGTTTTTGTTGCCTAATTTGTCATTCTTTTGCCAACATGGGATTTTTTATTTGCAACTTTCATTGTTGCGTACAAGGTTATTGGCATACGTACACAACTAACCATTCACTACAGTATCGAATATTCTGCCGTAGCAAATTACAAGCTTTGGATGATTGGACTTCTCCTCCTCTGACTTGTTCTTTCTAAATTTAATACCCTCTTCCTTAAAAAAAGACTCACGAAAATTCCTTCCACTTATTTTAAAACAAGATTAACACTGCGAGTATTTGATGTACGCACTGTAATCATTTGTATTCAAAGTTGCAGTTTTAACTGTAAATATTTCAAAAGCAATTTTATACTGAAAATAATTGAATGTTTATTGAATTCTTTTTTTAAAAAGGGTTTTTCCTATTAATTTCGAAAACAAGGACATATAATAATTTCACTTTTATAAACTAAAAATTACAGGAAATACAACACTGGTAATTTAACATTGTCACTAGGTTTACCATGAATTGTTCTTGTTATACATTTCGGGCACCAATACAATTATGAAGACTTGTCTCCTGACTTATCTTTACTATCGTTTTAACAAATATATTGTTATCTGGCTAACAGTAATATTCATGTTTCAGTATGTACCCAAACCTTTTTCTTTTTAATGCCAAAACAGTCGGGAAAAGATTTGCAATCTTCTTTGTTTTCTATCGGTGACTTCCCTATTTAGAAGGACAGCACAGCTGATTTGAAGAAAAGTCCGTAACTTAAAATATATCAAAGATACCGGGTCTCTTAACCAACCTGTGGTAGATGAACTCTAATTTGTTTCCCTTTCCCTGCTGTACTTCTTTATGTACTTTCTCGAATAAACAATCCCCAGACTCCAGTTGCTTGCTTGCTTGCTTGTGTAGGACAATGAATTTCCTGTATAGCTTAGATTATACTGATCATTTGAAAACTAATCAGAGCTTTTTTGTTTTACTGCTGTAAGAGTACTATGGGATTAGCACCGATTAATGATGAAATTAACAGTGCTCGATGACTGATAAAACAGGTAACAAAATCATTTGCTCTTGTAATGCACTTGAACATCTCCAACAACAAATGAGCAACTGGCTGGGAGAAGATTGGGATAGAGGTATTGTTTGTCTAATACGCCAAAGGTTGAATGTTGATTGATGAATGTTGATTGTTAAATACTTAAAATATTGTCCGTGGTATTTTGATTAGAAATTTATTTTGTGAACATAATGACCACTTTGACGATGTTACCTCTCGAATTCAAAATTAATTATTCTAAGTACAACCATCATCATAAAATAGTAATAATTTATTTATTTGATGTATCGGATACTATTTGTATTTTTTGGGTGACATTAACAGTTAATTGGTTGCGTGTATAAAAGTTATATATACACGAATCAATATATGGTATCGATATGTATTTACATTGGATTTAACTGTGATTAATTACTTAATGGATTTGAAGTGTTTAAAGACCCACTACTTCTCTATATATTGGCTGGCCACAGGTGGGACAAAAGATGACATTTTTAAAGCTGTGATATTAGAAAAATAAGGAGAAAAGGTCTCCTTGGCTTTTTTATAGCTATCTCCTCACCCCTTAACAAGGGCGGCCCAAAGAATCGGTTGCCCAAGCCCAATGTGAATTTTTTTGCCCCTTACTATATGACATGTCAATTTTTTTAAATTTTCTTTTTTATATATAAGCATAAAATCACATAAAAAATTATAACATAACAAAGTACCAACTTTTTATACAAAACTTGCCACATTAAGTGGGCTGCAGTACTTATAGTCTCAAATAGTTTACAAAACAGTGTATTTAATTTTTAACTAAATGTATCAAGTTTACAAACTAGTGTATCTAGTTAAGTGTACAGGCAAATCATATTGGGTTCTGCCTAAATGTTTGCGGGTAGACATACACACGCTGCAGGAAAAATAGTACATCAATGTAAGTATCAGTACCTAAATAATTATTAGTTTTTTAGCTTCGGCTTTCAAATTTCAATTCCTAAACGATTATTTACAGAAAACTAGTTGTTTATAACTAAATACTAATAAGTTATTAGCTTCAGGCGTTTTCAATGTTAATGAAATCTAAAGCAGTAAAAGGGCGACTCAATTTTAGAAAATTAGACAACTCAAAATAAGAAATTCGCATACTTAATTAGTAGTGGCAGTATAAAGAGACTGTAGCAGGACTTCAAATCAGCAGTAGAAAATATCGCGTAGGACGCAAGGATGAGCCGACGATGGCTGATGGAATAGCCGAGTATGCAGCGATGATTATTTAGAAGGCGTTGATTTTTGAAACCCTAGTTTTTTTGGGTTCAAGCATAGCCAACATGGAGATTGCTATTGAGCTGTAACGTTGAAGTAAAACAGATTTTTCCTGATGCCCGGCTCAGTGGGCTGCCCCATCCCAGGGGCTTGGTGGGCTTGCCCCTGGGCCGGCCCTGCCCCTTAATTGTTTGGTTACTGAATTTTTCACTTTGCGTATGCCATAACCACTACTTCCTTTCCCTCCTCTTGGCCAAAAAATATTGACCTAAATTCAACATCAATCAAAATCTTAGAGGTTCTCCAAGCACTTGCTTAGCTAACAGCTCGGATCATTATTGAGTATAGGAAAGTCTATCAATAATGGTGCAAATCCAAGGCAATATCTTTTAGCTAATATTCTATCATCTCTTAATACTATATCATCACGTCATATAGTTCTATAACTATATTTTAAGGAATTTATATGCACAAATGATGTCCAGTTTAATTGTATTATTCTACATTGTAAATATATGTAATTTGGATCTGAAACATTCTCCATCTATATAGTTTAAATATTTATGTAAAAAATTTGATTTTCACAGACACATATGTATGTATGTATGTACGTATTTGTACGAAAATTATAATTAATTTTATTATTTATTAAATTTTAAAAATAAATTTTAATTGATAAAACATATCTTATTGTTGACCCAAAAAATGGATCAACACCATGTATTGAATGTGAAAGCACCAGTCATGTTCTTACAGAGCAATAACATAGAGAATAAATGTAAAAAGAGAAGAAATAGTAAGAAGCCAAAAGGATTTTTATAGTGGTTCGAATGTCAATGAAATCTGCGTCTACTTTATAGCTTTTATTATTGACTAATTGCTATTATAAGGTGAATTGGATAATAAGGTCATTGAATATCCTAAGTTAGACTAAGTCCCCAATGCTAGATTTCATTGGAGAATCATAGTGAACTTTTTGGACGACTATTGTGAGGGAGGAGAAGTGTGAAGAATGTTTTATGCAAAGTTCCAACAGCTAGTCCATAGGGCCCCCTTTATGTTGCAGAAAGATGAGTATTTATAGAGCTTGGAGAGCTATTGGACTAGGCCTTCTTGCCAGATGCTTGCAAATGACCATAGGAAGACGCACTGCAAGTTTCATCACGAACCGAGCTAACTCCATAGCTTCAGGCTCGGTGGCGATCCAACGGCTTGAGATGCTTCCCCTTACCTTCTACCTTAAAGTTCATGGCCGAAATGGTATTGATCGCTAGCGATCCATGTACTTAACTGATTTCTGGACTTTGTCTTCTAGGGTGCATTTGTTGTCTTATGTTGGTATCTTTCATGTAATTTCATAGCACGTTGCCTTGTTTTGATGACGATCCGCATACTGGTTGCATTAGGCTACTGATTGAACGAGAAGAATGCTTACCTCTCGATTTAACTAGCTTAGAATCCCATCAAACTTAGCCATTGTCCTTAGATTACCCATTGGACCATGATGCAAGTCAATTCATGAATCCACGAGTCAAAATTATGGATCACTAGCGATCCATAGATGATGGATCGCTAGCGATCCATCACCTGTGCGTGTTTTCGCTTTCCATTCCTCTAATTTCTCTTGGTTAGTTGCTCTAGTATTTTTGGTTGGCTCTTGAGTTACTCCGACTCGACCAAGCTGTTCCGACTTACTTTGGATTCTATTGCGTTAAAAATCCGGATAACATTTCCCCCCATATTATGCCTTCGTTAATAACAAGGCGTGCTCTGCAAGTAATTGCTTTCCAGTTTCTACTTTGCGAGGTTCAAGTAATCGTGTTATGGCTACATGAATTTGACTTTGGCTATTCAGTTGCTCGTTAAGTTTTGATCTGAACTATCAATGCTTGTCATAACAGAACATAACTTTTAGAATGCCTTGAAGTAGCACGTGGATCCTGCTAGATAAATTTGAGATTGATCGCACGTGATTCGATGGATAGCTAGCGATCCAATGACTTAGGCGTTTTTCTTGTGTAATCTCCTATTTAACTACCACGAGCCAATCCATCACCTCACTCCTATCTTCTTTCTACGACCCGAGCCTATCCTTTGCGACTCGACCCGATTCTCGAACGATCCATAAATCCAACCGCTCCACCACCTTCGCCAATCATCTATCTCTGGAGTTCTTGGCGTTGATCGATTTAAGGCATGCCAATGCTATGAATTCATTCCTAGTTCCATCTGGATCGCTATTGACCAAACTCTAACTCCATCATCTCCTTCCTTGGATTGCCACCGACCCCCCTTGCTTGGATCACTGGGTTGGAAATTCCGACCACCTTTGCCTTTTGATTCTTGATTCGAGGTGGGTAATGCTAATTCTGACGCTCCTTTAGCGATTTGACAATGGAGTGTATTAGTGATGGTTATATTAAAGAGTCCGAGTTGATTGTGATTTTATTAAAGAAGATAGTAAATCGAGTCTTGAGTTCTTAACAGCATTGGACCTTACTCTGGTGCTTGACATGTTTTGCGGTCTTCATCTATAGAATCAAAATTGACTTGTACTAAGTTACATTGCCGATACAACACGATGCATCGTGAATTGTTTTTAATCCTTCCGGAAAGGGATACCGGCTTAGGGTAGCATCTCGTAAGTAGCTTATGTTGTTGTCGCCTTCCGGAGAATTCAAACTGGTCTTGCTTCTTGTAGGTTTGGTGTACCTATACTGGGAAGAGCTTTCCGTGTCGCTTCGGACAACGGATCCATTATCGATCGTTGATCGATAACGGGTTAGTGTAGAAGAAATAATTTCAAAAATGACATAAAAAGCCCTTTCCATTTTTTACAATGAGCGAACTATCTACATAGGATAGAGCGTTTGTAGTATTCAAGACCCGAGCTCACCTCCATAGATAACACACTGCACTTGCCCCGGTATTGAAATTCAACGTGTCGGCGTGAATCAATATCCTTTCGAAATTCAAGTGTTATAGGGAAGTAATTTTAGTTAAAGGTAGAATTACCTGACCGCTTTGGACGAAATTCATGTTGTATAGAATGAAGTATCCGTCTTCTCATCGTAATTCCAATAGAGGAAATCCAACACTTTCAGAAGTCGAATCATCGTCTGTAGCCCCTCCCTTTTCCACTTTGTGGCATAAATACAATCAGCTAGTCCCAGTTGGTCTGGTTATGGATCGACTCTGCCAAATTTCGGAGTTCTTCTTAACCCGCCGAAGAGAGCTTCCTCCGTAATCTCTACCAAGGTTTCGCATAACATTTGCTTGTGTAACACCCCATATTTTTAGTAACATTATTTAGGCTATTTAATTAGTTAAATTAAATAAAATAATGTGTTGATTAATGAATTGAAATTTGTGATTAAATTAAGGGGTAGCCATGCAATATTAATGAATAGATAAATGAAATAATATGGAGTTAAGTGTTAAGAAATAAGGAAGAGAAAAATGGGAAATATAGAAACATATACCCTAAACCCTGAGGAAAATGAACACACCCTCATTTCATTTTATCACAAACGAAAATAACCATAATAAGGCCGGCCACCATTAGCAAAGGAGAAGAAGAAAGCTAAAGTTTTCAAGAGGAAAATCAAATCAACTTAATCAAGATGAAATCTCATATCCTAATCACAAAGTTAAGGTGAATAATTTCTACATCTCAAGTTTCCTAAATGATTTCGGTTTTAAGATGTAACCCGAATTTTATCTTTCATGTGTAGCCATGATTTTGAGGAGCAAAATGTTTATATATACATGTTGATGATTATGTTTGTTCATAAAGAATTTTATGATATGTTTTGATGTGAAAACCTTATTAAATGACATTCAAACTCCTTGCAAATATAAAAGTAGATTGGAAATAATATTTTAGTGGTGGGTTTCAATTTTTATAATTTTCTGAATTAATATGGATTTTATATTAATTTTCTAGTGAAGAAAATGATTTATTGGGTTATAAATTATTAACGACAAAATAAATGATTATTTGGGTCTGGAATTTATATATGTTAGAAAACACACTGAAAATAATTTTCTGGAATTTTTATAGAATTTTCCTAAGCGTTTTGATGAATATATAAGATTATTTAAGGTATGGAACTTAAATGTTTTATATATTTAACTAAGGAGAAGGAGCATTTTGAAAAATAAAATTATTGTTTTATATTGAAAATACTGGCAGTACGTTTGAAAAAAGGTATATTGCAACCAATGAAATTTTGACAAACAATAGCAGGTAAAAAGTTTCTCTTTTAAGTTACAAATAAATATATTATTTTTTAGCATGTTCCACCACTTTCGGCACAATGGGTTCCGACCCAGACCTTTCGCCACCATTGGTTTCGATACCAATGTACATGGTATCAACTTACTGGTACGTAGCGTGGTTGATAAAGGTGAAGGGTACTTAGTCGAAACGTTAGGTTCCAAAGGGGTTGGAGAATGCTGCTGGAGGAGGAGTTCAGGAAGCTTCAATTTTCAATCAGTATGCTAACTTGAGCAGAGATTATGCTAGGCTTGGAGGAAAGCCGTTTATTGGAACTGTGGATGCTATCGAGGTGGAAAACTGGCTGCTACATTATGAAAGGATTTTTGCTGACTTAGGGCTTAACGACGAGTAGAAAAGAAGACTTGCTTCAAGGCAGCTTCGGGAGCTTCTTTATTTTGGTGGAATACTGTAACTGCTAGTGTGGATAAAGAGACTATGACATGGGTAGAGTTTAGGAAGAAGTTTCAAGTAGGTTTCATGTCAGTAATGACACAGTCTATGTTGGTTAGGAAGTGTGCTGAGTTGGAACGAGGGAAGATGTCTGTTCTGGAATATGCTGGTAGATTCAAGGAGTTAGTTAACCCGATATGGGTATGCCACTGTTGACACGGTGATGAAAATGAATGAAAAGTTTATTAGAGGTTTGAAGCCGGAATTGGCTAGGGCTACTTTATGGCACATCAGAGGTCCATGTGATGTACTGGTGGAAATTACGTTGAGACATGAGGTATGTTAGCTTGTTTGGAGAAGAAGAAGGAGATGGAGGTCCTGGTTGGACAGGGCCAAAAGAGAAAGTTTTTCCACAAGAAGAATGCTTAGAAGGGAGGAGCAGCGAAGAAGGGAAAGTCTGAAGTGGTCTGTTACAAGTGCAACAAGAAAGGACACTATGCCCATGAGTGTCATACTGGAAAGGAAAAAGGAAAGGAGGTGATTGGAAAGAAGAACATCAGGTGCTTTAATTGTGATCAGATCGGCCATTATAAGAATCAATGCAAGTAGCCTGCAAATGATGGAAAAGGCCAAGTGTATGGATTGGATCCCGCTGCTTCAAGGCCAGTAGTGCAGGAAAAGGGAAAGACTATATTACGAGGTACGCTTCAGATTCACGGTACGTCTGTTGGTGTTTTGGTTGATACTGGTGCATCACATTCTTTTATATCTCAATATTTGGTAGATAAACTTAACTTGGAACCCACATATTTAGTTACGTCCTTAAGAGTTGTAAATCATATAGGAGGGTATGCGACACATGGGATGAAGTGTGACCACTTAGAGTTTGACTAGCTAGGTTACACCTTTATTTGCAGTTTGCACGTGTTTTACTTTGTTGGGTTCGGAATTATACTGGGTATGGATTGTTTAAGTAAGTTTGATACTAGGATATTTTGCCATTATAGGAAAATATCGCTTAGCCACCTTGATTGTAGTGATTGGATAGTTTATACCGTATAAAACCCCAATTGTGAGGTGAATGCTTTGTTAGGTGTTATGGAGTTAGAAGATGAGTTGAATCGCGCTTTTGTAGTTAAAGAATTGGCAGATGTGTTTGAACCTGTAGTTGGATTGCCGCCAAAACGAGCCACTGAGTTTCGGATAGATTTGGTGCTTGGAGCAGAACCGGTGAGTAGGCTGCCAAGCAGGATGACACCTATAGAGATGAAGGAGTTAAAAGCCCAGTTGGTAGATTTGGAAGGCAAGAGTTTTATTAGACCAAGTAGTTCTCCTTGGAGAGCAGCAACAGTATTTTCTAAGAAGCTGGATGGATCGTTAAGGCTATGTATCAATTATCGTAAGTTGAATGAGAAGACAATAAAGAATCGATATCCATTGTTGAGAATTGATGATTTGTATCAGCTAAGTAGAACCAAGGTATTTTCTCAGTTGGGTTTGGCGATAGGATTTCATCAGCTTAGAGTTGTGGAGGATAGTATACCTTTGACGGCGTTTAGGACAAGATATGAATCATATAAATGGTTAGTTATACCGTTCGGACTAACTAATGCATCGACATTCTTTATGGATTTGATGAACCCGATTTTCCAAGAGCACTTGGATAGATTTACATTGTTTTTTATAGATGATATTTTGATATAATCTAAGGATGCGGAGGGGCATGAAGTTTATCTTCGAATTGTGCTTGAGACGTTAAGGCAGCTTCATCTTAAGGCGAAGTTTTCAAAGTGTCATTTTTGAAAGAAGGAAGTGAAGTTCCTTGGTCATGTAGTCTCAGAAAAAGGGTCGTCTATATATCCGATAGAGATTGAAGAGGTGAATAATTGAAAGAGCCCGAGACAGTGATCGAGATAAAGAGTTTCCTTGGACTGGCCGAATATTATAGAAGAATTATAAAGGAATTTTCTAGATAGCAGCACAGATGACCAAGCTAACGCAAAAGGATGTGAAGTTTGTGTGGACCGTTAAATGTGAGGAAGCATTCCAGAGCTTGAAGCACTTATTGACCCATGCACCTGCATTAGTTGTTTCAGAGAGGAATCAAGATTTGGCAGTTTATACAGATGCATGTGGAACTGGACTAGGAGCAGTGTTAATGAACAGAGGTAAAGTGATTTCCTATGCTTCTAGACAATTTAGACCGCATGAGGTTAGATATTCCACGCATGACTTGGAATTAGCTGTAGTTATTTTGGCTTTGAAGGTGTGGAGGCATTACCTTTTGGGAGAGATGTTTGATCTCTATACAGACCATAAGTCGTTGAAGCACTTATTCTCTCAGAAGGAGCTAAAAATAAGACATCAGAAGTGGTTAGAGTTTTTAGCCGCTTATGATTTTGGAATAAAGTACACACCAAGGAAAGGCAACAAGGTCGTAGATGTGCTTAGTAGGAAGCATCAGAATGCAGTGTTGGCTATGATAGCAGAATGGAAAGACTTGGAAGCATTATCAGATTGCAGAGTGCTGTGGAGATCCGAGGCTGGGTCAAGTGGGGGATCTACCATGTTGAATTGTTTGGAAGTCTGAATAGTACTTATTGAGAAGATTGTTCTATATAGGAAGAGGATCCAGTGCTAGCTAAAAGGATCAGAAAGTTAAGGGATGGAATGGAGGACTTCAAAAACTTTTTCCTTGACTAGATTGGGTGGTTGAGAAAGATGGGTAGATTATGTGTTCCAAATGTGGGAGACATAAGAAAAGAAGTTTTGAAGGAATGCTATTGTTCGAAGTTCACTATTCATCCAGGAGGAACGAAGATGTATCAGGATATGAAGAGAAGTTTCTTCTAGGAAGGAATGAAGAGGGATGTTGGCTTATGGATGAATCAGTGTTTGAACTGTCAGCAAGTGAAAGCCGAGCATCAGAAGCCGAGTTGATTGTTTCAGCCATTAGATATTCTAATTTGGAAGTAGGATTCTATTTCTATGGATTTCATAGACGGGTTGCCAAGATCTAGTAGAAGAAATGAAAGCATATGTGTCATAGTGGATAGATTGACCAAGAATGTCAATTTCATTCCAGTCAAGTCAACTAGGACGACACCTATTTTTTCTAAGTTGTTCATGAGGAATGTGGTTAGACTACACTGAATTCCCAGCAGTATAGTTCGTTATAAAGATTCCTTATTCACTAGTGAGATCTGGAGGAGTCTACTGGATGTTTTAGGAACCAAGCTCAAGGTGAGTACCGCTTACAATCCACAGAACGAGGGGCAAATGGAAAGAGTTAACAAGAACTTGGAGGACTTGATAAGAGCTTGTGTATTGGATTTTAGGGGATCATGGGAAGACCGTCTAAATTTAGTCGAGTTTTTTTTATAACAACAATTATCAGACTAGTATCGAGATGGCAATGATTAAGGTTTTGTATGGAAGACCATGCAAGTCCCTACATGTTGGTTAGAGACCGAGGATAGGTTAGTTCTTGGTCGGGAATTAGTGAATGAAATGCAAAAAAGATTGAGTTAATTCGGACTTGAATGTAGGAAGCTCAGTATAGGCAGAAAAGTTATGCAGATAGAAGAAGAAAAGACTTAGAGTTCTATGTTGGAGATTATGTGTTTATTAAGGTTTCACTGATGAAGGGTGTGATTAGGTTTGGAAAATTAGGAAAGTTAGCATGGAGATTCGTTGGACTTTTCGCATTGTTGAGAGGATCGGAAAACTCACGTCTAGAGTAGAGTTACCGAGTAGTTTAGCAAGAGTCCATGATGTTTTTCGTATTTCTCATCTTACAAAATGTGTTGGAGGCCTGGAGACTACTATAGCACCGACAGTTTTAGAGGAACTAGTAGTAGAGCCGAAGTTGTCTATAGTTAGAAAGCCAATTTGGACTGTGGCGAGAGATAGGAAGAAGCTAAGGAATAAGACAGTTAGACTAGTGAAAGCTCAGTGGACCGACGATGAAAGAGACTGTACTTGGGAGACCGAGAGCGGGATTAAAGATTAGCGTCGGTGTGAATCGATATCCTTTCGGAATTCAAGTGTTATAGGGGAGTTATTTTAGTTAAAGATAGAATTACCTGACAACTTTGGACGCAAGTCCTGTTGTAAGATTGAAGTATCCGTCTTCTCGTCGTAAGTCTAGAGGAGGAAGTCCAGCACTTTCAGAAGTTGAATCATCATCTATTACCATTTCCTCTTCCGCTTCGCGGCCTGAATATGGTAAGCTAGGCCCAGTTGGTCCGGTTGTGGATGAGACTCCGTCGAATTTCAGAGTTCTTCTTAACCCGTCGGAGAGAGCTTCCTCCGTAATCACTGCCCAGGTTTGGCATAACATTTGCTTATGTAAAACCCCATATTTTTAGTAACATTATTTTAGTTAATTAAATAAATAAAATACTGTGTTGATTAATTGATTGATATTTGTGATTAAATTAAGGGGTAGCCGTGTCATATTAATGAACAGATAAATGAAATAACATAGAGTTATGTGTTAGGAAATAAGGAAGGGCAAAATGGGAGATATAGAAACATATACCCTAAACCCTTAGGAAAATGAACACACCCTCATTTCATTTTATCACAAATAAAAATAACCATACTAAGGCCGGCCACCATTAGCAAAGGAGAAGAAGAAGAAAGCTAAAATTTTCAAGAGGAAAATCAAATAAACTTAATCAAGATCAAATCTCATATCCTAATCATAAAGCTGAGGTGAATAATTTCTACATCTCAAGTTTTCTAAATGATTTCAATTTTAAGATGAAACTCAAATTTTATCTTGCATGTTTAGCCATGATTTTGAAGAGCAAAATGTTTATACATATATATGTTGATGATTATGCCTGTTCAAATAAAATTTTACGATATGTTTTTATGTGAAAATCCTATTAAATGACATCCAAATGCCTTGCAAATTTAATTATAGATCAGAAATAACATTTTAGAGGTGGGTTTCATTTTTTATAATTTTCTGAATTAATGTGGATTTTGTATTAATTTTTTAGTGAAGAAAATGATTTATTGGGTTATAAATTATTTACGGCAAAATAAATGATTATTTGGGTCTGGAATTTATATATGTTAGAAAACATATTGAAAAGAATTTTCTGGAATTTTTATAGAATTTTCCTAAGTGTTTTGATGAATATATAAAATGATTTAAAGTATGGAATTTAAATGTTTTATACATTTAATTAAGGAGAATGAGCATTTTGGAGAATAAAATTATTGTTTAATTTTGAAAATACTAGAAGTACTTTTGAAAAAAGGTATGTTGCAACCAATGAAATTTTGATAAACAATAGCAGGTTAGTTAAAAAGTTTCTCTTTTAAGTTAAAAATAAATATAATATGTTTTTAGCGTGTTTTGCCACTTTCGGCACAGAGGGTTCCGACCCAGACCTTTCGCCACCATTGGTTTCGAATACAATGTGCATGGTGTTAACTTACTTGGTACGTAGCACGTTGGATAAAGGCGAAGGGTACTTAGTCGAAACGTTAGGTTCTGAAGTGGTTGGAGTATGCTATGTTTTAAGATTTAAAGGCAGCGCTTGCTTTGCTTTCGAAAGGACAGCTTTCGACTCGGTTGACTATTAACTGGATTTAATATTTTAAAAGGAAAGGTTTTGAATGGGTTGTGCTCTTTTACTTTAAGTCATTCTTTCAAAGGGGTCGAACCCTTGCAGCCGCTCTTTTACCTTTCAAAGTCAATGGTTTCGGAAGGTATACTTCGTTTTAAAAATTAACCATTTCTCCAATGCTTTCATAGGGATGGTTTCGACACCATCAGTTCATCACTTAGGAATTTCTTTCTAAAGGTAGGCTTTCGACCTAAGTAACTTTATAGACCCTTTTTGTTTTGATTGAAGTATAACCTGAAGGTTTTGAAAGAGTTGACTTACACGGTTTTGAAAGGTGTTTTTCCATATGTTTTAAATTGAACCTAAGTGCTTTCAAATGGTTTGAGTTTCTAAAGGTTCGATGCTTTTGAAAGGTATTTAAAATGGTTTCCAAAGGGTGGTGCCCTAAAGTGTTTCGAAGGAGTCGAAAGGTGCTATTTTCTGATGGTTTCTAAAGGGTTGAAATGGAAGGTTTTCTAAGGTTTTCTAAAGGCAATGTTTTGAAGTACTTTAAGATATGATGTCTAAGGTTTTAAAGATTTTGAAAGGGTTTTAAGGATTGCTTTGGAAAGGGAGGTTTTAGACTTTTTTCCTAGATAAATGATGGGTTTTACTTAGTATCGAAAGAGGTGCTTTCAAGGTTTTGAAAGGGGTGCTTTCAATGGAATCAAAAGGGGGACTTTCGGGTGTATAAATGCTTTCATCAACTAAGGTTTGAGTAAAGTACACACACACACACACACACACACACACACACATATATATATATATATATAACATAGCAAGGTGATTTTGAGTAAAGCATAGAGTATATATATTTTCCTTGTGTGATTTGATTTAAAGGTCTTAATTATTTGGTTTCAAGGAAAATTATGGCAAGGGATCCTTAAGAAAAATGACTCAGATTTAGAATACCAGACGGGACTGGTATAGAGT
Source organism: Allium cepa (assembly GCA_030765085.1). Taxonomy (NCBI): domain Eukaryota; kingdom Viridiplantae; phylum Streptophyta; class Magnoliopsida; order Asparagales; family Amaryllidaceae; genus Allium; species Allium cepa. The sequence continues at coordinate 354,132,522 of CM060937.1, read as the reverse complement.
CATACCCTGTACATTAGCTATTGGCCTTAGCTAATTTAGTCCAAAATTCCAGTGTGTAGAACTTCATCACAGGTAAGACTAAAATTATTATTACACATAGACGGGAAAATATGTTTGTATGCGGATAGTTTATCGGTGAGCCTGCAAAACCATTAGGATCAGGTACCCGGGGAGATGTTAAGTTAGGGACAGACCGTCCAGAAGAGAAGTATTTAACAGATAGTTAAGGATAGACCGTCCAGAAAAGGTGTGTCTAACAGATGCTAGATTATTTTGCTATTTTGTCTGGTAGGCCTAAGTTAGCCAAAGGTTAATAGTCAGCCAAACAAAACTAACGTGTTTGAAAATATAGTTCTTTTATTATTTATGTTTACATAATGATGTTTCACAATATTTTACCAGTTTTGGTTGCAGGGAAAGGTTTTCAAAAGATAGGTTTAAAATAATGTTAGTGTGGGGAAATCCGTTCTGCTAAACGGCGTGGTCTCACTTAACATAATAACCGAGATGTATAATATTATTCACGCCAGGCTTTATGTATGACTTGAAATTTATGTGTTCCCATTAAACTCTCAGGTGCTCAAAATTGATTTGAGTAGGTTGAGGGTTGAGGTTCTTTTAGGTTTTAGTAGGATGACGAATAAAGCTACTGGATGCGAGCAGGAGGCTAACGGATAGCTATTAGGAGTTGTAGTTCTTTATTTTGTTATTTATTTCCACTGTGTATGTATTAAGCCAATTATGATTGTATGACATTGATCAACCAAGGGGGTATCTTCATATGTCGCTCTTGGCGAAGTATATTTTATCATTACCTAAGAGACGTTTGGGATTACGTAATCTTAATACGGAACATTTGTTTTAAAACATAATGGAAATTTTTTTTTTGAAATCTGTGATTTGTTTCATATTCAAGTGCTTCTGATATTATAGATACCATTAACATAGCCGTATTTAGTTGCCGGAAGTTAATATTATAGATGACTGCAGCATCTGTAGCTCTTAGCTTTAGGTATCTAGATAGGGGACGTTACAGCTAGCAACATGACATTCCGGAGGATGACATGCGCCTGCCGGAGAAGAATGAATTCACCCATACGCCACCTCTGAGATATACGGCTTGCCATCGATATATGTACCTAAATGGAGCAGTGCCTCCCTTCAGTGACTTCTTAAGATAAACTCTTTTGAACTTAGGAATTTCCCCGTTCCTAGTTCATCCTAATGGGTATGCGATCTTGACTTGTCTCCATGTTCTATTTATGTGGATATTTAACCATGCTTCGAGTTTCGATGAGTTGAGATATTTCTCCTCATTTAAGAGGAGAGATGAGTGTCCGTCCCTTGTTGTCATTGAGACCCAGAGGAATCGCAAGATCGTGCTGCAGCTTCAAAGGAATTTGTCCCAATTCAAGACTCGGTACTTCTTCGTTAGATGTTCCAAAGGGTTCAATTTCCTTTGGACAATGGGGGGTAAGTTCTCTACTTTACTCATTGATTTTTGAAATGTCGCTATGGAGTTTCTAACAAGTCAAATGCTTCCTGCAGTTATTCCAAAGCCAAATAAAGACTTATCGCTTGACCAAATTTTCCATACTCTGAAGGCTGCAGATGCCTGGGAGAGATCGGTTAGATTTCACCTAACATACGAAAATTTTCTCCGGTATGAGTTGTTGCATCCAAGGAGATCTGCCATAGTGGTTGAAGTTCTGTCTCCTTCCCACTTCGGAATATGAATGTCATCCACTTATTGGTCACATGGTTCTAAAGAGGGAGTTTTTCAAGTAAAGGAGGGCTTGTCTGGCGAGTCAGCTGAAGAAACTCATGAAGGAAGAGATGTTGCGACCGAAGTCAGTTGTCCATCCAGAATGTCCCCGATTCTAGAGGAAGGGAAAGAAGAGTTCAAGCAACAAGAAGGAAAGGCTGCAGCGGTAACAAAAAAAGAGGAGGGTGAAGTTGAGAGTAGTAGTAGCTATAATTCCTCCTCTAGTGATGACGATTTTGACACAGGTTTTGGTGACGGAGACTCTGAATCGTGCGACGGGACTCCAGGGATGAGTCTCGTTTTCTGGATTCACATCATCGAGAAATTTGCAATAAGGATGCTCTGCTAGTAGCTGACGACCTCAGGATTCCCCGATTAAAGATGCAAGCGTAGACTTTGGGCATTTGAGTAACGTCTATGTGGATATTGATGAACTTATGGGGGAAATTTCAAATTCAAAGAGAAGTCTCCTCGCCCGGGCCGTGTTGCGCTTGAAATCAGTCAGATTTCTACCGCAATTGTTGTCCGATCTGGTTTGTAATGTCATTTTAGGCCCTACGGTCACATTACATGTTTCATTAGGGACACATTCACTTAAACACACATTATTCAAGCCTATTTTACATCACTAAAGCTCTTTGTTTATTCTTTATGCCATGTACCATGAGAGGACATGGCCTTTATGACGATCTTGAGGAATTCACTGATTCACAACATTGGTTGAAACGATCCCCAAGCTGTCATCAGGCTCGCAAGACCTAAGAGGGATGGAGAAAGTGGAAGGACTTAGAGGCTAAAGCTCATCATTGGGATGAGAAAGAATGAGATCGGACGTACAAAGATGGCTACGAGAAGAGAAAAACCATCAATGAGCGTGAGGAACCGTATAAGAAATCAAAGGTTGATCGTGGTTCTCATCCTTCTACGCAATAGGCCTTTGCCCCAGCCCCGGCTTCCTTCAGTCATGAAATCTCGGTTTCCTCCGTTCAAGCTCCGTCTTCATCTCAAGTTCCACCGTCCCATTGGCGCTCGCCCCTGGTTCTTCGCACCCATACCAGAGATTGGCTTACATTCTTCTGTCTGGTCCTCCTAGATTGAAGCAGCGCTCCCTGGGTGGTTTTTAAAAGAAGTTAAGTTTGACCATGACCTTCACCCAATCCACAAAGATTTATATATGCCCCACCTTCAAGCAATCCAAAGTGATTTAGAGCAAGCCGAGGGATGGGAAAAACTATGCAAGTAGCTAATTGATATGAACCGCAATAATTACTAAGAGATCCTCTCTTTTGAATCGAAGAAGGATGACTTTGAGAAGGCGTTGGCAAAACGCGACGCCAGGATTGAACGACTGGTGCAAGAAAGGGATGCGGCGCTCTGAGAAAGTAAGAATAAAGCCGGCTTGCTAAAAGACCTAAGGCCCATGCAAAAATAGTGATCGTCTTCCGAGATGAAATTAAGAATTCCCATGCGGAAAAAGTCAACTTGAAAGAGGAGCTCGAAGTTCGGAACACGATTATTGAAGCCTAGAAGAAAACTATTGTTGATCACGACAAGATTATTGAAGGGCATGACTAAACAATCACGGGTATAAAGGGATCGTGGTGTTCCGTGATAAGACAATCCACGATCAAGCCCAGAAGATTGCCCTATCAAAGAAAGAGTTGCGCAGCTTAGTGCTGACAAAACTCTTATTGAATTTGAAAAAGCTTCCCTTACGGTGGATTATTTGAAGCTACATGACACCTTTGAGAGTAAAATGGAGAAGATGGACGATACCATCTTAAACTTCATTGTGAACTCCCTGTTGCATTAAGGGAGTCTCGGTTATTTCGGCCCCAAATTCCCACGCACTCTTGCCGTGGTTTGGGAGGAAATTCTAACCTGTTTCCAAGATAGCGGGGATGTATACACTGAGGGGGAGCTAGAGGATGCCTACCTTAATGAGAAGTCAAAGAAAGTATTGGCTGAAGGCCGAAAAATCCTGGGAATTTGTAACGACCCGTAAATTTTAGTGGTTTTATTTATTTAATTAATTGAATATTTTTGAAATTTTAAATTATAAAATTTTGAAATAAAAATTTAATATTTGGAATGCGTCTATTTTAATATAGTAACTGGTAAATTTACATCAGAAAATATGGAAGTTTATTTTTGTGCTTAATTCTATTTTAATTCCAATCGGTTAAAATCGATGGTAACAAAATATTTTCGAAAATTGAATATTTTTATATAGAAAAACTGTAAATCATCTTTTGAGCAAGACGTCATATTTTGTTTCTCCAAATTTTGACCGTTATTGCTCCGTCGATCTTATTTTTCGACGAAATAGCAGTATTTTCTTACCGATATCGATTTTGATCGGATGATCGTACCACTGATATTTATATACCGTTTTGATCTTCTCGTCGTGCTGATCACTATGGTATATTCAATTCTGTGCTTGCAAGCCCTGTTCACAGTAGAATTCGCATTAGCGGTTACCGTATCAGTAGCTAGTTGTTTCTTTTAGTTTCCTACACCTTTTCATTTCCTACTGTACAACCAATAGCCATCAACAATTAATGTTTCAGCTTTTCACTATCCCTAGATTCATGCTCGACTTTTAATATGTGTAAACTTTTCAACATGTTCATTTTCTCTGCTTCCTCCCTTTTGTGTTTCTTCTTCATTTCTGTTCAAAGAAATAATATATGTATTTTATAAAGATTTCTTAAAGCCCAACTGTTCTCCACCCTCTCTGCCTGCATACACGCAACGAATTCCCACCATATACTTGCTCGACCACCCCATTTTCTCAAGTTGCCTCTTGTTTTCTCTTATGTTCGCCTGCTCCGAGGCCAACCTCGCCACGCTTGACCCCGTCAAACACCCCGTTTCATCTCCTTCCTACCGAACGACCTCCTCCACTAAATCTCGATACACTCAAAGCCTCGCCTGACCCTCCACTAAGACATGCCCCTGCGTAGCCGAGCAGGCTTCGAAAAACTCCACCTCTCCGACAAACAGTTCCTTCCCCTCCCTTTTCCGCTGGCCGAGCAGCCTCCTGTCGCCTTAAACAGGTATACGTATTTGTTTAGTGTTCATATAAGTTTTCAAGCCAAGCTTTACTGAGATGTATATATATTTGTTTTATTGTTATGTGCAGTTTACAATTCATACAAGTTATAAAATATCAATTTATATATATATGTGTGTGTGTGTGTGTGTGTGTGTGTGTTTCGAGCATTTATATATATATATATATCGTGTGTTCTAAATTTTTTAAGTAAAGTATATATAAAGATGCATATGTTTTTACTGTATATATGATATTTTGGAGGATTCTTTTACATACTATACTGTTTACAGTTTTGTATTCTGCCTATATTTGATTTTTGAATTTTATAAAGTGTAAGTTCATATATTTTTACAGGTAGGCCTGAGTAGTTTTTTCTGTTATTATACAAATATTATTTTAAGTATTGTTTAAAATTTTAATATGTAAGGTCTGCACACATATTAGTTTATATATGTACCATTGGTTTATTCATTTATGTATAAGATATATAACCTTGCGAAAGTATTTACATGTGTTGTGTTTAGATTTTTTGGAATCTCATAGTAAAGTGTGTATGTATATAAAGGTATTTAAAGGTGAAATAAAATCGTCAGTTTATTTTTTTTAGTATATATATTCTATGTTATATATACAAGTATATGTTTCACATATGTTTATATGTTAATAATCTGTAGGTAAGTTATTTGTACTGTAGTATACTAGCTATTTACTAGTTATATATATATATATATATATATATATATACTTGTTAATCGCATTGTATATTATATTGTAAGTGTATTGTTTATATATGTTAGTGCTTATAGTTTTTTATATATAATTTATTTCTTATATATACGTTGATATTTTGATCGTTAAATATATATATATATTGTGTTTATATCCAACTGATTTGATCATTCTCATCAATCTCTATTTATCATCTCTATTCGTCGAATCGTGTACATCTAGCTTTGCCTTAGGGTTCGTGCTTACATTTCGTAACTCATTCCATTGTCTATTTTCTCTAGCCTCGAAATATGTTGTTAGTTATTTACACTGTTAGTTATTTATATTGATGAAACGTCAATCGAAATATGCCGCTGTTAGTTATTTACACTGTTATATATATGAAATTACCTGTATCAGTTCATCTGTGACATCTGACACCATTGTCTGTTATTTATATTGATGATATATGTCTGTTATACTACTATCATATCTATTATCACTCTGCAAGTTCCCTATTAGTATAGAATTCACTATGGGTTGAAATGACACATACCCGAACGGACTTTAGAATAGGAGAAAATCATTATGGGTTGAAATGATAAACCCAAGTGATTTTCATGTGAATTGAATTTGAGATTGCGGGTTGAAATGGTATATACATGTATATAGTTTAAATCGCGGATTGAAATGATAAATATCTGTATCACTTGACCATAGGATAGAAAATTATATACAGACACCGCTGGTCTATATATAAATATTTGGAAAGGATTTCTATGGTTTTGGGGAGATATATATAGTTCTATTTGATATTGAAATTATTTATAAATAACTTTTAAATTAAAGTAGGTTTATAATTTATTTGGAATTGTATTTAATCGAATTGAAATGGATTTAATTAGAGATTTAAAAAGTATGACTCTATAATTTTGTTTTGTTTTAAGATGTTTAAAAATATTGCAACGTTTGATAAATTGAATAAGATATTTAGTGATAAAAAAATTTGGGTTTATTTAAGTGATATCGTATTTTATTTCAAAGCAAAAATTTATATTAAAGTGAATTTGATACACATATGAGGTTTTTTTGAAATTTGTTTTGAAATGTTGAACATTTAAAGCTTTGAAATATATGAAAAATTGAAATGGTTTACTTGAAGTTCAAGTCTGTGTTTGAAATCTATATAAATTGAAATGGTTTATTGTTTGAAACATATGAGGAATTGAGATTTGATTTAAATGTAAATTTGGAATTCGAGTGATTTGGAATCGATTTATGAAATTTTGAATGAACTTTTGAAGTAAGATCCGGAATGGTATTTAAAATAATAAATGAATGATATATTTGAATTTTCATAGGTACTTAAAATTTGAATATTTGAATTTGAATTCAAATAATGAATTGATAATGAGGAATTGAAAGGATATGATATTTTGATATTTTTGAAAATGGTTTGGAAATGATTTGATCTTTATTTTGATAAAGAATGTGAATTTAGAATGATAATTGATTTTTGATCTGTTTGATAAATGAATTTTTGAAGTTTATATTAGTATGAAAGATATTTAGTTGAAATTTGAATTTATTTATATGATATTGAGTTTATTAAGTAAATATTTCAAATTAAGTATTTATAAATTGAATTAAGTGATATATAAATTATAAAATTTAGTTTTGAAATGTGGGATGTTGAAGCTTTGAAATATACTAAGATTGAATAGTTTATTTTGTGAATCAAATCTGTATTTTAAGTTTATAAGATTTGAAATGGATTTGAATTGAAACAGACAGATTTAATAGAATTAAACAGGAAAGTTGAAAATTTGGGTTCATTTGAAAATTTGTAAAATATAAAGAATTAAACGAAAGTGCCATGATTTCAAATGTATGATTTCGAAATTTTATGATTTCAAAGTGTAATGATTTCAAGTATTTTGGTTTCGAAAGAGTTATAACTTCAGTAGTGTTATAATTTTTGAAGAAGATTATATGTTTGAAATGGAAATGATATCATATTGATTTGGTTATGGCTTTGATATAAAAATGGTTTTGGTTTCGAAGTATAAACTATTTTGGAAGGAATATAGTTTGAATGAAATGATTTGATTTTTGAAATATAAACTATTTTGAAATGACCACGGCGTTATAATAACGATTGGCTGGCAAAGAGACCGGGATCGGATATGGGCATACTCTCTGTCGATATGGAAAACCACTTTGACAACCGTGTACGCGATGGAGATTCCAGAATGAAGTAGGATGGTGGCGACGTCCTTGTGCTATATTACGGGGACCCAAATCCCATGAGTTGGATTAAGGTGGCTAAAACAAGAGCGATCTCGGGCCAAAAGGGGTAGCTTCTCTGGTCGGAAACATTTCTTCGATATTATACTCTTACTTGTGGTTGATTAGATGGTCATCCTCCAATTTTGATTGGGAGTGTGTTCCGAGGTGGGCGTAGTGGCTGCTACGTTACCACTAGCCCGTGTATGTAATTGGTATATCTACCCTGGCATTGTCTTGTGTGTCGTGTCACCTACCATAGCGAGCTTTACTACGAGTTTGTTTTTCTCCCGTAGCCCATGGAGTATTTAGGGTAGTCTCTCGATCTGAAGATATGCTGATGCTGGATGGACCATTGGGACTATTACGTGTTAAGGGGAATATTGGTTCACTCCTTAATGCTATTTTAAATAAGTTTATTTATTATAGACATTATTATAATAGCGAAATATTACTACATAGCAAATAGTTTAACGGATCCTTAGAGGATGGTTATCCCAAACATCCTTTGAGTTATTGTATTTCAGTTGCTATTTCACTTGAGTTGGATTTATTGATATAAGAATGTGAATCCTGACCCGAGTGTTTTGTGTTTTGCTTTATACTCGGGTCAGACTGAGTGATTCGGCATTCAAGACTCACCTTCGGAGTTGGAGCTTTGCTTGAAGATTCGGCTATCTATTCTGATTTCTGGATTCGGTGATTTCACTGATGTATTCTGATTTGTACCTGATATATCTTGTTACTCTTCTGTTGTATCTTGTTTAAACTCTGATGTATCTTAATTTATATAATAGCTCCATGAACTGCTATCTCTTTTAATTCCGCTGCATTATTATTTACTCTATGCATGTGATCTATGATTATTTATTTATTTATTTTATATTCTGAGATTTGCCAAATTTTATCTACAATGTGATATTTTGAGTAATTCTAGTCCGACATGTGCGGATGCGAATGGTCGAAAATAACGAGTTGTGTATAGAGTTTGAAAGGAATAGGAAGTTTCTGTTATGGCCATGACTGCAACTGCCAAAACGTTGGCGGTGCCTCTTGTTTCTGGATCTGGCGAATCATCAAATAAAGCCTCGCGATCAATTGGCCATCTCTGTGCCTGAAGCTTCTCCGTGGATTGTGCAACCTTCAAAAGAAGGAGAAGACGGTGAATATGAGATGACATTCTTGGCCACTCCTCTGATGTAGGTAACCTTTTTGTTTCTCCAGAGTTTGAGAATTTCTAGCCCAAGCTGCAAGAACAAGACAAACTTAATGCTTTCATTTTTGATCTTACAGGTTCGTCTTCCTTACTTGTTAATCCGCCGGTTTCTTTGATGCATGGACCCATCCCTATTTCAACCACCTCGGTGCTTATCTCTATATCTGCTCTGACTGTTGCATCTGTATATGGTTCACAGCTGGGGCCGGAGTCTGAGAAGATCACTGCATTGCATGCCTTGGATAACCTTTTGTATCTTTGGAGGGCGACCTTACGATAGCAGAAGCCCAAGAGCAGGTCCAGATAGAGCAACCACGTAAATTCGAACAGCAACTGGTTGCCGTTAAGAAAGAAATGGTTGAAGCGATAAAATCCTCAAAGATCCCTCGCAGATCTCGAAAGCGCAAGATGAAAGGGAAGCCCTTTGAAAAAGTTAGAGAGCAGGGAGGAGATGTCGGCACCGAGGAGGTAGTTGATATCACCGGTAGCGACAGTACCCCTAGCTGTGATCCTTAATATAAGCCAAAACTTCCAACTAAAGGCGGGAAGGGGAGCAGTGGAAAGAGGCGTTGAGATGTCCGAATGGCAGTGCAACTGATTTTCCAGACATTTTGTCTTTTACTCAAGTGCAGAGTATGCATTTGCTGCTTCTATTGTAGCATCTGTGTTTTTCTTTTCTTGGCCGATATTATGTGGGTACAGCCCCCACATTTTGACTTTGTACATAAAACATTATATGTAATACAATGCTGACATTTTAATTATACTTTTACCTGTCTACTTACCTGTGTTTCATGCACTTATGTCAATATCATTTGCTGCTATTATTTTATCCAGTCTTATGATTACCGCTAAAATTCTTTGTTTGGAGTAAAAAAACTGTGAAGTGTTTAGTTTTTGAATATTTATATTTAAGTATCAGCGTGTGCCTCCAGTTTATGGAGCTGTTTACTTCGGACACCTGACAAATGACCGGTTGATCCAAGTGTTGTTTATTATTGTCTTCTTTATCACCGGACTTGTTTTATGGTTTCTGTCCTTAGGAACTTATGATTGGAACTTTTTTGATTTGTAGCAATTTTATTTTGTTGGATTATACCCATTTCTACCAATAATGGGAGTGGGTTGATTATTGTTATTCCTGCAATGGACGAGTTTTCTCTATATCTCTGGAGAAATATCGGTACTTATAGTATGAACGATTTATAAAATGCACAGCTTTTGGAAGTGTGAGTGGCTTATGGGATGCACGACTTTCGGGAACTATACGGCCCGTCGGTGCAGAGCTATTTCAGAACTTCTCGACATTGCCAATCTTCGGGGAACATGATGAGTTTATGATTTAAGAGCGTGATTCCACGGCTCAAAAAGGTAGTGCACGACTTATGGGATGCGTGGCTTTCGGGACCGATACGACTCGTCGATCCAGAGTAGTTTCATAACTTTTTGATGTTGCCAATTTTCTTGTAATGTGAGGAGTTCACGCTTTTAAGCGCATGATTCCATAGCTTGAAAAGGTAGTGCACGGCTTATGGGAGCGCGAATGAGCCTTCCCAGTGCGGTCGGAGCAACACTGGTTCTTATAAGGCGAGGATCGAGTACCGTCGATCCAACAGTTTGAGTCGATTTTCTTCTATCGACCCGGTGGGTAAGTGGATCATACTTGAGCGTGACTTCACTATCTCAAGCAGCGATTAAATGGTTTTGAGCCGATTTGACCTTGTCAACTGAACGGTTACTTTTGTGAATGCAGTTTTATAGGTATAGAAAGCAAAGCAATTTTATTAAGAATCGTTGGGCAAATTCTGCCTATTTACATTGCCCTTGGCGTTCCGGGGAGGCTTATTCGCTGATAAATGGAAAGTACATAAGATAGTTTCAAATAAAGTAAGGACACATTGATTCACTTTTCCATGCTCGGGGAATTTGGATTCCGTCCACGGTTGTCATTTAAGTTTCGTCCCCAAGCTTTTGATTGATCACATATGGCCCTTCCCAGTTCGATTCGAAGGATCCCGGTATAGGATAGACTCTTTTGAGGATGAGGCCTCTCACTTTGAAGGTTTGCTTGTGAGCTATGAGTTGAAGTACAGTGTGTCCCTTTTTTGGTGAGCAGCGATCCTCAGTTCAGCTTTTTCTCTCTTTTCTTCAATCGTATCAAGCGACTCGAGTAGGAGCGCTCGTTTTGCCTTTGATTGAAATTCTGTCTTCGTTAAGAAGGGACTCTAGTTGGGGATCATTGCATCCGAATCATATGCTAAAGCAAATGGGTTATGCCCGGTTGCTGCTTTTGTGTTGTTCTTTAGGCTCATAGTGTGAGCGGAAGTTCATCAACCCAATTTGCTTTAGCTTTAATAGCCACTTTTTGATAATGGACTTGACGATCTTGTTTATTGCTTCCACTTTCCCATTGTGCTTGCGGATGAGTGACCATAGAAAAGCTTTTCTTGATTTGAAAGCATTTGTAGAAGTCTTTGAACTTGGCGCTTTCGAATTGGATCCCATTATCAGTGATGATTTTATGTGGCACGCTAAACCTGTAAATGATGTTTTCAGCAATAAAATTAATAACTTTCTTTGTGGTAATGGTGGCCAGCAGTTCCGCTTCAGCCAATTTTGTGAAATAGTCAATAGCAACTATGGCATATTTAGCCCCTCCTTTAGCCATCGACAATACGCCAATTAGGTCAATTCTCCATATTGCAAATGTCCATGGGCTGACCATCTGCATTAGCTCTATTGAGGGAGTTCTTTTAATCTTATTGAATCTTTGGCATCGATAACACCGTCTAGCGTAATCTGTTGCAACGCAATTTACCATTGGCAAGAAATATCCATACCTAAGGATTTTTTTGTAAGGGTTTGCACCCCAGTATGGTCTCCGCAGTCGCCTTCGTGAACTTCCTTCAGAATTCATCGAGCTTCGTTGACGGTCACACATCTGAGCAAGCGGGTAGAGAACCCCCTTCGGTAGAGTATACCATCCTGTATTTTTAATTATGATGCCTTCCGGAGAAGCTTTTTTTGCTGGTTTCTATCTGCTGGAACAGTTTCGATAAGCAAATAGTCTTTGATTGGCATAATCCACGTTTCTGGTTTGACAGTGCTTTCAAAAATCCAGCTGATATCCATTTTTCTTATACTTGGAGCAATCAGGGTCTCAACCAGGAATAGGTTCAATGATTGAGCTTCTCCCGAGCTGACCAGTTTGGCAAAGTAATCAGCCTTCGTGTTTTGCTCCCTCGGGATGTGAGTTACGATGTAGTGTTCGATGTCGTCCAACAACTCCCGTACTTTAGATAGATGTTGGGCATGGTTCTCCCCTCGAGCCTGGTATTCAACTTTCACCTGGCAGACGACTAGTTAAAAGTGGCTGTAAATGTGAACGGACTTTATTCTGAGTTCCTTCACAACTTTCAGTCCTGATATCAATGCTTCGTATTCCGCCTTGTTATTTGTCGTAGGAATTCCAAGGGTAAGGTGTAGCAAATTGCTAGTCCTTCGGGGATTTCAAGCACCACCCCTGCCATCGAGCAGAGGTTGTTAGACATGCAATCGACGAGGAGTTTACATTGTGTTTCAATTTCTGACAGTATTTCTTCCTCATCATCCCCTATGGTAAACTCGATGGTGAAATCTTCTAGTGCTTGCCCATTGATTTCCCTTCTCGGATGGTAAGTGATATCAAATTGGCTCAATTTGATATTCCATTTGAGAAATCGCCCAAAACTTTTGGGTCAGTACAATACTTTCTTTAAAGGTTGATCAGTCAGTACTTTAATCGGGTATCTACAAGTACACTCGTAACATCCTTGACGCAATCAAAAGGCAATAGGCTAGCTTTTCCAATTTCGGGTATTTTTCTCGGCTCTAGTGAACCGCTTGCTAAGGTAGTATATGGGTCGTTGAATCCTAGTTTGTTCATGCACAAGGGAAGCGCTCAACGCGTGTGGTGATACTGCTAAGTAGATGAACAAGTCCTCTCCGTCCATTGTCTTTGATAGGATAGGCGGGCACCATGTGTCGCAGCAATTCTTGAAATGCGGTTTGACAACCCTTATTCCATTTGAAGTTCTTCTTTCCTTTCTTTAATGCATCAAAGAATGGTATGCATTCATCGGTGGTTTCAAGATAAACCGGCTTAGCGTTGCGACTTTCCCATTCAAGCTTTGTAATTCCTTCTTGTCCCTCGGGGCTTGGACTTCTTATAGGGTAGTTATTTGCTCTAGGTTTGCTTCAATGCCTTTGGCACTCACTATGAATCCCATGAACTTTCTGGAGGCTACTCCAAAGTGTTGATTGGATTGAGTTTCAATCCATAGTTTCAAAGTATTTCAAACATTTCTGCGAGATTATCTAAGTAATTGGTTACTACTCGTGATTTCACCAACATGTCATACACATTGACCACCATGGTTTTGTTGATTTGACACTTGAACATGGTGTTTACTAATCTCTGTAGGTTACCCCTTCGTTCTTTAGACCGAATGGCATTATCCTGTAGCGGTATAATCCTAGGTCAGTGGTGAAGCTGGTGTTTTCCTGGTCAGGCTTGTGCATCAGGATCTGATTTTAGCCCGAGTATGCATCCACAAATGATAGCACTTCATGCCCAGCCGTTCTATCCATAAGCTGGTCAATTCTGGGCAGTGGAAAACTATCCCTTGGGTAGGCTTTCTTTAAGTCTATGTAGTCGATGTAATTTTGCCGTTTCCCTTTGGACTTCTTGACCAAAACCGGGTTAGATACCCAATCGGGGTAGGTCGCATCACGCATAAAACCATTGGCCATCAGCTTATCTACTTTATCTCTCAATGCCTTGGACCGCTCAAGGCCAAGGCTATGCCTCTTTGCTTTATGGGTGTAGACCTGGGGTCAATGCTGAGCGCGTAACATGCAATTTTTGATGATACCCTACACATATCGAAAGGTGTCCAAGAGAACACATCCAAGTTAAATTTTGTTAGTTCTAATCGTTTCTTGTTTCCAAGTGCGATCCAATTTTCAAGACCCGCGTAGGGTCATCCATATCGATTGGAATAGACACCATCAATTCTACTGATGCTGCCTGTTTCTCCCTTGAACTCTTCTGTCTAGGTTCCAAAGCCTTGTCGAATCGGCTATGGTCCCCAAGCCATAGGAGGCTTTGTAGTTGCTATTCTGCAGGTTTGCGAATATGGAGAGTTCTCCCTACATTTTTCCAATTTTTTTTCTTTTGGATTCGCATAATTCTACAATGTAACATTCTCTGGCGGTGCATTGATCTCCTTTAACCGTCTCAGTTTCATTTGCCAATAGGAATTAATGGTAAGGCACCACTGGGCTAAAGCGATTCTGAAATCCGCCAGCGTGGGCCGTCCCAAGGTGGCATTGTATGTGGAGGTTTCATCTACAATTACGGAAGTCTGGATGAGGGTCACTGTTCGGTCACCCTCCCCAAGTACTACTGGCAAGTCAATCGTCCCGATGGGTTGTTTTGGTTAGCCAGTGAATTCTTGGATTTTTGTTTGGCAAGCATATACATCTTTCACGCTGATCTCCATCTGGTTAAAGGTACATTTGAAAAGAATATTCGCAGAACTGCCGTTGTCAACCACTACTCGTTGGACCATAGCGGGCCCAATCCCTATTGTCACTATCAAGGGATCGAGAGTTGGAGCTTTGATCCCTTTGGTATCCCAATTTTGAAATACTATATCATCATTTAAAGTTTTCTGCTGCTATAGTTAGAGCTCCATCTTCGATTGCCAGGCACGAATCCTTCAAAGCATGCTTTAACAAACTCGCATACCGCTCCATTTCTCTCCGACTTCTCTATGTTAGATGTGGTCCTCCTGATATCTTTCTAATGATGTGTCTCTAGTCAGTTCATTTAGATTCCTCTTCGCTGGTTCTAGCTTGGTTTCTTCGATCCCTAGGAGCTTGGGGAGCTACGGGTTAGTTAGGATTTTGCGATTTTCTCATGTATTGCTAAAGTTTGTTTTTTTGGATCATCTCTTCAATCAAGTTATTTAGATGACGACACTCATTTGTGTTGTGACCATGTATCTCGTGGAAGCGACAGAACTACCTCGAGCGCTTTTGTTGTTCAGTTGCTTCCTCCTTAGGGGGTTTTTATACTCTTCTGTCCCATGTGTTGCGAGATACATGTTTTCTGAAGTGTCAATGAGCATGGTGTAATCCTCGGGCCTAAAGCCTTTAAGTCTTTGATTGTTACCATTTTGTTTATTTGAATTTTTATTTTTTATTTTTTGGTTTCCGTCTTTCCCTGCAATTCCTTCGGTGGTGCCGGAGGCGTTTATGTTCTGATTCATCGCAATGTCACTCTGCCCGTCGTTCATCGGTTGCGAGCTAGTAGACTTTCTTTCTAACTCCTGTGCCTTTTCCAATCTCAAGTATTGACCCGCCTTATGGTTGAAGTCCTTCCTAGTGGAGGTTGTTTCATTTTAATCAATTTTCCTAATTCAATTTTGGGGTGGATGGCGCAGACCACAGCCATGAAAACCATATCTTTGTTCGGAGTGTTTACCTTTTTCACTGCGGTATTGAACCAATTCATGAAAGACTTCAGTGATTCATTTCGTGCCTGGAATAGGCTGGCAAGGACACCACATCTTTAGGCTACGCCTTATGAAGTCTGAATTATCAAGGAATCTTGTTGCTAGTTGGTCGAAAGTGGAGATGGATCTTAGTGGAAGTCTAGTGAACCACATGGAAGCAATTCCTTCTAGATAAATTGGGAAATATCTACATCGAACAGCGTCTGAAACATTCGCTCCGCCCATTTACCAACTATACTTGTATAGATGGGGTTTTGGGTCTTTTGTACCGTCATAGGATGGAATAGTTGGCATATGAACTTTTTTGGGTACCACTTGTTCAAGATCTCCTTATTAAAGGGGGTATGACTTAGAGCATAGCCCCACTCATCATCTCTTATATTATTATTCTCATCCATCAGTCGCTTGACCATATCCATGATAAATGCCTCTGATGTCCGTTAGTCCGGGGGTTGGCTATTAATCACTACACCGAGTGTTTGGATTTACAAACGGTCTTGGTGAGTGGGCTGAAGCCTAGGCTCTCCTGTCTTTGGAAAAGCCACTCCCTCTGTAACGACCCGGATTTTTGATGGCTAATTTATAATATTTAAATTGGATTTAAATAACTAATTTGAACTTTAATTTGATTTTAATATGAACAGTTTGGTTTTATTTAATATAAAAGTGATTCAGGATTTAAATATAATCATTAATTGAATAAATTAAATAGTAGTTGACAATTGGGTAAATTATTTAAATTTGGAGTTGTAAGCTTGTTGGAAATATTGTAACGGCTTGTCAAATTTATATTAATATTACTGAGAATAATAGATGGATTAAAATTGAATTTAACTGCCGTTTGTTCAATTTTAAATTTACATCGTTTAAATTGAATTTAAAAATAGCCCTCCGAGGCACAGTCTCGGAATTCAACGAAACCAGTTCCATTGCATCCGTAATATTGAATTATTATCAGATTTCAAATCTCGTATTTATCGGAGTCAGTATGTGAGCATACGATAAGTAAAAGCATTGAAAATTTAATAATATTGTTTCTTTATTCTTTTACATCGACTGCTCCTTATCACTTCAGCCTGCTTTCTTTCACCATCGTAACTTTTCCTTTCACATCATATCTGCTGTAGCCGACCATCTTCTTAAGCAAGCCATTCCTTTTCGGTTTAAAATCAATACGTCTCCTTCCCTTCTCTCAGAACAAATTAGCTTCAACAAAACAAAATGGTCGCTTCCTCTGTTAAAACAAATCGAATAGAAATCAGAATAAAAAGGGGCCGAGCAAAATCCCTTTTCAGTTCCTAAATCTCGTCCCTCTAAAAAAAAAAAAAAAAACCTCAACCGAAACGAAAGCCCTAAATCAATTCGAGCGAATCGAAATCGAAGTGGGCATCTTCGGCAACTTCAATCATGCCAAGGAGGCACGCGATTCGACTCGCGTTCGCGCCTTATGTTGTGCCGTGTCGAAATTTCGTGGAGTTGCGCGACAAGTGGAGGTGCGTCGCTAGTGCAGTTTGCTCGACTTGTGGCGAAGCATGGAAGAGGGGAGAAGCATCAGTCACCGCCTCGTCGCGATCGAGCAGGAGGGAAGTTCGAGGTCCTCGTTCGAGTGTGATGGTCACGCGAGGCGCTGGGACGTGCCGATGCTGGGAATCACGAGACAATGAGGAGCGTGGGGTTATGGTCGCGACATCGCGTGGGGGGATGCTCGCGTGCACCACTGCAGTTTGAGGTGAGAGAGTTGATTTTTGTTTCGGTGATAATCTTCGATCTCACTAGGTATTTTGTTTGCTTTTCATTTTATTTTGGGATCTTAAATTTCTGTCGTGAAAATTTAAGCAATTTAAAACAAAAAAACAAAAAAAAAGAAGATGAAATAAAATAAAAATAAATTTATATTCTTTAGAATAAATATACCTATATTTAAGCAAAATATGATTTTCTATATCTATAAGACTTTGGAAGAATAT
Organism: Allium cepa; assembly: GCA_030765085.1. NCBI lineage: Eukaryota > Viridiplantae > Streptophyta > Magnoliopsida > Asparagales > Amaryllidaceae > Allium > Allium cepa. The sequence continues at coordinate 354,114,962 of CM060937.1, read as the reverse complement.
AAAGATTTGTTTTTTTTTAAATAAATATAAGTCATTTTGGCAAAAGAAATTACAAAGAAGAAAATTAAAATAAATATATACCTCGACATTTTTAGTATTGCTAGTTCGTTTAAAATAATAATTTACTTAGGTGATTAATTTGTTAATTCACTTATTTACGTATTTGTTGAACTAAATCGTGAGATAAATTAAATTACTTGAATTAGAGAATAAATTGTAAGTCAACTAAATATTAAACGACATATTTGTCAGTTGATAGTCAAATATTAATAATTCATATAATGTGTATTCAAGGTCTGGAATCGTGAAGAAAACAACTGGGTTGGGTTTGATTTGCAAAATAAAAAGCAAAGGTGAGTTAATCTCACTCAGTTAGATTTAAATTTAAATTGTTGAATTTAAATTTATTTGTTGAATTGCTTGAATGATGGTTGAATTAGTGAATAATTAAATAGGCCCTATACGCCGTGAAATAGCGGATGTTAGAATACTAAACCCATATACTGCAATATTTCACATTGAAGTGAAATTGTTATTTTATTGTGCTAACATCTGTGGATGCAGGGAAAACAGGTTGGAGGGATCCAACAGGATTCCTCAAAGCATTTATTGCTTATTTATATATGTTGTGTTATGAATAGATGGATTCATTGATATGGGTTTGTGGATGAATTAAATTCATTGAGAATTAAATTTCATTTAAATTGAAGTTTGAAATGATAAATTAAATTTAATTTAACAAAGTCAAACAAAACTAAATAGAAAATATTTTTGTAATGTGAATCTGCTTCAAATTTGAAAATGAAGAAAGAAATTAAAGTATCTCATAAACTGCAATCAGTTGAGTTGAGTTTTTGGAAGATTATTTATATATACTTAATAATTGGAGAATTATTGATTTTGAAATCAATAAGTGAAATTTTATTAGAAATAACAAGAAGATGTTATTAAGAAAAACGAAAGAAATTATATTAAAATTAAAGAGAATTTTATTATGAGATAAAAAGGAAATATTTATTTAGAAAAGAATAAAATTTATTGAAAAGAACAATATGGAAATGTAGGTTTGTAAAAGAAATAAATTATAAAGATGGATTTTCTTTAATAAAACCATTTTTGTAAATAAAGAGAATCCAAGAAGAATTTGATAAATTTCATAAAGAAAGATGATAAATGAAATAGAAAATATTAAATGAATATTGGAAAATAAGTTAGGTGAACTTATACTGGAATATGAAATTTGAATGAAGATGAATGTGGACAAGAAGTATATATAAATGGATTTTGGATTTTCTAAAATTAAAATTTATTTTAAAAAGAATATTTTAAATTACTATACTATATAAATCTTTTTATAAACTATTATTTGAATGAAAATTATTTTCGAATTAGTTATTTTGAAAGTTTAGCTATTATTTATTATAAACACTAAGTTTTCTAAAACCAGTTTTGAAATTTATAAATAACTGGATATAAATTTTAAATATTTAATATTACTTCTTATTTTATAAATCTATATGTTTTCAAATGCTTTTAAAAATCAAATTAAAACCCTCTTGTAATGGTAAGCAAAATTTATTCAAATGAGATAAGATTTAGGAGAAATCTTATTAAGTGAAGGAATTGAGTTTGTAATTTATAAGCAAAGTATAAATTGATTTTGAGAAGGAAATGAGAAACCAAAGAATATTTCCAAAAATGAATCGGAATGGGAGTAAAGTATAAGAAATCAACTTAATGATTTCATGAAAATTTAAAAGGACTTTGAAAATTTATTTCAAAGGGTTAAAATGGAAATAATATCTGGGTGATATTTGAGATAAATAATTGTGGTAATTATTTGATGGTTGCTTGTGTGTGATTAATTGATAGTTAAATAACCAACTATCAATATTGGACAAATGCGCTGATCGTTTCGAAGAGTCCGGGATCGGATTTAATTATCCGAAAACCACTTCGATCCGGTTTGTACGATTACGAATGAAGACCGTGAAGAGTTGAAGACGGTGATTCGGTTTGTCCAAACCCAGGGCAACTTGTATGGATTGAATGCTTTCAGAACATCGTCAGGTGGACGATGAGCATTCTAGGTGACACGTTCTTAAAAGGTAACGTTTAACCTCAAGCCTCATCAACCGGGAATGGCTAAAACAGGGGAGGTGCAGCAAGGTTAGGTGGGTCATGCCCAAGCAGGACAAGATATTTCCCCTGTCTAGATGTCCCTTTTTATTTCGGCTTAGTGGGTGGTTGGTCGCGCCAACCACGGGGTTTATCTTGTTCGGGACTGTTCAGTAAGGAATGGTTCCGGCCTTGTGTTGCAGGGGATGAAGGGAGTAATCCTCGGTACGGTGATCTAGGCCCCGTACTGTGACGGGCGGTACCCCAGTAGCCCTGCCATTGTATGGGATCCAAACTCCAATAAGCGCCTGTATGGTTTTGATTGTGCCCAACTATTGCTGAAACGTGAGATGCAAGCATTTCAGCTAGATTCTATTTTACTTTCTATAGACATTATTATAATATCAGAGAACTTTAATAAAAATTGTTTTAGCTATCGTAAGGTAAAAACCCGACATGTTTATTTGTGGCGTGGTCTTACGAGATGCTTTTGTTTTCAAATGATTTTCAAAACTTTAATAATCCAATTGAGTGTGATTTTCTCACGCTGGTATTCCAGACTGACTCGGGTGTTGTTTTATATGATGCTCGGGTCAGACCGAGTTTAACAGGTTCCGGTTATGCTGGAGCTCAGGAGACGAGCTGATGATAGAGCGTATACACGTATTTGTTTATTATTTCCGCTGTGCATGGACATGTATGATTGATTGATGTACTCTGATGATGGTATGTATGTATATGTATACAGTACAGATTTCTTGTATTTAAACTGTATTCTATATATTATATTTTATTCCGCTGCGATGTGAGATTCTGATGTTTGTTTTTAGTTCTTCTTCTTCTACCTCTTTCTTCTTTTACCCGAAGACTCGTATTTTTGTGCCTCTTTGGATTGAACTGTGGTGAATTTGGTTAGTTCAAAGGGGTACGGATTTGCGGGCCTTTACACTTGGTATCAGAGCTGAAAGGTTAAGCGAGAACCTTGGCTCTGGTGGGAATTACTCATTAGAGATAGAGTCAGCAGTACTCTAGAATGAGTTTGAGCGTATATAGATATGAGTGCGTATTTGTTAGTGAATATAAACGGGTGTTGATTGATTTATTGAGTGGTATATGAACCTTCGTCAGCACGGTCTGCACAACTGTGCCGAAGGGGTTTCTAAACACTTGAATAGAACAATTCGACACAATATTGTTTTCAAAAGTGGGTGAATGAAATAATTTCATCCAAAATGTATTTTGATATAAAAAGAATATTTTTTCTGAATTATTATTATAACTTGGATGTTTGGATGCTAATATTTTAGCCAAATGAGATTTTAAAACCTGAAATAATTTATATAGCCAAGGAAAACATTAAATGTTGAATTTTGAAATTAGAATTTAAAGTGAGAAGTTAAAGATGGGAATTCAACTTGGATTAAAATTTTAAACTTGAAATTTAATTAATGATTTGGGAAGAATAAGTTAGTAGATTTTAAATGAAATTGAAATGAGAAATAAAACTTGAAGTGAACTGAAATTTATTTAAGTTATGAGATGAAAGTAAATTGAATTAAAACTGGAAAATAAATTCAGCTGTATTTAAATTCAGTTGTATTTGATTTAAATTGTAATTGGAATTAAGAATGGAATTTAGTGATGAAACCTGGGGTGTAAATAGAAATTCCATTGAATGGTAAGTAAATTATATATGAATTGAAATTGTTTGGAATTGGATTAAAAGTAAAGATAGTTTGAATTTACAAATAAATCCAAATCAAGTTTGGATAGAATAAATTAAACCGGGATGTTATCTTAACAAATTTAGATGGTAAATTAAATTACATAGGATTTGATCTAGATGAGTATCAAACCAATTGCAATGAATTTAAGTAAGAAGTGCAATAATTGAATAAACTTAAGATTTAAAATTTATGGAAAGGTGATTTTGATGGAAGTGAAAGTTCATTTAATAAAATGGGTTGGTAGAGTGATGTGAATGGATAGTGAATAGAAAATTAAAATTGGATTGGGCACTTTGATTTAACTGGAATTATCTTAAGCTAAGTTAATGTTTAAATTTGAATGAAGATGAATTAAATTGAGATATAGATGATATTATAATAAAAACTCTCACTTGAGTAAAATTCATAACAATGAAATGAGGATGAATTTAATATATGCTAAGTGAAATTGAATTAGAATTAATAAGACTTCGAGAGCTTATAAAAGAAGTGAGTAGCGATAAATGAAAAAAAAAAATATAATTGGCTAAGTAAAAATGTATAAGCCTGAATTAAAATAAAATAGGAATATGGTTAACTATAAATAAATGGAAGTGTGAAAATAAATAAGAAGTGGACTTATAAAATTAAGATGGATTAAATAAGCCAAATAGAATTATTTGAATCTGAAAATGAATAGAAATCCAAACCTGAATTATAAAATAAAATTTAACCCAAAAGAATTTATGGGCAAATGAAATAAACTTAAGTTATGAAAGTTAAATAATTTGAAGTAAATTAACTCAAGTCTAAAATTCAATGAAGCACGACTTATATAAATTTGGGACATGATTGTTAAATTTTAAGCATTGAAGTTGTTGAGCTTAATAAAAAAAAATAATTGTTTTGAATAAAATCAATGTGAAAATGCGATCAATGCAAAGGTATGGTTTAAAAATAAAATATGGAATGAAATTTCATATAACTAGAGTTGGAATTAATTTCTAAAACAGTTATAAAATTAAAGTAACTGTTTGTTTGTATGAATATTGTTGGAATTTGCATTGAAATAATTGTTGTTGGCGTAAACATGAATTGAATAAAAGAGTGATAGTGAAAATCATTCTGAATTGAGTATGGTATTATAAATTGAGTAAAGCAATTGGATTTAATTGGAACCTTATCAATTGTTTATACAAAATGCGTGTATAATTGTTTATAAAATATGGTTTGAATTGATAAGAAGCAGGAATTGATTTTGAAATCAACTAAATTGAAAATGGGTTTGTTTGGGCATAATTATGGATTAGAGTTAAATGATTGAATTGTAACTCACTTAAAGTTGAATTTTAGTTATAAACAAATGGAACTAGTTTGGAAACTATATAAATTTGTTATGAAGTTATTTATATTGCATTACTTATGATTTTGATTGTAATAGTTGCTTAAATGAATGCAATGTTATAAATCTTCATAAATATGTTACTAATGTTTATAAACTGAGTAAGTACAGGTACCAGAAGACTGTATAGCGAGATTTTGGACACACATATGCTAAAATAAATTAAGCCGCTTGCTTAAAGTGCTAAATAAGGTACGCCTACGAATAAAACTAGGAAATATGAACTGTTTTTGGTTTTTCCGACCGTGTGGGTCGATGTATATATATTTATATCTATTGTCAAATTGCAAAAGCTCCTCCGTACAAAGGGGACTCTGCCAAAATTTTTCAGAAAATTTTGGGAGTTAGAAAATTTTTGAAATCTTTGAAATTTTTTTTTTTTGTTAACGACAAACGTTTTCAAATTGGAAATTGAAATAAATTAGTGAATGAAGCTAATTTAAAATTAAGACATGAATTTGATATAAATGAAAATTAGAATTTAAATATTTAGAGTTTTAGATAAATTAAATTCATATGGAAATGAAAGAATAAATTGAATGAGGATGAATACAAACTAAAGTGGTAAGATGAAAGTAAATATAAGAAACACATAAGATGTTTATACTAACTTGAGTAAAGAATTATGCGTTCTCAATTTGGAATTGATATTGCATAACTAATTTAGAAATAATATTTGAATAAATAGATATGGGCATTTGTAAGAATGACGATAAAATGTTTTGTATATTGTGATTGGATATGTTGCTGTGTAAGGTTATGCAGGTAATATAAAAGTAAAGAGAATTGATTTTGATTTCAGAAGATTAATAGTAATGCCCGACAAAAAGGTATGTGTTTAAGTTTATATATGGAAATTGATTGGGATTTTGGTTGAGCCACTTGGCGTTTTGTTTTCTTTTAGATTTGGGAGGCCGTAGAGCCATTTTGTAGTTGTACCGAGCTAGCCGCGCAAAGGAAACGCTGGCAAAAATTTTCGGGAATTTAGGGCGTTAGAAAAATTTTAAGAAATTTTGATAAGTCAAAATTTGAGTTTGAATTGAAACTTGAATAGTCAAGCATATAGTATAGTTTGAAACTAAGGAAAGTTTAGAAAGTTAATAAGAAGGTAATGCATCTTTTATAAAATAATAATAATAATAATAATAATAATAATTAGTAGGATGTGAATAGTTGGTTTTGGAGTAATAGAATCGGGTATGGGACCATTCTTCCTAACTAGTAATTTCGGGGACGAAATTCTTTTAAGGGAGGAGGAATGTAACGACCCGGATTTTTGATGGCTAATTTATAATATTTAAATTGGATTTAAATAACTAATTTGAACTTTAATTTGATTTTAATATGAACAGTTTGGTTTTATTTAATATAAAAGTGATTCAGGATTTAAATATAATCATTAATTGAATAAATTAAATAGTAGTTGACAATTGGGTAAATTATTTAAATTTGGAGTTGTAAGCTTGTTGGAAATATTGTAACGGCTTGTCAAATTTATATTAATATTACTGAGAATAATAGATGGATTAAAATTGAATTTAACTGCCGTTTGTTCAATTTTAAATTTACATCGTTTAAATTGAATTTAAAAATAGCCCTCCGAGGCACAGTCTCGGAATTCAACGAAACCAGTTCCATTGCATCCGTAATATTGAATTATTATCAGATTTCAAATCTCGTATTTATCGGAGTCAGTATGTGAGCATACGATAAGTAAAAGCATTGAAAATTTAATAATATTGTTTCTTTATTCTTTTACATCGACTGCTCCTTATCACTTCAGCCTGCTTTCTTTCACCATCGTAACTTTTCCTTTCACATCATATCTGCTGTAGCCGACCATCTTCTTAAGCAAGCCATTCCTTTTCGGTTTAAAATCAATACGTCTCCTTCCCTTCTCTCAGAACAAATTAGCTTCAACAAAACAAAATGGTCGCTTCCTCTGTTAAAACAAATCGAATAGAAATCAGAATAAAAAGGGGCCGAGCAAAATCCCTTTTCAGTTCCTAAATCTCGTCCCTCTATAAAAAAAAAAAAAAACCTCAACCGAAACGAAAGCCCTAAATCAATTCGAGCGAATCGAAATCGAAGTGGGCATCTTCGGCAACTTCAATCATGCCAAGGAGGCACGCGATTCGACTCGCGTTCGCGCCTTATGTTGTGCCGTGTCGAAATTTCGTGGAGTTGCGCGACAAGTGGAGGTGCGTCGCTAGTGCAGTTTGCTCAACTTGTGGCGAAGCATGGAAGAGGGGAGAAGCATCAGTCACCGCCTCGTCGCGATCGAGCAGGAGGGAAGTTCGAGGTCCTCGTTCGAGTGTGATGGTCACGCGAGGCGCTGGGACGTGCCGATGCTGGGAATCACGAGACAATGAGGAGCGTGGGGTTATGGTCGCGACATCGCGTGGGGGGATGCTCGCGTGCACCACTGCAGTTTGAGGTGAGAGAGTTGATTTTTGTTTCGGTGATAATCTTCGATCTCACTAGGTATTTTGTTTGCTTTTCATTTTATTTTGGGATCTTAAATTTCTGTCGTGAAAATTTAAGCAATTTAAAACAAAAAAACAAAAAAAAAAGAAGATGAAATAAAATAAAAATAAATTTATATTCTTTAGAATAAATATACCTATATTTAAGCAAAATATGATTTTCTATATCTATAAGACTTTGGAAGAATATAAAGATTTGTTTTTTTTTAAATAAATATAAGTCATTTTGGCAAAAGAAATTACAAAGAAGAAAATTAAAATAAATATATACCTCGACATTTTTAGTATTGCTAGTTCGTTTAAAATAATAATTTACTTAGGTGATTAATTTGTTAATTCACTTATTTACGTATTTGTTGAACTAAATCGTGAGATAAATTAAATTACTTGAATTAGAGAATAAATTGTAAGTCAACTAAATATTAAACGACATATTTGTCAGTTGATAGTCAAATATTAATAATTCATATAATGTGTATTCAAGGTCTGGAATCGTGAAGAAAACAACTGGGTTGGGTTTGATTTGCAAAATAAAAAGCAAAGGTGAGTTAATCTCACTCAGTTAGATTTAAATTTAAATTGTTGAATTTAAATTTATTTGTTGAATTGCTTGAATGATGGTTGAATTAGTGAATAATTAAATAGGCCCTATACGCCATGAAATAGCGGATGTTAGAATACTAAACCCATATACTGCAATATTTCACATTGAAGTGAAATTGTTATTTTATTGTGCTAACATCTGTGGATGCAGGGAAAACAGGTTGGAGGGATCCAACAGGATTCCTCAAAGCATTTATTGCTTATTTATATATGTTGTGTTATGAATAGATGGATTCATTGATATGGGTTTGTGGATGAATTAAATTCATTGAGAATTAAATTTCATTTAAATTGAAGTTTGAAATGATAAATTAAATTTAATTTAACAAAGTCAAACAAAACTAAATAGAAAATATTTTTGTAATGTGAATCTGCTTCAAATTTGAAAATGAAGAAAGAAATTAAAGTATCTCATAAACTGCAATCAGTTGAGTTGAGTTTTTGGAAGATTATTTATATATACTTAATAATTGGAGAATTATTGATTTTGAAATCAATAAGTGAAATTTTATTAGAAATAACAAGAAGATGTTATTAAGAAAAACGAAAGAAATTATATTAAAATTAAAGAGAATTTTATTATGAGATAAAAAGGAAATATTTATTTAGAAAAGAATAAAATTTATTGAAAAGAACAATATGGAAATGTAGGTTTGTAAAAGAAATAAATTATAAAGATGGATTTTCTTTAATAAAACCATTTTTGTAAATAAAGAGAATCCAAGAAGAATTTGATAAATTTCATAAAGAAAGATGATAAATGAAATAGAAAATATTAAATGAATATTGGAAAATAAGTTAGGTGAACTTATACTGGAATATGAAATTTGAATGAAGATGAATGTGGACAAGAAGTATATATAAATGGATTTTGGATTTTCTAAAATTAAAATTTATTTTAAAAAGAATATTTTAAATTACTATACTATATAAATCTTTTTATAAACTATTATTTGAATGAAAATTATTTTCGAATTAGTTATTTTGAAAGTTTAGCTATTATTTATTATAAACACTAAGTTTTCTAAAACCAGTTTTGAAATTTATAAATAACTGGATATAAATTTTAAATATTTAATATTACTTCTTATTTTATAAATCTATATGTTTTCAAATGCTTTTAAAAATCAAATTAAAACCCTCTTGTAATGGTAAGCAAAATTTATTCAAATGAGATAAGATTTAGGAGAAATCTTATTAAGTGAAGGAATTGAGTTTGTAATTTATAAGCAAAGTATAAATTGATTTTGAGAAGGAAATGAGAAACCAAAGAATATTTCCAAAAATGAATCGGAATGGGAGTAAAGTATAAGAAATCAACTTAATGATTTCATGAAAATTTAAAAGGACTTTGAAAATTTATTTCAAAGGGTTAAAATGGAAATAATATCTGGGTGATATTTGAGATAAATAATTGTGGTAATTATTTGATGGTTGCTTGTGTGTGATTAATTGATAGTTAAATAACCAACTATCAATATTGGACAAATGCGCTGATCGTTTCGAAGAGTCCGGGATCGGATTTAATTATCCGAAAACCACTTCGATCCGGTTTGTACGATTACGAATGAAGACCGTGAAGAGTTGAAGACGGTGATTCGGTTTGTCCAAACCCAGGGCAACTTGTATGGATTGAATGCTTTCAGAACATCGTCAGGTGGACGATGAGCATTCTAGGTGACACGTTCTTAAAAGGTAACGTTTAACCTCAAGCCTCATCAACCGGGAATGGCTAAAACAGGGGAGGTGCAGCAAGGTTAGGTGGGTCATGCCCAAGCAGGACAAGATATTTCCCCTGTCTAGATGTCCCTTTTTATTTCGGCTTAGTGGGTGGTTGGTCGCGCCAACCACGGGGTTTATCTTGTTCGGGACTGTTCAGTAAGGAATGGTTCCGGCCTTGTGTTGCAGGGGATGAAGGGAGTAATCCTCGGTACGGTGATCTAGGCCCCGTACTGTGACGGGCGGTACCCCAGTAGCCCTGCCATTGTATGGGATCCAAACTCCAATAAGCGCCTGTATGGTTTTGATTGTGCCCAACTATTGCTGAAACGTGAGATGCAAGCATTTCAGCTAGATTCTATTTTACTTTCTATAGACATTATTATAATATCAGAGAACTTTAATAAAAATTGTTTTAGCTATCGTAAGGTAAAAACCCGACATGTTTATTTGTGGCGTGGTCTTACGAGATGCTTTTGTTTTCAAATGATTTTCAAAACTTTAATAATCCAATTGAGTGTGATTTTCTCACGCTGGTATTCCAGACTGACTCGGGTGTTGTTTTATATGATGCTCGGGTCAGACCGAGTTTAACAGGTTCCGGTTATGCTGGAGCTCAGGAGACGAGCTGATGATAGAGCGTATACACGTATTTGTTTATTATTTCCGCTGTGCATGGACATGTATGATTGATTGATGTACTCTGATGATGGTATGTATGTATATGTATACAGTACAGATTTCTTGTATTTAAACTGTATTCTATATATTATATTTTATTCCGCTGCGATGTGAGATTCTGATGTTTGTTTTTAGTTCTTCTTCTTCTACCTCTTTCTTCTTTTACCCGAAGACTCGTATTTTTGTGCCTCTTTGGATTGAACTGTGGTGAATTTGGTTAGTTCAAAGGGGTACGGATTTGCGGGCCTTTACACCCTCGGGATCCCGTTGGCTTGCGGTTGTCCTAATTGGGGGCAGTTTGGATATTCCTGGCATTATAGAATGCATTGGCATTTCCATTCAACTTGCCATCGTTAAATCGATCTCCATCTTTAGAGTCAGAGAGGTCCATGGCTATATCCTCTTGTGGGGTCTTCGCTCCTTGGTTCAAGTTCATAGTCGGTTGCCTTGCGGTCGATGGAGTACTTGTGTTTCCTTCTACACTGATTCCCATGGTTATAGCTATCACTCCTCTTTATGGCTACTTTCCATTTCTTCTACTTACACTATAATTAGAAGAATATTCTTATTCTATGGCAGCCGTAGGTTTTGCCATAGTTCTTGGAGCAGGATGTGATTGTAAGGTCAAGTGGGCATTATGCATATCCATAAGAGCTCTCTGACTGCTTTCCATTTTCTAATTGATTTCATCAACCATTTTTTTCAATTCATCTCTTGTAATGACTTCGCGTTGTTTGGAGGATCCTAGCCCCTGATCTCCTGCGTTGGACCCATTTGCTTCAATTTGTTGATGATTCATATCTTCTTTGGCTATTACTGCCTTTATGGATCTTCCAGAAGCAGTACTTTTTCTTCCCAGTGCCATTGATGAAACGACCCGCCTTTCTCTCCACAGAAAGACGCATCATTTTTAAGAAAGAAAGGGAAAGAAAGGAGAAAAGAAAGAGAAGAAAGAAGAAACAACATCAAAATCTAAACAGCGGAACGAATAAATTATACTAATCACATAATACATTACATAGTATTATATACATCAGAGATATACAACTTAAACAACACATACTAGACAGTTATAAACACCTGTCTAGTTATACAACTCAATATACAACACAGACAAATGACTCAGAGAACACACAGCGGAATACCATATATCTATACGCTGAAGCCTCTTGCTCCATTGCTCCCCTAGAATTCATCAAACCAAACCTGAATCCCCTAGCTACTCATAAAAATTTGAGTATCCAAGAGTTTAAGAAAAACAGAATAAACTCCGGGTCAGACATGGGTCTGGTGTGAGTACACGGGTTAAAGTTGCTTAATTTTTAAAAACCTTTTGAAAACAAAGGTATCACGTAAGACTACCCACACATAAACATGGGAAAGTTTTTACCTTACGCTAACCAAAACATTTGATAGGAAATCCAGTGATATTTTAATAGGGTCTAGGGTTTTCAAATAAAATACAGAAATAACTGGAATGCTTACATCTCATGTTCCAACATAGTTGGGCACATCTAAAACGTACGGCACTTATTGGAGTTTGGATTCCATACAATGGCAGGGCTACCTGGGTACCGCCCGTCACAGTACGTGGCCTAGATCACCGTATCGAGGATCACTCCCAATCCCCTACAACACAAAGCCGGAACCATTCCTTACTGAGAAGTTACGAACAAGACAACCCCACGGTTGTAGCTAGCAACCGTCCACATAGCCGAAAAAAAAGGGACTCTAGACAGGGGTTCATCTCATCCTACTTGGGCATGACCCACTTAGCCTTGCTGCATCTCCCCTGTTTTAGCCATTCCCAGTTGATGAGGCTTGAGGCTACGATTACTTTTAGTGAAAACATCACTTAGAATGCTCATCGTCCACCTGACGATGTTCTGTAAGCATTCAATCCATACAAGTTCGTTCCGAGTTCGAACGAAACCGAAGGCATTATCTCGTTACACTCATTTTGGAATCACCCTCAGAGTCAACGACAATAACCCTTGCACTCTGAATCTTCATCTTCACTTGAGATTCACGACCTATCGTAAATTTTGGATCGATGTGGTTTTCGGATATCCAAATCTGGAAACCCGATACCGGTCTCATCGAAATCCAAAACGCCATCTTTTAGGTCCATGTTGTTTAAGGTTAAACAATTCAATTCAGCTATCTACATACACACAGATAGATAATTCACAATGTCACAATAGATAATCTACATTATCATCGCAACAGATAATTCATGTTATCATCACAAATAGATAACTCATACTATCATCTCAATGCAACCAAAGCATCCATATCATATATCACACATATCTCTTAAGAGATATCAAGCAACTAAGCCATTCAATATAAATCAGCCATACATAAGCAATGATCTATCAATCACACCATCTATAATTAATTTAAAATGAATTAAATTAATTACTTCATCTTTGATTAATTTAAAATAAATTACATTAATTTCCTTCATCACAATAAATCTTGCTTACATAAACATTAATTAACTCAATTAATTAATCATCATCTTAATTAATCCATCTTGATTAATTATCCCTTAATTAAGTAATTAATCCTTAATCAATTACACAAATTAATTATCTAAAAATCATTAAGTAGTTAACCTTAATTACTTTATTAATTATAATTAATTACATTAATCCTTAATTAATTACAATTAATTACCTTATAATTACCTATTATTGATTAATTAATCTTAATAAATCAATCCATAATTATTCTCATTAATCACATTAATTAATGAACCTTAATTAGTTACTTCCATTAATTAATTAACTATAATTACATTAATTAATCACGCTTAAGTTAAATGCTTTCATTAAATAATTATGAACAGTAATAAATTACTTCTTAATTACTTTTAATTACATTTATAAATCCTTTGATTTATTACACAAAGTAATAAATCCTTAATTACTTTACCAAGTAATTATCCATTTAAATTACTTCCCATTTAGTAATTTCCTTTATCTCAATTACCTCCAGTAATTTATTCATCAATTACTTATCTTAAGTAATTACTCTTATCAAATCTCATTAAGTAAGCATACTTAATCAATTACCACGTGACTATCTTTAATTAATTAACAAATTAATTAACTTATCTTAATCACATTCACCTCACAAATCGTAACCAAATAATTCATCCCTTAATTACTCTTTAACCAAATTAATCCTTAATTACAGATTAATTATCCTTCAACTATTAATTAATAAAACTTAATTATTAATTAATCCTTTAATACAAAGTAATTAATCTCTAATTACTTTTATAATTAATTAATTAACCTTAATTAACTAATTAATCATCTCTTAATCATTAATTAATAAAACTTAATTATTAATTAACAACCTTAATTACAAATTAATTAATCCATAATTATAATTAATCAATCCTTAATTACAATTAATTAACCTTTAATAATGGTTAATAATTCTTAATTAACTTGCATTATAGATTAATAGCCTTTTAATTATTAATCAAGAAAACCCAATTATTACTTAATAAAACTTTATTAAGTATTTCTTAATTATTAGTTTAATTAACCCTTTAATTACTTAATTAATTAATTAATAATTACAAATTAATTAATCTCTAATCATTAATTAATCCATCATAATTATTAGTTAATTAAAATAATAATTACACCTAAATTAATTACTTAATTAACCCTTTTTTAAATAATTAATTAAATTAATTAATTAAACTTAAAATTTCTTAATTAACTTAATTAATTAAATTCGTTAAAACTTAATTATCCTTATGATAAAACATTATCTTTAATTATCCTTGAAAACTTTACTTAATTTAATTCATTAATTAGTTTATAATATAAAGTGATCATTAATTACTTACCTTTAATTATTAATTAACAATCCTAAATTTCAAGTTAATAAATTACTATAAACTTTAATCGTTAATTTACAAATTATTATTCATTAACTAATTTAATTAATAAATCACTCTTTAATTATTCCATTTATTATCAAACTTATATTAAGTTTTTAAGGTAAAACATTTCCTTATAAATTTCTTTTATATTTCAAACTAAATTTGAAAATAACTTTAAGGATCTAACTTAAAACATTTAAAACAAATCATATAATTTATTTATACAAACAATTCATTTCAAAGAAATGAATTTCAAGAAATTTATTTAGCTTAATTATTAAAATTTAAAACTTACTTTATTTTAAATTTAAAAACTGGTTAAACATTTTACTTTGGGTTTAACCCATGTGTACTTGAACTAAAACCAAGTACACCATCCTTTCTTTTTAAAACAATTTGACTTAAATTTTAAAAACTGTTTTTAGTTTAAAAACTTAAACTGTTAAAAACTTTAACAGTCTTCCTACATGCTCGTATAAGCTCCCACTCGAGAAACATAACCCAAAACTCGATGCCTCCCTCGAGTCACTCACACGAAAAACTCGAGCAATGACCCAAACTCCCTTTTCCTTCCTAAAATTTTGGTTAATTAGTTTAAGTTAATTTTTTTTAAAAAAACCTGTAACAAATATAACTGTTAGCAAGTTTAAAATAAAACACAGCCCCTACTCGAGTTTGAATTCGAGCAAACTACCCCAAAACTTCGAGTTGCAACCCGAGACAATACACCTCCCCAACTTCCACAACTCACTGACACACTCTCTCCCTGTGCAAGTGCACCGTCGATCGACGCCGCCGCGACCAACTCCAGCACCCCTCACACGTTAGCGACACACCCTACAGTCGATCTCGACCATCCCTTAGCCACCACAGAACCCAAAACAAAATTGACCATCACCAGAGAACTCGAACCAAAACCACTCCCTGAAAACAAACCCACATCCACGTCGCCGATCACCAGAGCACCCCCAGATTCCGGCCACGCCTTCGTCACTCATCCACGCAGCCTCTTTCCAAATCCCAAGCGACTCGATGCAATAGAAATGACGCAGTCCCCTCTTTTTCACAATCGACCAAAACTAGGGTTAAATCATAAATCCTCTTCCCCTTGTTGCCTTGATGATCGTGAACAACTTCGGGCATTTTTCCTGAACACCCCACTACTTCTTCTATCTCTAGAAAAAAAATCCAAGATCCCTCTCCTTCTTAATCGCCAAAGGTGGACCAAACACCCATTTC
This sequence comes from Allium cepa, assembly GCA_030765085.1. Classification (NCBI taxonomy): domain Eukaryota; kingdom Viridiplantae; phylum Streptophyta; class Magnoliopsida; order Asparagales; family Amaryllidaceae; genus Allium; species Allium cepa. The sequence continues at coordinate 354,099,098 of CM060937.1, read as the reverse complement.
CAGTTATTCCCATAATTCACACTCGATACTTTATTAAAAATTTAGATTTTCTTCTTAAAATTCATATTTTCCAGTGATAATTCAGTTTATATAATTTTTTCACCCAATTTCAACACTCGATTTCAACATTGATTTTAAAATGTCACTGCATTATTTGATTTCCAGATGATTTTCAAATACAAGATACTTAGATCTATTTTAGTTCTTAGTTTATAATTAAACTGACCTATTTTGTTTGAATCTAAGTCCTAACAGTTTTAAATAAAAATAGCTTAAAGGTTTGATTATAACTTAAATTCTGCAATAAGGAAAAACAGAGAAGATCAATGCAATCAAGCATGCACAGTTTCAAAGCATAACAAAACATATTGCATATTTGTATCTACACAAAGGTAAACTTACATATATAAAATAAACATCATCACAAACTCACATGCAACATATAATTAACTATTTAAGTTTTAGTAAACATGTTTACTCACCAATTAAAGAGGTGCAGAGCTTTGAAAAAAAAACTGGAAGCGTTTAAACTGAATTTGCTTTCATATTTGTTTTCTGGAAACTGAAATACAGGTTGCTGCCTCTGGAAACTTTGAATGCTGCAGATTTCATCTTTGATTCTAGGCTGTAGTACTTAGTAAATGTTCCAGATTGCAAAAAAACAAAATTGAACTTTTGAAAGAAAGGTTGTAGGCTTGCAGTTTTGAAGGTGTTTGAAAGAAAGGTTGTAGGCTTGCAGTTTTGAAGGTGTTCCAGGATTTGATAACAGAATGGTTTGGAAAATAAGTTACAGGGCTCTCAAATTCATTTCTGGATTGTATTAGAATTTGAGGAATGTATTACAGGGTTTTGAAAATTTTGTTACAGGGTTTTGATCACAAGGTTTGATTTGGAAAGTGTTTTGCTGAGGAGTATTTTACAGATTTGAGGAATTTCTGATTTTCTTTGAAAATTTGTTTACAGGTCTGGTTTTCTTAACTTGAGAAGAAGATAGTAAAAAGAAAATGAGAAAGAAGATTAGGAGTGTATATAAGTAAATTTAGATTTTATTAAAGTTAAAAGAAAATTCAAATAAAGGTGACACATGTCTTTAACTTACATTAATATGTTAACACTTGTTATCTAAAAGGTTTATAACTTAACACTTGTCCTAATTTATTTCTATATTATTTATAAAAGATTTTAAAGGTTTTTAAATTAATTTTCCTAATTAATTAATTCATATATTAATTATAAATGCTTTCTTATTAAATTTCTAATTAACAAATACATTTAATAATTTGTAAACACTTTTCTAAATTTTATACAATTTTAAAAGAAAATAAAAACCAATTATAATTTAAATAAAAATCATATATGATATTTTTAACTCATTTTTAAATGCTATTCCAAAAATCCTTTGTATTTATTCCTATTAAATAAATTCTTTTCCAAATTTCTATAAATAAATTTCTTTTAAAGAAAATAATATGAGATAAATCTTTTTTTTTACATAAAAAGATAATCCATATTTATATCCAAACTATATTATTATATATATTCTTTTGAATTCAAATTCAAAGTCAGTTTTAAAATCCAAATTTAAAAATCAATTCAAATAAATATAGATATCAATTTTAAATAAACACATTATTATTTATAAATAATTTATTCTATTTAAAATCAATTTGACACACACACACACACACACACACACACACACACACACACATATATATTTAAACACACTTATTAAATTTGAAGTAATAGGTCAATTTAGAATTTATTTATACAATAACACAAATTAAATAATTATTCTTATTTAAAAATCAATCTAAAATCATAATTTAAAACATCACATTTTTAATTGTTTGGCTATTTATATTTGAAAATAACAATTTTATCAAATTTTAAACAATTTATTTAAGAGATTATCACATTTTAAATTTCTTGAAATTTCGGGATATTACAATTGATTTTTAGCAGCAAATCTTTTGAACAGAGATTAAGGATCTAACTTCCGAACCTATCTGATCCAAAGTAGATAGCTAGATCTAAGGCTGAGTTGGATTTCTCAGTGAAAGCACCAAAATATTGACCAAAAAAAAAGGATCAACATCCTGGATTGAGTGTGAAAGCATCAGCCATGTTCTTACAGAGCAATAATACAGAGAAAAAAAAATGTAAAAAGAGCAGAAATAGTAAGAAGATAAGAAGATTGTTATAGTGGTTCGGCTGTTAATGAAGCCTACGTCCATTTTATAACTTTTATTATCGACTGATTGCTATTACAAGGTGAATTGGATTACAAAATGACGTTGAATATCCTAAGTTAGACTAAGTCCTCAATACTAGAGTTCACTGGAGAATCACAACGAACTCTTTGGATGACTATTGTGAGGGAAGAGAAGAGTGAAGAAAGTTTTCTATAAAGTTCCAGCAGCCAATGCAGAGGATCCCCTTTATGTTGCAAATCAGCGAGTATTTATAGAGGTTGGAGAGCTATTGGGCAAGGCCTTCTTGCCAGATGCTTGCAAATGACGTAGGAAGATGCACTGCATGTTTCATTGTGAACCAAGCTAACTTGATGGATCGCTAGCGATCCATAGGCTATGGATCGTTGGCAATCTATAGCATTTGGCTCGGTGCCGATCCAGTGGCTTGAGATGCTTCCCTTACCTTCTACCTTAAAGTTCATGGCGATCTGGCGAAATGGTATGTATTGCTAGCGATCCATGTACTTAACTAATATATGGACTTTGCCTTCTGGGGTGCATTTGTTGTCTCATGTTGGTGTCTTCCATGTAATTTCATAGCATATTGCCTTGTTTTGATGACGATCTGCATACTTGTTGCATTAGACTGCTGGTTGAACTAAATGAATGCTTGCCTCTCGATTTAACTAGCTCGGAATCCCTTCAAACTTAGCCATTATCCTTAGAATACCTATTGGACCATGATGTAAGTGAATTCATGAATCCATGAGCCAAGATTATGGATTGCTATCGATTCATAGATGATGGATCGCTTGTGATCCATCACCATTGCATATTTTCGCTTTCAATTTCTCTGATTTCTCTTGGTTAGTTGCTCTATTCTTTTTAGTTGGCTCTTGAGCTACTCTGACTCGACCAAGCTATTCCAACTTCCTTTGGATTCTGTTGGGTTAAAAACCCAAATAACACTTATATATATTCTTTTATTATAAATATCTTTGTATATAAGCGTATTTTGGATTGTAACTCAATTTTCAAAGGCCGCGCTCCCATCCTCTTCTACCCTCCTCCCATTCCCTATTTTAAAATCCCCCCTCCCGCATGATCTACCTCTTCCTCTCAAAGACTTGTCTTTCGTGTTCCTGTTCCTCCTTTCCCCGCCCTTCCTATTCCTTCAGTTGTAGTCCCTCTCCCTCCTTCCCAATCCAACCTTTTTGACCTTTCAATCCCTTCCTCCTCCTCCTCTGTTCCTTTGTCTCATGTTCCTCTTGATGTTCCTTCATTTCAACAAGCATGGACTTCTCTTTTCAACTGTAATGCACGTAATGTGGGGAAGTATATCCCTGTTGACATGGTTAATGAGTTCTATGTTGAAGCTCTGTTCCTCCCCAAGTGGTTCTTGAAGCTAGAAGGGAAGTTCGGAAAGAATATTTGGTGGGATTTTTCCTTGACAAAGTGCTTTAATATACAATGGTAATTCAGCATCTTAAATCTTTATAGAAGCTTAAATGAAGCATCAAGGTACAATCAGATGGTACTGCTTTTTATTTCTGCTATTGAATAGTGAAAATAGAAGAAGAATTGTGGAAGGCGACCCAGTTCACATAAGAAATAAGATGCTTATTGTTAAAGAGTGGGACCCTTCAGTTAACAAAGTATACGACACAATCAAGTATGTACCAATATGGATACCTTTGTCAAATATACGTCTAATAGCATGATTAGTAATAGGAATTAACTGGTTGGTTGGAAGGATAGGAAGGCTGATGTGTTTAGAGGAAAGTACAGAGAGAATGGAAAGACCAACTTGTGCTATGTGCTAGGTTGAGGTTACACCATTGTCAAACATGGTGGCCAGTTTCCCAGTGTTAATTGAAGATGGAATCGAACAATACGTGCAAGTCTATTATAAGTGGAAGCCTGAAGTTTGTAATTCTTATAAAGTTTTTGGTCATTCTATTGATTGTTGTTTTAATGAAAAATGTGAGGAGGTAGAAAATGCTAAGAAGAAGATTAGTAAGGATGAAACTATGAAGGAGAAACGAATAAATGGTGATGTAGTAAGGAGAATTGTTCGAACCAAAAATGTTTAGGGGATAATAGATAATGCTAACAAAAGCCATGCAAGTAATTTAAAGGGATTGAACTTAGCTAATGAAAATGTCATGGTGAGGGTTAGTGATAAAGTGAATTTAGATGTGGAAGTTTCAAACGAGAAACAAGCAAAGGTTAATGGGGTGGATGAAGTAGTTAAAGTAGAGATAGATGCGGTTGAAATTCAAACTAACAATGTGATTATGACTACAAGTAAATTTCGAGCACTACAAGAATTAAACGGGGATGAAGGAAGGCACTGTGAAGAGCAAAATGATGAGCAAATAAATGCAATTTTTAAAGAGCATGCTATCTTGCCTCGTGCACATGAAAGTGCAAAAGGCAGTAATACTTTTGGGCTGAACCAAATGGTCGAACCTATAGCTAAAGAGGTGGAGAGTTTTGAGTGCGTTGAGATGATTGGTAATGGATCGTATGATAACCCACCATATATTTATAAGGAAACTGTGCATGTTTCTGTACATGCATAACAAGCGGGTAATCTAATTCATGATCAAACTTCATTTAATGCCCCACCTAACATGCATGCAACCAATCAGTCTTGTTTTGCTTCTCTTAATTCACCCTCTGTCCACTCTCCTTCCAAATCTCTTCCTATCCATCCAACTGATGACATTGTTATGAATGTGCTTGAAGAACCTAATCAGTCCCCATACTCACATATCCCACTCCCTTGGTTGGATATCTCCTCTAATCCTTCTCTGCACTAATCCTCTACAAGCTGATTTGAATGTAACCTCAAACAAGCAAGCAACACATTAACATCTTTAAGCAGCTCCTTGAACAAGAACAAAGCTAACAATAAAATAAAAAATAAAAACTTCAACCAAGATCATGACAAAGGAAAATCAATTACCTTTCCTGAAACTATGCCTAAAACTAACCTAGGCAACTCATCTTCTACTAGAAGATTGAAGAGAGGCAATAGCCTTATCCCCAATCAGTTTAATTAATGTTTACAAAATTTGAAAGTTGGAACATCAGAGGAGCTTGAAATCAAACTGAATCAAGCAAAGCAATTAATCTATGAAAATAAGCTTGGCATCTTAGCACTTATAGAAATTAAATTGAATCTGTAAATTACTATCAAGGCAGCAAAACATATAAATCCATCATAGGCGCTCCACCATAATTTAGAACAAGCACCATATGGAAGAATCGTAGTCCTATTAAATCGCTTAATCTACACTACCAATCCAATCATAGTTCACCGACGATTCATTCACTTTTATGTCCACCACCTTACCTCCTTCTCATTAATTTATATCACCTTTGTTTATGTTGATAATCACAGTGTTCCAAGATAGGCTACGCTTGACTATCTTCCCAACCTCTGGTAGGAGTCATGCCCATGGTTTGTAATGGTGATTTTAACTGTATGCTCAGAGCATCAGATCAAAGCGGTGGCAATCCTCTTAGGCTTCAAGTTGCTACCTATCTTAATGAAGCAGTCTCCCTCTCTAACCACATGTAACAAAAAAATTTGGATCCAAATTCACATGGAGCAATAAAAGCAGATCTGATGTTAGAACTTTGAGACGCATTGATCTATCCATTATTAACACTTCTTCTTTTCATAAATTCCCTAATCTCATTTCTCATGTTTTCCCACCCCTGCTATCTGACCACTTCCCTATCCTTATCTCCTGTGGGAACAGTGCTATTGAAAAAAGAAAACAAGTTTTAAATGACTCATGGATTCAGGTTCCTAATTTTTTAACCATTGTTCATAACTCAACTATTTTTTATATAATAATATATTTATATTTCAACAAAAGCTTAGGGTGACTACAGAAGCTATTAGACTTTAGGCCAAAGAAAAATATAGGTATGGGGAGGGATAATCCATGAGCTTGAAAGTCTAGTCAGAGAAGGTGCAATTAATTATGCTTGATTAAACAACCAGCATTCCATTATCTGACCAAGAGCATGAATTATCTCTGAAGTACACTGAAGCATTGTCTATTGAAATGCAAATGAAGAGGCAGAGGTTAAGGAAGGAGCGAGAAATCAGTGGAGCTTAAACGCACATAATATTACTGTTCTATCTGCCAAAATTACTAATGTTAAGATTAAACTAGCTGTCTATAGGATGGATAAAGCTTCATATGGGGGACTGGACAAATTTAGTGCATTTTTACCCCCCACTGTTGGTTTATTATTGCTCTTGACCTGTTAAAACAACCATAGTAAAATGATCAGGGGAATCAACTCAACCAAGCTAGCTTTAATTCCTAAATCAAATCAAGCTACTTCAGTCCAAGCCTTCACACCAATTGCCTATTGTAATATTATTTATAAGCGCATATATAAAGTAATTGCATCTAGGCTAAAACAAGTGCTTCTTAACATTATTTCTAATAACCAGGCAGCCTTCCTACCTAATAGAAGTATATTGGATAATGTACTTCTCACCCATGAATTGATGAATGACTAAAACAGAAGCTACATTTCCTTAGAGCTATGATGAAGCAGGACAATAAGAGAGCATATGACGCTATCCAATGGATGGCAACTATTGTAGTCATGACTAGAATGAATTTCCCTTGCCATTTTGTAAGTTGGATCTACTCTTGCATTTCCACAGTTTCTTACTCACTTGGGATCAATGATAATAGTGTAGGGCATTTCAAAAGTACATATATAGGGAATAAGGCAGTGGACCCTATGTCCTCGTATCTTTTCATTATTGTGATGGAACTATTTACACAATTGATTAATTAGGCTATTGCCTCTAAGGACTTTGTATTCCATCCAAAGTGTAAAGAACCTTGTGTAACATCCTACTGTTTACAGATGATGTCATATTATTCAACAAACCAATTGAAGGCTCAATGTTATTTTTTCCAACTTGCTGAAACCCTTTCATACATGGTTCGAAATTTCGGCGGAATTCCGGTTATTCCGGTGATTCCGTTCCGGTTCCGTTCATAACCGGAACGGAATCCGGTCAAAATTCCGGATTTTATTTTCAAATATTGAATTTTTTTTATAAAAAATTAAAAAAATACAATAAATATATAATAATTAAAAAAAAAGAAAACAAATTAATGAAGACAATAAATAAATGGAGAAGAAATCATATAGTTTCATAAAAAAAGTTGTTATACTTTTGTTAATTTACATCGAATCATAATAAAAAATTCAAAATTTTCAAAATTAATCAAAGTTTTAAAATCTCAAATGAACAATACAGAATCTTGCACACTGGATTTTTAATTAAAATGAGTATTGCATATGTAGCGTAAAAAATGTACTAGAAATTTATGACAATATTGGATATTTATTATCATATATAGCAAATTAAAACAAAAAAGTAGCGGAACTAGAAAACCGGAATTAAAGCGGAACTTTCGAAATTTCCGGAACGGAACCGGAAATTTTAAAATTACCAATGGCCGGAACGGAAACGGAAAACGGAATTTTAAACCTTGCTTTCATAGCATTACTGGCCTCTAGATTAACCATGAAAAATCCTTCTTATCCTTAGATGCCTTCCCAGAGATGCTGAGGAACTCCCTGCATGACTTGTCATCTTTACCATCATTGAGTAACAACATATCTCATCTTGGCGTTCCTATATCTATTACGAAAATAGGGTACAATGACTATCTCGTTAATAGACACTTGCGTCAAGTTGGAAGACTGATAATAATTAAAGCCATAATTCATGCCATGGCAGTTTTCTGGAGCAGGACCTTCTTATTGCAAATAAAGCTCATAAATCAAGTATGGAAAGCCATGAACCATTTTTTATGGCTGGTAACATGCACTCAAACAAAGTGGTTCCACTAGCCTTCTGCAAAGTGGAAAGCATATGAACTATGGTGATCTGGGAGTTAAGTGTATGAAATTGTGGAATAGGGCTACTTTCTCTAAGCACTTAGATTGCTTGATGAGCAACAGAGATAATACATGGGCTAGAAAATATCACCTTGGAAGGAAGCACTTCTGGACAATTGAAGTGTCTCCTTTATGTGGATAGATCTACAGGGCAATTCTAAAGCTCAAAGGTATAATGTAGCCTCATGTTCAAATTTCCTTATCTCCTAAAGGCACAACAAAATTCTGCTTTATTCCTTGGGTTAATTAGGAACTTATTATAATACCCCTAATTTTTAATAACATTATTCAGAAGATTTAATTAGATAAATTAAATAGAATAATATAGAGTGATAAGGGGATTGAGATTCGCTAATCAATTAGTAGCCGTGCTTTCAATGATTTCGGAAGGGATACTTTCAATGGTTTCAAAAGGGATACTTCCAAAGGGTTTGAAGGAGTCGAAAGGCTTTATTTTTCAAAACGAATAACCCAAACTCAATTTAAAAAAAAAAGCCCATGGAAAATTAAAGGAGTTTTTGTAGTTGTTTTAAGAAGAAGCTTTCCTTGATAAAATAATAAGTTAAAGAGATTAACCATGTTTTATATTAAACCCACATGAGTGGTATCGTTATGCAATGTTGTTAGTCTCTTCAAATATAAATATATTCACATTATAAATGGACCCGTAAATGCAATTTGGGGATAAAAGGCAGAAGAATCAGCTAGGTTAACCTACTACTGAATATAAATTGATTAAACTCCTGAATGATTCAAATTGCATCTAGGAGTTCAGGGAGACCAGAATATAGGATGCCTAAATATAGAAGTTGTCAAGTAGACGGGTTTATAGTGCACCCATGAAAACTATGATTAGGAAGTTATTGGAGTTACTAATAGGTTCATAGTGATCCCATGAAAACTATGCTATAAAGAGTGGTTGGCAGGGGCCAATTGGTTTGTACTGCACCCATGAAAACTATATTCAGATTAAGTTAATTGATGGATGTCAATTGGTTCCTAGGCAACCCATGAAAACTAGGATAAGAAAGAAGTTATGGGAGTCGCCAATAGGTTCAGGGGGACCCATGCATTAATTAAGTTAGTTGGCATGGGCCAATAGGTTCATAACGCCCCCATAAAAACTATGAAATAGAACAGGGAGTCCAAAAATTAAATACAGGTTATTAGTAAGCCCATGAAAACTAGAAGGTAATAGTGACCCTAGAAACTATAAATATGGCAAGGAATGAATTAAACAAGGAATGGGAAATCCAAAACATTTTAACTTGTATGCGTATCATTATAATATTTTGTAATGACTGTGTTTTTAACCATTGTGAATGCAAGAGCACAATATATGGCTTTATAAAGATTTTAGTATACTAGTGAGGGGAAAGCTCGTTCCACGAAGCGGCGTGGTCTAACTAGATATCTAAATGGTTTGAGATGTTAAATTATTATTCATACTAGGCTTTATATCTAACTCGAAGTTTACATTTCTCCCTGAAACTCTCGAGTGCTCTATTGATTTTGAGTAGTCTAAGGGTTGAGGATTTCAGGTACCTCATTAGACGAATAAGCTCCCGATGACGTCAGGAGCAGTATAGCTATTTAGAGTTCTTTTTTGTTTTGATTCAGCTGTGTTATCTTGTAAAGGCAAAGTTGTTAATTGCCTTATTGTACACGCTGATCAACCAATAGGGTATCTTTATATGTCGCTCTTGGCGTATTTGTAATAAATATGTATATTTCTGAAAGTGGTTTGCGATTATGGGATTATATAAAGAATGTTGAAATGGCTTTTGGACTGGAATGAGAATATTGTTTTGATGTTTTAAATTTTTCCATATCCATGCGTTTCTGCTATATCAGTGAACCTAACATTACCGTATTTGGTTGCCGAGGATTAATAACTATAGATGACCGCAGCATCTGTAGCTATTAGTTTTGGGCCTCTAAGTGGAGGATGTTACAAGTTGGTATTAGAGCATAGGTTTATGAAACTTTAAGAGAAATGTTAAACCTAAAAGCTTTTTGGAACATAATCCAATGAATTGGAAATATGATTGGGGTTTGGGTTAACGCTATAGTAATGCACTTGTATTTGATATATATATATATATATATATATAAGAACGTATTTCCCTCGCCCTTAGACCATTCTTCTGTATCTTACTAAGGCTCGTATGTAAATTTACGATAAAGAAGATATGGAAGCAGGAAACGAAAGAGAAAATCTAGGTGGAGGAAGCACCACAACCAATGAAAATGCTTAACCTAATACCAGGAGGAACTAAGGTCAACCGGCTAATGATAACCAAAAAGCTGCAACCAATTTGGGTGCTGGAAATCCGCCAGTAGATGCGGGGATGATGTATCAGTTTTTCGCCAATCTTATGCAAGCAAAAGTTGCTATGGATGTTACTAGAGGAGCTAATCCTGTAGCTCCGGTGGGGAATAATTATGCTAGGCTAAGCAGAGATTACACCAGTGTGGGTGGAAAGTCGTTTGTTGGAACAGATGATTCCATTCAGGTTGAAAACTGGTTATTACGTTGTGAGAGGATCTAAACCGATCTAGGTTTGGATGATGTGAAAAAGAGATGGGTGGTCTTTAGGAAATTTCAAGGGGCGCTGCTTCATGGGTGGAATAGTGTGACTGCCGGAGTTTCAGAGGAAAAATTGACATGGGCTGAGTTCAGAAAGAGATTTGAATAGAGGTTTTTATCTGAAGTTGCTAAGTCGGCATTGATGAGGAAGTTCATAGATCTACTTCAAGGAGAGATGTCAGTAATCGAGTACGCTGCTAAGTTTGATGACCTGTCTCGATATGGATATGCCACTATAGACACTGACATCAGAAGGAGTTAGAGGTTTATTCGGGGATTAAGGCCTGAGCTTGCTAGAGTGACGATGACCCATATCCGTGATCCTTGTAATGTGGTGGTGGAGATGGCTATTTGCTATGAAGAGATGCTTGCTAGTTGTGCTAGAGAGAAGCCAGTTTACTCCCAGGTCCATAGGGAAAGAAGAGGAAGTTTTTTAAGAAGAAGGGAACCCAGAAGCGGGATGCAGCCAAGAAGGCAAAGGCTGATTTAGTGTGCTTCAAGTGTGACAAGAAGGGTCATTACGCTCACGACTGCTAGTCAGGCAAGGCAAAGAAGCTTACGGAAAAGAAGAATGTCAAATGTGTCAACTACGACCAAGTTGTGCATTACAAGAATCAGTTTCTAGATCCAGTTAGGCGAACGGAGGGAAGGTTTTTACTGTTGGGCCACCGTCTTCTTCTAGGCCTACTACATCATATAAAGGGAAAACTGCGATGGAAGGTACGCTTTTGATTCATAATATACCAGTTAGGATACTGTTTGATATTGGTCCATCACGGTCATTTATATCACAATATTTGGTTGATAGGTTATGCATAGAATACCTTGTTACTTCCTTAAGAGTTGCGAATCCAAAAGGAGGGTATGCAACTCTAGGGATGAGATGTGGCTGGTTAGAACTTGATTTGTTAGGTCATAAGTTTTCATGCAGTCTATATGTTTATGATTTCGTAGATTTCAAGGTCATTTTGGGTATGAATTGGTTAGGAAAGTATGAGGCTAGGATATTTTGTCAGGATAGGGAAATATCATTGAGACACCCTGATAGTCATATCCTAATCATCTTCTCAGTGGAGAATTCCAGTGAAAGTGTTTGTGATTTGTTAAGTGCTATGGAAGTAGGCGAAGAGTTAAGTCAGGTTCGTATAGCAAGAGTATTGGCAAATGTCTTTGAGTCGGTCACAGGGCTACCACCGAAACGAGCTGTCGAGTTTCAGATAAATCTTATGCCAGGAGCTGAACCTGCGAGTAGACCACTTAGTAGGATGAAATCGACTGAGATGAGTGAATTGAAGGTGCAACTAGCGAATCTAGAAGGAAGAAATTTTATTAGACCATGCAGGTCAGCTTGGGGAGCGGCCGTGGTATTCATGAAGAAACCGGATGAGTCATTAAGGATGTGCATCGACCATCATAAGTCGAACAAAAGGACGATCAAGAATAGGTATCATTTCTTGAGAATACATAATCTATTTGATTAGTTGAGTGGAGCCAGAGTGTTTTCCCAATTAGATTTGGCGACAAGGTTCCATTAACTAAGGGTAGCAGAGGACAACATTCCTTTAAAAAAAACTGCAGATAAGGTATGGTTCATATGAGTGGTTATTGATGTCATTCAGGTTAACAAATGCACCTGTTTTCTTTGTTGATTTAATGAACCGGGTTTTCTGAGAACACTTGGATAGGTTCATGTTGGTATTCATAGATGACATTTTAGTGTACTCGAAAGATGAAAGAGAGCATGGGGATCATCTTAGAGCGGTGCTTGAGATCTTGAGGCAGCATCAACTAAAGGCGAAATTTTCAATGTTCCATTTTCGGAAGAAAGAGGTTAAGTTTCTTGGTCACGTGGTTTTATATAAAGGCTTGTCAGTTGATTCAGATAAGTTCAAAGCTGTTAATAATTGGAGGAGACAAGAGACGGTGACCGAGATTAGAAGTTTTCTTGGACTTGCTGGCTATTATCGGAGATTCTCCAATTTCTGGCGGATAGCAGCACCTTTGACTAAGTTGATCAGGAAAGACATGAAGTTTATTTGGTCTGACAAATATGAGGAAGGGTTCCTTAAGTTAAAGCATTTGTTGACCAATGCACCGATGTTAGTAGATCCATATGAAAACCAAGGGTTGGTAGTATACACTGATGCATGTGGACATGATTGGGAGCAGTATTAATGCAGAAAGGTAAGTTTATTGCCTATGCATCTGGACAACTTAGACCACATGAAGTGTGATACCCTACTCATGATTTGGAGTTGGTTGTGGTGATCTTCACATTAAAGATTTGGAGACATAATCTCTTAGGAGAAATATTTGATCTGTGCACTTATCATAAGTCTTTAAGATACTTATTCCCTCAGAAGGAGCTGAATATGCGACAGCCGAGGTGGATGTAGTTTTTGGCTGCTTATGACTTTGGTATAGAGTATACTCCTGGGAAAGGAAATACGATAGCAGATGCTCTCAGTAGGAAACATCAAAATGTGGTGTTAGCTATGTTGGCAGAATGGAAGGATCTAGAAGCTTTGACTACTTGTAATGTGCAGTTAAGATCGACTGCTAGGTCCAATCAAGGTACTGCCATGTTGTCTTGTTTAGAAGTTCGACCAGTGTTGATCGAAATGATAACTTCTAAACAGAAAGAGGATCCAGTATTAGCCAGAAGGATTAGAAGGCTTCAAGTAGGATCAAATATCGATGATCTAAAGGGTTTTAGCCTTGACCAAAGAGTATGGTTGGGAAAGAAGTGGCAAATATGTGTTCAAATGTTCAGAACTTGAGGAAAGAAGTTCTTGGAGAATGTCATCGATCCAAGTTTACGATTCATTCTAGAGGGTCTAAGATGTATCAAGATATGAGGAGGAGCTTCTATTGGGAAGGTATGACCAGGTCGAAACCAAAGAAACGGAAACCAATACACATGGTATCACTTAGTTGTTATGTAGTGGATTGGAGAAAGGCGGAAGGTAGTGCGTTGAAACATGGCTTCCGATGGGGTCGGTACTATGGTTTTGTTTTCTAAAGATAAGTGCTTGCCTACATCTTTATAAGCTTTTGAAGGCTTCGAGACCGATTCTTTCGAAAGTGACTTTTAACTAGCTTTCGAAAGAGAGTTGCCACCTTATTAATTAAAGAAGTAGCTTTCAAAGGAGCTACTTAGTTTTCAAAATTGAAGTGTTCGGAAGGGGTAGTTTCGACCAAGTCGAAACCCTTCCGATGCTTTGCCTTTCGAAGGCATTGAAGATATCATTGCTTTCGGAAGGTAACCCTTGTTTTAAAAATGTAAGCTACTTCCCATAGCTTTTGAAGGGGTTAGGGGTTTAAAGGCAATGGTTTCGAAAGGGGTTTCGAAGCCAACCTTCGAGTATTTTACCCAAATGACTTATGCTTTCAAAAGGATGGTGCAGATGTTTATCAAGTTTTCCCCAATACTTTTAAAGATAAAGAATGATTTTGAAAGAAACACTTTCGTTTATATCTACTTAACCCAAATAATATTTTAAATATAATCCCAATTTTTTCGAAAGGGGTACTTTCAATGGTTTTAGAAGGGATAATTCCAAAGGGTTTGAAGGAATCGAAAGGCTTTGTTTTTTGAAACGAATAACCCAAAATCAATTTTTATAGGAAAAACCCATGGAAAATTAAAGGAGTTTTTGTAATCATTTTAAGAAGAAGCTTTCCTTGATAAAATAATAGGTTAAAGGGTTAAACCATGTTTTATCTTAAACCCACATGAGTGGTATCGTTATGTAATATTATTAGCCTCTTCAATTACAAATATATTCACAATATAATCGGATCCATAACTGCCTTCTGGGGATAAAGGCCAAAAGAACCAGCTTGGTTGACCTACTAGTGAATATAAATTGATTAAACTCCTAAATGAGTAGAATTGCATACAGGAGGTCAGGGAGACTAGAATATAGGATGCTTAAATGTAGAAGTTTTCAAGGAGACAGGTTCATAGTACACCCATGAAAATAATGATTAGGAAGTTATTAGAGTTACTAATAGGTTCACAGTGATCCTATGAAAACTATGTCATAAAAAGTGGTTGGCAGGGGCCAATCTATTTGTAGTACACCCATAGAAACTATATTCGGATTAAGTTAATTGATAGATGCCAATAGGTTCCGAGTTGTTACTACCAAAACTCCTTTCGACTAAGTCGAAACCTGTTTGAGCTGAGGTCAAGGAAGAACAAGAGGAAAAGATTCCAACTAGACCTTTTGGAAGAGTCAAAGGGATGCAACAGCCAAAGTCCGATAGCTTCAGAACCTTTCGAAGGTGCCGAAAGAAAGCTATAGTCAGGATCCAGAAGGTTCTTACTTTTCGAAGGAGTCAAAGGAGTCAAAGTATTCGAAAGCACCTTCCGCCTAAAGCAACCACATTTCGACTAGTTGATTCCACACGTCTGAAGACCGTTCAAATGACTTGAAGCGGCACCTTTCGAAGACAATGAAGAACAACTCATTGTTTATGTGCCAAAACCTTTGGACACCAAAGGTTTCGCCTTCATTCAAATCATTCGAAAGCATGTATCAGCTTGAACAACCCTTTCGAAAGCTATACCAGCCCTTTCAAATCGGCCAAAGCCATTATTGTCCAGGAATGTTTCGCATCAAATAACAAATAGGAGCTCAGAAACAACCAACACTATCGAAACCACCGAACAAAGCCTATCGACAGGGTTGGAAGCTCTTACAAGACAACATGGAGAAGAGAAGCGTAGCTGTTCCTTTCGACAAAGGCGAAAGAATACTATGGGTTATTTCGGCAGCCACCTTTTGACAAAGTCGAAAGCATTAGGGTCGAAAGGTGCTAACACACATCTATAAATATGATCCAAGGGTTCATGTTTTGGGGTATCTGAATCTAGCCATTCTAAACCTGTATTTTCTTAATCAAAAGGAGTTGTAAACCCTAATTTGAAGATTGATTTGGGGAATTGAGGATTAAAGTCAACTATAGCTTGTGAAACGAAAAAGTCTTAAATCCTTTAGATTACTTTACTGCTTTTAAAGCTTTTATCAGGTTTAACCTTGTGTCTCAGGTGTCGCCTTTCACTACAACTCTAATGGAGATTAACCAAATATTATCTTTCAAAGTTGTGCTATAGCGATTCTGAAAGGTTGGGATGATTGACTCTTTTGGCAACAAGGTGATAAATGAAATCCGGGGTAATATGTGAAGACCCTTGATCTTGTCGAAGGGTTTATTTACTCTTAAGATGTTAAACTTGATCTGGCCGAAAGGTATTAGAATTACAACTACCGGATTGAATTTTATTTTCCTACTCTTATATTGTTTCGAAGGGTTTGGGTGGTTTGCTGATGACTACGGAAGGTTCGACTACTGCTAGGATATAAGTATCTACCAACTTTTCATGAAGCAACTCGATTGCAATGCCAAAACCCCCGGAAGGTTATTGCTTATATTAATCCAGATTGACTATTATCCCTATTGATGGGAGGAAACAGAAAACTCGATGTCTTTCTTTGCTTGAAATGATAACTTCGATCGACTGATCTTCAGACCTATCGACCAGAACCTTTCGAGAGAATTGATCCTGCAAATTGACATTATAACAGCAAAATGATAAGCAATCTATAAACTAGTTCAAAAATTCAGAGTACTTCCCTTGCCATCAATCATAAGGTTTTACTTTTATTGAATTTTCCAAAATAGATCCCCAATTAGGCTTACAGAATTCTGATCAAGAAGTTAAAGATTTTTGAAAAATGAAAGGGAAAAAAGTCCCCCCCTCAAACTGGACCCCTTGGGTCCTATTTATAGATGCTAGTGGCACCCCATTAGCCAAATGCCTTCATCTGATATAGAAGGTTGCTTTTGGTATGCGGTTGTAAACCTTCCGGTCTTGCCTGAAGATAGTTTCTTGCGCACGGTTGTAGGCCTTTCATTATTGTCGGAAGGTTCGTTGATTGTGTATCATCATAGTCAGTCGAATGCTGCTAATTTTTTTTCCCTTCACTTGTTTTCAAGAAGCTGTTGCCTTTGCCAGAAGGTTTGTTATATGCATAGCACATGAGCCTTTCGATCCCAGTGGAAGGTTTATAGCCTTTGTGAACCCTTTGGCCTTAGCGGAAGGTCGCTTTTTCCTACATGACTACTGCCGAAAGTTGTATCTTCCCTGGGTGATGGCGGTTTTCCATTAACTTATGAACATTGTTTTTATCTAAACCTTTCGGTAACATCGGAAGGTGCCTTGAAGGTGCATTATCTAGCCCGAAAAGCTCATTGCATTTTCAAAATGGTTGGCATAAGGCCACATCTTTGTTTCCTCTTGTTTGCTTCCTCCGAAAGGTAAGCGCCTCTTGATCATTATAGAATGACACTTTACTTCTTCCATGAAAGTTCTTGAGCCGCTTCATGTTATTGACTGCATCCCTTCGATCTCTCCAGAAGGTCTGATCCTACTCTTTTCCTTTCTTTCCTTCGTTTAAGTCCTCATGGCTTAAATGGAAGGTGAATTTTCTAAGTAACAATTGATTTGGGGATTTTAAGGAATAAAGTCGACTATAAATTATGAAAGGAAAGTCCTAAATCTTTTGGATTACTTTACTGGTTTTAAAGCTTTTATCCGGTTTAGCCTTGTGTTTCAGGTGTCGCCTATATCGAAAGGACCCTTTCGACACATTCGAAACATGGCATATCCAAATAACTTCAGTCATATATTCCAATCTATCTTTCTTCGGACTTCAGCCTTCGATAAGGTCGAAACCTAACCTCCATCTATTCAAGACTTAGAAAATCTAAACTAATACAAAGTGCCAAAACATCATGCTTTCAAAAAGGTCGAAACACCAACTCCAGATTTTTGGTCCAAGTCTTAACACCTAAACAACTTCGCTTTCGACAGGGTCGAAACCTCCTTTTTATATTCTTGGATAAAGTCCTAACCACACAACAACTAAAGCCTTTGACTAAGTTGAATGCAACCAAGGATAACCTTATCCAGAGTATCGCAACTGAATCGAAAGGAGATCTTTCAAAGGTAAATCCACCCTATTTCATCAGGGTCGAAAGGTCATTAAGAGAAGAAACCAATCGTTTCGACTTAGTCGAAAGGTCAACCTAACCAACTTTTTACTAAAGCAATCTATTAGAAAGGTCCACTCTTCTCCTTTCACTTAAGAGATAAACCTTGTTCCTTAACACAAATTTGGGGTGTTGACAAGATTTCTTGTTAAGATTTTGGCGCTGGAAGGAGGGCTCGAACCTTCGACTTTATTGAACACCCAACACTACTTATCTCTAACCCCACTTAACTCAATCTCAAGGTCATCTACTTTGGCCTAACTCTGGCTGGAAGAATCATAAGATCTGAACAAGGATCCTCTTAACCACATGAGTTAAGATTCCCCTCAAAAGCCATCAAGGATTTCAACCAAAATGAATAGCAAAGGCTAAGACCAGAAGCTCTAAGAATCATAAACAAAAAAAAAAAGCAGAATCGCGTGATCCTAAAAAATAGAGCTTAAACCCCTTTCATATTAGCCCCACCCCTATCTTTGCTTTAGGAAGAAGGATAAATGGAAGTGACAATTTATTCAACCAAATGAGAAAAACCATTTAAACTTATTCCAAAGGCACAATCTTTGAAGAAGAAATAATGGCTAACTACAATTCCTTTGCACATAAATGGAAACCAACTGCAACAAGGACTATAAAGGGTGGCAAAAAGAAAAGCGATCGAAGAATGTGCAACTACAAGATCAAGGAACAAATAGTCAAAAACCCATCCTTAAGAATCAAACTTCAAGTCTAGACTTCCCAAAGAATGAAACTTGAAAAATTCCATAGAAAATGTCTACTTGCTAACCAAGGATGAGCTTAACTATTGGTCATCATAGAAAAAGAAGCCAAAACATGAAAGGAATTTAGAGGGATCGTATTGTCACTATCATTTGATGAATGGACATGAGATCAATCAATGCAGATCCCTAGAGGGGACGATTATCAATTTCTTCCATCAAGGAAAGATTAAATAATTTGTAAGGAGAATTTGAGAAAAATCAATAAAGAGTTACTTTTCAAAGAAATATCTACATGGTTGGGAGTGAAATATTCCTTATATTTGAATACCACCTAAGATGGCAGTCTACCTAAGATGGTATAAAGCCTTTGTCCATGCCAAGATTGCCAGGGCAGAGCACCTCCTGGAGGGAAGGCGGAGTAAGCCTTTAATCGTGCCATAATATGGCCAGGTTAAAGCATTGGACAAGCCCTTGGTCATGCCTCTGGTCAGGTCAAGCACCTCCTAGAGGGTGGACGAAGTAAGCATTTATCCACGCCATAAGATGGCTAAGGTAAAGCACCGAACAAGCCCCTGCCTACGCCACGCTATGGCTAAGGCAGGGTGCCTCATAGAGGGAGGTCGGAGTAAGCCTTTATCCGCGCCACGCTATGGCCAGGTTAAATTACCGGACAAGCCCTTGACCGCATCTCTTTCCAGGTCAAGGCGCCTCCTAGAGGGAGGTCGGGCAAGTCCTTGGTTCCAACCTCTAAGATGAGCTAACCAAGAGCACCAAACAACAATAGACTATAATGTCTAAGCCCAAGAAGAGGCTCATCCAAAAATGGACTAAGATGTCCATGCCCAAGGAGAGGCTCATTCAACAATGGACTAAGATGTTCAAGCCCAAGAAGAGGCTCTTCAAATCATGGACTAAGATGTCGAAACCCAAGAAGCGGTGTATCTCCAATGTAAAAGGACGTTTAAGCCTAAGAGGCAGTTGATCAAATTACAACTATATACAAGACCTGAAGGGTTCATACATGTAAAAGAAGACAGATCTAAGGAGTAAAGCCGAACTCCATCCATTAAATAACTGAATTTGGGTTTTGAGTTTTTCATTTTGGGATTTCATCTATTAATACTTGAATCTAGGTTTCGGGTCATTATCAATCACTTATAATATTTATTATACCTGAATCTGGGTTTTGAGAATTTCATTTATGGACTTCATTTATTAGCTACTACTTATTAATGCCCTAATTTGGGCTTGGCATGAATTTCTATTATGGATTTCTATTTGAATTTTCATCACAAATGCCTCAAACTGGGTCAAAAAATATTCTCAAGAAGGTTATCATTAAAAGTTTCCATTAATACCCAACTCTAGGTTTTGGATTTTAAAATCTTCAACTTTTATTAATACCTAAGAACATGTTATTGGATTACCATTGCATTTGACTCTTTCATTTTAAGCTCTTGAGAGAATGACTCTCTTGCATTTATACTCCCGCTTTAAGGAAGGATTTCCTATCAACGGAGTTTAGACATTTCTGGTTAAAGTTAAATTCTTAATTATTTCTCATCATGATTAAGGATGGGATTTAGACATTTGGTATAGACTACATTTCATACAATTAACATGATGATTTGTTAATCACAAATGATACACATAAACTTACAAGTCAACTTTGAGCTAACAATTGGAAATGTTGTTTGCTTCATACTTTACAGGGAAATCAATATAGCGAAGAAGAGTAAGAAGATTCGGTAAATACAAAAATAATATTATGAGCTATCAAACAAGCGTTCCACAAATGTCATTACATAAAAGAAACACAAATCGGGTGATATTTCGAAAGTTTATACATGATTTATGGACATAATTACAAATATACAAAACAAATGTATGCATTCTATGTAGCACTGCATATTTTTATAACATTATTTAGAATGTTTAGTTTATAAAATTAAATAAAATAATATAGATATTAATAAGTTGAGAATCGATTAGCTAAGGATAGTCGTGCCATGTTAGTGTACAAACTAAATGAAATAACATAAGCTAATGTGTTAGGATATGAGAAGGGCAATATGGGAAATTGTAGAAAGGCTTATACCCTAAACCCTTAGGAAATAGAATTCACATTTATTTTCATTTTAGCAAACTAAAACATCTAAAGCCGGCCACCATTATTGTTCTCAAGTGAAGATTAAAGCTAGGATTCAAGTAAAGGAAGACAATCAACATAATAAACATCAAATCTCACATCTTATAATCTCAAAGCTAAGGTGAATAATTATTTCATCCCATTTTCTTATGGTTTTAAGTTTTAAGATTAATTCCGAAATAATTTTGAAAGTATACGCTATGTTTGGACGCTTAAAGACATATATGTATGCATGTTGGTGAATTATGCATATTCATATTAGTTCTTATGATATGTTAGATATGAAAATCCTATTAAATGACATCCAAATGCCTTAAAAATTTACATGCAGGTTAGGAATGAAATTTTATATATTGTTTTTAATTTGCATAATTTTCTGAGTTAATGTGGATTTTATATTAGTTTTCTAGTGAATAAAATGATTTACGGCTAAATAAATAATTATTTAGGTTTGAAATATTTATATGTTGGAAAACTTATTAAAACACTTTTCTGGAATTTTTTTAAATTTCGCCTAAGTATTTTGATGAATATATAAAATTATTTAAGGTATGAGACTTAAATGCTTTATATATTTTATTAAGGAGAACGGGCATTTTATAAAATAAAACGATTATTAAATTCTGAAAATAGTGGCAGCACTTTCCTAAAAAATATTTGTTAACCAATGATAATTTGATAAACAAAGGCAGGTTAGTTGAAAATTTATCTTTTTAAGTTAAAAATGAAGAAATCATACTTTTAGCATGTTTCATCCTTTTACGGCATACAACTTTCCAACCAGACCTTTCGACAAAGTCGAAAGGCATAAAGCTCTCGACAATGTGAAGCCATTGCATATGGTATAAAGTTATTTGGTACATAATGAATTGGAAAAGGTCAAAGGGTTCTTAGTTGATGGGTCCTTAATCGAAAGGTTGATGGCCAAAGAGGTTGGGGTATGTTTGTTTTATAAACCAAAAGCTTTCACCTGCTTTGCTTTTGAATAAGAGCTTTCGACTTGGTTGTCTTCGACTAGGTCAAACGTTTATAATAAAGGTACCTAAACCTTTCGACAAAGTCGAAAGGTTACTGCCGCTTTGTTTTGTTTTGAACCTTTCAAAAAAAGGCGAAAGGTTTGCCACTTTCAAAATCAGCTACTTCTACATGCTTTCGAACGAAAGCTTTCAACTTAGGTGATTTATCTTTGTTTTTCTAAGTAAAGTATAACCCAAGCTTTCGAAGGAGTTGTTTTAAATGCTGAAGCTTATTGTTTAAAAGTTAAGTTTTATAGCTTTCGAAGTAGAGCTTTCAACATAGTTGAAAGGTTGCTTCCAATGAAGTCGAAAGATTTTAAAAGGAGGTTTCTCGACTTGTTTTAAATTGAGCCCCGTAAGTCTTAATAAGGTTTATGTTTTATAAGGGTTTAATGTCTTCGAAAGGTTTGCTTACTGAATGAATTCGAAATGTTTGAGTTGCATGATTTCAAAAGGTTTTAGTTTAATTCTTTTGAAATGTTTGGTTATCGAATGGTTTCGAAAGGTTAGAGTTGATTTCGAAAGGTTTTAGTTCAATGGTCTTGAATGTTTTGAGTTCAATGATTTCAAAAGGTTTGAGTTCAACGATTTCGAAAGGTTTGCTTCGAATGGTTTTAAAAGGTTTTTAATGAAGGTTTTCCAAAGATTTTCTAAGGCGATGTTTTGAAGCCTTTTAAGTAGGATGTATATAGCTTTATTTCTTTTGAAAGGGTCCGCGTCAACTATTTAATAAAGGGTTTGTAGTTACCATAGGAAAACTATATGATGTGGGATGGATAGTCTGCGTCAAATTAAGTAAAATGAGTGGGATGGATAATCCCTCTTTGAGGCAATTAAAATCTAATAGGGGATGGGGAAATCCTATTTGTTTTCAAGTGTGAATATCATCATAATATTTTTAAAATACATGTTTTAATCATTGTGGATGCAGGAGCACAAAATATGGTTTCAAAAAGGTTTTAAAAGGATGTTCGTGAGAGGAAACCTGATCCGCTAAGCGGCATGGTCTCACTTAACATATTAAACTGGGATGTATAATCTTATTCATACCGGGCTTTATGTCTGACTCAAAGTTTTTGTTTTCCCCTTAAACTCTCGGGTGCTCAAAAGTAATTTGAGTAGGCTGAGGGGTTAGGGTGTTTTAAGGTTTTAGTAGGATGACGAATAAGTTACTGAAGGCATGCAAGAGGCAAATAGATAGCTATATAGGAGTTGCAGGTCTTATTTATGCTTTGTTGTATCTTCGATGTGTTTGTATTAAGTCTATTATGACCATATGACTCTGATCATCCAAGGGGGTATCCTCATATACCGCTCATGGCGTATTTTGTAATAAGTATATTTTATCTGTACTTGGAACGCATTGAGATTATGTATTAAGAATGTGAAACATCTAGTTTTGAAATGTAATGAAGTAAAAGTTGTTTTAAAACCTGTGTGTTGTTTCATATTCAAGTGCTTATGATGTTGTAGATACCATTAACATAGCCATATTTAGTCCCCAGAAGCTAATACTATAGTTGTCTGCAGCATTTGTAACACTTAGTTTTGGGCCTCTAGATAGGGGATGTTACAAGTTAGTACCAGAGCATGGTTTATGAAATACTTTAACTAAAAATGGTTTTGAAAAAATAATCCTTAGCAATTTGAGTTAAGATCGGAGTATGTGATAAGGCTATAGTAACATACTTGTATTTTTTATATATAAGTATGCACTATATCTCTAGACTCCTATCTTAGTTAGGCTATTCATTTTTATCTCACAAAGCTTGAATACAAATATGGAAGGAAGAAGAAGCAGAGTATCTCGAAGGAGAGAGTAACACTACTAATGGAAATGCCCGACCAAATGCTAGAAGAGTTCCAAGCCAGGCTCAAGCTGAAAATGTAGGTGCTAAAAATCCGCCAGTAGATACATGGATGGTGTATCAGTTGTTGGAAAATCTTTTGCAAGCAAGAGCTATTGGAAATTGAAGCTAATCCTATAGTTCCAGTTGGATATAACTATGCTAAGCCGAGTAGAGGTTATATCGGTTAGGGTGGAAAGCCGTTTCTTAGAACAGAGGATGCTGTTGAAGTTGAGAACTGGCTGTTGAACTGTGAAAGTATCTTTACAGATTTAGGCTTGAATGATGCAGAGAAGAGAAGGCTAGCCTCTATACAGTTGGATGGGTTAGCGCTTCATTATTGGAATAGTATGGTAGTTGGAGTACCAAAAGAAGAACCGACATAGGCTGATTTTAGAAGAAGGTTTGAGCAAAGGTTCTTGACCGAGGTTGCCAAGTCAGCGTTGATGAGGAAGTTTATGGACATGGTCCAAGGACAGATGTCTATAATCGAGTATGTTACTAAGTTTGATGAGCTATCTCGATATGGTTATGCTTTGGTTGACACTGATGTCAGAAGGAATGAGAAATTCATTAGAGGATTGAGGCCAAAGCTAAGCAGAATGACTATGGCCCATATCCAAGATCCTTCTAATGTGGTAGTGGAAATGGCTATTCGCTATGAGAAGATGGTTGCTATTTCGGCTAGGGAGAAGCCGGTTGATTCAAAAGGTCCGTAGATGAGAAAGAGGAAGTTCTTCAAGAAGAAGGATGCTCAGAAAGTAGGAGCCGTCAAGAAAGGGAAAGCAAATATAGTTTGCTACAAGTGTCATAAGAAGGGGCACTATGCTAATGAGTTCCGTTCGGGTGATGGAAGGTTGGTTGTGCGGAAGCAGAATGTGCAATGCTATAATTGTAACCAGATAGGGCATTACAAGAATAAATGTCCTAAAGCTGCCAAAGTAGGAAAAGGAAAGGTCTTTGCTTTGAGCCATCTTCCTGTAAACCAATTGCTACTAAGAAAGGAAAGTCAGTGATGGAAGGTGATTCATAGCATACCCGTTAGGGTATTGTTTGATACCGGAGCATTTCATTCATTTATATCACATTATCTAGTTGATAGGTTATGTATAGAACCCACATACCATGTTACTTCCATAAGGGTTGTGAATCCAATAGGAGGGTATGCAACACTTGGGATGAGATGTGACCATTTAGAGTTTGATTTGCTAGGTCATACTTTTGATTGTTGTTTGCATGTGTTTGATTTTTTAGGACTTCGTATTATCCTTCGGATGGATTAAGTAAATATGATGCTAGGATATTTTTCCACGATAGGAAAACATCACTTAGCTACCCGAATTGTAGTGATCAGATAGTTTATACCATAGAGAACCCTGGTTGCGAAGTAAATGCTTTACTGGGTATCATGGAGCTGGAGGATGAGTTGCATCAATTTTTCGTGGTAGAGAGTTTGCTGATGTGTTTGAGCTGGTAGTTAGATTACCACCAAAATGAACCATTGAGTTCCAGATTGATTTGGTGACTAGATCAAAACTGGTGAATAGACTGCCAAGCAGGATGACACCTACGGAGATGAAAGAGTTGAAGGTGCAGTTGGTGGAGTTGGAAGGCAATAATTTTATTTAACCAAGTAGCTCGCCATGGGGAGCTGTCGTGGTGTTTGCTAAGAAGCCGCACAGATTGTTAAGGCTTTGTATCGATTATCGTAAGTTGAATGAGAAGATGATAAAGAAACGATATCCATTGTCGAGAATTGACAATTTGTTCAATCATTTAAGTGGAGCTAAGGTATTTTCTTAGTTGGATTTTGCGATGGGATTTCATCAGCTTAGAGTAGCAGTGGATAGTATTCCTTTGATGGCGTTTTGGACAAGGTATGGATCATGCGAATGGTTAGTTATGCCATTCGGACAAACTAATGCGCCGACATTCTTTGTGGATTTAATGAATCGAATTTTTCGAGTGCACCTGGATAGATTTATGTTGGTCTACATAGATGATATTTTGATATACTTTAGGGATAAGAAGAAGAATGAAATTCGTCTTAGAGTTGTGCTGGAGATTTTGGGGGAACATCATTTGAAGGCTAAGTTTTTGAAGTGTCATTTTTGGAAGAAGGAAGTGAAGTTCCTTGGTCATGTAGTCTCAGAGAATGGGTTGTCTGTAGATCTGACTAAGATTGAGGAGGTCAATAATTGGAAAAGACCCGAGATAAAAAGTTTTCTTGGATTAGCCAGATATTATCAAAGATTTATAAAGGATATTTGGCGGATAGCTGCACCGATGACTAAGCTTACGTGAAAGGATATGATGTGTATATGGACTGATAAGTGTGAGGAAGCATTCTAGAGCTTGAAACACTTACGGACCCATGCAACGATGTGAGTGATTCTGGAGAGGAATAGCGATTTGGTTGTTTAAACTGATGCATGTGGAACTAGATCGGGAGCTGTGTTGATGCAAAGAGGTAAAGTGATTGCTTATGCTTCTAAACAGCTCAGGCCACACGAAGTTAGGTATCCAATGCATGATTTAGGGATTAACTACCGTTATATTTGCTTTGAAGGTGTGGAGGCATTATCTTTTAGGAGAGCGATTTGAAGTTCATACAGATCATAGTTCGTTGAAATACTTGTTCTCTCAAAAGGAGCTGAACATGAGACAGCAGAGATGGTTGGAGATTATTGTTGCTTATGATTTTAGAATTGAATGCACACCTGGGAAAGGAAATAAGTTAGCGGATGCACTTAGCAGTAAACATCATAATGCAGTATTGGCTATGATTGTTGAGTGGAAAGATTTAGAATCATTATTAACTTGTAGAGTGTAGTTTAGATCCAAGGCAGGTTCTAGTGCCGGAAGTGTTGTATTGTCTTGCTTAGAAGTTCGACCAGTAATGATTGAGAAGGTAGCTTCTAAACAAGAGGAGGATCCAGTTTTGGCTGAATGGATCAGAAGGTTAAGGGAAGGAACAGAGGATGATGACCTAGAGGATTTCAGTCATGATCAAAATGGGTGTTAGAGAAAGAAAGGAAGGTTGTGTGTTCCAAATGTTGGAGACATGAGGAAATATGTTTTGGATGAATGCCATCATTCGAAGTTCACTATCCATTCAAGAGGAACAAAGATGTATCGGCATATGAAGAGAAGTTTCTTCTAGGAAGGAATGAAATGGGACATTGGTTTACGTGTTAAGCAGTGCTTGAATTGCCAACAAGCAAAGGCTGAACACCAGAAGCCAAGCGGATTGCTTAAACCGTTGGAAGTTCCGTTATGGAAGTGGGATTCTATCTCAATGGATTTCATTGTCGAGTTTCCAAGATCTAGTAAAGGGAATGAAAGCGTATGGGTCATAGTATATAGACTGACAAAGTGTACTCATTTCATTCTAGTAAAGTCAACTAGGATGGCACCTATTTTGGCAAAGTTGTTTATGAAGAATGTTGTTAGACTGCACGGGATTCCTAGTAGTATTATCACTGATAGAGATTCATTGTTTACCAGTAAGTTATGGAAGAGTCTATAGGAAGCATTAGAAACCAAGCTCAATATGTGTACCATTTACCATCCACAGACTGATGGGTAAACGGAAAGTGTTAGAAAAATCTTGGAGGATTTTTCAAGAGCTTGTGTTGGATTTTAGGGGATTATGGAAAGGCCATCTCCATTTAGTCGAGTTCTCGTATAACAATGTTATCAGATTAGTATTGGGATGGCACCGTTTGAAGCGTTATATGGGAGACCATGCAAATCTCCTGTATGTTGGTTAGAGAACCGAGATAGGTTGGTTCTTGGTCTGGATTTGGTGAAAGAAGCCGCAGAGAAGATTGAGTTGATCCAAGCTGGGATGAAAGAAGCTCGGTCTAGGTAGAAAAGTTATGCTGACAGAAGAAGGAAAGATTAGGAATTCTCGGTTGGGGACTATGTGTTTATTAAGTTTTCACCGATGAAGGGTGTGATTAGATTTGAAAAGTCAGGGAATTTAGCACTTAGATTCGTTGGACCTTTCTGTATTGTTGAGAGAATTGGAAAACTCACTTAGAGAGCAGAGTTACCGAGCAGTTTGGCTAGAGTCCATGATGCATTCCATATTTCTCATCTTAGAAAATGAATTAGAGACTAAGAGACTACTATAGCACCTAAAGTGTTAGCGGATTTATTAGTAGAGCCGGACTTGACTATAGTTAAAAAGCCAATTCAGATTGTAGCTAGAGATGAGAAGAAGTTGAGGAAGAAGATAGTCAAATTAGTAAAGATCTAGTGGGAGTGACGATGCTAGAGACTGTACTTGGTAGACTGAGAGTAGAGTTAGAGATGCTTATCCTAATTTTTTTGATGGTATGTTTTATTCTTGATTGTTTTCTTACGTACCTTATCGTAATTTGGAGGATGAAAGTCTTTAAGTTGGGGAGTCCGTAACACCCCATATTTTCATAACATTATTTAGAATGTTTAATTAACAAAATTAAATAAAATAATATAGAGATTAATAAGTTGAGAATTGATTAGCTAAATGTAGCCGTGCCATGTTAGTGTACAAACTGAAATGAAGTAATATAAGCTAATGTGTTAGGATATGAGAAGGGCAATATGGGAAATAGGAGAAAAGCTTATACCCTAAACCCTAAGGAAATAGAACTCACGTTCATTTTCATTTTTGCAAATTAAAACATCAAAGGTCAGCCACCACTATTGTTCTCAAGAGAAGATTAAAGCTGGGATTCAAGTAAAGGAAGACTATCAACATAATAAACATCAAATCTCACATCTTATAATCTCAAAGCTAAGGTGAATAATTACTTCATCCCATTTTCTTATGGTTTTTGATTTTAAGATTAATTCTGAAATAATTTTGCAAGTATATGCTATGTTTTGATGCTTAAAGATACATACATACATATATACATATATACACGGCACACACACACACACATATATACATATATGCTTGTTGGTGAATTACGCATATTCATATTAGTTCTTATGATATGTTAGATATGAAAACCCTATTAAATGACATCCAAATGCCTTGAAAATTTACATACAGGTCCGGTTAGTTGAAAAGTTATATTTTTAAGTTAAAAACAAAGAAATCATACTTTTACCATGTTTCAGCCTTTTATGGTATAAAACCTTTTGACCTAGACATTTTGACAAAGTCGAAAGGTATAAAGCTCTCGAAAGTTCAAGCCAATGCATATGGTATCAAGTTACTTGATTCGTAATGAATGGGAAAAGGTTGAAGGGCTCTTAGTCGAAATTTTGATGGCCAAAGAGGTTGGGGTATGTTTATTTTATAAACCAAAAGCTTTCACCTGCTTTGCCTTCGAATAAGAGCTTTCGACTTGGTTGCCTTTGACCAAGTCAAATGTTTGTAATAAAGGTTCCTAAACCATTCTACAAAGTCAAAAGATTACTGCCCCTTTGTTTTGTTTTGAACCTTTCGACAAAGTTGAAAGGTTTGCATCTTTTAAAATCAACCGCTTCTCCGTGCTTTCGAAAGAAAGCTTTCAACTTAGGTGATTTATTTTTGATTTTCTAAGTAAATTATAACCCAAGCTTTTGAAGGAGTTGTTTTAAAGGCTGAAGCCTATTGTTTAAAAGTTAAGTTTCAAAGATTTTGAAGCAGATCTTTCAACAAAGTCGAAAGGTTGCTTCCAATGAAGTCGAAACGTTTTAAAAGGAGGTTTCTCCACTTGTTTTAAATTGAACCCTGTAAAACTTCGAAAGGTTTATGTTTTAAATGGGTTTAATGTCTTCAAAAGGTTTGCTTACTGAATGAATTCGAATGGTTTGATTTCCATGATTTCGAAACGTTTTAGTTCAATGCTTTCAAAATGTTTGGTTATTGAATGGTTTCGAAAGTTTTGAGTTCAATTATTTCGAAAGGTTTGAGTTCAATGGTTTCGAAAGGTTTGAGTTCAATGATTTCGAAAGGTTTGCATTGAATGGTTTTGGAAGGTTTTAAATGGAAGGTTTTTCAAAGATTTTCTAAGGCAATGTTTCGAAGCATTTTTAAAGTAGGATATCTAAATCTTTATTGCCTTTGAAAGGGTTGAAAGTAAGGCTTCAAAGGGGATACTTTTAAAGGGATTGGAAACTTGTATTCTTTTAACCTTGTAAAGTAAATGTTGTTTATCCTTGGGGATAGTAGGGTGGGCTTAATGAAGTTCAATAATAGTTGGGGATCAACACTTATATGTTTTGACAATCATTGGGGAATACCAAGGTGAATTATAATGAATATAACCTAAATTAGGGACACTGATAGGATACTTATGTGGATAGCATGAGATAAATATATTCATGGGATGTTTGATGGATAGTCAACATCAAGTTGGAGATGGATAGTCTCCATATGATTGAAGAAGGGTTCATAGTCATCCAGGGGAAACTATGGGTGTTTGATGGATTGTCAACATCATGTAGGGGATGGATAGTCTCCATATGTTTAATGAAGGGTTTATAGTTACCATAGGAAAAATATGTGATGTGGAATGGATAGTTCGCGTTAACTTAAGTAAAATGAATGTGGGATGGATAGTACCTCTTTGAGGCAATTAAAATTTAATAGAGGATGGGGAAATCCTAATTTTTTTCAAGTATGGATATTTTCATAATATTTTAAAAATATATTTTTTAACCATTGTGGATGAAAGAGCACAAAATATGATTTTACAAAGGTTTTAAAAGGATGTTAGTGATAGGAAACCCGTTCCGCTAAGCGGCATGTCTCACTTAACATATTAAATAGGGATGTATAATCTTATTCACACCAGGTTTTATGTCTGATTAGAAGTTTATATTTTCCCCTTAAGCTCTCAGGTGCTCAAAATTAATTTGAGCAGGCTGAGGGGTTAGGGTCTCTTCATGTTTTAACAGGATGACGAATAAGGTTACTAAAGGCATGCATGAGGCAAATGGATAGCTATATAGGAGTTGCCGGTCTTATTTATGCTTTGTGGTATCTCCGATGTGTTTATATTAAGTCTATTATGACCATATGACTCTGATCATCCATGGGGGTTCCTCATATACCATTCTCGGCATTTTTTGTAATAGTAAATTTTATCTGTACCTGGGAACGTATTGGGATTATGTATTGAGAATGTGAAGCATCTGGTTTTGAAATGTAATGAAATAAAAGTTGTTCTGAAATCTATGTTTTGTTTCATATTCAAGTGCTTCTGATATAGTAGATATCGTTAACATAGTCGTATTTTGCCGTCGGATGCTAATAGTATAGATGACTGCAGCATCTATAGCGCTTTGTTTTGGGCCTCTAGATATGGGATGTTACGTTCTACGAATACAAGTCTATCACAAGTCTTGAGTTGCTTTGCTTAGATTTTCAGCAATTAAAGGATCAACTATGTGACGAATTGCGATGCAAAGGACTTCCTTGAGTTGATTTTCTTTCTTTCGTATCCAATCTGCGTTGTCGATTGCATCGATGTCAGTTTTTAGAGCGTGGTTGAAAGCTTTATTCACGCTTGTAAGGGTTTTGTTCTTTCTTTCTAATTCTGCGACGTGCTTCTGGAGGAAGTAGTTGCTGCGCTCAAGCTCTTGGATTCTTGCAGCATACTCATTTATGCGTTGTGAGTATTTGACCCTTTTTTGTTCATCAAAATACTTAACTACTTCAAACTTGACTTTTTACACCATTCACCCACAATCCTTTCATCTAAGCCAGAAGGAGGATTAGTCATTGTAGGGAATTTTTGAGTGGCAAGGGAAGCATACCTTGTAGGTTTGGTAATAGAAGGAGTAGCGTAAGGAGTCGATAAATCAGTACTCTAAATATTATCTCCCGTAATATATTCAAGCGATTCGCACTGAGCTTGGCTATCCTTCAATTTTATCTCTATATAGCTTATTTGCTGAAGGAATTCCGACATTTTATAAACAATTTTGATTGAAGGATTCGACTTTACTTGATGCTTCAGGATATACCATTTCATCTTTGCTTTTGATACCAGCCACCAAGCTCTTAGCGTAATCCTTAAGGTCACTAACAATACTTTTCTGAAGAAGATATCTTTTATGTCATTTTAAAACTTTAGCATTGCCATGAAAGCAAGTGAGTAAAGTATCATCAAGGAGTTTGCTCTTTCCAAATTCTGTCAACAACTTATCTCTATGATTAGCAAGGCGCGATGTTTAATCAAACGGGAGAGGAGCTATTGGTAATTGTAACTCCTATTCAAGTATATAAAGAAACAAAATAAATTCAAAATCATAATGAAAAGTCTCTTTATTATCATGATACAGATTATAACTCAAACAACAACGAAGCTAAAAAATACAATAAACAATTGATTTAATCTAAAGTTGAGAAACTACATTTCTAACTTTATCTAATGAATTAGCAGAAAGGGTAACTGTTGAAACAAAAGGAATTTTGACACCTTCTGGAGTGATAACCGGTGGATATCTGCTATAGTCCCACTTCCCAACTAGAGGACTATCATGGCCACAAATTAACATAGAATGGAATGTCCTGATTTCCTTAAGAAGTTTCTCTTTTTCGTCACTAAGAAAATCAAAGCGAAGACGAGGATATTCCAAGTAAAGTTTTTGTTAATCACTAAGGAAGCGGTATCTTGCTAGTTTCAAAGATTTTAAATTTGATGTCTTTTCAAGATAAAATCGTCTCAGTTTGACGTACCGACTTAAATGGTCTTTAGAAACAAGTTGTCCAAAAGAAAAATCATTCTGTGATAATATAATAAAATGAAGCTAAGCATAAAAAGCAAGACTAAAACAAATACTTATAAATCAATACATTTTTGCATGTTAATAATTATTCATATGGTTCATACAAGATAGACTTAGAAAATAATTCAGAAACAAATTTGGTTTATAGTACTTAAGTTTTTCAGGAGGGGTATCTTAGGGAATGGATCTGACTCATGGTTAGTTCCAATAAGCTCCAAGAAGTAGGTCATATCTGAATTCGTCCAAGTATTTATTATGAAAATGCCTAAATAGACCCCTACTAAATTCGCCTAAATATGAAAATCAATAATTGAGTGTCTATAGTAAGCCTTATATAAGAAGTTGATTAAAATATCACTTTCTTCAATCAGTATCCAAAATAAGTTGATTAACTCATGGTATTCTTTTAAGAGAGCATCGTAGCGAAGGCACACTCTATTAAATACGGGGGCAGCTTTTTGATGCTTAAAGAATGCCATCCTAATGCACTTCTATCAAGCATATGATACTTATCGAAAAGTACATTATACTCCGTTATTTTCTTGTCTAACTCCCTATATAATATGTTTATCTCTGCTTGTTTTCTCTCGAGTTTGGCTTTATGTGGGAGGATGAATTTCTTCCTTATCTAAATAAAAGAATTACACTATTATGGCTTTCGAAGTAAAATTTGATTAAACAAAGAGTCCCATACATGAGATACTGAGATAAAAGTTTGAGAAACCTACCCCTTTTCTCTTGGTTCTTCGACACTAATAGAATCAAGATTCTTTTGAGGAGCCGAGGGAGCAGCAGATTCAGGCAGGGTAGCTTCATGAGGAGACGGCTCTTTTTCAAAAGCTTTTGTGTTATCATCTCTGTCTTTATCAGTGGTTTCGGTATAGCCTCCTCCATCACCACCTAAGCCTTGCCACCGTTAGTGTTATCATCATCGTCATCATTGTCATCACCGTCACCATTACTCTCTTCCTTGACGGCGTCGCCTGTGTCGCCCTCATCCTATGAGTCAGATTCTATTTCAAAAGAGGGGAATTTGAAAGAGAGAATCTAGGAGGCATCAATTTATTCCATTTCGAAAGTCTCGGCTCCCTGCTTCATTTGGATTATTTTGCCCAAAACTCTATCTACGAGGGTGGAATCAAGCGTAGGAAAGCTGATCCTTAGGCATTTGTAAATATTATCTGCATAGGCCAACATCAAGGCATCTTCAAAAGATCTCAACATCATCTTCCCAAGTGTAGTGTCGAGAAAATGCAACACTCGTTGTTTGGCATCAAAGATGGTATCAACAGTAAGCTTCAGGGAAGCCCTATTTTTCTTCTACCTCTCTTTCAAAGAAGCGTTCTTTACGACCATGCAGGCCCTCTGCTCGTCAGTTTCTTTTATGGATAGTTTCATGGAAAAGTTCTCATCGGCGAGAAGTTGATGAGCCTTTCTTTCCTCAAAGACAACAAATTCTGTCTGGGCAAGAGGAGTTTTCAACTGCTCCAGTTCAGATGTTGCTTCACCTTTTGCTGCAGAAAGAGTAGACACTTGACTCTTTAGAGCAGAAATTTCATCCTAAAAATGGAAGGACTCAATAGTAGATTTCGATGCCTGCTCGTGCAAAACTAGCCAACTCTTGGAAATCTGAAAGAAGAAATGCGGCAGGAATTAGAGATTTAAAGAAAATCAACAATGATAAAGTTAATCGAAGTGAAACTTACCAAGAATTGTTGCTCTATTAAAGAGCGGTAATGACCCGCCAAATTAGAGACGGTGGAAGGCAGGTGGATGGAGGTCAAGGACTCGAAATTAAAGATAGAGTGGGCTATCTCTTTATAATTAACAAAAGGGGAAGAAGATGCTGGCTTTGAAGGAATATGCCTTAGTGCAGAGGTCATCTCTGAAGCTTGTTCCATTTTTTTGAAGCACAGTCGAAGAGCTAGAAAAGGTAATGGAAAGAGGGGATCGGTAGCAGTAGGATTCAGCTTGGGTTTATCTTAGGGAGCTTCAACGATTAGGCTCTCCGAAGCTTTGTCGAAAGATGAATGATCCTTCTCTTCTATATCAACAATTTTAACTATCTTCGAAGGAGAATCTGCTTCAGCTGATGATGCTAGCTTCCTTTTAATGGTAATCTTAGTTCTAGCAAAAGATTGAACGATGGATGGCGCATGGGAAGCGGCTGGAGTGGGAGCAGTACCACTAACAGGTTTTGTAGCCTGAAACACAGCTATAAAGAATTCATATAGATTAATAGTCGGTAGAATAATTCGGAAAGCAACGCAGAAATAGAAAACAAAGGCAGTGTTTATAACTTACTAGAACAGTCAGAGAAAATAGGTGACATGGGAGAGAAACGTTCAGGGTCTCCTAAGGAGAGGAAACATTTACTCTTTGATGTATGTTGGACCAAAGGAGAAGCCCCAAAATCCTTTGACCAAGGGGGGAAGAGAATGTTTCTTCACGTTAGAAAGGATCAGCAGCCTTAGTCGGTTTCCAATCTTATTAGACGCCGTGATTAGAGATTCTACCACTCTTGTGTCAGCCTCATTAAGTTCCTTAGCAGGAGTACCTAACATAGGACAAAGATTGGAC
This sequence comes from Allium cepa, assembly GCA_030765085.1. Classification (NCBI taxonomy): domain Eukaryota; kingdom Viridiplantae; phylum Streptophyta; class Magnoliopsida; order Asparagales; family Amaryllidaceae; genus Allium; species Allium cepa. Next base: position 354,064,261 of record CM060937.1, on the reverse strand, counting down.
AAGAGAAGTATCAAGATAAAAGAAAAATTATGAAAATCTGAACTTACATGGAGTAGTAAAGGTCCAACTGATATGTAGGAAGCATCTAACGAAGAAAAACTGGTTCTTCCAGTCTATAAACTTGTTAACTCCTTCTGGTATCAGTTTCTTTGGGGGTTTGTTCTGAAGATTTGATGGTTGAGATTGCTAAGCTTAACTAGTCTTACCAAGTAATTAAATACTTCAGCGTTAGAGAGGGAAGGCTAGACTCTAATGCCATTAGCTGTAGAGACAGGAGGTAGGTGTAAATTTTTGGGGATAGGTGGATCGGAGCAATCCCGAGATAAGAAAGAAATCTGGACAAAAACTCAAGAAAAGGCAGAAATCCCCTATGCCATATATGGATGGTCGTATAGGAAAAGAACCCTTCGGGAGGGTTGTTGATGGTATCAGATTCTTGAGGTGGGACAGCTTCCACACCAGAGATTCCATAGTCGTTAACGATGGATCTACTTCATCCTATATGGATATCAGGGAGTGCTTTGAAATGGCTTCAAGCTTCTTCGGAGAGCTTATGGTTCTACCAAGTGAAAATGTTTCAGTTAAATTTTTTAATTTATTATGAACTTAGCATTCTTTCAAGAATTGTAAAAACCTTCTGAAGCAACTTAAGCATAAAACCAAAAACATGGAACTTCAAATTCTTGGATTGGCTTAAGGTTAAAAATCATAGACATAGAGCATTCAACAAAGTCGAAAGCGAAGAAAGAGTTAACATTTAACAAACATCTTTCGATAGAGTCGAAAACTAAAATATAAAAATTCAATAGGCTTTCGACAAGATCGAAACGATGGGTTAAAGTATATGTTCAATTGGCCCTTCTCAACAATGCTGAAAGCTCAATAGGAACCAAGTTGTTAGAAGGAAATGGGTAAAATTAAATTAAAATCTGAACAAAGTACATACAACTTGTATTCTAAAAACAAGGTAACATGTCCCTTCTACACAGTCGAAACCAATGACTTAAATTTTCTAAGGGAAACAGGAGTGTCATCGAAATATTGTGTACCCATCGAGTCAAAAGGTCCTTAATTAAGTTTATATGAACGTGGAATGTTTGGGCAAGGCTGGAAAAAGGTGATTATTGAGGTTTTAACTCATTAGACACAAAAGGTTTCGAAAGGGTCGAAGGGGCATTATGGTTTCGAAAGCATACTAAAAAGAAAAAGTTTCAATCAACACCAACGGGGTTCGACTAAGTCGAAATGTTTTGCTTTCAAGAAGGGTGACTGCATTCTACTTAACTATATAGCCTTTCGTCAAGGTTGGTCAAATTCACGCTACAGTAATTTTCGTCCCTATCAAAAGAGCTAAGGGAGAAAAATCAATGTCGCCACCCTAATCCCTTTTGAAAGGTTAGAGAGGTAAATTTGTGGCGCCAATTTTTCATTCGTACTGCCCAAAACTTCCGGGTAAAGAAAACAAAACCCCCTTTCTGCCTAAACCCGATTGTAATTCCAGGAATTCAAAAATTAACTGATAAAAAAATAAATCAAAACCATTAAACCTATATATTTCAACATGAATTAACCATTTTGAATTTCAAAAAGTTATGAAGCGAGAATTCAGATTCTCTAAAAATAACATTGATCATAAACACAGAATTTGGGTTTAAAATGAAAGTTAAATATCATCGATTCATGAAACTGAATTGCAAAATTCTCTTGGATGAAGCGAATTTCAAAAATTAAATAATTTTCAGAAGATCAAAGAAAAATCCAGAATCTCGATTATAAAATTTAAAATCAAAATCTCGGTTAAGAAATCTGAGAAACAAGAATTCACCATGAAACATGAAAAGTAATAAAAAGACATAAAGATTATAAAAGTAAAATAATTTTATCTTACATTTAAATCTTGTCTATTCTTTGATTTAGGAAAAGGAAATTCGGGAATTTTTCAACTCTTTACTTCCACTCAAAAATTTGATTTGCAAAAAAGTTAAAGGGGAAGAAGAGGAAGAAGACGTACTTTATAAGAAAAGTCAAAGAAGGCGGTGGACCGTTGGATCGAATTTAAACGAGTGGTCCTAATTCACACAGGAAGACCAAGAGGAGGGAAACTTCTAGGTTCCAACATAGTTGACTTGGAAAATCAAGAGCACCCTTCAGGGGGGAGGGGCAAATGTTACTACCAAAAAATCTTTTCGACTATGTCAGAACCTGTTTAAGCAGAGGTCAAGGAAGAACAAGAGGAAAAGATTCTAGCTAGACCTTTCGAAGGAGTCGAAGAAATGCAACAGACAAAGTCCCAAAGCTTCAGAACCTTTCGAAGGTGTCGAAATGAAGCTACAATCAGGATCTAGAAGGTTCTTACCTTTCGAAGGAGTCGAAAGCACCCTTCTACCTAAAATAACCACCTTTCGACTAGGTGTTTCCACATGCATAAAGACTTTTTGAATGATTCAAAGCGGCACCTTTTGAAGATAATGAAGAACAACTCATTATATATGCACCAAGCCTTTTGACACCAAAGGTTGTGCCTTCATTCAAATCACTCGAGAGCATGTACTAGCTTGAACAACCCTTTCGAAAGATATACCAAGCCGTTTGAACCGATCAAAGCCATTATTGTCTAGGGAGGTTCCGCATCAATTCACAAACAAGAGCTCAGAAACAACCAACACTATCGAAACCACTGAAGCCAATCGACAGAGTTGGAAGCTCGTACAAGACAACACGAAGAAGAGAAGCACGACCGTTACTTTTGAAAAAGGCCTATGCATACTACAAGTTATTTCAACAGCCACCTTTCGACCAAATCGAAAGCCTTAGCATCGAAAGGTGCTGACCCGCATTCATAAATAAGACCCAAGGGGTCATGTTTTGGGGGATCCGAATCTAGCCATTCTAAATATGTATTTTTAATCAAAAAGAGTTGTAAACCCTAATTTCAAGATTGACGTTAACCAGATTTTTAGTCAACACCCCAAATTGTGCTTTCAATAGGAAAGAGAAGGTTGGTTAGGTTGCAGGGTACATTAGCCTAGATAATCGCACCTACGCTTTGCACCCATAATTGATATATTTGGACATGAAGATCATGATGCAGGCGGAAGGTTTAATCTTTCAAATTGAAGGTTATAAGCAGAGGTAGACTTGTTTTGAACCATTGTGACGCCTTTCTCTACAGCTCTAATGGAGATTAAGAAAATGTTATCTTTTAGTTGTGCTCTAGTGGTTTCGAAAGGTCTGGATGATTGATTCCTTTGCCACAAGGTAAGGAACGAAATCCTGGGCAATATATGAAGACCCTTAATCTTGTCAAAGGGTTCATTCGCTCTTAGGAAGTTGAACTTGATCTGCCCGAAAGGTATTAGAATTCTAACTACCGGACTGAATTTTATTTTCCTATTCCTATATTGTTCCGAAGGGTTTGAGTGGTTGGTTGATGACTACGGAAGGTTTGACTACCGCTAGGATATAAGTATCTACCAACTTTTGTGAAGCAACTCAACTGTAATGCCAAAAGCCCCAAAAGGTTACTTCTTATATTAATCCAGATTGACTATTGGCCCTATCAATGGGCAGAAAAAGAAAACTCGATGTTTTTCTTTGGTTGAAATGATAACTTCGATCAACTGATCTTCAGACCTATCGACCATAACCTTTTGAGAGAATTGATCAAGATTATGACGGCAAAAAGAAAAGCAATCTATAAAATGGTTCACAAATTCAGAATGCGTCCCTTGCCATCCATCATAAGGTTTTACTTTTATTGAATTTCCTAAATTCGATCCCCAATTAGGGTTACAGAATTATGATCAAGACGTTACAAGCTTTTTGAAAAATGAAAGGGAAAAATGTCCCCCCAAACTGGACCGCTTGGGTCCAATTTATAGATGTGGGTGGCATCCCATCAGCCTTATGCCTTCATCCAGTACGTAAGGTTGCTTTTGGTATGTGGTTGTAAACCATCCGGTCTTGCCTGAAGATAGTTCTTGTACACGGTTGTAGGCCTTTTATTATAGTCGGATGGTTCGTTGATTTTGTATCGTTATAGTCCGCAGAATGCTGCCGAAAAGTTTTTCTTTCACTTGTTTTCAAGAAGCTCTTGCCTTTACCAGAAGGTTTATATCCTTTGTGAACCCTTTGGCCTTAGCAGAAGGTCGCCTTTTCCTGCTTGACTACAATGGCGGAAAGTTGTATCTTCCCTGGGTAACATCGGAAGGTGCCTTGCAGGTGTATTATCTGGCCTGAAAATCTCATTGCATTTTCGAAAGTGTTGGCGTGAGGCCACGTCTTTGATTCCTCTTGTTTTCTTCCTCCGGTGCGTAAGCGCCTCATGATCATTGTAGAATGACATTCTACTTCTTCCATGAAAGGTCTTGAGCCGCTTCATATCATTGACTACATCCCTTCACCCGAAGGTCTGATCCTGCTCTTTTCCTTTCTTTCCTCCGTTTATGTCCTCATGGCTTAAGCGAAAGGTTAATTTTCTAAGTAACATTTACCCCTCCCCCACCCCCATGCGAAGGGATTCACTTGACTTTCCGAGTCATTCTTTCTAAGAATCATGGAGCTTTTGGCTTCCTCTTCCTGCAAACATAAATTCCAAGTACAAGTAGAAGAGTTTTAAATAATTAAAGTCATTTTTCGTTCATTATTTTTATAAAACTTGATTTATAACAAGGAGGCCATCTTCCAGCAAATGTGGTGTTTAGAGTCATTCTTAACATCGAGTTAATAATATGACTCGAGATTCATCTAAAAACTCCATTCTAGTAATTTAAAGCATTATTTTTTCCTCTCCAAAAGAATTTAAAGTTTCAGCCCTAAACCTACCAATGGGATCAGAAGGTATTTCATCTTTTACTTTACCTTACCGTCGGTAGGTCAAAATGGCCTAATGCTTAATCCTTTCGACAACAAGCTTTTGTTGGAATTAGAAAATCCTAAACCTTCTGATTCCTTCCTACTGTTCAGAATATCATGTAACTAGTTAACAATAATAATAATTCATCTCTGACTATACAACATAACATAAGAAATTCAACCAAACATTCAAATATTCATATATATATACATATACTACTTCATACTACACTTTTCAAAATGATTTATCACATTAACATCCTAAAATTAAACACCGAAAGTAACCAAAAAATAGTAACAAATCTTCTTTCTCTTTATTCTATGTCCCTCTTGGAAAAGACGGAAGGTGTGGAGCTAAGTCAATGGAGTTGATGACAATGGGCTTGATCCATATTGGCTGATATGGAGAATAAGTTATTAAAGCTAGATTCTCTCTAGAAACATCTCAGATGGCAAATCCATCCAAAATGTGTCCGTAGCCAAATCGAAAAGAAAAGTGTACGTTGCTTTTATATGTGGATTGGGATAATTTGGTTGCGGGTGTGCAGCATTACTAGACTGCGTGCTAGTAACCTCTTTCGCTTCTTGAGGAAGGTTTAAGATGCTCAATGCAAAGCAACAGCAACAATGGGGTGCTTTCGCATTGATGAAATTGGTATGAATCTGATGGAGGTTGCAAGGAGCCATTGATTCTTTTTCTCTTTTGTTTTGTTTGTTTTGTTTTTTAGAAATAAATGCCTATGTAACGAAAATTGGAAGGGAGAGAAAGAGAAAGCTGAACGGATTGTGTCAGTGATTTTGGTGCAAGAAAAGAGGTTATGTCGTTCACTATATTTCTTTCATTAATTGCTTCTGTAGTTTTTTCATGATTACTGTCAATTTTATAACTTGAAATAATTTTTAGTTAAACCTTATTCGATGAAAATCTACAAATAGTAGCCCTGGCTTGACGTATTTATTATTATTATTATTATTATTATTATTATTATTATTACTACTACTATTACTATAATTATTATTATTATTATTATTATTATTATTATTATTATTATTATTATTTTCTTTTCCCTTTTTTAGAAGGGTTCTGGTTCATCAATATAAGCTTACTTTCAAGTTTTTCCTTAGGCCCACTTTGTGTAAACCGGAGGGATGATTGTGAACGTGTGACACGTAACAATTTTCGTGAATATACATTTCTCACTATACATTTTATATTTGGCTATTTTGTACAAGGTTTCCCAAATTGCCTGTTTCTTGGCTTGAGTTATCTTAAGAGATCCATCCAATCAACATGCTCAATAAGGGAAAACCTTATTCGAAAGTGACTAAGTACAGAGAATTATAAAATAAATGGTTCCTATACTAATTTTCAACTCGTAACGTCCATCTTGGAAATAATAATTCGAACGTTAATCTGAAACTACAAACCATTAGAACCATAGTTGGTAATCATGTTTAGAGTGCCAATTTCATGATGCCTACTAGTTTCACATGAATGGTTTGCCAAATCTTGAGCATCTTAATATACATGATACATTCTCCATATCATAATAACATAGTGTTTCATAACGTGATGTAAGGTTTACAGTATTGCAAATTCTACCTGTTTTGTTTCTTTTCACTCACACCTTGTTTGTCCCTGATTTAGACATTCCATTCGAGGGTTGATGTGATTCTCTACTTCCCGCTTTAAGTCATGGCTTCTCCCTATATGCCTGCTATTCTGACTTTTCTACGAAACATGTAGCACATGACATTCTTAATTATAAGCTTGAAAATTAAAACTAACCTGAAAGGCTCCATTTGCTTAGATTAACAAATCTTTTTGGCAATTATATATTAATCAAAAAGAAATTCATTTAAAATGTTAAGGCCTCATTTTTTATGATGAGGGATGATCGTAGATTTAACTCCTTTTACTTACTTGGCATTTCTGGAAATAGTTAATTCTAAGCTGCACATAATTACTGAATTCTAACATTCATTCAATAAAGACTCTGTGGTGACATTTATGACTGAGATCTTGACAGAATAGTTTTTGGATTTATTCCTTGTTATTGAGGGAATCTAAGAATAAAAAGGCTTAAAATATCCTTTAGGAGATTCTATTGGAAAGTATTCTTCGATTTGGGTCTAATTATTTGAGATGAGTAGAAGTCCAAAGATTTCATATCCTGATTAGTGCTTTCAATAACCAGTAGCCTTAGTATACAAACCTTTCGGTATTAATGATGGACTTTTACAATATGCCATCACGCCCAGACTAGGATATTAAGAAATATTAAAACCATACGGCAGTCGTTCTTTAGCATATCAGTGTTATTTCCCATGATGAACAACATAAGGACAAAAATTTATATTTGTTGGTAAGAGACCGAGGCCTTTAATGTAGAATAAACAGTGAAAGTCTGAAAAGCCGTACGTGGCAATTAAGTATCAGAGGTTCAAAGTTCCTTGTATAATACTAGATAATAATAGAAATTTATTCATATTGACAGTTAACAATGAAGGACAAGAGATTTAGCCTGGTGGTGAGCAATAAAAGATGGAATTCCCATTCTTGATAATAAGTGATAGGAGACTAAAATGCCACTCTCATAATCTTCATATCGAGAGGTCATAATATTATTTTTCAATAAAAAGTAATGAAAGACCAGAGTATCATTTTTGGTAACAAGTGTTAGAGAAACGGAAGCATATATCCTAATAATAAGTGATAGAAAGTCAATAAACCAAGTTCAATAAACCACTTTTGGTAATAAATAATTGCTTATCATAATATTCTTTGGGGTCACTTGATATTTGCAGTTCAAAATATTATTTTAAACATTAACAATAGAAGTCCCGAAATACATTTTTTGGAATTTAATAATAGGAAACCAAGATACCATTTCTGACAGTTAATCGTAGAAGACCAGAATGTCACTCCTGGCAACTGATAATAGAAGACCAGACTACCATTCTTGATAATTAATAATAGAAGTCCAGAATTATTAATTAATAATAGAAGACCAGAATACCATTTCCGACAATTAATAATAGTAGACCCGAATTCCATTTCTGGCAATTGTAATAGAAGACCAGAATTCCATTTTGCAAATGTTCGTGGGAATAAGTCAGTTATTTCTTCCTGATTCTCTTGTTGAATTGCCATCTCCAGGCTTTGATGATGTCTTGCATGCTTTTTCTTTCTCGAGCCTGAGTTTTCTTTGTCCATTTGTCATTTGTTATGGCCTATTTCAGGCGGGGACTCTTTTATCCAATTTTGTGCTTATTTAAGCATAGCCAATTTCATCCTGTTTAGGCATTGCTGATATTTTGGTGGTTGCAATTTTAAGCGATGCCAATTTCTAGTGGTGCCTATTTCTGACATGGACTTTTCTTAGTCTGTCTAACATTTCATCCGAGTTTTCGGTGCGCTCGGGTAGCTTATTCTGAAGCAGGACCTGAAGACTTACCCGACCTCTCTCCAGGAGGCGCCTTTACCTGGCTATAGTGTGACGCGACTAAGGGCTTGTTCGGTGTCTTGGCCAGGCCATAGCATGGTGGGACCAAGGGATTACTCGTCCTCCGTCCAAGAGGTGCCTTATCCTGGCCATAATGTAACAAAGATAAGGGCTTGTGCTGCTTTAACCTGACCATTTCTAACTTTTGCACGGATAAAGGATTACGCCCACCCTCCAAGAGGTGCCTTGACCTGGCCAACTTGATGCGACCAAGCGCTTTCTACCATCATTGGTAGCCTATCTTTTTAGGTAGTCCAAGTTTAGGGAGAAATCTTCTCCATATCATGTAGACATTTCTTATTCCAAAAATAGAGCATTTACTTTATGGTTTGCTTAATCCCTTACAAACTATAGCTTCTCTTATTATAGAAAGTGTAGGAACATCTTTCTAATTACTTTGCATTGTTAGTACCATGCCCGTTCATGAGATGGAAATTGCAATATACTCCTTTGGACCTTTTCTCAAACCTCGGCCTTTTCTTTTGAGATGGCCAATTGTTCAGTTTCACTTTAGCTTTAGTATATATGTCCTTGATTGACGTCATAAGATTGTACTCTCTAAGAAGTATTGATTTTTGAGCCATTCTTGACTAGCATCTAAATATATTGTGGCTTGTTTGAAATAATTCTTTTTGAGGAATGGACTTTCTATTCATGGCTCGTTGGCTTTCTTCCGAAGGCTTTCAATCCAATCTCGAGGTCTCGGATAGAAATTTCTTGATGATTCTTATGTTTCCGCTAGGCAGTCCTTTTACCCATTTTACTTTTTCAGCCATGGATTTTTCTAGATGCTCATAGCTTTTCTTGGGGTGATATGCCTCACTTATGATACTATTCCATTTGTTTGATAAATTGTCATAATCCTTTATCATTTCTTTTTCAAAGATGGTTCCCATGGAATATGATTGGATGGTTTTCCTCATTTTCTTGAAAATGTTGTCGCTTTTATTTACTCCTCTTTGAAGTGCAAAGATTGGGGTTGGTCCAATGTGGAAGGGGTTCAAGCTCCATTTTTCTGGATCGTAGGATTTCGCCTTCTTTCTATTTATAATTCTCAAGGCTTCAAGCCTTAACCTTTGTTCCCCATTTTGATTAGAATCTTTGTTGTCCACATAGGAAAACCATGTCAGTTAGGGTTCAGAAGACCCTTGTTCGGACCTCTTGAAACTTTTAGCCATGATTTGTTCAATGATGACTTTGATGTGAATCTAGTTCGATGATAATCGGAGAATTGTAGTGTCGAGAAATCAAACAAGTTGGAGGTTCAAGCCCTCATTCTAGCGCCAAAAATGTTAACCAGATTTTTTGTCAACGCCCAAAATAGCACTTTTAATAGAAAAGAGAAGGTTGGTTAGGTTGAAAGGTACATTAGCCTAGATAATAACTCCTACACTTTACAACCATATTTGATATATTTGGACTTGAAGATCAAGATGTAGGCGAAAGGTTTAATCTTTCAAACGGAAGGTTATTAGTAGAGGTAGACTTGTTTCGAACCATCATGATGCCTTTCTCTATAGCTCTAATAGAGTTTCAACAAATTTTTTCTTTTATAGTTGTGCTTTAGTGGTTCTAAGAGGTTTGGATGATTAACTCCTTTGGAAACAAGGCGAGGAATGAAATCCTAGGCAATATATTAAGACCCTTGATCTTATCGAAGGGTTTATTCGCTCTTAGAAGTTGAACTTGATCTGGCCGAAAGGTATTAGAATTATAACTACCGGATTGAATTTTATATTCCTACTTTTACATTGTTTCAAAGTGTTTAAGTGGTTGGCTCATGACTGCGAAAGGTTTGACTGCTGCTAGGATATAAGTATCTATCAACTTTTGATGAAGCAATTAGGTTATAATACCAAAAACTCTAGAAGGTTACTGCTTATATTAATCCAAATTGACTATTGGCCCTATCGATGGGCGAAAATAGAAAACTTGATGTCTTTCTTTGCTTGAAATGATAACTTCGGCCAATTGATCTTCAGACCTATCGACCAGAGCCTTTCGAGAGAATTAATCCTGCAAATTGGCATTAAGACAGCAAAACGATAAGAAATCTACAAAATGGTTCACAAATTCAGAATACTTCCCTTGCCATCGATGATAAGGTTTTACTTTTATTGAATTTTCCAAATTAGATCCCCAATTGGGGTTATAGAATTCTAATCAAGAAGTTACAATATTTTCGAAAATCAAACGGGGAAAATTCCCCCCAAACTGGACCCCTTGGATCCTAGATGCCGATGGCATCCCATCAGCCTTATGCCTTCATGCAGTATGGAAGTTTGCTTTTGGGTATGCAGTTGTTAACCTTTCGGTCCTGCCTAAAGATAGTTTCTTATACACGGTTGTAGGCCTTTATTATTGTCGGAAGGTTTGTTGATTGTGTATCATCATAGTCCACCGAATGCTGCCAAAAATATTTTCCTTTATTTGTTTTCAAGAAGCTATTACCTTTGCCAAAAGGTTATATGCATAGCACGTGAACCATTCGATCCCATCGGAAGATTTATAGCCCTTGTGAACCCTTTGGCCTTAGCGGAAGGTCGCTTTTTCCTGCTTGACTGCTGCTGAAAGTTGTGTCTTCCTTTGTTAATGGCGGAAGGTTGTTTTCTGTAGACTTATGAACGATGTTTTTATCTAAACCTAACACTAACATCGGAAGGTGCCTTGCAGGTGTATTATCTGGCCTGAAAAGCTCATTGCGTTTTCAGAAGTGTTGACATGAGGCCACGTCTTTGTTTCCTCTTGTTTGCTTCTTCCGTTGCGTAAGCGCCTCATGATCATTGTATAATGACACTTTACTTCTTCCATGAAAGGTCTTGAGCCACTTCATATTATTGACTACATCCCTTCGATCTCTCCGAAAGGTCTGATCCTGCTCTTTTCCTTTCTTTCCTCCGTTTTTGTCCTTGTGGCTTAAGTGGAAGGTCAATTTTCTGAGTAACATTTCCCCCCCCCCCCACCGCTATGCGAAGGGATTCACTTGACTTTCCGAGTCATTCTTTCTAAGAATCATGGAGATTTTGGCTTCCTCTTCCTGCAAACATAAATTCCAAGTACAAGTAAAAGAGCCCTTTTAAACAATTGATTCATTTTCCATTCATTTTTTTTCAAACTTGATTTATAACAAGAAGGACATCATCCAGCAAATGCAAGTTGTAGAGTTTTTCTTAACATCGAGTTAATAATATAACTCGAGATTCATCTAAACTCCTTTCTGGTAAATTAAAGCATTCTTTTTGCCTCTCCAAAAGATTTTAAAGTTGCAGCGCTAAACCTTTCGATGGGATTGGAAAGCATTTTAGCTTTTACTTTACCTTACTGTCGGTAGATCTAAATGGCCTAATGCTTAATCCTTCCATAAACAGGCTTTTGTTGCAATCAGGAAATCCTAAACCTTCCGATTCCTTCCTGCTATTGAAAATATCATATAACTAAGTAACAATAATATTAATTCATCTTCAACTGTATAACATAACTTAAGAAATTCAACCAAACATTCAAATATTCACACACACACACACACACACACACACATATATTACCTCATACTACACTTTTTCTAAATGATCTATCACATTAACATCCTAAAATTAAACACCGAAAATGACCAAAAAATAGCAACATGTCTTCTTTCTCATTGTTCAACGACCCCCTTGGAAAAGGCGGAAGGTATGGAGCTAAGTTAATAGAGTTAATGACAATGGGCTCAACCCATATTGGCTAATATGGAGAATAAGTTATTAAAGCTAGATTCTCCACCGGAACATCCTAGATGGCCAAATCCATCCAAAATGTATTCATAGCCAAATCGAACGGCAAAGAGTACATTGCTTTTATATGTGGATTAGCAAAATTTGGTTGTGGGTGTGCAGCATTATTGGATTGCATGCTAGCAACCTTTTTCGCTTCTTACGGAAGGTTAAAGATGCTTTATGCAAAGCAATAGCAATAACAAGGTGCTTCCGCATTGATGAAATTGGGATGAATCTGATGGAGGTTGCAAGCAGTTATTGATTCTTTTTCTATTTTGCTTTGTTTGTTTTGTTGTTTAGAAATAAATGCCTATATAACAAAAATTGGAGGGGAGAGAAGGAGAAAGCTGAACGGAATGTGTCAGTGATGTCGGTGCAAAAAATAAGAGGTTCATTCATTCTCTAGAATTCTTTCATTAATGGCTTTTGTCGTTTTTCATGATTACTATTGTTTATTATAACTTGAAAATAATTTTTAGCTATACCTTATTCGATGAAAATATGCAAACAACAGCTTGGACTTTACGTATTATTATTATTCTTGTTATTATTTTCTTTTCCTCCATTTTTAGAAGGGTTCTAGTTTATCAATATAAGCTTGCTTTCAAGTTTTTCCTTAGGTCCACTTAGTGCAAACCGGAGGGATGATCGTGAACGCGCGACACGTAACTATTTTCATGAATATACATTTCTCACCGCATTATATTTGGTTAACTTGTATGAGATTTCTTAGATTACCTGTTTCTTGACTTTAATTACCTTAAGAGATCCGTCCAGTCAACATGCCTAATAGGGAAAAGTCTTCCTCAAAAGTGACTTAGTATAGATAATTATAAAGTAAATGGTTCATGTACTAATTTTCAACTCTGAACATCCATCTCGAAAATTAGAATTTGAAAGTTCGTCTGGTACAACAAACCTTTAGAACCACAGTTGGTAATCTTGTTTAGAGTGCCAATTTCATGATGCCTACTTGTTTCACATGAATGGTTAGCCAAATCTTGAGCATCTTAATATATATGATACATTCTCCATACCATAATAACACCGTGTTTCATAATGTGATGCAAGGTTTACAATATTGAAAATTCTTCCTGTTTCGCTACTTTTCATTCGCACCTTGTTTGTCCCTGATTTAGACATTCCCTTCGAGGGTTGATGTGCTTCTCTACTTCCCGCTTTAATTCATGGCTTCTCCCTAAATCCCCTGCTATTTTGACTTTTCTGCAAAACATATAACATATGGCATTCTTAATTATTAGCTTGAAAATTACAAACAAACCTGAAAGGCGCCATTTGCCTAGATTAACGAATCTTTATGAAAATTATATATAACTATTGAAGGAACTCATTTAAAATATTTCTCCCTTCACTTGATCGGCATTCATGGAACTAGTTAATTCTGAGCTGCACATAATTACTGAATTCTAACATTCATCAAATAAAGACTCTGTGGGGACATTTATGATTGAGATCTTAACCGGGTAGTTTTTGGATTTATTCCTTGTTATTGAGCGAATCTAAGAATAAAAAGGCTTGAAGTATCCTTCAAGAGATTCTATTGGCAGCAGTCTCTTTCCAAGAATATTCTTCGACTTGGGTCTTTATTTGAGATTAGTAGAAGTCCAAAGATTTCATATCCAGATAAGGGCTTTCAATAACCATTAGCCTTAGGATACAAACTTTTGGTATTATTGATGGACTTTTACAAGATGCCATCGAGCCCAGACTAGGGTATTATGAAATATTAAAACCATGTGACAGTCGCTCTTTAGTATATCGGTGTTATTTACCATGATGAACATCATAAGAATAGAAATTTATATTTGCTGGTTAGAGACTAAGGCCTTTAATCTAGAATAAATAGTAAAGTCTGAAAAGCCATAAGTGACAATTATTTACCAGATGTTCAAAGTTCCTTATATAACACTAGATGATTAACAGAATACCAAAAATTTATTCATATTGGCACTTAACAACTAAGGACTAGAGATTTATCCTGGTAATGAGCAATAAAAGATGGAACTACCATTCTTGATAACAAGTGATAGGAGACTAAAATGCCACTCTCAGAATCTTCATATTGAGAGGTCAGAATATTATTCTTCGATAACAAGTGATGAAAGACCAGAGTATCATTTTTGGTAATAAGTGTTAGAGGAACGGAAGCACATATCCTAATAATGAGTGACAGAAAGTCAATAAACTAAGTTCAATAAACCACTTCTGGTAATGAATAATTGCTGATCAAAATATTCTTTGGGGTCATTTGATATTTGCAGTTCAGAGCATTATTTTAGACATTAATGATAGAAGTCCCAAAACCCATTTTTTGGAATTTAATAATAGGAAACCAAGATACCGTTTCTGCCTGTTAATAGTAGAAGGCTAAAATGTCATTCCCGGCAACTGGCAATAGAAGACCAGACTACCATTCCTGATATCTAATGATAGAAGTCCAGAATTCCATTGCTTGTAATTAATAATAGAAGAATAGAATACCATTTCTAGCAATTAATAATAGAAGACCAGAATACCCTTTCAGGAAATTAATAATAGAAGACCAAAATTCTATTTTCGGCGATTAATAATAGAAGACCAGAATTCCATTTCTAGCAACTAATAGTAGACGAACAGAATTCAGTTTGGCTAATGTTCGTGGAAAGAAGTCAGTGACTTCTTCCTGATTCTCTTGTTGAATGCACCATTCTCCAGGCTTTGATGAAGTTTTGCATGCTTTTGCGTTCTCGGGCCTGAGTTTTATTTGTCCATTTGTCATTTGTTTTGGCCTATTTCAAGCAGGGACTCTTTCGTCTAATTTTATGCTTATTTAAGTAGAGTCCATTTCAGGCTGTTTGTCATTTTAAACATTACCGACCTTTTTGTGGTTGCTATTTTAAGCGATGTCGATTTTTGGTGGGGCCTATTTTAGGCATGGACTTTTCTAAGTCCGCCGGACATTTCATCCGGGTTTCCTATGCGCTCGGCTAGCTTATTCTAAAGCAGGGCCCGAGGACTTACCCGACTACCCTCTAGAAGGCGCCTTAACCTGGCCATAGTATGACGCAACTAAGGACTTGTTCGATATCTTGGTCAGGCCATAGCGTGGCGGGACCATGGATTACCCGTCCTCCCTCCAGAAGTTGCCTCATCCTGGCCATAGAATGATGCAGATAATGGCTTATGCTCCATTAACCTGGTCATTTCTGATTTTTGCGTGGATAAAGCTTTATTGTAACATCCCGCCTTTTCGCACACTTTAAACCGACACACGTGCCAATTCAAAGCATACGCAAGGGCGGATTGTTATGGGGCAAATAAGAAAACAGAGAAGAAATAAAACAAAACAGAATCTCACAGCGGAAGGATAAAATATAATAATAAATATACAGTTCAAAACAGTTTACAAACACTTGATTTGCTTTATACAATAAATATCAGAGTTACACCTACCAATACAATCAATGCAGCGGAACAGTATGAGTGTGGTGCAATACTATAGACAATAATAATACGACTCCTTCGTCTTCGTCCTTAAAAGCTAAAGTCTTCGATCCTGAAACGCTCGGACTGACCCGAGCGAATTTGAAAAGACAAAAACACTCGAGTCAGAACTAAAAGATCTTATGTGAGTTAAATTAACAGAAATAAATATGAGTACAGTAACTCAAGAGATGCTCGGGATTTACATCTCCTAAGGATCCATTAAACTATTTACTATGTAGTATATTGCGCTATTATAATAGTGTCTATTTATAAAATAAACTTACTTTTTAATAGCGTTAAGGGGTTACCCATATAGCCCTTAACACAAATAATGTCAATAGTCTATACAGTACCATAATACCTCCTGATCGGGAAGCTACCAGAGGATACTCCATAGGTACGACACAAATAGAAACTCGTAGTAAAGGCTCGGTATGGTAGGTGACACGGCACAACTAGGCAATGCCAGGGTAGATATACCAATTGCTATCCAGGCTGGTGGAAACGCGTAGCCGCAGTTACCGCCCACCTCGAACTAACTCCCCAAAATCAAAATATAGAAGTGGCCACTGAATCAATCCAAGTCAAAGTATAATATCGAAGAGGAGGGTCCGATCAGAGGAATGACCTCATTGGCCTGAGAATCGCTCCTGTTTTAGCCACTTTATGCCAACTCACGGGAGTCGGGTCCACGTATTTACCTTACAGGAAACGTCGCCACCACCTACTTCATTCTGGAATCTCCACCGCGTACACGGTTAGTCAAAGTGGTTTTCGGTATCGACAGAGAGTATGTCCATATCCGATCCCGGTCTCTTTGCCAACCCATCGTTATTATAACACCGCGGTCATTTAAAAATAGCTCATACTTTAAAACCAGAATAAACATTTCCATTTTAAAATTATGAATACGATATCATTTTAAAACCCAAAACAATATGATATCCTTTATCCCAAATATAAACCCTTTCAAAAATCCAAATGCTTTAAAATCTATAACGTCTGAAAGCCAAATATCCTTTCAAAGCATAATATTTCGAAATTCATAATTTAAAACCATAACTTTTAAAACTTGAATGGTTTGGATATTCAACGGTATATGAATTAAATGGTTTAACTTAAATGTTACTTTGTAAAGAAAATAGTTCTCATGGCTTTACAAATACATTTCTTTATTAAAGTCTAAACCAAAATTTATATTATCTCTCTCAAGTTCCAAAACCACTTCAACTTATTTATATATACGTATATCCATTTTGAGTATCAATATTTCAAACTAAAGTTGGATTTTATGCTTTCAACAAATCAATTGTTCTATTAATTAGTCTTGAATATTCATATAAAATCCATAAAAAATAAGACTTCAATTTCTAGTAATAAAATATATATATTTTTCCCAATTCAAATTATACTAGATTATTCATTTCAATTTATTTTGGGAAAAATCCAATTATAAATACCATATCTTAAAATTTCCAAACTTAACATTTAAACATATGATATAAATTATTAAACTCCATTTTCTTAATTTTCTTCGATTTTTAATAAAGATTTTTATACACCTTTTAATTTCAAAATTTTCAACTTCATATGTATATATATATATATATGGAAGAAAAATATTTATACAATATAAAATTTAAGATTATTATAAACCGTATTCCATCCAAACCATAGAAATCACTTTAAAATAGTTATATATAAACCGCGGTGCCTGTATATAATTTTCTATCCTATGGTCAAGTGATACGGATATTTATCATTTCAATCCGCAATTTAAAAGATATAAAATTTTGCGGTTGTATATCATTTCAAACCACAATCCCGAATGAAAGGAAATATGCATGATAATTTGCAATTTAATGATATACAATAAAACATCCATCAACAACACCCATCATCCAATCAAAATCATCAAGCAATATCAATCAATAACAATTTATATTTGATAATATATAACAGGTAATAACTGGCAATTTTATTCAGATTAAATTTAACAACTATTAATCTAACAGTTTATATTCAGTAATAATCTATATAACTGTTAACTAGTAGTTTATAGGCAAACACAAATTCTAACTGTCAATAAATAAATGAAATTAACAGTTAAATTCAATAAATGCAATTCAACAAATATGAGTGAAATAAACATGCCAAATACTCATAAATAAATTTCTATTCATTTCTAAAATTAATTTAACAAACATAAAAGCTTCTAGTAGTTGTGAGTGGGTTAAAACACTCACCTTTTGAATTTAAATCGAATTTAAATTCGATTTAAACCCAAAAATTCGCCCTTCTCGGAATTCGTCCAAACCAAGCGTCATCAAATCCGGAATTAAATTACGATCCTAACAAAAGAAATTTCGTGTGAATCCGACTTCGTATGAGAAAGTTATGGCGAAAAATGATGATTGAATTCAAAATTGAAAATAAATAAAACGACACACAAACCATATAGATGCGATCCCCATCGTCCACTCTACAAAACCCAGAAAAGGTTTGACGATCCGACGAAGTTTGCGACGACAATGATGAATGGTCACGGACTGTTTGAATTAATTCTGGTCAAACGAATGTTCAAAACAGAAAACGAATTGCACCAGTAGATTACGTGCCTCGAGAACATTAACATATATTTTTTGTGTGGAATTTTTCTGAAGTGTTTGCATTTTCATTGAAATTTGGATTGAAGTAGATCTAGGCTTTGCAACCATTTGAGGAGGAGAAGGAGATGAAGAAATGAATATACAGCAAATGACAATAGGATGGAGCTAGGGTTTATAACTGTATATATATATTAAATTTCCAAAATTTAATTAAATTTACTTTCCATTATTTATTGTCAATTAGATTGATTTATCATTGGATTCATATTTCAATATGTAAATATCCCCAATTTCATCTGCACTTATATTTACATAGTTCCTAGATATTAAATTTCAAATATTACTTCATTTAACGTTACGTATTTATTATTTATTACTTGCTGCAGTTGATTATCAATTATACTTAATATACTAAATAGATGGTAAATTTTGAATACTTGTTATCATTAACGTTTTATTTCCACTTACAAAATAAATGAAATTATTACATAAACTCCCTTAATTAAGTCAACCATTATCTTATATAACTTAACTGGTAATATATATATATACCCAATTGCCCTAATTGGTTTATATTTATCAGCTAAATACATACTAACTTGTAAATAAATTCGTTTAATTGCAAATGGATCTGATCAAATTTAATAGATTGAATAGACGGGTAAGCAAATAATAAATTTTCCTTTTTGTCAAATTCAAACCCATTCCTACTTAATTATCAATTACAATTTATTACGAAACATTGATTTTATGCAGTTACCTTTTATTTGCGTAGTATTACATCAATTCCTATAACCTTGGATTCATTCCCAATTCACCAAATTCAATTAATTACACTTTACAAATGTGTTTCCAATATATAGGTATTGCCCAAATTAAATTTATTAGCTAACTCATATTAATAAACAAATGACTTATATGAATGATTAAAATTTTCAATTATCTCACTTTACTCCTAAACTTCTGTTATTTAATAATTATTGCTTAGAACCTGATTTTAATCTTCCCATTATCTATTTAATTCCTTCTAGAATCATAGCTAATATTTGTCATCCCTTCATTACCCAAATGTTCTTATCCCATCAAATTTCAGGTTATCGAAATATTAATTGTCAATTTCTTTAATTGCACTAAATTTATCTATTAAAGGTTGCACTTAACCCAAATACATAAAACTTGCCCAATTTCTCCTTAAATCAAAAACCTTCATATACAAATATGTTTATCATAAATTTTATCTACTCTTCCTTTTTAGGTAATGTCCTATATATTAGATTTCCATGTAATTTGCAATAAATCATACTCGTAGTTATATCACATTAAATGAATAAATAAGTGTTGACTCTATTCTTTTGATTCAACATTAGTTTACATTATATTTCATCAATATTTCTACATACATCAGGATTTTTAAAAATGGTTGTAACGTGAAATCTCGTCTACTTCCATTTTATATTTAAGGCTTCTAAAACCGATTCATATCATTTCTCTAGTCCAAATTTTATTAATATAACCTTAAATTTAATTTATTCCTGTCGATGTAATGGTTAAACACAAATTTCACTTATTTGCAATAAATCCACAAATTGGATTTCAAATTTTCAAATAAATAAATAAATTTTAGTTTATCACTTCTTAAATACCCAAACGTCAATGTCTTAATTTAAACTGCATTTATTACATTTTATAAAATCCTCCATCTTAAGTGACAAATCAAAACTACCCTAACTACACAAATCATCGTATTATAAAGATATTTACACTATCCTCCATTTATTACCTTAATTTATTTAAGGTAACCTTAAATCAATATCTATTGCAATGATTTCAAATTATTATTCCCCCATTCCTTTTTAATTTCAATAACGCCAAATTTAACCGTTATATTCTCTTTATTTATGCGATAAATGCAATTATTGAATCTAATACTCCATTTAATTAATAGATCCTGCTTCCTAGAATCTATATCAACAATAGGTCAAACATATACATAGAATTAGCCTTAACTTCACCTAAAAGAATTAGCTATTTCAACTACCGCACAAAACTACGCTACTGCACTATTTAATCAAATAAATTAATTGAACTTAAATCTGCATAAAGGTTATAAAATTATAAATGTAATCTTAATAA
Organism: Allium cepa; assembly: GCA_030765085.1. Lineage (NCBI taxonomy): Eukaryota > Viridiplantae > Streptophyta > Magnoliopsida > Asparagales > Amaryllidaceae > Allium > Allium cepa. The sequence goes on along the minus strand of CM060937.1, from coordinate 354,043,918 downwards.
ATTCATTTATTGATTTAGACTCTTTCTATACAGTAATTAACCTATTTGTGGGTATAAATAACTTTGGAATTATATTACATCTCATTAGTGCGCGTTTTATTTCCTATAACTTCTCCTTATTTAACTATACCCATTAACAACCAAAAAAAATTAAATTAGCTTTATTTCAATCTATTTCCCTTCTTAACTAAATAAAATAAATGGTTAACCTAAACACTTGTTATCCTTTGATATATTCAAATTCACTTCCAACATTTATTAACAAAATGTTGCCATAGGTTTAGATTTACATAAATAAATTATATGAATAGGTAGAAAAATTGGTAATCCGCAAATGCCCAATATACACGCATTAATTACTACCTGTTGTTAGAATCCATTTATTAATTTACTAGTTAATAACGGTCTTTTTATTTCTATTTACTACCAAACTCTCTATTTTATTATAGTTCCAATATATTAATACTTAGGCACATCAAGTGCTAGCCCTTTTGTTATTTATATTAAATTGGGTATGCACAAATAAGTTGTTAATTAACTATTTCTACAAAATTATATTCATACATTCAGTTCCATATCTTATAGGGTTAAATTCTAATTACTTACGCTTAATCTATCAATTTAATACTCCATTCAAACATGCATTCAAATTCTTTTTATTCTAAATAAATTTTATTAAGTGTTGACATCCACTAATAGCATTCACCTTTATTACAACCAAAGGTGACATCTTCACTACTGATTTTATATTAATGAATCTCATTTTAGTTAATATTTTTTTATTAATATTCTCAATTCAACATTTATTGATTTCTTAAAATTTACTTTTAACAAAAAGTGACAAATTACATTATCCAAATCTATTGTCATAAAATTTTATTGTTACACTAGGTTACAACTACTGTACCAAATTTCTACATTTATTCTTAAACAAATTAGAAATTATATTAATTTAATTTATTAAATATTATTAATTTCAACGGGTCGTTACAATCTCCCCCACTCAAAACTTTTCGTCCCCGAAAAGGAAAAAGAAGGGAGAAGGAAGAATAAAACAGTACATCTTATTCCAAATATTAACTTATAACAATAATTTACTAAATTTATTTTCTTAAATAAAATATACCTGTTTATTATCATTATATTATTTTATACTTAATTATTAAAGTTGGGAAAATATTTTCACAAAATTCTAAGTCCAAAATTTACGGAAAATTTTGGCAGAGTCTCCTTTGTACGGAGAGACTCTGGAAAAAAATATAATATCAAAATATACAAATATATTACATATATTATCAAAATATTATATCTCAACACGGGAAAAATAGCGCTTTAAACGTAATCCGAAAACGTACCTATTTGTCGGGCAATATACGCTTATTATTTTGGAACCAAAAGCAATAGCAGTTGCTTCCATCACCTGTATTCACTTATATAATCTAAAAGGTTAAATATTTATTTTAAAGTGAACTATTCAAGTGGATTCAATCATTAATCAACCAAACAATTCAACAACCATCAACCTTACAAACAACATACATACACAAACAAAGCAACCATTTAATCCATCAAACAAATAGTTGTTTGGGTTCAAACTTGAAATTTGTATGAAATGAAAGTAACTATCAAGTGCATCCTTTACTCAACAGTCTTAGATGGAACAAAGATAGATACTTATTCATTTAACCACTTCAAATTTCTTACCCAACAACATAAATCAAACAACACAATTCAAACCAACACCCAAATTTATTTATTATACATTTATCTCATGCTTCAATGGTTTGATTTTCTTTCTTTCATTTATGGAGTGATTTCTTTATTTCTTACAAATTTTCATTTTCCATTTATCACAAAATTCATTATATTTGTATTCCAATTTATTTACTAAAGTTTCTATCATCTATTTATACTACTTACCTTTACTTATAGTAAAATTTCCAATTTAACTTAAGTCTACACAATTAATTCTCATTAATAATAGCAAATTAATAGAATACCTTTATTACCTTACTCTTAACTAGTAAGATTTCCCCTTACATTTTCCTACTAACATTTGCAACTTTTTATTATATGGTAAGTTATGTATGTTTTAAGAATGTAAGTGAAAATTTACAAGTTTCTTCTCCATTCCTTTAATTAATATATATTTGTTTTATAAATTACAATTTAAACTTACCTTTAATCTCATTCATTTATTTAATGTTGAAGTTTCCATTATATTTAATTACAGTAACCCTCTACTTAATTTATTAACCTTATAACTTGCATTCCTATAAGTGAAAGATTTTACTCATTCATTAACTATGGATTGCAGTCATTTATATTTTTCCTACTTTCTATTATATTAGAATAGGGGAAATTAAGGCGTACTTAAGTTAATAACCCTACAATCAAACTTTATAAATTAAGGAATTTCATTTTTTACTTTCTTACAGTTAAAATCACCTATTAATAATACAACCTTTAATTTTAGTAAAATTCCAATCATCACTTAAGTTAATACCATTAAATTCTTATTTATAACAGTAATTTATTGAATACTTCATTATTTCCAAAAATTCTACTTGCATAATATTCTATTCCACTCTAAATTTACATTTCAACTTTTTATACTTGGTAAGTTATTTATGTTAAAGAAAAAGCAAAAGAACTTATACAAGTTTAATCTCAACCCTTTTAATTCATTGATTACTTAACCTTTATTTTACTAACCTCAAATTTTTTTTTTTTTTTTACAACTAGTTAATGGAAATTCAAGAATTAATACCGGGTCAAATTCCAAAATTACTTTAAAATAATAAATAATTAATTTCTTACAATTTTTATATCTCTAATTACCTTTAAACAATTAAAATTTTAAATAATTTCAAACAAATCAGCAGTAGAACTTACTACAGTGGCCTTTCCCTTCGAAACTCGAAAATGAAAGTCGATGATGCGGCCGTCATCACCGAAATTATTTTCCAGCGACAGAGAGGAAAGTACAAACTTATTTTCTTCAAAATCCTCTTAAACCAATTCTTTCGAAATATACTAAATATTTATATAAGAAAATATTTATAAACCAAATCATTATATTTCATAAATCCTTTGAAAGCAGATTTTCAAAAATCCCGGACTTAAGTTCTCTAATCTCCAATTTGATTTATTTTAATTTCAACTTTGCTTTAATTCATTACAAATGTTTTTATTACCTAACACCCAACTATAGCAACCAAAATATATCTTTATAAAAATATTTTTATATATAGAAAATATAATAGGCAAAATTATTTCATTTACCTATATTAAAAACAAATATTATGTCGGTCTGTCCTATTAAGTGTTTAGAAATCCCTATTGATGACATAGCGTCCCATGCATCAACCAGAATTTGTAAATACAAAGTGGAACAGATTAACATAATATCAAAATCTTTTTATAAAACTCACAAATACGCTCTCTCATATATATACTCTCAGCGACTCCCATAGGGTATTACTACCCTATTAACAAAGAGTCAAACCCCACAAAGCCAAGGTTTATCGCTAAACCAAAGCTCTGATACCAACTGTAACATCCCGCCTTTTCTCACACTTTAAATCGACACACGTGCCAATTCAAAGCATACGCAAGGGCGGATTGTTATGGGGCAAATAAGAAAACAGAGAAGAAATAAAACAAAACAGAATCTCACAGCGGAAGGATAAAATATAATAATAAATATACAGTTCAAAACAGTTTACAAACACTTGATTTGCTTTATACAATAAATATCAGAGTTACACCTACCAATACAATCAATGCAGCGGAACAGTATGAGTGTGGTGCAATACTATAGACAATAATAATACGACTCCTTCGTCTTCGTCCTTAAAAGCTAAAGTCTTCGATCCTGAAACGCTCGGACTGACCCGAGCGAATTTGAAAAGACAAAAACACTCGAGTCAGAACTAAAAGATCTTATGTGAGTTAAATTAACAGAAATAAATATGAGTACAGTAACTCAAGAGATGCTCGGGATTTACATCTCCTAAGGATCCGTTAAACTATTTACTATGTAGTATATTGCGCTATTATAATAGTGTCTATTTATAAAATAAAGTTACTTTTTAATAGCGTTAAGGGGTTACCCATATAGCCCTTAACACAAATAATGTCAATAGTCTATACAGTACCGTAATACCTCCTGATCGGGAAGCTACCAGAGGATACTCCATAGGTACGACACAAATAGAAACTCGTAGTAAAGGCTCCGTATGGTAGGTGACACGGCACAACTAGGCAATGCCAGGGTAGATATACCAATTGCTATCCAGGCTGGTGGAAACGCGTAGCCGCAGTTACCGCCCACCTCGGACTAACTTCCCAAAATCAAAATATAGAAGTGGCCACTGAAACAATCCAAGTCAAAGTATAATATCGAAGAGGAGGGTCCGATCAGAGGAATGACCTCATTGGCCTGAGAATCGCTCCTGTTTTAGCCACTTTATGCCAACTCACGGGAGTCGGGTCCACGTATTTACCTTACAGGAAACGTCGCCACCACCTACTTCATTCTGGAATCTCCACCGCGTACACGGTTAGTCAAAGTGGTTTTCGGTATCGACAGAGAGTATGTCCATATCCGATCCCGGTCTCTTTGCCAACCCATCGTTATTATAACACCGCGGTCATTTAAAAATAGCTCATACTTTAAAACTAGAATAAACATTTCCATTTTAAAATTATGAATACGATATCATTTTAAAACCCAAAACAATATGATATCCTTTATTCCAAATATAAACCCTTTCAAAAATCCAAATGCTTTAAAATCTATAACGTCTGAAAGCCAAATATCCTTCCAAAGCATAATATTTCGAAATTCATAATTTAAAACCATAACTTTTAAAACTCGAATGGTTTGGATATTCAACTGTATATGAATTAAATGGTTTAACTTAAATGTTACTTTGTAAAGAAAATAGTTCTCATGGCTTTACAAATACATTTCTTTATTAAAGTCTAAACCAAAATTTATATTATCTCTCTCAAGTTCCAAAACCACTTCAACTTATTTATATATACGTATATCCATTTTGAGTATCAATATTTCAAACTAAAGTTGGATTTTATGCTTTCAACAAATCAATTGTTCTATTAATTAGTCTTGAATATTCATATAAAATCCATAAAAAATAAGACTTCAATTTCTAGTAATAAAATATATATATTTTTCCCAATTCAAATTATACTAGATTATTCATTTCAATTTATTTTGGGAAAAATCCAATTATAAATATCATATCTTAAAATTTCCAAACTTAACATTTAAACATATGATATAAATTATTAAACTCCATTTTCTTAATTTTCTTCCATTTTTAATAAAGATTTTTATACACCTTTTAATTTCAAAATTTTCAACTTCATATGTATATATATATATGGAAGAAAAATATTTATACAATATAAAATTTAAGATTATTATAAACCGTATTCCATCCAAACCATAGAAATCACTTTAAAATAGTTATATATAGACCGCGGTGCCTGTATATAATTTTCTATCCTATGGTCAAGTGATACGGATATTTATCATTTCAATCCGCAATTTAAAAGATATAAAATTTTGCGGTTGTATATCATTTCAAACCACAATCCCGAATGAAAGGAAATATGCATGATAATTTGCAATTTAATGATATACAATAAAACATCCATCAACAACACCCATCATCCAATCAAAATCATCAAGCAATATCAATCAATAACAATTTATATTTGATAATATATAACAGGTAATAACTGGCAATTTTATTCAGATTAAATTTAACAACTATTAATCTAACAGTTTATATTCAGTAATAATCTATATAACTGTTAACTAGCAGTTTATAGGCAAACACAAATTCTAACTGTCAATAAATAAATGAAATTAACAGTTAAATTCAATAAATGCAATTCAACAAATATGAGTGAAATAAACATGCCAAATACTCATAAATAAATTTCTATTCATTTCTAAAATTAATTTAACAAACATAAAAGCTTCTAGTAGTTGTGAGTGGGTTAAAACACTCACCTTTTGAATTTAAATCGAATTTAAATTCGATTTAAACCCAAAAATTCGCCCTTCTCGGAATTCGTCCAAACCAGCGTCATCAAATCCGGAATTAAATTACGATCCTAACAAAAGAAATTTCGTGTGAATCCGACTTCGTATGAGAAAGTTATGGCGAAAAATGATGATTGAATTCAAAATTGAAAATAAATAAAACGACACACAAACCATATAGATGCGATCCCCATCGTCCACTCTACAAAACCTAGAAAAGGTTTGACGATCCGACGAAGTTTGCGACGACGATGATGAATGGTCACGGACTGTTTGAATTAATTCCGGTCAAACGAATGTTCAAAACAGAAAATGAATTGCACCAGTAGATTACGTGCCTCGAGAACATTAACATATATTTTTTTTGTGGAATTTTTCTGAAGTGTTTGCATTTTCATTGAAATTTGGATTGAAGTAGATCTAGGTTTTGCAACCATTTGAGGAGGAGAAGGAGATGAAGAAATGAATATACAGCAAATGACAATAGGATGGAGCTAGGGTTTATAACTGTATATATATATTAAATTTCCAAAATTTAATTAAATTTACTTTCCATTATTTATTGTCAATTAGATTGATTTATCATTGGATTCATATTTCAATATGTAAATATCCCCAATTTCATCTGCACTTATATTTACATAGTTCCTAGATATTAAATTTCAAATATTACTTCATTTAACGTTACGTATTTATTATTTATTACTTGCTGCAGTTGATTATCAATTATACTTAATATACTAAATAGATGGTAAATTTTGAATACTTGTTATCATTAACGTTTTATTTCCACTTACAAAATAAATGAAATTATTACATAAACTCCCTTAATTAAGTCAACCATTATCTTATATAACTTAACTGGTAATATATATATACCCAATTACCCTAATTGGTTTATAGTTATCAGCTAAATACATACTAACTTGTAAATAAATTCGTTTAATTGCAAATGGATCTGATCAAATTTAATAGATTGAATAGATGGGTAAGCAAATAATAAATTTTCCTTTTTGTCAAATTCAAACACATTCCTACTTAATTATCAATTATAATTTATTACGAAACATTGATTTTATGCAGTTACCTTTTATTTGCGTAGTATTACATCAATTCCTATAACCTTGGATTCATTCCCAATTCACCAAATTCAATTAATTACACTTTACAAATGTGTTTCCAATATATAGGTATTGCCCAAATTAAATTTATTAGCTAACTCATATTAATAAACAAATGACTTATATGAATGATTAAAATTTTCAATTATCTCACTTTACTCCTAAACTTCTGTTATTTAATAATTATTGCTTAGAACCTGATTTTAATCTTCCCATTATCTATTTAATTCCTTCTAGAATCATAGCTAATATTTGTCATCCCTTCATTACCCAAATGTTCTTATCCCATCAAATTTCAGGTTATCGAAATATTAATTGTCAATTTCTTTAATTGCACTAAATTTATCTATTAAAGGTTGCACTTAACCCAAATACATAAAACTTGCCCAATTTCTCCTTAAATCAAAAACCTTCATATACAAATATGTTTATCATAAATTTTATCTACTCTTCCTTTTTAGGTAATGTCCTATATATTAGATTTCCATGTAATTTGCAATAAATCATACTCGTCGTTATATCACATTAAATGAATAAATAAGTGTACTCTATTCTTTTGATTCAACATTGGTTTACATTATATTTCATTAATATTTCTACATACATCAGGATTTTTGAAAATGGTTGTAACGTGAAATCTCGTCTACTTCCCATTTTATATTTAAGGCTTCTAAAACCGATTCATATCATTTCTCTAGTCCAAATTTTATTAATATAACCTTAAATTTAATTTATTCCTATCGATGTAATGGTTAAACACAAATTTCACTTATTTGCAATAAATCCACAAATTGGATTTCAAATTTTCAAATAAATAAATAAATTTTAGTTTATCACTTCTTAAATACCCAAACGTCAATGCCTTAATTTAAACTTCATTTATTACATTTTATAAAATCCTCCATCTTAAGTGACAAATCAAAACTACCCTAACTACACAAATCATCGTATTATAAAGATATTTACACTATCCTCCATTTATTACCTTAATTTATTTAAGGTAACCTTAAATCAATATCTATTGCAATGATTTCAAATTATTATTCCCCCATTCCTTTTTAATTTCAATAACGCCAAATTTAACCGTTATATTCTCTTTATTTATGCGATAAATGCAATTATTGAATCTAGTACTCCATTTAATTAATAGATCCTGCTTCCTAGAATCTATATCAACAATAGGTCAAATATATACATAGAATTAGCCTTAACTTCACCTAAAAGAATTAGCTATTTCAACTACCGCACAAAACTACGCTACTGCACTATTTAATCAAATAAATTAATTGAACTTAAATCAGCATAAAGGTTATAAAATTATAAATGTAATCTTAATAAATTCATTTATTGATTTAGACTCTTTCTATACAGTAATTAACCTATTTGTGGGTATAAATAACTTTGGAATTATATTACATCTCATTAGTGCGCGTTTTATTTCCTATAACTTCTCCTTATTTAACTATACCCATTAACAACCAAAAAAATTAAATTAGCTTTATTTCAATCTATTTCCCTTCTTAACTAAATAAAATAAATGGTTAACCTAAACACTTGTTATCCTTTGATATATTCAAATTCACTTCCAACATTTATTAACAAAATGTTGCCATAGGTTTAGATTTACATAAATAAATTATATGAATAGTTAGAAAAATTGGTAATCCGCAAATGCCCAATATACACGCATTAATTACTACCTGTTGTTAGAATCCATTTATTAATTTACTAGTTAATAACGGTCTTTTTATTTCTATTTACTACCAAACTCTCTATTTTATTATAGTTCCAATATATTAATACTTAGGCACATCAAGTGCTAGCCCTTTTGTTATTTATATTAAATTGGGTATGCACAAATAAGTTGTTAATTAACTATTTCTACAAAATTATATTCATACATTCAGTTCCATATCTTATAGGGTTAAATTCTAATTACTTACGCTTAATCTATCAATTTAATACTCCATTCAAACATGCATTCAAATTCTTTTTATTCTAAATAAATTTTATTAGGTGTTGACATCCACTAATAGCATTCACCTTTATTACAACCAAAGGTGACATCTTCACTACTGATTTTATATTAATGAATCTCATTTTAGTTAATATTTTTTTATTAATATTCTCAATTCAACATTTATTGATTTCTTAAAATTTACTTTTAACAAAAAGTGACAAATTACATTATCCAAATCTATTGTCATAAAATTTTATTGTTACACTAGGTTACAACTACTATACCAAATTTCTACATTTATTCTTAAACAAATTAGAAATTATATTAATTTAATTTATTAAATATTATTAATTTCAACGGGTCGTTACACTTATGCCCTCCCTCCAGGAGGTGCCTTGACCTGGCCATCTTGGCATGACCAATGGCTTTTTACCATTATTCGTAGCCTACCTTTTAGGTAGTCCAAGTTTAGGGAGAACTGCTCTCACGATCATGTAGAATTTTCTTATTTCGAAAATAGAGCTTTTAATATATGGTTTGGTTAATCCCTTACCAACTGTTTTAGCTTCCCTTGTTGTAGAAAGTATAGGACCATCTTTCTAAGTACTTTGCATTAGTTAGTATCTTATCCGTTAATGAGATGGAAATTGCAATATACTCCATTGGACCTTTTCTTAAACCCCGACGTTTTCTTTTGAGACGACCAATAGTTTAGTTCCTCTTTGGTTTTAGTATATATGTCCTCAATTGACGTCGTAAGATTGTACTCTCCAAGATGTATTGATTTTGAGCCGTTCTTGACTGGCGCCTATTTATGGCTTGGTCTAAATGATTCTTCTTGAGGAATGGACATTCTTTTCACGGCTTGTTGGCTTTCTTCCAAAGGCTTTCCATCCAATCTCGAGGTCTCGGTTAGAAATCCCTTAGTGATTGTTATGTTTTCGCCAGGCCGTCCTTTTACCCATCTTACTTTTTCAACCGTGGATTTTTCCAAATGCTCATAGCTTTTCATGGGGTGACAGGTCTCACTTATGATCCTATTCCATTTGTTTGAGAAATTGTCATAATCCTTTCTCATTTCTTTTTCAAAGATGGTTCACTGGAAATATGATTGGATGGTTTTCCTCATCTTGTTAAAAATGTTGTTTCTTCATTTTACTCCTCTTCCAAGTGCATAGATCGGGGTTGGTCCCATGTGGAAGGGGTTCAAGCTCCATTTTACCGGATCATAGGATTCCGCCTTCTTCCTGTTTATAATTCTCAAGGCTTCAAGCCTTAACCTTTGTTCCTTGTTTTAATTAGAATCTTTGTTGTCTATATAGGAAAACCTTATGATTTGGGGTTCAGAAGACCCTTGTTCAGACCTCTTGAATTCTTTAGCAATGATTTATTCAATGATAAATGACTTTCACGTGAATCTAGTTCGATGGGAATTGGAGAAATGTAGTGTCGAGGAATCAAACAAGTCGGAGGTTTAGGCACTCCTTCTTGCGCCAAAAATACTAATAAGATTTTTTGTCAACACCACAAATAGCATTTTCAATAGAAAGAAATGGTTGGTTAGGTTGAAAGGTATGTTAGCCTAGATAATAGTTCCTACGCTTTACACCCATAATTGATATATTTGTACTTAAAGATCACGATGTAGGCGGAAGGTTTAATCTTTCAAATGGAAGGTTATAAGCAGTGGTAGACTTTTCAAACCGTCATAACGCCTTTCTCTATAGCTCTAATGGAGATTAACCAAATGTTATCTTTCAAAGTTGTGCTAGTGGTTCCGAAAGGTTTGGATGATTGACTCCTTTGGCAACAAGGCGAGGAATGAAATCCTAGCCAATATGTGAAGACCCTTGATCTCGTCGAAGGGTTTATTCTCTCTTAGGAAGTTGAACTTGATCAGGATGAAATTTATTAGAATTCTAACTACTGGATTGAATTTTATTTTCCTACCCTTATATTGTTCCAAAGGGTTTGAGTGGTTGGTTGATGACTGCGGAAGGTTTGACTACTGCCAAGATATAATTATCTACCAACTTTTGATGAAGCAACTCGATTACAATGCCAAAAACCTCAGAAGGTTACTGCTTATATTAATCCAGATTGAATGTTGGCCCTATCGATGGGCGGAAATAGAAAACTCGATGTCTTTCTTTGCTTGAAATGATTACTTCGATCAATTGATCTTCAGACCTATCAACCAGAACCATTCGAGAGAATTGATCCAGCAAATTGGCATTATGACAGCAAAAAGATAGGCAATCTATAAAATGGTTCACAAATTCAGAATATTTCCTTGCCATCCATCATAAGGTTTTACTTTTATTGAATTTTCCGAATTAGATTCCCAATTAGGATTATAGAATTCTGATTAAGAAGTTAAAAGCTTTTCGAAAAATGAAATGGAAAAAAGTCCCCTAAACTGGACCCCTTGGGTCCTATCTATAGATGTGGGTGACATCCCATCAGCCTTATGCCTTCATCCGGTATGAAAAGTTGCTTTTGGTATGCGATTGTAAAGCTTCTGGTCATGCCTGAAGATAGTTTCTTGTACACGATTATAGGCCTTTCATTATTATCAGAAGGTTCGTTGATTGTGTATCATCATAGTCTGCCGAAAGCTGTCGAATATTTTTTCCTTCACTTGTTTTCAAGAAGCCATTGCCTTAGATAGAAGGTTTTTTATATGCATAACATGTGAACCTTACGATCCCACCGGAAGGTTTATAGCCTTTGTGAACCCTTTGGCCTTAGGGAAGGTCGCTCTTTCTTGCTTGAGTACTGCCGAAAGTTGTATCTTCCTTGGGTGACGGCAGAAGGTTATTTTTCGTATACTTATAAATGCTATTTTATCTAAACCTTCCAGTAACATTGAAAGGATGCCTCGCAGGTGTATTATTTGGCCTGAAAAGCTCATTGCATTTTCGGAAGGGTTGGCATGAGGCCACGTATTTGTTTCCTCTTGTTTGCTTCCTCTGGAGGGTAAGCGCCTCCTGATCATTATAGAATGACACTTTACTTCTTCCATGAAAGGTCTTGAGCCGCTTCATATTATTGACTGCATCCCATCGATCTCTTCGGAAGGTCTAACACAACTCCTTTCTTTTCTTTCCTCCGTTTATGTCCTCATGGCTTAAGCAGAAGGTGAATTTTTTGAGTAACAATTGATTTGGGGATTTTGAGGAATAAAGTCAATTATAACATATGAAAGGGAAGTCTTATATCTTTCAGATTACTTTTCTATTTTTAAAGCTTTTATCAAGTTTAACCTTGTGTTCCAGGTGTCACCTATATCGAAAGGACCTTTCCGAAACAGTCGAAACATGGCATATCCAAATAACTTTAGTCAAATATCCCAATCTATCTTTCTCTAGACTTCAGCCTTCGACAAGGTCGAAACCTAACCTCCAACTATTCAAGCCTTAGAAAATCTTACATAATACAAAGCGCCAAAAGATCAAGCTTTCGATAAGGTCAAAACCAGAACTCTAGATTTCTGGTCAAAGTCGTAACACCTAAACAACTTCGCATTTAGCAGGGTCGAAACCACTTTTTCAGATTCTTGGATAAAGTCCTAACCACACAACAACTAAAGAATTTGACTAAGTTGAATCCAACTTAGGAAAACCTTACCTAGGGTATCGCAATTGAATCGAAAGGAGATCTTTCGAAGGTAAATCCACACTATTTCATCAGGGTCGAAAAGTCATTAAGGGAAGAAACCAACCATTTCGACTGAGTTGAAATATCGACCTAAGCAACTTTTTACTAAAGCAATCTATTCGAAAGTAAATTCAAGGAAGATTTACACATTCCACTCTTCTCTTTTTACTTAAGAGATAAACCTTTTTCCTTAACACAACTTTGGGGTATTGACAAGATTTCTTGTTAACACTAGTCAACATATAAAAACTAGGATAAGAAAGAAGTTATTGGAGTAACCGATAGGTTCAGGGGAACCCATGAATCAATTAAGTTAATTGGCAGGGGCCAATAGGTTCATAGTGCACCCGTAAAAACTATGAAATAGAACAGGGAGTCCAGGAATTAAAAACAGGTTATTAGTAAGCCCATGAAAATTAATAGTTTATTAGCGACCCTAAAAACTATAAATATGACAAGGAGTCAATTTAACAAGGGATGGGAAATCCAAAATATTTTAACTTGTATGAAAATCATCATAATATTTTTAATGACTATGTTTTTAATCATTGTGGATGCAGGAGCACAATATATGGTTTTATAAAGATTTTAGGATACTAGTGAGGAGGAAACCCGTTCCGCTAAGTGGCGTGGTCTCACTAGGTATTTAAATGGTTTGACATGTTAGATTATTAGTCATACTAAGCTTTATGTCTGACTTGAAGTTTATGTTTTCCCCTTAAACTCTCAGATGCTCAATTAATTTTGAGTAGTCTGAGGGTTGAGGATGTCAAGTACCTCATTAGACGAATAAGCTCCTAGTGACATGCAGGAGGTGGTATAGCTATTTAGAGTTCTTATCTGTTTTGATTCTACTGCGTTGTTTTGTAAAGGCAAAGTTGTTAATTGCCTTATTATATACTCTAATCAACCAAGGGGGCATCTTCATATGTCGCTCTTGGCGTATTTGTAACACACACACACACACACATATATTTCTAAATGTTGTTTGCGGTTATGGGATTATGCAAAGAATGTTGAAATGGCTTTTGGAATGGAATGAGAATGTTGTTTTGATGTTTTAAAAATTTTCAATATCCATGTGTTTCTGCTGTATCAATTAACCTACATTACTATATTTAGTCGTCTAGGATTAATAACTATGGATGACTGCAGCATCCGTTAGTTTTGGGCCTCCAAGTGGGGGATGTTACCCTAATACTGGAAAATGTGTTGACCTATGATGAAAGAAGATAATCTGGAAATCCATTATAGGCAAATGCATGTGATTATGTCATGGATAGTACCGTATCAGTTCCTTACACATGTAATGTTAGAGTTAAGGCTATCTGGAATTTATTACAGAGTGCTAAGTTAACAGCAGGAGAAGATAATTATGTTTGGGCAGGCAAGAAAAACGTTCATACTATATCAACAGTATATAAAGCAATAATAACTTTAGTGAATAATACTATTTTTTGGTGGAATAGTAGAATCTGGAACAAATTTTGTTCGAAGAAATCCAATTTTCTTCTTTGGAAAGTGTTAAGAAATGGACTTATAAATAAGTTTTATCTTTCGTTTAGAGGAGTTGATGTTGTCAATAACTGTGAATTTTGTAGCAATCATATTGTAGACAGTATGCACCTCTTTTTCAACTGCAAGGACACATTTGGTATGTGGTGCAATGTTTTGTGCAGGTGAAGCATGCAGAGGCCATTGAGAAATAGTGCAAATGAATGGATACGCTTATTCAAGGCAACTAGATGGAGAAACCAAGAGACTCTACAGCTGTTGATGATTTTGAAGATATTTATAGCTGATGTTCACCCGGAAAGAAACTTTAGGGTTTTTAAAAAAAAGAGCAGCAGCTCAGATTCTATACGATGTAGTTTTCAACAAATATTTACAAGGTGCTAGAGTGCATGGTTTGTTGCGTGAGCATGTCGATTTTGGCATGTGGGACTGAAGTCTTTGTGGCTTGTTCTTTTTGGCTACTATGTTTTGTAATTCTTGTTCTTTGTTGTTATTTTATTTTCATTTCTATTCTAAGTGCTCCTTGTCTCCTTTTATTATGGGATTAAGCTTGTTTAATGCCTTATTTTACTATTTAATATATCTGGACAGGGCCTAGTCAACCATGCTAGCTTTGCTTAAAAATGTACGAGTATATATACGTAAAATCATTTTAAATTAAATTTATATTATATTAATTGCATTGACATATATATTATTTTATTTATAAATAGAAATATATATATATATATATATTTTAGAATAATATAAGTACATACTTATTTATTTAAATATACTTTATAAGTTAATATTTTAGTAATATTTCTATTTATTAAAAAAATATTTTTTTGCTATGGTCAAACGGTATACATACATAACATATACATACATACAAAGATACATATACATATATATATATATATATATATATATATATGTATGTATATGTATATGTATGTATGTTACCACCATTCATGATTCCAAAGGCATGAAGGAATGTCGACAATAAGAAAACTAAAATCAAAGGAATTTGTATGAATACAAGAACGGTCGATGTCAAACCAATCGCAGGAAATGCTATGCCTTAAGGGATGTCACATGTCATCAATGTGATATGGAATATCGAGCATCAAATAATATCAAACACCATCAATACATGTGGCATCAATATCACATGTCATTAACAACAAAGAGGAGGATATTGAAAGCCTGCAACGATGTCGCATACCATTGATGTCACCCTTTATCAACTAAAGAAAAGGGATAATATTATAAGTCATCGGAGTGACTAAGAATAGCATATGCCATCGATGTCTCAAGCCATCTACTCTACACTTCACCAGTGTAATAAAGAATATTGCAACTCATCCATATCGCATATTGCCAGCGAATGATATCATATAAAACTAGCGCTATATTTCGTTAAGGTAAAGATTGATGTCGAAGTAATAACATGTCATAAGACATCAATGTGATAGAGGCAAGATATATCATCAATACCACATCTCATTGATGTTGCATGTCATTAGTAACGATGTCGGGTGATAAAAATTAATGGATTTTGGGTCTTAAGAAACATATGCATAAGGTTGTCGTCTATTAACAATGTACAAAAAGCATGACGCAATGTCGCATCTTTTTAATGCCACCTACCACAAATGTCGTCTCTTACTGATTTCATAGTTCATCAACCATGCCTTCATATGATGTCAAAGGCAATTACCTTTTAGGGCGATAACGAGAGATATCAAAATGGATTTGAATGTTGGGTAATAATGCCTGATGTCATAGATCATCAACATATACGATAATGCCGGAGTTCTTCAGCCTTGGGAAGATGTCATGGATCTTCAGCTAATATCGCAACTTAGCAATAGGGAAAAGCATGATGTCGTGTGTTGTCAACACTTAAAGGGATGCCAAAAATCATCAATACGTAGCATAACAAATGGCGACATCGAGATGTTGATGATGCCGAAAGCCAAACATGGTGGAGGTGACATATGACAGCCAAGCCGCTCCTTCAAACCCCCATAAATACGAACCTATGGGCATGAACGAGGGGATGATTCATTCTTCTCATTCTTACATTTTTAAAGTTTGTAACCCTTAATCAATTTAGGGATTTTATTGCCAATTATAATCTTGCGACCAGAGCTTGTACTTTTACAACTGCATTATAAATGAATAAAAGGACAAGCTATTACTTATGATTCTCATGATTTTGACATGACCTTAACTTCACATTGTATGTTCATACTACCAACAAGTTGAAATAAGATTTCTTGAATCGTTACTTGTTTTCAAATTCTCAAGCACTTGTGATTTCGATAATAACTTGTTTTGAATTCCCAAAATGCTCATGACTTTGGGACTAACATGGATAGAACATAGAGCATGTGCCTTCTTAGCGATCTAACCAAGGATTATTACGGTCTGTATTTAACTAAGAATCATTATCCTCATACTTGGTAGGGTTAACAAAGACATTCATTAACATTTTGATGCAAGAAAGAGGGCCTGAAGCTCCATCTCCTCTTAACCCACAAGTGGAACCATCCTTAACCAATATATTTAAAGGTTTTATCCCTACCAAGTATACCACATTAAGGAACCATTCCAAACCCCATCTAACCTCATTTGGATAATAACTATCTCCAAATGAGGATCTTCCGAGCCTCAAGTAACTAGGCCAACCTAGCAAATCACTAGTGATCCTCGACTTCATGTAGAGCAATTATTTAGGTTCTTAGCACTATAAATTATGGAAGATAAGAGAAGACAAGTAACTCCTTATGATCTAGATAAATAGAGCTTAAACTTGTTTCATCTAGGGCCTATGCCAATCTTTTCTTTGGGAATGAAAGATAAGAAAGATATCATCTTTATAGAAATGAGAAAGAGAATTCAACTCCAAGCAAGGGAAACCATCTTTGAAAGAGAAATAACAAAAGATTTCAATAAATTTACCAAAAAGTGGAAGAATATGCTTAATCATTCCCATAATTGAACCAGATGACAAGCTCTTTAAAAGGAAAATTTGCTATGGAGGCTAAAGAGGCCGTCACATACCACAAAAGAGCTAAGCGAAAATTAAGGGAATAATCCTTCAAAATTTCACAGCTTTTTAATAATTATTCTCTTACCACTTCTTATGAGAAAACTTATCTCCTAACTAAAGAGAGGCTAAACTATTAGCCTTATCAAAAGAAACGACCAAAGAATGAACGAAATCTTGTAGGACAATATTGTCCTTATCACTGCTCAAATGGCCATGATACTAATCAATGTCGAAGCTTGGAAGGGATGATTAATAATTTCCTAAGACAAGCAAAGATTAAGGAATTTGTAAAGTGATATTAAATAAGCTAACAATAAAGGAAATATTTTTGGAATAAGACAAGAATATCTACAAGATCAATCATGAAAAGGATTTAGAATCTCTTAAAATAAAGGAAAAGGCCATTGGTCCCGCCAAGATGACCTGGTCAAAGCACCCCGTAGAGGGATATTAGATTATGACTTTGGTCCTTCCAGAAATGGCCTAGCCAAAGCATCTGCAAGCCTTTGGTCCCACCTACATGGCTTGACTGGAGCACCTCCTAGAAGGAGGATGGAGTTACCGTTTGATCCCACCTAAAATACCCTGGCTAGAGCACCGACCAGCCTTCAGTACCCCTTATAAGGCCTGACTGAAGCACCTCCTAGAGGAAGGATGGAGTAAGCCTTTGGTCCCTTATAAGATGGCCTGATCAACGCACCAAACCAGAGTTTATTCGCGCCTATATGTCCTGCTTAAAGTGCCTCCTAGAGGGAAGTCGGGTAGGACTTTAGTTCTGCTAAAGATAAGTTAACCGAACACACAAGACAAAGGTCCTAAATCATCACCAAAGACGATGATAATTGGTTTGTTCCAAGTTGAGATCGTCACTAAGACGGTGACAAAAAATAATAATTAAAGCATAACCCATTACCTATTATGGTAATCAAATACTTAATCAAAATCATCGTCCAAGATGGTGATAAAGAAATCAGTCGAGTCAATTGAACTCTATCTAAGAGAATGGATCAAAGCAATCTTTTAAAGGAAGATCAATCAAAAATAAGCCATTAGTGTTCCAAAGAAAAAATCAAGTAATCTTCCAGAGGAAGATCTATCAAATATGAGCTATAGTGTTCAAAGTAAATAAAGAGGGATTTCTCCATTAACGCAACATAAAGTATCATTACAAGATAATTTTCTGGTCTTCCATTCAGATAATTACCAGATGGTTTTCTAGCCTTTTATTTAGATTATTATTGCAGAATGAATGTTTGGTCTACTATTAAGATTATCATTACCAGATAATTTTCTAGTCTTCTTTTCAGATTATTATTGCCATAATGGATTTCTGGTCTACGATTAAGGTTATTATTACCAAATTATTCTCTATTCTTTTATTCAAATTATAATTGTCGCCAGATAATTTTCTAGGCTTCAATTCAAGTGCCATTATTTGCAGATGATAGTTATTACGCCAGATGGTTCTCTGGTCTTCCGTTCATTATTAAATCAAAATTATTTCCTATTATGGTAATCAAATTGAGTTCAATATTATTATGATTAGCATTCAAATTTATTATTAAAATAACACGAATCTCTGTTGTTAAAACAATTTATTGGATGTCTATTAATAACGAAGCAGACTCTTACAACAAGATTAAAATTTATGGTCTTCATACCTACTAAAATTCTGAATTCTCAATTAGCAAGACTTCTGGTTCATTTAACAAGCAGATTATTAGCCTATATTTTAAATACTCAAAATGCCAAAAGGCAGATTATGCTTAAAACAACAGCAACAAAGCATCAGACTAAAACTGGGAAGCTAATTACAAATCCCAGATAAAAGAAAAGAATATTATATCGATCATTCAGGTACAAGTGTATTTACCATTTAATACATTATGTGTAAGAATTATAGGAGCAAAAGATTGGATAACAAGAGAAACCAATTTAAAAGTTTACAAATAACTCTTTACCAAGAATTGAACTCTTCAGCCATCTTCTTTAAATCTTCATCAACCAAAGAAGAATCAGTTATATGACGAATTGACATATCTAGAAGATGTTTAAGTTTCTTCTCTTCCTTTTGAATGGCACATGCATCGTCTATCAAATAAATATGAATTTTTAATGCACCATCAAGTATTTTATTGGATCCCTTTAGAAGATGAATCTTGCTCTTTATTTTCTCAATCTCTTGTGTAAAACTGTGTTTTTCAGGCTCAAGTCTCTCAACCTTAGCTTCATAAGTATTAAGATGGGTAGAAATGTTATCACTCCACTGCTTGTTCAAAAATAAAATACATTCAAATCTAACGCTTTGGCACCTTCTGGTGATTTTTCCATCATCTAAATTCTTAGGAAGGTTTAATATGGTAGAAATCTATTCTTTCCCAACTAAAGGAATAGGGGTAATAAGGCTGGAATCGCCTCCACTCACAATAAGTTCCAAAGATTGACAGTTAGCTTGGCTTTTCAATAGTTCTACCTCAAGATTTCTCACCTTTTGGTGCAATCGTTCAATTTCTGTGTTGGTTTCAATACTTTGGACTGGTAGTATGAATTGCTTAATTGTATCTATCTTTTCTTTCGGTTCCTGAACCCATCCATATTTCTCTTTAATTTTCTTCTCTAAATCATAAGTCATCTCTTTTAAACTACTAAATGTAGAAATAATTTGTAGTATTTATCATGCCATTTATGCACATCTGGATTATTCGTAAATCGTAAAGCCAGAGTGCCTTGAGAAGTGAGTTTCTTCTCAAGTTATGCCCAAAGCATATCTTTAATAGAATCAAGTTGAGCAAGAATATCTATGCTACTAGGTAGAAGGGTCAATTATATTTCCTAACAAATGAATAGGAAAGAAAATCAATAACATAGAAAATATTTTCTTTATCAAGCGATAATGGCTTACAACTTAAGAAAAATCAAAATTACATCAACCTTATGAATTTTATGCATCAAATTCTTAAAGTTTTGAAACGATAGTTTGAGCTTTTTTAAGTGATCCGACGGACAAGGTAAACGTAGAGTCAAAAGAAGCTTTAATCCCTTCCAGAGTTTTAATTGGAGGGAATTGATGATAGTCTCACTTTTCGACTGAAGGGTTGGATGGACAACATAGAAATTTAGCAAAACTAGTTCGAATTTCATTACGTACTATGTCCTTTTTATCATCTAGGAAATCAAACCAAAAGTGGGGGAATCATATATAAAATTCTTGTAGATCTCTAAGAAAGTAATGTTTTGCTAACTGATATGTTCTTAGAGGTAAGGACTTCTCTTTATAATCCCTCTTTAACTTGATAAATTTATTCAGGAGTTCCGTGGGAACCGGACCACTTGAGGATTCCTTAATCTGTATAATATATGTAAATAAGCTATAACAAAAGAAAAAAAGTGATAAAGTTTATAAACTACTTGAATTGCACATTACAATCATACAATCAACCGGGTTCATACAATATTGATCCCTTATAAAATTCAAAAATAAATCTCTCCATACTATACTTAATATTCTCAGGAGGAAGGTTATTAGAAGAGAGGGGAACACTAGCAACCCTAGGAAGGTTCTAAAAAGCCCCAGGATGAGGATCGCTTCCATGAGCGTCTAAATACCTTTTATGAAGATGCCTAATAAAGCCCCCACTTTTTTCTCCTAAGAAAGAAAAGTCATTGAGGAGATTCCTAGAATTTTTTTACAGAGAAACTCTACTAGGGCCTCCCTATCGTCAATAAACATCCAAAAGAGGATCTTTAATTATGCATTCTCTCTTATAATTCTGTCCTATTGAAGGAGAATTCTTTTTAAGCGAGGGAAGGCCTACTTTTCCTTAAAGAACTTTAACCATGCAGCACTAGCACATATGTGCTTATGTTTGTCGGATAGTTTATTAAATTCATCAGTTGATCTACCAACTTCTCTATGCGATCCACAAACCTCCTCCTGACTCTTTTCATATAAAGTTTCATAATGTTATTTCTTCTTTTTCTTTAACTAAAGTAATAAGCTTAATAACTAAAAGCAGCTTGATAATTTAAGCATTTAAATAAAGAACTCCTTACTTGAGAAGCAAGAACTTGAAAAGATGGAGATTGATTCTTTTCTTTTTTATGATGGCTTGGGAAGCACTA
Organism: Allium cepa; assembly: GCA_030765085.1. Taxonomy (NCBI): domain Eukaryota; kingdom Viridiplantae; phylum Streptophyta; class Magnoliopsida; order Asparagales; family Amaryllidaceae; genus Allium; species Allium cepa. The sequence continues at coordinate 354,022,418 of CM060937.1, read as the reverse complement.
TCTTTTAGGAAATTATCCTTCCTTGCAGCATCCGAGGATTAGGAAGTTCGGTAAAGTCAGCATCATGGTCAGTCGGGTTTAAGTTAAGACTGCCTGATCCATCTCCTATGTCTTTTGCTTCTTCAGGACCCTTGTCATCACCATCACCTCCATCATTATCATATAGCCTTAATCATTATCATTGTCATCATCTTCTTCCTTATCAGAATCTGTCTCCTCTTCAGTTAAGGGGTCATCCAAAGATAATAGCTTTCTAGCATTAACCTTTCTTCGTAGGAAACTCTTCTTGAAGTGACTCCTGAGCTCTTCCCTTCATGAGGCTAAATTTTCTTTTGAATTTTTCACTCTAAACTGGGAAGGAAGGAAAATCTAGTTCCGGACATTTTTGAATGTTTCCTCCATATACCATAAACAAGGCATTCTCTTAACATTTCCTGGTAATGGTAATAAGAGTGTTGTCAAGGAAAATGGCGTCTTTCTTCTTGGCGTCCTTGATAATGTTGCTTGAGTAAGTCAAGATATCACTTTTCCTTCTTAACTTATTCTTTAAAGATTTATTCTCATCCATTAGCTTAGGCTTCTCTTTACTATTCTTTTTGAGATCTGCTTATAGTTCATTTACTTCTTTCTCTAATCATTGTTTAGCTTTCTTTTCCTCATCAAGAGAGGAAGCAAGTTTATCCTTTTTAGAAACATCCTCATCCCTTGTTATAGTGATACCAATTACATTGTTGTTAAGAGAATAAATTTGTTCCTTGAGCTCAATCACTTCATTAGAAAGCACTTGAGAAGCCTCTTGGAGGAAGAACATATGCTTAGCCTCCTGAAATATTTAGCAAATGCAAGACATAGGATATACAGAATTAAAAGCCTAGTTTAACCAAATAAAAGGAAATGCACACCGATAAGAGCTATTTGATAATAATGAAAAGATGATCCTTGGAATAGATCGAAGATTGCGGTGGCCTGAGAGAAACCAAAGAAGGAGATTGGGCAGATGATCGAAGAAGATCAACAAAACTTATCATAGGAGTTTGAGCCTTAGCCAGCGAAGGAAGAGAATCATCTAGAGAATGAAATAGTCTGAACTCATCACGTATACAACGAAGGGCCACTAGAGAATCAGGAAGAGAAATATTGAGAAGGGGATCTGAAGAGTGATCCACTTCAGTTGATTTTTGAACTATATGCTTAGGAGAATCTAGATTTGCGATGTTATGCGTGAGTCAATAGTCACACATGCCTCCTTAGCCACAATAATAGGAGTATTATCATCTACAAGCTTAGGCTTTTTACATAGGGAAGGAGATGGAATGTTAGCAAGAGCACCAATGCTTGCTTTCGTTTTAAGAACCTCCATTGCCTTGGCAACAAAATCCCCAATAAGAGCAGGTTTACTTGATTCGACAAAGACGAGAGCATCATCTTTAGCCTCCTTCTCTTAGGAAGTAGTAATGAGAGCAGACGATCCTATATCAAAGACAAAATTTAAATAGCTAATAACATCAAAGACTACATACAAGTTGTAATACAAAAACTTAACACAAAATTCAAGTTGAGCTGAAGAGGAAACAGAGAAAGCATTTCGATTACTGATAACCAATGATTGTTTTTCCTAAGTATTCCCCTTTATCATTGAAGTTCTCCAAATATAATGAGGTTGACCAAAATCAGGGAATACTTAAGACGGTTCACTTCTATCAAAAGTATGAGTCTATTACCCATGCTCTTGGATCCCAGATTTAGGATTTGATAATGTCATCGACAAAGGAGCTTGGTCATTTAGAAGCTGGATCTAAAAGGAGACATTCATCATAAGAGAATGATAGATACAACATAAATATAGAAAATAGAAACTTACTGAAAATGGAGAAAGTTCCCTTGATCTTAGGGGATAACATATATTGTAAAGAATTGGTTCTTCCACTCCTTCAACTTGCTAGTAGTATTGGTGATTAAACTCTTTGAGAATGGTCGAATACGATATAGCATGTTATCCAGTTGCTCAATTAATCTCATAGGGCTAGCTAAGATATGGAGAATTTTAGCACTCAAAGAGCGAAGTTTGGCTTCCGGTGTGAGAACTTCCAAGCAGCTCAAATAGGTGTATGAGTTGGGAGTTAATTGAATCAGAGAAATATTTAAGTGCTCCAGGAAGCACAAAAGAAAATCATGGAAAGGTGGGTACCCTAAGTGCAAGATATGGATTGATGTAACATCCCCTATCTAGAGGCCAAAAGCTAAGAAATACAGATGTTGCAGCCATCCATAGTATTAACTTCCGACGACTAAATATGGCTATGTTAATGATATCCATAATATCAAAAGCATTTGAATATGAAACAAAATCATAGATTTCAAAATCAACATTTCAACTGATTACATTTCAAAACATATGTATCACATTAAAATTACATAATCCCATCATCATTTCCCAGGTTCAGCTAAAATATAATTATTACATAAATACACTAAGAGCGACATATGATGATGCCCCCTTATTTAACTAGAGTACTATATAGACATTACTGTCTTTGATACAACACAGCTGAATAAAACAAAATAACAACTCTTAAATAGCTATCCGTCAACCACCTACTCTTCTCCGGAAGCTTTACTCGTCAACCTACTAAAACTTATAAGTCCTAAACCGTCAACCTACTCCAATCAATTTTCAGCACCGGAGAGTTTAAGGGAAAAAACATAAACTTCAAGTCAGACATAAAGCCTAGTGTGAATAATACTATACATCTCGATTATTTGATATTAAGTGAGACCATGCCTCTTAACAGAAAGGGTTTACCCTTATTAATATCCTTTTAAAACATATCTTTTGCAAATCATAATCCTATAACCAAAACTGGTTAAAGATGTAATGCATTATTATGTAAACATACATATCAGATGACAAATGAACTATCTGTCCGAACACTATAGTTTTCTTTGGCTAACTACTAACTTTTGGTTGACTTGGGCCTACTAACAATATAATCAAAATAATCTATTATATAGTAGACACATCTTTCTCTAGATGGTTTGTCCTTAACAATCTGTTAAATACTTCTCTTCCGGACGGTCTATCCCTAACTTAACATCCCCTATTGTCACCCGATCCTAATGGTTTTTTGGGCTTACCAATAACTTATCTATTTACAAGCATATATTCCCTTCTTTGTGTAATCATAATTTTAGCTATTCCTATGATAAGGCCCAACACATTGGAATTTTGAACAAAATTAGTTGGGGCTAATAGGCAATGTATAGGGTGGGACCCTATACCAGTCCCATCTAGCATTCTAATAAAAGATTCATTTTTCTTAGGAAAACCTTCCTATAAATTTTCTTTGAAAACCTCTTCAAACTGATTTAAAACCTTTAAATCTAACTCGCACAAGAAAAATACCTATACTCTATGCTTTGCTCAAAATCACCTTGCCATGTTATATATATATATATATACTTTATTCAAACCTTTTTCGATGAAATCATTTAACTTTTAATAGTACTCATTTTGAATCCATTGAAAGTACCATTTTCAAAGCTAATGAAAACACCTCTTTCAAAACCAAGTAAAACCCTGCTTCTAACCTAGGTCGAAAGGCCAAAACCTTCGTTTCGAAATCATTCTTAGAAACCTTTTGAAACCATTAAAAAACTTTCCTTTTAAAAGCTTTAAAACCTTAGACACCTTTCTTTTAAAACCTTTAAACATTGCCTTTCGAAACCTTTGGAAAACCTTTCCTTTCAACCTTTCGAAACCATTGGGGAACCACTTCTTTGAAACCTTTCTTTAAACCTTTCGAAAGCATTGGGGAATGCCCCTTAGAAACCATCATTTAAATCCTTTCAAAAGCATCAAACCTCTGTAAACAGCAAACCTTTCGAAAGAATTTGGGTTCAATTTAATACATGTGGAAAACACCTTTCGAAACCAATTAAAACCATCTCCTTCGAAACTATTTGGGTTATACTTCAATAGAGAAAAAGGGTCATCAATACCATTTAATTCGAAATCCTATCTTTCAAAATCATTCCTAAGAAAAGAAGTGATGGTGTCAAAACCACCCTTCCGAAAGCATTGGAGAAGTGGCCAAGTTTAAAAGAAAAGTACACCTTTCGAAACCATTGACTTTGAAAGATAGGAAATGCGACCGCTAGGGGTTTCGACCCCTTCGGAAGAATAAAAAAAGAGTGCAACGCATTCGAAACCATTCCTTTGAAAATCATTTGACCAAGTCGGAAGCCAACCCAGTCGAAAGCTAACTCTTTGAAAGCAAAGTAGGCGCTTTTTTCATTTAAAACAAAGTAGCGCTTCAACCTCCTTTAGAACCCCAGATTTCGACCTCATACCTTCCGCCCCTTATCCAATTTGCTACGTACCAACAAATTGATACCGGGCGCATTGGTTTCGATTTTGACAAAGGCAAAACCACTAAGTCGAAAGCCATTAAAGTCGAAGGCAGGGTGCCAAAAGTGGGGAAACATGATTTTGGCATGAAAATCATATTTTTAACCCTTTTAAGTAATCTTTTTAACTAACCTGTCATGTTCATCAAAATCTTATTGGTTGCTAATTTTTCTTTTCTAAAAGCACTACCATAATTTCAGAAACAACAATTTAATTTATTTACAAAATACCTCTTCACATTTCATAAATATACAAAACAATTAAGTCCCATACCTTAAATAATTTTATATATTAACGAAAACACTTCGAAAAATTATACAAAAATTCTAGAAAAGCAAATTTAATATTTTTTCTAACATATATTAATTTCAGACCCAAATAATTAATTATTTAGCCGTAAATAATTTAAAACCCAAATAATCATTTTCTTCACTAGAAAATTAATATAAAATCCACATTAATTTAGAAAATTATGAAAATTGATGCCCATCTCTAAATATCATTATGGACCTACATCTAAAATCTCAAGGAATTTGGAGGTCATTAAATTGGGTTTCCACATCAAAACATATCATAAAATCTATATGAGTAAGCATAAATCATCCACAAGTATATATAAACATTTAATCATTCAAAACATGGCATAATCGTGCAAAATAAGTTCTGATTAACCTTAAAACCAAAAACCATGTGAAAATGATACGTAGTTATTATTCACCTTATCTTGAGATTAGAGAGTTTGAGATTTGATTGAATTTGATGTTGATTAAGTTTCCCCTTTATCTTTCTTTCTTTGGCTCTTGAAAATGGTGGCTGACCTTAGAAATGTTTTTGCTTGAGGAAATATAAAATGAACATGTGTTTTGATTTCCTAAGGGTTTAGGGTATAAGTTCACTATATTTCCCATTTTCCCTCCCTTTTTTTCCCAACACTTATTTCCATTTTATTTCTCTAATTCATTGTACATGTAGGCACGGCCACCCCTTATTAATCGCAAATCTCAATCCCCTAATCAGCTTACATTATTTTATTTAATTAAACCAATTAAATTTTCTAAATAATGTGATTAAAAATATGAGGTGTTACAACTCCCCTCCTTAATGAATTTCATCCTCGAAATTACGATAAGGTACATATCAAAACAATCAAAGGTAAAACATACCATTAAATAAATTGGGATAAGTATCTCTAATCCCGCTCTTTGTCTCCCAAGTACAATCTCTATCATCGTCACTCCACTGGACCTTCAAGAATCTTACCGTCTTGTTCCAAACTATTCATCACTCACGACTATCAGAACAAGCTTCCTAACTATAATCAAGTCTGGTTCCACTACTAAATCCACTAACACAGTCGGTGCTATAGTAGTGTCTGGATCCCTAACACACTTCCTTAGATAAGATACATGGAAAACATCATGGACTCCTGCTAAACTGCTCAGTAACTTTACTCTATACGCAAGCTTCATGGTCCTCTCTAAAATAGGGAACGGTCCTGCAAATCTCCGTGCTGACTTCCCTATCCTCCCAAATCTAGGATATTTTGATGAAAACATTATCTCCAACTGAGAACTCCAAATCTTTCCATCTTCTATCTGCATAGATCTTCTGCCTAGACTGAGCTTCTTTCATCCTTGCCCTTATCAGCTCAATCTTCTTTGCCACTTCTCTTACCAAATCGGGACTAAGGACTAACCCATCTCTGGTCTCTAACCAATATGAGGGAAAATTGCATGGTCTTCCATACAAAGCATCAAATGGTGACATCCATATACAAGTGTGATAACTATTGTTATACAAAAAATCAACTAGGTGTAGATGGTCATCCCATGATCCCCCAAAGTCTAATACACAAGCTCTTAACAAGTCTTGCAAGATCTTGTTAACTCTTTCCTTTTGCCCATCTGTCTACGAATGGTAAGCGGTACTCATTTTGAGCATGACTCTTAAGCTCTCTTGTAGACTCTTCTAGAACTCACTAGTGAATGAGGAATCTCTATCACTAACAATACTACTAGGAATTTTATTTAGTCTAACCACATTCTTCATAAATAACTTAGCCAATATAGGTGTCGTCCTATACAACTTAATAGGAATGAAATGGGCACACTTGGTCAATCTATCCACTTAGACCCATATACTTTCATTTCCTCTATTAGATCTCGAAAACCCATCTATGAAATCCATAGAAGTAGAATCCCACTTCCATACCAGAATATCCAATGGCTAAAGCAACCCACTTGGCTTCTAATGCTCGGCTTTCACCTACTGACAGATCAAACACTATTTTACCCATAGGCCTACACCCCTCTTTATTCCTTCACAAAAGAAACTTCTCTTTATATCCGAATATATCTTTGTTCCTATTGAATGAAGAGTGAAATTTAAATGATTGCATTCCTCCAAAACTTCTTTCCTTTTGTCTCCCACTTCTGGAACACATAATCTACCTTTCTTTCTTAACCACCCACTTTGGTCAAGACTAAAATCCTTCAAGTCATCGCTCTCCGTTCCATCCCTTAACTTCCAGATCCTTTCAGCTAACAGTGGATCGGCCTCCCATTTAGAAGCAATCATCTCAATCAATGCCGTTAGACTCTTAAACAAGATGACATAGCATATTCTCCACTAGACCCAGCCTTAGATCTCCACTGCACTCTGCAAGTCAACAACGCTTCCAAATCTTTCCATTTTGCTTCCATGGCTAGCACTACAGTATTCTGATGCTTCCTACTAAGCGCATTTGCAACTTTGTTTCCCTTTCCTGGTATGTATTCAATTTTAAAGTCATAAGCGGCTAAAAACTCTAACCACCGCTGTTTTCTTAAATTTAGCTCCTTCTGAGAGAAAAATACTTAAACAGTTTATGATCCGTATAAAGCTCGAACCTCTCTCCTAAAATGTAACGTCTCCACACCTTTAAAGCAAAGATAATTGTAACTAACTCTAAGTCATGAGTTAGGTATCTAACCTTATACGGTCTAAGATGTCCAGAAGCATAGGCAATCACTTTGCCTTTCTTCATTAACACTACTCCTAATCTTGTTCCATATGCATCTGTATAAACTATCAAATCTTGATTCCCCTTCGGAACAACTAGTGCAGGTGCATGGGTCAATAAGTGTTTCAAGCTCTAACATGCTTCCTCACATATATCGATCCATGCAAACTTCACATCCTTTCACATTAAGTTGGTCATCGGCGCTGCTATCCACGAAAAATCCTTTATAACCTCAAATAATATCCAACCAATCCAAGAAAACTTCTTATCTAAGTCACTATTTCTGGTCTCTTCCAATGATTCACTACTTCGATCTTATATGGATCTACTGCCAATCCTCTTTCTGAAACTACATGACCAAGAAACTTTACCTCCTTCCAGAAATGATATTTTGAAACTTCGCCTTCAGTTGATGTTCTCTCGAAGTCTTTGGAACCGCTCTAAGATAATCTTCATGCTCTTTCTCATCCTTAGAGTATATCAAAATATCATATATGAACACCAATACAAATCTATCCAAGTGCTCTTTGAAAATTTGGTTCATCAAGTCCACAATGAATGCCAATGCATACTATTATCTACCACTCTAAGCTGATGAAAACCTGTCGCCAAATCCAATTGAGAGAATACCTTGGCTCCACTCAACTAATCGAACAAATCATCAATTCTAGGAAATGGATATCTATTCTTTATCGTCCCCTCATTCAACTTACAATAATCGATACATAGACACAACAATTCATCTGGCTTCTTAGTAAACACCACGGCTACTCCCCAAGGTGAACTACTCGGTCTAATAAAACTCTTACCTTCTAAATCCACCAACTACTCCTTCACCTCCCACATCACTATTATTGTCATCCCGTGTAACACCCCATATATTTATAACCTTATTTAAGACATTTAATTATTTAAATTAAATTAAATAATGTAAAGAGTAATAGATGAAGATTTAACTAGCTAAAGGTATCCATGCCATAATGAAGAGGTAATTAAAATGAAATAACACCAGGTAATGTGTTAGGAAACGAGAAGGGTATTTTGGAAAATGGCAACACCTTATACCCTAAGCCCTTGTGAGATTCATGTTCATTATTCTCATTTCATAAAAATGAAAACTTGCTGAGGCCGGCCACCATTTCCAATCTCAAGAAGAAGAAATATAAGGTTCAAAAGGAAAGAAGAAATCAACTAATTCAACACTCTAAAATCTCATCTATAATCTCCAAAAGCCAAGGTGAATAATTACTTCATCCCTAATATTTCTAGTTTTTGGTTTTTTTAGATTCAAAATGATTTTGCTACAATATTTCCTTATTTTATGTTTAAGATATATATGTTTGTTATTGATGGAATTATAAACGTTTATTCATGTTTTATGATAATTTTAGCATGAAAACCCTATTTAATGACATCCGAGTACTTTGAAAATTTAAATATAGGTTGCGAAAAAGATTTTAGAGATTGGTTTTGATTTTCATAATTTTTCGATTTAATACGGATTTTTGAATGAAGGATTTTTTTTTTGAGATTTAAATTATTGTCGACTAAAATAATTATTATTTGGGTTTTAGATTTTAACATGTTAGGCAATATATTAAAATATATTTTTTGGAAGTTTTACATAATTTTCCTTAGTCATTTGAGGGATATATAAAATTATTTAAGGTATGGGACTTGAATGTTTTATATATTTACAAAGGACAAGGTCACTTTGCAAAATATATATGTATCAAAGTAATTGCGATAGCAAATTCTGAAAAGTATTTTATTGACTAATGAAAATTTGGCAAACAAAGGCAAGTTAGCTGAAAAGTTTCCTTTTTAAGTTTAAAGAATTTTTTTGCACATTTTCGATGTTTCAATCCATATGGCTAAACACCTTCCGCCTTAGACCTTTCTCCCATTTGAAGGGTTGGCTTATGATAAAATCAAAGCTCAATGCATAAGGTATCAAGAAATTGGTACATAATGAATTGAATATAAACCTAAAGGTTTAAGTTGAAAGGTTGATGGCCGAAAGGGTTGTACTATAATTATTTTACAAGAGAAAAGCTTTCGCCTGTTTTACTTTCGAACTTGAGCTTACGGCTTGGTCACTTCCGACCAGGTCAAGTTATTTAAAGAAGGACTTTAAACCCTTTTGATATGTCAAAAGCTTGTAGCTGCTGCAGCCATTACTTTGTTTTGAAACCTTTCGGCGTCGCGGAAGGGTTTCCACTGTTTTATAAAGGTTTTACTTTGAATCTTCCAACCCAGTCGAAAGGTTCGCCTATTTTTAAAGTTATCTATTTCTCCAAGGCTTTCAAAGGGAAGCTTTCGACTTAAGGTGGTTACTCTTGTTTTGTGAAATATAACCAAAGGCTTTCAAAAGGTTGTTTGGATATCCTCGAAAGGTTATATGAATATTTGAAAGGTTTTTAAGGAAAGGTTTTCTGAAGGTTTTTCTAAGGAAATAACTTAAAGTGATGTTAAATAAAGATGCCTAAAGCTTATAACTCCCAAACGGTTTGTTTTGAATGAATTCGAAAGGTTTTTAGATGGATTTTTGAAAGGTTTAAACATTGAAATTGAATGAGATAATTTTAAAGTATGGAAAGAAGTTCTTTCAAATGGTAAAGTTTTTTCATCAACCAATTTTAAATAAAGAATATGTATCAACATGGTAATATGATTTGAGTAAAGTATAAAGACATATTTATTTTCCTTATTCGAAGTTTGATTTAAAGGTTTAAATAATTTAGAAATTGTTTCAAGGAAAGTTATAGGAGGGGATCCTTAAGCATGAATGACTTAGATATTAGAAAACCAGATGGGACTAGAATGGAGGTTACGCCCTATACATTAGCTTACAACCCCAGCTAATTTTTGTCCAAAATTCCAATGTGTAGGGAATGGTCATAGGTAGACTAAAATTATGATTGCACACCCAAAGGAACATATGTTGTATACAGTTAGGTTATTGGTAAGCCCGAAAAACCACTAGGCTTGGGAGAACCTGGAAGATGATTTAGTTAGGGACAGACTGTCCAGAAGGAAGAGATTTAACAGATAGTTTAGAACATACTGTCCTGATGGAAAATCTAAATAGATAAATAAGGATAAAAAATCCTAAATATTAAAATCTAACAAATGTTAGGTAAATTATGATTATGATCATGTTATCTGGTAGGCCCGAGTCAGCCAAAGGTTAAACGTTATTTGTGTTTGAACAGATAGTTCACTACTACCTGATATTTATGTTCGTTTACATAGTATATGTTTTGTGAGATTAACCATTGTGAATGTAGGTGCATAGTATACGGTTATATGTAAATATTTGCAAAGATATATTTTAAAGGATGTTAGTGAGGGGAAACCCAATTTGCTATGTGGCATGGTCTCACTTAACATAATTAAACTGGGATGTGTAGTATTATTTATATCAGGCTTTATGTCTGACTTGAAGTTTATGCTTTCCTTTAAACTCTTAGGTACTCAGAACTAATTTGAGTAGATTTAGAGTTAAGGATCTTTTTAGGTTCTTAGGTTGTTTGGCCAATAAGCTATCGGAGGATGTAGGAGGCAACAGATAAGAATTACTGCTTTTTACTTTTTCTTGATGAATTTCCAATATGTTATGATGTATTAGGTCTTATATGACCATTTGACTCAGATCAATTAAGGGGGTATTTTCATATACCTCTCTTGATGTAATTTGTAATAACTATGTTTATTCGGTGTCTGGGAAAATGTTTGGGGTATTGGAGAGAATATGGAACAAGTTTTATTTGGAAATGTAATGAAGAAATCTATTTTTTTGAAATATGTGTTTGTTTCATATTCAAGTGCTTCTAATATTATTGATACCATTAATATCGCCGTATTTAGTCGTCGAAAGCTAATGCTATAGAAAACTGCAGCATCTATAGAGCTTCGTTTTGGGCCTCTGGATAGGAGATGTTACAGCTTGGTATCAGAGTATGGTTTATGAAATACTTTAACTAAAAATGGTTTTTGAAAACATAATCCATAGGAATTAGAGTTAAGATTGGGGAATGGGATAACGTTTGTGTATATATATGTATTATGTATGTATGTATGTATGTATGTATGTATGTATGTATGTATGTATGAATGTATACACTCTAACTTTAGACTCCTATCTTAGTTAGGTTCTTCATCTGTATCTCATGAGGTTTGAACATAGATATGGAAGGTTAGAGAAGCCGAGTGAATGTTGGAGGAGACGGCACCATTACCAATGGAAATGCCCAACCAAATGCAAGGAGAGGTCCTGGTCAGGCACAAGTGAAGAATGTTGGTGCGGGAGTTCCCCAGGTGGATATGGGGGCGATGTATGAATTGTTTATGAATATGGTGCAAGCTGGAGTGGCAACAAGTGTAGTTGGAGGAAAGACCGCAGGAGGAGGAGCTCGATAGGTTCCTACGATTAACCAGTATATCAGTCTGAGTAGATATTACATTAGGCTTGGAGGAAAGCCATTCATTGGTATAAAGGATGTGATTGAAGTAGAGAACTGGCTGCTGCACCATGAAAGGATTTTCGCTGATTTAGGGCTGAATGATGCGCATAAAAGGAGGTTGGCCTCAAGGCAGCTGCAGGGAGCTGCGTTATTTTGGTGAAACACTATCACTGTCGGTGTGGACGAAGAAACCATTACTCGAAGAGGTTTATGTCTATTATGTCACAAGCTGCATTAGTAAGGAGTTTTGTAGAATTAGAGTAAGGAGATATGAGTGTGCTGGATTATACCAGGAAGTTCAAGGAAGTAGCCTGACACGGGTATGCATTGGGTGATACTGTTATCGGTAGAAATGAGAAGTACATCAGTGGGTTAAGGCTAGAATTAATAAGCGCAACTTTGCCGCACTTAAGGGACGCTAGCGATGTTGTTGTTGAGATGGGATTGAGGTAAGATGAAGCATTAGCTTGCTTAAGAAAGAAAGTGAATTAGGTTCAGGATGGACAGGCTCAGAAAAGGAATTTTTTCCAGAAAAAGATTGCTCATAAAGAAGGAGCACAAAAGAAGAGTAAATCTGAGGTGGTCTGTTACAATTGCAATAAGAAAGGAAACTATGCCAACGAGTGTCGAGCCAACAAAGGGAAAGGAAAAGGTGCTGGTGAGAAGATGAAAGTTTGATGCTTCAATTGCGATCAAGTGGGTCACTTCAAGAGCAAGTGCCCAGAGCCACCAAAGGAAGGGAAAGGGCGAGTTTAAGCTTTGGAGCCGACAACTGCAAAATCAGTTGCTTAGGATAAGTGAAAAGCTTCTTTAAGAGGCTCACTGCAGATCCATGGTGTAAACTTAGCCTTCAGCTGAGTGTAGTAGAGGCTTCATGTTCATAAAAGATCCATGGTGTAAACTTAGCCTTCAGCTGAGTGTAGTAGAGGCTAAGTTTACAAAGTGTCACTTTTGGAAGAAGGAAGTGAAGTTCCTTGGTCATGTGATCTCTGAGAAAGGGTTGTCTGTAGACCTGACTAAGATTGAAGCAGTGAATAATTGGAAGAGGCCCGAGACGGTGACCGAGATAAAGAGTTTCCTTGGATTGATGGGTTACTATCGGAGGTTTATAAAAAAAATTTCGCAAATAGCAGTATTGATGACTAAGCTTACGTGAAAAGATGTGAAATTCATGTAGACTTATTAGTGTGAAGAAGCATTCTAGAGCTTGAAACACTTATTGACCGATGCACCGGTGTTAGTGGTTCCGGAGGGGAATCAAGATTTAGTTGATTATATAGATGCATGTGGAACTGGATTAGGATCCATGTTGATGCAAAGGAGAAAAGTGATTGCTTATGCTTCTAGACAACTCAGACAAGATGGGGTTAGGTACCAAACGCATGACTTGGAGTTAGCCGCCGTTATATTTACTTTAAAGTTATGGAGGAATTATCTTTTGGGAGAACGATTTGAGCTCTATATTGATCATAAGTCGTTGAAGTATTTGTTTTCTTAGAAGAGGTGAACATGAGACAACAAAGATGGTTGGAGTTTATTGCTGCCTATGATTTTAGAATTGAGTATACACCCAGAATAGGAAGCAAGGTAGCAGATGCACTCAGTCGGAAACATCAGAATGCAATATTGGCTGTGGTTACTGAGTGGAATGATTTAGAGGTATTATCGGATTGTAGTGTGCGGTTTAGGTCCAAGGTAGGATCGAGTGCAGGAAATACTATATTGTCTTGTTTAGAAGTTCGACCGGTAATGATTGAGAAGATAGCGTCTGATCAAGAAGGGGATCTAGTATTGGCTGGAAATTTCATAAGTTTGAAGGAAGGAATGGAGGGCGATGACCTAAAAGATTTCAATCTCGACCAAAACAGGTGGTTGAGAAAGAAAGGAAAATTGTGTGTTCCGAATGCAGAAAACATGAGGAAAGAGGTTTTGGATGAGTGCCATTGTTCGAAGTTCACTATCCATCCAGGAGGAATGAAAGTGTATCAGGACATAAAGAGAAATTTCTTCTGGGAAGGTATGAAGCGGGATATAGGATTGTGTGTTAAGCGGTGCTTGAATTGCCAACAGGCAAAGGCTGAACACCAAAAGCCAAGTGGATTGCTTCAACTTTTAGAGATTCCGTTATGGAAGTGGGATTCAATCTCCATGATTTTATTGATGGGTTGTTGAGATCTAGAAGAGGAAATGAAAGCGTATAGGTTATAGTGGATAGACTAAGAGTGCCCATTTTATTCTGGTAAAATCAACTAGAATGACACCTGAGTTGGTAAAGTTATTTATGAAGAATGTAGCTAGACTGCACGGGATTCCTTGTAGTATTGTTAGTGATAAAGATTCTTTATTTACCCGCGAGTTCTGGAAAAGTCTATAGGAAGCATTAGGAACCAAGCTCAACATGAGGACCACCTACCACCCACAGACCGATGGGCAAATGGAAAGGGTTAACAAAATCTTGAAAGATCTGTTAAGAGCTTGCATATTAGATTTTGGAGGATCATGGGAGAACCATCTTCATCTTGTCGAGTTCTCTTATAATAATAGTTATTAGACTTTGGGATGACACCATTTGAAGCATTGTATGGCAGACCTTGCAAATCTCCTGTATGTTGGTTGGAGATCGGGGATAGATTAGTTCTTGCTACGGATTTAGTGAAGGAAGCTGCGGAGAAGATTGAGTTGATTCGAGCTAGGAAGAAGGAGGCTCAATCTAGGCAGAAAAGTTATGCAGGTAAAAGAAAAGATTTGGAGTTTTCCATTGGGGATTATGTGTTTGTTAAGGTTTCACCGATGAAAGGCTTGATCAGATTTGGGAAGTCAGGAAAGTTAGCACCTAGGTTCATTGACCCACTTTGTATTATTAAAAGGATCGGGAAACTCGCTTATAAAATAGATTTACCGAGTAGTTTGGCTGGAGTCCATAATGTTTTATATAATTCTCTTCTCAGAAAATGTGTTAGAGACCCGGAGACTACTATAGCACCTACAATATTAGAGGATTTTGTAGTAGAACCAGATTTACCTATAGTTAGGAAGCCGATTCAGATTGTGGCCAGAGATGAGAAGAAATTGAGGAACAAGATAGTCAAGTTATTAAAGGTTCAGCGGAGCAATGATACTAGAGACTGTACTTGGGAAGTGGAGAGAAAGATTAGAGACTCTTACCCAGATTTGTTTGATGGTATGTTTTAACTTTGATTGTTTGATTGTGTACCTTACCATAATTTCGAGAACGAAATTCTGTAAGGTGGGGGAGTTTGTAACACCCCATATATTTTATAACCTTATTTAAGACATTTAATTAGTTAAATTAAATTAAATGATGTAATGAGTAATAGATGGAGATTTAATTATTTAGAGGTAGCCGTGCCATAATGAAGGGGTAATTAAAATGAAATAACACTAGGTAATGTGTTAGGAAATGAGAAGGGTATTTTGGGAAATGGTAACATTTTATACCCTAAAACCTTGTGAGATTCACGTTCATTATTCTCATTTCATAAAAATGAAAAATTGCTTTGGCCGACCACCATTTTCAATCTCAAGAAGAAGAAAGCTATGGTTCAAAATGAGAAAAGAAATCAACTAATTCAACACTCTAAAATCTCGTATAATCTTTAAAAGCTAAGGTGAATAATTTCCACATCCCTAATATTTCTAGTTTTCTGTTTTTATTTAGATTCGAAATGATTTTTCCATAAAAATGTCGCATGTGATGTTTTAAGATATAAATATGTTTGTTGTTGATCGCACTAAAAATGTTTAATCATGTTTTATGATAATGTTTAGCATGAAAACTCTATTTAATGACATTCGAATACTTTGAAAATTTAAATATAGGCCACGAAAAAGATTTTAAAGATGGGTTTTGATTTTCATAATTTTCCAATTTAATAAGGATTTTATATGAATTTTTGAATGAAAGAAATTGTTTATTGGGTTTTAAATTAATTTTAAGCTGAAATAATTATTATTTAAGTTTGAGATTTTAAAATGTTAAGCAATATATTAAAGTATATATTCTAGAATTTTTCTAGAATTTCTCTAAGTCATTTAATATATTGTCGATATAAAGGAGAATGGGCATTTTGCAAAATAAAATGTTATATAAATCCTGGTAATTACGGCATCAAAATTCTAAAAAGTATTTTATTGACCAATGAGAATTTGACAAACAAAGGCAGGTTATTTGAAAATTTTCCATTTCTAGTTTAAAGACAAAATTCACACTTTTTCCATGTTTCAATCCATATGGCTAAACACCTTCCGCCCCCAGACCTTCCATCCCAATCAAAGGGTTAGCTTTCAATAAAGTCAAAGCTCAATGCATAAGGTATCAAGAAATTGGTACGTAATGAATTGAATATAAGTTGAAAAGGTTAAAGCCAAATGGTTGGTGGCCAAAAGTGTTGGGATTTAATTATTTTATAAGTGAAAAGCTTTCGCCTGCTTTGCTTTCGAACTTGAGCTTTCGTCTTGATCACTTCCGTCCAGGTCAAGTTATTTAAAGAAAGACTTTAAAACCTTCTGATGTGCCGTAAGTTAGAAGCTTCTACTGCCATTACTTTGTTTTGAAACCTTCTGGCATCACTAAAGAGTTTTCATTGTTTTATAAAGGTTTTAGTTTGAACCTTCTGACCCAGTCGAAAGGTTCACCTACTTTTAAAGTTAGCCATTTCTCCAAGGCTTTCGGAGGGAAGCTTTCGACTTAGATGGTTACCCTTGTTTTGTGAAATATAACCAAAGGCTTCCGAAAGGTTGTTTGGACGTCTTCAAAAGGTTATATGAATATTTTCGAAAGGTTTTTAAGGAAAGGTTTTTCGAAGGTTTTTCAAAGGAAATGACTTAGTGATATTAAAGAAGGGTGTCTAAAGCTTATAACTCCTGAACAGTTTTTTTGAATGAATTCGAAAGGTTTTAGAGACGATTTTCGAAAGGTTTAAACATTGAAATTGAATGAGATAATTTCAAAGTATGGAAAGAGGTTCTTTCAAATGGTAAAGTGTTTTCATCAACCAAGTTTTAAATAAATAATATACATCTAACATGGTAATAAGATTTGAGGAAAGTATAAAGACTTACTTATTTTCCTTATTCGAAGTTTGATTTAAACGTTTAAATCAATTTGAAATTGTTCCAAGCAAAATTATGGGAGCGGATCCTTAGGCATAAACGAGTCTGATATTAGAAAACCAGATGGCACTAGTATGGGGTCACGCTCTATATATTAGCTTGTAGCCCCAACTTGTCCGAAATTCCAGTGTCTAGGGCTTGGTCCCAGTTAGACTAAACTTATGATTACACACTAAAAGGAGTATATGTTGTATACATATAGGTTATTTTTAAGCCCAAAAAAGCACTAGGCACGGGAGAACATGAGAGATGACTAAGTCAGGAACAGACCGTCCAGAAGGAAGAGATTTAACATATAGTTAGGACAGACTGTCCTAATGGGAGATGTTAAATAGATAAATAAGGATAGACAATCCTAAATGTAAAAATCTAAAAGTTGTTAGGTAAATTATGATTATGTTATCTGGTAAGCCCCGAGTCACCAAAGGTTAAACGTTATTTGTTTTTGAACAGATAGTTCACTATACCTAATATTTATGTTTGTTTACATATTACGTTTTGTGAGATTAACCATTTTCAATGTAGGTGCATAGTATATAGTTA
The DNA here is from genome assembly GCA_030765085.1 of Allium cepa. Classification (NCBI taxonomy): domain Eukaryota; kingdom Viridiplantae; phylum Streptophyta; class Magnoliopsida; order Asparagales; family Amaryllidaceae; genus Allium; species Allium cepa. Next base: position 354,004,867 of record CM060937.1, on the reverse strand, counting down.
TATGTAAAGATTTCCAAAGATATATTTTAAAAGAAGTTAGTGAGGGGAAACCGTTCCGCTATGCGGCGTGGTCTCACTTAACATAATTAAACTGAGATGTGAGGTATTATTCATACCAGGCTTTATGTCTGACTCAAATTTTATGCTTTCCCCTTAAACTCTAGGATACTCAAAACTAATTTGAGTAGATTGAGAGTTAAGGATCTTTTCAGGTTTTTAGGTTGTTTGGCGAATAAGCTAGCGGAGGTTGCAAGAGGCAACATGTAGCTATTTAGGAATTTTCGCCTTTTTCTTTTGTTTGTTGAGCTTCCGTTGTATTATGATGTATTAGGTCTTATATGACCATTTGACTCTGATCAATCCAAGGGGTATCTTCATATACCACACTCGATGTAATTTGCAATAACCATATTTATTCCTTGCCTAGGAAAATGTTTGGGTCATGTGACTAGAATATGGAACAAGTTTTATTTGGAAATATAATGAATAATTTGTGTTAATGAAATCTGAGTTTTGTTTCATATTCAAGTGCTTCTAATATTATTGATACCACTAACATAGCCATATTTAGTCACCGAAAGCTTATACTATAGATAACTACAGCATCTATAGCGCTTAGTTTTGGGCCTCTAGATAGGGAATGTTACATCCAGCTCAACAGTCTACTTACTGGTTCTGCACCAAGCACCAAATCTATCCGAAACTCAATGGCTCCTACTACCGGCTCTAAGACATCTGCAAGTTCTCTAACCATGAAAAATAGATTCAACTTGTCTTCTAATTCCATCACACCCAATAAAGCATTTACCTAACAACCAGGATTTTCTGCAGTATAACCTATCCGATCACTATAGCCAAGATGTCTAAGTGATTGTTATCCCATTTTTGGTCAAAACTGGAATACCAACAAATTGACAAGGAATTATGGATATCAGGATTGGAGATCGGTTGGAATCAAGGCTACGATCGATATCACCAAAATTTGGTTGAACTCCGATTGGGACGAAATTAATTGGAGAAGATGATAAGGATTAGGAAAGGCTATGTTTCAAATTTCAGGTTAATCGGAGTTCGTATGAAGAAGTTATGATCGATTCAAGGTAAGAAACGCATGATGTTCGAATCGATCAGGGGTAGCACTCACTTCGAATCGATACACTTTGTATTGATCGACTTGGGTTCGACACTGCTACTTCGTATCGATCGAAGGCAAGGCACAAGGATGGTTCGAATCGATACACTTTGTATCGATTGGTATGGATTCGGCCCTAAGAAGTTCGCGCTAGATGTTGGTTCGAATCGATAGGCTTCGAATCGATCGAGTTATTGACACGGCTACTTCGTATCGATCAAAAGGCGAGGACTTCGTATCGATGCCGCTCGTATTGATCAATATGGAGTCGACTTCATGGTATTCGTATCAAAGGCAAAGCAAGATGAAGGACATGTAGACTTCGACTCGATCGCAGCATAGATCTCCTTCGTATCCATATGGTGTACACAGGTTAGCTCGTAGCAATGGATTCGAAGGAGGTGGATTCGAAACACTGGATTCGAAGGAGGACTCGAAGCGATGGATTCGAAGGAGGACTCGAAGCGATGGATTCGAAGGAGGTGGGTTCGCACGAGATGAATTCGAAGGATGTGGGTCCGAAGGAGATGGATTCGAAGGAAGTAGGTTCGAAGCATGGGTTCGAAACAGGCAAAGCACACGAAACTTTGAACTTGAATCGATCATATCTTCCAAACCATTGATCCAAATGCAATGAATTTTTATAGGAGCTTACATGCATGTTGAAGAATGTTCTCACCAAATTTCAGCTCGATTGGATGATTTCACGATCGATTCGAACCTTACTTCGAATCGATCCCAAGGTGGGCCCGGACCTCCAGATTTCGGGCGTGTGGGCCCTCTCACGTGCTTGAAGCGGTCTTCCCGGATTTTAGGAGAAATATCAGCCTCCTACGCTTATAAATAGAGCCCCTGGTCATTCAGAAAAGGGGGCGGGGATTTTAGAGAAAGAATGCACGCTCGGACGCTGCCAGAATCATTCCATATCATCATTGCTGCCATTTATTTCAAGTTTTGGACATTGTAACTACTGTAATCATCTGTAATCATCAAGGATAATCAATAAAAGGATAAAAACTTTGGAGTGGACGTAGGCCGGAGATAGCCGAACCACTATAAAACTTGTGTCTCTATTCTTTACTTTGGGATTACTGTTTAATATTTGCTGAGATCTGAGATTTGTGTTTGAATATTATTGATTTGTATTCATACACTGGTGCTTTCACGGTATTCGGGGTTTGTGACCAATTTTGACACAAACACTTTGGTGCTTTCACTGAGAACGACCAGGACCCGCTACGTCGGATTTGAAGTTTGGATTTGAATATTTTAAAGAGTTTGGATTCAAGGACAATGACCAGCCAAAATAGTAGAAGGCAGAGGGCTGAGAGAAGCCAACAGGAAGGAAGTCAACAAGCATCCTCGAAGTTGGGGAAGGACAGGCTTCAATCTACATAACCCGGGATGAAATGGAGGCTATGGCGAATTCTTTGCAAGAGAGATTGTTGAAGAGCCAACAGGAAATGATGCAGACTTTCTTTGAACAAATGAGAGCTGTAGGGATGCAGAACCTAGGGACAGCAACAGCCGCTGTGGATGCAGGACAAGGTACTAGGGTTGTGGAACCCAATGGAGGACGGGATATAGAGCCACAAAGCAATAAACAAGGGCTTGGGGGCAGACCCACAGGATCCAACACAGGAGGACCTCTGGAAGGAGTTCAACAGGCTAGAACCAACGCTGCTACTAACGAGCCACTTGAAGAGTATGTGCCGGAGTTCCCTCGGGGGCAACCCCCGGCAGACAACGCTGGGTTGGTAGGGATGATTAGGAAAACTGTGCGAGGTGGTTTGGCCAAAGGAGACTTGGAAGGAGTGAACAGGAGTCCGTTTGCTCGGGAAATAAGGATGGCTCAGAATCCACCTAAGTTTAAGTTGCCTAGCATGGAGGTATATGATAGCAAGGCAGATCCAACAAATCACTTGATGAGGTACACCAGACATATGGAGGTGCTGGGGGCATCGGAGGAAGTGATGGCCCGATGCTTCCCTTTGTATTTGACGGACTTAGCTGCGATGTGGTTTAGGCAGCTGGAAGAAGGATCTATCAGGACGTGGAGGGAATTAGTGGAAAGGTTTTTGGGGCAGTTTCGAGTTCATGTCAAGAGACCGAAGAACGTGATGACATTGACATCGGTAAAGCAAAGGATGGATGAATCGCTTAGAGCTTTTCTAACTCGATTCAGTGCGGCAGTCGCTTCGGTGGATCGGCCTGATCCATCGATGGTTTTAATGGCAGCAGTATCAGGAGTCAGGGAGAACTCGGATTTCAAGGTATCTCTAATACGAGATCCCCCACAAGATCTCGACGAATTCTTTCACGAGGCAGAAAGGTTCCTTCGGCAAGAAGATGCAAGTACGGATTTAAAGTCGAAAAAGGTTAGTGCAATCGAGGTTGGATCAGTATCCAGCAGTGGTTCGGATAAAGACAAAGGAAAAAAGAAATTGGATGATGATTCTGGAAACGCTAGGAAGCGATGGAAGGATCCAAAGTTTTCCACATACACAGGATTGAATGAGACGCTGGAGCGGATATACATGGATACTCGGAACCGCCTTCCCTACCGAAGGCCAGCCAGGAGAGAGCCTTCTGAACGAGAGAGGGCATCAGGGAGGCATTGTCTCTTCCATGACTTAGACGGACATGACACCAACAGCTGCAGGCACTTGAAGGATATAATCGAGGAGCATGTAAGGAATGGACAGTTACGGCAATACGTCGGAACACGGAACGCAACGGTGGAGCCGGAGCAACCACCGACCACCTCACGCCGTGATGATGTGAGGCCCAGGGATGATGGTCGATTGATCATCCATTGACCAGGATAATATGGAATAAGTAGCGAGCTATTAGCAAGCACCCAAGTCATTTACACATGTACGGGGACGGAGATAGCCCCTAGGCATGCTCTGAATGATGATAAACTGCAATGCTATGCTTTGTGAAATCTACCTTTTGCTTTTGGATTGGACACTGCTTTTCTTTTCGGATTTTGGTTTTGGAGTTTGGATCGAGCTCCTGGTTTTGCTCTCTTTTGATTTAGATTTTTTTCTTTGGATGATTGTTTTCGGTTTTGGATGCTGGTTTGGTTTTCTGGTTTTCTGGTTTTGGATTTGGATTTTTGGGTTTGGATGTTGGATTGGATTTTGATTGGATTTTCATCTGGTTTTTGATAAATGGTCGTCGGGTATGGATTATGCCTGGCAAGAGGTGAGTCACTTTGCCCGAACGTGGTAGATTGACTCATTCAGGTCGTCGAGTATGGACTATGCTTGGCAAGGGTCCGGAGTGACCAGGATTCGGCCTAGGACTTAGGCCCTGTATTATCAATTGTTATTTCAGGTCGTCGAATATGGACTATGCTCGGCAAGGGTCCGGAGTGACCGGGATTTGGCCTAGGACTTAGGCCCCATAATATCGATTATTGTTTCAGGTCGTTGAGTATGGACTATGCTCAACAAGGGTCCGGAGAGACCAGGATTCGGCTTAGGACTTAAGCCACGACACTGCTCAACGTCCAGGGACACTGGACCACGGTCGTCGGGTGTGGATTACACTTGGCAAGAACCCGGAGAGGTTATGGATTCGGATATCGACCCGGAGAGGTCCTGGACCTGGCTATTGGCTATTAGATAAGGATGGATTAAGACTCGGCTATCGAGTTCGAATGGATATGGAATTGGCTAAGGCTTCGGTTATGGGATTTGGAATTGGACATCAACTCGGAACAGTCAAGGATGATATACTCTGGCAATATGGCTATGGACTTCGGATATTGGATTCAGGACTATTCAAAACACGCCTTGTTATCACAAGGCATATTTTGGGGGGTAAAGTGTTATCCCATTTTTGGTCAAAACTGGAATATCAACAAATTGACAAGGAATTATGGATATCAGGATTGGAGATCGGTTGGAATCAAGGCTACGATCGATATCATCAAAATTTGGTTGAACTCCGATCGGGACGAAATTAATTGGAGAAGATGATAAGGATTAGGAAAGGCTATGTTTCAAATTTCAGGTTAATCGTAGTTCGTATGAAGAAGTTATGATCGATTCAAGGTAAGAAACGCATGATGTTCAAATCGATCAGGGGTAGCACTCACTTCGAATCGATACACTTCGTATCGATCGACCTGGGTTCGACACTGCTACTTCGTATCGATCGAAGGCAAGGCACAGGGATGGTTCGAATCGATACGCTTCGTATCGATTGGTATAGATTCGGCCCTGAGAAGTTCGTGCTAGATGTTGGTTCGAATCGATAGGCTTCGAATCGATCGAGTTATTGGCACGGCTACTTCGTATCGATCAAAAGGCGAGGACTTCGTATCGATGCCGCTTGTATTGATCAATATGGAGTCAACTTCATGGTATTCGTATCAAAGGCAAAGCAAGATGAAGGACAGGTAGACTTCGACTCGATCGCAGCATGGATCTCCTTCGTATCCATATGGTGTACACAGGTTAGCTCGTAGCAATGGATTCGAAGGAGGTGGATTCAAAACACTGGATTCGAAGGAGGACTCTAAGCGATGGATTCGAAGGAGGACTCGAAGCGATGGATTCGAAGGATGTGGGTTCGCACGAGATGGATTCGAAGGATGTGGGTCCGAAGGAGATGGATTCGAAGGAAGTAGGTTTGAAGCATGGGTTCGAAACAGGCAGAGCACACGAAACTTTGAACTTGAATCGATCATATCTTCCAAACCGTTGATCCAAATGCAATGAAATTTTTATAGGAGCTTACATGCATGTTGAAGAATGTTCTCACCAAATTTCAGCTCGATTGGATGATTTCATGATCGATTCGAACCTTACTTCGAATCGATCCCAAGGTGGGCCCGGACCTCCAGATTTCGGGCGTGTGGGCCCTCTCACGTGCCTGAAGCGGTCATCCCGGATTTTAGGAGAAATATCAGCCTCCTACGCTTATAAATAGAGCCCCTGGTCATTCAGAAAAGGGGGCGGGGGTTTTAGAGAAAGAAAGCACGCTCGGACGCTGCCAGAATCATTCCATATCATCATTGCTGCCATTTATTTCAAGTTTTGGACATTGTAACTGCTGTAATCATCTGTAATCATCAAGGATAATCAATAAAAGGATAAAAACTTTGGAGTGAACGTAGGCCGGAGATAGCCGAACCACTATAAAACTTGTGTCTCTGTTCTTTACTTTGGGATTACTGTTTAATATTTGCTGAGATCTGAGATTTGTGTTTGAATATTATTGATTTGTATTCATACACTGGTGCTTTCATGGTATTTGGGGTTTGTGAGCAATTTTGGCACAAACAGTGATATTTTCTTATCATGGCAAAATATCCTAGCATCGTATTTACTTAACCAATCCGTGCCCAATATAATTTCGAAATCTACAAAGACAAATATATGCAAACATCAAACAAAGGCGTAACCTAGCAAGTCAGACTCTAAGTGGTCACACTTCATTCCAAGTGTCTAATACCCTCCTATCGGATTTGAAACTCTTAAGGAAGTAACTAAATATGTGGGTTCGATGTTAAGCTTATCTACCAAACATCGAGATATAAAATAATGTGATGCACCAATATCAAACAAAATGCTAACAGACATACCATGGATCTGAAGCATACCTTCCAAAACTGTCTTTCCTTTCTTATGCACTGTTGGCTTCGAAGTAGCAGCATCTAATGCATACCCCTTGCTCTTCCCATCCTTAGTAGGATCTTTGCATTGATTCTTACAGTGGCCAATCTGATCACAATTGAAGCATCTGATATTCTTCTTCCCGATCACTTCCTTAGCCTTTCCGGTATGAAAATCATTATTAAAATGCCTTCTGTCGCACTTAAAACAAACCACTTTAGACTTCCCTTTCCTCACTGCTCCACCTTTCTGAGCACCCTTCTTGTGAAAGAACTTCCTCTTTTGACCTTGCCCAACCTAAACCTCCTTGGCCTTATTCTTCTCTAGACAAGCAAGCATCCCTCTTGTCCTAAAGCCATCTCAACAACCAAATCACAAGGGTCTTTGATGTGAAGTAATGTAGCCCTTGCCAACTCAGGCTTCAGCCCCCTGATAAACTTTTCATTTCTCTTCTACATAGTATCAACATTGACATATCCATATCTAGCCAACTCTTCAAACCTGCTAGCATACTCCAAAATAGACATTTCACCTCGCTTTATCTCAGCACAATTCCGGATCCAAACAGAATGCGCTATCACCCACATGAACCTCTCATGGAACCTCCTCTTAAACTCTGCCCATGTCATTGTCTCCTCATCCACACCATCTGTTACATTATTCCACCAAAATAAAGCTGCTCCTTAAAGCTGTCTCGAAGCTATCCTTCTTGTCTGCTCATCATTGAGTCCCATGTCTGTAAAGATCCTCTCACAATGCAATAGCCGGTTCTCCACTTCAATAGCATCTTCAGTTCCAATAAATGGCTTTCCTCTAAGCCTAGCATAATCTCTACTGACATAGCATAATGGTTGTCCACCGAGCATCCTGAACTCCTACTCCACCATTTCCTCCGACCACACCTGTAGCAATTTCAGCTTGCATCATATTCATGAAAAACTAATACATGGCTTCCATATCCACTTGTAGGACTCCTGCACCAATATTCTCTGCTTGTGCCTGACCTTAGTTCCTTCTAATATTCGGTCTGGCATTTCCATTTGTGGTGGTGCTTCCTCCTAGATTCATTCTTCTCGAATCCATATCTGTATTCAAACCTCGTGAGATACAGAAGAGTAACCTAATAAAGGTAGGAGACTTGAGACATAGCGTATACTTATATATAGCAAATACAAGTACGTTACTGTAGCGTTATCCCATACCCCGATCTTAACCCTAATTCCTAAGGATTATGTTTTCAATTTCATTTTTAATTTAAAGTTTTTCACAAACCTATGCTTTGATACCAAGTTGTAACATCTCCTATCTAGAAGCCCAAAGCTAGGTGCTACAGATCCTTTAGTCATCCATAGTATTAACTTACAACAACTAAATACGGCTATGTTAATGGTATCCATAATATCAGAAGCATTTGAATATGAAACAAAATCATAGATTTCAAAACCAACATTTTGACTGATTACATTTCAAAACATATGTTTCACATTCAAATTACACAGTCCCATGATTGTTTCCCATATTTAGATAAAATATAATTATTGCATAAATACGCTAAGAGCGACATATGATGATGCCTCCTTGGTTGACCAGAGTACTATATAGACATTACTGTCTTAGATATAACACAATGAAATAAAACAAAACAAAACAACTCTTAAATATCTATCAGTCAGCCACTTGCTCGTCTCCGGAAGTTTTATTCATCAACCTACTAAAACCTGTAAGTCCTCAACTCTCAGCCTACTTAAATCAATTTTCAGCACCCGAGAGTTTGAAGGGAAAACATAAACTTCGATTTAGACATAAAGCCTGGTGTGAATAATACTATACACCTCGGTTATTTGATATTAAGTGAGATCACGCTGCTTAGCGGAACAGGTTTCCCCTTACTAATATCCTTTTAAAACATATCTTTTGTAAATCATAATCCTGCAACCCAAACTGGTTAAAACTGTAAAGCATTATTATGTAAACATACATATCAGGTAACAAATGAATTATCTGTCCAAACACTATAGTTTTGTTTGGCTAACTACTAACCTTTGGCTAACTCGGGTCTACTAGAAAATATAATCAAAATAATCTGACATCCGTTAGACACATCTTCCTCTGAACGGTTTGCCCTTAACTATCTGTTAAATATTTCTTTTCTGGACGGTTTGTTCCTAACTTAACATCTCCCATGTTCACCCGATCCAAATAGTTTTGCAGGCTTACCAATAACCTATCTGTATACAAACATATATTCCCTTCTATGTGTAATCATAATTTTAGCCTTACCTTTGACGAAGCCCTACACACTGGAATTTTGGACTAAATTAGCTAAGGCTAATAGCTATTGTATAGGGTGCAACCCTGTATCAGTCCCATTTGGTATTCTAATATTTGGTCATTTTTCCTAGGGAAACCTTCCCATAAATTTTTCTTGACAACCTTTTCAAACTGATTTAGAACCTTTAAATCTAACTCGGACAAGGAAAATATATATACTCTATGCTTTAATCAAAATCACCTTTCCATGTTATATATATATATACACACTTTACTCAAACCTTTGTCGATGAAAACATTTAAATCTTGAAAGCACCCCCTTTCGAAACACAGTAAAACCCTTCTTCTAACCTAGGTCGAAAAACCAAAACCTTCCTTTCAAAACCACTCTTAGAAACCTTTTGAAACCATTAAAAAACCTTACTTTCAGAAGCTTTAAAACCTTAGACATCTTTCGTTTAAAAACCTTTAAACACTGCCTTCCGAAACCTTTGGAAAACCTTTCCTTTCAACCTTTTGACACCATTGGGAAACCATCCCTTTGGAACCTTTCTTTAAACCCATCGATAGCATTGGGGAAATGCCCTTTCAAAACCATCACTTTAAACCTTTCGTAAGCATCAAACCTTTGTAAACAACAAACCTTTCGAAACCATTTGGGTTCAATTTAAAAAATATGGAGAACACCTTTCGAAACTAATTAAAACCATCTCCTTTGAAACCGTTTGGGTTATACTTCAACAGAGCAAAAGGGTAATTAAAACCATTTAAGTCAAAAGCCTATCTTTCAAAAACATTCCTAAGCAAAGAAGTGATGGTGTCGAAACCACCCTTCCGAAAGCATTGGAGAAGTGGTCAAGTTTAAAAGAAAAGTTTACCTTCTGAAACCATTGACGTTGAAAGATAGGAAAAGTGACAGCTAGGGGTTTCGACCTATTCGAAAGCATTTGTTAAAACAAAAGAGCTTAACCCATTTGAAACCATTCCTTTGAAAATCATTTGACCAGGTTGGAAGCTAATCCATCCGAAAGCTAACTCTTCGGAACCAAAGCATGCGCTTTTTTCATTTAAAACAAAGTAGCGCTTCAGCTTTCTTCGGAACCCCAGGTTTCGACCTCATACCTTCCACCCCTTATCCAATTCGCAAAGTACCAATGAAATGATGCCAGGTACATTGGTTTCAATGGTGACAAATGCATAGCCACTAAGTCGAAAGCCATCAAAATCGAAGGTAGGTTGCCGAAAGTGGCGAAACATGGTTTTGGCATGAAAATCTGATTTTTAACCTTTTTAACTAACTTGCCATGATTGCCAAAATCTTATTGGTTGCTAATATTTCTTTTCTAAAACTACTGCCATAATTTCAGAAATAACAATTTAATTTATTTACAAAATACCCCTTCTTTTTTTATAAGTATATAAATCAATTAAGTCTCATACCTTAAATAAATTTACATATTCATGAAAACAATATGGAAAATTCTACAAAAATTCCAAAAAATCATATCTAATATGTTTTCTAACATATATTACTTTCAAACCCAAAGAATTAATTATTTAGCCGTAAATAATTTAAAACCAAAATAATCATTTTCTTTACTAGAAAATTAATATAAAATCCACATTAATTCAGAAAATTATGAAAATGGATTTCCATCTCTAAAATAACATTTTTGCCCTATATCTAAAATTGTAAGGCATTTGTATGTCATTAAATACGGTTTTCGGATCAAACATAACATAGAATCTATATGAGTAAGCACAAATCATCAACAAGTATATATAAACATTTAATCATTCAAAACATGGCATAATCATGCAAAATAAGTTGGGATTAACTTTAAAAACCGAAAACCATAAGAAAATGAGATGTAGTCATTATTCACCTTAGCTTGAAATTAGAGAGTTTGAGGTTTGAATGAATTTGATGTTGATTACGCTTTCCCTTTATCTTTCTTTCTTTTGTTATTGAATATGGTGGCCAGCGTTAGAAATGTTTTTGCTTGAGAAGATATGAAATGAATGCTTGTTTTGATTTCCTAAGGGTTTAGGTTATAAGTTTACTATATTTCACATTTTCCCTCCCTTATTTCCTAACACTTATTTCCATTTTAGTTCTTTAGTACGTTGTACATGTAGGGACGGCTAGCTCTTATTAATCATAAATCTCAATCCCTTTATTAAATTAAATTACATTATTTTATTTTATTTAACCAATTAAATTTTCTAAATAATGTTACTATAAATAGAGGGTATTACAATTGGTGTGAAAGCAAAGAACCCTTCTCGAGGGTTGTCTATTCTGCCAAAAGTACTGGCTGGAATGGCTTCTATGTTTATAATCTCGAATTGCTTAAGGATAGTGTCCCCTTCTTATTGAGTGGTAATATATGATTGGCTGACATGACAATCCCCTTTCTTGATGGAGGGAGAAGGTTTAGAGCTCTTAATGGCTTTCTTGCTTGCATTCTTACCTTCCATTTGCCCGCCAGATTATACTATACCAAATCAGGGAAATATTAAATATTTTGTGAAATGTAGAATGCTTATGATATAAAATAGACAATTATATGCTACAACAAAAGGAAAGCAAGTTAATTAGAAATTACTCAAACACTAATATAGAGGTGTTGAAGTACAAGTTAACTATTATATTTACTACAATATTTTGACCGTTAAACAATCCATTTCGATTTTATGAAGTGCTTAAGTTTTTAGTCGATTAAAAATATATACACATTTGTTAAATCCACGGTGGAAAAGTAAATTCGTGGTTATACAAAAGAAGCTTGATTGAATATTCAAATCATTAAGCTGATGTCGTAATAATGATGTCATAATAATGAACCAATGTCGAAATGACAAGTAAACAAAATCAATGAATGATGCCGAAATGGTCTAAAATATTTTTATGAAAAATACCAAGTACATGAGTAGTTCGTGAATTTTCCATACGATAACTACGACAAAAATTAGTGATGTTGCATAAAATTTAAACCACAACATTGTAAATGGTTGTTAAAAAAATAATGACACAATGTAAGGTTTATCAGCTTCGTACGATAACCCCTTGAATTGATGTCGCATTCATGCATGATTGCTACAACTTTGTTTAGTTACTACATTATAAGGATCTCACATTATATATTTTTCTAAGATTCGAATTGGTTGTCGAAACATAATAAAAAAGGGAAAATCTATCTGATGATGACATTATGTCATAAGGCAACAATTTTGGAATCAAATAAGTTAATAATGGTTTCTGGGTCTAAATAAACTATCATTTTACAATGAAACTAGAAATTCCTAGGCTACTAAATCAATATTTCTTACCTTCAATTGGTTAACTAATCACCCAGTACATAATAATTTGAAGTTAAATCCATTCATAAGAAAAACAAATTAATAATTCGAAGATTGATAACAAAAATCTAATTAATAAATCAAAAGCATCGATTCGAAATTGAAAAACCCCAATTAACGTTTCAAATGTAAATTTGGCTGATTGACTTAAGTAATGAAAATAATACCTTGATTTAAGCTTTGATGCTGAAAGGTTGAAAGTGATTATATAATTTCGAGGATTTTAAAAAAATTCTTGAGCTATGAGTTGTAGGTAAAATAAGACATGATGGAGAAGCTTGAATATTTTTAAGGAAGAAGAAGAAGTATAATTGCCATTGGACCAGGTTTAAATGAACGGTTAGAACTAGAAAGCAATACGAATAGGAGGCAAGGGCCAATATCATGGTACTGACTTGAAAAGTCAATGATTCCTTCATACTTGAGGACATATGTTACTACCATTCAGGATTCCAAAGGCAGGAAGTAATATCGACAACAAAAATATCGAATCAAAGGATCTCATATCAGTATAAGAACGGTCGACGTCAAATCTATCGCAAGCGATGCTACGCCTTAAGGGAAATCGCATGTTATCAATGAGATATGGAATATCAAACGTCAAACAATATTGAATGCCTTCAATACAAACGAAATCAATGTCGTATGTCATCTACATTGAAGAGGAGGATATCAAAAGCCTAAAATAATGTTGCATACCATTGATGCCGCTCTTTATCAATAAAGGAAAATGGATAATATTATAAGTCATCAGAGTGATTGAGAATATCATATGCCATCAATGTCTTATACCATATACTCCACACTTCACCAATGTAGCAAAGAATACTACATCTTGTCCATATCGCATATAGACAGTGAACGATATCGTATAAATCCAACAATATACTTCGTTAAGGCAAGCATTGATGTCGAAGTAATAGCATGTGGTAAGCCATCAATGTGGTAGAGGCATGATATATCATCAATACCGCATCTCGTTGATGCCACATATCATCAGCGACCGACGTTGGGTAATAATAAATTGAGAGATTTTGGGTCTTAAGAAACCTATATATAAGGTTGCCGCTTACTAACAATGTACAAAAAGCATGTCACAATGCTGCATCTCTTCGATGCCGTCTACCACTGTTGTGACGACCCACCTTTCTGGCCCTTGAGAACAACACTTAACACAACCTCGGTGTTTATGTGTCGTTGCCCAATAATCCAAAGATGAGTTGTAGTGGAGTGAAATAAAAGAATAGAACAAGATAGAATAGAAAAAACTAACAATGGAATGGTTATGTATAATACAAAATAATATAGCACAAAATATTACTCCTTACATGAAGTTATCAAAGCTACACAAAAGTACTACAACTATCAGACTAGGTGGTTATACACTCTGCCTTTATACATGCTGATACAAAATACACATATTATAGACATAACAGTGGAAATAAATAACTAAATAGATAAAGGAGCCTCCTTCTCATCCATCGTCTTCAAAGAGCCCAAAGAAAAACCTGCTACTCTTGGACCACTAAAATATGATTGAACAATAGAGAGTTTAGGGAAAATAAACAATTTGGGTAGGATAATATGTCTGGTATGAGTAAATCCTAAAGAAAATGGTGGAATTAAATACAATCTGTGAGACCATGCTGCTTCTCGATGTAATTAAGAAAGAGGTAAATTTAGAAATATGGAATCTAAGGAAAGAAGGAAATTTTTCTAACAAATGACTAGGAGGGTGTGCTCCCCTATCGAAAAGTATACTTTAGTCAATATACTTTAAGAGGGTCATTCTCTCCTATGACTCCTCTTAGGAACTCCAAGCTAGACCCTACAAAATTTGCTTAGAATTCCAGTATTTCACATCTCAGTGCGCATATAATCGAAACCAACCTAGAGTGGATGTGAATATACCCTAATAGGAGCAACCCCACGTAACTTGGTCCCCACTTGTTTTCTGGATTTAGTCATTTCCGACAAAGGATAACAAAGCTCTAATGAGAAATAAATCGTTATAGATTGATGATACACAATGAAGAAACCCGAACCGATAGTTAATAAACCAACTATTGGGGATAAGTAAAAATGATCGTATATGCAAATTAAACGTCATATTCTTATTACTATCAGTTGACTCCAAACATGTGCTATCCCTCGGTTGAAAATGAAGCCAGGCAAGTTGAGGTATTATTACCTCCAGGCATTGCCTTGATGACATTGTTAACTTTAGGGATAGAAACGAGTCTAAGCCTCGACGTTTAGTGTTAAAAGTATGGCTAAATCCTTTCTATATAAGCGACATTGTTTATGAAACTACTTTTCCATAATTGAATCGAACTTTTACTTTTAAAACCGAACTTATGCCAGGGCTTCACATTTAAAAATATTAACTTTAATCAACTTTATCAAAATGAACTAATTTACTTCAAGCACGAATTCATTACCTTTTAAACTAATAATTTCCTTTAGTACCATTTCTTAAAGAGATAAGTCAACTTAAATTAAGGATTAATTATTTTCAAAACATTTTTATTTAAGATAAATAAATTAGCTTTAATCTTGGTTAATTGCTTCAAAACAACATTATTCAAAAAGAATAATTAATTTTAAAACATCCTTTTTTAAATGATTTATTTACTTTAAAACATCATTATTAGAATAATTAATTAATCCTCAAACATTATTTATTGAAATGATTAATTAATTTTAAACATCATTATTAAAATGATTGCTTAAATTTAAAACCATTATTAAAGTGATTAATTAATCTTAAAACATCATTAACAAAAACGATTAATTTTCATTAATTAAATAATAAATTAACCTTAAACATCATTAGTTAAAATGATTAATTAATTTTAAAATGTCATAAATAAAATGATTTATCAATCTTAATCATATCATTATTTAAATAACTAATTAACTTTAGTTACATTATTTAAAATGATTAATTAAATTTAAAATGTCATTAATAAGATAATTAATTAACATAAATCTCATCTCTATTTTAAAAAATTAATTATCTTTTTAAAACCCACACACGAATATTTTAGGGAGGATTACATTTCCATTCCAACATCACGTAACATAAGGGTAAGAACAATTACAAAGGCATGCAACAACTATACATAAATAAAGAACATTTCTTATCCAATATGAACTTACCGTTATACAATTCAACGTCCCAATCAATATAATAGAAGAATGGGGATTTAGTCTGCTAATTGGAAGTCCACATAATATACTTAATTTATTTATAGCAGAAAAGGATTTATTCTGCTAGATGGATGTCTACATAATCTACTTAATTTATTTATAACAGAACAGAGATTTATTCTGCTAAACAGATGTCCAAATACTCTACTTAATTAAGGTATAGCAGAATGGGGATTTATCTTGATAAACAAAAATCAAAGTTTACTTTAACCTATTTACATTTGTATGGTTACTTTATGGTATTGACAATAGAATCCCTTGTCCACAAAACTATCCTTTGTAAAAGAAAGTTACCTTTAAAACAATTTAACCCTTGGAAAACAAAGTAATTAAAAACTTAAACCTTTTTTAAGTAATTAATAAAAGTTAAACCCTTAATTAAACCATAGTTAAATCATAATTAAGTCTTAACTTAAACTTAATTATTAATTAAGAAATAATTAACTTTTGACAACCCTTTATTAATTAATTAATCATAATTAAACGCTTGCTTAATAATTAATTAGTAATTAGTCATATACTTAGTTAATAATTAATAAAAAACTAATCTTATACTTAACTCATAAATAACTAAAAATTATTCTCACTCAATCAATAATTAATTAAAATTAATCTCACTTTAAAGAATAATTAATTAGAAACTAATCTCCACTTAATTAAAATTAATAAACCTTGTTTAATACTTAATTAATTATTAATTACCAAAATTAATTAATTAAACATTAATTATTGAATTCTCAATTAACTTTCCTAAACATCATTATTAGGCTTATAAAACATTTCAAAAATACTTTTAAGTACAAAAACATACTTTTGTAAAAAGTTGAATTTTCACCTAATTACATCCATAGTGACTATTGCCATGGATACCATAACTTGAAATTCTTTTTCTAAGTTTACTTTGAAAACTTATCGCTTTTGGAAGCTCACTTACTTTGCCAAAACATAAAGTACGTGTTTATAAAACCAAGTTTTGAACTTGAAGATGATTTTGATTTGAAAATAATTGAACATAACTTTCCACAAGGAATATAAGCCACCAATACCATATAAAGGTGCTACTTTTATTAGCATATAAACACATAATCATGTCCATAGCATACACAAAATATAACTAAACCATAAACACAAGTAAAGATTTTAATTTTACATCATCCATCACATAAAGATCCTAACTTGCAAACTTTTACTATCATTTAACTTCCATTTTCAAGTTTATACTACATCTCAACCAAAAACATATACACACAAACTAACCAACATCAAATCCAACCAAAGACCAAGATATTAAAAAATATATAACATATCAAGGTTAAATATTTTCCCCAAAGGAAAGAAATTTACTCAACAAATTCAAACATATCTTTTTCGAATTTGAAATACAGCCTAGAACTTTGTAAAAATTTTGGAAAAATTTGATTTTTGGCTTAAACATTGTTTAAACCAAAAATGGCACAAACATCTAGAAGTTTATGTAGTAGAGATTAAATAAAAAAGTCAATGAAAATGAGGTGATAAACATGAAACTGTCATTTATAGTGGTTCGACAAAGCAAAGCTTACATCCACTTGGAAATTTTATTACTTATTTTTGATTTGGAGGCAGAAATTCTCTGGGGTCGATGCAACTCTAACACTTAGAATTTCAAAGTTACAAGAATATCAGAAATAATGGAACTAGAGCCAAAAGTGAGCCCTACCTTCCTATTTATAAAGGTAGGGTACCTAAAATGTCACATGTAATATCTTCTAGCCATTGTGCTTGAAATTGACTCGTTTTTCCAAAAAGATAAGTGCCAGCTCAGTAATATTTGGGACTCGGTACCGATCCCCAATGGGAGTCGGTACCGATCCCCAAGTTCTCCACCTTTTGTTTTTTTAATTCCTCGGCTTGGATCATTCTGTGGTAGGCTTGGTGAATCCATAGTTGTTTACAGCAATCTTAGTTTGTTTCTGAGTCCAAATAATGGAGTTGTTGGAGAACAACATTGCAGATTTAGGAGTCCATAAAATTCAATAGAGAATTGCAATGATTCAACAAAATAACTATGGAAATAGAACCATGGAATACAGATAAATTTGCAGGCATAAGATGAGGTCTACTAAGTTGTATTTGGTAGTTTGGTAGTCAGTACCGATCCCCAGCAAGAGTCGGTATCGATCCCCAACTTGGGGGATCCCATTACCTTATTGTCTTAGATAATCTTGGCTTCGACTTCGTGGTTCTATCTGTGCTTGGTTTATAAACTCCTAGGCTATCTCTCCAAGATTTCTTCCCTGATAACTCTAAGCTCTATCTGTCGAGTTTTTCTGAATTCTTCCTAGTCAAAAGGTAGGATAACACTTGCCCCCCAAAGTACATCTTGTTTCCAATGGGACATGCTTGGGATCGAGACAAGTTTGAATTCCCGTAACACTCCATGCTTCGAATAGTATCTTTCTTTTTGCAAATCGATTCCATGAATTATTATATCCACAATGATCCATTGCGACGTTCTGCTAACACCCGGAACTATAAATCTGGAACATGATCCTATGGTTTGTTATTCTAAGTCTAATGATTCTAGACTAATCTCGTCCATGACTTCCCGAGGTATAAGTCTAACTTTCCTCCAACATTTATTCGGTGTATACACACGGCTCATCACACATGCATAGGAATTCACACACACACACATACTGTACATATGTTTGTATGTATGTACTTCTCCCTTTTTTTGAAATTTTGGGACCCAGTACCTATTCCTGGTTTGAGAGTCGGTATCGACTCTACACTTGAAAAGTTATCCAAGTTTCTTGGCTTTGAGAATTCGGGCTTGTGACATTATAAAAGGTATTTCTCTTCTCTTCCTTTCTCACTTGTTCATTTGCAACCGACCGCCGCTGTCGTGACTACTTCCACACTTCTTGTTATCGACCGATCCAACTCCTCTGACCTAACCCTAATTTTTCCCACTTCTTCGCCTTGAATTGATTATAGGTAGGTAGTGGACTTGATGATGGAGGGGAACTGGAATGGTCATGGACGTGGATGAAGGGAGGAGTTGTTGGCTGTGGCGTTGGAGTCGGTAAGGATGAGGGCGAAAGGCGGAAATATCTTGAGTACTATGGGTCGGTAAGACTCCCATACTTAGGCGAATTTTTTCCTACTCCAAAGTTCATAATCAAACATTACCTTGCAAACCATGTTCGACCCCTTTTATTCCTATGAATTTCAAAACCTTGGTTGATAATGTAAAGCTTGCCGGGATGGTCAACGATGATGGTCACGTCGAGTGACATTCGAACTTTAAAAATGAACTACTGAACAAAACAAAATAGTTAAAGAATAAACTAAACCATACAACACTACAAGACACTATACTAGAATCTACTAGCATATGGATGTAGTTTATAGTTAATCTCCTAATGTTGATTATACGTCTAGTTTTTATAGAAATGGACCAAAGACGTTACAAACACCTGGTTGCTCAGACTATAGGTGCTTCACCATCCAAATATATCGAATCCAACATAGAATAAAGCATAACTACAACTTCTTAGGCAAGCAAACTCCTATTTAACGAGAGAAGAAATTGGAAATTCTAAGCATTAATCAACAAAATTTAGAGAATCATCAAGTAGAACAATAAATACTTGAAAAGTTGTTTAAACCGGCAGAGGGATCTCAAATAGATCCAGCACACGATACCCTTGAGGATGTTGTAATACTGAATAACCCGGTAATTTCTGTTCCTTCCAAAATCGATAAGGGATCACTTGGAGGATATGCAGTAAGCATGGCATTACATTAGACAATGTCTTGGCACCGTCTCATGACCAAAGTGCTCACATCCTCCAGAAGGGTACATAGCTTGCAATAGATACATGTGTTTGGCGGGTTATGTCCTGCCATTTAATCAATTCGTTTGTCGAGTCCTGAACTTTATGAGATTTCTCCCATATAGTTGCATCTAAACAACTATGCTTTTCTTCTTATCTAGTTTGCTATGAGCATTGGAGAGAAGTGCCTAATGATGAAGAAGTCCGATATATTTATAGCTTTAAAAGCCTTAAAGAAAACCCATCTTTATTTACTTAGAGTCGATGAGGGAATGTGGAATCATTTCCGAGGCTTGGAATAAGTTGAGTTACTTCAAGGATGAATGATTCTATTTGCGCTGTCCATCATGGTTCGCTTCTAAATGGATATCTAGACATGAGTTTTATTTCAAATGCCATCTTTGTATTTGCCTTGCAGTCTGCATGCTTAATTTATCTTCTACTGTTGTACAAATGTTCTGACGAGGCCCAACGGTGGATAACTTTTGGATACCGTTAATACTCTCATGGAAGTCCAGCCGAGGATAGGTATATAAGAACCCTATCAATGGATGAGAATCTTCTTGCTCATGGCTTATTAGAGGAAGGTCGTGCACCCACATTGTTCCTGTTGTCGACATTGAGGAGGATGATGATAATGATGATAGCAATCCCCCCGCATGAGGCGAAGTAGATAATGAGTTACCTCCATCTCTGAGTCCTGGGGCTAGAGCCGTAGAAGACATGGACCTAAAGCACGAAGGCCCCAAGGAACGCGAAATTATTAGATAAGGCGATGAGGCCAGCCAAAGTAGCATTGAAGTGGGCCATGGATCTCAGACCAAACAACATAGAGATGACCCACTGCCTGCTCCTAAAAAGAAATTGATTGTGAAAATTTTGAAGGCGCAGACTTCCACTTAGTCTCCATCAGTCACAAGTGCAGAGAGGACTCCATCTATTCCTTCAACGGGAACGTTTGATGGTTTGGGCCTATCCCTATCGAGTTTGGCTCTTTTGACGTTGGTAACATTAACATCGGTGACATTAGTTCGTCGATCCTCTTCGAGAAAGACATCATTTCAACCGGTGTAGCAGAGGTTACTCCCATGAGTAAAGCTCCAGTACATGGTCTACAGGGAGGGACACCAAGACACATACACATACATGCACTATACCACACTCGCACTTAACCCGTGTCCTTACCTATTTGATCTAAACAATCCTTGTTTTCTTTATAGGTTCGATGGGTAAGAGGAAGTATTCATTTCGATCCCTAAAAGAGAAAGCATATCATGTTCAGCATCCCCGGTCGAGCTCATACCATCAAGGGAGTGGCCTAGACTATGAACTAGATCCATATCACCTCCTTCTAGACCACCGGAGAAGCAACATGACCGCCATGATGATATTCCAATGGCTAACTCTTCTCGAGCTCCACCCCCTGCCTCTGTCCCTTTACAATCCACGACACTATCTTTCCCTAGCCAATCTTCTGAGTGCATAGGTCGTAAGAGTGGTTTCGACCCTTTTCATTGGAGGTCAGGCAAAGGAAGTATTATTGCTCTGGCCATTACAAAGGAGAAGTAGGTAGACACTACGAGGAAGATAGCCGAGCTTAAGAATGAATTCTCAAACATCTACTTTGATGGAGTTAAGTTCTTGCCAAACTTAAAGAGAATTCCTATCGAAGTCTAATAAAGGACCATCAACTGCATAATCGGTGTCTATAATCAGTATAGTGAATGAGTAAAGCTGGCCGAAAAGACTTCAAAAGTCTAAAGAGACAGGTTGCAAGAGATAGAGAATCGAAAACTCATTAAGGCCGAGGACAATTGAATCATAGCCGCTCTTAATACTGAGCTCAAGAATTCAAGAAAATCTCAGGTCGAAGTAGAGAAGAAGGCTGAGGAGGTCAATAAAGCGCTCGAAGTAGAGAGATCTAGGCATTTGAACAAAATAAGAGAAATCACATAACCTTAACCATAAGCTTGTAATGGAAATGGATGTTGCCAAGTGGAACACGACTGAACTGAAAACCAAGCTTGAGCGTGAGATCAAGGAAAAAGATTATGCTTAAAAGATTGCTCAAGATGCACACGATGAACTTGTTATCGTCATGATTGAAAGGGATAATGCACTTGAAAATGTCAGGGATGTTGATTCTCTCATCAAGAGAGAAGTTGAAACCGCAGTAAAACAGGCTAAGGAGCGGGTAGTGGAGCAGATGATGAAGAGGTTTGAGCCACTGATCACTCGGTACGATGCCAATGTGCTCAAATTTTGGAATCCAAAGTGATTTATAGAATATTATTCATTGATGCTTTCCTGTGCCTAAGAACCGGTCATCAAGGAAGAGAAAGAATTTCTTAACAGCGATAATATTGATATGAAGCAGTTGGAAAAAGAGATTTTGAAAGGAGATGAGCCTAAAATCCTCCATGATAACTAGCATCTCATTCATCCAGAACATGATGAAACCACTCAAAAAGAGTTAGGTGAAGATTATGGCTTTGTGCGCCATGATGCTATAGCCGGTCAAACTCTCGAGACTCAAGCTGCTCCTTGTTCCACCATTGATTCCTCTACTAATGCTAGTTATGACCCAGAGTAGCCATAGCTCCAGAAATCCACTGTTCTATCTCTTATTCCTTAAGGAACTCCCAGCAGCACTCCAGCTTGCGTGGAAGTTTGAGTTGAAGAAGGTATCTCATTGACTTCTCCAGTTTTCTAGAGAGTTTACGTGTCACCGATCAACATCACTATGCTCCCTCTTTGTATTTCTTTAGCTATAGGTTATCCTGCAATCGCTCTGCTTCCTTCCAAGGATTCTCAACTGGGGCCACAAGTACCGACGGTGGAGTTTGTTACCGTTAGGTCTCAATGACAATTCCTAGCATCCTGGTTGAGAAGACCTTGAGCCTTGATGAGTGCATGATAAATGCTTGTTGAAGCGTATGTTATTATTACTACGGTCTCCCAATCCTTGTTGGGTCCCTCCCTGCATGTAACTGAGCAAAATATTAGGGCAGATATCCTCCATGCCAGTCAAATCAAGCAGGAGCAAATAGAATTTTTCCCTCCTCCACATTTGATCACATTGCTTAGGCAAACCATTTTCACTCCAATTTACATTCCTCCGCTTGGGGGTGCTCGAAGTACGTCGCTAACATTTTCACACAGCATCCCAGTCTCCGTTTCTCCGCTTGGAAGCGGGCATAGTGCACCTTTTAGATCTTTGCAAAGTACACCTCCAAAGGATAAGGCAGTAGAGGAAGAAGCGGAAAAAGGGAAAGGGAGAGCTCGAATGAGGTCTCCCATGGTTCTAAGAAGAAAAGGAAGTCCAAAAAGAAATAGTCGCTAGGTTTTTTTTCCGTATATAGACTCTTTTTGTTTATTGGTCGACTTTAACCGAGTTTGGCCCCCCGTTATTACTCTTTCGCTTTTGGTGTGAACCGCTTGTACTTATCTTTCTTGGTTTGATGTAAATAGTAAAGACGTTTTGTTTTGTACAAATCTTTGCTTAAATTTGTCTAAGTACTTAAGAAATACGTTTTCCATTCAATGTACTTGTGATTTATCTCCTTTTTTTTTCTTTTTCAGACCAAGTCTTTAATTCGTCTGTAATTTATCGACTCACACAGTTCAAGAAAATATAAACAATCCTTAGGGTAAACCTCTTTAAATAGCGGCTTGAGCATCCTTTTTCAGGATAATAAGTTTTGACGATGCCATACTCCAGTTACGAGCTTAAGTTCACTACTTAGAATCATAGTCTGCACATCCTAATCCAGGATGTTTGCATTCTATCACTCATAACTTTGGAGATTAACCTAAGGCTTACATATTGGATGCTGCTTTACTCTGAGCATGGGCTCACCTTTTTGCTTACTCCAGGAAAGATTTAAGGATTAGACAGACTATTCATGCCCATTTTTGTTTATACTCCTGCCCCTAGGCCGGGGACGAGAATTGAGTGAGTGATTCGTCAGATCACGCCCCTTTTGAGTTATACTCCTACACCCCATCTAAGGGTAAGATTGGTATAAGGACGGTTGTGTCATGTCCAGTTTAAAGATTGTGCTCTTACCCCTATCTGAAGGCAAGAGCTAGTTTATGGATATTGTGCTTCATCTGGCTTAAGTTTATACTCCGGCTCCTACTCTTGGAATGAGAGTTGGAGTACGACAGCTCATATTACATCCGGTATGCATTTATACTTCTACCTTCATTCCAAGGCAATAGTCGGAATGGGATCAGTCATATTATGTCCAGCTTATCTTCATACTCCAACTTCTACTCCTAGAGCAAAGTTAGGATGCGGACAATTATGTCATGTCCGGCTTGTGTTTATACTCTGGCTTCTAATCCAAGAACGAGAGTTAGCTGATGTCAATCTCTGGATGTTAAAAAGGAACTTCACGGGCCTGATTATAAGCAACAGATATTTGATTGGCACCTTCCTCCAAGTACCTATGCACCTGCAATAATCATATGTGTATTCATTTGTGTTGATCAAGTAACATCTCTTAAGAAATAGAGAGACATAATTTCTAACTTAAAAGGCCGTTTTATTTGATTGAAGACTGAAAGTGATAAATTTCTATCTTATTGTATAGCTCTAGCCAGTTATTTACAAATTTATTCTCTAAGTGAATTAGCGTCGTAGATGCTCGCTATTCCACGCCCTTGGAAGTGAGATCTCGTTCATAGTTGCCAACTTGAAAGTGTCGTCTTTAAACTTTTTCTCTATTGTGTACGGACCTTCCTAAGTCGAGCCCAAGTTCTTAAAGACATGGTAGATTCTTTTAAGGACCAAATCGCCTACTTCAAAGGTTCGACTCCTAACTTTGGTGTTATAATATTGTGCGACTTGGTGTTTGTGCACTACTGCCCTTAACTCAGCTTCGGCCCACTTCTCATCAATCATATCAAGAGACTCCAAAAGGAGTTGCTCGTTCATCCATGGAACGTAGTGAGTGACCCGTTGAGAAGGTACTTCTAGTTCGATCAGAATCATAGCCTCCAATCCATATGCCAAGATAAACGGAGAATGTCCGATCATTGACTTGTGGGTGTTTCGATAAGCTTAGAGATCGTTAACGGGAGCTCATCGACCCACTTACCTTTGGCCTTCTCCAACCATTTCTTAAGAATGGACTTGATAATCTTGTTCACAACTTCAACCTATTTATTCCTTGAGGATGTTCTACTACTTCAAATATCTTCTCTATGCGGTGTCGGCGATAGAAATCCTTAAACTCCGTGCTATCGAATTGGGTTCCATTATCGATAACGATTACTTTTGGAACTCCATAGTGATGGGTGATATTCCAAAAAACAAAGTTGATTACATTCTTTGAAGTAATCATGGCCAAAGTCTCCGTATCGGCCCATTTACCAAAGTAATCAACTGCCACAATGGCGTATTTTTCCCCACCTTTAAATGTCGGCAATACACCGATAATATCAATACCCTAAACCGCAAACGGCTATGGAATGACCATTTGGGTAATTTCCATTAGCGGGGCCGTTGGAAATTTGGCGAATATCAAGCACTTGTCGTATCTTTGGGTATAGTCAGCTAACGATGGACCGTCGAGCAAAAATACCCATAAAAAAGGATCATCTTTGCCAATCTTGCCTTTAGTGTGGTCGCCATAGGCTCCTTCATGAATTTATCTCAAAACTCGTTTAGCCTTGTCGTGAGCGAGACACCATAACATAGGGACACAGAAACCCTTCCTATATAGTATTCTTTTTTGCATACTATATCTCAAAGCTTGTCGAAGGATTTTGCATCGCTCATTCCTTCTTTTTAAATGGACTGCTCTCTACAAATAATCCAAAATCGCAGTCATCCATGACTCTGTTCAGGCTCAATCTCCAAGATCCAATCGATATCCATCAGGTCGATGCTCAGTGCCGAAAACATTGTTATTAGAACCAGGCCCATAAGCTATGCATCTTCGAAACTAGCCAACTTAGCAGCGTTTTCGTTTTTCTCTCTAGGAATATGAGTGATCATGTAATATTCAAAGTCGTCAAGCAACTCAAGAACCTAGTTTATATAGGGAGCTAGCCTTGCTCCTTTCACCTGATATTCTTTCTGAACTAGGCATACCACTAGTCGGGAGTCATAGAGAATGTGTAATGCCTTTATTCTTGGTTCCCTGGCAATCTTCAGTCCTACAATCAAGGCCTTGTATTCAGCTTCATTGTTTGTTATTGGTAAGTCAAGTTTCAAGGCATAACAGATTGGGTGTTCTTCGGGAGTAACAAGAATAACTCCAGCAACATAATGCTGATCGTTAAATGCACCATCCGTGTACATCTTCCATCTAAATTCCTTTTATCCATTGCTCTTTGGGGGATCATCTCGTGTAGCGAACTCAGCTATGAAATCCGCCAAAGCCTAACCCTGGATTGCTCTACGAGAGTGAGAGGTGATATTGTGCAAGCTCAATTCAATGTTCCATTTTAACAGCCTTCTGGAAGTTTCAGGTCATTGCAAGACTTGTCGTAAAGACTGGTTGGTAAGGACATTAATCGGATAAGCCTGGAAATAAAGGCAGAGCTTTCTTGAAACGATCAAATGATGGTATGTGAGTTTTTCCAATCTTGGGAAGTTTCTTTCTGCTTTTTTAACCGCTTACTAATATAATAATCCGGTCACATGCGAGATTCCTCACGTACTAGTGCGGTGCTTAGGGCTTGCACCAACACAGCCAGATATAAGAACAAAACCTCATTATCCACTGGCTTTGAGAGAACGAAAGGTCTCTCCAAGTGGTCGACAAGAGCTTGGAATGCGTCTTTGCAGTCTTGATTCCACTCTAAATTTCTCTTTCCCTTTTAATCATCTCGAAGAAAGGGATGCATTTTTCAATTGCTTTAGAGATGAATCGACTCAGGGAGGCAACCTCCCATTTAAGCTTTAGACCTCCTTGATCATCTTTGGGGCATTGATCTCTCTCAAAGACTTGATTTTCTCTAGATTGGCTTCAATCCCATGAGAGTTGATAATAAAACCCAAGAATTTTCTTGATGCAATGCGAAAAGGGCATTTCAAGGGATTGAGCTTTATCACGCATTGTTGGAGGATTTCAAAAAGCTCTGCTAGATCATCAATGTGATTTCTTAACCGTAGTGACTTCACGAGCATGTCATCCACATAAACTTCCATTGATTGTCTGATCTGGTTCTTAAACATCCAGTTCACAAGTCTCTAGTAAGTCGATCATATATTCTTTAATCTGAAGGGCATAACCAGATAGCAATAGAGCCAAGATCGGTGATGAAGCTAGTGTGTTTTTGATCTGCGGTGTGCATCTAGGTTTGATTTTATCCGTACTGTTCAATAGTTGAATCACCAACTGATCTATTCTTCGATGCGGGAAGCTATCCTTCGAGCATGCTTTTTCAAGTCGGAATAATTTATACATGTCCTCCACTTCCTATTGCTTTCTTCACCAAAACAGGGTTTTATACCCAACTTGGGTATAAAGCATCATGGATGAAGCCGTTATTCTTTAGCTTATCCACTTCCTCTTTAAGCATAGTGAATCTCTCCGAACCCAGGCTGCGACGTTTTTTTTATAGAAACACATTTAGGATTTATGTTTAATGCATGGCCGCTATCCCGGGAGAGATCCCATGCATATCCGAGTGTGTCCAGGCAAACATATATAGTTTTTCTCGTAGAAAACCAAACAACTCCCTCATCACCTAAGTATCGAGTAGAGAATCGACCTTCAGGACATTACTTAGGTCATCCCTACTGACTGGAATAACGATTGTCAACTCAATGGGAGCTGCTCGTCCGTCCTTTGGCTCTTTTCATCGATCCATGTCATCATAGAGCTAACTAGTTTGCCTGAGCCGAGAATCAGGCGGTAGTTGCAATGCATCCAAAGCCTTTGTGCAGAGGACCCCCAATGCACTTTTTCCTTTCTCCTCATGCCTTGCTTCCTTCAGTTGAGCAACATAGAACTGGTGGTTACCCACTTTATCTCGGCACACAAACCCCACTACATTTGTAGTGAGGAACTTCATAGTCAAACACCAAGGAGCCATCGCTACTCTAAATTCAGCTAAGGTCGGTAGACCCAAGAATGCTTTATAAGCAGAATAGATATCGAACACTAAGAATGGCACCACCCACACTCGCTTGTAGTTGCCCTTACCAAGTTAAACCGGTAATTTGACAAACCCTATGGCTTTTGTAGCCATCCCGTTGAACCCTTGTATACGAGACCTACAAGGCTTCAAATCTCTCTCCTTTAACATCATTTGGTTGTAAACTATTTTGAACAATATATCAATCGAACTCCAACAGTCACCAAGCACTTTTCATACAACAACAGAACTAATCGCTACTGAAAACACATGTAGGTAAATTATTGGAGCCTTGACTTCATCGACATCCTATTTTGGAAAATAATGTTGTTTGTCAAAGTTCAAGATTGTTTTGCCAAAGCTCCATCCTCAATAGTATAGAAACTTTCATTCTCAGCATGCTTCAGGGCTCCAATATATATATCCATCTCCACAAAGCTCTTATCGACGGGATGAGGCCCACCAATGATTGTGTTTTTCACTGATCATTTTTCTAGCCACCTGAATGCATCAACACTAGGCTCAGCTTGCCCTCACTGTGAAGATGGACTAGGAATGCTAGAATTTCAAATATTGCTGCAATTTCTTTTTCCTTATTAATTCTTCAATCATTTCACCCAAGTGTCTACACTTAAAACTATTATGACCATGAGTCTTATAGTATCTGCAGAACTGGCCCGAATTCCTCTCCTTCTCAGTTAACTCCCTAGGAGCCGGCTTCTTATATGGTTCGGCATTTTGAGTAGCCGAATAGATGTTCTTTATCGAATTTTTCAACTCCGTGTAATCTTCATACTTGGAACCTCTGAAATGACTCCTGTTATCTGACTTTCCATTCTTTGCCCCATAATTATTTTGCTTTCCTTCTTTGTTCTGATTAACAACTTTCACATCAATGTTTCCATGGCTCTTTCTAGATTTCTTAATAGCAATATTACTGTAATAGCTCTATTTTGGTAACATTATTTAAAGTATATAATTAGTTAAATTAAATAAAACAATGTGAAGATTAATAGGTTGAGATTGGATTAAATCAAGGGTAGCCGTGCCATGTTAATGTGCAAACTAAAATGAAATAACATAAGCTATTGTGTTAGGAAATGAGAAGGGCAATATGGGAAATAGGAAAGGCTTATACCCTAAATCCATAGGAATAAAACTCATGTTCATTTCCTTTTCACTCAAACAAATTTTTTACTAAGGCCACCACCATTGTTATTCTCAAGGAAGATAAAGCTAGGATTCAAGAGAAGAAGATAATCAATTTATCCAACGTCAAATCTCACATATTTTAATCTCAAAGCTAAGATGAATAATTACTACATCCCATTTTATTATGGCTTTCGGTCTCAAGATAGATCCAAAATGTTTTTGCAAGTTTATGCCATATTTTGATGATTAAAGTTAAATATATGCTTGTTGATGAATTATATATGTTTATATTAGCTTTTTATGATATGTTTGACAAAAAAACTTTAAGATGACATCCAAATGCCTTGAAAATTTAAATATAGGTCAAAAATGATATATTGGAGATGGTTCAATTTCCATAATTTTCCGGACCTATGTGAATTTTA
Source organism: Allium cepa (assembly GCA_030765085.1). Classification (NCBI taxonomy): domain Eukaryota; kingdom Viridiplantae; phylum Streptophyta; class Magnoliopsida; order Asparagales; family Amaryllidaceae; genus Allium; species Allium cepa. Next base: position 353,975,763 of record CM060937.1, on the reverse strand, counting down.
TATAAATTATCTAGTGAAGAAAATGAATTATTGGGTTATAAAATATTTAAGGCTAACTAAATAATTAGTTGGGATTGAAATTTTTATATATTGGAAAACGTATTAAAGTAGATTTTCTGGGATTTTTCTAGATTTTTCCTAAGTGTTTTGATTAATATATAAAATTATTTAAGGAATGGGATTTAAATGTTTTATATATTTCATTAAGGAGAAGGGGCAATTTATAAAATAAATTTTTTATTTAATTACGAAATTAGTGGCAACATTTTTCTAAAAAGTAATTGTTAATCAATGAGAATTTGATAAGGAAAGGCAGGATAGTTGAAAAGTTATCTTCTTCTTTAAGTTAAAAACAAGAAAATCATGCTTTTAGCATGTTTCAGCCATTTCAGGCATAATACCTTTTGACCCAGACATTATGACCAAGCCGAAACGTTATACCTTTTGAAAATGTCAAATCAATGTATATGTTATCAAGCACTTTGGTACGTAATGAATGGACAGAGTCAAAGGGTTCTTGGTCGAAAGGTTGATGGCCAAAGAGGTTAGGGTATGTTTTTTTTTATAAATTTAAGCTAACCTACTTTGCTTTCGAATTAGAACTTTCGACCTGGTTGCTTTCGACTATGTCAATTTTTAAAAAATAAAGGTTTTATACCTTTCGACAAAGGTGAAAGGTTGCTGCTGCTTTGCTTCTATTTTGTTTTGAAACCTTTCGACATAGTCGATAGGTTATACTGCCACTTATTACTATTTAGTTTTGAACCTTCTGACATAGTCGAAAGGTTATAGCCTTGTCCGGTTTCTTCTTATCTTCATCAAGTTTCTTAACTTCTTCAAGTTCTTTTCCCAACCTTTCGAAGTCGTTGCTTTCGACAAAGTTGAAAGGTTTACTTGTTTTAAAACTAGCCTCTTCTTCATGCTTTCGAAAGGTATCAAAGCTTTCGACTTAGATGATTTACCCTTATTTTATAATTGATGTATAACCCAAAGCTTTCAAAGGAGTTGTTTTAAAGGTAGTGGCCTATTGTTTTAAATGATATGTTTTAAAGCTTTCGACAAAGTCGAAAAGTTGCTTTCAAGGATGTCAAAAGGTTTTAAAAGAAGATTTTCCATAGGTTTTAAATTGTACCCAAAGAGTTTACGAAAGGTTTATGTTTTAAGAGTTGAATGATTTTGAAAGGTTTTAATTGTTAAATGTTTTCATCAACTAAAGTTTGAGTAAAATATATATACAACATAGAAAGGTGATTTTGAGTAAAGCATAAAGATTTTATATTTTCCTTGTATAAGTTTGATTTAAAGGTTTTAAATCATATAAAAAAGATTTTTCAAGGAAAATTATGGAAGGGGATCCTTAAGTAAAAATGACTCAGATATTAGAATACCTGATGGGACTGCTATCGGGTCATACCCTATTCATTAGCTATTAGCCATAGCTGATTGTTGTCTAAAATTTCAATGCATAGGGCTTGGTGAGATAGACTAAAAATTGTGATTACACACAGAAAGGGGTATATATTTTATATAGAAAGGTTATTAGCAAGCCTGCAAAACCATTAGGATCAGGAAGACTTGGGAGATGATTAGGCTAAGGACAGACCATCCAAAAGAAAAGTATTTTACAGATAGTTAAGGATAGATAGTCTAAAAGAGGTGTGTCTAACAGATGTTATTTTATTTTGATATGTTGTCTGGTAGGCCCGAGTTAGCCAAACAAAACTTTTCTGTTTGTACATATAGTTCATTTACTACCTGATATTTATGTATGTTTACGTAATGATGCTTTACAGTATTTAACCAGTTTTGATTGCAGGAAAAGGTTTTGTAAAGATATGTTTTAGAAGAATGTTAGTGAGGGGAAACCCGTTCCGCTAAGCGGCGTGGTCTCATTTAACATACTTAATTGGGATGTATAGCATTATTCACACCAGGCTTTATGTCTGACTTGGAGTTTATGATTTCCCTTTATACTCTCGAAAATTCTCGGGTGCTCAAAATTGATTTGAGTAGGCTGAGAGTTTAAGTTCTTTTCAGGTTTAGTTGGATGACAAATAAGGCTACCAGAGACATGTAGGAGGCAAACCGATAGCTATTTAGGAGTTGTATTTTTATGCTTTGTAATATTTCTGTCGTGTTTGTATTAATTCTATTATGACTATATGACTCCGGTCATCCAAGGGGATATCTTCATATACCGCTCTTGGCGTAGTTTGTAATAATTATATTTTATCTGTGCTTGGTAACGATTTGCGATTATGTGTTGTGAATGTGAAACCATTGGTTTTGAAATGTAATAAAGTAAAAGTTGTTTTTTGAAATCTATGTTTTGTTTCATATTCAAGTGCTTATGATACTATTGATACCATTAACATGGCCATATTTAGTCGTTGGAAGCTAATGCTATAGGTGACTGCAACATCCGTAGCGCTTAGTTTTGGGCCTCTAGATAGGGGATGCTTTAGCTTGGCATTAGAGCATGGTTTATGAAATACTTTAACTAAAAATGATTTTTGAAAACATAATCCTTAGAAATTAAAGGTAAGATCGGGGTATGGAATAACGCTATAGTAATTTACTTGTATTTGCTATATATATATATAAGTATACGCTATACCTCTAGACTCCTATCTTAGTTTGGTTATTCATCCGTATCTCAGGAAGCTTGAATATAGATACGGAAGGAAGAAGAGGCAGAGTTAATCTTGAAGGAGAGAGCACCACCACTAATGGAAATGCCCGACCAAATGCTAGAAAGGTCCAGGTCAGGCTCCAGCTGGAAATGTTGGTGCTAGGGTTCCCAAGTGGATATGAAGGCCATGTATCAGTCTTTTGTAAACATGATGCAAGCTGGAGTTGCAGTTAGAGTTGTCGGAGGGAATGCTGCTGGAGGAGGAGTTCAGGAAGCTACGACGGTCAACCACTATGCTAATCTGAGCAGAGACTATATTAGGATTGGAGGGAAGCTGTTCATTAGAACTAAAGATGCAATTGATGTAGAAAACTGGCTATTGCATTATGAGAGGATTTTCGCCGACTTAGGGTTGAATGACGAGCAGAAGAGGAGATTAGAATCAAGACAGCTTCAGTGAGCAGCTCTATTTTGGTGGAATTCTGTTGTAGCTGGTGTTGATGAGGAAACCAGGACTTGGGAGGAGTTTAAGAGAAGGTTTCAAGAAAGGTTTATGTCAATGATGGTGCAGTCAGCGTTAGTTAGGAAGTTCACTAAACTGGAGCAAGGAGAGTATCCATCCTTGAGTATGCAAGAAGATTTGAAGAGTTAGCCCGGTGTAGGTAGTCCATAGTTGATACAGTGATAAAGAGAAATGAGAAGTTTATAAGAGGATTGAAGCTGTAGTTGGCAAGAGCTACCCTACCGCACTTAAGAGGTCCCTGTGATGTAGTGGTAGAAATAGCGCTAAGGCAGGAAGAGGCGTTAGCTTGTTTGGAGAAGAAGGAAGTCCAGGTGGGACAAGGGCAGAAAAGAAAGTTTTTCCATAAGAAGAATGCTCAAAAGGGAGGAGCATAGAAGAAAGGAAAATCTGAAGTGGTCCATTATAAATAAGATAAGAAGGGACACTATGCTTAGAAGGGAGAAGCATAGAAGAAAGGAAAATCTGAAGTGGTCCATTATAAATACGATAAGAAGGGACACTATGCTCATAAGTGTTGGACTAGATAAGGAAAAGGGAAAGAAGCAGTTGGAAAGAAGAATGTCAAGTGCTTTAATTATGATCAACCCGGCCACTACAAGAACCAGTTCAAAGAGCCTACAAATGAGGGAAAGGACCAAGTGTATGTGGTGGAGACTATTGCTTCGAGACCATGGGCATAGGAGAATGGAAAGGCTGTCTTGGGAGGCTCACTATGGATTCACGGTATGTCTGTTAGCATTCTATTTGATACTAGTGCATCAAATTCTTTTATTTCTCAATGTTTGGTAGACAAGCTTAACCTAGAGCCCTCATATTTAGTTACTTCCTTAAGGTTTGTAAATCTAATAGGAGGATATGCGACACTTAGGATGAGGTGCCACCATTTAGAGCTTGACTTGCTAGGTCAGACTTTTGATTGCTGCTTGCAAGTATTTGATTTTATGGGGTTCGGAATTATCCTTGGTATGGATTGGTTAACAAAATATGATGTTAGGATATCTACCACAATAGGAAAATATCACTTAGTCGCCCTAGTTGTAGTAAGTGGATTGGTTATACCGTGGAAAGCCCTGACTGAGAGGTGGAGGCTTTATTGGGTGCTATGGCGATGAAGATGAGTTAAGTCAAATTTTTGTGGTAATAGAATTCATAGATGTGTTTGAGCCGGTAACTGGGTTGCCACCGAAATGAGCCATTGATTTTTAGATTGATTTAGTGCCTGGAGCAAAACGGTGAATAGACCGCCAAGAAGAATGACTCCCACCGAGATGAGAGAATTAAAGGTGCAGTTAGTGGATTTGGAAGGCAAGAATTTCATCCGACCGTGTAGTTCACCTTGGGGTGCAGCGGTAATGTTTGTTAAGAAGCCAGGCGAAATGTTGAGGCTATGTATCGATTATTGTAGGTTAAATGAGAAGATGACGAAGAATCGATATCCATTGCCAAGAATTGACGATTTGTTCAACCAGCTGAGTAAAGCGAAGATATTTTCTCAATTGGATTTGGCTACTGGGTTTCATCAGCTTAGAGTTGTAGAAGATAGTATATCGTTAATAGTATTTAGCACCGACCATTGATCGTATGAATGGTTAGTTATGCTGTTCGGACTAACTAATGCTTCGGAATTTTTTGTAGATCTTATGAAATGAAACTTAAGAGAGCACTAGGATAGATTCATGCTGGTGTTCATAGATTATAGTTTGATATACTCTAAGGATGAGAAGGAGCATAAAGTTCATCTCAGAGTAGTACTTGAGACATAAAGGGAGCATTAGCTGAAGGCTAAGTTTTTGAAGTGTCATTTTTGGAAGACGGAAGCGAAGTTGCTTGGTCATGTCATCTCAGAGAAAGGGTTTTCTGTAGATTCAACTAAGATTGAGGCGGTGAATAATTGGAAGAAACCTGAGACGATGACCGAGATTAAGAGCTTTCTTGGATTGGCTGGATATTATCGTAGGTTTATAAAGGATTTTTCATGGATAGCGGCACCGATGACCAGGCTTATGCGAAAAGATGTGAAATTTGTATGGACTGATAAGTGGGAGGAAGCATTCCAAACCTTGAAACACTTATTGACCCATGCATTGGTGTTGGTTGCTCCGGAGGGGAATCTGAATTTAGTTGTTTATACTAATGCGTGTGGAACTGGATTGGGAGCTATATTGATGCAAAGAGGTAAAGTGATTACTTATACTTATAGACAACTCAGACCACATGAAGTTAGGTATCCTACGCATGATTTAGAGTTAGCTGCCGTCATATTTGCTTTGAAGGTGTGGAGGCATTATCTTTTGTGAGAGTGATTTGAGCTTTATACAGATCATAAGTCGTTAAAGAACTTGTTCCCTCAGAAGGAGATGAACATATGACAGCAAAGATGGCTTGAGTTTATTGTTGCTTATGATTTTGGGATTGAGTATGTACCAGAAAAGGAAATAAGGTAGCGAATGCGCTCAGCAGGAAACATCTGAATGCAGTATTGGCTATGATTGCTGAGTGGAAAGACTTGGATGCACTGTCAGCTTATAAAGTGTAGTTTAGATTAAAGGTAGGTTCTAGTGCGGGGAGAGCTGTATTGTCTTGTTTAGATGTTCGACCAATAATGATTGAGAAGATAGCTTCTAAATAGGAGGAGGATACAGTTTTGGCTAAGCGGGTCAGAAAGTTAAAGGAAGGAATAGAGAGTGATGACTTAAAAGATTTCAATCTTGACCAAAAGGGATATTTAAGAAAGAAAGGAAGGTTGTGTGTTCCGAATTTAGGGGACATGTGGAAAGAAGTTTTGAATAAATGGCATAGTACGAAGTTCACTATCCATCCAGGAAGAATGAAGATGCATCAAGATATGAAGAGAAGTTTTTTATGGGAAGGTATGAAGTGGGACATTGGTTTATGTGTTAAGTAGTGTTTGAATTGCCAGCAAGCAAAGGCTGAACACCAGAAACCATGCATATTGCTTTAGCCGTTGGAAACTCCGTTATGGAAGAGGGATTCTATCTCTATGGGTTTTATTGATCTGTTGCCAAGATGTAATAGAGGGAATGAAAGTATGTGGGTCATAGTAGATAGACAGACTAAGAGTGCCTATTTCATTCTGGTAAGTGTAACGACCCTGAAATTCAGACCCAGTTTAAAATTTTAAAATCGCGTATATTAGGGTAGAAATTCGAATTTTCACAAAAAAATTCCTTTGCTATTCAAACTTCACATTTGGAATGCGTCTAGATACACATAGGCGTACGCCAAATTTCGTTGAAAAATATTGAAATAAATTTCGTTCGTCACATTTACATATTAGTTTAAATTTTATGTGTAAATTTTCTATCGTCCGAACTCAAATATTTTTCACAATGTTGCATAAGGAAAATATTCTGATCAAGACGGCGCATTTCGTTTCGTCAAATTTCGCCTTTAATTGCTAGTTAAATTGTTCGCTCGAGCAAATGGTTCAATAAGATTAACCACTTCACAAACAATATCAAACCATCAATATCTTCATACCGTTGTGTCCGCCTCGTCGCGCTAATCAAAACGATATATTTATTTGTGTTAATCGGAGTTTGGCGTTGCGAATTATAATTGTTTAACGCAGTACAAACTGGTCCGTTACGCAGCACAAACCGGTACCCAACTTTCTACACTGTTCAGAATTCTAGGAGTCCTTGACCATTCAGCTCTCTAAGAAACCAAATAGCCATTACGTTTACCGAGGACATCATTGCATTGATCTGGGGACTCTAAACCTCTCTGTAAACCTCTCTGTATATAACTTCTACCTCTGCTATCATTAATTACTCAGTTCTGTAGTTGCTCACTTCTCTGGTACGTACTCTCTCTCCCTCCTCTTCATAAGTCTGCTTATATTTTTGTCTCCCTCCAGAAAAAAATGAAACCCACTCCTGCTCCAACCCACCCTCCGCCCGCTCTCCCACACGGCCACCCACTCAGTTCGCTCCGCATGACCCTCCGCCCACATCCACTTCGCCTCCGCCACACCATAGTCCGCCTCCGCCACTGCCCACAGCCCGCCTCCGCCATGCCACTTCGCCGCCTCACCCTTGTCCGCTCCCCCTGCCCGCTATACCGACCGCCTCTACTGCCCACTACCCACACCGCTCCATGCACGTCCACCCTCTCCTCTGCCACTGCCACATCGCCCACATTCCACCTCCCCCGCGTCCCACTGACACAGCCCACATCGCCAACGACCCCCCCACTCCACTGCTCCAAACCGCATTCGCTGCCACCATCCACCCCAACCCAGGCCTAGCCGAACCCCAGACCACCCGAACCCGCCGAGCACCTGAACCCGCCAGCGAGCCCAGCCGAACCCCAGCCCGCAACCGCTATCTCCGACCACGTCCCCGCTTTGCCGTCATTATTGTGGCTCGCCTTGGTCGCAGCTGTATTCCAGCATTTGATATATATAAATATATATAGAATTGTTGTATTATGAAGCAGTATATGCTTTTGAATTTCTGATTGCTCACATACAGTGTTTTACTATGTTTGTTTCAGCTACTGCTTTGGAGACTTAGGGTTCCATTCATCTTGTCGAATCTATCTTGCTTCGTTGTTGTTTGTGTTTGTTTTGCGTCGTGCTTGTTAGGGTCTATCTCATCTATTCGTCTTCGTGCTTCGTCATCTTCTCTAACAACGCAAGGTGAATATTTCATTCACGACTTAATCTATTATGCTATGATAATCAAGTGATAATTGTTGTTAATATTAATTTGGATATTAAACTGTTGATTGTTAAAATGGTTGAAATAAGACTGTTAATTGCTATACAAGTAAAAATTGAGTATTGATAGAATTTAAAATTTCTAAATTAATGCCATGTATTGTTCAAAAAGAATTAACGTGATAGATTTTGATTAGATGCTGATTTATGGTAGGTAGTTGTGACACTAAATTGCTATGTGATGTTGAATTTGGTTGTTAATATAAGCAATAATTAATATGAAATTGAATTTGATATAGGATAGTTAACAATGTAAATTGAATTATATATGTTGAACTTGACCCCCTTTAAATGTTAAATAAATCGACACGTGGAATTAGCGTTAACCTCACTTTGAACCCTTGAATGTATGATTGATGTAGAAATTTGATAATGGACACCAAGTGAAAACCATAATGTAATAATCTTTAATCTGCATGAAATGATAGTGTGGATTTTAGGAATAACTATATTAATTTGCATAAATAACAAATGTAAATTAATACGATTATTTAGGGATTATTTAATAAATTGATGAATTGTTATGTATGGTTGCTATTGCTTGTTTATTTACTTTGACACCATCCCGGTTATCACACTGCAAGTTCCCCTTGCTATGCTTTGTTTTATATTGAATGATATTGGGTTGAAATGATAAATACCCAATTAAAATAACTTGGCCTAGGATAGATAATTAAAAATAAGAAACCCGATTGGTCAACAAAAATCATTTTTGAAATTGAGATATATTTTAAATTATGGAATGAACTTAACAATTTGTTTGGAAATTAAGTAACGAATTTAATGGATTTAATTGAAATAAATTAATGGATTAAATTGAATTAAATTAATGTATTTAATCGAACGGATTAATAAACCTATTTAATTGAATAAAATGAATTGGCAGATTTAATTGAAATGAGATTTAGAAACAAGTAAGTTCTAGAATTTAATAATTTAAAATTTTATTAGATTTGTTAGATTTAGATTTAAACTCGATTTTAATTAAATAGATTAGAAACTTGCTATAAATTTAATTTGAGATTAAGAAAAATTTGACTTAAGCGGAATACAAAACTAACTAAAGTTTTATGGATTTAGTTTAGTGATAATTTAAATTTAAATGATTTTAAATTTAATGAATTAATCAAATCCGGACATTGTAAACGGAATATGGATTGGGTTGATTTGTAACTCGAAAATAACTTATTTGTGATGTGTAGATCATTGAACCAAATAAATGGAAATGGATTTCTTTAAAAAGAAATTTAATCAAATTGGTAAATAAATCAAATGAAGTTTTGATAAAAAGGAATTTAGTTAATGAAATTGATTTAACCGAATTTATGATAATAGTGAACGTAAATATGAATTGAAATGAATAGAATTTGATTTAATGATTCAAACTAAATTGACATTAACTTGAATTCATTAATTTTAACTAAATTTAAGAAGTGAAATTTAGATCTTATTAAATTGAACTTGAATACTTAATTTTATTGCTAACTCAAATGTTTGAACTAAAGATTGCACTTGGAAATATGTTTAAATATCCGAAATAAACTGAACCGTGAAATGTCAAATTTTGGAAGTCAAATTTGCATTTTAACTTTTGGACTTTGATTTGTTTTAAACGTTAATTTAACTGACCATCGGGTAATAAATACGTAGTTATTAAAGAGACTGGGATCGGGAATGGACATACTCTCTGTCGATACCGAAAACCACTTTAATAACTATTATACGCAGAGTGTTGATCCAGAATGAAGTGGATGGTCTGGTGAACGCGTTTACTGAAGAAAGAGAATGATATTGGATGACCTCTGACATGACTAAAACAGGACCCGCGCCGGGCCATTGAGGTTCGCCACCTCTAGCGGACACGCTTCTTCGATACCATATCTATTACTTTTGTGATTCGATTTGGGTGCACCCCTTGATTTGGGAGTGTTGTTTCGCGGTGTTGAGGTAGCTGCTGGCTATGCTCAACATCAGTCCGGATCACGCAACTACTAGTATCCTAGTTGGTATCGCCTCATGTACCTTGTCATACTGATTATCCTATTCACGACCACTACGTTTTGTTTTGTTTATACCTATGGGGTAACCTCTGATAAGCACTAGTTTACGGTGGGGTTTACGGTGCTGTATAGACTATAGCATTTTAAAATGTGTTAAGGGGAATTATGGTAACGCCTTAGCGCTATGTTAATATCGTACTTTACTGATTAGACATTATCTACCTATCGTATTCTACTGTATATACTGATAGTTTACCGGACCCTTCGAGATGTTATTTTATTCATCTTTGAGTTATGGACTTTATTCCCTGCACTTGATTATCCTGTATAAGATTTTGCGTCCTGACTCGAGTGTCTCTCTTTTGTATATGCTCAGGTCAGTCTGAAGCTATCCAGTTGCTGATCAAGGTTGGTTGAAGATGCTGAAGACTTAGCATTTATCTTTATCCGTCTATTTCTATTCCAGTATTGATGTACTAGCCTGTTGGGCATTTATGTATTTCCTTTCAGTCACCTTATGTTGTGACAGTGTTGTACTTCATGTAGTAGCTTCATGAACTGCTATTATGACGATGTATTTTCCGCTGCATTATTCTGTGACTGTTCTGTGTCTGTGATGTTGTATTGATTCTCATTTACATTTATGTATTTATAATCCCATAATGATTCGTGTTTTGTATTATTTAAGTTGACACGTGTGGATTATTGTCAATTTAAATGGTCCAAATACACGGGTTGTTACAGTTGGTATCAGAGCTTTGGTTTCCCTAAAAACCTTAGTTTGGGGTTATATAAACTCGTTAGAGATAGGGTAGCAATACCCTAGGATGAGGAGAATCGATTCAATATCCAAACCCTTTTACTTCAAACTTCTTTTGATTCGTTAATTAGATTTTTCTTAAAGCTTTATGATTTTTCTATCCTTGGTTCTAAATCTCTTTCGATATTTCAGGATGAGTACCGGAAGAAACAATAGGGGAGGAAGAGGCAACGGTCCTGCCCGGGCTGCACCTGCCGCCCCAGCTCTAGTCAAATTCACCATTCTTAGTAAGGAGTATACACAGCTAGGGGGTATTAAGTTTTCCAGATCCGAGAGCATCATCGAAGCTCAGCAATGGATCAAAGGCTTAGAGAAGATATTTTCTGGATTGGAAATCACTGATGCTCAAAAGCTTCAGCTTGCTGCTTGGCAACTTCAGGATGCCGCACAAGATTGGTGGGAATCCGTTACTTCTCATATCGAGGAGAACACCATCACTTGGGCCCAGTTTATGTATAAAGTTGTTTGGATTTCGTAGTCCAAATTCTTCTTTCAATCTTTGAAATGTTATTCATATAGTCTATCTTTTGATTAGGAATACTTTCTCGGCACAATGGATGCCCGCTGCGGGGAGAACCCAACTTTATAGAGCTTTTATGGATCTTAAGCAAGGCAGTATGACTTTTTCTGAGTATGAGAGGAAATTCAACGAACTCTCTAAGTTTGGACCAGGCTTGATCGATACGCCACTTCTAAAGAACGAGAAGTTCATTTTGGGAGCTAGACCAGAGTATTATGACTTACTTACTGGCCACGCTCACTGCACCTTCACAGAGCTTGCTGATTATGCTCTAAGATATGAGGCAAAGCCAAGGGGACCCACTGCCAAGGCCACTCCTACTCAGTCCTCTTCTAGCCAGCTCGGAAAGAGGAAGATGAACTTTGATCAACAAAAGAAAGCTTGGCAAAAGACAACATGATTAGGATATGCCCAGAAAAGCCCAATCGACCTTGCTAATATCACTTGCTTCAAATGCGATAAGAAGAGTCATTATGCCAATAGTTGTCCATCTACTGGAGCTGCTATTCCACCACCTTCTCAGATGAGAAGTGATTTATGCCATGCCTGCCTCCAGCCTGGTCACTTCAAGAAAGACTTCCCATTGAGGAAGAGAGGCACACCATCTGGAGTATTTTCTATCACCACTCCTGCACCACTTCCACCGCCTGCTCAGGATGACCGAGGTACCTTACGAAGTACTTTTTCATTACATGATTTACCTGTTAGGGTATTATTCGATACTGGTGCTTCTCATAGCTTCATATCTATTGATATTTGTAATAAGCTCAAATTAGAACCTACTCTTGCTACTACTTCCTTATGTGCCTCCAATCCTATTGGAGGACTTGCCAACCTCAGTAGAATTTGTAAAGAGGCTGTGCTTTTGTATGGAAGATATCGATTCACTTGGGATTTTTATGTGCTTGGCTTCGTAGCATTTGAAATCTTATTTGGTGCTGATTGGTTAAGAAAATTCGATGCTGTTATTTCTTGCAAAGCTCGTTCTGTTTCTCTAGTCAATGACAAGGGTCTACCACTTGTCATTGAATGCAAATCACCTCAGAAATATGCCGGAAGCTTCATATTCTCTCTTGATGCTCACCCAGATGATCTTAGTACCACTCCTATTGTTCAGAAATTTCCCGATGTATTTGGAGAGGTCAACTCTCTTCCGCCTAAACGGGAGATCGATTTCCGCATTGACCTTATTCCTGGAGCTATTCCCGTAGTTCTCCCTCACAGAAGGATGGCTCCTAAGGAAAAGGTTGAACTAAATACTCAAATTGATGATCTGCTTGCTAAGGGTTTGATTAGGAGAAGTTATTCTGAATGGGGCACCGAAGTCGTATATGTCACCAAATCAGATGGATCTCTTCGCATGTGTGTTGATTTCAGAGAACTAAACAAACGCACCCTCAAAAATCGCTATCCGATGCCTCGCATAAATGATTTATTCAATCAGCTCCATGGGGCTAAAGTGTTCTAACAACTTGATCTAGCCACTGGGTTCCACCAACTCAGAATAGCAGAAGATAGTATTCATAAGACAGCTTTTCGTACCGAGAACGGATTCTATGATTGGTTGGTTATGCCATTCGGGTTAACCAACGCCTTTGCTTATTTCGTCGACTTGATGAATCGAGTCTTCTGTGATGTCCTTAACAAGTTTGTTCTTGTCTTCATTGATGATATTCTCGTCTTCTCCAAAGATGAGAAAGAGCATAAGACACATCTTTCTTATGTTCTAGAAACACTATGAAAACATCAACTTAAAGCCAAGTTCTCGAAATGCCACTTCTGGCGAGATGAAGTACGATTCCTTGGCCATATTGTTTCTGAAAATGGGATTTCGGTCGATCCAGCTAAGATCGCCGTAATCAATGTAAGTTCTATCCTATTCGGTATTTCTATTCGTTTCATCTTATTCCTTTCTAATTTGAAAACTTATCTACAGGATTGGGAGACTCCCAAAACTCCTACAGAGATTCGTAGCTTCTTGGGCTTGGCCGGTTATTATCGCAGATTTATCGAGCACTTAGCCCGGATTCTGCCCCACTTACTGCTTTAACTCGAAAGGATGTCAAGTTTATTTGGAGTGAGAAGTGCGAATCAGCTTTTAGTGAGTTGAAGCGTAAGTTAACTTCAGCCACGGTTCTTTCGGTAATTGACGGGAGTGAAGGATTAACTGTCTATACCAATGCTTTTCGAGAAGGTTTAGGCGTTGTCTTGATGCAAAATGGTAAGGTTGTTGCTTATGCTGGTCGTCAGTTGAAAACCCATGAAGTAAACTATGAAACTCATGATCTAGAGCTTCTTGCAGTTGTATTCGCTTTGAAACTATGGAGGCATCATCTTTTGGGAACAAAATTTGAATTATTCACCGATCATAAGTCCTTGAGGTATATCTTCTCTCAGAAGGATTTGAACCAGAGACAAATCCGATGGCTCGAATTCTTAGCTGCATATGATCTCGACATAAATTATACTTCGGGGAAAGCAAATGTTGTAGCTGATGCTTTGAGCCGTAGCAAAGCATTGTCATGTTGTAATCTTGTAGAAGGCATGCTATTTCAGCTTGTTATCTCCCCATCTCTTAAAGATCACAACAAAGCTAAGTAATATGAGGGCACCTTGCTCTATCGCATGAAGGAGTTAGTGCTTGGAAGAGTTGGAAATGCTTACAATAAAATGGGAGCACAAATAGATAGTAATGGAGTTTTGAGGATTGACAACTGTATTTGTGTTTCTAATGTGGATGGATTAAGACAGGAAGTGCTTAGAGAGAACCATCAGTCATCACTTTCATTTCATCCTGGTGTCACCAAGATGTATCGGAACATGAAGCGTTTATATTGGTGGAGTGGGATGAAGAGAGATATCTCTATATATGTTAGTAGATGCACCACTTGCCAGCAAGTCAAGGCCGATCACCGGAAGACGGCAGGATTACTTCAACCCCTAGAGATTCCGTATTGGAAATGGGATCATATTTCTATGGACTTCGTCGATGGATTACCGAGGACCAGAAAAGGTAACGAGAGTATGTGGGTGATTGTTGATAGGTTGACCAAATCTGCTCACTTTATTCCTGTTAAGACCACTCGTACTGTTTCGAGTTGGCCGAGATTTATATGAGAGAGATTGTTAGACTTCATGGAGTTCCATCTAGCATTGTAGGCGATAGAGATCCTTTGTTCAGTAGTAAATTCTGGAAGGCATTTCAGGACATCTCGGGCACTAAACTGAATCTGAGCACAACTTATCATCCTCAAACAGATGGCCAACTGAGAGGGTAAATCAGATTTTGGAAGATCTGCTTCGAGCTTGCATTATTGATTTCGGTGGATCTTGGGAAGACCATCTCCATTTGGTTGAATTCACTTATAATAACAGTTATCAGTAAATCATAAATTTTCAATTTAAATAAGTAAAATTGAATTGAAATTTAACTATCTTTATAATCAGGCAAGTATCGATACGGCACCGTTCGAAGCTTTATATGGACGGCCATGCAAATCGCCACCTTGTTGGATTGAGCCTGGTGATCGATTAATTCTTAGCCCAGATATGATTATGGAAGCATCCGAGAAGGTTAATGAGATCAGAAGGAAGATGAAAACCGCACAGGATAGACAGAAGAGCTATGTAGATAGGCATAGAAGAGATTCAAAATTCCAGGTTGGGGATGAGGTATTTCTTAAGGTATCACCTTTGAAGAATGTTATTCGATTTGGATTGTTGATAGGTTGACCAAATCTGCTCACTTTATTCCTGTTAAGACCACTCGTACTGCTTCGAGTTGGCCGAGATTTATATGAGAGAGATTGTTAGACTTCATGGAGTTCCATCAAGCATTGTATGCAATAGAGATCCTTTGTTCACTAGTAAATTCTGGAAGGCATTTCAGGACATCTTGGGCACTAAACTGAATCTGAGCACAGCTTATCATATTGTTGATGAGGGTTATATTGAGCCGGATTTGACTATAGAGAGGAGACCACTTCGTATTGTTGATAGGGATACGAAGCAGCTTAGAAGAAAATTCATCAGCCTAGTCAAAGTCCAATGGAGTCCCGATGATCGTGATTGTACTTGGGAAACTTAGGAGAGTATTCGAAATTCTAATCCAGAATTGTTTGTTGAAGGTAAACTCCACTCTATATTCTATTGTCTGTTCCAATAATCTATTATATATCCATCGTGTCTCTTCTATCTATTCTTTTACTCATTACATCGTTCCTTTTCGAGGACGAAAAGTTTTGAATGGGGGAGAATGTAACGACCCTGAAATTCAGACCTAGTTTAAAATTTAAAATCGCGTAAATAAGTGTAGAAATTTGAATTTTCACAAACAAATTCCGTTGCTATTCAAACTTCACATTTGGCATGCGTCTAGATAGACATAGGCGTACGCCAAATTTCGTTGAAAAATATTGAAATAAATTTCATTCGTCACATTTACATATTAGTTTAAATTTTATGTGTAAATTTTATATCGTCCGAACTCAAATATTTTTCGCAATGTTGCATAAGAAAAATATTCTGATCATGACGGTGCATTTCGTTTCATCAAATTTCGCCTTTAATTGCTAGTTAAACTGTTCGCTCGAGCAAATGGTTCAATAAGATTAACCACTTCGCGAACAATATCAAACCATCAATATCTTCATACCATTGTGTCCGCCTCGTCGCGCTGATCAAAACGGTATATTTATTTGTGTCAATCGGAGTTCGGCGTTGCGAATTATAATTGTTTAACGCAATACAAACTGGTCTGTTACGCAGCACAAACCGGTACCCAACTTTCTACACTGTTCAGAATTCTAGGAGTCCTTGACCATTCAGCTCTCTAAGAAACCCAATAGCCATTACGTTTACCGAGGACATCATTGCATTGATCTGGGGACTCTAAACCTCTCTGTAAACCTCTCTGTATATATCTGCTACCTCTGCTTTCATTAATTACTCACTTCTGTAGTTGCTCACTTCTCTGGTATGTACTCTCTCTCCCTCCTCTTCATAAGTCTGCTTATATTTTTGTCTCCCTCCAGAAAAAAAATGAAACCCACTCCTGCTCCAACCCACCCTCCACCCGCTCTCCCACACGGCCACCCACTCAGTTCGCTCCGCATCACCCTCCGCCCGCATCCACTTCGCCTCCGCCATGCCACAGTCCGCCTCCGCCACTGCCCACAGCCCGCCTCCGCCATGCCACTTCGCCGCCTTACCCTTGTCCGCTCCCCCTGCCCGCTATAGTGACCGCCTCCACTGCCCCACTACCCACGTCGCTCCATGCACGTCCACCCTCTCCTTCGCCACTGCCACTTCGCCCACAGTCCGCCTCCCCCGCGTCCCACTGACACAGCCCGCACCGCCAACGACCCTCCCCCCACTCCACTGCTCCAACCTGCATTCGCTGCCACCATCCACCCCAACCCAGGCCCAGCCGAACCCCAGACCACCCGAACCCGCCGACCCCCTGAACCCGCAAGTGACCCCAGCCGAACCCCAGCCCGCAACCGCCTTCTCCGACCACCGCGACGTCCCCGCTTCGCCTTCATTACTGTGCCTCGCCTTGGTCGCAGCTGTATTCCAACATTTGATATATATAAATATATATGGACCTGTTGTATTATGAAGCAATATATGCTTTTGAATTTCTGATTGCTCACATACAGTGTTTTACTGTGTTTGTTTCAGCTACTACTTCGGAGACTTAGGCTTCCATTCAGCTTGTCAAATCTATCTTGCTTCGTTGTTGTTTGTATTCGTTTTGCGTCGTGCTTGTTAGGGTATATCTCATCTATTCGTCTTCGTGCTACGTCATCTTCTCTAACCACACAAGGTGAATATTTCATTCACGACTTAATCTATTATGCTATGATAATCAAGTGATAATTGTTGTTTATATTAATTTGGATATTAAATTGTTGATTGTTAAAATGGTTGAAATAAGACTGTTAATTGCTATACAAGTAAAAATTGAGTATTGATAGAATTTAAAATTTCTAAATTAACGCCATGTATTGTTCAAAAAGATTTAACGTGATAGATTGTGATTTGATGCTTGTTTATGGAAAATAGTTGTGACACTAAATTGCTATGTGATGTTGAATTTGGTTGTTAATATAAGCAATAATTAATATGAAATTAAATTTGATATAGGATAGTTAACAATATAAATTGAATTATATATGTTGAACTTGACCCCCTTTAAATGTTAAATAAATCGACACGTGGAATTAGCGTTAACCTTACTTTGAACCCTTGAATGTATGATTGATATAGAAATTTGATAATGGACACCAAGTGAAAACCATAATGTAATAATCTTTAATCTTCATGAAATGATAGTGTGGATTCTAGGAATAATTATATTAATTTGCATA
Source organism: Allium cepa (assembly GCA_030765085.1). Classification (NCBI taxonomy): domain Eukaryota; kingdom Viridiplantae; phylum Streptophyta; class Magnoliopsida; order Asparagales; family Amaryllidaceae; genus Allium; species Allium cepa. The sequence goes on along the minus strand of CM060937.1, from coordinate 353,958,153 downwards.
AATAAGAAATGTAAATTAATACGATTATTTTGGGATTATTTAATAAATTGATGAATTGTTATGTATGGTTGCTATTGCTTGTTTATTTACTTTGACACCATCCCAATTATCACACTGCAAGTTCCTCTTGCTATGCTTTGTTTTATATTGAATGATATTGGGTTAAAATGATAAATACCCAATTAAAATAACTTGGCCTAGGATAGATAATTAAAAATATGAAACCCGATTGGTCAACAAAAATCATTTTTGAAATTGAGATATATTTTAAATTAAGGAAAGAACTTAACAATTTGTTTGGAAATTAAGTAACGAATTTAATGGATTTAATTGAAATAAATTAATGGATTAAATTGAATTAAACTAATGGATTTAATTGAACGGATTAATAAACCTATTTAATTGAATAAAATGAATTGGCAAATTTAATTGAAATGATATTTAGAAACAAGTAAGTTCTAGAATTTAATAATTTAAATTTTTATTAGATTTGTTAGATTTAGATTTAAACTCGATTTTAATTAAATAGATTTGAAACTTGTTATAAATTTAATTTGAGATTAAGAAAAATTTGACTTAAGTGGAATACAAAACTAACTAAAGTTTTATGGATTTAGTTTAGTGATAATTTAAATTTAAATGATTTTAAATTTAATGAATTAATCAAATCCGGACATTGTAAACGGAATATGGATTGAGTTGATTTGTAACTCGGAAATAACTTATTTGTGATGTGTAGATCATTGAACCAAATAAATGGAAACAGACTTCTTTAAAAAGAAATTTAATCAAATTGGTAAATAAATCAAATGAAGTTTTGATAAAAAGGAATTTAGTTAATGAAATTGATTTAATCTAATTTATGATAACAGTGAATGTAAATATGAATTGAAATGAATAGAATTTGATTTAATGATTCAAACTAAATTGACATTAACTTGAATTCATTGATTTTTACTAAATTAATTTAGATCTTATTAAATTGAACTTGAATACTTAATTTTATTGCTAACTCAAATGTTTGAACTAAAGATTGCACTTGGAAATATGTTTAAATATCCAAATAAACTGAACCGTGAAATGTCAAATTTTGGAAGTCAAATTTGCATTTTGACTTTTGGACTTTGTTTTGTTTAAAACGTTAATTTAACCGACCATCGCATAATAAATACATAGTTATTAAAGAGACCGGGGTCGGGAATGGACATACTCTCTGTCGATACCCAAAACCACTTTAATAACTATTATACGCGGAGTGTTGATCCAGAATGAAGTGGATGGTTTGGTGAAAGCGTTGACTGAAGAAAGAGAACGATATTGGATGACCTCTGACATGACTAAAACAGGAGCCGCGCCGGGCCATTGAGGTTCGCCACCTCTAGCGGACACGCTTCTTCGATACCATATCTATTACTTTTGTGATTCGATTTGGGCGCACCGCTTGATTTGGGAGTGTTGTTTCTCGGTGTTGAGGTAGCTGCTGGCTATGCTCAACATCAGTCCGGATCACGCAACTACTAGCATCCTAGTTGGTATTGCCTCATGTACCTTGTCATACTGATTATCCTATTCGCGACCACTACGTATTGTTTTGTGTTATACCTATGGGGTAACCTCTGATAACCACTAGTTTACGGTGGGGTTTACGGTGCTGTATAGACTATGGCATTTTAAAATGTATTAAGGGGAATTATGGTAACGCCTTAACGCTATTTTAATATCGTACTTTACTGATTAGACATTATCTACCTATAGTATTCTATTGTATATATAGATAGTTTATCGTACCCTTAGAGATGTTATTTTATTCATCTTTGAGTTATGGACTTTATTCCCTGCACTTGATTATCCTGTATAAGATTTTGATTCCTGACTCGAGTGTCTCTCTTTTGTATATGCTCGGGTCAGTCTGAAGCTATCCAGTTGCTGATCAAGGTTGGTTGAAGATGTTGAAGACTTAGCATTTATCTTTATCCGTCTATTTCTATTCCAGTATTGATGTACTAGCCTGTTGGGCATTTATGTATTTCCTTTCAGTCACCTTATGTTGTGACATTGTTGTACTTCATGTAGTAGCTTCATGAACTGCTATTATGATGATGTATTTTCCACGCATTATTCTGTGACTGTTCCGTGTCAGTGATGTTGTATTGATTCTCATTTACATTTATGTATTTATAATCCCACAATGATTCGTGTTTTGTATTATTTAAGTTGACAGGTGTGGAATATTGTCAATTTAAATGGTCCAAATACACGGGTTTTTACAGTAAGGTTAATTAGGACGACACCTAGTCTGGCATAGTTGTTATGAAGAATGTGGTTTGACTGTACGCGATTCTTAGTAGTATTTTCAATGATAGAGATTCTTTGTCTACTAGTGAGTTCTGGAAGAGTCTACAGGAAGCTTTAGGAACCAAGCTCAACATGCAAACGAAAAGGTTTAACAAAGTCTTGGAGGATTTGCTAAGAGTTTGTGTATTGGACTTCGGGGGATCATGGAAAGGCCAACTTTGTCTAGTTGAGGTTGCATATAAGAACAGTTATCAGAGCAGATTGGGATGGCACCGTTTGAAGATTTGTATGGAAGACCATGAAAATCACCCGTATGTTGGTTAGAGACCGGGGAAAGATTGGTTCTTGGTCCATATTTGATAAAGGAAGCAGCAGAAAAGATTGAGTTGATCCGAGCTAGGATGAAGGAAGCTCAATCTAGGCAGAAAAATTATGTGGATATAATGGAAAAGACTTGGAATTCTCTGTTGGAGACTATGTGTTCATTAAGGTATCACCAATGAAAGGTGTTATCAGATTTGGAAAATCAAGAATGTTAGCACCTAGATTTGTTTGACCTTTCCACGTTGTTGAGAGGATCAGGAAGCTCACATACAAAGTTGGGTTATGAAGTATTTTGGCAAGAGTCCACGATGTATTTCATGTATCTCATCTAAGAAAGCGCATAAGGAATCCAGATAATACTATAGAGCCTGTTGAGTTAGAAGATTTAGTAGTGGAACCAAATTTGACTTTTATTAGGAAGCCTGTCCGGATAGTCGATAGAAATAAAAAGCAATTGAGGAACAAGACAGTCATATAAGTGAAAGTCTAGTGGAGTGACAATAACAAAGACTGTACTTGGGAGACCGAGAATAGGATTAGAGATTCTTATCGTAATTTGTTTGATGGTAAGTTTTACCTTTGATTGTTTTGTTATGTATCTTATTGTAATTTCGAGGACGAAATTCTTGAAGGCAGGGAGTTTGTAACACCCCTATTTTGATAACATTATTCAGAATATTTAACTAGTTAAATTAAATAAAATAATTTGAAGATTAATAGGTTGAGATTTAATTAAATTAAGGATAAGGGTAGTCGTATCATGTCAATGTGCAAATTAAAATGAAATAACATTAGCTAATGCGTTAGGAAATGAGAAGGGCAATATGGAAAGTAGGAAAGGTTTATACCCTAAACCCGTAGGAATAAAACTCACATCCATTTTATTTTCACTCGAACAAAAACTTAACTAAGGCCGGTCACCATCATCATTCTCAAGGAAGATAAACCTAGGATTCTAGAAAAGAAGATAATCAATTTATCCAACATCAAATCTCACATCATTTAATCTCAAGGCTAAGCTGAATAATTACTACATCCCATTTTCTTATGATTTTCGGTTTCCAGATAGATCTAAAATATTTTGCAAGTTTATGACATGTTCGATGATTGAAGTTACATATATGCATATTGATGGATTATATATGTTCATGTTAAATATTTATGATATTTTTGACATGAAAATCCTATTAGATGACATCGTAATGCCTAGAAAATTTAAATATAGGTTAGAAATGATATTTTGAAGATGGGTTTCAATTTTTATAATTTTCTAGATCTATGTGGATTCTCTATAAATTTTCTACTGAAGAAAATGATTTATTGGGTTATAAATTATTTACGGCTAAATAAACAATTACTTGGGGTTGAAATTTTTATATGTTGGAAAACATATTAAAATAGTCTGGGATTTTTCAAAATTTTTCCTAAGTATTTTGATGAATATATTAAATTATTTAAGGTATGGCACTTAAATGTTTTATATATTTTACTAAGGAAAAGGGGCATTTATAAAATAAAATTATTAATTCTGAAAGTAGTGTCAACATTTTTCCGAAAAGTAATTGCTAACCAATGAGAATTTGATAAATAAGGACATGTTAGTTGAAAAGTTATCTTCTTCAAGTCAAAAACAAGAAAATCATGTTTCAGCCATTTCAGGCATATTACCTTCCAATCCAGACCTTCCAACTAAAAGGTTAAACCTTTCGACAAGGTCAAACCAATGCATATGGTATCAAGCACTTTGGTACGTAATGAATTGGACATAGTCGAAGGGTTCTTAGTCGAAAGGTTGATGGCCAAAGTGATTGGGGTATGGTGTTTTATAAACTTAAGCTTTCACCTACTTTGCTTTTGAATTATAGCTTTCGACTTGGTTGCTTTCGACCACGTCAAATGTTTAAAAATAAAGGTTTTAAATCTTTCCACAAAGATGAAAGATTGCTGCTGCTTTACTTCTATTTTGTTTTAAAACCTTCCGACATAGTCGAAAGGTAACTGCCACTTATTATGGTTCAGTTTTGAACCATCCGACACAATCGAAAGGTTATAGCCGCTTTTACAAACCATACGAAGGTGTTGCTTTTGACAAAGTCGAAATGTTTACTTATTTTAAAACCAACCGCTTTTCCATGCTTTCGAAGGATATCAAAGCTTTCAATTTTGATGATTTACACTTGTTTTATAATTGAAGTATAACCTAAAGCTTTTGAAGGAGTTGTTTTAAAGGTAGAAGCCTAATTTTTAAATGATATTTTTAAAGCTTTCGAAGCTAAGCTTTCGACGAAGAGGAAAAGTTGCTTTCAAGGAGGTCAAAAGGTTTTAAAAGAAGATTTTCCACAAGTTTCAAATTTAACCCAAAGAGTTTACGAAAGGTTTATGTTTTAAGAGATGAATGCTTTCTAAAGGTTTTAATTGTGGAATTGTTCCAATGGGGTCGAAAGCAAATCTTTCGAAGGGGCCGAGAGGTAGCTTCCGACATAGTCGAAATGTTCTATTTTCTGATGATTTCGAAAGGCTTAAAATGGGAGGTTTTTTGAAGGTTTCCTAGGGCAAATTTTTAAAGTGTTTTCAAAGTAGGATGTCTAAAGTTTTAATACTTTGGAAAGGGAGGTTTCCAATGGTTTTGAAAGGTTTGAAGTATGACTTCAAAAGGTAAGATCTTGGCCTCTTGGCCTAGATAATCGAAGGGTTTTACTTGGTTTTGAAAAAGATGCTTTTAAAGGAGTTATAAAGGGGTACTTTCAAATACTTAAATGTTTTTATCAACTAAAGTTTGAATAATATATATATATATATATATATATATATATAATATGGCAAGGTGATTTTGAGTAAAGCATAACGATTTTATATTTTCCTTGTATAAGTTTGATTCAAGGTTTAAATCGTATTGAAAAGGTTTTCATGGAAAATTATGGAAGGAGGTCCTTAAGTAAAAATGACTCAGATATTAGGATACCAGATGAGACTGATATAGGGTCGCGTCCTATACATTAGCTATTAGCTCCAGTTAATTGTTATCCAAAATTTCGGTGTGTAGGGCTTGGTCATATAGAAAAAAAATTATGATTACACACAGAAAGGAATATTATTTGTATACTGATAGGTTATTGGTGAGCCCGCAAAACTATTAGGATAACGAAGACCTGGGAGATGATTAGGCTAGGGACAGACCGTCTAGAAGCAAAAAGTATTTGATAGATAGTTAAGGACAGATAGTCCAAAAGAGGTGTTTCTAACAGATGTTAGATAATTTTGATATGTTGTCTGGTAGGCCCGAGTCAACCAAAGGTTAAAAGTTAGCCAAGCAAAACTTTTGTGTTTGAACAGATAGTTCATTTGTTACCTGATATTTATGTATGTTTACATAATGATGCTTTAAAGTATTTTACCAGTTTTGGTTGCAGGAAAAGGTTTTGCAAAGATATGTTTTGAAAGAATGTTATTGAGGGGAAACCCGTTCCACTAAGCGGCATGGTCTCACTTAACATATTTAATTGGGATGTATAGTATTATTTACACCAGAATTTATGTCTTACTTGAAGTTTATGTTTTCCCCTTAAACTCTTGGTTGCTCAAAATTGATTTGAGTAGGCTGAGAGGTAAAGGTCTTTTCAGGTTTAGTAGGATGACGAATAAGACTACTGGAGGCATGCAGGAGGCAAACAGATAGCTATTTAGGAGGGAAGTTTTATGCTTTGTTATATTTCCGCTATGTTTATATTAATTCTATATGACTCTGATCATCCAATGGGGTATCTTCATATACCGCTCCTGGCGTAATTTTTAATAATTATATTTTATTTGTGCCTGGGAACGATTTGGGATTATGTGTTGTGAATGTGAAACCATTGGTTTTTAAATGTAATAAAGTAAATGTTGTTTTTTGATATCAGTTTTCTGTTTCATTTTCAAATGCTTCTGATATTATTGATACCATTAACATAGCCGTATTTAGTCGTCGAAAGCTAATGCTATAGTTAATTGCAGCATCTGTAGTGCTTAATTTTGGGCTTCTAGATAAGGGATGTTAGAATTACTCTGAATTGATTCACTTGAACTTATGGCGTCGGTTTTCTGTGGACGCTTAGGCGCATCTTCCCGATGCAGAAACCCATTAGCTTTCCAATAGAAAGCCTCCATTGTCAATGATGGTTTAATTTTATCCAATCCCCGAAATCCAAGTCGGGATGAACTCCTCTATAATGTGCCGTCAAGACCGTATATTTTTTTTTGGGATCTGTTATATTTGTTACAGCCCTATCGATTTAGACAATCCCATAGCGACTCTACTTTAACTTGATATACATTAGACAACAAGATCACGTGCTTTGGATGTGACGAACGCAACGGAATCGTTCCATGAATTTCCATGACAATTCAGCAAAAGATGATATGGACCACGGCGGAAGCTGAGTGAACAACATCAAAGCCACCCTTTCTAAGAAAATTGGGAAACAACGCCACTTGATAGCATCTAAAGCCCTTACTGAATCCATATGTCATTCATATCTCAATATGTATTGCCTAGGATATGTCGTTCCTCCATACAATGGCATCGTTGGCATGTTGTATCTTCTAGGGTATTATACATGAAGGATGTCCTCTTTGAATGGGTTTAACTAGCACAAGCTCCTATCGTCATTATTTCTAAACATATATTCACTGACCGACCTCCTGACCATATCTTCCAGATAATCTAAATCAATTGGTTCGACTGAATGGTTTATGATCAAGTTCGTCCTAAGTGTTCGACCCGTCGAATGCTCTCAGGAAAGCGCTTGACACTTAGGCTCCCAAACTCTGGAGGACCCATTCGTACAGCATTCCCCTCCGTTTGATTCCCATGAGCAGCATCATCAGCAATATTGTGATTTTCTAGATTTATACCTTCAACGGAACATCTAGGGATGACATCCACTCTACCTTGGAGAGGATGGGCCTTAGGCCCACCATTTTGGATTTCGGTACCGAGTCCCAAGTAAGGGTCGGTACCGATCCCTAAACTCAAGCCTAAGGCTTGTCCTCCTCCTTGTGCATAGGTTCTAATAGCATACTGGGTTTTCTTTTGTCATCCTTTCCTACGTCTTCGGTCAAAGGAAGAAGAACTCTTCGACTCTGAGCTGGGATCCCATATACTCCGTCTGAGGCTGTTTTGAGTCAACTCATTCAGTAGCCTCAAGCTCTGTTGCATCGTGTTGTTCATCTCCTATTTTCTAGCCTGGAATCTGTCTTCCATTTGTTTCATCATCTTATCAATCTCCACTCTAGTCACAATGTCAGTAGGATCTTGGACCTTGGGTTGGGTTGGCTGAACAACTCCATCTTCTTGCTGAGGATTATGATTCTTTATTTCAGTAGTAGCTGTAGAATTGGTAGAACAATCTCTTCTTGATGGGTCCATGATATAAAGCTTTGGTGGACCTTAGCAAATCTGAGTTGTAGAATTAAAAGATAAAGAGATTGGATCTATCTCGAGATATAGGAAATCAAATAGTAGATGATGGATCCAAATGACTTGAATCAATTCTTAGTGAAAGCACTAAAATATTTAAACCAAAAATGGCACAAACACCCAGAAGTCTATACAGTAGAGACTAAATGAAATAAAGTAAATGAAAATAAGGAAATAAACAAGATACATTCGTTTATAATGGTTCCGTAAAGCAAGACCTACGTCCATTTTGAAGTTTTATTGCTTATTGTTGATTAGGAGGCAGAAGTTCTTGGGGGTCAATGCAACTCCAACACTTAGAATATCAGAGTTACACGAATATAAGAAATAATGGAACCAGAGCCAAAAGATCCCCAAAGGTGAGCCTTACCTTCCTATTTATAGAGGTAGAGGGCCTAAATCTCACATGTAATATCTCCAAGCCGTTGTGTTTGAAATTAACTCATTCTCCCAAAAATTAGGTGGCAGCTCAACAATATATGGGACTCAGTACCGATCCCTAGGTGGGAGTCGGTACCGATCCCTAAGTTCTCCACTTTGTGTTTCTTCAATACCTTAGCTTGGATCGTCCTATGGTAGGCTTCGTGAATCCATAGTTGTTTGCACTAATCTTAGTTTGTTTCTGAGTCCAAATGATGGAGTTGTGGGAGAATGACACTACAAAGTCAGGAGTCCATGAAGATCGATAGAGAATTGCACTGATTCAGCAAACCAACTTTGGAAATTGACCCTTGACATAGAGATAAGCATGTAGGCACAAGATGGGGTCCACCCAAGTTGTATTTGAGAGTCGGTATTGATCCCAAGGGGGAGTCGGTACCAATCCCCAACTTGGGGGATCTTATTACCTTATTATCTTGGATAATCTTGGTTTTGACTTCATGGCTCTGTCAGTGCTAGGTTTCTAAACTCCTAGGCTATCTATCTGGGATTTCCGCCTTGATAAATCTAAGCTCTATCTGTCCAGTTTGTCCGAATTCTGCCTGGTCGAAAGGCAAGATAACAAAAATCACAAAGTGGGCTGGCCTATGGGTATTGGGCACGACCAACGATTGAAAAGGTGGAGAAGATTTTTATTTTGAAGTATTTGATGTGTAGGGAAGGAAATGAGCTAACTTTTGTAGTTTTTAGTTAAGAAAGAAGTTAAAAAAATAGATTTTGAATTTGAATTTAAGAAGCCATTAACAAGCTTTGAAAATCTTAGGAAGAAGAAGAAAAAACTTTGAAAATGATGAAAAATGAAATGGTAAAGGAGAAAGAAATTTTAGAGTTATTTTATATAAATGGAAATTGTAAAATTACCAAAATAGCCTTCCTTACATACGCTTCACTCACTAAGCTCATCATGATCACCTCATCCTCCTTTCTTCCCTTCAAACACACATTACCCCTTTGAAAACCCATCCTTTTATTTCATTCTTAATTTTATTTTGGTTCAAACTTTTGAAAAGAAGTCACATCTTCTTTTATTTACTTGTGTAAATATATTTTCACCCTATTAATAACTTATCCATACTTAAATCATATGTAAATGTGTATATGTGTTAACTTAAATGTATATAATGTTTTCGGCAACGTTAAAATGTCGAAAAGTCAAAAATTCAAAAAAGGATTTTCGGTAACACTTTCTATTTTTCTTTGAACTAATTATTTTTGTAAACACATTTTAAAAATCATATCACCATCGCTAATTAATATTTGAAAAAAGGTATTTTGAATAATAAAATTCATTTATTAATTATTTAGTACATATCCATATTTAAAGCGATTAAATTTCAGGTCGTTACAACTGATGTTGCATCTTACTGATGTTGCACTTTATCAACCACGCCTTCAGAGATGTCGAAGGCCATTACCTTTTGGGGGCGATAACGAGAGATATCAAGATGGATTTGAATTGGGTGTTAAAGCCAAGCACGTCGTGGATCACCAATATATACAATAATGCCGGAGCTTTTCAGCCTTGGAAAGATGTCGTAGATCTTCAGCCAATATCACAACATTGTAATACAGCAAAGCATAACACATGGCGATATCGGGATTTTGATGGTGCTGAAAGCCAAGCATGCCGAAGGTGACACGTAGCGGCCATATCACTCCTCCCGACCCCTATAAATACGAACCTAGGGTCATGAGGGATGGGTGATTCATTCTTTTCTCATTCCTATAATTTTAAAGTTTGTAACCCAAAAATAATTTGGGGATTTTAGTGCCAAAATTAATCTTGCGAACCTTATTTCAAATATGGGCTTTTACTTTTACAATCGCATTGCATATGAATAAAATGACATGAATTACTACTTTATGATTCTCATGATTTTGACATGACCTTGACTTTACTTTTCTATGTGCATACTGCCAACAAGTTGACATAAGATTTCTTGAACCATAACTTGTTTTTGAATTATTAAGCCCCTGCGATTTCAATTATAACTTATTTTGAATTCCTAAAATACTCATGACTTCGAGACTAATATGGATTCAACAAGGACCTGTGCCTTCCTAGCAAGCTAACTTGGGATTATTAAGGTCTCTATTCAACTAAGTATCCCTTTCCTCACACTTTTTCAGGTTAATGAAGAAATTTGTTACCAATATATATATATATATATATATATATATATATATATATATTCAACTAATAAATGGTTTAATAAAATCAAATAAATAAATATTTTTGTTAATTACACATTATTAAAAGTAGTGTAAAATTTTATTTTGAATTTCAATCTAATATATATGTATGTATATATATTATTTTAAATTATAGATCCTGATCAGGTTTTAAATTTTTTACTAGGTAAACTATAAGATATTTTAATAGGTAATAAAATTTTAAAATTATTGACTTAGTCAAAATAAATTTTTATGTAAAAATTTATTATTTTCAAAATTATTAATTCATTTATATACAATTTGAAATTTATTTTAGATAGTAATGTGTATATAAATGGATAAATGTTCTATTACGGAGTATATCCTGGCACTTATGAACATACACATTAACCATGTACACAATATATTTATTGCAGGTGCACTTTATACATATAATTGTATTTGATACACTTATAAGATTATAATCAAATTTAAATTTAAATTAAACCTTTTATAAAAAATTGAATAAATTAAGAATTTCATTTAAAATATTTTAGATTGATCTAAAATTAATTAGGCTCATAGACCCAATTAAGATCCAAAATGAGAATTTTTTTTTGAAATTCACTTATTTTACCTACAATGAGCTGGCCCTGTTCCTTTATATGTGTATGTATGTAGGTATTTAACTACAATTATTTGAGGCTATTTCCCCTCATCAGACATATTTTCACCCTTGTTTTTTGCTCTTTTATTTTCTATATGGAAAATTTTTGTTGCTCCAATGAGTAGACCGAATGATAAGTTTATTTTGGGGCATGCTAATTGGATAGTTGGATTTTTGGGAGACATGGAGGCATAACTTATATATATGTGTATATATATACATACTTACATATGTGTATATATATGACCCATGTATGACTATGTGTATCAAGTATTTTATTCGTGCATGAGACTATATGTTTTACTTGATGTATCTACTTAGTATACTATACATATGGAGTCTATGTAAACTGATTTATTTCTATTATGACATTATCTGCCTGATATCTTTTACCACATGCATACATGCATGTACATACATACATACATACATACATACATACATACATACATACATACATACATACATATATATACACACATACATATACATATATATCATGTCTTCGAGCATTTTTCTATCATGCTTTTAAGGATTACTTGCTACTTCGTGTAATGGTCAAAATTTTCATATGATATATTGTTCTTTCCACTGTGAGTTATGCGTAGAGGTCATGGTGAAATTTTCAAATTTATATTATTTTGATTTTAGTTCATGATACACCACTTACGGTAATTAGAATTATTTGTCTTAACATATATCAAGGTGCCATAAATGATGGATCATTACAATATTATCGATAAATTAATTGACCATTAAAGCTGTACTATAACCGTAAATATTAGTATTATTTTTAACCGTTACCATGACTTTACTAAGTTAATTACCTAGTTGTAAAGTGGAGAGAGTGTAGAATGGAAATCAATAGAGCATGTTAAATCAAAATTTATGATAGTGGATTCACTTGCAAAAGTTTTACAATCAAGGGTCTATTATGAGTGTATTACTCAAATGAGTGTACTTTCCATGTAAGGATATCTCGATTCAAGGAGAGTTTGTATTCGATATTATCATATGACATTTATTTATATTTTAGTCATGGACATTATTCAACAAATTTTCTATTATAAATAAAGTAATAAAGTTCTCTTGTTTGGGTATTAAACTTATCATTTCGCTAATGTAAAGTAGATTATGTCGGAATAGACAAATGTAGATCACATTGCATGCCTTTTACATGCGACATATCCATAATTGATCTATGTCATTTGGTTATATTGGTATACATGACAATTAATGAGTTTAATTATGATATTAGAAACGAATGTCGCTTTGATCCTATAATAACATGATCAATGAATGTGAATATTTTAGGTATACCTTATATTATGAAATGGTAAATATTTGGAAGCTTATAAAGCTAAACATATTTATCGATGTACACTTCCTCAAGTGGTAAGGATCCTAACTTGAGTTATTGACAAAGGTCTCGGTTCGATCCCCTAAGCATACACCAAGACCCAATATTCCTAAAAAAAGGTTAAATAGCATTTATAAGATTGCATGTGGTTAAAGGGGTGACTTTGAAAAAAAATTCAATATATGATGGCATCACATGCGAAAATAAATTGCATAAATTATTTTGTTGCATAAACCTAATTAATGCAATTAAATTAAGAAATAAAATCAAAAGGATTTTCTCTTAGACCCAGAGATTCAAGCTTTGCTTATAAATTCTAGGGAAGTATGGACTAAACCATAACACATACTTTATGTAATTCACAAGGGTACGTAGCTGGTGAGGATTGAACCCTTGACCTTTAAGGTTAGCGCCACTTGTCCTAACCAAGTGCACCACCCTAGGGGTTATTAAAAGGCCCACATATATAATGGTCCTATGCTAAACTAGTACGAACCCATGCTATGCACACGAGATACACAACATAGTTTATTTAATGTTATATTTTTGGATTTGTTGCAATAAGAAGGTAAAAGCATATGTTTATCAATTGTAATTTTTCATTTTATTTTTTTCGTAAACCCTACTAACAAATGGTTATTGATAAATCTACTAAAGTAAGTATACAAAGTACAACTAATATTTTAGGGCCCCAATGACTTTATATACTAAACGTTGTCATCAACTATCTATTATTCTTAACTTGTTAAACAAGTCATTATAAAGTATGTTTATTACTTTAATGACATTAGTTCAATATGAGTTTATCTATGTTTAAAATATAAAGTTTAATATATATAATGTTCACTAAGATAATAACATTATAAACATGGAATAGATAAATTGTACTTTAAGTGAAATATTGATCCAAATTTGGTTCAAAGAAACGAATTCCCAACATTTGTATTGTTATAATTTTCTATATAATTAATATTAAATATAATTAAAATCATAATAGGTTGGAAACACCAAATTTTTTAACTTATAAGGTAATATGACATGAGAATAATACATAATATGCATTGTGTATTCAAACCTTTAGAATAACTAGATTTTTATTTTTATATTTATAATATTCATACAAACATAAAACTAAAGTACACACCACCAAATGCAATTCAAAATAAATTAACATCAACATAACACAAAATAGTCGTAGGTACACTTAAATATTATCCAGATAAAATTTCATTAATGATAACAATTAGAGCAAGGTGTAAGGAAAAAATCAACGAAATGAACATATAAAGATAGATTATTACTATCATTTTAATAACTTAGCTATGACGACCTCCCTACACCTCCGGCATCTAATATATATGTAGAGTGGACTATTTTATTGCTTGGTTAATGTAGAACGGCTGTCAGAGTTGTAAAGTGGATAAAGCAATCAAAGAACCTTTCGTACATCTCATAGCTCATTCAATAAAATAAAATAATCATCACAGATATAAACATGTGAAACAATAATAACTAAATGAACCATAAATATCAGAGTGCACGGGTTCATAGAGTTATACAAATAATAGTAGAGTTTATACAACTAGGAATAAACACAGAAAAAACTGCCTCTAAAAGAATAACTAACACTGGCTAGGCTCCACAGTATGGCATAATGGAATTAGCAATAGTAAACCCCCATATAATACAAGAAAGCGCTACTTCTTGCTTCTCCTTTGCACAACACTGCATATCACCCAAACCTGCTATCTAGTATACTCGTCTAAGAGTACCCAAGATAATAAGAAGCAAAGCATAAAACCTCGAGTCAAACAATAGTCCGCTGTAAGCAAAATAATAAAATTCAAAAATACTGTACAAGTCGATATAGTAAGGGACAAAGAGATACGAATTATACCTGGCCTGTTCTTGCATCAAAAGAGTTAGCATATAACAATGATAATATGCTGCTCTACTGTCGCCATTAAGTATAAAAACATCCTGGTATACTATAGGGTGTCTAGATATCAATCTCATGGATATTAATATCTCATAATATCCGTAGAGTGACACACAACAACTGCAATAATAATGGTGAACATAACATCTATCAAACAATCCTTACTTCCATACAATATGCACAAGACATATGATAACCCAGATGACCATTCTTCTACCAAGGATTAATGGAAAAATCCTGATTTTCTATGTACCCAAACACCAGCCCATAGCTAACACTTTTCGTTTCCTCGATCGAGGGAATATGGATCTATGCAATAATCTGGGGTGTGTAACGACCTGGAATTTTATTGCTTTAATTTGGTAGTATTTAATTAATACTAAATATTCAATCAATGGTTTTTAATGTCAAATAGCCTTCTTTTAATTAATAACTAATGATAGCACATTCATTATTGAATTTGGTTTACTTAAATAAGTAGTTAGATGAAAAACTGAAAATGTGACTAAAGGTCGCTTTTTGGATTTTCGACTATTTATTGAACCAAAAGTTGTAGAATGTTGTTGCACACATTAAACACATATATAATAATTCAAAATATATAAATAGATTAAAGGCAATTAGTAAGTTTTAGAAATTGAATAAGTAATGTAATAAAGAAAGAAGACTTTTCTTATTATTTAAAAACGTTAAATGTGCTTAGATTTTTTTGTACACATCAAATCAAGCTAAGAAGGCACATTGGTGCACATGGGTTATTATGTTTTTTCTATCTCCTTTCATTTCGTTATTTTCATTTCTAAAAAATAAAAGGAGAGAGCTTTGGCAAAACTCATACATGACTTCTTTTTCCTTCCTTCTTTCTTCACTTCTCTCTTCCAAAACAATACTAAACCTTCTTGAAACTGCACCAAACTCAAATATGTTCATTAGCACACAATAGCATCATCTTCTACCAAGACAAAAGTCAAAAAAGTTACAACGAAGAGGGAGCAAGGATTTGCGTGAGCAATGAGAGTGTGGGGGAGGCATGGTTTTTTTCTTTTTGGAGTAAAGCTAGGATCTTGTGTAGTTTGCTGATGGTAGGAAGTGATTTGTCTGTTTCTAAGGGGCTTGTGTTCGGTTAACATGGTTTGAAAGTGAGATTTATTACCTTAACAAAATTCCCTTTCTATCATACGTACATACATACATACTTACATAAATATATTGTAAAAATTAAATCATGTGTGATGATTGAATTATATTGTGATGTGAATGTTAATTCTTGCTTTGGAAAACCATATTATTGTATGTTGTAGTGCTTTGGAAAACACTTTGATTTGTTCATTCAAATAACGTATGTAATGGATTTGAAATTATTATGGACTTACATTTTAGAGCATATGTAAATCCTATGGAATATGGCGTTGATTTGGACTTGGACTTGTATTGTAGGCATATGAGAAGTACATAAGGATTAATAGGGAACTTAGGAAATGGAAGTGTCTATATAGCGATAGTTGCTATAAAGGCATTTTGATGTCATGCATTTTATTCATGTTTCAATATTGTGTTTTCATGTATATAATATTGTGTATATGATCTCTATACTTCTTGTGATGTGATGTAAATTTGAAAATTATTATATGCATTGAAAGTTGAATTGTTCTGAAATTAAAAATAATTAGTGCTTTCGCTTAAAAGTGTAATAGTCGCTAAGCCTATTGCTTAATTTGAAAAGTTATGGATTTCAAATTGATTCTAACATTTTAATATTTTAACGTAAAAATGTTTTCTATATTTACCGTGGTTTAAAATATAGAAAGAATTTGTGTTTAAAAGTTATTTTACTGATAAAACTAAGTTTTGAAAGTTATGATCCGTATAGCAATAGTCGCTGTATATGCACTTTGAAATCTATGATTTTTATAAAATATAAAGGATTATCTATTTTGGATATTTCATAAATTCTTTTCAAATATGGTTTATATAGGTTATAATAAGTATTTTAAAAGTCATTTGTGCTATAAAATATTTATTCTAAGATATTCGAACTAGTGTTTTAATTAAAGGAAATCAGTTTATTTTTCAAAGTTGAAGTTCTTTTTTAAAAGTTACAGTTTCAAGTTATGATTTTAAATTAAGTTCAGAATTGTTTTAAAATGATTAAAGGGGTTTGGAATTATATAAAGGTTTAAAAGAATTATTTGATATAATAAAGTAAGTGTTTACTTGTATATAAAGGAAAAAGGTCTATTATTTCAGATCAAATGTTGATTAAAACAATGATTTCCAAGTAAAATTTGATATGGAAATTTTAAAGGGTATTTTAAGGATTTTAAGTTGAATTTTAAAGTGAAAATAAAGTGGGTTTATAATCCTTTATTTTAAATGAAATATATGACATTAACGAGTTTTATATTGGTATGAAACTTCAAGGGAGGCAGACTTTTACCTATCCTAAAGATACAAATATTGTCTAATCAAGGTTTGAGAGGTGATAGTCCCCAACTTGAATATCTTTATTGTTATCTGAAGGATAGTTTTAAGTTTGAAATCAAAGATTGATGTTAAGAATTTGAAGTCTTATTTCCGTATGTGAATTCGATTACGTGGAAATTTAGTAGTCCAATACTTAGCATTAAAATCCGATGAGTAAATTGATCCACTATCTATGAGATCTAGAATCAAGGTATCTAGGCAAGGGTCTAATTTACTTGGCTTCGTTTCTAGGAAAAGGATAAAGTATATCAAAATATTAGAAAGATGACAAGTGTTGGAGATTCGATTTATATAAATAATCTTTATAACTTATAGTGGTATGGAAAGTATTCATTTCATACTTAACACCAAATTCTGAGATATGGAAACTCATCTCTACCTTGAGAATTACGAATGTATGTCAAGATAAGGATAGTGTTCTAACTTGTATGATTTCATTGTTAATCGAGGGATAGTATTATTTGAAATTGAAAAGTGGTGGTAATTATATTTAGTCTAATTTTCATACTATCTATTTGCTTTCACAGAAAAGAAAAGTGGTTTGGGTATATAGTAAACCATGTTTCTAAATGATAGTTATTTTTGACCCTATTTAATATGGTTTGGAAAATATGAAAGTTTCCTTAAGATTTGCAAATATATTTATACCACTAAGGTAAATATATAAATAGTTTTCTAAGTATTGAAAGTGAAATATTTTGTGAGTATATTTATACTCTCGAGATAAGTATATGAGTACTTTTCAAATAGTTGGAAAGAGATCTTAATTTATGAAGAGATTAATAAAAAGGCTTAATGGTTGCTTATGTGCTTAAATCACGCTTTGTTTCTTATGAAATTAAATCACTAATTTGATTGTTTTGTTTATTTGATAGTTAATAACCGACTATTAAATATTGACCAAATATAGCTTTGGAAATATCTAAAAGAAACATGTGAATTATATGGTACAGTTATCTTTGATTATGCTATACCGTACCTATAAACTTGTTGTATTCTTCTGAGACCAATGATAAGAAATCCATCTGCTTAAACGGTTAGGAAGTGATCTTCGCTCTTATGTATTGCTTACTTGAGTTTACAGAAAATTATCGATTGATTTAGGAGCGTCTGATAAGCGGGTAGTGTACTTATATGAGATGATTTGAAACCGAGACTACTCCAAAACCATATATCTTTTCTACTTTTTAGAATAGATATGTGATTGGCCTAAGATAGTGGAATCGATGATGGAATTCTTTAAAGTGCAAGAGCTACTTGCTGCTAATCCTGAGTGTGATTCCAAAAAGGATGTAGTAGAAGTAGTGCCTTCGGTTTATTCATATCATGAACAACTTGTATGGATGAATGCCGACATTGAATTATTGCCTAAAGGACAGTGTTAGAATTCTATGTGGGATTTTCTAAGCGAGGACCCCAAAATCCTCACAACCTAGTAATGACAAAAACAGGGAAAATACAGTAGGGCTATGTGGTTCGCTACCATTAAGAGTATCATACCTCGATCTGGATCGATACTTATGGATTTTGGTATATGTGCGCACAGGAAAAGGTTGGGGCTATGGCCTGGTGCAAAGTTTGTAGCCTCGGTACCGGAGGGATGATGTAATATGGCTTGTTATGTTCGAAGGTGTAACAACTCGTAAAATTCGATGATTAAAATGAGTTAAATTAATAAGATTTTAGTTAAATTTAGAAGGAAATAAAAATATTATAATTTATATTGGAACGTAAGTTATTTATAGGGCGGTAATTGATGAATAAAAGTTTGAAACCAAGTAAAGAAATTTATGGAGAACATTTAATAGTAATTTATGAATATATTAGGCAATTGAAAATTTATGGATTTGTTAAAGAATGCAAAGTTATAATTGAGTGTAGGTAGGAATAGTGGGTAATTATTTAAATTAAGAAATATGTGATTTCATGATATTTAATTGGGTACTTTATAAATGTAAAATTTAGATAATTTTTGAAATTAATGCTAACTCCATTCAGATTATGACA
Organism: Allium cepa; assembly: GCA_030765085.1. Lineage (NCBI taxonomy): Eukaryota > Viridiplantae > Streptophyta > Magnoliopsida > Asparagales > Amaryllidaceae > Allium > Allium cepa. The sequence continues at coordinate 353,939,024 of CM060937.1, read as the reverse complement.
ATTGATGAAATATTTGGCTTGTAAGCATATATTATAAGTTACCTGTTTAATTAGTTGATGGAATTTGAATTTGTAATAAATGTTAATAAAATAAATAAAAGTTACATTTATGTGAGAAGTAATACAATGTTTAGAAGTTGTTAAACTAGAGCGTATTTGGAAATAAAGATTTATTAATGTAAAACTTAATAAATGGATAAATTGAAATGAAAGGTTAGGTGAGATATTGAAATTTGTTATAATTGGTTATGAGATTTGAATTGTAAGAAACGATTGTAAATACTAAATTGATAATGAAATAATAATAATCTAGTAATGAAATTAAATAATAGTAAAAGTATTTAAGAACTGCAATGGGGGCTTGATAATAGGAAACGCATGAGTGTAATTAAAGGCATGGTAATACTTGTTATAATTTACCTGTTTATTTGGTTTAATGATAAAATTGGAAATCAATTTGAGTTAATTGAACCTTAATGTTATATTTATGAGAATTAATGCAATAACTAATTTAGTGCAAATAAATTTATGGAACCAATGGTAAGATCTTAACTAATTGTAATTAATAATTTGAAATAATGACAATTGGTTGAATAAAGGGATGGAATAAAGTTTAATCAATATATTGTAATTTAATACACGATAATAGGATAAATTGCAATTCAATAAAAAGTAAATACTTGGAAGATTGTATAAATGGAAATTTAGATAAAATTTAAGAATATAAATATAAACAATCGTGAACCAATGTAAATTGCATCCATTTGATAACGATAAATTAAATAATAGAATGAAAGGTGAATTTAATAGAATTAGTGGAAATTTGATTTATAATTTAATGAAATTGAGGTTAATATTGAAATTTATAAATTATTCACCTCTAAATTGACAATTAAATTTGTTTAAATCATTGTAAATGATTAAGAAGTTAAAAATGTTGAAATTTGTCAATTATCAAAATAAAATTGAAAATTGATTGATTTATTTATTTATTTAATTAATGGAAAAATATCCATTTTGACCACTGGCTTGGATTTCGACGAAACCAGTTTCATCGGATCCGTAATGGTGAATTATTGTAGGATTTCAAGTTTCGTAATGATCGGACTTGTCGTTTGATCGTACAGACTCGGAACGCCTTGAAATAAACGAAATTGAAATCAATTTGAAAAATATTGATTTTAGCATAACTTCTTCATGTGATGCAATTTGAACCTGAAACCTTTTCCATTGCGTTTAACACCTATTTTGATATATGGGTTTACTTAATTTTGTTCTAGGGTCAGAACGGGCTTTTTGGGCCACTTTTTTGTTAGCGCGTATTCAACTCGATCCATTTATTCTATTTCAACCTTCTCTATAAATATCCTGCTGTAAACCCTAGCCTCCCTAATTCTCATTTGTCTATACGTAAATTCATTCTATTCCTGCTCTTCCTCAATGGCAGACAAAATTCTATATTTCCAGATCCAATTGCAAATCAAATCCAAAGCTGAAAATCCAAATTCCTCAGAAAAATTCAAAAAAAATATATGTTGGAGCTCTCGAAGTGCGTAATATTCTGCTGAAATTCGTTTTTCGTTTTGGATTGTTGTTTGACCGATAAAAATCAGAGAAGTCTCGACCGTTCATCACGTCGAAATCAAACTCGACGGATCGACGAACCGTTTTTGGGTTTCGTAGAGGGAACCGAAGGGAGTTGATCTGTGGCGTTCGTTCGTGGATTGTCGGTAATTTTTTATTAGGGTCCATGGGTTTCTAGGGGTGGCTCGGAAATTTTTCCAGCATCGTCGAGCGTCGTTGAGGGCGTTGAACCTTGGGAGGGACGAGGCGCGTCTGGAGGCTCGCTAGTTATTAGTCAACGCGGACGCGAGGTGGCGTATGTAGCAGAGCGCGTTTGATCGAGATGTGGCAGAGGGTTGCTGAACGAATCTTCACGTAAGAACTGGTTTACCTGTAGCTTGGGGAAGATTAACACGTGACGTGGCAGGTGATTAGTTGAAAGTGTTCTTTTTTTTTTAAAATTTATATTTGATTTCAATCGCATTTATCATCATAACTTTTGCATACGGTATCCGATATGCATGGCTTCTTTTGTTAGGATCGTATTGAAACTCCGGACTTGATGACGCTGGTTTGGACGAATTCTGAGGCGGTCAAATTTTTGAGTTTAAATTGGGTTTAAATTCAACTTAAATTCAAAAAGGTGAGTGTTTAAACCTACTCACAATTTCTAAAATTTCTTATGTTTGTTACATTGATATATGACGTGATCTAAAAAAAGTTTTACGCTTGTTTGGCATATTTTATTATCATCATCTCAGTTAAATTAAAATTATTTAATTAAATTATTAATTAATTATTCATTGCATAGGAAACTGCCAGTCAAGTTGTTATATTAATTATTCATTGCATATAAAACTGCCATTTAATTTGTTATTTATTTATTTATTGCATTTAAAACTTCCAGTTAAATTTGTTATTTATTTATTGCATTTACAACTGCCAGTTAAACAGTTACTTAATTAATTTTTGAAAAATAAACTGTCAGTAATTAATTGTTATTTATTGATGTGATTGTTTGAACTGGATGATGATTTGATAAATGTTTGATGATTGATAATGGATGGATGGTTGTTGTATTTTATATGGTTAAATTGCAAGTTGTTATGCATTTTATTGCATTCGGGATTGTGGTTTGAAATGATATATAACCGTAAAATTTTATTTTTAAATTGCGGATTGAAATGATAAATATCTGTATCACTTGACCATATGATAGAAAATTTTATACAGACACCGCAGTACATATATATAAAAATATTTTAAAGTGCTTTCTATGGTTTTGTAAAGATATATATATGGTTTATGGGATATTGATTTGGTTATTGATAAAGGTTATTTTATATATAGTTAAATTCTGGTTTTAAGCTATGTATAAAATAAATTTGAAGTATAAAAGAGGTTAATAATCAAGGTTGATTTTTTGTTGAGATCAAATATGATTAAGCATTTATTTAAATTTAATTTCTGGAGTTTAAATAACTTAAATGAGAATAAGGATGGATGATGAATATTAAATTAATTTGGAATCTAATAAAAATTAGAATTTTAAAGGATATGATTTTTATAACTTGATTTCATGTTGAGTGATTTAAATGATTATCAGGTTGATTTAAATGAATATATCAAGTTAAATAAATTGAAAGAATATCCAGTTATGCGAAGTTAAAGGTTTTACTTAAATTATACTGAATTCATTAAGTAAACATTTCAAATCTAAATAATAGTAATTGAATTTGATATATATGGAATTATCAAAGAATTTGTTTTGAAATGGTGGAATATTTAAAGCTTTGAAACATAAGAATTGAAATGGTTTATTTGGAAGTTTAAATCGGTATTTGGAATTGATTTGTGAAATTAAAAGAAGCTATTTTATTTTATAAGGTAATTTAATATTTAACCATTTAAGAGGTGGAAGTTTGTTTCAAAGTTATGATTTTCAAGGTATTATAATTTGGAAGTATTATATTCAAGAGTTTTAATTTCTAAATGTTATACTTTGAAAGCACTATGATTTTTGGAAAGGGTATATTTGAAATTAAAATGATATTATATTGATTTGGGTCTAAATGATATCAAATTTGATTTGGGATTTAGATGAAAATGATATCATATTTATATAGTTTTTGAAATGGATTTTATTCTGGGGTTTTAAAGTATACTATTTTGAAGAAAAAACCACGGTGTTACAATAACGGTTGGTTGTTAAAGAGACCGGGATCAGAAGTTGTCATACTCTCTGCCAACTCCAAAAACCACTTTAACAACCGTGTACGCGGTAGAGATTCCAGAATGAAGTAGGATGGTGGCAGCATTTCCTTTGAGGTAAATATGTGGACCCAACTCCCGTGAGTTAGCATAAGGTGGCTAAAACAGAAGCGATCGACGGGTTAAGAAGGTAGCACCTTTTATCGGACACATCCCTTCGCTATTCTACTCTGACTTTGGATTTTTCGGTGGCCACTTTTGATTTTTGATTTTAGGGTGTTGTTCGAGGTAGGCGGTAGTAGCTGCTACGCGTTACCACCGACCCGGAAGCGTAATTGGTATATCTACCCTGGCATTGCCTAGTTGTGTCATGTCACCTACCCTAGCGCGCCTTATACGATTTTGGTTTTGTACCATACCTATGGAGTGCCCTCTGACGACGCCCAGTACTGGGGAGATTACGGTACTGTATAGACTATAGGAATATATTATGTGTTAAGGGCTATATGGGTAACCCCTTAACGCTATTTTAAAGTAAGTTTATTTTACTAATAGACACTATTATAATAGCGAAATATACTACATAGTAAATAGTTTAACGGATTTTTAAGGGATGTAAATCCCGAGCATCTCTTGAGTTACTGCACTCATATTTATTTCTGTTGATTTAACTGACATATGATCTTTTAGTTCTGAATCGAGTGTTTTGTCTTTTCAATTCGCTCAGGTCAGTCCGAGCATTTCAGGATTTGAAGATTTTTATTATGGAGGACGAAGACGAAGATTTCATTATTACTATTATATATTATTGTTCCACTACAAACTGTATTCCGCTGCGTCGTTTTTATTCGTTGGTATGTGCAACTCTGATGTATATTGTATAAGTAAAAATAAATATTTTGTACATAGCTTCATGAACTGTATATTTGATTATTATATTTTAATCTTCTGCTGTTAGATTCTGTTTTGTTTTATTTATTCCTTCTTTTCCTTATTTACCCCATAACAATCCGCTCTTCCGTACGGTTTGAATTGGCATGTGTGTCGATTTAAAGCGTGCGAAAAGACGGGATGTTACAGAGGGGCAGGCCGACCCTATGTTGGTAAGGGTCGAAAGGATATTGTTATCCGGGTTTTCAACCCAACATGATCCGACAGGAAACAAAACAATCTCGTGACATCAGAATGGTTTAGAACTTAATCTTGATTAGAGAAGCAAAGGAAAAGAGTTAACGAGAGCCAAGCTATATTACTAAGCAATAATTGAGATCGACTAAACCAAAAGACCAGCATTCTTTCAGCCCAATCAGCAGTTGAGTGCAAACGGCTAGTAAACTGCCATCAAAACGTAACAACGTGCAATGATACTACTCAAGCAACAGCGATACAATACCATGGAAAGATTCCAAACTCTAAACTCCAAAAAACATATAAGTGCTTGGATCGTCAACGACCCATATCGATACCCATGCCCAATGTATCGCTAGCGATCCATGCAAAGTGGAAGGTCACTTTGTTGCATGGAAGAAGAGAAGGAAGTAAGAAGGATGTCAAAAAGTATGCTAAGTGTATGGGTCGCTAGCGACCCATGCACCATGGATTGCTGGCGACCCATGCTTCTCTACGAGTCTTCAATGAGTCAACTAAGAAATGCAATGGCTAAGTTATTAGCTTGCATACGAGCCAACTCTATGGGTCGTTAGAGACCTATGGTTTTGGCTCGGATCACGAGCTAAACTCCCCTTAGGTCGTTCCTTACCTACCTGCGAGCAGTTGATGAAGTGATCTCGCCCAAAAGCTCTCTGATCCCTATAAATACCATCCTACCTACAACATAAGTGGGATGTTCTCTGAACTGGTTGCTGAAGCTCTGTTGGAAACATTCTTTTCTCCCTACCTCCTTCACAACAATCTCCAAAGGGATTCATTGTGATTCTCCAGTGGATTCCAACTCCGGGGATTCAATCTACTTAGAGATAATCAAAGTCTTGTAATCAAACACTTCCTGTAATTGCAGCTAGTCTATAATAAAACTATAAAGTAGACGTAGGCTTCACTAATAGCTGAACCACTATAAAAATTCTTTGTCTTCTTTCTTTTACTATTCTTTTTCTGTATATGTGATTTGTGATATTGCCCTGTCAGAACAGGGTTAGTTTTCAAACTCAAACCAAAGTGTTGATCCATTTTTTTGGTTAACATTTTGATGCTTTCATTGACAAGTCCAACTCAGGATCCAGATCTAGCTATCTACTTTGGATCCCATAGGTCCAGAAGTTAGATCCTTAACCTTTGCTTGAAGAATCCACTGTTTGGTATCGACGACCCCTAAAAGAAGAAGAACTGCCTCTGGAAAGTTCATAGGGGCAGTAGTAACTGAAGAAGATGTTAATCCCTAACAAACTAAAGTAAATAGTGCTAATTTAGTAAATCAGGCGCCAACATCCTCCAGTCAGCACGAAGGTGTCACCAGGAATGAGTTGAATAATATGGTTGATGAGATCAACCGAAAAATGGAAAGTAGTCAAAAGGCTTTAATGGATAAGCCTAACGCTCTCTTAACCCTACAGTCAAACCCTGCTCCAAGAACTACCCCTGAACCTGCGGCTGCAATAGAACAAGAGAATTCCTTCGTTTTTGTCTACATAGAAGAAATGGAAAATATCAACAGAAAAGGTGACGACGGGACTCAACGTAGACGGAAATGCAAGCACACCATTCGCCGCAAGGCAGCCTATTCTGAAGTTGAATCAAGGGGCAAAGACCCCGCTAGAAGACATAGCTATGGATCTCTGCGACTTAGAGAATGGAGAGAAAGACTACAAACTAGAAGAAAATGCCAATGCATTTTATAATGCAAGATATACCCAAAATGCTCTAGTTAGGCCAATGGCAAGCCAACGGGACCTTGTAGGAGTGGCTCTACCGAAGATAAGAGAGCCTAGGTCTCAGCCCACACACCAAGACCGTTTGCAAAGTCAAACACTTGGCATAGTGACTGAATGTTGTCCTCGGGACTACCGGACATCATAGGCATACATAGAGGATATGGTTAAACGATTAATGGAGGAGATTAAAGATAGAAGAGATGATAAATGGGGATCTGTGCCAAGTTGAACTTCCTTCACCGATGAAGTCTTGAATGAGAGATACCCAGAAAAATTCACAATGCCAACTATACTATCCTATAACAGAACAAAAGAGCCGAAACCTCACTTGTACAAATACAGTTGGTACATGGACGGAGCTAATGCTTCCGAAGCTGTTCAATGTAAATGCTTTCGTATCATTCTCGAGGGAGTTGCAACAATGTGGTTCACTAGGCTTCCATCAAGATCTATCTCTACTTTTCACCAACTGGCGATAAGGTTCCTTCATCAGTTCAGACTCCATACTGTGCAGCAAAAAGACATCATGTCAATATCCGGATTGTTCCAAGGGCATAAGGAATCACTGAAAAATTTCCTGAATAGGGTTTAACACCGCGGTGACGGAAGCAAGCAACCCCAATGAATACATGGTTTTTATGGCATTAGTCCATGCCATTTACTTGGAAATCGAATTTGGAAAGTAGATTATGATGAAGCAACCTACCACCAGGAAAGATTTCAATCGTAAAGTAAGTTAGTACCTAAGGTTGGAGGAAGCGCATGAATTGGAAAGGAAGTCTACTAGTGTGCAACTGACGAACGTCAGGCAAAGCGAAGTAGCAATGAATCAAAGTGCGCACATTTATCGGATTGTTGAAGGAATCACTGGGAAAGACCATAATTCAAATAGGAAAGGTCATAACTCCAACAAGAAAAATGGTAATGGCAACAATAAAAGGCTTAAAAGGTTTAGGCCCGAAGGTTACACTCCCCTAAGCGACACACCGGAAAACATTTTTCTCGCAATACAATGGACTGAGGAATGCAAAAAGCCACGCAGAAAGGAGGAAACTGAGCAGCAAAAGCGCTCAGGGAAATTCTGCCGCTTCTACGATACACACGGCCACAATAATAACGAATGCCATCACCTAAAGAATCTCATTGCGGAACTGATCTAGAATAACAAACTCCAGCAGTATATAAGACAACCACAAAACCTTGATCAATCTGCAACTCCTTCGCATCCTAGATACTAAAGGAATCAAGTTGGAACCATTGACAAAGGGTCAAAATGAACTGACTAAAGGCTTATTATCGAAATAATATCCGAGGGACCACATCCCGTGCAAAGAAGTTGGGGAGAAATGGAGCGAAATGCAACTTCGTTCACGCATGCTCCAAAGGAATCATGTTTAGCTATAGATGATGAAACTCCAGCCAAAAGGCAAAGGGTCTTGCTGATGATATTGTGTTTCGAAATTGGGACACCTTGGGGATCGACGCTCCAACTCTCAATTCGATGGTGGTGACGGCAGGAATTGGACCAACTATAGTTCAGCGGGTGTTGGTTGACAATGGCAGCTCCATTAACATACTCTTCAAATGTACTTTTGACCAAATAAAGATTGGCATGAAAAACCTATCTGCATGCAAACAATGATTCAGGGGTTTACCGGTGAACCCAAACAATCGGTGGGACCTATTGACCTACATGTGGAGCTTGGAGAGGGTGAACGAAGGATCACCTTCATTCAGACGTTTGTCATTGTAGATGAAATAGCAGCATACAACGCCTTCTTGGGGTGTCCTGCATTAGCCGACTTTAGCATAGCATTGGCCCAATAGTGCCTTACGTTAAAGTTCCCTATACAGCACGGAGTCGGAATTGTGAAAGGACAGCAAAGCTCTGCCCGGGAATGCTACATCACGGAATTGCATAAGCCAAGAAGAAAGGAAAAGGGAAAAGATATAGGGAAACCCTCCATATCCGTGAACCCTTTGAATAGCAACTACAGAGCTGCCACTGGTTTGGGGGGAATAGCTGATTTGACAAGGCTTTGGACCCTAGAAAGATGAGTTCAGGGGAGGATCGGACAACACTGGTAGAATTGACGGTGTCCGAACCAGTCTGTATGGATGACCTAACACGGGTCCTGAAAATTGGGTCGCACCTGAGAAACAGGATGTGGTCAGAACTAACTAAATTCCTCCATGCCAACTTAGACGTATTTGCTTGGATACACTCCGATATGTGTAGGGTATCACCCGAAATTGCCTGCCATGCGCTCAATATTGAACCTAAATTCACATAAATAAAGCAAAAAAGGCGCAGGTTCGGACCTAAGCAGTCCAAGGCACTAAGGGAGGAGGTAGATCAACTGATGGCTAATGGCTTCATTCAAGACGCGACTTACCTTGAATAGGGATCAAACACAGTCTTAGTCAAGAAGTCTAATGGAAAATGGAGAACTTGCATTGACTTCTCGGATCTAAATAAAGCTTGCCTGAAAGATATCTTCTGACTCCCTAGAATCGATCAGCTTGTGGATGGAACAGCGGGGCATGAATTATTGTCATTTATGGATGCATACTCGGGCTACAACCAGATCCTAAAGCATGAGCCAGATCAAGAAAACACTAGCTTCATCACCAATTTGGGACTGCACTGCTATAGAGTAATGCCATTCAAGTTGAAAAATGCGGGAGCAACATACCAAAGGCTAGTAAATACTATGTTCAAATGTGAAAATGGAATGACTATGGAAGTTTATGTGGACAACATGTTGGTCAAATCTGGAGCAACTGCTAACCATCTAAAAATCTCGCTGAAATGTTTGAAATAATCCAGAAGTATGGAATGAAGCTCAACCCACTCAAATGTCACTTAAGAGTAGCCTCTGGGAAATTCTTGGGGTTCATAGTAAGTGCCTGAGGCATCAAAATAAATCCAAAACAAATAAGGACACTAGGAGAAGTCCAAGCCCCGAGAAATAAGAAGGAACTTCAAAGCTTGAATGAAAAATTCGCAACACTGAGCCAATTTATCTCAAAAGCTACAGAAGAAGGCATATCGTTCTTTGATGCACTGAAGAAGGGGAAGAAAACTTCGAATGGAGCGAAGCTTGTCAAACAGCTTTCGAGGAATTTCTACGACATATGGAAGCTCCCCCAATCTCATCAAAGCCGGTGGATAGAGAAGATCTATTCATTTAGTAGTCTCACCGCATGCGTTGAGTGTCGCACTAGTGCGGGAAGAAGCGAGAATCCAGCGACCCATGTATTACATTAGCGAACGATTCATTGGAGCTGGGAAGAATTACCCAAACTAGAAAAGCTAGCATATTACCTCTTGATCGCGTCTCGGAAGTTACGACCATACTTTCAGGCTCATCCAATTAAAGTGTTGACTGGTCAGCCCCTGAAGCAAGTGTTATACCGACCCGAAACTTCCAGGCAACTACTCAAGTGGAATATAGAGTTGAACAAAAATGATATCACATACCATCCAAGAAAGCCATCAATAGGCAAGCGTTGGCCTACTTCATCGCCAAATTTACCATATGGAATGACGAGGAGGAAATTCAGTTAGAAGTAGACATGCAATGAAAGCTCTTTGTCGATGTTAGATCCAAAAACTTCTGTTCAGGGGCAGGAGTAGTCCTCGAAACCCCCGAGGGACAGGCCATTAACTATGCTTTGTGCTTGAAATTTCCAGCCACAAACAAAGAAGCAGAATATGAAGCATTGATAGCTGGACTAAAAGTTGTGAAGCAGCTCAAAATAAAAGCTATTCACATATACATCGACTCACAACCGGTCGTTTGTCAAGTAAAAGGGGAGTATCAGGCGTGTGGTGAGAATCTTGCCCTGTTCCTATCCAAAGTACAGGAACTTCTAAGCGACATCGAACACTACACCATAACTCACATCCCATGGGAGCAAACACCAAGACAGATTATTTGGCAAAGCTGGCAAGTTTTGGAGAAGCTCAGTCATTAGGACTAGTCCCATTCGAAACTCTAGCCAACCCAAGCATAGTCGAAATGGATCTAGACAGGATTCTCGAAACCACCATTAAACCAGATACGTGGGTGACACCGATGAAGAACTACCTACTTTCAAGAACCCTTCCAATTGATCGGAATCAACGGAAGAAGCTTCTTCGAAAGGCGCCATAGTTCATGATACAGAATGGAATACTCTATCGAAGGGGATTCTCAAGCCCCCTCCTTAGGTGTGTGACTGATGACAAAGCACAATGAATCCTAAAGGAGGTACATGAAGGTGAATGCGGAGATCACATTGGGGGGCAGACCCTTGCAAAGAAAGTCCTTCGATACGGGTACTCTGGCCAATAATAAAGCTCAATGCCCCAGATCATGCCAGAAGATGCGATCGTTGCCAAAAATTCAACAAAATTAAGAGAACTCCTGCAACGGAGCTAACACAGATGGTCAGCTCATAGTCTTTTGCAATATGGGGGATCGATTTGATTGGCTTCCTGCCAATAGCAAAAGTAGGAGCCAAATATGCTATAGTTACTGTAGATTATTTCACAAAATGGCCTGAAGCGGAACCACTAGCTACCATAACCATAAAGAAAGTTACTAACTTTGTTCCTAAAAACATCATTTGCAGTTTTGATGTGCCGTAAAAAATCATCACCAGTAATGGAACCCAATTCAAAAGTGCCAAGTTCAAAGACTTATGCAAGTGCTACCGAATTGAAAAGATCTTTTCTGCAGTGGCACACCCACAAGAAACGGGCAGGTGGAAGCGATAAACAAGATCATTAAGTCCATAATTAGAAAAGGACTAGCTAAAGCTAAAGGAAACTGGGTTGATGAACTTCCACTCGCACTATGGGCTTATAGAACTACCCACAAAGCGGCAACTGGCCACACTCCATTTTCCCTAGCATATGGTTCAGAAGCAATGATTCCTATTGAATTAGAAGTCCCCTCGTGCAGAACGCAAAATTTCAATCAAAAAAAAGCATCTCCTACTCGAATCGCTAGATATGGTTGATGAAAAAGAGAAGAAGCAGCGCTGAGAACTGCCACCCACCAAAAAAGAGTCGCATGGTACTTCAACTCCAAAGTTCACAATCAAACATTCGAAGTGGGAGATCTTGTGCTCTAGCGAGTTTCCCTTGTTCTGGGGGCCCTCATACGAAATTGGGGGGACCCTATGTCATTAATCAAAAGCTAAGAGATGGGACTTTCAAGCTAAGAACCATCGATGTAACTCAAGTTCCCAGGGCATGGAATAGCGAATCGCTTCGCCGTTACTTTGTTTGAATGCTACCTCATGTTTGTTTTATCTTCTAGCAAATAAGCCATCCTGAGATACTGGAGGCATTGTACATAGAAAAAAACTGCTCTGCTTTCGTTAATAAAGTTTGCTTCTTGAACCAACAAAACCGTGTTCACAATAATTACCCACCGAGTCGACGGAAGCAACTCAACTCAAACCGTTAGATCTGTGGAACCCGATCTTTGCTTCCAAAACCCGGTGTTGCTTCGGCAACATCGAGAAGGCTAAAATCAACACTCCTTGCATTGCCCGAAAATAAGCAACACCGAGGAGTGCAAAAAGCCGCGTACTAAAATATTAACTCATCACATTGACCGAAAATAGGCAACACCGATGAAAAACGAAAGCCATGCACCTCATGAGCCGCGTAGTAAAATGTTATCTCCTCACGTTTCCCAAAGATAGGAAACACCAAGGAAAAACAAAAGGCGTGCACCTCATAAGCCGCGCACTAAAATATTAACGCCTCATGTCGGCCGAAGTTAGGCAACACGTACACTGAGGGAAAACAAAAGCCGCATCGTATACGTCGTGCAATAAAATATCAACTCCTCACATTGCCGAAGATAGGCAACACCAAGGAAAAACAGAAGCCGTGCACCTCATAAATCGTGTACTAATAAATTAACTTTTCATGTTGCTCGAAGACAGGCAACATCGAGGAAAAACAAAAGTCATGTACCTCAAAAGCCTCACACTACTATAATAACTCCTCACTTTGCCCGAAAATAGGCAACACCGAGGAAAAACAGAAGCCGTGCGCCTCATAAGCCGTGCACTAAAGTATTAACATCTCACGTTGCCCGAAGATAGGCAACACTGAAGAAAAACAAAAGACGTGCACCTCATAGGCCTCGGACTAAAGTATTAACTCCTCGGGCTGTCCGAAGATAGGCAACACCGAGGAAAAATAAAAGCCGTGCACCTCAAAAGCCACGCACTAAAATAATAACTCCTCAAGTTGCCTGAAGAAAGACAACACCGAGGAAAAACAAAAGCCGTGCACCTCATAAGCCTTGCACTAAAGTAATAACTCCTCGTGTTTCCCAAAGACAGGCAACACCAAGGAAAAAGAAAAGCCACGCGCTCCATAAGCCGCGCACTAAGTTCTAAAACACTAAATCCTCATGTTGCCCCGAGATAGGAAAATCCGAGGAGTAGCAAAAATCACACACTAATTCATAAAGCTTAAACCATGAACATTGTTCGAAGATAGGCAACGTTAGGGAAAACTAAAACACACGCTCCTCATGTGGCTCAAAGATAGGAAACACCGAAGAGCACCAAAAACCACGCATCTCATAACCAGTGCCTACTGCTCTTGTAATTGGGAATAATGAGCATAGCTCCAATGAAATTGGAATACTATAAACCAACTGAAAAGTCTCAACAATAGACACTTAATGATTAAAACCCCCTCAATTAGCCCATGTAATGTGCATCCCTTTAATACTCATATATTGCATACATGCTGAAGTCAGCTAAATTTCCAATAAAGTTGCAAAACTTGGATTAGTGCTAAAGTTAGATTACATGCTAAAGTTGCAAAACTCCCAAAAAACGTAATCAAGCTATAAATTAGCCAAATTTCCAATGAAAATTATCTAAGCCCTAACTTACCAGTTATTGAAAAATTGTTTGAAGTAAACAGCCCTATGAATTGGGGGCATACACCGATGCTTAGAAAAAAACACGTAAAAATAATAAGTTCACAAGCTGCGTCAACACATGAAAATAATAAATTCAAAAGCTCTGTCAACACGTGAAAACAATAAGTTCACAAACAAAGAATTTTTAAACAAAGAATTTTTAAGTTCTGCTAATTTTCAAGTTATGTTACTTCAAACGAAGGATTTTGGCAATAATCGAAGATTAGATAAGTATAAAATAAGAAAAGCACAAGTGCATAGAACATTTATGAGCAGACGGATGAGAATACAGTCAAAATATCAATATACTACTTATAATTTTCTTTACACAAGGTCAAATGTGAGGGCCGTACCCACACAATACTGGCAAATAGAAAATAAAATATAGACTCCATAGTAAAGACACTAAGTGCAAACTCTGCACTTGTACAAAATGACTCAAAAAAGAACCAAAATCAAAGTGGTCTTCACATAAGCTCCTCAACGCTTCTTTCCACTGCTTCCTTTTCTGCCCTTTGTTGGTAGCTTCTGTCTCGTCTCAAGAGTGTTATCACTACCAATAATATCAACAAACACTTCAGTGGCGATGTCCACTTGTTCCTTTGCTGCCTTCTTAGAAGAGTCTCCTTTCACTTTGTGTTCCCATGATTTGCGGGAGCTCTTTGAGGCTTTGATTGTTCAACCTTTTCCTTCTTGATAGAAACCAGTTCATGCTACGTCTTGCGAGGCTTCTCGATTTGAACTTCCTACTCCTTAGTGTTGCTATTGTCATGTCAACTTTTCAAGACACAGACGGATCATCCAAGCCATAAAGCGTAGCTATTTGCTCGGACTTCGGCCCTAGCTGCGAGCCATACATAGAACAGGAAAAAAGAAGACCATGGAGGCAATAGAGATAGCATCGGGCCCGGAAGTTGATGAAGCTGGCACATCACCAGGAAGGGTAAATGGACCTATAAGATGAAAAATGAAAGTATTAAATTCATCCTGCTCTTGTGGCATAAGTTGGAAGCTCCCGAATTCGAAGGAAGCAAGAACATTACCTGCGCCAAAGGAATGCTCTAGAATGTCTACTTTATACTCACTATCTTTTCCATCTTTTGATGGTTCCACTACCCGAAGGAGAGTTTCAAGTCCCGAACTTGTTCGCAGATCATGGGGCTACTCTAATGATTCGCCCGCACAAGAAATAGAAGGCTTGGTGAGCGCTTCGGTGGTAGTCATCAAGGCAGCACCAGTGCCTTTGAGCAACGCCTTCTTTGATTCATCATTGAGATAGGCTTTCTGCAACTCTCGCTCGGAATAGACATCGCTACTGTTGGCAAAACGAGATAAGATTTCCTTCCAAACTAAAGCAAGAGTGCATGGGAACTTCAGACCAAGATAGTTGAGACTAGGGATGGCAATGGGCGGGTCTAGGGTCCCGGTCGACCCGCCCCTGTTTTGGCCTGTCTAGACCAGCCCTGTTGGGTCATTGGGGCGAGTATACCAATGACCCGTTCTTGAGTGCTCCGGGTCTAGGGTCGGGTCGGGGCTCGGTTGACCCGTCCTAACCCGACCCGCACTACTAACATCTCATGAAACTGCTTTATTACTATAATGATTTATTAATCTTCTTAGATATAAGTGATTCTAGCATGGATATTAAAATGTTCCAATAAATAATGTATATAAAAAATTAGAGTATTAAGTTGCGTCATTGATAATTATACAATAACATATGTATATATTTTCTGAATTGTTATTGTACACATCATTTTTACTAGCTTTTCTTAGACATGTTGTTATTTGTATTTCATGTATTATTTGGTGATAACGAGTATAAACAAATAAATATATGTAAGTTGGTACACAATTTTGAATCAATACATGATACTCATCGGGTCTTGGGGCGGGTCGGGTCTACCCTGACCCGTACGAGTCTCGGGTATGAGGAAAATTCCAGACCCGCACCGGGTCTACGGGGCGGGTCTGGGGCGGGTCTAGGGCGGGTCTGGGGCGAGGTCTAAAAAATCCTGGACAGGTATGGGGCACTAAAAACCCGCCCCAACCCGCTCCATTGCCATTCGTAGTTGAGACTTCCTTGATGCAACAGAGAGTTAAAATAAAAATTCGGAATGGTCGCATCTAGATTCTCCATCTTTCTTTCGAAGGCATTCTGAAGCTGTAGGAAATCCTCTCTCACAGCAACCTTCTCGACATCAACAGCGGACTTATTAGCACAGAGCTGTGCGACCCAGGCTTGTAACTTGGCACTTGTCTTAGCCAGGTCAGAGATAGTCTTGTTGTTGCCTCTCAACAATCAGATAATGGTCAGTGATAGTTTTCCTCCGGGCCTCGATGGTGGCATTACAAGTATCCACTTCCTCTTTCAACTTAGCCTCCTCTTCATGAGTTTTCTTAATCTCATCTTTGTAGATGATCTCAACTCTCGCATGCGCATCCTTCATGTCCCTCATCAGGCTGGCGTTTTACCTACTTTCATGAAGGGCTGCTTCCTTCTCCTCCTCCAACCTTTTAATCTTGGCTTCGCGATCGGCCAACGCCCTCTCAAAGTCGTCCTTCTCTGAATCAAAATAGAGTATCTCTTGATAATTATTTCTATTCATATCAGCCAACTGTTTACAGAGTTACTCCCATTCTTCGTCCTGTTTCTAGGTCGCTATGAATCGCTTGGAGGTGCGACATGTATGAATCTTTACGAACGGGGTGTAGATCGCGGGAGAACTTAACACTCTTCAAGAACCAACCAGGAAGTGATGCCTCCAGTTTAGGGGGACCGAAAGGAAGGGCATAGGCAGGTATCCATTGGGGGAAAGAAGCACTGGGGTAGCAATAACAATAGAAGATGATGAAATATGAGTCGAAGGAGGAAGCGGGGCAGAAGTAATGGGAATTTCTTGATCCACCGAAGAATGTGTTGGAGCAAGCTCTGAAGAATGAGGACGATGGTCAAATTTCTAACTTTTCGATGGTTCGTCCCTTTCTTCGAAGGATCTCCTCTTCTCATGCCCACCTTTATACGATCGACTTTGATCTTTTTCTTCTTGGCGGCAAGCCAGTGACAAGTACTTGGGTCAGTGGCAAGCTAAGTTGGATCGGCGGTGAGCTGATAGGGGGCCGGAACAATTCAAAGGCGAGCTAAGTTTTCAAGGCGAAGTAATGAAGGATGGCAGTGTGATTGGAAATCAAGGCCGAGAGATTGGACAAGGCAGATCTAAGAAAACAATAGATCGAATGAAGCAAGATGGATCAAATCACCAAAGGTTTCTGGTAGTAGGAAAGCAAGTTTGGGTCGCATCAGTAATAGGAGGAAGGATCAACTTGAGTCGTGCATATAGGCAGAAAGAAAGAACAAAGCAAAATTATAATACGTCATCGAGTCGCCAGCGATCCATCATGGATCGCTAGCAACCCATCTAGTGGTCAGTCGCTAGTGACCCATCTCACATGGTTCGCTAATGACCCATAAAGTGGGTGAAACTTTTTTCAGACTCAAGCGTTGATGCCTATTCATTACTTCAAAGCATGCAGGTAAACTATGTGAAGGAAATTGATCCGTTATGGCAAGCAGTAGCAGTCAAGAACAAAGCTAGATGACCAACGACATGACCTGCCATGTATTCGTAAAACTCTAATGCAATCATTTGGAAATCAACGGACATATATTAAGAGCTATAACTTCCAAAGCACGCCTTGCTTACAATGAAGACATAATTTGGGGGCAAATGTTATTCAGGTTTTTAACCCAGCAGGATCTGACAAGAAACAGAACAATCCTATGACATCAGAATGGTTTAGAACTTAACCTTGCCAACTAAGCAAAGGGAAGGAGTTAATGAGAGCCAAGCTATATTACTAAAGTAATGACTGAGATCAACTAAACCAAGAGACCCAACATTCTTTCAGCCTAATCAGCAGTTTAGTGCAAACAGCTAGTAAACTGCCATCAAAACGAAACAACATGCAAGAAGACTACGCAAAATGGTGATACAAGACTATTGAAACATCCCGACTACAAACTCTAAAATACATCTAAGTGCTTGGATCGCCATTGACCCATACCCTATGGATCGCTCTATTGCATGGAAGAAGAGAAGGAAGGACGAAGGATGTCAAAAAATATGTTATGTGTATGGGTCGCTAGTGACCCATATGCCATGGATCGCCGGCGTCCCATGCTTCTCTACGAGTCTTCAATGAGTCAACTAAGCAATGCAATGGCCAAGTTATTAAATCACGCAAGAGCCAACTCTATGGGTCGCTAGCAACACATGGTTTTGTCTGCATTGTGAGCTAAACCCCCTTAGGTCATTCCTTACCGACCTACGAGCAATTGATGAAATATTCTAGCCCAGAAGCTCTCCGATCCTTATAAATACCACCTTACCTACAACACAAGCAGGATCTTCTTAGGACTGAATGTTGAAGCTCTGCTGGAAACATTGTTCGCTCTCTACCTCCCTCACAACAATCTCCAAAGAGATCCACTGTGATTCTCCAATGGATTCCAACTCTAGGGATTCAATCTACTTAGAGATAATTAAAGTCTTGTAATCAAATACTTCTTGTAACGACAATCGGTCTATAATAAAATTATAAGTGGGCATAGGCTTCATTAATAGCCGAACCACTATAAAAATTCTTCGCCTTCTTTATTTTACTGTTTTTTCTGTATCTGCGATATCGCCCTGTCCGAACAGTGCTGGTTCTTTCAAACTCGAACCAGAGTGTTGATCCATTTTTTGGATTAACAGATTTCGACATCGGTACATTTTTCTAGAGAAGTGCTAGGCAGTCGTACCCCGGTGCCTTGTCATTGTATGGAATCCAATCTCTAATACAGGCCCTTCAGTTTAGGTATAGAAGCTGGTACTGTAGAATGTAATTATGGGTAACCATTCCAGATATGTTATATGTTTATTTTAAACTCTAAACATTATTATAATATCATTAGATCTTCTATACAAATGATTTGGTTATCATAAGTTAAAAACCCATCCGTGTTTATGTGTGGCATGGCCTTATGAGATACCTTTATTTTTGAAAGTTTTCTTAAAATATGAAATCCATATGATTTGATTTTCTCAAGTTGGTTTACTTAACCGATCTGGGTGTTATTATCTGGCAATACTCGGATCAGACCCTGTACTCTTCCATATTTCGTTATGGATGCTTTGGAGATTTAGGATATGAGTTGTACGCTTTCAAGACATATTCAAATATTTTTATTTTTGCTATATTTTCTTCTTTGTATTTACCAGCAATTATAATGACAGGTGGCTTTAACTGTCCAGGCTGATGATGAGTTAGTTACTCTAATTGACGTATGTATATCATAGTTTTTTGTAAAGATCATTGATATATCGTATATTACTCGTCATATTTTGAGATTATGTTATATCTTTTCTTTTATTTCATCCTAATAATATGTCGTTCTGGCACTTGGAAGTTCGGCACATGAATACCGGGATGTACTAATGTCGACTTGTGAGACCCGAAAAATGGTTGCTACAGAATGGTATTAGTGCTGAAGGTTAAGTGAGAACCTTGGCCTTGGTGGGGTAAACTCATTACAGATAGGGTAAGCGACACACTAGAATGAGTTAAGTGCGTGTATATATGGGTGCACGCATTTATTAGTGTAATAAAAATGGTTTATATTGTGTTGTTTGATCCGTTGTGTGGATTATGAATTCCGGTCGAGGTGTCTGACCAACATTATAGATAGGGATTCCTAAATACTTTAACAAGGCTAACAGACACAATATTATTTTTGAAATTGGTAGATGAAACAGTTTTACCTAGGATTATATTTTATATATAAAAGAATAATTTTCAATAATTGTTATAGTTATTTTCGATGTGATTGTTTGTCAAGAGATGATGATATTTATTTATCATCATTTGTTGATTGATTATTTATGTTAGGCCAATTTTGAGAATTGATTGTTTGATTTAGGTTAAATACGAACACCTTGTTAATTAAATTTCACAGTTTGATTGTAGGGTGTTCAGTAATAATGTCGTTACAAAGAGTTATTATAATAAAGGAAGTTACTGTAATATGAAATGATCTTATAAATTAGGTTTACAAAATGTTTTTTGGAAATAAGGAGGATTTTTGAGAATTTAAATCCTGGCGTCTTTAAAAAAAAGAGAATTTCAAATGATTTTTGGAGAATATTAATAATAGTATTCCTTGAAAGTATTTATAAGTATAAATATTTCAAAGATAATTTTAAGTAAGATACGTTTTCTTTGGATAGTTTGGGAAATAAGTCTCAACTCATTTTATGTTAATCTGAACTGTGCAGTTAATGCGCTCGGTAGATTCAAAGCGGTGGAGGTGCAAAAATCATAGCGGGGATACAGCAACGATATAGCGGGATATAGAGGATGGCTCTAAAATAGCATATAAAACTCGTACTTAATGTTTTTACAAATATATAAATGGTAATTAAATGAAAAATTATTATTCAATTTAATTATAAATAATACATAAATAATTTTATATAAAAACATGTGTGAATATACTTTAAATAAACGAAAAACTGTTATATAACATAATTGAATTTGGTAGAATATTAGAGTATTTTCATTTCTGAAAATATATTACAAATTAGATCAAATAAATTAGATTCATAATTTTATAATGTATAAATGCATTTTTTCAATTCATTTTATTGAAAAAGATATAGCGGGAATAGCGGAATATAGTGGAAATAACGGAATATAGCGAAAATAGCTGGGATTAAAGCGGAAAGGCTATATTCTGGGGCTATATGGAAAAATCGTAGCGGTAGAAATCCGCTATGAGATATAGCGGGGTTGTAGTAGGGTAATAGTGGGGCATTAACTACACAGAATCTGAATAATCTTCTAAGTGACGAACGGAAGTTTGCTTAAGTGAATAGTGTAGTGCACTTAGTAAATTATTCGCTTTGTCATTGTACGATCGAAACATGTTCGAATCTGAATGAAACCAAAGTTGATAATAGATACATAGTTTAAACTATCTATTTAGACATATATGCAGTATTGTTTCAAAGTGGGATTTGAAAAGCAAGAAGTACTTTCATGTCAACTGGTTGGAGTGACTCAAAAATGACTAAAAATGGGCAAGAGATATGTTCGGATGGTAAGCACTTCTCTTAAGTGTTACCCTTCTTAGTAAGGGATTGTATGATACTATTTGGTAGGACGTAACTCCCTGTATTCATTTTGGGGTTACTTGATTTATATGTATATTTATCATCAATCAAAGTGTGTTTGTGTGTGTGTGTGTGTGTGTGTGTGTGTGTGTGTGTGTGTGTCTATATTTTAAGGTTTTGAAGTAAAAGCTGGGTATTTAGTTTTTAAGTTTACTTAAAGTAAAGGATTTAAAATAGAAAAGGTGTTTTGATAATAGAATGTGTTGATAAATGAAAAGTTTTCATAAATAATTTTATAAGAAAAAGGAATTGGTATAAGTAAGAACTAAAAAAAATAAAACTGTAAGTTGGAATTGGATCATTTTATTCATATGACAGGTCTTGATCTAAGATTTGAGCACATAACTTTGAGGTGATTCACTCCAACCCAAATAAGTATTTGTCACTTGATTCTTGACGATAAAATACTAGTTGAGCGTTTGTGATATGGAACCAAGGTTTTCTACCATAGTATATGGCTATGAAAGAAGAACAGAGGTTTCGAATTAAGAAGCCTGATCAGAGTCAAAAATAGTGAAGCTAGGTGAGCGATACTATTTCAGAAGAGAAGTTATGTATTCGAGTAAGTGATCGAAATAGGTTTTGCATACAGATGATCTATGTACATCATACCGGCTTATGAATAATTTAAGTATTTATGTTTGGCTTGTTTCCTTGTTTTTGTTTGGGATGAAATTTTAAGGTCGAAATTCTTTTAAGAGGGAGGAATGTAACGATCTGGAATTTTATCCATGATTTAGGAATATTTAATTAATTTTAAATATTTCATCAACGGTTTTTAATAGTCAAATATCCCTATTTTAATTAATAGCTAATGAGAGGAAATTCATTAATTTGGTTTGCATAAATAAGTAGTTCGATGAAAAATTGAAAATGTGACCGAAGGCCCTTTTTTGGATTTTCGACTTTTATCGAACAAAAAGTTGTTGAATTTTGTTGCATACATATGAACACATATAATAAGAACTCAAATAATATCAAATATATTAATTAAATCAAAGGTCATTAGTAAGTTTTGTAAAGTGATTAAGTGGTGTAATAAAGAAAGAAGACTTTTCTTCTTTCTTTAAAAATGTTAAATGTGAATAAATTTTTGTGTACACATCAAATCAAGGTAAACTGGCACATGGGTGCACATGGGCTATTATAATAATTTTATCTCCTTCCATTTCATTTTTTCAATTGCAAAAAAATAATAAAAAGAGAGAGCTTTGGAAGAAAACTCAAAAATGGCTACTTTTGCCTTCCTTCTTTTTTCGCATCTCTCTTCCAAAAACAATACCAAACCTTCTCTAAACCTAACCATACTCAAGTATGTTCATTAGCACCCCATAACATCACCTTCGATCAAGTCAAAGATGGGGAGTAAGGATGTACTTAAGTAAGGAAAGGGTGGGAAAGGCATGGTTTTGTCATTTTTGGGGCAAATGTGGGATCTTGTATAGTTTGGTGATGGTAGGAAGTGATTTGTTGGTTTCTAGAGGGCTTATGCTTGGGTTAGCATGGTTTGAAAGTGATATTTCTTACCTTAAAAAATTTCGTTTTTAATATATATATATATATATAATGGATAAAAGTTGTATCTTGTATGATGATTAAATTATATTGTGATGTGAATACTGGTTCTTGCTTTGGAAAACCATATTGTCATATGTTGTAGTGCTCTGGAGAGCATTTTGATTTCTTAACATATGTAATGGATTGAATCTATAGACCATGGACATACATTTTAAAGCATATGCAAATCCTATGGATTATGACTTTGATTAGGACATGGACTTGTATTTTGAGCATATGAAAAACGCATAAGGATATTAAGTGACTTGGACTTGGAATGGAAGTATCAATATAGCGATTGTCGCTATAAAGGCATTTTGGTGTCATGTATATTATTCGTGTTTCAATGTTTGTTTTCATGTATATAATATTGTACATATGATCTCTAGACTTCTTGTGATGTGATGTGAAGTTGAAAATTATTACATGACTTGAAAGTTGAATTCTTTTGAAATTAAAAATAATTAATGGTTTCATTTAAAAGCCATAATAGTCGCTAAACCTCCTGCCAAATTTTAAATGTTATGGATTTTAAATTGACTTCAACTTTTTAATATTTTAAAGTAAAACATTTTCTATATTTATAGTGGTTTATATATAGAAAGAAGTCTGTTTAAAAGGTAGTTTATTTGTAAAACAAAGTTATGAAAGTTATGGTCCATGTAGCACAATCTTTAGGATGAGTTTGAAAATTTATGATCTTTATAAAATATAAAAGATTATCCACTTTAGATAATCCGTAAAAAAATTCAAATACGGAAAGGAAAACGGTTTAATCTTCGAAGTCAAATCTTTTTAAAATGGTGAAGGTTTCGAGTTATGGTTTGAAAGGATTTGAAATTATATAAGTGGTCTAAAAGAATTATAAGTGTTTACTTGTATATAAAGGAAAAAGGTCTATTCTTTCAAATCAAATGTGGATAAAAATAAGGATTTCCAAGTAAGATTTGACTTGGAAATATTAAAGGGTATTTTAAGGATTTTTAAATGGAATTTCAAAATGAAAAGAAAGTTGGTTTGTAACCCTTTGTTTCAAATGAAATATATGGAATTATGGATCTTTATACTTGATACTAAACTTCTAGGTAGGTAGACTTCTGCATATCCTAAAGATAAGAATGTTGTCTAATCAAAGTTTGATAGGTAGTAGTACCCCAACTTGAATAGCTTTATTGCTATCCGAAGGATAGTTCTAAGTTTGAAGATTAATGTTAATAATTGAAGTCTTATTTCTTTATGCGAATTTAGTTACTTGTGGAAATTTAGTAGTCCAACACTTGGCACAAAAAGCCGATACGTAGACTGATCCTCTATCTATGAGATCTAGAATTGGGGTGTCTAGGCAAGGACCTAACTTACCTGGCTTTGTTTATATGTGAGGGATGGAGTAAGTTGAAATGTCTGAAACGTGACAAGTGTTGAAGATTCAATTTCCATAAATGATCTTTATAACTTATGGTAGTATGGAAAGTATTCTTTTCATACTTAACACCAAATTCCAAGGTATGCAAACTAGTCTCTATTTTGAGAATTAAGATGTACGTTGAGGCAAGGATAGTGTTCTAACTTGTCCGATTTTATTGTTAATCGAGGGATGGTATTGTTTGTAATTAGAAAGTGGTGGTAAGTATATTTGGTCTAATTTACATATGATATATTTGCTCTCACCAAAAAGACTAGTGGTTTGGGTTTATAATAAACAATGTTTTTATATGACAATTGTTTTTGACCTAATTGAAAACAAACTTATATACTTGAGATAAATATATAAATACTTTTCTAAGTATAGAAAGTGAACTGTTTGGTGAGTATACTTATACTGTTGAGATAAGTATATGAATACTTTTCAAATAATTGGAAAGAGATTTTAATTCATGAAGAGATTAGTTAAAGAGGCTTAGTGGTTTCTTATTTGCTTATATCATTCTTAGTTTCTTATGAAATTAAACCTCCATTTTGACTGTTTTGTTTATTTGATAGTTAAATAACCAATTATCAAATCATGACCAAATATAGCTCTAGAAATATGTAGAAGCAACATGGGAATTATATGGTGCAGTCATGTTCAATGACTCTATACTGTACATAAAAACTCAATGTGTTCTTCTATGACAAATGATAAGGAAATCGTTCCACTTGAACGGTTAGGAGGCAAACTCCGCTCTTATGTATTGCTTATTTATTTCCAAAAGAACTGGTGTTGAGGTTACCAAAAACTATCAATTGGTTTTTGAGGCCTAGTAAGCAGGGGAGTGAACTTATACAAGATGACTCGAAACCATAACCACCGCAAAATCATATGCTTTTTTTATGCTTTGGAAGAGGTTTGTGATTATTCGGAGATAGTAGAATCAAAGACGGAGTTCTTTGAAGTGCAAGGTCTACTGGCCACTAATCTCAAGGGTGACTCCAAAAAAGATGTAGCAGAAGTAGAGTCAGTTTGTTCATATTATAAACAAATTGACCGATGAATGCTGGCATTGCATTGTTTCCTAAAGGGAAATGTTAGCATTCCAAGTAGGATTTTTCTAAGAGAGGAAAATAGTAATCATGACCTCATAAGCCTCATAAGCCTCATAACTCAGTAATGACTAAAACAAGGGATATGCATCACAATTATGTGGTTCGCTACCATTAGGAGCGGTATTCCTCGATCCAGATTGATAATTATGGATTTTGGTATGCATGCACATGAAAAAGGGTGGGGCCATGGCCTAGTGCAATGTTTGCAGCCTCGGTGCCCAAGGGATGATGTAATCCGGCTTGTCATGTTCATGTGGCAGGCCGACTCTATATTGATATGGTCGAAATGTTTTCGAAATCAATACATTTTCTGGAAATGTACAATAGCAGTGGTACCCCGATGCCATGTTATTATATGGAATCCAATCTCCAATATGGGCCCTTCGGTTTTAGTTGTGGAACCTAGTATTGTTGAAAGTAATTAAGGGTTACCATTCCAGATATGTTATATATTTATTTAAAATCCTAGACATTATTATAATATCATTGGATCATTTATAAAAATGGTTAAGTTATCGTAAGTTAAAACCCTGTCTATGTTTATGAGCGGTGTGGCCTTCGAGATACCTTTATTTTTGAAAGGTTTCTTAATATATAAAATCCATTGATTTGAGTTTCTCACGCTGGTTTACCGGGCTGATCCGAGTGTTATTTTATTATAATACTCGGGTTAGACCCAAGTACTTCAGATTTAGTTATGGATGCTTTGGAGCTTCAATAGATGAGCTAGAAGCTTCCAAGACGAACGTATATTAGTTTCTGCTACAATTTTTGTTTATATTTATCTGCAATTTTAAGGGCATACTATTATAAATGTCCATGCTAATGATAGGTTAATTACTCTGACTAATTTATGTATATCACAGTTTTATTTTGTAAAGGTCATTGGTGTATTATATATTACTCCTCATGTTGTGATATTCTATTCTTTCTTTTCTTTTCCTGCACCCCAAAAATTTGTCTCTCTGGCGTTCAAATGCTCAACACGTGAATACCATGGATGTACTAGTATCGACTTTTAAGAGTCGAAAAGGTAGGTTGTTAGACGGTAGGGTTTCAAGTACCCAATGAGCATCCTCATAATACCCCTGCGTACACATAAGAAAACACTCTGGGTATCAATGATTCCTTAGCATGCATATCTTATTTCCTCACTCCATCTAGTTTCCGTTGAACATCACAGAACTTTTCAACATTAATTCTTTCCATGAGAGAACCCTTTAATATTTTATCCATGAGCTCCCTTCCTTATACCTTTCCTAGTGGATAATTATCATCATGACTCCAACAATCTAGTCGTCCTCTCCAGAACACTTCTAGATGTCCACATCGGTCTTAGAATAAGCACCTTGAAGTCCTAAATCCATCATATTGAAGCCATTCCAACATTTCTTCATCCATTAACCATCATCCTTCATCGCACTGCCATGTTGCAAATAAACATTGAGTGAATGAACTAACACCTTTAGCATGATCCCTAATACCACAACAATGCGCCATATAAGTTTGGCTAGAATTTACCAACCCTGTTCATGTTGGTACAAACATGAATCCATTCATGTTCATGGTGACATGAATAAATTTGGCTAATTACCTTATGCTTCAACCTCTTGCTTCCTTTGCTTGCCTAGGTCCCTTTCTTCCACCACCTTAAAGCCATTTGTAAAGACCCGACTTTTTTGACCTACGAATGTCGACGCTAAATACATCTACGGTATTCGTGTGCCAAGCACCCAAGTGCCAGGAAGACAGAAAGTTAGGATAAAATAAAAAGTAAAAAAGAAGAAGAATAGAACAAGAAAAGAAGAACACAACATCAGAATCTCATAACAGAACAATAATACATAATACCAAAGGAACTATACAAAGGGTTACTCTGAATACAGAAATATCATAATTACTAAAACCTAAGAACTATCATCGGCCTTGACAGTTATAACTACATTTCCTCACAATGTCGATAAATAAAATACTAAAATGCAGCAGAAATAAGAATAATATGGAAGGTAATCATCTAGCTCTTTCCCATAAGCTTGAAAGCATCCATAGCTAAATCTTGAAACCTAAACGGACTGACCCAAACATTAAGAAAATAACACCCGGATCAATTTGGTAAACCAGCTTGAGAAACATAATAAATAAGAGAGACACATAACTGTACCTTTTGAGATAGTACAGATTACTGCAACGATTTTCTCCCAAATGAAACTAACCATTCATTAAGTTTAGCATATTGTGATATGATAGATAACGTCTAGAGTGCAGCACATAAATCATGTAAAATAACTGCTATGTTAACACTACAACAATAATAGGTATACAATTAATACTGCTAAGGTGCGTTCATATATGGATTATTTTCTACAGAGATGTCCCTAGTAAACTAAAGCGAGACTCTGTGATAAGGATTAGAAACTTCTATTTAAGCATCATATATCTATAGATAGGATGTACTCTAAGGTAAACACAACTGGCCCAACCGTGAACAGCGTGGCACCAAGTATAACCAACTCCCAGTCCCAATAATCGAAAGTATACTCTAGATCTAGAGTTGATATACCCTTATGGATAAGCTAAAACCGAGATTGTGCATCATACTTTAGTTTTAGTCATTCTCGATGTTGAGGCTACATTCAGGATCTATCACATCACTCGAGTAGCACACAAATCTCTAATTGGATTCTATAATGACCCACCTTTCTGACCCCTGGGAATGACACTTGATATATATTTGGTGTTTACGCGTCGTTGCCCAAGCATTTGAAAGGTGAATCATCATGGGATAAAAATAAAAAAATAGAATAGAAACCTCACAACAAAACTATTGAATATATCATAACAGTAAATAGTACATCAGGTTACTCCTTAACTTGGAGTTATCAGAGTTAACAAATGTACTACAAGATAGATTAGGCAGTTATAACATCCTGCCTTTACATATGCTGAAACAAAGTACATACATAAACTAGATAAACAGCAGAATAGATGGCTAAGTAGAAAAAACCTTCCTGCTCGGAATTCATCTTCAAAGAGCCCAACAAGAATTGCTACTCCTGGAGTACTCAAATAAATAAGTAGCCGAGACTTTAGGGAAAGCAAACCACTCAGGTTAGACGATATGTCTGGCATGGGTAAAACTTTAAATAATATGCATATATCAACAATAACATGTGGGACCATACTACTAACGTGGAACGGCTTTCCTTCCACACAAATAACAACCAAACTTAAAGAATTATATGGAATAATTAAATTATATGGAATAATTAAACATCATGAAGAGTGGTAGACTCTTCCCATTACAATTAAAGAAAACAATTCGAAGGTATGAATCAAACAAGGAAAGGAAAATTTACTAGCAAATGACCAGGAAGGTGCACCACTCTTGAAGTATACCTCTAGTAATGTACTTTTGAGAAGTTCATATACTTCGTGATACTTCTTGGAAATGTACTAGCCGGAAACCGCCAAACCTTACTGAGTATCCAAATATTTCACATCTAAATTCACAAACGAAGCTGGTCTAGATGAGAAGTGAAAATACCCTAACGGGAGCAACCCCAAATAGCTAGATATCCTTTAGTGCTTTGGATTCAGTCATTTATCGACAAAGGATAAAAAGCTCAAAAGAGCAAAAAATTATCTTAGAACGACAAAATTCAAGAAGCTGAAGTAATCGATAGCTGGGATACAAACTATCGAGGATATAAAATGATCGTATATGGAAATTATGCCTTGTATACTCATCACCACTCGTCGATTTCAAACTTGTACTATTCCTTGGTTAACAATAATGTTGGACAAGTCAAGGTAGTGTTACCTCAAAGTCATGTCCTACGACCATTCTTAACTTTCAAAATAGGGAAACAAGTCTATCTCATCAACATTTAGTGTTAAGTACACAAATAAATCATTTCTATATAAGTGATATCACTTTATAGAACTTAATTCAGTTCCATAACCAAATCAATTTAATTTAAAAATCGAGTTCAAGCTTAGGCTTTACATTACAAGTTTTATCTTTATATCTCCTTATAATAGAGTTTATTACTTTTAAACACCATTAAAAAGGATTTAATAACTTAAAACATCCTTATTACATTGAATAATTAACTTTTAAAACTCTATTAATTAAGTCGATTAATTAACTTTAGTATCCTTTAATTAGAAAGTTAAATTACTTTTAAACATCATTAATCCAATTAGCTAATAAAATTTAAATATAATTAATTAAAAAATAATTACATATAGTTATTTAAAATGATTAATTAATTTAAAAATTATTAAAGGAAAAGTTAATTAAAGTTAAAATAACTTGACTATCTTTAAAAGTCAATAGTTAAAAAGATTAATTAATTTAAAACATAATAAGTTAATTGGTTAATTAACTCTAACCATCATTATTAAATGATTAATTATCTTTAAAAGATCATTAAATAAAATGGTTAATTAATTTAAAACATCATTAACCAAGTAATTAGTTAAATGTAAACACAAAATTTCCAAGTTAATAGTTAATCTTAATCCTTATTAGTTAAATTTAAAAATCATTATTAAAATAGTAAATCAAATTTGAAATCATTATTATTTCAAAAACTTACTTAACTTGTAAAACGAACCCAAGCTCGATATGAACCAAAAGATTTCGATGAAGTGTGAATTTTCCGAAAGTGCCGATATAACGACTATTGCTATACGGGCAGTTCGGCCACAAGCTTCAAGTCATACATCCATTGCCTAAACATCACATAACACATTTATGAGTATCAAAACAAAGTGCAACCAATTACATAACAATCAGAGAGCATTACTTAGGTGTGTACAACTTTCACTTACTAACTTGTTAAATTACTAACTAACTACCAAAATGTTAACTTTTTGATGCATAAGTCAAGCCAACAACCATCATAACACTACATGCGTCCAACTAGCATTCACCAATAATATAGATGAACTATATTTGAAGTTACAAAACTTAGATTTAGAAGGTGGGGGTTTTACTCACAAAAATGCTTGCTGTCTTTTGGAACTTGCACTATCTTTGCAAAAATGACTTGAACCAGGCTCTACTTGCCACGGAATCAATTTTTATGGACCTTAAAGGGCTGTTTGGGCTCAGCCTAGGCAAGGGTGGGTTTGACCATGGTGGTAATGTGGTGGTTAGGGTTTCATTTTGTAAGTAGAGTGTGGGTAGTGAAATAGGAAGCTAGTATAAGTGGATAAAAGCGAAAATAACTTGTGTTTTCAAGCTATGAACTTCACTATGGAAGCCATGGATGGAAAATGTAAAGTTTTAGGAAGCGATGAAAAAATGGAAATGTAAAGAAAAAATTTGTGAAGTAATGGGGTATTCATAGGAAATAAGGAGGGTAGTTTAGTAAATTGACTTTAGGAATTATATATAATAAAGTGTGCATATATCATGGAGCTCCATACCTCTCCCATACCTTCCTTACACATGTTACTCTCTAGGTCATCCTTAGCATGATTTTGTGTACTTACCTAGGGCGATTTAGGTGATGGTGTGGTACTTTATTAATTTTCTAAAGTCATATTCTATATTTTTATGCATTTTATGTCAAATCATGTTTTATCTTTAAACCATGCTTGATTATTAACCTTAACACATTGGTTAACTTATCATGGCATGAACATTTATATGTGTGCATATGTGCACAAATGTGCATAACATTTTTCGACAATTTTCTAGTGTCGGAAATTTGAAATTTCGAAAACGGTTTTCGTTCACATTTTCTGTTTTTGTTTAAACTAACTATATTGGTAAAAAAATTGAAAATGATTTTAATGTCATTGATTAATATTTAAAATATTTTTGTTTGGTTATAAAAATCCATTATTTAAATATTCAAATTCAAGGTGATAAATTTACGGCTCGTTACAGATTCCATCTCGAATAGATCACAAACCACTATACAGATTCGAACATCTTGAACAGATCTCGAACCTCCATATAGGTTCCATGTAGAAGTCCTATGCCGAACGCTAATGATGTCATCTCTCTTGGAATACTCCTTAAGATAGAAAGTCCCTTACGATAGCATCGTTCAAAATGTTAACGCTGACCTTTCCCTTGGACTTAACCATAGGATAGATAGTTAAACTCCATAACATTCCACTTTACAATCACTCCTAGGATATAGATCGCATATATGATTTTTAAATGATTATCAGTTTGAGTTATCTCATACAATTACACATTTCTCGCTTACTGGACTCTCCACAAATGGTCGATGAATTTATTGTTAACTCAATATCGGTTCTCTTAAAAGCAAGCTAAAGCTAGAGACTTTTCGTACCAGTACTCCTTCCTAAAGGTTCTTATTGGTATAAAATCACGATGTCTTTCGATAACTTCTTAAGTTAATATTAGGTCAAGTTCGATAGTCGACAAGTCGATTATCTAGTGAAAACAATTGCTTGTACAAATAACGATTCGTGTACTTAACTCGTTTCCGACATTCCAACATAATAATTCCTCATCCATGGGTGAAGTCAGGTAAGTTAGACCACTGGTTTCATCAAAGCCTTTCCTAGACACCTCTTTCTTGAATCACACAAATAGATAAGTCTACCTCGTCAGCTTTTAGTGTTATGTATAGTACTAATGATTTTCGTGAACTAGTAAGAAATCAGGAAGATTAACACGTTCCCAATATTTTTCATCTTACTATTCCTCGACCAAGAGGGAGGCCAGTAGGTTAGAGATTTATTGATCCGTCCCTACTCAACGTCAATCCTAACTCTCATAAATAGATATGCCTTGCTTCATCAGCTTTTAGTGTTAAGCATAATTAATTGCTTTTCAAACGAGTAATTAAACAATTAACCATTTAGCCATTTAGAAATTCTTAACTCATTTTCGATAACATTTGTATAAATTTCTAAAATACTTGAAAATAATCAAAATAGGTTTTATATCATTTATCCAAATTTTTACTTGAAACTAAAAACTTAAAATTTTCCTTAAAACTTATAAAAATACGTGTTTTAACAAAAATTCTCTTCTTTAAAAATTCACAACTTTTCTTAAAGACTCATAAATATGTCAAACCACTTTTGAAATACTCTAATATGAGTTAGCAAACACTTATAGAAATAATGAAAAATAATACTTAAATTTAAATATCATTTCAAACCTTTTATAGTCCAGAATCAAGGTTAAACATGGCAGTTCTGCACGAGTGAAGTTTTGGCCACTTTTCAACAAGTTACTTAACATTTTACTATCCTAGCTTTTAATTGCAACAAATATATAAGGCATTATAAATATTGTGAGAAACCCCTAAGGATCTCTCTATAAAGTTCTACAACGATCGCTGAAAACAAGGAAATTCACAACTGCATCTATAGTGACTATCGCTATAAGTGCACTTCCAAATTCGGGTCTAATCTAAACCAAATTACTTCTATAACCTATGTACTTTGTTTATGGTCCTATCACAAGTCATACAAGTCTGCGGTTAAACTTAACTCCCTTTACAAATCGCCCAGGGAGCACAACTTCGAGTCTAGGGGGACCGAACGGAGGAATATAAGCCGACCTCCACGAGGACGTGAAGGAACAGAAGTAGGCGCCACGTGAGTCGATGGAGCTTGGGATGAGAATTAAACTTGAATAGTGGAAGCCAGAACTTCAAGTCCGACGGAGATTGGGGCCGGGGCAAAAGTTTGATGCTCAAAGGGATGAGAACCATGATCTACCTTCGGCTTCTTGGACGGCTCTTCTCGGTTGTCGGGAGTTTTTCTCTTCTCGTAATCACTCTTATAAATCCTACCCCGTTTCTGCCATCCCAGCGACGTGCTTCAGCTTCCAAGTCTTTCTACCTTCTCCACTCTTCATCGGTTTCACAGGGCCAGTGGCGGCTTGAAGACCATCTTGACCAACGTTGCGAATTAGTGAATTGTTCAAGATCCTCGTAAAGTCCACGGCCTCTCATGGTACTTGATATGAAGAATCAATAAAAAGGTTTAGCAACAAGCAGTGGACTAAATAATGCATGTGTAAATGAATATGACCCTAGTGAAATGTGTAATATATCTTAGGCGACCTAAGGGGACGTTAGAAATTGGATCGGGAAGCCACCATGATAGAAATCAGGCTGACTCTAAACCCAGTATGACTAGGGCAAGGAGACGATCCCTCGAATTCAAAATCTTCTCCCATAAGTTCATCGATATCTGTGTAAATGTTGCTCAAATCTCTAAAGTCAATAGAGGTTTCTTTAAGCAGGGAATCCTAAAGTCGCTCAGCTATTGGGGTAGCATTTTTATCGCAAATCTCTTCGAAAGGCAAATCCGAGGGAACAAGACTCATTCTTGGAGTCTAATCGTAGATTCAAAGTCTCCATCGTTGAAACTTGCATCGAATTCATCATCGCTAGAGGACGAATCATAACTGCTGCTACCCTCAACATCACCCTCTTTCTTTTCTATTGCCACTGCAGCCTTGCCGTCACGCTGCTTGGGTTATTCTTTGCCCTCCAACGGAATTGGGGGCTTTTTGGACAGGCAGTTGGCTTCAGCCCTAATTCCCCTTCCTTCATGAATTTCTTCGATTGACTCACCAAATAGACCATCTCTTTGTAGGAGATCTCCCTTTTCGGAGCCGTGTGATGAAGAAGTGGAATGTATTCATATTTTGGAATGGGAAGGAGATGGTACTTCGATGGCCCTGGCGGATCTCCTAGGATGCAACAGCACATACCGAAGCAGATTATCGTCCGTTAGAAAAAAATTGATCGATCTCTCCTCGGTGTATATGGCCTTCAAAGTATGAAATATTGAATCGAGTGATGGATCTTTATTCGGCTACAGAATAACTTCCAAAAGTATTCGATCTATCAGAAATCCCATAGCGATGTATTGAAACTCAATAAGTGAAGAGAGAACTTACCACTGTCATCCAAGGCGATTAAATCCCTCAGGACATCTAAAAAGGAAATAATGGGTCTTAAATTAAGAAATATTGAATTGGAGTTGTAGAACAATCTTGTGGTTTCTTTAGGCCTCGATGATGATAAGGGATGGACATTCATCTTTCTACTTGAATGAGAGAAAATATCTCAACTCATCGGAACTCAAAGCACGATTAAATGTCCGCTTAAACAGAATGTGAAGGCGGGTCAAGATCGCGTACGCATTAGGATGAATTTGAAATAGAGCAATTCCCAAGTTCAAAAGAGTTTCTTCCAAGAAGTTATTGAAATGGGTCACTGCTACATTTAAGCACATATACTGGTGGTAAGCAGTATACCTGAAGGCGGCATATGTGCAAACTCATCCTTCGACGGAAGTCACACATCATCGTCCGAAATGATGTGTTGTAGGAAAATGTTATGTAAAACTTTAGTGGAGATTACAGAGGAAGCTCTCTCCGAGGGATTATTAGAAATTTAAAATTTAGAGGAGTCCGGTCTACAACCAGGCCTACTGAAATCAGTTGACCGTATTCAGCTCGCGAAACTGAAGAGGTAGGTACACTGGATGACGATTCAGCTTCTGAAAGTGCTAGACTTCCTCCATTGGACTTATGGTGAGAGGATGGGTGCTTCATTCTATACAACAGAACTTATATCTAACGCGATCGGGTAATTCAACCTTTAAATAAAAGCACCCTACGACACTTGAACTTCAAAAAAGTATGGATTTATGTCGACACATCGGGTTTCAAGTATTGACTAGGGCAAGTGCAGTGTGCTATCTATATGTAGGATGGGCTCAATGTCTTGAACACTACAAACACTCTATCATATATAGATAGTACACTCACAATGAAGAAAGAAAAGAGCTTCTCATATTATTTGTTGAAGATATTTCTCCTCTTTCGATCAATGATCTATTACGGATTCGCTATCCGAAGGGGCACGGGAAGCTCTTCCCATTTTAGGTACACCAGATGTGTAATTACAGGACCAATCTGAAGTAAGAAATTATAGATCTATGGCTCCAAATCAAGTGGAAAATTCTTAGCATAAATCGATTTTAGCTGTCCAGAAGGTGACAACAACGTAACATGCACACAAGACGCTTCCCTAAGCTATTATCACCCTCCGAAAAAACCAAAACCAATCCGCGAGACAACGTGTTGGATTAACAATGTAACTCAGTGTAAGGAAATTCTAATTCTATGGACAAAGATAGCACAACATGTCAAGTACCAAGGCAAAGCTCGAGTTTCATTCCGTGAAGAACTCAAGACTTGATTTACTATCTTCTTCCAAAAAATCGCAATCATCTCGAATTCTCCATAATGATCACCACTAATCCAACCTCGTCACCAAATTTCTAAACAAATGCCAAATTCCGTACCACCTACCACAAGTCAAAAATTAAAGGGCAAGAATGGTAAAAGATTAAGTGGACAGCGGTCTAAGGTGGATAGGTTGATGGCGATCCAAATTGACAAAGCTTCGGGGGCTAATGGTTGCCCAAGACGGCGGCAAGGCAAGGCAAGGTCGGCAGTAGGAGGCGTCGACAATGGATGGTTGGCAGTGATGATGGAAGGAATGGAGTTAGGGTTTGGATTGGATTTAGGTCGGGTCGTAGGATTAGCTCAAATCTTTGAATGGAAATATGTGGGAAAGCAGGTCAACTTGAATGGAATAAATAGGTCAGAGCACTAGAAAAATATGCTAAGTCCTTGGATCGCTAGCGATCCATATAATTGAAACCAAAATTTTCCAAACTCATCAAGCATGATCTAAGTGGCTTTAGCAAGCGTCTTGAAAGTTATGGGATTGAAATTGGTTAATTATGACGAGTAACGGTGGTTCATGTACAAATTCAACAGACAACTAAATAACCAAAGCCTAATTAGCATGATGGCCTCAACACGATCACTTGTACCTTAACAAATGTGAACTCAAAATCAATAACTTCCAAAGCATGCCTTGTTTCCAATAAAAGCATACTCCGGAGGGCAAATATTATCCGTGTTTTTGGCCCAATAGAATTCAAAGGAAGTCAGCACATCCACGTCCAGTTAGAACAACTCAAGAAACAACCAAAAGGACTAGAAGAAGGAACCAAGATGGACTCAAGAAAAAGATGTCAAAAGTCCTTAAGGTGATGGATCGCTAGCGATCCATCTCCTATAGATCGCTAGCGATCCATAAGGGTCGCTTGTGGATCCTCTAGTTCTCTTGCACCATGATCTAGTAAGTATTCTAGGAATGTCTTCTAACTTTGAGGGGGCATTTTAAGCTAGTTAGATCGAGAATTGAGCATTCATCAGATTACATCTGCAATTTAATGCAATCAGCATATGAATTATTGTCAAAGCAAAGCATCTAATCATGAAATTACATGAGGAGCATCTACATAAGGTAGGAAACATGATCCAAAGGGAACGATTCAATAATACTCTAACCCCATGGATCGTTAATGATCCATGCCCTATGGATCACTATCGTAGTTGATCGGCTCATTTTGGAAGTTTTGGAGCGCCTTTGTGCCTTCAAATGTAAGTCTCTGATGAAGTAGCTTTGGCCCAAGTGCTCTCTAGTCTCTATAAATTCAATCCTACCTCCAACACAAGGGGGATATTCTAGAATGGCTGTTGAGACTCTACAAAAACTATTCTTCACTCTTCTCCTCTACACAATAGTCATCTAAAGAGTTCACTGTGATTCTCCAGTGAACTCTGAGATTGGTAACTTGATCCCACTTACTAGATTTAATCAAATGGTAATAATACAACTTGTAATTGCAGCCAGTCAATAACAAAAGTTATAAAGTGGACGTAGGCTTCGTTAACAGCTGAACCAATATAAAATTCTCTTGTCTTTTTACTTTATCTACAAGTTATTATTTCTTGTCTTTATTCTATTTTACTTGGTAAACAAGGCTGGTGCTTTCATGCTACATCCAGGGTGTTGATCCATTTTTTGGATTAACAAAGTGCAAGGGATACTTACTACTAATCCTAAGGTTGGTTCCAAAATGGATGTAGTAAAAGTAGTGCCTTGGGTTTTTCCTTCCCTTGGATAACTTTTATGAATGAATGCTGGCATTACATTGCTTCCTATAGGGAAGTGTTAGCATTCCAAGTGGTAAATGCTATATAAAAGGAAAAATGTAGCCTCAAGCCTCATCAACCTAGAATGACAAAAATAGGGGAGATGCAATAGGCTAAGTGGGTCACTCCCAATTAGGGTGTGTTCATCCCTATTTAGAGTTGATAATATCTCTAATTTGTATGATTCGGGGTCCATTAACTAAGGGGTGATCATATTCGGTATTACTAATCAAGTGGTAGGTCGGTCCTGTGTTGGCAGGGGATCCTAGCGAGGTCCTCAATGTTATTTTATCCAAAGATGCACTGTGACGGACGGTGCCTCAATAGCCATGTCGTTGTATGGAATCCATTCTCCAATAAGCGCCATACATACTTAGTTGTGCCTAACAATGTTGAAATGTGAGACGCAAGCATTTCATCTATATTCGTATTTTACTTTGATCCCTATACATTATTTATTATCACTGGATTTTCTATACAAAATGTTTTGGTTATTGTATGGTAAAAACCGGTCCGTGTTTGCGCATGGTTTGGTCTTACGAGATACCTTTATTTTGAAAGGTTTTATATCATTTAAAAAAATCCATCTGGGTTTGTTTTTCTTATGATGGTTTACCAAGTTGACTTGGATGTTATTTTATTATAATGTTTGGGTCAGACCAAGTATATTTAATGATTGCTTTGGATGCATTGGAGCTCAGGAGACGAGTTGAAGGTCCAAGACATATCTATCTATTTCTTTGTGTTCCGTTGTATTGTCTATTGGTTGTATTTGTCAGCATTTGTGTGGAAAGGTTATTACAACTGTCTAGGCCGATGATTAGTGATTTGTTGTTGTACTCTTGTAACGACCCGACTTCCTACGCCCAGGAAGACGTATCGTTTTTAAGAAAAGAAAGAGGTGAGAAAGTAGAAAAGATAGAGAAGAAAGAACAACAACATCAGAATCTCACAGCGGAACGATAAATTATAATAATCACATAAGTAATTACATAATATACAACATCAATCAGAGTTATACAGATAATACATCACATACTAGACAGTTATAAACACCTGTCTAGTTAATACAATACAACTCAAACAACACGACTCAAAGATACTAACACAGCGGAACTATAAGTATATCTATAACGCTGAAAGCCTCCTGCTCCATTGCTCCTCCAGAATTCGTCAAAGCTAAACCTGAATCCCTTGGCTACCCGTAAAAATTTGGGTACCCGAGAGTTTATGAAAAACAAAAATAAACTCCGGGTCAGACATGGGTCTGGTATGAGTAACAGGTTAAAGATTTGCTTAACTTTGAAAATCTTTGAAAATAAAAGGTATCACGTAAGACTCCCCACACATAAACATGGGTAAGTTTTTACCTTACGCTAACCAAAACATTTGATAGGAAATTCTGTGATATTATAATAGGTCTAGGGTTTTCAACTAAATAGAAAATAGCCGAAATTGTTACATTCATTAAATTCCAGCTACTAGCCACAAAAGTGGGTAATACAATCAAAACCTTTGGCACTTATTGGATTGTGGATTCCATACAATGGCAGGGCTACTGGGGTACCGCCCGTCACAGTACGTGGCCTAGATCAACGTACCGAGGATCACTCCCGACCCCCTGCAACACAAGGCTGGAACCATTCCTTACAGAACAGTTCCAAACAAGATAAACCCCGGCAGTTGTCAGGACCAACCGCCCACAAAGCCGAAAATAAGGGACATCTAGACAGGGGAATATCCTTGTCCTACTTGGGCATGACCCACCTAACCTTGCTGCACCTCCCCTGTTTTATCCATTCCTGGTTGATGAGGCTTGAGGTTACGATTACCTTTATAGAACATAATTCTTAGAATGCTCATCGCCCACCTGACGATGTGTTGAAAGCATTCAATCCATACAAGTTCGTTCCGGGTTCGAACGAAACCGAAGGCATTATCTCGTTACACTCATTTTGGAATCACCCTTAGAGTTAACGACGATAACCCTTGCATTCTGGACCTTCACCTTCACTTTAGATTCACGACCTATCGTTAATTTGGAATCAATGTGGTTTTCGGATATTCCAAATAAGGAAAACCGATCCCGGTCTCATCGAAATCCAAAACGTGTCTTTTAAGGCCAAGTTGTCTATTTAGTCTTAACAGTTTAATTCAATATAATTCAATATACACACAGATGGATAATTCATAATATCACAATAGATAATCACAGATAATCTCATAAACAGAAAATCAATATTATCATCCAAACAGATAACTAGATATTATCATATTTAAACCAAGCATCCATATCACATAGATAGTATTCATGTCATATCTAAATTCAACATCATCAAATGAGATATCAATATCATACATCAATAAGCAATGATTTATAATCATACCATTTGTAATTAATTTAAAATGAATTAAATTAACTACTTATATCACTAATTAATTTAAAGTAAATTAAATTAATTCTTTATCTATAAATCCTGCTTATACAACCCTTAATTAATTATAAATCAAATTAATTAATCATCATCTAAATATTCATCTTGATTAAACACCTTGATTAATCAATCTCTAATTACAATAAGTAACTATTCTTTAATTAATTTCACAAATTAATTATCCTAAATTATTCATAGTAATTAACATTTAATTACTTCATTTTTGAATTAACTATAATTAAATACATTTATCCTTAAATAAATTTCACAAATTATTTATCTTATACCAAATATAGAAAGTAACCTTTAAATTACTAAAATTTAATTACATTACTTCTTTAATTAATTTCATAAATGAATTCCTTCATTTATTAATTATTTCCAAATAAATCCGTTTTAAATTACATCATTAATTATAATAATTAATGATCTCTAATTACATTTATTTCATTTAGCAATTTATCTTCAATTAAACCAAATTGTTAATCATCTTGATTAACTCCATTTAGTAATTAACTACCTTAATTACTTCAATAAATAATTTAATTACTCCATAATTAATTATCCTCTAATTAATCCCTTGATTAATTTATACAAAGTAATTATACCCAAATTACTTTCATTTTTAAATCATCCACAATTAATTACTACCTTAAGTAATTATACTTATCACAACATCAAATGGTTATTTAAATTAATTAAACTCAATTAATTAACTTAAACAATTCATATTAAACTTAATTAATTATAATGAGAAATAAATTTCTTAATTATTTCCATAAGTAATTATATTTAACTAATTCACAATTGTTTATCTTAAATTAAATAAATCTAATTAATTATCAAATTAATCATACTAATTCATTATTTAATCATCCTAGTTAATAACCTTCATTTATTTATTAATATTTCTTCAATTACTTTTCCCAAAGTAATTAAATTAAGATTTATTATTATTTCAATTAAATTTCATCTTTAATAACTCATTAATTAATCCTTAATTATTTAATTAACTAAGTATTCAATATAACTTAATTTATTCTTACTAACTTCATTAATTAATTACTAATCATAAATTAAAATTCAAATCTAATTTAATTAATGATTCTTAATTACCCGTTTATTTATCCTGAATTAATTATCTTAAACCTTAGTTAACTAATTTAACTTTTAATTACTAAATTAATTAATCCAATCATTAATTAATCAAATTAGTTAATTATTCATTTTAATTAACTTAAAAGTTACAAATTCTTAAATCTACATTTATTTAAGGATAAAACATTTATTATTTATGATCAAATTCTCATTTCAAATTTAAATTCAAAATAAATACAAATTTATCTTTAGCAAAATTTAGCACAATTTAAAATCTACTTTAAACATTAAAAAGTTGTTAAAACATTATATTTTTATAAAACTTATATTTATTTAAACTAGGAGACAAAACTAAATTTGAATCCTATCTTAAAATTTTGGTTTTAACTTATATTTAAAACTCTGCTTTAAATTTAAACTTAAAGCCTGACAGGCTTTCAAAAACTGGCAACACAATAACAACCCTAGTCTACCCAATTAGCTTCGAGTCGAATACACAAAATCTTCGAGCCTCACCCTCAATTAACTCGAGAAACTCGCGTACCATTTCCCTGCTACACCCAAAATCCTCAGCGCTACAAAAATGCACGCTGCACGTGCACCGTAGCTCCGGCCACCTTCGGCCACCCACCAGCACGTCACCACCTCGCCCACCAACCTCAGACAGGACTGCGATCGCCCAAAACCATCACGGCCACTCGAAACGAAATTCGATTTCAAACTAAAGCCTGGAAACCCAACATCTAGAACTCGCCCAAACCTGGCAACGCGTCGTTCGCCGATCCCTGACCACCTGAAAGTCAACCCTTCCGGCCTCGACTTCCCCTTCACACCTTCTACCAATCCCCAAAGACTCGTCGAACTCAGTCAACAATAGGGACCACGGTGATCGTTTTCCCTAGCTTAGTAAAATTAGGGTTCTAGACTTCAAACTCTAACCGCTGTCGC
Organism: Allium cepa; assembly: GCA_030765085.1. Classification (NCBI taxonomy): domain Eukaryota; kingdom Viridiplantae; phylum Streptophyta; class Magnoliopsida; order Asparagales; family Amaryllidaceae; genus Allium; species Allium cepa. Next base: position 353,897,603 of record CM060937.1, on the reverse strand, counting down.
CACCGTGGCCGTGGCCACCTACGACCATTTTTCCAATCACCCCCATAGGCTCCTCCACCACCTCACACAACCCCGACCACCCTCGACCTCGTGATCATTGGAAATACTCGAAAACAAGTTTTCCAGACAAACCCAAATGAAACTTTCAATACTACATTAAAAATTGTGAATCTGATTTTAAAAATCTAATCTTTTATATACGATCCCAGATATATATTTAAATCAACAAATTACAAGATTTGATTTTTATCATAGTTCAAGTTTCTCTGTGTTTTCTTCTACTAGACAAATGTTTCTAACTAAAATTCTTGCAACTTATTCTTCTAAAGCTTAGTTAAGTTAAAACAACTAACTTTGTTTTAAATACTTAAGCCAAAATGAAATTAGAGTGTGAAGTATTTTTGAAGTTAGATCAAAGTTTAAATCCCTGGAACATTAAAACAGAGATGGTCACAAGCATTATCTAACATACTCACAAGTTTACAAAGGCTTAAAAACCATCATACAATCATATTTTCAAGCACACATCACAAGTTACTTCAATCATAGGTCGTATGCATCAAAATGAAGAGATGTCTCATGTTAACAGTTTAAAGGCAGAGACTTATCTAAGATCAGAGAAGTTTTAGTATCAACAGATATGCACACATACATAAGTTCACAAAGCATTGCACATACACATACATATAAACAAACATAATCACAGAAATTCTCAGAGTATTTAAATTTTAGTTTAAAAGTTTATTCACTAGTTTCTAAAACAGAAGGCTTGATCTTTTAGTTTGAAAACAGGAATACTTGAAAACTGGCATTTGAAACTTGCATACATTTTTGTTGTTGATTCCAGAAAACTTGAACTAGCTTGAATCTTTACATTGCTTAGTTGATTTCAGGTTTCAGGTTTGTATATTCCTTCTACTCTTTCTTTTTCTTAGGTTGTATTTGTTTAAGACTTTTAGAAACTGGGATTGTTTGGCTTTTGTATACGAAATGAAATGAGGCAAGGTTGATAAATAAAACAAGTGAAAAGAATTGTTTATTGACCAGGTACAACAATTCAGAGATTTTTATCAAAAAGAAGCTCGAAATGAAATGTCTTGTGTACTAGAGATATAGCATTAAATGCTTGCTCCTTATCAAGTTTACACCAGCCATTTTTTTATTCCTTTAGGTACAAAACTTGCATACATATGTTTATTTTTGTTTAACTTAGATGCTAAGCATACTTACCCTATTCTATTCGAATGCACTGAAGTGAATTTTTACTTGCCTTATCTATTACCAGGTACTTATGTGATTTCTCTCTAGCCTGCAACATATACCTTGCTATAGTGTATAAATATTTTACTTAAGTTTTACTATAAAATTGATATGGTTATTGTTATTGTTAGCTTGTTATTTATTTCTATCTCTAAGAATAAATGTGTTTATTTTTATTTTAAGACTTAAACTATCAAATGTATAACTACCTACTATTATTATTTTATTTTATACTTACTTTAAATATTTATAATGTATATTTACTATATATATATAATTTTTATGAGAGATTTATATAAATTTGAAAACCATAACTTCTTTTAAAATATATATAACAATTTTCATTTATAATAAAATCTACTTGTATAGACATTATATTATAAATAAAGCTCATCACTACATTAAAATAATATATAAAAGAAATTATCACTTTATCACTTATTTTATCAAGCTATACTTTGAAAAAAGAACACAAACCTTTTATTTAATTTAAATTTAAGCTAAAACCATTTAAACAATTTTAACTTAAATCTTATGTATATTTTAAAGCCAAATGGTTATTTATTTAATATAGAATTTAAATCAAATTTAAAACAGACATTGACTATTTACAATATATACAAATATATATATATAAATAAATAGAAAACAATTTATTAGCCTTTAAAAGATAATTTATCAGTTAAATATTCATTTAAAAGAAAATTATTAAATCAATTCATATCTTATTAACAAAGATATATCAAATCAATTTAATATTTAGTATAGATTATTAAATTGATATTGCTCGAAATTCTGGGATATCACATTCCTCCCATCTCAAAAGAATTTCGTCCCCGAAATTTAAAACAAAGATAATTTAATAATCTCATTAATGATTTAATTTTAAACACAAGCATATATCCTCAATATATACTAACAACCATAGCAATCAATCATCCAATCAAACAAATCTAACTATCCAGACAAAATACTGGATAGAATTTCCTTGAGTTTCCCCGAGTATAAATACCAGGTTACTCGCTATATAGAATCCACACAATCAATACTACTAAACTACACACAACTAGATCTACAAAACAAGATAGGAAATCAGACTATAGACAAGTCTGACTCAACATCCAAAACTCCCTGAACTGCTAGTTCTATAACCAGAGATAGAATCTTACACGTACTCCCTCAGAGATACGTGGAAACACAACAAATCCCAGTTACCCAAACTGGCAAATCTCTTCTGAAGATCAAACACTTATCCAAAATCAAATCCCCGACTTCGAAATCCAAATCCCTTCATCTCTTATCCAGAAGAGATAAAACAGATGCACCACAATCTGACCTTAGATCTTGAAAAATTTCCTGTAGAACTCTCCCATCCAAACACTGCAACATCCAGTTGCTTCCAAACTAAAACAGCTGCCATCATGCTTCCACTGCGCAACTCTGATTGAACAGATGAAAATGCTGATTATGAACTCAAACACAGACTGGTCAACACATTCCAAAAATAAAACTCAGAAGTTCCTCCAAAACCCGAGCTGCTCCACAAAAATCTTCCTCCAAAAACCATCCTACTACTAAGCTGAACCATCGGTACCACTCCTGGAATCCAATCGATACCAAACTCAATCTCCAGATACTAACAAAACTCCGACTTCCTGAAGACATCCAGAAAAACTCTAAAACACAAGAGAACACTCAGACTATCGCAAGTCACTTTTGCGATCAACTCAACCTAATTCCAAAGAAAAACTGTTCTCTCTTTACCAAACAGAACAGCTTACGCTTAACTAGCCAATCCAAGAAAGAAACGAAACCACTCTGCTGCTTCTGAAATCCACTGCTCAGCTAGAAAGCTTCCTTGTCAACACACAGAACACTCCGAGCTACATTGCTGACACCAATGCCCAAAGACTTCAAATCCAAAAGCTCCTCGAGAAACTCGAACCTCAAACCAAACAGAAACACCCTGCTGCACTGAGCCTCATCATCGAAGTAGACACACTTCTTTAAAACTTGTTCCAAAGAAACATCTTTGGAAACATCCATAGTCACTGCGTCTCATCACACAGCTACTAATCCCTGAGGTATCAAGATATCATGACTTGCTTCTGTCCAACCGACAGATCCAAACTCTAGCTCATCCAACTTTCACTTCAAAAATAAACTACAAACCTTAACAGGTTTCCTTCAGAGATAGATGAAATCCTTACATCAACAAAGCTCACTCGAGACGGTATTAGGTCTACAGTCTCGACAAATACACTTCCAACCATTGGTAGTCGTGTTACACACACCACTACCCTATCTACCTTTATAACTTATATTGGAAAACCCGAACAGGTAACCCAACAAATAGGTAGAAATATGTAAATATATATATATATAAATTACAAATACACTCTCTCAAGATAGACATCACTCCAGAGCCTAAGTATTCACTCAACCTAACGCTTTGATACCACTGTAACGACCCGACTTCCTACGCCCAGGAAGACGTATCGTTTTTAAGAAAAGAAAGAGGTGAGAAAGTAGAAAAGATAGAGAAGAAAGAACAACAACATCAGAATCTCACAGCGGAACGATAAATTATAATAATCACATAAGTAATTACATAATATACAACATCAATCAGAGTTATACAGATAATACATCACATACTAGACAGTTATAAACACCTGTCTAGTTAATACAATACAACTCAAACAACACGACTCAAAGATACCAACACAGCGGAACTATAAGTATATCTATAATGCTGAAAGCCTCCTGCTCCATTGCTCCTCCAGAATTCGTCAAAGCTAAACCTGAATCCCTTGGCTACCCGTAAAAATTTGGGTACCCGAGAGTTTATGAAAAACAAAAATAAACTACGGGTCAGACATGGGTCTGGTATGAGTAAGAGGTTAAAGATTTTCTTAACTTTGAAAATCTTTGAAAATAAAAGGTATCACGTAAGACTCCCCACACATAAACATGGGTAAGTTTTTACCTTAAGCTAACCAAAACATTTGATAGGAAATTCTGTGATATTATAATAGGTCTAGGGTTTTCAAGTAAATAGAAAATAGCCGAAATTGTTACATTCATTAAATTCCAGCTACTAGCCACAAAAGTGGGTAATACAATCAAAACCGTTGGCACTTATTGGATTGTGGATTCCATACAATGGCAGGGCTACTGGGGTACCACCCGTCACAGTACGTGGCCTAGATCAACGTACCGAGGATCACTCCCGACCCCCTTCAACACAAGGCCGGAACCATTCCTTACTGAACAGTCCCGAACAAGATAAACCCCGACAGCTGTCATGACCAACCGCCCACACAGCCGAAAATAAGGGACATCTAGACAGGGGAATATCCTTGTCCTGCTTGGGCATGACCCACCTAACCTTGCTGTACCTCCCCTGTTTTAGCCATTCCCGGTTGATGAGGCATGAGGTTACGATAACTTTTATAGAACATAATTCTTAGAATGCTCATCGCCCACCTGACGATGTGTTGAAAGCATTCAATCCATATAAGTTCGTTCCGGGTTCGAACGAAACCGAAGGCATTATCTCGTTACACTCATTTTGGAATCACCCTCAGAGTTAACGACGATAACCCTTGCATTCTGGACCTTCATCTTCACTTTAGATTCACGACCTATCGTTAATTTGGAATCGATGTGGTTTTCGGATATTCCAAATAAGGAAAACCGATCCCGGTCTCATCGAAATCCAAAACGTGTCTTTTAAGGCCAAGTTGTCTATTTAGTCTTAACAGTTTAATTCCATATAATTCAATATACACACAGATGGATAATTCATAATATCACAATAGATAATCACAGATAATCTCATAAACAGAAAATCAATATTATCATCCAAACAGATAACTAGATATTATCATATTTAAACCAAGCATCCATATCAGATAGATAGTATTCATCTCATATCTAAATTCAACATCATCAAATGAGATATCAATATCATACATCCATAAGCAATGATTTATAATCATACCATTTGTAATTAATTTAAAATGAATTAAATTAACTACTTCTATCACTAATTAATTTAAAGTAAATTAATTTAATTCTTTATCTATAAATCCTGCTTATACAACCCTTAATTAATTATAAATCAAATTAATTAATCATCATCTAAATATTCATCTTGATTAAACACCTTGATTAATCAATCTCTAATTACAATAAGTAACTATTCTTTAATTAATTTCACAAATTAATTATCCTAAATTATTCATAGTAATTAACATTTAATTACTTCATTTTTGAATTAACTATAATTAAATACATTTATCCTTAAATAAATTTCACAAATTAATTACCTTATACCAAATATAGAAAGTAACCTTTAAATTACTAAAATTTAATTACATTACTTCTTTAATTAATTTCATAAATGAATTCCTTCATTTATTAATTATTTCCAAATAAATCCGTTTTAAATTACATCTTTAATTATAATAATTAATGATCCCTAATTACATTTATTTCATTTAGCAATTTATCTTCAATTAAACCAAATTGTTAATCATCTTGATTAACTCCATTTAGTAATTAACTACCTTAATTACTTCAATAAATAATTTAATTACTCCATAATTAATTATCCTCTAATTAATCCCTTGATTAATTTATACAAAGTAATTATACCCAAATTACTTTCATTTTTAAATCATCCACAATTAATTACTACCTTAAGTAATTATACTTATCACAACATCAAATGGTTATTTTAATTAATTAAACTTAATTAATTAACTTAAACAATTCATATTAAACTTAATTAATTATAATGAGAAATAAATTTCTTAATTATTTCCATAAGTAATTATATTTAACTAATTCACAATTGTTTATCTTAAATTAAATAAATCTAATTAATTATCAAATTAATCATATTAATTCATTATTTAATCATCCTAGTTAATAACCTTCATTTATTTATTAATATTTCTTCTATTACTTTTCCAAAAGTAATTAAATTAAGATTTATTATTATTACAATTAAATTTCATCTTTAATAACTCATTAATTAATCCTTAATTATTTAATTAACTAAGTATTCAATATAACTTAATTAATTCTTACTAACTTCATTAATTAATTACTAATCATAAATTAAAATTCAAATCTAATTTAATTAATGATTCTTAATTACCCGTTTATTTATCCTGAATTAATTATCTTAAACCTTAATTAACTAATTTAACTTTTAATTACTAAATTAATTAATCTAATCATTAATTAATCAAATTAGTTAATTATTCATTTTAATTAACTTAAAAGTTACAAATCCTTAAATCTACATTTATTTAAGGATAAAACATTTATTATTTATGATCAAATTCTCATTTCAAATTTAAATTCAAAATAAATACAAATTTATCTTTAGCAAAATTTAACACAATTTAAAATCTACTTTAAACATTAAAAAGTTGTTAAAACATTATATTTTTATAAAACTTATATTTATTTAAACTAGGAGACAAAACTAAATTTGAATCCTATCTTAAAATTTTGGTTTTAACTTATATTTAAAACTCTGCTTTAAATTTAAACTTAAAGCCTGACAGGCTTTCAAAAACTGCAACACAATAACAACCCGAGTCTACCCTATTAGCTTCGAGTCGAATACACAAAATCTTTGAGCCTCACCTTCAATTAACTCGAGAAACTCGCGTACCATTTCCCTGCTACACCCAAAATCCTCAGCGCTACAAAAATGCACGGTGCACGTGCACCGTGGCTCCGGCCACCTTCGGCCACCCACCAGCACGTCACCACCTCGCCCACCAACCTCAGACAGGACTGCGATCGCCCAAAACCATCACGGCCACTCGAAACGAAATTCGATTTCAAACTGAAGCCTGGAAACCTAACATCTCGAACTCGCCCAAACCTGGCAACGCGTCGTTCGCCGACCCCTGACCACCTGAAAGTCAACCCTTCCGGCCTCGACTTCCCCTTCACGCCTTCTACCAATCCCCAAAGACTCATCGAACTCGGTCAACAATAGGGACCACGGTGATCGTTTTCCCTAGCTTAGTAAAATTAGGTTCTAGACTTCAAACTCTAACCGCTGTCGCCACCGTGGCCGTGGCCACCTACAACCATTTTTCCAATCACCCCCATAGGCACCTCCACCACCTCACACAACCCTGACCACCCTCGACCTCGTGATCACCGGAAATGCTCGAAAACAAGTTTTCTAGACAAACCCAAATGAAACTTTCAATACTACATTAAAAATTGTGAATCTGATTTTAAAAATCTTATCTTTTATATACGATTCTAGATATATATTTAAATCAACAAATTACAGGATTTGATTTTTATCATAGTTCAAGTTTCTCTGTGTTTTCTTCTACTAGACAAATGTTTCTAACTAAAATTCTTGCAACTTATTCTTCTAAAGCTTAGTTAAGTTAAAACAACAAACTTTGTTTTAAATACTTAAGCCAAAATGAAATTAGAGTGTGAAGTATTTTTGAAGTTAGATCAAAGTTTAAATCCCTGGAACATTAAAACAGAGATGGTCACAAGCATTATCTAACATACTCACAAGTTTACAGAGGCTTAAAAACCATCATACAATCATATTTTCAAGCACACATCACAAGTTACTTCAATCATAGGTCGTATGCATCAAAATGAAGAGATGTCTCATGTTAACAGTTTAAAGGCAGAGACTTATCTAAGATCAGAGAAGTTTTAGTATCAACAGATATGCACACATACATAAGTTCACAAAGCATTGCACATACACATACATATAAACAAACATAATCACAGAAATTCTCAGAGTATTTAAGTTTTAGTTTAAAAGTTTATTCACTAGTTTCTAAAACAGAAGGCTTGATCTTTTAGTTTGAAAACAGGAATACTTGAAAACTGGCATTTGAAACTTGCATACATTTTTGTTGTTGATTCCAGAAAACTTGAACTAGCTTGAATCTTTACATTGCTTAGTTGATTTCAGGTTTCAGGTTTGTATATTCCTTCTACTCTTTCTTTTTCTTAGGTTGTATTTGTTTAAGACTTTTAGAAACTGGGATTGTTTGGCTTTTGTATACGAAATGAAATGAGGCAAGGTTGATAAATAAAACAAGTGAAAAGAATTGTTTATTGACCAGGTACAACAATTCAGAGATTTTTATCAAAAAGAAGCTCGAAATGAAATGTCTTGTGTACTAGAGATATAGCATTAAATGCTTGCTCCTTATCAAGTTTACACCAGCCATTTTTTTATTCCTTTAGGTACAAAACTTGCATACATATGTTTATTTTTGTTTAACTTAGATGCTAAGCATACTTACCCTATTCTATTCGAATGCACTGAAGTGAATTTTTACTTGCCTTATCTATTACCAGGTACTTATGTGATTTCTCTCTAGCCTGCAACATATACCTTGCTATAGTGTATAAATATTTTACTTAAGTTTTACTATAAAATTGATATGGTTATTGTTATTATTAGCTTGTTATTTATTTCTATCTCTAAGAATAAATGTGTTTATTTTTATTTTAAGACTTAAACTATCAAATGTATAACTACCTACTATTATTATTTTATTTTATACTTACTTTAAATATTTATAATGTATATTTACTATATATATATAATTTTTATGAGAGATTTATATAAATTTGAAAACCATAACTTCTTTTAAAATATATATAACAATTTTCATTTATAATAAAATCTACTTGTATAGACATTATATTATAAATAAAGCTCATCACTACATTAAAATAATATATAAAAGAAATTATCACTTTATCACTTATTTTATCAAGCTATACTTTGAAAAAAGAACACAAACCTTTTACTTAATTTAAATTTAAGCTAAAACCATTTAAACAATTTTAACTTAAATCTTATGTATATTTTAAAGCCAAATGGTTATTTATTTAATATAGAATTTAAATCAAATTTAAAACAGACATTGACTATTTACAATATATACAAATATATATATAAATAAATAGAAAACAATTTATTAGCCTTTAAAAGATAATTTATCAGTTAAATATTCATTTAAAAGAAAATTATTAAATCAATTCATATCTTATTAACAAAGATATATCAAATCAATTTAATATTTAATATAGATTATTAAATTGATATTGGTCGAAATTCCGGGATATCACAACTCTAATGGATGTATGTAATTTATAATTTCTCTTTTGTAAAGAACATTGATATCATATTATACATTGTTCCACTACGCTATGAGATTCTATGTTTTTGGTTTTTTCTTTCTATCTTCTCTTTTCTTCCTTCTTTCTTTCCCCTAACTATTCACCTTTTCATTCAAAATTTGAGTTGAACAAGTGTGGTTTATTTTTCGCTTAAATTATACGTAAAGGTGGGTCGTTATAGCTGGTATCAGAGCCAGCTTAAGCGAGAACTTTGGCTTTAGTGGGGTAATTCATTGAGAGATGAGGCAATGGAATGCCTTATTCTGAGTTTGAATGTAATATATGTATGAGCGCGTATTTATTAGTAATATAAAAGTTCTCTATATTATGTTGATTGATCTATTGAGTGGCTTATGGATTCTGATCATTACGAGTAATTAACATAACAATTGGACATAGTATTGTTTTGAAATTAGGAAAGTAAAATAATTTTATCTTGATTATATTTTATATATAAAGGAATAATTTTTCAGAAATTATTACAGTATATATGGTATGTTTGACTGTTAGTGAATGATAATAATATTATCATTTGTTGTCTGTGTTCTAATAAAAGTTGTCGTTATCATAATGTAAACAAAAATAAACAATTAAGAAATGTTTATATATAACCAAAGAGAAATTATATATATGAAGAAAATTTATAAATATGATTTGTAACTAAAAAGGATTTAAAAGTTGAGAATTTGAGAATTTAAGTCCCGTTGATTTTGAAAGTTGTTTTTAAAAGTTTTGAAGAAATAATAATGATATTATTTAGAAAATATTTTGCTTAGAAATATGTTAAAATGGAATTTAAAAGAAATAAGAAAGCACTAAACTCACTTCGGTCGTTGGAGAATAATTCGGGTAACGACTACAACATCATCAGTGTTCATTTTCGAGGTTTCAAGTGATGGATTGCTACCATAGTGATTTGCTATTAGCATTTATTTTTTGTAAAACAAGTTTTGATTTAAAAGAATATCAAAAGTATGATTTTCTATACAATGAAGTTATGTGTGTGATTTTAAAATAATTTTTTAAATAAAATTTAACTTAAGTTAAGTTAAATGATTTTTGAAATGAATTCATGATATTGAATAATGAAATGAGTAAAATGAAATTGAAATTGATTTAAAACGAATATGAACTTAAGTTATGAAGTGATAATAAAAATGAGTTGTGTTGTACATAAATGTTTATAATGAACTTAAGTAAAATTTTAAGGAATGGTTCTTGAGTGATATTAGTATTGAAAGAAATATAGTAAGCAAATAAATGAATTTGAGTAGAATTATTTTAATAATTGAATTTGATTTAAAATGAGTGAAAATAAATTAATGTAAATAAAAGCATATAAATAAAAAAGAATGGGATATAAAAAGAAACCAATTGAAATAAATATGTAAGTTGTACATATATTGTTTTATTCGCATAACTGTTTGATTCATATTCAAATATACGATTTTGAGATAATTTACATCGGCCCGAGTTAGAATTTTTCACTCGATTCTTAACAGCTAACACTGTATGTGGATTTTTGATTGATTCCGATATTCTCTATCACAGTGTATGACTATGTAAGGAGAATGATGGTTTCTAATCAAGGAACCGGATCGGAGTCCGAACTAGAGCAGTCATCTGAACAATACTAGTTCAGAAGTGAAATTGTGTAATCGAGCTAGCGATCATGTATGTTTTTGCGTAAAGAGGATATATGTACATCATACGAGCTTTAATAAATTAAATGCTAGCATTGGAAAATGTAAATTGACATGGTTATGAATTAATTGGATCGATATTATTTGTTTGATGGTTTCTCTTGTTACATTTATTGCATTTTCATATCGTTATTGAATTAGTACATTTTATATATTGATATTACTTTCCGTATACTTGTCTCATTAGTTGTTGAGTGATTAGTAGGTGAGGATGGCGTATGCGTTGCATTTGGAGCCTACTTTCGCATTGTACTGATTGTATATGCTTGCTAATATTAAGAAAATGTACACATTTTAGATTACATATCATATTTTTATATTTTTCCATGCGAGATGCCTCATCCTTGAAGATGAGATGTATATTTGTGATTATATATATTGTAAATATTTCCGATCGAACCGCACGAAGGAGGCTTTGGCGAAATTTTCCATAAATTCAAGACGTTAGAAATTTTTGAGAATTTGAAAATAAATCTATAACTAAAATTTGATGTTTATGTTATAACTTAGAATAGTATTAGCTTGCTATGAAACAATTAAAAATTTAGAAATGTGATAACAAAATTTCAACAAATTGATTTTGAAAAGTTAAAGGCTTAAAAGAATTAGGTAATCCATTTCAATTAATTAGTTTTAAAAAGCTAATGGGTTTGGGCATTTTTCTTACTTGCTAATTTCGAGGATGAAATTCTTTTAAGAGGGAAAGTATGTAACGACTCGGAATTTCATTCATTCGAATTTGGAATATTTATTAAATATAGAAAAGTTAATTTTGTAAGTTAAATAACTTGAATTTCAAACATAATGGTTATTTGAATGTTTGGAATTGTGTAAATAATTAAATCTTGAATTTTATATGAATGAAAATGATTCCGAAAGTTGATTTAAGTTCTATTTGAATAAGAACATAAATAGTAAACTTTGAATTTGAATTTAAAAGCAATTAAACTTGTTTATAATAATCATTTTAATTAACGTGTGAAAATAGCCTTCCTGAACACTGTCTCGGATTTCGACGAAACCAATTTGACTGGATCCATAATAATGAACTATTGTATGCCATCGAATTTCATATTTATTGAATGTATCATATGTTCATGGGAGCTTAAAACGTCTAGAATTAATTACAGGAAAATTGATATAATATAATTTGATTTCATAAGTTACTTCTACAAATGATCAAATTAGGTCCTAATAATAGTTCCTTTGAGTTTGCAATATGGGTACTTAGTATAGAACGCCAAGCGGCACACCTCGATAGGAGTTCGAAATTTTCGGGGATTTAAAGCAAGAATTTTTTTTTTAAATTTAAAATAATGTGTACCATCCAAGCCCATACCAGCGCATATTCCCCACGTCTCCACCAGTGCTCCTCCCCCTATAATTGTTGCATCCAACCAGAGAATAAGGACTTCAACATTTATTTCAAATCAAATCCCTCCAAATCCAACAATCTTAGTTCAATAGGACCACCAGAGGCAATTTCGTAGAAAGTTGCCAACTAGAGTTTTATTCATGTCGAGGTGGTGAGTGCATTCAGCGATGGTGATGGGGTATAGTGGAACGAGGTGGCGGCAAAGGAGGGATGAATGGCGGCTATGGTTTCGTCGATTTCGGTGAATTGGTGGACTTTGGTATGATGTGTCATAAAGGAGAAATGTAGGGGACGACTAGGGCTAGGGTTGGCCGGAGTTTGGTGGCGCGGGGGAGGGGGGCCCAGTGGCGGCGGCAATCGCGAAATGAACATTACAATAGTTGGACTCGATTCCCTTCAACGACAAGGGGTGGCGGCACATGGGGTGAGGGTTTGTTGAGGTTAGGGGATGCTCGGGGAATGGTCGCAGCGGTGCCAGGTGGCACGTGGTGGCGAGGAGGGGCGATTGAAGTGGCGCCTGGGTTTGGGTTCAAATGCGGATGAGAGCGAGGAGGAGAGAGATGGTAGTTAGGTTACTTAATTTATGATTAGTTTATTAAGTATAAATTTAAAATCGATAGACTAAAATTTGTACAACTCTCTGATACATGGTCCAATCAAGACGTGAATTTTTCATTGCGCTCGTAATGACGAAAGCTTCACTACGGAACTGGTTTTGTCAAATTCTGAGCATGTTGAAATTTTGGCTAAAATCAGACGTCGTTCAATTTTAGTTCTGAAATGTTTCGACGACGACTGGAATTTTGGTGAGTTAAACTCACTCTTTTGGTTAACCAGTATGTTACATAGTTGGTAAAAAAATTTGATTGGATGTTTGGATGATTTACGATTTTATCGGTTGGTTTGGATTTATTCCCGCCCCTGGAGCGGATGACGATATATATATATATATATATATATATATATATATATATATATATATATATATATATATATACCTGTCTAGTTGTGGATGACCCATATTATATGATTATATATTGTTTGTGATGTAGGGGGACGTGTTAGAGGGATCCAACGAGATTCCTTACCAATGTTGAGATGTTTTCAATAATATTATTGTTGAATGATTATGAAATATCTAATCTTATTTTTAACCCTATGGGGTATGACATTTTATATGTTCAACTTAAACCATGTAGTGAGAAAATCAATATCGATATTGGTTAAACGTTGGGTAGTTATTGACCTCAAATTAGTATTTTAAAAATAGTATAAATTGCTATTTTATTTGAAGTTGGTTTTTGAGACAAAAAATGATTTTAAATCGAAAATTGGGTTTCAAAAATATTTTGATTTAAAGGAACTAATTTCTATTTTACTCCAACTTTATTAACTGTCTTTTCAAAGCCATTTAGAAATGGGTTAAAGGATTATTTATTTATATTTAATATTGTTTAAGGGTATTTATTTATAGAATATTGTTTTAAAGTTATCTATCAATATTTTAATATTTTGAAAGCCATTTTTTAAAATTAATGTGGTTTGAAAAGATAAGCCAAAGGACCAATCCTCTCAAGTATAGGAAAAGGACCTATATATCGCGGTGCCAACTTACCAGTCTTTTCAAATCTCAACACTGCATGCATTAGAGAAACCTTTAGGAAAACTGAATCTCCAACCTGGAACTCTAAAGTTCTTCTCCTGCGGTCGACATAAATTTTCTACCGACTTTGGGCAGTTTTCAACTTCTTTCGGATAAAATCAACCTTCAGTAGCTTTCTTAATCATATCCAGACCAAGAACGCACTTATCACACGACTCAATCCAACATGCATGTGATCTACAAGGACGACCATACAATGCTTCGAAAGGAGCCATTCTAATACTGGCTTGATAACTATTATTATATGAAAATTCAACCAGATGAAATGATCCTCCCATGAACCTCCAAAATCAAGAATATAAGCATGCAAAAGATGTTCCAAGATTCGATTTATCCTCTCCGTTTGCCCATCAGACTGTGGACGGTAAGCAGTGATGAAGTTCAACTTGGTTCCTAGTGCGGCTTGAAATGCCTTCCAATATCAGCTAGTAAAGATTGGATCATGATCACTCACTATACTACTTGGTATTCCATGGAGTCGAACAATCTTTTCACATACAACTCTGCCAAACTCGCTGCCGTTTGGGTGGATTTAACTGGGATAAAGTGGGCAGTCTTGGTTAGACGGTCCACAATAACCCAAATCGCCTCACTATCCTTCCGAGTCCGTGGCAAACCATCTATGAAATCCATAGACACTTGATCCCATTTCCATTTAGGCACTTCCAGTGGTTGGAGCAAACCCGCCGTCTTCATTTGATCACTCTTTATTTGCCGACAAGTTGCACATCGATTAGCATAAATGGATATATCTCTCTTCATCGTTTTCCACCAGAAAGTTCTTTTAATATCTCGATACATTTTGTTAACCCCTGGATGGATACTAAGCTCGAACTTGTGACATTCGTCCAAAACTTCTCGTTTGAGATCTGGGATGTCTGGAACAGAAATCCTCCCTTTCAGTCTTATAATTCCACTATTATTGGTTTGAAAGCTGGAATCTTCTCCTCGAAGTATTCTTCCATAAATTTCTTAGAAAAACTTGTCTTCTTTTTGCTTACTTGCGATCTTCTTAAGAAGAGTAGGAGTGACAACAAAATAAGCAAGAACAACATGTCTTTTACTCAATGCATCAGCTACCACGTTGGCTTTTCCGAGTGTAAACTGAATATCCAGGTCGTATGACGCTAGGAATTCCAACCAACGTTGCTGCCTTAGATTCAAATCCTTTTGGGTAAAGAGATAATTCAAAGACTTATGATCGGTGAACAATTCAAATTTTTCATCCAGTAGATAATGATGCCAGATTATTAAAGCAAAAATTACCGCCAAAAGCTCAAGATCGTGGGTAGGGTAGTTCTTTTCATGTGGTCGCAATTGTCTACTCGCTAGGCAATCACTCTACCATCTTGCATTAAAACAACACCCAACCTTCACCACACGCATCTATGTAGACAGATAGACCTTGATTTTTGTTAATAATTGCAAGAACGGGAGCAATGATCAACCTTCTCTTCAATTCCTGGAACGCTTCCTTGCACTTCGAAGTCCAACTAAATTTAGCATTCTTCATAGTCAGCTTAGTTAATGGACTGGCTAACTTAGAGAAATCCTGGACAAACTTTTGGTAGTATCCAACTAATCCTAGAAAACCTTTGACTTCCTACGGAGTTGTGGGTTTCTTCCAATCAAGGATAGCGAAAACCTTGCCAGGGTCTA
Organism: Allium cepa; assembly: GCA_030765085.1. Classification (NCBI taxonomy): domain Eukaryota; kingdom Viridiplantae; phylum Streptophyta; class Magnoliopsida; order Asparagales; family Amaryllidaceae; genus Allium; species Allium cepa. The sequence continues at coordinate 353,881,729 of CM060937.1, read as the reverse complement.
GAGAAATTCCCTCCTCTGTGACAATATGTCCCAGAAATCTAACTTCTTTAACCCAAAAATGACATTTAGAAATTTTGGAAAATAGAATGTTCCTCTTTAATATTTCCAAAACAATTGTCAAGTGCTCGGCATGCTCTTCTTCAGTTTTTGAATAGATCGGAATATCATCAATAAATACAAAAACGAATTTATTCAACACTTCTCGGAACACTCAGGTCACTAACTCTACGTAATATGCAGGAGCATTGGTTAGTCTGAAGGGCATAACTAACAATTCGCAGAATGTATTTGGAACCCTAAAAGCAGTTAAATGGATAGAGTCTTCCGCAATTCTCAGTTGATGGAATCTTTGTGCTAGATCCATCTTAGAAAAGAATCGAGCGCCATGTAATTGATCGAACAGGTCATCGATTCTGGGCAAAGGAAATTTATTTTTAAGAGTTAATTTATTGAGATCACGGTATTCTACGCACAGCCTTAAAGATCCATCAGACTTGGCTACAAACACCACAACTGAACCCCAACTGGAATAACTAGGTCGCATGAATCCATTCTCCAGTAAATCTTGGGTTTGCTTGACCAGCTCTATTCTTTCCCTTGGTGCCATCTATGACGATCCAAAAATCCGTACCCTTTGAATCGACAATAATCCACACATGTCCGACCCAAAAGGCATAGATCGACGGAAAGTCAAGAGATAGAAAAGAAGAGAAAAGAAGAGAAGAGAAGAAAGAGAGAAGATAGAACCAAACAGAATAATATAGAATCTCACATCGCAGCGAAAAGTATATAATATCATATCAATGATCTTTACAAAATAGAAACTGTATATATACACACATCAATCAGAGTTCAACAATCAATCAGAGTTATCAGCTTGGACAGTTATAATAACCCGTCCTCACAATTGCTGATAATATAAACAACTAAACACATCAAATAATCAAAAAAGTATGTGTATACGAAAACGAAGATCTCCAGCTCTCCTGCTGAAGCTCAAAACGCACCAAAGCATAACCTGTAAATATACTCGGTCTGACCCGAGCATTGAAAGGGAAGAACGTCCGGATCAGTCTGGAAAACCAGCGTAAGGAACACACTCAACTGAATTTATTAAATTACCAAAAACTTTTCCTTTATAAAAACAAAAGTATCTCGTAAGACAAGTCCACACATAAACACGGATATGTTTTTACCTTACGATAGCTAAAATCTTTCATATCAAATCCTCTTACATTACACTACTGTCTAGTATATACAAATAGTATTAATCATAGTCGAAATGGTTACCCATATAGCATTTCGAGGCTATACATTACGCCTTTACAAACAAAATCGCAGCTCGTAGTGGGTTTTGGATTTCCATACAAATGACCAGGTGAAGGGACTACCTTTTGGCAGTACATCTCTAGAAGAATGCACCGAGGACCATCATAAAGGATCCTCTACCAACACAAGACCGACCCACCTTTATAATTAGATGGTACCGAATATATCATCCTCCGGTCGTTACCGACCTTTACTGAAGGCCCTCTAGCATACAAACCACAATAATCAGATACACGACGTCATAGCGTGCAAAGATATATCTAGAAGAGGATGATCATACCCTAATGGTAGCGACCCACTTAGCCCTGCCGCATCTAACCCTGTTTTGGTCATTTCCAGTTTAAGGCCTAACGAGGTAACGATTACCTTTCACATATCACAATCGCATCACTTTGAATGCCACACGACCATTTTCGTTGACTACTAATTGCCTTCGACAAAAACACAACCCTTAAGCTTATACGTCTCAAGGAGGGTGTTAAGCTAAGAGAAGTTGCCTTCTACGCCACCATTGATGTACGTTTGTAAAAACCAATGTACGTAATCTATAGAAATGCAATGTCAGACAAACATTCATACAAGTTGTCCAGGAACAAGACAAACCGAAGGTACTTTCCTACAACATCCTATCGGGAAATCCCTAGGATTAGTAGCGAATAGTCCTCGCATTGGATACTTCATAATGAAGAGACCACTGCTACTGGATGTATATTGGGATTTTAACCCTAAATGATCAACAAGCAGTCCCCCACTTTGAAAATCCAGAATATCAATATCATCACAAGCAACCTGCACAATCGTCGCATATACGTTGGTCCGAAGTGGTTTTCAGATAAATCTGATTCCCATCTCTTCGCACCAACAACGCAAAAGCGTTTCTCAACCTCACACAGAAACCAAGTCTCGTAGACTTATCACGTCTCCAACTTTCAACTTGGTATCCTTCGGGCCAAGAAGGAAGCTCGATAGATTGGAGTAATACTCCGCACTATACGAATCAACATCCTCAACACAAATGATAATCAAGCCTGCACAGAAGGCTACGTACTAAGTGTACGACAAAATAGTTCCAACATCGAATCGAGGAACAAAAATTTTGGCCAAGTTTGGTAGTCGGTTATTTAACTATCAAAGTCAGCAAATAAATATTTAGCACTATATCAATCACTAGGCCCTTTTAATTAATCTTTTATTAATTAAACCATTTGCCAAACATTCACTTCAATTCATCTTTAAAAAGATATAATCTCAAAATCATTTCAATACTGGAAAATATTTCCATATACTTATTTAATAATAAGTAATTCACAAATCTTTTTATTTTCAACACTTAGAAAATATTATATATACTTAAAATCATGATTAAGTATATATTTTATTCTTTAAGGAAAACATTCTTTTAAACATTTTTATTTGGGTCAAAACGAATGTTGCGTAAAACATCGTTACGACAACCCAAAATCACTAGTATAGGGATTCGAAAATAAGATAGATATATAAATCCCATATACTATAGAAAAACAATTCCTTTCGAAAATAATCTACTATAACAATAGTGTTATAGCCCATCATTTATACTTTTCGAAAACGTCTATTTCAACAGTGAATGTTGAAATCTATGTATTCGATATTTAACACATTTTAAAACAACTTTAAACCATTTTATTCCATTTCACATATCACTTCCCAAAACATTTATTTAATTCAAAAGGTTATTCACTTTCCAAAGCATATCCATTTTATTCAATATACTATTCACTGTCCAAAATCGTGAATATACTTCTCTTATCCAAATTCAATACTTCTACACCTTTAATTAAAGGATTATCCACTGTCTAAAATCGTGGATATAATTCTCTTATCCAAATTCAATACTTCTACACCTTTAATTAAAGGACTATCCACTGTCCAAAATCGTGGATATATCTCCTTTAATAACTTCTAAATTTAACTTATCAATTTCAATTGATTTCACATTTATAAAATAATGTTTATAAATTCCATTTCTATTTTATAAAAACTTCCATAACAAAATCAAACTCCATTTATTATTTCGTAAGAACTTCACCTTGTAAAATCCCTTAATTAACAAATTCTATTTATATCTCATTTAAATGCCAAAATCCAATTTATAAGTTAATTACTTATAAATCATTTATTTTACAAATTCATTTATTTTATAACTTCATTTAACACTTATAAAACTCGTTTTATAATTCCATTATTTTGATTTATAAAATGTCAATTTTATATATAAATCATTTTATAAAATAGTTAACTTCACATTCCAAAATCATAATTTTTATAACATAAAAATTATAACATTTAATTATTTAAAATAACCCATTTCTTTTAACAATTCAAAATTAAAAAGATATCTATTTTCAAAATCACTTGAAAATCCTTTTAAATTTGGAAACCATCACTTTAACATTTTTTAAAATTCCAAAATTGGCCCAATGTTGCAACAGCACTAAATACATCAATCACGGCATCCAAAACATCATATATCATATGATAGCAGAATATATCACAATATCTGTAAATAAACCAATAAGTGTTAGGAATCCAGTTGGATCCCTCCAACCTGTCATCTACAACAAATATACATATTAGAAATATATGTATAATGTCCGCTTCAAGGCAGACACACGTACAAAGGGTCATCTGCTCATACACGGGAACGTATAGGGTCATCTGCTCCACTAGGCAGGTATATATCCACATACCAATCAATATATCATATATCATCCAAACAATCAGCAAACATCATAAATATTTATTCTTGCTTATATAAGAATATTAGTTAGTCAGAAAGAGTGAGTTGTACTCACATTGCTTGTAGTCATCGCGATAGCGATTTATTCCGATTAAAATTAAACAAGCGTTTAATTTCAACCAAAATTTGTACTAGCTGAAATTAATCCCAATCAAGCTTCATATAGTGCTCGTCCATACGAACCCAACGCAATTCGTTTCGTCAATTTCCGACCTCGTATGAACAAGTTACGACGTTTTAAAGTTTATACGATTTTAAATATAAATTAGTTTACAATTTTTTTAAATAAACCATTAATCTAAGCCGCTTGTTTTTGCTTGATGAAAGTTGGCCGATCGTGCCATCTTCTTTCCCGTTCGTTCGAAACCATGTCGCAACCCATAGCACGTCGCCATCACTGGATTATCGCGCGAACTACGTCCAACTTCACGTCGATCAACATCCACCATTCGAAGCGCCATGACCCACTCCACCATCGGCCGAAGTATCAAGACTCTCGGTGGAGTATTGGTAGTAAGGACCGCGTGTGAAGGCAGCACGAATGGAGGCGAACTGCTGCCACCTCGCGATTTCGTGGACGATCTCTGCCGTTGGATTGAAACGTCTCGACGAGATCTTCGTTTTTGTAGTTGGGGATTTCTCGAATAGATGGATGGATTGAAAGAAAATTGAGAAGGAAAATGGGTGTTTTCTGGCCATTGTTTTCAAAGCGACGGCTAGCCCTAAGTTGATTAGGTTCAGATGAAAATAGTGAAAAGTTATGGCCTTATATAGAAAATTCTCACGCACTATTCATCCGAATTTTTTTCGAACTCGAAATGAAACGTGCTGCCTGGCGTATATAATGTTTTATCCCTATTTCGAACGAAATGGAATATATATCAGGAGCCAATTCGATCATATTTGAAAGATAGGTTTTCAAATCGAATTATTTAAATTTAAAATTAACTTAAACAGATTTCCGGGCGTTTTACCTTGCCCCGGACAAACCGTAAATACGATTGACACGAAATTTGAAATCTTACAATAATATAATATTACGGAACCAATGAAACTTGTTTCGTCGAAATCTGAGACTGTTTAAAAATGACTAATACACGTCAATTAAATATTAAAATATTCAATTTCTACAAATCAACTTTTAATTCAATTTTAAACGTTCTCTACCATCATTTAAATCAAATAAGATTTAATTCAACTTTATAAATCATTTTTATTCATATTAAATCCGATTTCTAATTATTTCAGCAATTTAAAATATTAAATTAACAATTTAATTATTCAATTAAATCCTTATATTCGAAATATTAATTATTCAATTAATAAAATTAACTTTTAAATATTTAAAACTGATTAAATATACGAATTTCAAATAACAGAAATTCTAGGTTGTTACAATCTCCCCTACTTAAAAGAATTTCGTTCTCGAAATTACCATGTAAGAAAAAGTCACTAAATCCATTAACTTTTCAAAACAATTCATTCAAACTAGATTTACCAAATCTCTTAAGTTTTTAACTTTTCTCAAAATCCATTAGTTAAACTTCTTACAAAAACTTTGTTAAGTTTTCAAATCTACTTAGTTATCTTTTAAAACCAACTAATATCATTTAACTTTTAACTCAAAATCAAAATTTAGTTTTCACAAATTTTATCAATTTTCCCAAAAAAAATACTAACGTCTTAATTTTCAAAAAAAATCGCCAGCGTCTCCTTTGCGCGGTTCATCACCAAAAAACAATATATATATCACAAATATACATCTCACCATCGAGGATGAGGCATCCAGCAGGGGAAAAAAGTGTAAAAGTATGATATGTAATCCGAGATATGTACCTTATATATTATTAGCGAGCATATACAGCTACTATAGCGTGAAAGCGAGCTCCAAATGCGAAGCAAGCGCCATCCGCACCTACTAAACACTCAACAAACAAATGAGAAACATGTATATATGAAAGTAATATCAATATACAACATATACCAATACAACTACATATGTCAATATAGCAAATGCCATCAAAAGCAACAAATCCAATCATCAAACAACCATTATCCAACTGGCATCCAATAACTATCCAATCAATCCATAACCAAATCAATATACTTTCACTTCTCATTAATATTTACTGAACTTATTTTCAATTAAATCACATTTGATTCATTAACATTGGATTTACTAACATTCATTCATTCATATTCAATTAGTTTACATTCACTAATTCATATTCAAGTTTGTTTAATTCCAATTCAAATCAGTTCTATTTAAATTCCCTTACTTCCACTTTGGATTCAATTACTTATAGCTTTCAATTTCATATGAATTTCTATACAATCAATTAACATCCATCTAAATCAATGTATATCCAACATTACCAAATTAATTTACTTTACATTCATTTACATTCAATTAGGTTTAACACAATTTAATTTCAAAATGATTTAACATTCAGTTGACTTTCATTCAATTATTCAATTCACAGCTTCTTAAGTTTTATTCAATTCTTAACAACATCATTTCTAATGTTGATTCATTTTACAATTAAAGTTGAATTTCTTTTATATAACTCAATTTCATATTCATTTATTTCACTTTATCAATTTACTTAGATACCAAAATCAACTTCGTTCAACATCATTTATGTTATATTCCATTTCGTTCTCACTTGCATTTACTTTCACTTATACAACTTAAGTTCACTACTAATTTATTTCAAATACTATTTTATTTAACTTTTACTTAAGTCAAATTTCATTCTACTATTCAAATTCAAATTTTGTTTACTTACATTTTCTCACTTCATAATTTATACAACTTATTTATTCTTTAACTTTCAAATTCATATTATATAATCACTTATCCAATCCAATTAAAATTCAATTCAATTTAACCTTCCTTAGTTACATTTCGAATCATATAATTCACTTGCTAACTCAAATTTCTTTCAACTTTACTAAAGTGAATTCTTACTTCGTATTATAAGTCCAAAACTTATTTTCCTTATATTCATCAATTCCAACTCGGATTTTAAATCGAATTCGTTTATCATAACAAAACTTCAATTTCAATTTACTATTGGTAGCAAATCCATCACATAGAAACTCGAAAATGATACTGATCCTGCTGCAGTCATCAACCTTATTATTTCCTAGCAACAATAGTGGATTCAGTGAATTATATTCTTTTTTAAAATTCTTTCATTTATAAATCACATTTACAAATCTATCCTTATATAATTTCACTTATTTTCTATTTATAAGAATATAACCTCTTTAACTTGAAAAACAATTTTCAAAATAAACGGAATTCAACATTCCAAATTCTTATTTCAAATTCATTTTATTTATAACACATATTTATAAAATATATTTAGATTGTTCCATTTCTTATATATAAGATTATTTCACAATTATAAATCATATTAATTATAATTCCATACTTATAATTCTTCGCTTATACAATTTATTCTTTTACAATTGTTGTTGCTTTTATTTAGATTATTCAAACAACTTTTATTAACTTATATATTTACATTTTCAAACAACGAAACAATTAATTTATTTACACTTTAATAATTCCTGAAAAATTATTTCCTTTATATATAAAATATAAAGAGGTAAATTTATTTCATTTACCTAACTTAAAATAATACTATGTCGACTTGCTTCGTTTAAGTGTTTGTAAATCCCTATCGATAACATGGCATCCCACATGCCGGTCAGAATTCACAAACAACTCAACGGATAAGCAAACACAATATAAAACATTTTATATCACTAACAAATACGCGCTCATATATAATACAACTCAATCTAGGGTGCTACTGTCCCTATTTATACTGAGTACACATCAAAGCTTAGGAATATAAAAAATCTAAGCTCAGATACCACGCGTGACGACCCAAAAATCCATACCTTTTGAATCGACAATAATCCACACATATCCGGCCCAAAAATCATAGACTTACGGAAAGTCAAGAGAAAGAAAAGAAGAGAGAAGAAGAGAAGTGTAACATCCAAAAATTTATTAATTTAAATTTGGTAACTTATTTAATCTTTTGAAATTTAATTTGAAAAGTTTCAAACAAATAAAATATTATTAATATTAAATGTTACAAAGATATATGGATATAAATAAAGTATTTGGTAGTTTAAGATTTAAATAAATAATAATAAATATATATAAAAACAAGAATTTGTGTTAAACATAAATATATAAGGTAACTCATATGAAATACATATAGATTTGCGTGTGAATTATGTAAACAAGGAATAATAAAACAAAAATGTATGCAAGGCTAAAATAAATATCTATGTATAAACAAAAATGTACATACAAAATTCAAATTGGATTACATGTAAACAGAGATGGGAACAATTGCATTAAATGCTATCTTCTCAAGCACAAGTAAGGTCATTTCATTTTCTACAAAAAAAACTTTGTTTGGTCAAAGAAGGAGGCAGGCAAGAAAAATCTGACCCAAAGGAAAACAATACACCAGATAACACCTACCTGTACTTATATATACATCCATATTTGTTCTAGTTCATTCAAACAAAACATAGTAAAGTCAGAAAGAAAAGGAAGAAAAAGAAGTAAAACATCACTCTTCTTATAAACTCAAAATCATTTAACTAAACAAAACAGGATTCAAAAAAAAAATCAAACTGTAGTTTTTAAAACACAGAATTGCTCCTGTTCAATCTTGTTTCCAGGTGAGTAAACGTACTATTTTTGAAATCTAAAACTGGGTATTTAATTCATGGAAACTTTGTGCTTTGCTGTATAGTTTAAATAAGTAGTTTTGTATGCTTTCTATTGCACTGGAAATTTTACTATGCCCTGTTCTTCTGTACTTCTGGTTTCAGAGCAAAGCAAGTTAGAAGAAAAAAAACTAATAAATCTGCATACAAACATTTTAAAATTAAGATTTTAAACAACATTAGTTTGTTTAAACTTAAATCATGGAAATTGTTAAGTTTGATAGTGAAGAACTTGACTCTGTAAACTCAGTTTTACAGTAAAATAAGAAATCATATGATTTATTCGAGTACTTTAAATTATCGATTTGATTATATAACTTGAATAAACATTCAAAGATAGTATTTTTAAAATTAATATGATGATTTTTAGTTAAGTATTCCAAGTGCAGTTCATATTTGAACAAAATATGCACTTTGATCATTTTCTGATGATCGGACCAACATTGGGTGATAAGATTTTGTTTGAAGCTAGTTCGTTGATCAACGATTTCAAGAAATTGCTAAATAATTTTTCCATTTCAAGAGATGATGAAACGAGGAAGATTTAGGGTTTAACACACGGTTTTGGACTTGATCAGAAACTAGGTGATCGCGTCTCCTCGGATTGATCGAGTTGCTCGAAATTGAGGGCGGGAGTAGAAAGGCGATTGACGAGGTGAGGCCGGAGTTGTAGATTTTCTGATGGTCAGAGTTCGCTTGGACGAGGCGATCGATGGTCGGGCACGGTTTGATTGGAAGCTCGAGTGTGTCATTCTTCGTTCTCGCGATTGTTCTGGGTATTTAGTTGTTGCATTCGTAAGAGGGAGTGGGATTCGACTTGTTGGTGGTCGTCTCTGGTGTCGGAGCATTGTCAGCAGTAAGTGCACGTGCACGGTTGGTCGTGAGTACGTTAGGGGTTAAGCAGGTGTTGGGTTCTCGAGAGTGTGCTCGGGGAAGGAAGTAATTTTCTCGAGCAAATTATATGTTTGCTTGCGTGAGTTCTGTAGCATACCAGTTTATAAAGTTTAAACTTAAACTTTAACTAAAAAAAATTTATATACGTGAGGAAGAAAGGACTTGGGGAAATGGGTGAAAAACTCGGGTTGCAACTCGAGTAACCTGAGATTTTGCTCATGTTTTGTTTCATAGGGTTAAGCCTAATAAATTTAAAGTTAACAGCGTTAAACAAAATTTAGTACTAATAAAGTAATTAATGTTTGACAAATTAAGCTAAGAAACTTTTATGAGTTTTAAATTATTTAAGTAAACACTTGATAACATTTTTTAATCTTAATTAATACTTTAATTGAATAGTTAACTTAAAGATAAGGGTTAAAGTTAATTAACATTAAAGCTTTTTATAATTGTAGTAAATTGATTTCAAATTAATTAAGGAAGATTTTAAAATATTAATTAAGATAGATAATTATTATTAAATAATTGTTAAAGGGTAATAAAGAATTGTTAATTAGTTTATTAACTAAGTGATTAGGGATTAATCAATTTGTGATTAAAAATTGGTTAACTAATAATTAAGTGTATAATTTATTTGTAATTAAGAATGGTTAATTTGATAACAATGTTGATTAATTTATAATTAGTAGTTAATTAAGTTAATTGATTAAGGAATAATTAATTAATAAAGTTGATTAAGATTTAATTTATTTATTTATCATTAAGAATAATTAATCATTGATCTAAAAATAGTTATGTGGTTAATTCATTTAAATCACATTCACCTTGATTGAAAAATAATTAACTATTGTTATGCACTGGATTGATATTTTTGTTGTGGTTGTGATACTATGTGATGTGAGTTGCTCTGTGCTGAACTGCGATTTTTGATTTAATTCTGTAGTGTTGTGAAAACCCTTTTGCCCGTAAAACGACATTTAAACTTCGATGCGACAGGGAGTCGGATTTCAGTTTGTTATCCGAAACCCACGTCGAACCCTAAATGTGAATCTTTGTAATTGATACTCCGCGTGTTTTAAAAAATTTAGCGCTCACTATTCGGTTTAGCCGGGAGAGGACCTTTGTGTCATATAACCCATTTCGAATAGTGATACGTCGAAATGAATAGCATTTGAAGATGGTGATGAAGACCGGGTGTCTTCGAAAATGATAGGATAACCTATCGATTATCTCTGCATTGAGTTGCTCTGGTATAGAGATCTCCACATGTGATATGGAGTCCGATCGGGATTGTGGATACCCGGATTGCAAGGGCTTCTTCCTTTATTAGACGAAGGGCCTTCGGTTCTGTTCGAACCCGGAACCGACTTGTATGGTTGTATGTCTGACACTGCACTTTGAGATATAAAGAAGATTTCTTTCAAATACATATTTGTTGGTGGCGGAGAATTTATTCTCTTAGCTTAACACCCTTCTCTAAGACGTACAAGCTCAGAGGTTATGTAATTGAAGGTTATCAGTGATATACTCCAAATTTGGTAGTGTGACATGCTAAGTGCTGCTGTGTGTTGATGATCATTTGTGATCAAAGCATGGCTTTCGTGTAAAGCGTAGCTTTGTGGACGAGACCTCATCAGACCTCACACCCCGGAAATGGTCGAAATAGGAAAGATACGGCAAGGTTATGAGGGTCGCACCCTTTAGGGTATGTCATTTCCTTCTGGAAAAAGGTGGTGTCATGGTATGGAGCCCGTATACTTTACTTATGTGGTTGCTGCAATCTCATTTACTGTATGGTTGTTGCTTTATGGTAGAGGGCCCTCGGATAAAGGTCGCAAACGACCGGGGGTAGCATACTCGAGTAATAGTTACCTTGTTATAGAGGTAACCCGGCTTGGTGTTGGCAAAGAGCCGGGTAGGTTCTCGGAACGTCCCCCAAGAGGCGTACCCGCGTGGCAGTTGGAAGTTTCTTAGCCTAACCATTCATTGGAAAATCCAAAGAAACAATACGAGCCTTGTACGGTTTTAGTTATATAACCTGCCTTGCAGCGTGGTGGTAACCTGCCACAAAACATGGTAGCTATAGTAGGCATACAATAATGGTTGTATGCTGGCTAAGATTAATATTACTTTCGAAATATTTTTCTACACTATGCATTAGTAATAATATCAAAGAATTTTTCTCATATCAAGCATATTGGACTATCATAAGAAGAAATCTCCTCCAATTCTGCGATTGCATTGTGTGTGTGGCGGGAGGTCTTATGGTAGTTTCATTTTCCAAAAGCGTACCGGATTTTCTTGTATAAATCTGTTTTCTTTAAAAGCAACTAATTTTGTTTACTCATACCAGTCCCATGACTGACCCGGAGTTTATTGTTTTTTTTTTCTAAGCTCTGGGTGCCCATCATTTCCACACGGGCAGCCTAGTAGCAGGTTCCCGTGTTCTGGTGTTAGCTGTATTTTGGAGACTTTTACCTTGGAGGTATTTTGGAAGCTTTTGGATATCAAGGTGCTTAGTTTTTGGAAGTTCACTATCGCTTCGTTCCTTTGAAGACCCTTTTTTGGCTTATGATCACTTGTTGTTCTATTATGATGTTCTATTTGGAGTTGTGATATATGTATAAGAATACTATGATGTAGTAGTGGATATTACGATGATGTTATATCTGTGATGTAATGCATGATATTCATTTTGTTTCTGTTGTTTTACATTCATCTAATGTTGTTATAAGCTCCATCCGACTGGATTTCGATGTTTGAATTTTCGACAGCTCGAATACAAGTGAGGTATTTAGTGTAAATTTTCGAACATTGAATTTCGGATCGTGACATGTGGTATCAGAGCTGAAGGTTGAGTAAGAACTTTAGCTACGGAGTATAACGCATTAGATGGCTCTTTAGAGATCAGGTGAAGTATACCCTAGAATGAGTATAACCGAGACCGAAACCCCACATTTTCTTAGTCTATTCCCTTTGACTACTGATATTCCTTAAGATATCTCGTCCGAATATCTAAACCAATTTTCTTACTAATTACATATAGTAATAATGAGCGGACGAAGAGGAAGAGTTGGAGGGCGAGGAAATGCCACAGCACCTAGCCAAGTTCCCCCAACAGCAGAAGCAGTTTTATCAATTCAGCATCAATCGAATCTGGCTGATTTATATAAGAGTTTCTCAAGGCTTGGTGGTAAGCCGTTCACCGGCAAGGCGTCGATTGTTGAGGCCCAAGCATGGATCAGATCATGTGAAAGAATCTTAAGAGGGCTAAAGTTGCAAGACGATCAGATGCGACTCATAGCTTCTTGGCAACTTCAAGAAGAAGCCTTAGCATGGTGGGAGACAGTTACTGTAGATAAGCCAGAAGATGATTTTACTTGGGAGAGATTTAAAGAAGTATTCGAGAAGCGCTATATGCCATCGGTTGGAATTTCTCGAATGTACCAGGAATTCATGGACTTAAAGCAGGGGAGTTTGTCATTCGAGGAATATCTAACCAAATTCAATGAATTGTCTCGTTTTGGTCCAGAATTGGTGAACACACCTTTAAAGAAGAATGAAAGGTTCATTCGTGGGATGAATAAAAAGTTCCATGCAAGAATGACTGGCCATGTCAAAGAATCCTTTTCAGATTTGGTTGATATGGGATACAGATATGCTACACTTGACATGCAAGAATCCCCGGTGGAGAAAGGAAATTCTAGCAATCAAAATTGGAAGAAGAGGAAATTTGGAGGCAAGAAACTATGGCAGGGTAAGGAGAAAAGAAGAGCAATCGAGGAAGCACAGCAGAGAATGTCACTTGCTTCAATTGTTTAGAAAAAGGGCCACTAGTCAAACAGCGGCAAGAAGCCCAAGAGAGATCAATCCGTTCTAGCGAAGCCCAGGAAATGTTATTATTGTCAGAAATTGGGACACGAAGTTAAAGACTGCCTAGTCATGAAGCAAGCTCAGACAGCCAAGTTGTACACAGTCAAAGACAAACCTGCATCTTTCAAAGCAGAAAAGGGGAAAGGAGTTCTCGAAGGTAATCTCACTATTTATGATAGCATTGTTAGAGTTCTGTTTGACACAGGCACTACACATAGTTTTATTTCTCAACAAGCTATTCATGAATAAATCTTGAACCCGATTTTGTTGATGAGCCTATATGCGTAAAGAATTCAGTTGGAGGTCCCGCGAATCTTTGTCTTCGATGTAGAGACATTCCTATCTCATATTCATGCTTCCAATTCCTTATCAGTCTCTTTGTCCTTGATTTTAACGAGTTTGAAGTCTTACCCGGAATAGATTGGCTAGCTAAATACGAAGCCAAATTGATTGCAATAATCGATTGATTTCGATTAAAACCAAATTTGGAGATTCCATCGAGATTTCTTGTAAGGACCCTAGTCCTAAAAGAGAAGGGTTAATGTATAATTTTGGTAATCCCCAACCTAGTTTGGAGTCCATATCCATTGTTAGAGATTTTCGGACGTGTTCGAAGAAGTGAAATCTCTACCTCCACATCGAGAAATAGAATTCAGAATTGACCTAGTACCCAATGCTCGTCCTATCGTTCACACAAGTCGCAGGATGGCACTCAGGGAAAGAGTTGAATTAGTCAAACAAACTAATGATTTGCTAAATAAAGGGTTAATTCGGCCCAGTGTTTCTGAATGGGGTTCAGAAGTAGTGTTTATTGCTAAATCGGATGGATCTTTGAGATTGTATGTGGATTACCGCGATCTCAATAAGCTGACTCCCAAGAATAAATTTCCTCTACCTAGAATTGATGATCTGTTTGATCAATTGCACGGTGCTCGTTTCTTTTCGAAGATGGATCTAGCCATGGGTTCCATCAACAACGAATTGCCGAAGATTGTGTTCATTTGACCGCTTTCAGGGGTCCTAAAATGTTCTACGAAAGGTTAGTCATGCCTTTCGGACTAACCAATGCTCCAGCATACTTCGTAGATCATATGACTCGTGTATTCCGGGAAGTATTGAATAAATTTGTTCTTGTGTTTATTGATTATATTTTGTTCTATTCTAAGACCGAAAAGGAGCATGCCGAGCATCTTAGAATCGTTTTGGAGATATTAAGGAGAAATATTCTATTTGTAAAAAATTTCAAATGCCGTTTCTGGGTCAAAGAAGTCAAATTTCTCGGCCACGTTGTTAATGAAGAAGGAATTTCTATTGATCCTAGCAAAATTTCCGCTATTCTTGATTGGAGGAAACCCACTACCCCAAAAGAAGTTCGAAGCTTTTTGGGTTTAGCAGTATTATCGAAAGTTTGTTCGGGACTTTTCTAAGATAGCTAGTCCGTTGACTATGCTAACAATGAGGGATGTAAAGTTCAATTGGACTCCGAAATGTGATGAAATTTTTCAGGAGTTGAAGAAGAGATTAACCACCGCTCATGTTCTCGCTATTATTAATGGGAACCGGGGATTATCTGTTTATACAAACGCTTGCGGTGATGGTTTGGGTGCAGTATTAATGCAGAATGGGAAGGTAATTGCCTGTGCGAGTAGAAAATTACGTCCTCATGAAAGAAACTACCCAACCCATGATTTGGAACTCTAGTTGTTATCTTCGCTTTGAAAATATGGCGACGTTATCTTCTGGGTAAAAAGCTTTTCATCTTTCTTAACAATTCACGAATTTAACTTAACTTAACAATATACTTAATGAACTCTCTTTCTTTAGGTGAAAAAGTCGAATTATTCACCGACCATAAATCTTTGAAATATCTCTTCACCCAGAAAGATCTGAATGTACGACAACGTTGGTTGGAATTTTTGGCATCTTATGACTTAGACATTCTATATACGCCCGAAAAGGCCAATGTAGTTGCCGACGCCTTGAGTAGAAAGCATGTTATTCTTGCTCATCTTGTTATCACTCTTACTCTTCTTGAGAAAGTCGCCAGTAAACAAAAGGAAGATGAGTTCCTTCATCAAATCTGTGAGAAAATGTATCATGGTGAAAATACTAGTTTTGAAGTCGACGATAATAAAGTTATAAGAATGAAAGGAAGAATCTGTGTCACGGACATCCCTGATCTGAAATGAGAAGTTTTGGACGAATGTCACAAATCCAAACTTTGCATCCATCCAGGAGTCAATAAAATGTATCGTGATATCAAAAGAACTTTCTGGTGGAAGACGATGAAACGGGACATATCTATATATGTGAGTCGTTGTGCTACTTGCTAACAAATCAAAAGCGATCAAAAGAAAATGGCGGGTTTACTTCACCCTTTAGAGGTACCCAAGTGGAAATGGGACTAAGTATCAATGGATTTCGTCGATGGGTTGTCACGTACTCGGAAGGGCAATGAAGCAATTTGGGTCATTGTAGACCGTTTTACTAAGACATACCCTTTTTGCCAGTGAAATCTACCCGTACGGCAGCAAGTTTAGCCGAGTTATATGTAAAAGAAATTGTCCGTCTCCATGGTATTCCTAGCAGTATAGTGAGTGATCGTGATCTGATCTTCACTAGTAGATTTTGGGAGGCATTTCAGACGCATTGAGAACGAAACTGAATTTCAGCACTGCTTATCACCCACAATCTGATGGGCAGACTGAGAGGATTAACCGAATCTTAGAAGACCTATTGCGTGCTTGTATACTTGATTTTGATGGTTCTTGGGAGGACTATTTGCATCTGGTCGAATTCTCATATAACAATAGCTATCAGGCCAGTATAGAGATGGCTCCTTTTGAAGCTTTATATGGTCGTCCGTGTCGATCACCCGCATGTTGGATCGAGGCTGGTGATAGACTCGTTCTTGGACCAGATATGATTAAAGAAGCCATGGAGAAAGTGGATTTTATACGGAAGAAATTGAAGACAGCTCAGAGTCGTCAAAAGAGTTATTATAATCGTAGAAGAATGGATTTGGAATTCCAGATTGTAGACTCTGTCTTTCTTAAAGTATCTCCTATGCGAGGAGTGTTATGGTTTGGAAAGACCGGTAAACTGGCACCATGATATATTGGTCCTTTTTATATTCTGGAGAGGATCGGTTCTTTATCTTGTTGAGTACAATTGCCTAGCTGGTTATCTGGCGTACATGATGTGTTCCTCATTTCTAATCTTCAAAAGTATGTGCACGATCCAGATAGTATTATTGAAGAAGTTGCTCAGCAGGATCTCGATATCACTCCCAATTTAACAGTTAAAAGAGAACCAATAAAGATTGTAGATTGTAATGAAAAGCAATTGAGAAACAAAGTTGTGAAACCAGTTAAAGTTCAATGGAGTGGCAATCCAAAGGACTGCACTTGGGAAACTGATGATAATATGCGGAAATCATATCCCAATTGCAGAGTGGATATCTCGGCTTAAACGGGTAAGCCATTTCTCTATCCTTTTCTGAATTCATATATTCTTCGTTTTCCTTTCTCTCTCTTTCGAATTTCGAGGATGAAATTTTCTTAGGGAGGAATATTTGTAACATCCCAAAATTTATTAATTTAAATTTGGTAACTTATTTGAAATTTTGAAACTTAATTTGAAAAGTTTCAAAACAAATAAAATATTATTAATATTAACTATTACAAAGATATATGGATATAAATAAAGTATTTGGTAGTTTAAGCTTTAAATAAATAATAATAATAAATATATATAAAAACAAGAATTTGTGTTAAACATAAATATATAAGGTAACTCATATGAAATACATATAGATTTGCATGTGAATCATGTAAACAAGGAAACAATAAAACAAAAATGTATGCAAGGCTAAAATAAATATCTATGTATAAAACAAAAATGTACATACAAAATTCAAATAGGATTACATGTAAACAGAAATGGGAACAATCGCATTAAATGCTATCTTCCCAAGCACAAATAAGGTCATTTCATTTTCTACAAAAAAACTTTTTTTGGTCAAAGAAGGAGGCAGGCAAGAAAATCCTGACCCAAAGGAAAACAACACACAGATAACACCTACCTATACAAAACAGTCTTTCTTTAATATATACATCCATATTTGTTCTAGTTCGTTCAAACAAAACATAGCAAAGCCAGAAAGAAAAGGAAGAAAAAGAAGTAAAACATCACTATTCTTATAAACTCAAAATCATTCAACTAAACAAAACAGGATTCAAAAGAAAATCAAACTGTAGTTTTTAAAACACAGAATTGCTCTCTGTTCAATCTTATTTCCAGGTGAGTAAACGTGTTATTTAAAATTTAAAATGAGTATTTAATTCATGAAAACTTTGTGCTTTGCTATATAGTTTAAATAACTAGTTTTGTATGCTTTCTATTGCACTGGAAATTTTACTATGCCCTATTCTTCTGTACTTTTGGTTTCAGAGCATAGCAAGTTAGAAGAAAAAAACTAATAAATCTGCATACAAACATTTTAAACTTAAGATTTTAAACAAAATAAGTTTGTTTAAACTTAAATCATGGCCTAGAAATTGTTAAGCTTGATAATGAAGAACTTGACTCTGTAAACTCAGTTTTACAGTAAAATAAGAAATCATATGATTTATTCAAGTATTTTAAATTATCGATTTGATTAAATAACTTGAATAAACGTCCAAAGATAGGATTTTTAAAATTAATATGATGATTTTTAGTTAAGTATTCTAAGTATAGTTTATATTTGAACAACATATGCATTTTGATCATTTTCTGATGATCGGACCAACATTGGGTGATAATATTTTGTTTGAAGCAAGTTCGTTGATCAACGATTTTAGGAAAATTGCTAAATAATTTTTCTATTTCAAGAGACGATGAAACGAGGAAGATTTAGGGTTTAACACATGGTTTTGGACTTGATCAGAAACTAGGTGATCGCGTCTCCTCGGATTGATCGAGTTGCTCGAAATTGAGGGGGCTATTAGAATAGGGGATTGACGAGGTGAGGCCGGAGTTGTAGATTTTCTGATGGTCGGATTTCGCTTGGATAAGGCGATCGATGGTCGGGTATGGTTTGATTGGAAGCTCGAGTGTGTCGTTCTTCGTTCTCGTGATTGTTCTGGGTATCTAGCTGTTGCGTTCGTAAGAGGGAGTGAGAGTCGACTTGTTGGTGGTCATCTCTGGTGCCATAACATTGTTGGCGGTAAGTGCACGTGCAGGTTGGTCTTGAGCACGTTAGGGGTTGAGCAGGTGTTGGGTTCTTGAGAGTATGCTTGGGGAAGGAAGTAATTTTCTCGGGCAAATTATCTGTTTGCTCGCGTGAGTTCTGTAGCATACCAGTTTATAAAGTTTAAACTTAAACTTTAACTAAAAAAAAATTATATACGTGAGGAAGAATGGACTTGGGGAAATGGGTGAAAAATTCGGGTTGTAACTCGAGTAACCTGAGATTTTGCTTGGGTTTTGTTTCATAAAGGGTTAAGCCTAATAAATTTAAAGTTAACAATGTTAAACAAAATTTAGTACTAATGAAGTAATTAATGTTTGACATATTAAGCTAAGAAACTATTATAAGTTTTAAATTTTTGAAGTAAATATTTAACAACGTTTTTTAATCTTAATTAATACTTTAATGAATAGTTAACTTAAAGATAAGGGATAAAGTTAATTAACATTAAAGCTTTTTATAATTGTAATAAATTAATTTCAAAGTAATTAAGAAAGATTTTAAAATATTAATTAAGTTAGATAATTATTATTAAATAATTGTTAAAGGGTAATTAAGAATAGTTAATTAATTTATTAACTAAGTGATTAGGGATTAATCAATTTGTGATTAAAAATTGGTTAATTAATAATTAAGTGTCTAACTTATTTGTAATTAACAATTGTTAATTTGATAATTAAAGTTAATTAATTTATAACTAGTAGTTAATTAAGTTAATTGATTAAGGAATAATTAATTAATAAAGTTGGTTAAGATTTAATTAATTTATTTATCATTAAGAATAATTAATCATTGATCTAAAGATAGTTATGTGGTTAATTCATTTAAATCACATTCACCTTGATTGAAAAATAATTAACTATTGTTGTGCACTGGATTGATATTTCTGTTGTGGTTGTGATACTATGTGATGTGAGTTGCTCTGTGCCAAACTGTGATTTGTGATTTAATTCTGTATTGATATGAAAAGCCTTTTGCCTGTAAAACGACATTTAAACTTCGATGCGATAGGGAGTTGGATTTCAGTTAGTTATCCGAAATCCACATCGAAACCTGAATGTGAATCTTTGTAATTGATACATCCACGTGTTTTAAAAAAATTAGCGCTCACTATTCGGTTTAGCCGGGAGAGGACCTTTGTGTCATATAACCCATTCCGAATAGTGATACATCGGAATGAATAGCATTTGAAGACGGTGATGAAGACCTGGTGTCTTCGAAAATGATAGGATAACCTATCGATTGTCTCTGCACTGAATTGCTCCGGTATAGAGATCTCCATATGTGATGGGGAGTCCGATCGGGATTGTGGATACCCGGATTGCAAGGGCTTCTTCCTTTATTGGACGAAGTGCCTTCGGTTCTGTTCGAGCCCAGAACAGACTTTTATGGTTGTATGTCTGACACTACACTTTGAGATATAAAGCAGATTCTTTCAAATACATATATGTTGGTGGCGGAGAATTTATTATCTTAGTTTAACACTCTTCTCTGAGACGTATGATCTCGGAGGTTATGTAATTGAAGGTTGTCATTGATATACTCCCAATTTCGTAGTGTGGCATGCTAAGTGCTGCTGTGTGTTGATGATCATTTGTTGATCATTTGTGATCAAAGCATGGCTTTCGTGTAGCATAGCTTTGTGGACGAGACCTCATCGGACCTCACACCCCAGAAATGGTCGAAACAGAAAAGATGTGGCAAGGTTATGAGGGTCGCACCCTTTAGGGTATGTCATTTCCTTCTGGAAAAAGGAGGTATCATGGTATGGAGCCCAGATACTTTACCTATGTGGTTGCTGCAATCTCATTTACTGTATGGTTGTTGCTTTGTGGTAGAGGGCCCTCGGATAAAGGTCGCAAACGACCGGGGGGTGGCATACTTGATAGTAGTTACCTAGTTACAGGGGTAACCCGGCCTTGTGTTGGCAGAGAGCCGGGTAGGTTCTCGAGACGTCACTCCAGAGGCATACCCATGTGGTAGTAGGAAGTTCCTTATCCTGACCATTTGTTTGAAAATCCAAAGAAATAATATGAGCGTTGTACGGTTTTAGTTGTATAACTTGCCATGCAGCGTGGCGGTAACCTGCCATAAAACATGGTAGCTATAGTAGGCATACAATAATGGTTGTATGCTAGCTAAGATTAATATTATACTTTTGAAATGGTTTTCTACACTATGCACTAGTAATAATATCAAAGAATTTTTCTCGTATCAAGCATATTTGACTATTATAAGAAGTAACCTCCTCCAATTCTGCGATTGCATTGTGTGTGCCGGGAGGTCTTATGGTAGTTTCATTTTCCAAAAGCATACCGGATTTTCTTGCATAAATCTGTTTTATTTAAAAGCAACTATTTTTGTTTACTCATACCAGTCCCATGACTGACCCGGAGTTTATTGTTTTTTTTCTAAACTCTGGGTGCCCATCATTTCCACACGGCAGCCTAGTAGTAGGTTTCCGTGTTCTAGTGTTAGCACTATTTTAGAGATTTTTTCCTTGGAGATATTTTGGAAGCTTTTGGATATCAAGGTGCTTAGTTTTTGGAAGTTCACTATCTCTTCATTCCTTTGAAGACCCTTTTTTGGCATATGATCACTTGTTGTTCTATTATGATGTTCTATTTGGAGTTGTGATATATGTATAAGAATACTCTGATGAAGTAATGAATATTACGATGATGTTATATCTGTGATGTAATGCATGATATTCATTTTTTTCCGCTGTTTTATATTCATCTAATGTTGTTATAAGCTCCAATCGACTGGAGTTCGATGTTTGAATTTTCGACAACTCGAATACAAGTGAGGTGTTTAGTGTCAATTTTTGAACATTGAATTTTGGATCGTGACAAGAAGAGAAGAGAGAGAGAAGATAGAACCAAACAGTACAATATACTGGTACCTCACGCTTTGCTTTTACGGCCAGCCTCTCGACTGAAACTAACCCTTCGATGCTCGATCTTAGGGACATGCAGGAGCAAGGTCATCCGTTCGCTACCTAACAAGAAGCGAGAACCCCCTATCATTTACAAACCACACTAAGCAAAGCGGATAATCAAAGAAAGTACGTGTATACGAAAATGAAGATCTCCAGCTATCTGGCTAAAGCTCCAAAAGAACCAAAGCATAACCTGTAAATATACTCGGTCTAACCCGAGCATTGAAAGGGAAGAATGCCCGGATCAGTCTGGTAAACCAGCATGAGAAACACACTCAACTGAATTTATTAAATTACCGAAACTATTCCTTTATCAAAACAAAAGTATCTCGTAAGACAAATCCACACATAAACACGGATATATTTTTACCTTACGATAACTAAAACATTTCTTTCATATTAAATCCTCTTATATTATACTAGTGTCTAGTATATACAAAAAATATTAATCATAGTCGAATGGTTACCCATATAGCATTTCGAGGCTATTCATTATGCCTTTACAAACAAAATCGCAGCTCATAGTGGGTTTTGGATTTCCATACAAATGACCATGTGAAGGGACTATCTTCCGACAGTACATCTCTAGAAGAATGCACCGAGGACCATCACAAAGGATCCTCTACCAACACAAGATCAGCCCACCTTTATAACTAGATGGTATTGAATATATCATACTCCGGTCGTTGCCGACCTTTTACCGAGGGCCCTCTAGCATACAAACCACAATAATCCGATACACGACGTCGTAGCGTGCAAAGATATATCTAAAAGAGGATGATCATACCCTAATGGGAGCGACCCACTTAGCCCTGCCGCATCTAACCCTGTTTTGGTCATTTCCGGTTAATGAGGCCTAATGAGGTAATGATACCTTTCACATATCACAATCACATCGCTTTGAATGCCACACGAGTATTTCTGTTGACTACTAATTGCCTTTCACAAAAATACAACCCTTAAGCTCATACGTCTCAAGGAGGTGTTAAGCTAAGAGAAGTTGCCTTCTCCGCTACCACTGATGTACATTTGTAGAAACCAATGTACGTAATCTATAGAAATGCAATGGCAGACAAACATCCATACAAGTTGTCCAGGAACAGGACAAACCGAAGTACTTTCCTACCACATCCTGTCGGAAATCCCTAGGATTAGTAGCGAATAGTCCTCGCATTGGATATTTCATAATGAAGAGACCACTGCTACTGGATGTATATTGGGATTTTAACCCCAAACGATCAACAAGCACTCCCCCACAATGAAAATCTGGAATATCAATATCATCACAAGCAACCTACATAATCATCGCATAAACGTTGGTCCGAAGTGGTTTTCAGATAAATCTGATCCTGGTCTCTTCACACCAATAATGCAAAAGCGTTTCCCAACCTCACACAGAAACTAAGTCTCGTAGACTTATCACGTCTCCAACTTTCAACTTGCCATCCTTCGGGCCAAGAAGGAAGCTCGATAGATTGGAGTAATACTCTGCACTATACGAATCAACATCCTCAACACAAATGATAATCAAGCCTATACAGAAGGCTACGTACTAAGTGTACGACTAAATAGTTCCCACATCAAATCTTGGAACTAAAATTTTGGCCGAGTTTGATAGTCGGTTATTTAACTATCAAGCAAACAAACAAATATTTAGCACTATAACAATCACTAGGCCTTTTTAATTATCTTTTATTAATTAAACCATTTGCCAAATATTCACTTCAATTTATCTTTAAAAAGATATAATCTCAAAATCATTTCAATACTGGAAAACATTTCCATATATTTATTTAATAATAAGTAATTCACAAATCTATTTATTTTCAACACTTAGAAAATATTATATATATTTAAATCATGATTAAGTATATATTTTATTCTTCAAGGAAAACATTCTTTTAAACATCTTTATCTAGGTCAAAACGAAAGTTGCATAAAACATCGTTACGATAACCCAAAATAACTAGTATAGGGATTCGAAAATAAGATAGATATATAAATCCCATATACTATACAAAAACATTTCCTTTCAAAAATCATTTACTATAACAATTGTGTTATGGCCCATCATTCCTTATATTTTTCGAAAACGTCTATTTCAACAAAGAATGTTGAAATCTATATATTCGATATTTAACACATTTTAAAACAACTTTAAACCATTGTATTTCATTTAAAATATCACTTCCCAAAACATTTATTTAATTGAAAAGGTTATCCAAAGCATATCCATTTTATTCAATATATTATTTACTGTCCTAAATCGTGAATATACTTCTCTTATCCAAATTCAATACTTCTACACCTTTAGTTAAAGGATTATCCAAAATCTCAATAAATCCATTTTCCACCATGGGGACCATCCCCCTACTTTCCTTCTGCTTTCTATGTCCCTTCCCTTGCTTCTGCTCCTTCTCTCCAGTCCTATGACCATACCTCCTCCTCTGCATCCCCCATTCTCGTTCCAGCAGACCCGGTTCCTCCATCAAATCCTTCTGAGCTTCCTCCATCTTCTTCTGTCTCACCTCCCAAGCATGTCCCCCCCCTGGATCATCTTCTCCTTCTCCTTCATCTCCTTGTCTTCCTTCTTCCTTCACCCCTATCGCCTCTCCTTCCTGGTCTTCTCTCTTTAAGTCCAGGCCACCTAATGCAGGAAGTTATGTTCCTCAAATAATTCCTCTGTCCTTCTCTGGTGATGCTCTTTTTCCTTCTGATGAGATCATCAAAGTAGGTAATGATGTATGGAAGGACTCTTTGGAGGGTTTCTTCCTTGACAAGCCGTTGCCTTATTCAACTATGGTGTTCCACTAGAAAAAGATATGGAAGTTGAAAGGTGATGTCTCTGTGAAGTATGATGGTTTTCTCTTTCTTTTTAACTTTTCATCTACGGATGATCGGCATAGAATTGCAGAGGCCGATCCCATTATCATGAGAAACAAACTCTTTATTTTGAAACCATGGATGCTACCATAGGCAACATTTGTGGTGCTATTAGATTTGTTCCTGTTTGGATCAGGTTATGCAATATCCCTCTTTATGCATGGTCTCACTATGGCATTAACTTGGTAGCTTCAAGATTAGGGAAATTCTTGTGTATGGATCAATCAACTGAGAAATTAAAGAGGATAATTTATGCAAAATGTCTTGTTGAGATTAAACCAGATCATGAGTTAGTTGATAAGTTCCCTGTTAAGCTGCTTGATGGTAGCGATCAATTAGTGCAAGTTAGTTATCTATGGAAACCAGAAATATGTGTTTCGTGCTCCGAATTTTGTCATTCTGATCTATCTTGTCCTTTAGCAGTAGCTTCTAAGGTGATGGAGGACCCTGTGGATTCTGCTCCTAATGTTGGGTTTGAGAGAGGAGGTGTTTCTCCTGTGATTGCAGCCAGACCAGATAAATTTAAGCAAGTATGGAGAAAAGTTCCCCAGTATAAAAAGAAAAATAAGGTTAGCAATGTTATGTCAAATGGTGAAAGGCCAAAGGAAAATGCAATTCGTATTGTGAAGGAAGGTACAATTGCTAGTGATAGGGTTGATACCCATGATAAAACATTAACCGTTATAGACCGGGCTGCCTTTTATGTAGCTTCAGTTAATACAGCTACAAATAAGTTTCAAGTATTGGCAAAT
Source organism: Allium cepa (assembly GCA_030765085.1). Lineage (NCBI taxonomy): Eukaryota > Viridiplantae > Streptophyta > Magnoliopsida > Asparagales > Amaryllidaceae > Allium > Allium cepa. The sequence goes on along the minus strand of CM060937.1, from coordinate 353,856,281 downwards.
GATGTGGAGACTGATATTGAGGAAACAGACTTAGTAGCTCAGCGAAAATGTTGTGCAAATATTGATGATGTTGAGGAAGGTGAATTTCTCGAAGTAGAATGCCTTTTTCCTCATCATGAACCCGAGGCTCCATCTGTAACTCCTCATGGAGAGTCTGTAATCTTGTTTCACAATTATGATGTTGCCTGTGTTAATGATGATAAGGTTTTTTGCCCCGAAGGGATCAATGTTTTACCTAGATAAGTCCCCGAAGTCACACCACTTTCTAGTTGCACAATTGATGTGCGCACTATGGTACACAATCGGCCTCTTGTGCATGTGCATAGTCATGCTGATCTCGCTGTGGACAGTTGCTTATTCAATTCCCACCAACTTGAAACAGATCATCATCAGGTCGAAGGCCAAAAACATAACAGTGAAGCATTTTCTGAATCTAACATCTATAGGAATCTGGAAATTCAAATTCTGCATCTTGTTCAAACTATGCATAAAAATATTGATCCTCCTTCCATTCCTTCCAAAACATTACCCTCAATCTCTTCTCATCCCAATCATTCTCAACCTTCTCTTCCTTCCCAATTCCCCTACATCAACAACGCCACCATCCCTGGTTGGGTTGACAGAGATAAACACATTCCTACTATCAAACCCCTTGTTAGCTCAAGTCCCACTACATCATCTCCCTCCTTGAAGAATGCCAAGTCCAAAAAATCATCTTATAATTCAAATTCTCCTGTTACCAGGAGCAAGAAAATATCCAATCACTTATCCCTATAAGTATGTTAGCACAAAGTCTTGGAATGTGGAACATTAGAGGAGCCCACGGTCATTTGAAGCTTGATCAAGTTCAAAAACTCATTCAGGTGTACGACATGAAAATCATCCCTATTCTGGAAACAAAGCTAAACCTACTTTTGACTTTAAGAGCTGCAAACTATATTAGTCCCTCTTGGAATCTTTTGCATAATCTTTGTGATGCGGAGTATGGTAGAATTTTTGTTCTCTATGATCCTTCCTTCTTTTCCTTGTCAACAATTTTATCTTCAAGACAGTTCATTCACATTCATGTCAAATGTTCCCTATCTTCCACCTCTTTCTAACTCACTTTTTTTATGCTGATAACTCTTCTTCCTCTAAGCAAAAATTTATTGAATTTCTTCCTCACCTTAGGCAGGATACTCATCCTTGGCTTGTCTTGGGTGATTTTAATTGTTGTTTTCACCTTGTCGAAAAACATGGTGGTCTTCCCCTCCCTCCTAAGAACATCTAGCCTCTTAACATTTATGCATTTGATTCGAATCTTCTTAAACTTCCATCTTCTGGATCTAGATTCACGTGGAACAATTGTAGTAGGAGTGGAGTGAGATCTTTCTCCATCGTTGATCATGCCTTCTGCAATCTAATTTCCCTTTCTGTTTGGCTCAATCTATTCGTTCTTGTTCCTCCTCCTATTCTTTCTGATCACTCTCCCTTGATTTTCTCATCTGGTTCCCCTCTGGTTAAGGAAAAAAGGATCCTCAAATTCTTCAATGCTTGGACTCTCTCCTCTGATTTCATGCCATTGGTTAGTACTATCTGGTCCACTAAATGTTATGGTAATTCAATGTTTATTTTGTGCCGGAAGCTAAAACTCGTTAAGAATGCTCTGAGACCTTGGGCTAGCAACTTGTATGGTGATGGTTCAAAGCAGTCTTCTTGCCTTAAAGAACAATACATAAAGGCACAGGAATTCATGATGAACCACCCTGACTCTTCTCAGGCTGCTGAAGAGGAAGGAAAATTATTCACTCTTCTCAACAAGGCTCTTGATGTTGAAAGCAGCATGAAAGAACAACAGTTGCATAACAAGTGGCTCCAGTTTGGGGACAGAAACATTGAGTTCTTTCATGCTTCGATCAAAATTAAACAGGCTAAGGAAAATATTCATATGATTCGTGGGCAGGATGTCTCTCTTTTCACCACTCCTGATCAAATTGACTCCGCTTTCCTTGATTATTACATGGGTATTCTGGGTTCTCATCTAATTTTGCTCCTGACCTAAACATGTTCGATGATATATCTCTTCCCTCCCTCAGCACCAAGCATTCTTCTTTGCTTGTTGAAAATGTTACCAATGAAGAAATAAAGCAAGCTCTTTTTGCGATGAATAAGAAGTCCCGTGGGGGACCTGATGGTTTCAATGTTCTTTTCTCTACATTTTGTTGGAATCTTATCCAGCATGATTTTTGCAAAGCTATGCTTAATTTTTTTGATAAATGTTCTCTCCTCTCCGAAATGAATGCTACCAACCTAGTGTTGACTCCTAAATCTTCTGATGCAAGCATAGTTTCTTCTTTCAAACCTATATCATGATGTAATGTAGTATATAAGTGTTTATCCAAGATTCTTGCCAATAGGCTTGTTCATGTTCTTCCTGACATAATCTCTCAGAACTAAGTCGCCATTATCCCCAAAAGAAACATAATGGATAACTTTCTTTTAGCTCAGGAGCTTCTCTGTGGTTATGGTAGGTCTAATGCTTCTCCTGCTGCTATGATGAAGCTTGATAATATGAAGGCCTATGATATTGTACAATGGTCCTCCATTGTTAGGGTTATGGCTTTAATGGGTTTTCCTAAACCTTTCGTGGGGTGGATTTTTGAATGCATTTCAACTCCAAGCTTCTCGCTTATACTTAATGGTCATTCTGTGGTGTATTTCAAAGCAAGGAAGGGGATTCGACAAGGCGATCCTATCTCCTCTTATATTTTCATTCTAATTATGGTGGCTTTAACTACACTTTTCAATAGTAAGTTTTCTACCAATCTGATCTCCTTCCACCCGAAGTGCAAGTTCCATAATGTTACAACTTTGGTGTTCGCTGATGATATCATGATATTTACTAAACCTCAGCTCTCATCCATCCTCTGTCTTCTGTCCACTTTGTCTTCTTTCCACCTGATGTCTGTTCTTAAGATAAACTTGTTTAAATCCAGCATCATCTTCTCTGGTATTGATTCTACCCTTACCTCCTCTCTTTTGCAAGCTTCGGGTCTTCAGCCTATGGATGCTAATATGTCATATTTAGGTCTCTTTCTTTTAACTTCCAGACTAACCACTTCTGCCTTCCTCTCTCTTTATTCCAGAATCACTTCTGTCATGGATAGGTGGTCAAATCGCTTTTTATCTCAGGCTGGAAGACTTATTCTCATTAAATCAGTTTCCTTTTCCATGCTAGTTTACTGGGCCAAGGCCTTCATTCTTCCTTTAAAGCTCTTGAAAATGATTAGAAGTGCTATGTTGCGCTTTCTCTGGTGTGGTTCTATTCATAGTAAGAAGCCTATTCCCCACTCTTTCAATCTCATTGAACAGCCCAGAGACAAGGGAGGTTTGGGAGTAATTAACACTCTAAAGTGGAATTTGGTTGCCTTTAGTTCCCACTTCAATGCAGTTCTATCTAGGCATGATAGTGTTTGGGTGAGATGGGTGTGGACTCATAGAATTGGTTGCAATAACTTTTGGAGTGTAATGTTTCCTCAGTTATGTAGTTGGACATGGAGGAAGTTACTTGCTTTAAGGTCTAATTTTCTTCCATTCATTTGTATGAAGTTGGCTTCCTTATCTGATGTTGGGTTCTGGCATGAACCATGGGTGTCCCCTAGCTTGGTACTTATCAAATTATTAACTCATCAACAAGTCCATCGGTCTAGTATTCCTGTCAATGCTAAGGCTACTGACTTTTTATTACATGGAATCTTCAGCTTCCTTACACTTCTAATCAACAGCTCAGGGGTGTCTGGAATCAAATCTAGGGTGTTGGTATTGAAACTATGGATGCTGACCATGTTTTTCGGAATGACAACCTCCATTCTGTCTCTCATGCTTATAGTTTTCTTACTGGGTTGAGCGATGTGCCCAATTGCAGGTAGATGAGGATAATATGGAACGATGACTCCAGCCCAAAGGTAAACTTCATGTTATGGAAAGTGGTTCATAATGCATTGCTTATGAGAACTGTCATGCTTAATATGGGCTTGAATCATGGGAGCATATGTTTTTTATGTTCTGACAGTCCTGAAAGTGTTGAGCACATATTCTTTGAATTTGTTTGTAACCTTTCCTTATGGAGAAGAATGAGGATGGTAGTGGGATGCAGAGCCTTGGGTACCTCTTCAACTATTGATTTGAGCATAATCTACAAAGCTACTAGATGGAGAACCCTGAAATCCCGACTGATAACCCTTTGCATGAAGAAATACTTCTATGTGCTTTGGAAATAACGTAATGCAATTTGTTTTGAGAGGAAGAGGAGAGCTGGTGAAATTCTATGGAATGACATGAAAAGTGACATTCATGCTGCAATACCGAGGCATCCATTTTTTCCTCCTACTTTGTGTCTAAATTGGAGATAGGTGTGCCTTTCTTTGGGTTGCCTTTGTGTCTCCTCTTTTTTTTTTCATGTATTCCCATGCGTGTTTGTGTTTTCTACTTCTGTTCTTCCTTGTGTAGTTTTCTTTTTTGGGGCTTGGAGTATGTTTTGAGCTTCTTTTCCATTTATTGTCCTTGCAATAAAACAGGCAGGGGTCCTGTCAACCCCGCTAGCCTTTTCTAAAAAAATTAAAGGATTATCCACTGTCTAAAATCATGGATATAATTCTCTTATCCAAATTCAATACTTCTACACCTTTAATTAAAGGATTATCCACTGTCCAAAATCGTGGATATATCTCCTTTAATAACTTCTAAATTTAACTTATCAATTTCAATTGATTTCACATTTATAAAATAATGTTTATAAATTCCATTTCTATTTTATAAAAACTTCCAAAAAAAATCAAATCCCATTTATTATTTTATAAGAACTTCAACTTGTAAAATCCCTTAATTAACAAATTCTATTTATATCCCATTTAAATGCCAAAATCCAATTTATAAGTTAATTACTTATAAATCATTTATAGAAATTCATTTATTTTATAACTTCATTTTAACACTTATAAAACTCGTTTTATAATTCCTTTATTTTGATTTGTAAAATATCAATTTTATAAATTTTATATATAAATCATTTTACAAAATAGTTAACTTCGCATTCCAAAATCATATTCTGATTTTATTTCACAAAAATCATAATTTTTATAACATAAAAATTATAACATTTATTTATTTAAAATAATCCATTTCTTTTAACAATTCAAAATTAATAAGATATCTATTTTAAAAATCACTTGAAAATTCTTTTAAATTTGGAAACCATCAATTTAACGTTTTTTAAAATTCCAAAATAGGCCTAATGCTGCAACATCACTAAATACATCAATCACGGCATCTAAATATCATATATCATATGATAACAGAATATATCACAATATCTGTAAATAAATCAATACGGGTGAGGAATCCAGTTGGATCCCTCCAAACTATCACCTACAAAAAATATATACATATTAAAAAAATATGTACAATGTCTGCTTCAAGACAGACGCGCGTACAAAGGTCATCCTCTCATACACGGGAACGTACAGGGTCATCTGCTTCACTAGGCTGGTATATATTCAAATACCAATCAATATATCATATATTATCCAAACAGTCAGAAAGAGTGAGTTGTACTCACATTGCTTGTAGTCATCGCGATAGCGATTTATTCCGATTAAAATTAAACAAGCATTTAATTTCAACCAAAATTTTTACTAGCTCAAATTAATCCCAATCTAGCTCCATAATATAGCGCTCGTCCATACGAACCCAATGCAAATCATTTCGTCAATTTTTGACCTCGTATGAACAAGTTATGACGTTTTAAAGTTTATACAATTTTAAATACAAATTAATTTACAATTTTTTTTAATAAACCTTTAATCTCGGCCGTTTGTTTTTGCTTGATGAAATCTGGCCGATCGTGCTATCTTCTTTCCCGTTCGTTCGAAACTATGTCGCAACCCATAGCATGTCGTTGTCATTGAAATATCACGCGAACTACAACCAACTTCACGTCGATCAACATCCACCATACGAAGCACCATAATCCACTCCACCTTCGGCCGAAGTATCAAGAAGCTCGGTCAAGTATTGGCCGTGACAACCGCATGTGAACTGCTTCCACCTCGCGATGTCGTGGACGATCTCCACCATTGGATTGAAACGTCTCGACGAGATCTTCGTTTTTGTAGTTGGGGATTTCTCGAATAGATGGACGGATTGAAGGAAAATCGAGACGGAAAATGGGTGTTTTCTGGCCATTGTTTTCAAAGTGGCAGCTAGCCCTAAGTTGATTAGGTTTAGATGAAAATAGTGAAAAGTTATGGCCTTATATAGAAAATTCTCGTGCACTATTCACCCGAATTTTTTCCGAACTCGAAACGAAACGTGCCGCCTGGTGTTTATAATGTTTTACCCATATTTCGAACTCAATGGAATATATATTGGGAGCCAATTCGATCATACTTGGAAGATAGATTCTCAAATCGAATTATTTAAATTTAAAATTAACTTAAACAGATTTCTGGACGTTTTAGCTTGTCCCGGTCAAACCGTAAATCCAATTGACACGAAATTTGAAATCTTACAATGATATAACATTACGGATCCATGAAACCAGTTTCGTTGAAATCCAAGACTATTTGAAAAATGACTATTTTTACACGTCAATTAAATATTAAAATATTCAATTTCTACAAATCAACTTTTAATTCAATTTTAAAAGTTCTCTAACATCATTCTAAATCAAATAAGATTTAATTTTTGATGAAATGGAATTTTTGATGATTTTGGATAGTCAAAACTTCTAATTTAATTAAGAACCCGAAGCTAAGTGTTTTATAAGAATATAAGAAAATAAGTCTTTGTAACTTATGTTATCCCATTTTTTGGTCAAAACTGGAATATCAATGTTGAGCGCGTCTCCACCACGATCGAGCTAAGAAGGAGCAACCAGCAAGCGTACCTAAGCCCAGAGTTCCACTCAAGATCAGAATACAAAGTCCATTCGGCCTTCTACTCTCGTATCCACTCAGCTATGCAAGTATACAAGACTCATTCGGCATTCACGGCCAGGCTCATTCGGCAGTAACATGTTTCATTCGGCCTTCCCTATGCGTCAGTTCATTCGGCACCGGTCCAAGAGAAAAGGGGCGAGATCTCTCCACCTCAAAGTCGGTCCGAGCTCCTCCACTTCCAAGCTCTTCACCACCGATCCAACATACCTCGCCATCATCCCACCGAACCAAACAACCCCCAAGCCATGCCGAATCAAAACTCCACCGGACCATCACCACACTCCATCCACTACCATGCTACTACCGAACCAACTCCACTTCCCCTCCTACCGAACCAAAGCCAGCCTCCACCGGTCCAGAGCCTCACCGGACCGACCAACCACTCTCTCCTACTACCGGTCCACCCACTGCCGGTCCACCATATCCATCACCGGACCGGCACTCCTCCGAACCAAACAACTCTAGTGCCTAGCCCAACCAACTCACCCACCACCTACCACCGGTCCAAGACCATGCCGAACCAGATGTGCCAGGCCAGATTGCAGCAGCCCAGGCCCACCAGCAGCTATATGCATCCAAGACCCCTGCCCCCAGCCTCACTCTATAAATAGAGGGGCAGGGGTACAACAATGGCAGACAAGTTTGAGAGCTCAAACCGGGAAGGAACTTTCAAACAACTTTCATACACTTGTACTACAAGCTTTGTACTTGTAATCGGATCGGAAAAGGAGAATAACATATAAAGTGGACGTAGGCACATTCTGGCCGAACCACTATAAATCTGTGTGTCTTTTACAGTTTAGTCCCTGCTTTTTACGCATTTGCATAAACCACCTAAATCACTACGAACAACATAAAATCAACTAAATCATACGACTTGGAGTTTTTTGCCCATCTTTTGTGCAAACGTATTTGAGTTATTTGCTGAGATCTGTGATTTGTGTTTGAATATCGCTGACTTATATTCATACACTGGTGCTTTCACGGTATTGGGTGTTTGCGGCCATTTTTTACGCAAACATTTTGGTGCTTTCACTGAGAGGGACCAGCTCCCACTACATCGGATAGAAGTTTGGATTTGGAAGACAATGACTAGGCAAAACAGTAGAAGGCTAAGGGCTGAGAGAAGCCAACAAGGAGGAAGTCAACAAGCATCCTCCGGAGGTGAGGAAGGACCGGCTTCGATCTATATAACCCGGGATGAAATGGAAGCCATAACAAATTCACTGCAAGAGAGGTTGCTGAAAAGTCAACAGGAAATGATGCAAACTTTCTTGGAGCAAATGAGAGCTGCAGGGATGCAGAATTTAGGAGCAGCTACAACGGCTATGGATGCAGGACAAGAAGCTAGGGTTATGGAACCCAACGAAGGACAAGATACGGAGCCAGGTAGCAATCAACAAGGGCTTGGGGGCAGGCCCACAGGATTCAACACAGGAGAACCTTTGGAAGGAGTTCAACAGGCTAGAACCAACGTTGCTGCTAACGAGCCACACGAAGAGTATGTACCGGAGTTCCCTCGGGGGCAACCCCCGACAGATAACGGTGGATTGGTAGATATAATCAGGAAGACTGTGCGAGGTGGTTTGACCAACGGAGACTTGGAAGGAGTAAACAGGAGTCCGTTCACCCGGGAAATAAGGATGGCTCAGAATCCACCTAAGTTCAAGCTACCTAGCGTGGAGGCATACAATGGCAAGGAAGACCCTACGGATCACTTGATGAGATACACCAGACACATGGAGGTGCTGGGGGCATCGGAGGAGGTGATGGCCCGATGCTTCCCTTTGTACTTGACGGACTTAGCTGCAATGTGGTTCAGGCAGCTGGAAGAAGGATCTATCAGGACTTGGAGGGAATTGGTGGAAAGGTTTTTGGGACAGTTTCGGGTTCATGTCAAGAGACCGAAGAATGTGATGACGTTGACGTCGGTAAGGCAAAGGATGGATGAATCGCTTAGAGCTTTTCTAACTCGATTCAGTGCCGCAGTTACTTCGGTGGATCGGCCCGATCCATCGATGGTTTTAATGGCAGCAGTATCAGGAGTCAGGGAGAACTCGGATTTCAAGGTATCTCTGATACGAGATCCCCCACGGAATCTCGACGAATTTTTTCATGAGGCAGAAAGGTTCCTTCGACAAGAAGATGCGAGTACGGATTTAAAGCTGAAAAAGGTTAACGCGGTTGAGGGGGGAGGACCATCCAGCAATGGTTCGGATAAAAACAAAGGAAAAAGGAAGTTGGACAGTGATTCTGGAAATGCTAGGAAGCAATGGAAGGATCCAAAGTTTTCCACATACACAGGATTGAACGAGACACTGGAGCAGATATACCTGAATACTCGAAATCGCCTTCACTACCGGAGGCCGGCTAGGAGAGAACCAACAGAACGGGAAAGGACATCAGGAAGGCACTGTCTCTTTCATGATTTGGATGGACACGACACCAACAGCTGCAGGCACTTAAAGGACATAATTGAGGAACATGTAAGGAATGGACAACTGCCGCAATATGTTGGACCGCGGAATGCAACGGCGAGGCAGGAGCAACCGCCGCCTACCTCAAGCTACGATGGTGGGAGGCCCAGGAATGATGGTCGGTTGATCGTCCCTTAACCAGGTTAATATGAAATAAGTAGCAAACTATTGGCAAGCAACCAAGTCATTTACACATGTACGGGGACGGAGATAGCCCCTAGGCATGCTCTGAATGATGATAAACTGCGACGCTATGGTTTGTGAAATTTATCTTTTTCTTTTGGATTGGACAATGCTTTTCTTTTTGGTTTTCGGTTTTGGAGCTTGGATTGAGCTCCTGGTTTTCCTTGCTTTTTGATTTGGATTTTCCTTTGGACAATTGTTTTCGGTTTTGGATGTTAGTTTGGATTTCTGTTTTTATGGTTTTGGATTTGGATTTTGGATTTGGATTTTGGATTTGGATTCTGGATTTGGATTTTGGATTTGGATTCTGGATTTGGATTTTGGATTTGGATTCTCGATTTGGATTTTGGACTTGGATTTTGAGTTGGATTTTAATTGGATTTTTATCTGACTTTTGATAAACGGTCGTCGGGTATGGACTATGCCTGGCAAGGGGTGAGTCGCTTTGCCCGAACGTGGTAAATTGACTCATTCAGGTCGTCGAGTATGGACTATGCTCGGCAAGGGTCCGGAGTGACCAGGATTCGGCCTAGGACTTAGGCCCTATATTATCAATCGTTATTTTCAGGTCGTTGAGTATGGACTATGCTCGGCAAGGGTCCGGAGAGACCAGGATTCGGCTTAGGACTTAAGCCATGGCATTGTACAGCGCCCAGGGACACTGGGCCAAGGTCGTCAAGTGTGGATTGCGCTTGGCAAGAACCCGGAGAGGTTAGCTCAACGTCCAGGGACACTGGACCAAGATCGTCAAGTGCGAATTGCGCTTGGCAAGGACCCGGAGAGGTTAGCTCAACGTCCAGGGACACTGGACCAAGATCGTCAAGTGTGAATTACGCTCGACAAGAACACAAGGAGGCTAGCTTAACGTCCAGGGACACTGGATCACGACCGTCAAGTGTGGATTGCGCTTGGCAAGAGCCCGGAGAGGTTATAAATTGGACATGGACCCAAAGAGGTCCTGGATTCGGTTGTTGGCCATTGGATAAGGATGGTTTGGGACTCCGTTGTCAAGTTCGGATGGACATGGAATTGGCTCAAGCTTTGGTTATTGGATTTGGAACTGGATATCGACTCGGAGCAGTCAAGGATGATCTACTCTGGCAATATGGCTATTGACATTGGATATTGGATTCGGGACTATTCAAAACACGCCTTGATTATCACAAGGCATGTTTTGGGGGGCAAAGTGTTATCCCATTTTTTGGTCAAAACTGGAATATCAATGTTGAGCGCGTCTCCACCACGATCGAGCTAAGAAGGAGCAACCAGCAAGCGTACCTAAGCCCAGAGTTCCACTCAAGATCAGAATACAAAGTCCATTCGGCCTTCTACTCTCGTATCCACTCAGCTATGCAAGTATACAAGACTCATTCGGCATTCACGGCCAGGCTCATTCGGCAGTAACATGTTTCATTCGGCCTTCCCTATGCGTCAGTTCATTCGGCACCGGTCCAAGAGAAAAGGGGCGAGATCTCTCCACCTCAAAGTCGGTCCGAGCTCCTCCACTTCCAAGCTCTTCACCACCGATCCAACATACCTCGCCATCATCCCACCGAACCAAACAACCCCCAAGCCATGCCGAATCAAAACTCCACCGGACCATCACCACACTCCATCCACTACCATGCTACTACCGAACCAACTCCACTTCCCCTCCTACCGAACCAAAGCCAGCCTCCACCGGTCCAGAGCCTCACCGGACCGACCAACCACTCTCTCCTACTACCGGTCCACCCACTGCCGGTCCACCATATCCATCACCGGACCGGCACTCCTCCGAACCAAACAACTCTAGTGCCTAGCCCAACCAACTCACCCACCACCTACCACCGGTCCAAGACCATGCCGAACCAGATGTGCCAGGCCAGATTGCAGCAGCCCAGGCCCACCAGCAGCTATATGCATCCAAGACCCCTGCCCCCAGCCTCACTCTATAAATAGAGGGGCAGGGGTACAACAATGGCAGACAAGTTTGAGAGCTCAAACCGGGAAGGAACTTTCAAACAACTTTCATACACTTGTACTACAAGCTTTGTACTTGTAATCGGATCGGAAAAGGAGAATAACATATAAAGTGGACGTAGGCACATTCTGGCCGAACCACTATAAATCTGTGTGTCTTTTACAGTTTAGTCCCTGCTTTTTACGCATTTGCATAAACCACCTAAATCACTACGAACAACATAAAATCAACTAAATCATACGACTTGGAGTTTTTTGCCCATCTTTTGTGCAAACGTATTTGAGTTATTTGCTGAGATCTGTGATTTGTGTTTGAATATCGCTGACTTATATTCATACACTGGTGCTTTCACGGTATTGGGTGTTTGCGGCCATTTTTTACGCAAACAACTTATAAATCGAAGCATATAGTAAGTTAAACAAGTTTTAAATTTGTTGTACATCTTGGTTAAGTAAAACAAATCTGATATTGTATATGTACTCTAAGGATGTAGGAGAGTGTTATACGAATATGAACTTAAGTATGGAATGGTTTTAAAATGAATGATTTTAGTATCAAAAGGGAATATACTATAAGTAAAATTGAAAATGGAAAGTAATTGGTATAGTTAAGAAACCAACGGAATAAATATACAAGTCGAACGTACATCGTTTTATTCGCATAACTGTTCCTGAACTAGATTTGAGTACATGATTTTGATTTGATTTACACCAATCCAAATAAGGATTTTTCATTCGATTCTTGATGGTGAACACTTGATATGGATTTTGGATATGATTTTGAAGATTTCTACCATAGTATATGGCTATGTAAGGAGAATGAAAGTTTCTAATCAAGGAACCCGATCGAAGTTCGCACTAGAGAACTTAAGTGAGCGATAATAGTTTGGAAGTGAAATTGTGCGATCAAGCGAGCGACCGGATTTGATATTGCGTACGAATGACAGATGTATATCATATGGGATTTCATATAATTATATACTTTCGACATTATAAAATGCATTTTATATGGTTTGATGGCATTTATAAGTGAGATATAAGTTTACAGAAGCAAAGGTTTCTAGCTGTTTTTTGTTTCATCGGTGGAGTTTGATTGCTCAAAAAATAGGTAGACATTTATTGCTTAACGGTGTGTTTTCTATGTATCATACAGATTCTATAAGATATATAATAAGTATATGTTGTTTATGATTTTATGCCCGAGAAATGGGAGGCCACTTTGGGCTTTTATTTTCTTTTATTTATTTGGTTCCGTTGTGAAGAGTTGTAGTTTTTCAGGATCGAGCCATGCAAAGGAGGTGCGGTTTTCCCTAACATAATTGATTTTATAAGTCTAAGGGTACGGGGACATTTTTATTCCTTTGGGAATTTCAAGGACAAAATACTTTAAGGGGGAAGAATGTAATGATCTAGAATTTTTTACGTTTCAATTATGAATATTATTCAAATATTCAAAATTGATTCAAATTTAGTAAATAATAAGAAAAATCAAATTTTAATAAAAAAACTCGATATTTAATGACGTATTTTTATTTGAATTTATAGGATTTTTCCACAACTTCTAATTTGAAAAATATTTAAAATATCTTTCGATGTATTTTTCGACAAATGATGGTATTTTTGAAATTTTACAGAATAAGATAACTAGTGTATATTATTTTTGTTTTGTGATCCTATCGCATTTTTATGCACGACTGTATTTGTATTTTGCTATTCGTTATTCGTATGCGAACTGAATGCTATGCAGAGAGATGCCGGAAATTGCAAAATAAACTAAACTAAACGCATAGAAAATTCAAAATGCTTATTTTGCCTCCTTTCCTCATTTTTCCACTCCGTAAATAAAAAATGTCCACCCACTTTAAAATTCAAATCGAAAGACTTACTCAACAAAAAATTGTAAAACAAGAATTTTGAACTCATGAGGCCTGGATCTACAAATATATATATATATATATATATATATATATATATATATATATTGGATAGATACAAGTGTGTTTGAAGGGGCTTGCCAATTTAGACATGAGCTAGGGTTTCAATTTTTGGCCAATAGAGGAGGAGTTAGGTGATTTGAAGAGTTTGGGTGTATTTCGCATGTCGAGGAGCTTCCGTGGCCGAATTTTGTAGAGTATGATAATTGCTTGGTGGTCGTGACTTTCCACGGTCAAAGGAAGTCGACAACAAGTCCTTTTTTCATTTTTTTGATCGAGCTTCGACTTTTTGAGTGCGTTATGGAGAAAAAGTGGAGAGAGATTACGTGAAAGTCAGATCTTCACTCGTCGATTATTGGTGGAATAGTGGCGTGTGTGCATGATGGATTGGGGCTTCAGTATAGGAGTATCACAGGGAGTATTAGAGTAGATGGGGAGAAGGATTAGGAAGAGTAATTAAATTTAAGCAAGTAATTAGCGTAAAATATTAGTTTAATTTAAATAAAAAACTTATAAAATCGATATCTCTCTCATATGTGGTCCAATCGAAACATGGTCGTGTGCATTGCACTCGTAATAGCATTATCTACACGCTGGAACTGAGTTTGTTGAGTTTGGAGCAAGTGGCGTTTTTAGCTAAAATCGAACGCCGTTTAATTTTAGACCAAATTGGATTGCTTAAGCGTCAACTGAAATTTTGGTGAGTTAATCACCTCTGAATGGATATTATGATGATATATAGTAGATATAATTAATTGTTTCCCTATTTAAATGATTTATTGGTTTGGCCTGGTTGAATATTCGCTTTTAAAAAGCGAATGACGTTTGAAAGAAATATAAAGAATTTGGTAGAGAAATTTGGATTTATCGCTGTTGTGGTTTTAAATTTTAATTATATACCTGTTGATTTTAATCCCATTTATATACCAATTGTAAAAAAAGTTGAATGTCAAAAGTTGATAGTTTGGCTATATTGGATATGACATTGATATATTTAAAAGTTGAACCATTTTAGTGATAAGGTAATAATAGCATTAGTTAAGTGCTAAGGTAACTCTAAGCCTCATTTTAGTATTTTGAAATGGGGTTTTATAAAAAATATATATCATTTTGATAAATTGGAAAGAAATCACATTTTTGGATTTATAGTGATATTTGGAATAATCATTTCTGTGGAAAGTATTTGTTTTAATTTTGGAATCGAAAATTTAGGATACATATTGGAGATTTAAAATTAGAAATGAATTTACTAAGAAGTTTTACAATTATTTTTGGACATTTATAAAAGGAGTTCTATACTTATAATTTGGATTTATAAAAGGAGACTTGTAAAGGATATTTTGTAAAGGCGATCTATAAATAAAGTTTTGTAAAGGAATTTATAAATGGAGTTTGTAAATATAAAGAAGATTTATAAAAAGGAATTTTTTAAAGAGAATGAGATTCCATTTCCATATATGATCTTTTTAAATTATCATAATATGGAAAGTATTCTTTTCATACTTAACACCAGATCTAAGTTATGGATACTCGTCTCTATCTAGAGAAGTAAGAATGTATGCCGAGACAAGGGTACTTTTCTAACTTGTCCAACTACATTGTTAATCGAGGAATAGTACTGTCTGAAATCGAAAAGTGATGGTAAGTGTGTTTGATCTAATTTCTATACAATCTATTTACTTACACCAAAAGGTGTTTTGGGTTTTATAATAAATATTGTTTTCAAATGACATTTGTTTTGACCCAATTCAGTATGTTTTGGAAATGAAATCTTTCTTGAGATTTGTAAATATAATTATGCCATTGAGACAATTATATGGTTACAACTCCTAAGTATTGGAAGTGTAGTGTTTTGTGAATATACTTACACCATTAGTATAAGTATACAGATTAGTTCTCAAAATATTGAAAGTGAAATATTTAGTGAGTATACTTATATAATTGAGATAAGTATATGAATATTTTTCAGGTATTGAAAAGAGTAGAGGGGTTTGTGAATATATCTTTTTTAATGGGTATTTTAATACGAATATCTGAAAGGAGATCTTAATTAATGGAAGGATTAATTAAAGAGGCTTAGTGGTTGCTTTGTGCTTAACCATGCTTTGTTTAATCTCTAGTTGAATTGTTTGTTTATGTCATAGTTAAATAACCGACTATCAAATCTTGGCCAGTTTTGAAACTATCGTTGTTGGTTCAGAGAGCCCAATATCATACATATTATTCGAAAACCACTTCAAACCGGCATAAAAATTTGAATTCGAGGCATATGGAAGATGGTCGAAGTCGGGGTTCTTTGACGTGCAAGGGCTACTTGCTACTAATCCTAAGGATATGAAGAAGTAGTGCCTTCAATTTGTTCAGTCCTAAAAAATTTTGTATGGATGAATGTTATGTAGATAGTACAAACACTATATCCTGTGTAGATTGTTCACTCGCAGTGAAGAAGGAAAAGAGCTATTCATTTCATTCACTAAAGTTTTTTCTCCTACACTTACCTATTATCGATCAATGATCAATAACAGATCCGCTATCCGAAGCGACATGGAAAGCTCTTTCTATTCTAGGTACATCAACTGTGCAATGACAGGACCAATCAAAGCGAGCAACTGTAGGCCAATGGGTCCGAATTAAGCAAATAATTCTCAGCATAAGACAACTTCAGTTTCCTGGAAAGGAATAACAACATGAGCTGCATGTTATACGCTACCCTAAGCATCACCTCCTAGAAAAACTAAAATCAATCCACAAGACGTCGTATCGGATCAACGGTGTGAATTGGTGCAAGTTAATTCTGATTATGTGGACGAAGGTAGCAAAACATGTCATGCACCGGCTCAAGACCCGAGCTTCGTTCCATGAAGAACTCATGACTCGATTTACTATCATCTTCCACAAAATCGCAATCAACTTGAATTCTCCATTGGAAATGTCACCAACTGCGACGATGGCAATTTAAGATTAACGGTGCAACAAAACATGGTCAATTTTTGGCGATTGGGGGCAGCGGAGCTATCGTGACCGGGGTTGATCAAAGGTTGGGAGCCAGGGCTTTCCCTAGGCAAATCACGACGGCGGCAAGCGACTCGAGGTTGCGGCGACGAATGGTGGAACACGGTCAATGTGGGTTCATTTTAAGCAGGCCTGGTTGTAGACGAGAGTGAAGGAGGGAAAGGTGATTAGTTAAAAACTTAAATTAATTTGAGTTAATTAATGTTTAATTATCTCAAATGTTCATTAATTTGCATATTTTTCATAAGAGGTTAGTTTTAAACGCGAAGAAATGCAATGCGATTATATCGACGAGCAATATGATATAGGGTTGGATTGGAGTGATTTGGAGCTAGACGGAATTTAGGTTAAAATTGAATGTTGTTCAGTTTTAATTCAAACTGGAACGCCTAGGCGACAACAAGAATTTCGGTAAGTTAAACACGCCTTTTTTGTTAAGCAATATGTTGTATAGCTAAAAAAATTGTTGATTGGATTTTAGATGATTTACTATTTTATCAGTTGGTTTGATTTTGTTTCCGTCCCTGGAGCAGATGACCTTTTATATATACTCGTCTAGCAGCGGATGACCCATGTTGTATTATTATATAAGTTGTGATGTAGGGGAATAGGTTGGAGGGATCCAACAGGATTCCTCACCACAGGTGATTTACATACACACATACATACATACATACATACATACATACATACATATATATATATATATATATATATATATATGTTGATACATATATGAGTTGTGGTGTAGGGGAACAAGTTGGAGGGATCCAACAGGATTCCTTGACATTGTAGATTTTAATTTCAATTACATTCCTGTCATATGAATTATTTTATGTTAAACCTGATTGTTGGCTCTGTTGATTATGACATTGTTATATATTCAAGTTGAACCCTGTAGTGATAGGAAATCAATATCAGTATTGATTAAGCAGTTAGTTGCTATTGGCCTCAAATTAGTATTTTAAAAATACTATAAATTGCCCGAGTTGAAGTTGGTTTTTGAGACAGGAAACGATTTTAAATCTGAAATTTGGGTTCGGAAATATTTTGTTTTAAAGGATTTAATTCCTATTTTGCTCCAACCTTAGCATCTGTCTTTTCTAAGTCATCTAGAAATGGTTTAAAGGAATATTATTTATATTTAGAATTGTTTTAAAGATTATTTGTTTATATTTAATGGGATTTTAAAGTTATTTATCAATATGTTAATATTTTTAAAATTTAATTATTCAAATAATTAATATGACTTGAAACTAATAATAAGGATTTACCAATAACATTTTGGAAACAAATTTTTACTACTTATAATAACGGTAAAGATTAATTATTATTGTTTATTTAATCATGTTTGGAAATTATTGTTTATTAATTTTAAGATGCTATACCAATTGAAAGAAATGCGAATTACGGATCTTAAGGATAGGATTAACACTAGTGGGGGGGGGGTTGAATAGTGTTTATAAAGAATTAGTAAATCTTTTTTAGTTTATGTTAATTTAGACACAGATGTATGCAATCTACAGATACAGGGATAATCGCAGAAACAAACACAAATGCAGAAATAAAATAAAAGCAGTAAAGGAAAAACAACTAGATTTTATACTAGTTCGGAGTTACCCTACATCTAGTCCCACAACACAAGTATGGATTTCCTTTCAAAAGCAATTGTACAATTACACCCTCGATTTCAAGGCTACGAGGTACAACCTCCAGAATTTCAATCCACTGGGTAGAGATACTTGATTTCCGGGCCACAAGTTTACCCAATTGATTTACCAAGCCTACAATCACACCTTTTCTCGCTTGATTGAATTTTAAGGCCACAATCACACCTTTTCTTGCTTAATAGATTACAAAGAAGTCTATAACTCAGAATAGCACTGAGAACCTTGTTGAGATAGTGATAGAGAATCAAACTAGAAGTAATCGACTATGATTCAATATTGACTTCGGTAGAGTAATGGTAAGAGTATGTATTAAGAAATGTGGAAGAAGAAGAGGAGTGAAAAACCAGAAAATCTAATCTAAAATTCGTTGAAACTAACCCCTATTTATAGAAGAACAACAGCCATGTCCATTCATGAAGAGTTATGGCGAATAGACACTTCTTTTGAAATTTAAATTTTGAACTCAATTGATACCATGCCGACATGGTCACCATAGGCATGTCGACATCCCAAAGCAATTTTTGATGATTTGATTTTCTTTGAAAATAACCTTTATCTTAAATTAAAACTATTTTAAACTTTTCTAATATACTTGACTATAGTTAAAATTCATAAGTAAATATAGAGAATAATATATATATAATCTAACTATAATTTTATATTTAAATCTTAAGTATAAATATTTAAAAGTTAAATATATTATTTTAAAAGATAGTTTAAAATCAGGAGTAATTTTGACTTTGAAATTAAAGATAATTTTGAGGCTAAAATTATTTAAAATCAGGATAGAGGTCTTTGATGCTTTTAAAAGGAAGGTTTTGAAAACATTTTGAAAACAGGATATTATTTTGAAAAATCATTTTGAATAAAAAGTTAGCGGATACAAAATAATGTTCCACTTGATTTTTCGTAGGTTCCATCCTACTTAGGGTTCCATCCCATTAACAGGCTCAAAGTGGATTCCATTCCACGAATAAATTGGATTTTAAGATGCCAGTGCTTTTTTATGAGTTTTAACAAAATTTCTAATTAAACAATAAATTACTTCAGTTCTTGAACTCTTGATATTCTTGGTACTCATAAGTCTTCAATCTTGATATCTTGAATCTCTATACTGTATAGTTTTCATTCTTGGTACCTGCATGGTTAAAACCTGCATAAACATATATCTAAACTTATAATATTAGTATTTATATTTTATATTCTATTCTAAGATATTTTTGATACTCATAAGTCTTCAATCTTGATATCTTGAATCTCTATGCTGTACAGTCTTCATTCTTGGTACCTGCATGGTTAAAACCTGCATATACATATATCTAAATTTATAATGTTAGTATTTATATTTTATAATCTATTCTAAGGTTGTTGTCATCCAAACCATCATCGCACGGACTAACAATCTTCCCCTTTTTGATGATGACAACCTTTGTTTATAAAATATTACTTCTATCCTAATAACTCCCCCTTAATCTATAACTCCCCCTTAATTTATGCCTAACTAGCCTATTTTATATTTCTCCCCCTTTGTCATCAACAAAAACAAACTCTAAACTTTATAACTCCAAACTATACAACTCTCCCTAATTCTAATATACTATGTGATTAAAATAATAGTGTTATCATAAATAATCAACACTTAGATCTAATAATAAATCTAATCCTAAACAACTAACTATCTTAAGTATATAATAACCGTATAGTTATATGTGTTAATAAGAAGAATACATATTAGAACACAATTAATTTATTAATCATATAGTTGAATGTACATTTCATTGTAAACGTTTGAAGGAATAAACAACAACGGTAAAGAAAGAGAAGAAACTAATGTGTGCTTAACATATCTTATGATTTGTTTTACGGCTTTTAAGTGGGTCTCTTTAGGTTGGGATTGATATCTGGCATAGAGACAAACACCATGCATGATATCAGGTCTACTAGCAGTAATATAGTGTAGTGATCCAATCATTCCTCTATATAATTTTTGATCTACATCTTTCGAGAGATCTTCTTTACTAAGGTACTCATTGTTTGCCATGGGAGTGGGTTTTCCATTCGCTGTGGTCAAATCAAATTTACTAATTAGGTCTTTAGCATATTTTTCTTGACTAATAAAGATACCATTATCTAATTGTTTTATTTGTAATCCTAAAAAGAAATTTAATTCACCCATATGACTCATCTCAAACTCTTTTTTCATTATTTCAGAAAATTCTTCATTCATTTCAAAATTAGTTAATCCAAAAAGATATCATCTACGTAAACTTGTACTAGTTGAATATCATTTTCATGTCTTTTAATAAAAAGAGTATTATCTACTTTACCAATTTCAAAATTAGATTGCACTAAATAAGATCTTAGTCTATCATACCAAGCTCTAGGAGCTTGTTTTAGACCATATATAGCTTTCTTAAGTTTGTAAACATGATTTGGTAATTTATCATTTTCAAAGAGTGGTGGTTGTTCAATATATACTTCTTCTTTTGCAAATCCATTTAAAAAGGCACTTTTAACATCCATTTGAAATAAATTGAAATTATTATGATTTGCGAAAGCAAGTAGAATCCTAATGGCTTCCAAACTTGCTACGGGAGCAAAGGTTTCATCAAAATTTATTCCTTCTTCTTGACAATAACCTTGAGCGACTAATCGATCTTTATTTCTGACTACCACTCCTTGTTCATTCATTTTATTTTTATAAACCCATTTAGTTCCAGTTATAGTTTTATTTTCAGGTCTAGGAACAAGTTCCCAAACATCATTTCTAGTAAATTGATTTAATTCTTCTTGCATTGCCAAAATCCGTGAATCATCAGTTGATGCTTCTTTTGGATTTTTGGGTTCAATAGTTGATATAAAAGCTACATTACTCATTTGACTTAGTTGATTTCTAGTTTTAACAAAAGATTGCATATCTCCCAATATATTTTCTATAGGATGATCTTTTAAAAGTTTTGTCCTTTTATTAGGATGATTAATTTCATTATTAGTTTCAATTGATTCTTGATTTTGAGTGATTAAATCCTCTTCATCATTTGTATCTTCAAAATTTTTGAAATTTTCATCAAATGAAACATGCATTGTTTCTTCAATGGTGTTAGTTTTTAAATTAAACATTCTGTATGCTTTACTTCTATTAGAGTATCAAATAAAGATTCCTTTCTCGGGTTTAGGATCAAATTTATCTAAATTATCTTTTGTATTTAAAATAAAGCATTTACTTTCAAAAATTATGAAATAAGATACCATAGGTTTCTTTGAATAAAGAAGTTCGTAAGATGTCTTATCAGTTAGAGGTCTAATTAAAATTCTATTTAAAATATAAGAAGCGGTAGCAACTGCTTCTGCCCAAAAATTCTTTGGTAAATTACTATCTGAAAGCATAGTCCTCGCACACTCTTGAATCGTCCTATTTTTACGTTCTACTGCTCCGTTTTATTATGGAGTTCTTGGATATGAAAAATTGTGAGTTATTCCCTTTTTATTGCAGAATTCCTCAAACTTTACATTTTCTAATTCATTCATTGATGATTTTATTTTTTTTGAAAATAGCCTTTATCTTATATTAAAACTATTTTAAACTTTTCTAATATACTTGACTATAGTTAAAATTCATAAGTAAATATATAGAATAATATATATATAATTTAACTATAATTTTATATTTAAATCTTAAGTATAAATATTTAAAATTTAAATATATTATTTTAAAAGATAGTTTAAAATCAGGAGTAATTTTGACTTTGAAATTAAAGATAATTTTGAGGCTAAAATTATTTAAAATCAGGATAGAGGTTTTTGATCCTTTTAAAAGGAAGGTTTTGAAAATATTTTGAAAACATGATACAATTTTGAAAAATCATTTTGAATAAAATGTTAGCGGATATAAAACAATATTCCACTAGATTTTTCGTAGGTTCCATCCTACTTAGGGTTCCATCCCTTTAACAGGCTCGAAGTGGATTCCATTCCACGAATAAATTGGATTTTAAGATGCCAGTGCTTTTCTATGAGTTTTAACAAAATTTCTAAGTAAAGAATAAATTACTTCAATTCTTGAACTCTTGATATTCTTGATACTCATGAGTCTTCAATCTTGATATCTTGAATCTCTATACTGTACAGTTTCATTCTTGGTACCTGCATGGTTAAAACCTGCATATACATATATCTAAACTTATAATGTTAGTATTTATATTTTATAATCTATTATAAGGTTGTTTTCATCAAAACCATCATCTCACGGACTAACAATCTCCCCATTTTTGATAATGACAACCTTTGTTTATAAAATATTACTTCTTTCCTAATAACTCCCCCTTAATCTATAACCCCCCTTTAATTTATGCCT
Organism: Allium cepa; assembly: GCA_030765085.1. Taxonomy (NCBI): domain Eukaryota; kingdom Viridiplantae; phylum Streptophyta; class Magnoliopsida; order Asparagales; family Amaryllidaceae; genus Allium; species Allium cepa. The sequence continues at coordinate 353,833,712 of CM060937.1, read as the reverse complement.
AACTTACCTATTTTATATTTCTCCCCCTTTGTCATCAACAAAAACTAACACCCCCTCATTCTTGGACTAGAGTACATGTACTAATAAACTATACAATGGAATATATAATAGATAGATTAAGAAATAATTATCCTTATGAACATGATAATTAATCAAGGATTATATACATTTTAATGTGTGTGTGTGTGTGTATACATGTTTTATGTAGTAATCATCAAACCAATTTAAGAAATCAATTCACATCGAGTATCAATCCAAACAAAATTAAATTAATTCAAACAAAGTAAACAAAATAAAAATCAAACCTTACATGGAACTTCCACCCATCCTTCTTCTCCAAAGATTGGATCTGCCTTAATAGCATCCCAATTATCATTGTCATTGGTGAGAGAGACTGGAGGATGTGCTTCGTTATCATCCTTGTGTAGGGAGGAAATCATCCATCGTACTGCATCGAAATGCCTTTCTTGCTCCTTGATCATCTGCATTTGACTCAATTCTAAGTGTCGTTGGTTACGTAGAATGAACGAGAGAATACTCTTAAACGAATTAAGAGTTTCTTCAAGATTTTCGGATAAATTGTGAATTGGATAAGCCATAGTTGAATTTATGAAAGAAATAAAGACTTAGAAGATAGGAAATAATTTTCAGTGAGGAATTTATATAGGTGTATAAATTCGTTTGAAATGAATAGATTGTTTGTACCAAAATTGGGCACAACACTCTTAGGAAGTTTTTAAAGAGATAATAAATGAAGAATGTAAATCGAGAACGAGGATTATCTAACAAAAACTTCAAATAAAAGTAACGTGAATGCGAAGACAGGCAATTTATAGTGGTTCGGCATGTTGCCTGCGTCCACTGTGAAATTTTTGCAATTTTATTGATTCTCTTTCAATGTTTACAAGTGATTACAGCAAGCAACAGCAAATTACAACTGGAAATTCGAAATCAACAGCAAGAATATGATGTAGGATGATGGAGATCTCAATCCGGCAGAGTCTGGGCACTAGAGAATCCAAAAGATCCTTTTTCTACTGCCTCTGGGGCTCTATTTATAGGCGTAGGAGGATGAGATCGCGCTCAAATCCCGAAAGACTTTTTATGGCACGTGAGTGAGCCCACGCAACCAACATCGGAGAGTTTCAAATCGATCTGTGATCGATACGAAGTCATTTCGTATCAACCAAGATGATGTCCAAATGGGCTGAAATTTGGTGGACACATTCTTCATCATGCATGCACGCCCCTGTGAAAATCTCATGGCATTTGGATCAGTAGATTGGGGGATATCGTTGATATGAATTGAGCATTCTCGAGTGGCTGTTTGGTTCGAATCCATCTCTTCGCATCGATGGTTTCGAATCGATGGTGGCACGCGCCTTTGTGATGACGTGGAGCGCAAACTTCGACTCGATCTGGTCTTTACTCCGAGTTGACCGCATCGACTCCATACACTTCGGCTTGTTCGTATCGAGGGACGACACGTCACCAAGGCAAGTTGACTCGATGGATTCGAATGAAGCCTTATTCATGGATACGAACTGCAACAGTTGGTGGATACGAATCACTGATGGACACGAAGCAGGGTAACCTGATGGATACGAAGTGCTTTGACCAAATGGATTCGAAGGGATGCTTCCATGATGGATATGAAGTGGACATTACCCGATCGTTACGAAGTGCATCATCTGCCGATGGGTACGAAATCCATCGATACGAACTTGATGGATTCGGACACGGCCAATCCTGATCGATACGTACTCATGAGGGTTGACCGATACGAAGTAGGTGACCTACCGATGGATTCGAATGAGACCGAGTCGAACCAAGGCACTTCGATGGATTCGAACGGATCGATATGAACCGAGACACTATGATGGATTCGAAGATGATCGATACGAAAGTGATCGATTCGAACCAGAGTTTGGTGATGGATACGAAATCACTCATATTGATGGATACGAAATCTGGGCTTTTCCCTTCAATTTGAATCGATCATAACTTGAACGTATGAACTCGGATTGACTTGAAATTTGAGATGCTACTCCTATGATCTTTCTTGTCATGTCCTATCAATTATAGCTCAATCTAGACTTGGGCAAAATTCAGCGATATACATAGTGAAGCAGAGTACGACCAATCTCTAAGACGAACTGCCTTTTGTTTTCGATCGATCTTTTGGTATCACGGCTTTGCCAAAAAGCGGGATAACATTTGCCCCCCAAAGTACGTCTTGTGGAAACATGACGTGCTTTGAAAAGCTGCAATCTATTTGAATAATCGTCATGTTTTTCCATTGAAAGCGATACTCTGTACTGTTGTAACCGATTACTGAATGACGGCGATTAGCTGTTTGTTGTCGTAATCGTAATGAGATGAGTATTCGGTCCCATTCGTATCGATGAAGTATGCATATTTTATGATGGACACGAAATCGACGTTCCAATCGATGGTCTGTAACTCCAATAGGCCTTCGTTGCGTCTTTCGTATCGATGCTGATGTTTGAATTACGGTAGACACGAAATCTCTGTTCGTACCGATTTGCAATGGATGGAGTTGAGAATTTGCTGATGTGAGCAGGGGCTTCGAATCGATGCGCTCACTGTTCGTTTCACGTCGATAGAATTCAATGTCTTCAGCACAGCCTTAGTTGTGTATTTCGTGTCGATGAAGTATGAGTGTAATTTCGCATCGATAAAGCCTTAAGCGTATGGATTCGAACGGAGTTTTCGAAACGATCCGTGTTTCGACTAGTTGCGACTGGTCAATTTTGACTGGGAGGCGAATCGACCCGGTCTCCCCTCAAGTTTCATATAAATACCTGGGACTTCGGCATTTTTCACTTTTTACTTTTACTGTTACCCTGTACTCTCTGTGTTTTTGCATCGACTCGAAGCTTCCAAGAGAAAAGCAATTTGCCACGTCTTCGAATCAAACAAGATTCAGATCTCTGATTCCTCGAATTCCATACTCAAATTAGGTAATCAACTTCGAATCCAAGCGACAAAGCTATTATAGATCCACCTTTTCTTCATTGATTATCCACTCTGGTGATTGGTAAAGCCAGATCTGGCGCAGAGTTCAATGTTCATGGCAACGCTCATGGAAATTGGAGAAGAAAGGGTGGAAAGGAAAAAGTAAAACGATCTGGGGGGCTTGCGTTCGAATCGATGAAGGGAACGATGTTTTTCTCTAGATTTCGCATCGATCCCTAGGATACTCTAATGGGAGTGATGCAGTTTACACCGATGGCTATGGAGATGGATCGTATCGATGCGAAATGATCGATACGAAACATAGGTTACTGATCGATTCGAAGTTCTCGGCTTTAGATCGATACGAACAGTATCTTTATGATCGATACGAAATGTATCGATTCGAACGTAATCGGTGTTAAGCTGGGAGCTTCCGGATCGGTACGAACCATGTGGCCAAGGATCGACTCGAAATTATCTCATTTTGATCGATGCGAACTCGTCCCTTGACCATCGATTTGAAACGTGCCCCCGGTATCGTTACGAAGTGTGCCCCCTGGTATCGATTCGAAATTGCACCCTGGTATCGATTCGAAGCTGCACCTAGATGGATTCGAACGATCTTCTTGCCATCGATTCGATACCTTCTACGACGGATACGAAAACTTTGATACTGCTTTTGCATGATTCTGACGAGCTTCATTCTTGCATATCTGGACTTGATAATTAAACTGCATATTCAACCCCCTTTCGAAGCTCGTTGATGGAACTATGACTTAAAGCTTTGACAACGAACTTTAACTTGAAACTATTACCAACATCTGGATGACACAGTAGTGACGGTCAGTAATGACGGTCATTCCTGCTGGACTCTGACCATCTTTATCACTTGCAAGTTTTCTTTAATTCTGCAAAATCTTTTCAAGTAATGCACAACACTGCACCACACACACTCTTTCACGCGAGGAATGCACGGGTTTTTTATCGCCTAACGATAGTATCTCATATGTTAGCCAGTTATGGAACCATCAAGTTCACAACCGCAAGAAATCCAGAGTACAACTCCTCCAAGACTTGAGATTCCGAACATTGAGCCTGAAATCATCGGTCCAGCCCCGGACGAATTTCCCAATGCATCTTTCATTGCCAATCCATCGGACTCCTTTCGATCCAATGTCTCTAAAGATATTCTAGGAAGGATATGCCTAAGGCATGGCCTGTCAATGGATGACGTGTTATTACCGGGACCAAATGACAGACCACACAACCCGCCAGAGGGATACACCGCATTCAATCACCACGCGTGTGTGGCCGGGACGCTCCCTCCGTTCAATGAGTACATAAGAGAAGTATTGTCTTTTTTGGGGATCGCTCCATCTCAACTACATCCAAACGAATATGCTTCAGTGAATAGCTGTTCCTTGTCTACATGGTGTATCTTCATCGACCACCGATCCCGACTGAGATCAGATATCTGTTTAACTTCAAAAGCCGAAACGATAACCCATCCTTTACATTCTTGGAGGTAGTGAGGAACTATCAAGTGGTCACCGGTTCTTGGACCAGGCTGAGCTACTACAAGACGGAGTGGTTTTACGTCAGATGTCCTCCAGGGTTCGCCCGACGATGGTTATTCAGACGTGAGTATAGCTGAGTTCTCAAACACTTACTAAGGCGATTGCAGTTGAAGTGAAACTTATATCTTTTCCCTTTTACAGTAACGATTCAACGACCCGAAGGTGAAAACTTCAAGGAGATAGTGCGAGTACTCCAAGAAGTCCCAAGCGAAGATAGGGATATCGAGTTGCTTTTGACGGATAGGAATCTTCGGACTCTTGGGTTGATCGAACGGGGTCAGAGTATAAAGTTTGACGGGGAACTAAGGACTGTCTTGAAAAAACGAGTCAAGCACAAGAATCCCAAGTTGTTATAGCCGAGGAAGCTGATTCTGAGAGAACCTATACTGATGATGAGCCATTGGCCGAGCCTACAGACTGAAAAAACGAGTCAAGCACAAGAAGGCCGATGAAGATCAAGCAGCTATGGATAGAATGAAAAAAGAGCATTATCTCACGGTGGAAGACATGGGCCACCGGAACACCATCGTCACCGCCAAGCGAGATACGGCTTTGAAAGAGCTTAATGAGCTTAAGGCTAAAGTTTCTGAAATCATGAAGGAAAGGGATACCGCCAATATTTCTGCACAGGAGGCATGTGATCAGGCAGTAGAATTCCGGACCGAGCGTGATGCTGCGATGACTAAAGTAATGGAGATTGAAGCCGATGTTGATAGAAAAATTGAAATCGTCGAGTCCAAGCTGGAGGCCGACATTGAAGACCTCCTCATCACTCATAATGCTAACGTGTTAAGGCATAGGAATTTGGCTTGGCTCGAGAAATATCCAGTACATCTTCACAGCGCCTGGAGCCGGTTGATTGAGGAGGAGAAAGCGGTGCATCCGGATGAATCAATTGACCAGTTTGAGCTTGAAAACCGGTTGCTGACCGAAGACGAAAAGAAAATCCTTCATGATGCCATAATTTATCATAAGAAGGAGACGGTCGGTGCCCGTCATCTGGAAGTCGGTGAAGGTTCTGGTGTTGAAAATCGGGCTGCAGTTCTTGAGATCACCGCTCCACTCCCATCAGAGCCCACATCTGCGGTTGGTTCACAGTCTGTCCCAGCCTATAATCCAGAGCAACCGTAGCTATCTCCTATCCGGGAGCACGTTTCTGAAGCTGCTCAGTCATCAACAGGCCAAGTTGTGGAAGGTATTCCGAACTTATCTCAAGTGTATTCCAAATAGAGAGTTTGTTTTGAAGCGATTATTAATAACTTCTTTTTATCTTTGCTCAGTGACTGCAGTTGCGCCGATTGCTGCGACTCAAGAATCAAGTCAAGGGCAGAAGGCCATCACCACTGAGACGACCGTCATGACAGCAGTGTCAACTGAGATGACGCAGTGGAGCGCACTATTTCTTGATGAGCAAATGGTGAACGAACTGCTCGGCCAGCATGGTGGCTTCTCTACAAACTTGTCGTTCATCGTTAGTGATCTCCCGCCAGCCAATAGCTCTTCAATGCAGATTGTAGATTCCCCCAGCTAGGCCCAAGCGATTCGTGATGAAGAAATTCTGGCCGAGATTAATGCAGAATTAGAGGCTGGGGGCATGGTGGTAGTATTGTTGGTAGTACGGCGGTGCACAGCCCAGCGCCTCTAAGGATAATATCACCGGGCGGCACTATCCCATCTTCTGTTGCAGATCCAGTCCCCCAAACTCCTCCGGTGAGCAATATACGCCTGGAATCAAGTTCAGAGGAGGACGTCGACATTATGCCCCTAGCTGGGGAGCAACCATCGGAGTGGAGAGATTAGAAATGGACGATTTCTAGCGAGTCGAAGGGTTCCCCGTTGAAGAGAAGGCCAAGAAAGAAGAATTAGGTTGTCTACTTAAGTAAATTTTTGATAAATAGGAATTTTTTTTTGCTTGTTATTTGTAGGCCGTGTATAGATGCAGGTTCGGCCCCTGCTATTAGGAATTTTTGGAAGAACTTGCACATAAGCTCTTGTTTCCAGTTAGTTGAAATAAAATTTAGCTTTTCTTCATTTCAACTATTTTTTCATGCTTCACTTGTTTAAGTGATGTGACGATCAGCTTGTGACCGCACCTATTACAGATCTTGAGTACCCGTCCACGCTCCGGGGACTTAGAATAATTTGCGAGCGATAATTCAGTTCGCACTCCGGGAATCCGGTAATTATCGATGTCTATGACATAGTTCGCACTCCAGGAACTCCGAGTTAATACTTATACTTTATCTCACACCCCGGGAATTCGGAGTTAGTGCTTACGCTTTGGTTTGCTCTCCGGGAACATAAAGTCGATGTTTATGCCTCCAAATTCGCACTTTGGGAATTTGGAGTTAGTATCTGTGCTCTGGATCGCACTCTGGGAACCTGGAGCTGATGCTCACTATTCCAGTTCACGCTCTAGGAACTTGAAGTTAGCAGACAGATGGTCAGTCACATCCGTTTGAGATTTTTGAGAATTCGTTCACACTCTGAGAACGATGGACTTATCGGGATCGTGGATGGTCGGATCGCATCTACCCCGAGTTAACAAGCGATGTCGTTAGATGGACGGGTCCATCCTCATTAAACTTGTTTAAGATACGGTCGAAGTCGTTAGGAGGACGGATCCACCCTCTTCGAAACCGCATTTACATGTTTATACTCCAACTCGCACTCTGGGAGCTTGGAGTTAGTTCACACTTTGGGAAAGACGGACTTTATGTTTATACTCCAATTCACACTCTGGGAATTTGGAGTCCGTTCACACTCTGGGAACGATGGATTTTATGTTTATACTCCAATTCGCACTCTGGGAATCTGGAGTTAATGGAAGGATTGTCGTGTATCAATCCTTTTAGGTGTTGGTGTGGTGACATGCCCCCGAGCTCGGGTTTCACTTAGTGAGTGACCAGTCGTATCTCAATCACTCCCTGTTTGAATAAATTCCACCGTATGATGGAACTTAGCTATCCGTGCATTGTGATGTTTTGTGTCGTATTCAATAAATCACAGCTCTGGTTCGAAGAGATAGCATTTTATTGCTGAAATAAGATAATATGGCAAAGTCAGCTGCCTTATTACAAGTTCAAATTTCAAAATGTGAAAATAAAATGCAAAGGAAATAATGGGCTAAAACAAATAAAGCCTGTCATGTATAGTAGCGACGGAGACTCTCGATATTCCAGGCTCTTGGCAGAGTAAGACCGTCAACAGTCGATAACTTGAATGTGCAATCTTCGAGCTTTTGTGAAATCACATATGGTCCTTCCCAGTTAGGCTTCATGTGTGAAGGAACATGATAGATCCTTTTGAGCACGAGACTACTGAGTTCAAAGGTTCGTGGTCGGACCTTAGCATTGTATATTCGAGCGACTCGACTCCGATACGCGGCTGCCCTCAGGTCAGCCTCTTCACGCTTTTCATCGAGTAAATCCAGAGATTCAACAAGTAGTATGGCATTAGTTTTCGGATCATAGTACGTCACACGATGGGAAGATACTTCCATCTCGACTGGAATAATAGCTTGCGAGCCATAACATAGAGAAAATGGAGTGTGTCCGGTTGCAGTCTTATGGGTCGTTCGATAAGCCCATATAGCCATAGGAAGTTCATCAACCCATTTGCCCCCTGCTTTTTCCAGTCATTTCTTCAAAATAGATTTGATAACCTTATTAACAGCTTCGACTTGGCCCTTCGCTTAAGGGTGTGCAACTGCGGAGAATTTCTTATAGATATGGAACCGTTGACAGAAATTATTGAATTCAGCGCTGTCGAATTGGGCTCCGTTATCGGTGATAATAGTATGCGGGAGACCGAACCGACAGATGATGTTGTGTACTACAAAGTTGATTACTATTTTCGTCGTGATGGTTGCAAGAGATTCAGCTTCAGCCATTTGGTGAAGTAATCAACTGCGACGAAGGCGTACTTCGCGCCACCTTTGGCCAAAGGCAATGTACCAATTATGTCAATGCCCCATACTGCAAACGGCCAAGGACTGACCATTTGGGTTATCTCAGTAGGTGGGGCTCTAGGAATCCGAGCATGTTTTTGGCAATTATCACATTTTCTGGTGTAGTCTGCTGCGTCACGGTTAACAGTGGGCCAGTAATACCCGTATTGGAGTACTATCTTGGCGAGTGCTTGCCCCCCAGTGTGATCGCCACATTCTCCTTCGTGTACATCATGTAATACTCGTTTGATTTCGTCGTGAGCGATACACCGGAGGAGAGGAACAGAATATCTTCTTCGATACATAACTCCGTTTTGAATGATGAACCGCGAGGCTTTTCGAAGAATCTGTCTCTTCTCACTTCTGTGCTCTGGCAAGGTTCCATGCTCAATATAAGCTCGATAAGGGTCATCCATGATTCCTTACTGGAAGTGGTCTCAAAGATGAAGATAGTCTCCATTTGATCAATGCTCGGAGAGGATAGAGTTTCAATAGGGACGAGCCCTAACTGCTAAGCTTTGCCCGTACTTGCTAACTTTGCCAAAGAATTGGCTTCCTGATTATGCCCTCGGGGTATGTATAAAATGGAATAATGATCGAACTGATCAAGAACTTTTTGGATACGATCTAGATAAGCAGCTAGCCTTCGATCTTTTGCCTGATATTCACCCTGGACCTGGCACACGACTAATTGGGAGTCACAATATATTTCCACCGCGGTAATTTTCAAATCACGAGCTAGCTTCAACCCAGCAAGTAAAGCTTCATATTCGGCTTCACTATTGGTTGCGCGGAACTCGAACTTTAAAGCATAACATATGGATCGGCCCTCGGGGGTTTCAAGTACTACCCCAGCGCCCGAGCACCGATCGTTGAATGCACCATCAGTGTGTAACTTCCAGACGTACTCAGGAGATTTGCTGGTCTCAGGCAAGTCTTCAGGAATAGTAAACTCGGCTATAAAATCTGCTAGGATTTGACCGTGAATAGCTCTCCTTGGATTGTAAGTGATATCGAATTGACTCAGTTCGATGTTCCATTTGAGTAACCTACCAGATGTCTCAGGCCGCGTGAGGACCTGTCGTAACGGCTGATCAGTGTATACAGTGATCGGATGAGCCTAAAAGTATGGATGGAGCTTCCTCGAGGCAATGACTAGGCAGTAGGCTAATTTCTCTAGCTTCGGATAGTTTCTCTCAGCTCCGATGAGTCGTTTGCTAACATAGTAGACCGGTTCTGAACTCGGTCTTCTTCCCGAACAAGGGCAGCGCTGATTGCATTTTCTGACACTGCCAAGTAAAGATACAACTGTTCGTGGTTGATAGGCTTTGAAAGAATCGGCGGTGTGGAAAGATGTTGAACCAATGATTTGAATGCGTCCTCGCACTCCACAGTCCATTCGAAGTTCCGATTCCCTTTTCGTATCAAATTGAAGAATGGATGCATTTATCGGTGGACTTTGATATGAACCTGCTCAGCGCTGCTACCTTTCTGTTGGGACTCTGGACTTTCTTTATAGTTCTTGGAGTTTGTAAACTTCTGATAGCCCAGATCTTTTCGGGGTTGGCTTCTATTCCTCTGGCGTTGACGATGAACCTAAGGAATTTTCCGGATGCGACTTCGAAATGACACTTAAGCGGATTGAGTTTCATCCCGTATCTCCGAAGGGTATTGAACATTGACTCCAAGTCTTTAATATGGTTAGTGGAGTATCATGACTTTACCAACAGTCGTCCACATAAACCTCCATGGTCTTTCCGATCTGGTCAGCGAACATCCGGTTAACCAAGCGTTGGTAAGTTGCTCCGGCGTTCTTTAATCCGAAGGGCATGACTTTGTAGTAGTATAGTCCCAGATCGGTTACAAAGCTTGTATGCTCTTGGTCGGGCACATGCATGGGTATTTGATTGTAGCCCGAGTAAGCGTCCATGAAAGACAATAATTCATGTCCGGCCGTTGAATCCATGATTTGGTCAATTCGAGGAAGTGGAAAACTGTCTTTCGGACAAGCTTTGTTTAAGTCAGAATAATTGATGCACGTTCTCCATTTCCCATTTGGTTTCCGAACAAGTACTGGGTTGGATACCCACTCCAGGTATAGAGAATCCCGGATAAACCCATTGGCTTTCAGCTTATCAACTTCTTCTTTAAGGGCGGCAGATCTCTGTGGATCCATACCACGCCTTTTCTGCTTGACTGGGATATATCGCGGGTCAATTTTCAGGGTGTGGCTCGCGATGTCCGGCGAGATCCCACACATATCAGAATGCGTCCAAGCGAACACGTCGAGATTCGTCTGGAGAAATTCAACCAATTCCTGTTGCATTTCTTGGCTCAACTGAGACCCAACCTTCAACATTCTCGCATCATCATCATCTTCACCATCGATTGGAACATCAATCGTCAGCTCAGCCGGGGATGCCTGACTTTCAATAGATTCTTCTTTGTTTTCATTGTCTCTCGGGTCAAGATCCCTCTGGAATTGGTTGTGGTGCCCGGGCCGAGGCCCAGGCATTAATTGTCAATTATCTGCAAAACGGACGCAGAGAGATTCCTCTACGCCCTTTTCTTTTTCTCATCGCTGCGCTTCGCGCAGCTCATCCACGTAACAGGCTCTTCCAGCAGCCTGATCTCCCTGTATAACTCCAATCCCACGATCAGTGGGGAACTTCAAGGTCAAACACCACGGGGCAATCGCTGCCCTGAACTCAGCAAGGGCCGGTCGACCCAAAAATGCATTATATGGAGAGTGAATATGCAAAACAACAAACTGTAAAATCCGAACTCTTCGGCATTCTCCAATTCCTAACTCCACTGGAAACTCTACTACCCCGTGGGTATATTAGCACTCCCGTCGAAGCCATGAATTCTAGATTGACAAGGCTTTAAATCTTTGGCTTCCATTTTCATCTGGTTGTATGCTCCCTTAAACAAAATATTCACTGAACTCCCACTGTCCACCAGGATCCTCTTCATCCAAGCAGGACCAACCTGAGCAGATATGACAAGTGGATCAATAGTTGGGGCTTCGACCCTATCAGCATCCAGGCTTCTGAATACGATGTCATCTGTCATCCTCTTTTGTAGTTTGGTCGAGGCCCCTTCATCGAAATTACTGCAACGCTCAAAATCCACATGCCTAATAGAACTGGCATATGACTCCATTTCCCTCCAACTTCGATCTGCTGGATGGGGACCACCACTGACTGTGTTAATAACTAACCTCCCGCTTGTATGGGAAGGTTCCTCCTGTCTTTCTCGAGTTTGCACACGGTTTTGATTGGATGGGCCCGCACCACCAAACTGCGGCGCCCGAACGAACTGATCTAGCTTTCTTTCCCTAATCAACTTCTCAATGAGGTCTTGCAAATGTCTACACTCATTGGTATTATGTCCATAACTCTCATGGAACTTACAGAACTTTCCTGTTTGAATTTGCCTCTCCAACGATGGCTTCGGAGCAGGTTTCTTATACTGCATAGCATTGCAAGTCTGTAAATAGACGTTCTACAGTGACATGTTCAGTGGTGTATAATTGTCAAAAATTGGAGCCCTACGTCGCTGGACTTTTCCTGAACTTTCACCAGATTGTTTAACTGCAACATTACTCCGAATCCCTTCACTGTTAGGTCTTACATCGTCCTGTTTCCTAGACTGTTTCACATCCTCACGCCTCAAGAATTGAGCGGCTTTGGAATAGAAACGGTCCAACGATGCGGGAGGCTTCCCATCCAACCAGTTTCCAAACTCGGAATCAGGGTCGATCCCCTTAGTTAACGCCATTAAGATCGAATTATCATTAGGGTTACTGATCTCTGCATAAGTGGCATTGAACGATCCGGGAGCTTGAGTGACACTGGATAGGGTATTAACGTCTTTAGGCCTAGCGATGTGCATACGAAACTGCTCGACAAACTTAGTAGCCAACTGGTTGAACAAAGAGATTGATCGAGGAGGCAATCGTGTAAACCACATCGTTGCGATGTCCCCTAAAGAAATGGGAAAACTACGGCACTTTACCGCATCATCAGCTCTTGCAGCACTCATCGACCATTCATATTTCAAGATGTGTTGATTGGGGTCGGAATTCCCTTCGTACATGGGCAGAGTCGGCATTTTGAATCACCGAGGGGGTTCAGCGTATAAAATTTCATCCGTGAACGGAGTATGACCTCGGGAGATTCCCCAATCGTCATTTGTCAAGCCCTGACTCTCACGAATCATTTGGCGTATCATGGCTAAAAGGTCTGGCATCGGAGCATTTTGTGCACGTTGGGCCAAAGTGTGGTCGGGTTCCACATTGCAAGGTTGGACCGGGCGCTGTCGACGATCCGTGTCTTGCCTCATTGGCTCAATGTTTTCTGGAACGTACGGTTCAGGAGTACGCCCTTGTTGGTTATGGGTATCGATCCCTATATCGGCCATGGTAGCAGTGGCACGGTTGTCCGTGGTTTTTTGTGGAACAGTGCCCCCTCGAGAGGAGGGTCCAGTATGAAAACTAGCAGAAGGGCCAACTCTTAACTGTCCAACGGTCAATGCTGGCTGGTGGTCAATTGCCTGTACATAATTTCCCTCTAGCCTGAGACGGGTAGATCTATGATTGTAGTCGGATGAAGCAGAACTTTCAATGGAGGAGCGAGATGCATGATCCCTTCTGGATCTTCTACGCCCTTGGCGGTCTAATTGATTAGCTAATTCAGTGTTAACGCGCAACTGCTCAGCTAGCTGTTGCCGACTTTGAGTTAGTTCCTAGAGCAATGTCTGAAACTCTTGTCTAGTAACCGGACCTGATGGATCTGAATGCCTAGTATCATCTTGATTAGGTGGAGGTAGTTTCACGGGATTCTGTCTATCCCGGCCTTCTTGACCAGCGGCGGTAGAAGCGGTCCTTGTGCTAACCATCATGAGAAGTGGAATCCTTTCCTTAGACTTTTGCAAATCTGAATAGAACGGAAGGAATCTGAAATTGGAATCTGGATCTTTCTCTTAGATTTATGCAATCCGGTATCGATGACAGATCCAATGAGCATGAGAAAAACTAGTTTTTCTCAGTGAAAGCACCAAAGAGTTTGTACCAAAATTGGGCACAACACTCTTCGGAAGTTTTTGAAGAGATAATAAATAAAGAATGTAAATTGAGAACGGGGATTATCTAACAAAAACTTCAAATAAAAGTAATGTGAATGCAAAGACAGGCAATTTATAGTGGTTCGGCGTGTCGCCTACGTCCACTATGAAGTTTTTGCAATTTTATCGATTCTGTTTCAACGTTTACAAGTGATTACAACAAGCAACAGCAAATTACAACTGGAAATTCAAAATCAACAGCAAGAATATGATGTAGGATGATGTAGATCTCAATCCAGTAGAGGCTATGCGCTTGAGAATCCAAAAGATCCTTTTTCTATTGGCTCGGGGGCTCTATTTATAGGCGTAGGAGGCTGAGATCGCGCTCAAATCTCGGAAGACTTTTTCTGGCACGTGAGTGGGCCCACACAACCAACCTCAGAGAGTTTCAAGTCGATCTGTGATCGATACGAAGTCATTTCTTATCGATCAAGATGATGTCCAAATGGGCTGAAATTTGGCGGACGCATTCTTCATCATGCATGCAAGCTCCTGTGAAAATCTCATGGCATTTGGATCAGTAGATTGGGAGATATCGTCGATACGAATTGAGCATTCTCGAATGGCTGTTTGATTCGAATCCATATCTTCGCATCGATGGTTTCGAATCGATGGTGGCACGCGCCTTTGTGATGACGTGGAGCGCAAACTTCGACTCGATCCAGTCTTTACTTCGAGTTGACCGCATCGACTCCATACACTTCGGCTTGTTCGTATCGAGGGATTACACGTCACCAAGGCAAGTTGACTCGATGGATTCGAATGAAGCCTTATTCATGGATACGAACTGCAACAGTTGGTGGATACGAATCACTGATGGACACGAAGCAGGGTAACCTAATGGATACAAAGTGCTTTGACCAGATGGATTCGAAGGGATGCTTCCATGATGGATATGAAGAGGACATTACCCGATCGTTACGAAGTGCATCATCTGCTGATGGGTATGAAATCCATCGATCGAACTCGATGGATTCGAACACGGCCAATCCTAATCGATACGTACTCATGAGGGTTGACTGATATGAAGTAGGTGATCTGCCGATGGATTCGAATGAGACCGAGTCGAACCAAGGTACTTCGATGGATTCGCACTGATCGATACAAACCGAGACACTTTGATGGATTCGAAGATGATCGATACGAAAGTGATCGATTCGAACCAGAGTTTGGTGATGGATACGAAATCACTCATATTGATGGATACGAAATCTAGGCTTTTCCCTTCAATTTGAATCGATCATAACTTGAACGTATGAAATCGGATTGACTTGAAATTTGAGATGTTGACTTCTATGATCTTTCTTGTCATGTCCTATCAATTGTAGCTCAATCTAGACTCGGGCAAAATTCAGCGATATCCATAGTGAAGCAGAGTATGACCAATCTCTAAGATGAACTACCCTTTGTTTTCGATCGATGTTTTGGTATCACGGCTTTGCCAAAAAGCGGGATAACATAGACATATAGTTGTTATTCAATTTTCAGATTCAAAATCAATTGTCATTTCTGACCAGTACATGTCGACATGGTCATAGAGGGGATGTCGACATGGGTTAGTGAAAAACTATGACTAATTTGATTTTGTGAATAATTGTGTGTATATATATGTTTATATACTGTACTAACATTTATTCTGTAGATAAGATAAGGTAGATAACAGAAAAGAAATTTCATTTCATTGCATACTACGATGTTGCAATGATTAAACACATACCAAACTACATAAACTTTCGAATTTAAACAAACTAAAACACATACCATAAGATACGAAAAGATAAAACTAGTTAGAGGATGATGATGATGACGAAAGTCCAAGTTTCTTGCTGACTTTGGAAATGAACTTGAACATCTTGGATGAAATTTTATCCAACTTCTTACTAACGGATCGTTTAAGAAACCGTTGATTCTCAACAATCGTCTTTTGATTTTTGAGAAGGGTTTTGGTGGATGGATTAGGAGGATAGTCAATGCTTTCCAAAGAGGTATTACCTTCTTCTTCTTCAATTTCCATTTCATCCCCTTCTTCTTCTTCTTCCTCTTCCTCTTCTTCCATTTCCTCATGAGCCAAACGCTCTTCCTTTTCGGCAAGGGTCTTATAAGGTTGAAAAACAAATGGAATTTTCATATATACCACAATATATTCCACAACCCAGTATACTAAATCAAAAGAAAAGAAGAAGGAGACATGAAAATTTGTGGCAATATAGGCTTTGGGCCTTCATATTAATATTAAAATGTCAAAGATTGGGCCTTGGGCTCTAGGGGTCTCGTGATTAGATGGGCCTCCGTCTGCCGCTTGGGTTTGCTATGCTAAAACGGCTAAATTTAAACTTCAAAATTAGACCGTTGCGCCTGCGCGCGCGCATCTGTCGGTTAAAGGGTCGCAACCTTTTCAACAGTCACGACCGCTCCGAATAGGCACCTCGTCCAGCCTAAATATAAGGGCCCGCAAAACGAGATTGTTCACTCAGAAAATTGTTCCCTTCTTCTTTCTGTTCCTCTTCCCCAAAGCTCTGTTCTCCGATCTATAATTCCTTCGGTTCGTCGTCGCTCCGTCTATATGCACAGCATATCGGGGCCAGTTCGTTTCATCTTGGAAGACAAATTGCTCATATCCTTCGGTGCATATAAGGGGCAATATTGTTTCAAGGAAACAGATACTCTCTGGACTCGGACGACTAGGTAATTCTCCGAATTGTATTCAGATACACTCAAATTCTTCCTCTTCCAACATCCTCATTCATTTTTTCTAACAATCCCCCACATTAATGAACAGTTGTTCTTAGTTTCACGAACCATTTATCTTATCGGTTAAAGTAGCACAGGGGCCTTGAACTTTTCTAATGTTTACCTATTTGAATCACGGGCGAATCAGTAGACATAGAATGTCCTTGAACTATAAGCCGTTTGTGTAATTCTACAATAGATAACACGTGACAAATGTTTCTTATAATCCTTAGTTCTCTATATGTGTTCATTTTTGCCTTGAACACCTGCCTGGTCTCATAAGTGCTTAGAGAATTTGGCCTTATAATTTTCTTTTAAGCGGCACCTTCGCACTTACGTAGGTGATTCTGTAAGGGGTATTCGTAATTCCTCAAGTACAGACATCATTAAAAGTATCAATACTTATCCTATTTTCCAACAAATAAAGCATTGACTTATCATAGGAATGGTCCGTGTGTAAAAGTGTCGTAATGTTTCTCTTAAACTTAGTTGTCGCTTTGAACCAGATCTTGGGATCTCCAGTCAACTAGGTGGGATTTCCATTAAAAAAAACATTTATTCTATGGGCCTTAACATTACACACAAATTCTTCCTCTTCTAACTTCCTCATTCATTTTTTCTAACAATCCCTCACATGAATGAGCAGTTGTTCTTAGTTTCACGAACCATTTATCGTATCGGTTAAAGTAGCACAGGGGCCTTGAACTTTCCTAATGTTTACCTATTTGAATTACGGGCGAATCAGTAGACACAGAATGTCCTTGAACTGTTAGCCTTTTGTGTAATTCTACAATAGATAACACATGACAAATGTTTCTTATAATCCTTCGTTCTCTGTATGTGTTCGTTTTTGCCATGAACACCTGCCTGGTCCCATAAGTGCTTAGAGAATTTGGCCTCATAATTCTCTTTGAAGCGGCACCTTCGCACTTACGTAGGTGATTCTGTAAGGAGTATTCGTAATTCCTCAAGTACAGGCATCATTAAAAGTATCAATACTTATCCTATTTTCCAATAAATAAAGCACTGACTTATCATAGAATGGTTTGTGTGTAACAGTGTCGTCAAGTTTCTCTTAAACTTAGTTGTCCCTTTGAACCTAGATCTTGGGATCTCCAGTCAACTAGGTGGGGTTTCCATTAAAAAAAACTTTTATTCTATGGGCCTTAACGCCATTCCCATCGATAAGGTTTGAACTTTCTCTCTTGTCAAGCCTTTAGTTAGTGGATCTGCTATGTTATCTTTTGACCTTATGTAGTCTATAGTGATAACTCCATTAGAGAGAAGTTGTTTTATTGTTTTATGTCTACGACGAATATGCCTAGATTTACCATTGTAAAGTGTACTATTAGCTCTTCTAATTGCTGATTGACTATCATAATGTATACATATTGGAGGCACAGGTTTGCTCCAATTTGGAATATCTTCCAAGAAACTTCAAAACCAGTCTGCTTCTTCTACGGTCTTATCTAGTGCAATAAACTCTGATTCCGTTGTAGATCTAGCTATACAAGTCTGTTTGGATGATTTCCATGATATCGCTCCATTTCCTACTGTGAATACATATCCACTTGTAGATTATGTATCTTGTGATCCAGTTATCCAATTGGCATCACTGTATCCTTCCACTGTTGAAGGATAGTTTGTATAGTGTAGAACATAGTTCTGTGTATACTTTAGGTATCCTAGAACTCTGATTATCGCTTTCCAATGATGTTTACTAGGATTGCTGGTAAATATACTCAGCTTACTTACAGCGTATGCGATATCTGGCCTAGTGCGGTTCATAACTACATGATACTTCCTAGTATACGAGAGTATTCAAGCTGGTAGATACCATCACCAGTGTTCTTTACCCAATTTTGGTTCATATCTATGGGTGATTTTGCAATAGTTATATTATATTGCTTGAATTTTTCTAGTATCTTACTGATGTAATTTGATTGGGATAATGCATATCCCTGTGGTATTCTCAAAATTTTGACACCCAGTTTCACATCAGCCAGTCCTAGGTCTTTCATATTGAATCTAGAGGATGACATATTCTTTGTAGATGTTATTATGGCCTTATTATTTCCTAGGATCAACAAGTCATCAACATAAAGACAAACAATGACATATCCTAAATGTGTGTGTTTCATGTAGACATATTTATCTATTTCATTTATTGTGATTCCATTTGATAACATAGTTTCATCAAATTTCTCATGCCATTGTTTTGGAGCTTGTTTAAGGCCATAAAGCGACTTTACTAATTTGCATACTTTATTTTCCTTTCCGTAGCTCAGAAATCCTTCAAGTTGCTTCATATATATTTCTTCCTCTAGGTCACCATTCAAAAATGAAATTTTTATATCCATTTGATGTATTTCTAAATCAAGTATGGATGCGATTGCAATAAGCATCCTAATTGATGTTATCCTCATCACTAGTGAATATGTATCATAATAGTCCAGTTCTTCCTTTTGTCTAAATCCTTGGACTACAAGATGAGCTTTGTACTTGTCTATTGAACCATCAGGTTTCAATTTCTTTTTAAATATTCATTTATTACCTAAGGTCTTGCATCCTTGAGGTAAATCAACTAACTCCCAAGTATGGTTAGCCATAATGGATTCTATCTCATTGTTAATAGCCTCTTTCCAGAAAGGGGCATCGCTGTAGGACATAGCTTGTTTTTATGTCAATGGATCATCTTCAAACATAAAGGTATAGAAGTCTGGTCCAAAGGTTTTTGAGGTTCTAGACCTTTTACTTCTTCTTGGTTCCTCCACTTGTTGATCAGCACTGATTTGCTGAAGGTTATCTTCAGTATCCTCAAGAGAATTGGAGATTTCATCTTCCCTTGGTCTCTTATAAGTATCACTGTCAGTGTCCTGCTTTGAAGGGAATATATGTTCGAAAAATCTTGCATTTCTCGACTCAATGATGGTATTTTCATGAATATCCAACACTGTTTTCTGCATATCCAATGAATACATAAAAATTGATAAGCAACACTGTTTTCTGCATATCCAATGAATACATAATAAATTGTTTTAGGTCCTATCTTGACCTTCTTTGGTTTAGGTATCTCTACTTTAGGAAGACACCCCCACACTTTTAAGTATTTGTAGGATGTCGGTCTATTTTTCCAAAGTTCGTGAGGAGACTTGGATATTTTCTTTCGTGGTATTTTATTTAAAATATGGTTTTCCGAAAGAATAGCTTCTCCCCAAAATTATCTGTCAAGCCAGAACTGATTAATAAAGCATTCATCATTTCTTTAAAATTTCTATTTTTCCATTCGGTTATACCGTTGGATTGAGGTGAATATGGTGCTGTAGTTTGGTGTATAATGCCGTGCTCAGCGCAGAATTTCTCAAAAGGAAATTCATATTCTCCTCCTCTATCACTTCTTAAAGCTTTAATTTTCCTGTTGAGTTAATTCTTAACTTCTGCTTTATACTGTTTAAACATATCAAATGCTTCATCCTTGCTTCTAAGGAGATACACATAGCAGTACCTAGTACAATCATCAATAAACGTAATGAAATATCTTTTTCCTCCTCTAGTGTGACACATTTTAAAATCACATACATCAATGTGTATAAGGTCTAGAGATTCAGTTTCTCATTCAACCTGATGAAACGAGGTTCTTGTTAATTTTGCTTTTGCACAAATTCTACATTTATAGTTGGAGTCTATATTACATTTTGGTATACATTCTAGATTAATCATTTTTCATACTGTATCAAAATTCACATGCCCTAATCTAGAATGCCATATGTTAGAAGAGTCAACAATATAAGCAGAAGATTCCCTTTTATTCATATCAATGTTTGGTACAATAGTTGTTACATTTGCCTTGACTAAACCATCACATACATATCCTCTTCCTACATGCACTCCATTCTATGATAATACAATCATATCGGATACAAAGGTTAATCTGAAACCATGCTTGCTTAGTAAGGACCCCAATATCAAATTCTTGCGGATTTCTAGAACGTGAAGAATATCACTCAAAGTAAGCTCTTTTCTAGAAGTTAGTTTCAGCACAACTTTTCCCTTGCCTTCGACCTTTGATGCAGATGAATTGCCCATGAAAAGTAGTTCATCATTAATTGCAGTTTTATAAGTTGTAAACATCCACTTATTAGCACATATGTGTCGAATGGCACCTGTTTCTATAAACCATTCCTTTGAATTACCAACAAGGTTGCATTCTGATATTACTGCACATAAATTCATATCTGAAATGCCATCTGTAACTTCAGTTGTTTTTGCTTCTGATTTCTTCTTTTTGGGAGCACGACATTCGGCTGCTTTATGCCCCTTCTTTCCACAATTATGGAAAGAACCCTGAAATTTCTTTTTCGACTTCTGAGGCGCATTCTCACGTTTTCTCTTGTTAGATTTATCTGACTCAACAACATTTGCTTTGGCAGCCATATTCTGAGAGATCTTTTTCTCAGAATTTCTATTATCTTCCCCAATTCGCAGACGAACTATGAGTTCTTCCATTGTCATTTCCTTACGCTTATGCTTAAGGTAATTTTTGAAGTCCTTCCACGATAGAGGAAGTTTCTCAATGGTTGCGGCAACCTGGAAAGATTCGCTAAGTATCATCCTTTCATCTTGCAGTTGACGGATGATCAGTTGTAATTCTTGAATCTGATTGATCACAGTCTTTGAATCTACCATTTTGAAGTCGAGAAATTCGCTAGCGATGAATTTTTTCATGCCTGCATCTTCTGTTTTGTACTTTCTGTCCAAGGCCGTCCAGAGTTCCTTGGATGTTGCAACAGTACAATAGACATTGTAGAGGCTATTATCCAGACCATTCAGAATATAGTTTTCACACATAAAGTCCGAATTTTTCCAAAAATTTACGGCCTCCACTTTGATAGCATCGGGTTCGAGTGCGCCAATTTCAGGAGCATCTTCGGTTAGAAACTTGGTGAGGCCTAATGTTGTTAGATAAAACAACATCTTATGTTGCCAATGCTTGAAATCCGACCCGTTGAACTTTTCTAGCCTTTCTCCATGAGACAGTGCCATTGTCGGAACCAGGGACGCCGGCTGAGCGTTTGTCACCGTCTGCGTTGGTGCAGCGTTATTATTGTTGATATTTTGAGACATCGTCGCCTACAACAATCAATATTGTTTCGAGAATGTTACATCGAATATAAGAATTCAACCATAATATTTGAGGGAGTCAGGAAAAAGAATATTTATATTCTTAGTATGAAAGTTTCAAATGATAACCTGTGTCTGTTGGCAAATACAAGTGACCCTTAGATTTGGCATAAGAGATTTGGGCATTTGAATTTCAAACTCTTATCTAGACTATCAAAACATGATCTAGTAAGAGATCTTCCTAAAATGAATTTTAAAGTAGATGGTTTATGTGATTCATGTCAATTAGGAACACTTAAAAAAAGATTCTTTAAATTAAAAGATACGATTTCAACTTCAAAACCTCTTGAATTACTTCATCCTGATTTATTTGGTCCATCTCAAATTTTTTCAATAAATCATAGTAAATATGTTTTTGTAATTCTAGATGATTATTCTAGATTTACATGGACAATATTTTTGAAACATAGAAGTGATACTTTAGAATGTTTTAAGACCTTTTCAAAAAGAATTCAAACTCAATTTTCTCTAAAAATTATAACTATTCGAAGTGATCATGGTGGTGAATTTGAAAATGAAAAGTTTGAGGAATTCTGCAATAAAAAGGCAATAAATCACAATTTTTCATTTCCGAGAACTCCACAACAAAACGGAGTAATAGAACGTAAAAATAGGACAATTCAAGAGTGTGCGAGAACTATGCTTTTAGATAGTAATTTACCAAAGAATTTTTGGGCAAAAGCAGTTGCTACCGCCTGTTATATTTTAAATAGAATTTTAATTAGACCTCTAACTGATCAGACATCTTACGAACTTCTTTATTCAAAGAAACCTAAGGTATCTTATTTCAGAATTTTTGAAAGTAAATGCTTTATTTTAAATACAAAAGATAATTTAGATAAATTTGATCCTAAACCCGAGAAAGGAATCTTTATTTGATACTCTAATAGAAGTAAAGCATACAGAATGTTTGATTTAAAAACTAACACCATTGAAGAAACAATGCATGTTTCATTTGATGAAAATTTCAAAAATTTTGAAGATACAAATGATGAAGAGGATTTAATCACTCAAAATCAAGAATCAATTGAAACTAATAATGAAATTAATCATCCTAATAAAAGGACAAAACTTTTAAAAGATCATCCTATAGAAATTATATTGGGAGATATGCAATCTTTTGTTAAAACTAGAAATCAACTAAGTCAAATGAGTAATGTAGCTTTTATATCAACTATTGAACCCAAAAATCCAAAAGAAGCATCAACTGATGATTCACGGATTTTGGCAATGCAAGAAGAATTAAATCAATTTACTAGAAATGATGTTTGGGAACTTGTTCCTAGACCTGAAAATAAAACTATAACTGGAACTAAATGGGTTTATAAAAATAAAATGAATGAACAAGGAGTGGTAGTCAGAAATAAAGATCGATTAGTCGCTCAAGGTTATTGTCAAGAAGAAGGAATAAATTTTGATGAAACTTTTGCTCCCGTAGCAAGTTTGGAAGCCATTAGGATTCTACTTGCTTTCGCAAATCATAATAATTTCAATTTATTTCAAATGGATGTTAAAAGTGCCTTTTTAAATGGATTTGCAAAAGAAGAAGTATATATTGAACAACCACCACTCTTTGAAAATGATAAATTACCAAATCATGTTTACAAACTTAAGAAAGCTATATATGGTCTAAAACAAGCTCCTAGAGCTTGGTATGATAGACTAAGATCTTATTTAGTGCAATCTAATTTTGAAATTGGTAAAGTAGATAATACTCTTTTTATTAAAAGACATGAAAATGATATTCAACTAGTACAAGTTTACGTAGATGATATCTTTTTGGATTAACTAATTTTGAAATGAATGAAGAATTTTCTAAAATAATGAAAAAAGAGTTTGAGATGAGTCATATGGGTGAATTAAATTTCTTTTTAGGATTACAAATAAAACAATTAGATAATTGTATCTTTATTAGTCAAGAAAAATATGCTAAAGACCTAATTAGTAAATTTGGTATGACTACTGTGAGTGGAAAACCCACTCCCATGGCAACCAATGAGTACCTTAGTAAAGAAGATCTCTCGAAAGATGTAGATCAAAAATTATATAAAGGAATGATTGGATCACTACTCTATATTACTGCTAGTAGACCTGATATCATGCGTAGTGTTTGTCTCTGTGCCAGATATCAATCCCAACCTAAAGAGACCAACTTAAAGGCCATAAAACGAATCATAAGATATGTTAAACACACATTAGTTTTTTCTCTTTCTTTACCATTGTTGTTTATTCCTTCAAACATTTACAACATAAAATGTACATTCAACTATATGATTAATAAATTAATTGTGTTCTTATATGTGTTCTTCTTATTAATACATATAACTATACGGTTATTAGATACTTAAGATAATTAGTAGTTTAGGATTAGATTTATTATAAGGTCTAAGTGTTGATTATTTATGATAACACTATTATTATAATCACATAGTATATTAGAATTAAGGAGAGTCATATAGTTT
The DNA here is from genome assembly GCA_030765085.1 of Allium cepa. Lineage (NCBI taxonomy): Eukaryota > Viridiplantae > Streptophyta > Magnoliopsida > Asparagales > Amaryllidaceae > Allium > Allium cepa. The sequence goes on along the minus strand of CM060937.1, from coordinate 353,809,707 downwards.
GGAGTTATAAAGTTTAGTTTTTTTTTGTTGATGACAAAGGGGGAGAAATATAAAATAGGTTAGTTAGGCATTAATTAAGGGGGAGTTATAGATTAAGGGGGAGTTATTAGGATAGAAGTAATATTTTATAAACAAAGGTTGTCATCATCAAAATGGGGGAGATTGTTAGTCCGTGAGATGATGGTTTTGATGACAACAACCTTAGAATAGATTATAAAATATAAATACTAACATTATAAGTTTAGATATATGTATATGCAGGTTTTAACCATGCAGGTACCAAGAATGAAGACTGTACAGCATAGAGATTCAAGATATCAAGATTGAAGACTTATGAGTATCAAAAATATCTTAGAATAGAATATAAAATATAAATACTAATATTATAAGTTTAGATATATGTTTATGCAGGTTTTAACCATGCAGGTACCAAGAATGAAAACTATACAGTATAGAGATTCAAGATATCAAGATTGAAGACTTATGAGTACCAAGAATATCAAGAGTTCAAGAACTGAAGTAATTTATTGTTTAATTAGAAATTTTGTTAAAACTCATAAAAAAGCACTGGCATCTTAAAATCCAATTTATTCGTGGAATGGAATCCACTTCGAGCCTTTTAAAGGGATGGAACCCTAAGTGGGATGGAACCTACGTAAAATCTAGTGGAACATTGTTTTGTATCCGCTAACTTTTTATTAAAAATGATTTTTCAAAATTATATCCTGTTTTCAAAATATTTTCAAAACCTTCCTTTTAAAAGCATCAAAAACCTCTATCCTGATTTTAAATAATTTTAGCCTCAAAATTATCATTAATTTCAAAGTCAAAATTACTCCTGATTTTAAGCTATCTTTTAAAATAATATATTTAACTTTTAAATATTTATACTTAAGATTTAAATATAAAATTATAGTTAAATTATATATATATTATTCTCTATATTTACTTACGAATTTTAACCATAGTCAAGTATATTAGAAAAGTTTAAAATAGTTTTAATATAAGATAAAGGTTATTTTCAAAGAAAATCAAATCATCAAAAATTGCTTTGGGATGTCGACATGCACATGGTGACCATGTCGACATGGTGTTAGTTGAGTTCAAAATTTAAATTTCAAAAGAAGTGTCTATTCGCCATAACTCTTCATGAGTGGACATGGCTGTTGTTCTTCTATAAATAGGGGTTAGTTTCAACGAATTTTAGATCAGATTTTCTGGTTTTTCACTCCTCTTCTTCTTCCACATTTCTTAATACATACTCTTACCATTACTCTACCGAAATCAATATTGAATCATACTCGATTACTTCTATTTTGATTCTCTATCACTATCTCAACAAGGTTCTCAGTGCTATTCAGAGTTATAGACTTCTTTGTAATCTATTAAGAGAGAAAAGGTGTGATTGTGGCTTTGAAAATCAATCAAGCGAGAAAAGGTGTGATTGTAGCCTTGGAAATCAATTGGGTAAACTTGTGGCCCGGAAATCAAGTATCTCTACCCAGAGGATTGAAATTCTGGAGGGTGTACCTCGTAGCCTTGTAATCGAGGGTGTAATTGTACAATTGCTTTTGAAAGGAAATCCGTACTTGTGTTGCAGGACTGGATGTAGGGTAACTCCGAACCAGTATAAAATCCGGTGTGTTTTTTCCTTTACTACTTTTATTTTATTTCTGCATCTGTGTTTGTTTCTGTGATTATCCCTGTATCTGTAGATTACATACATCTGTGTCTAAATTAACATAAACTCAAAAAGATTTAGTAATTCTTTATAAACACTATTCACCCCTCTAGTGTTAATCCTAGCCTTAAGATTTGTAATCTGCATTTATTTTGTATGTGTGTGTGATGGCTTGGTATTAATTCGGGTTTTATGGTTGTTTTGCTCGTACACATCCACACTAGTCAGTTTGCTTCGAGTTAAATTTGTCTCCTGCTTTTTGTGCATTTCCAATTGATGTGTTAATAAACTTGGTCGAATCTATTTTCACGTGACCTGGTTGTGTTGCATTTTATGGTGATATGGTCTTCATGTGTATGTTTGGGCTATTGTCTTATTGCTCTTTGTGCATTTGCAGTCTAGACTAGTTCCTGTAATCTAGTTTCATGTGCGTGTCTAGTTTTCATTGAACTTCAAGTGCTCTGGTTGCATTCACTATATATATATATATATCTGTGTGTGTGTGTGTGTGTGTATGTGTGTGTGTGTGTGAACTGCTTGCTCATACATGCATTAACCTATGTACGTGTCTAGTTTGTTGTGTGTTCATGCTTCGAGTTAAACTGCCAGTTGCTTCGAGTTCAACTGCCAGTTGCTTCGAGTCAGTTCATGCCTTAGTTGCCTTCATGCCTTCATTCTACTTGATTTCTGATTTTGTTTGGTTGAAAGACTACTGCCTTGTTCTAATGTCTTGTTGAGTTCATTTGGAGTGTGTTGCTTTGACTGGTGAAGTCTTGTTCATGTCTCTGTTCTTTGCCTTATGCCATATGCATTGTCATATGAGGTTTGTTGTAACCACTTTGTCATGTTGTATGTGTTAGCCTTGCACTCGATTGTTGGGGTCTTGTCTAGTTCTTGCCTTTGAAGCTCTATGCATTTGTACTGGTTCGAGTCTGATTTGCATTCATGTTGATGTCAATGTCTAGGTTCTTTTCGAAGTCTTGTGCACTTTTATTGATCTGGTCTTGTTGATTCTTGAATAGACTATTCTGGTTGCACATTTGGTTGAGCCCAATTGCTGTACTGTTTTGCTTGAAGTGATTCTGGTCTGATTTATCTGGAAGTCTCCTCTGGTCTGATCGTCTTGTTCCACTGGCTTGTTGAATTTTGATTGGTTTCGAGTTAAACAGCTTTATCCTTCCTTGTGCACATTTTTTGGTCGATTTGCTGTTACATGTTTATATCTGGTTGTAATGTTATTATTTTCATATGCATGTTTGCTTTGTGTCTCTAGTTGCACATCAACTTCAAGTCCTTTCCATGTACTCTAGTCTGGTGGTCCTTTTCGTATTCATTCTGGTTATCTCTGACCATTGCACCTGAGTTGAATCCAGTTTGGGTTTGACCATGTGCTCACCTGTCCTTGCAGTTTTAACAAGCAAGTGTATATCGTTGTGCACGACTTTGTGGCATGTACAGTGATACATTGTGCTTTTCACAAGTTGTTCATGTAAGATAAACTAAAAGAAATGATGACGAACAACCCAAATAATCGAGAAAAAAATATTTTCAAGAACACACACTTTATTGAGCACCGCAAAATATTTTCTTTTCCAATTTTGTTGAGTGAGTGTTTATTTTGCAGACAGTTCAGATGTTGGATACAGGATGGAACATAGTTGAAAATCAAATACGAGTGAAAGTGAACATGTAGTGAGGCAAAAATTGTAAATTGAAAATTGTATTGTAATTGAAATTGAAAATGTGTAAATGTAGTGAGAGCTCAAATTTTTACTATTTGAATTTGTAATAAAATATTTGTTTAAATAAAATATTTTTTTAAATACGATTTCTGAGTTATTTATTTTATTCAACAACTGTTTATTTAATTATGTGGAAAATAAATAGTACAACAACAAATGCATTTAAACTAATATATATGTTTATTATCATCGAACAAAAATCATATACTAGCATATTCTATAATCTCTCCCTTTTGATGATAACAAACATATATTAAGATTTTGACTTTATTAAATGTATGTGGTCTTGATGAATTCTATTAGCTCCCCATATTTGAATACTCCCCTTACAACAAAGCTTCCCTTCACATATGCATGAAAATAATAAAAATATGCAAATAAAAACAATTTATGCAAATAATTTTTTTAACTTATTAGCCAAAATCTTAACTTCTCTCCCCCTTTTGTTACCAGTAAAAGAGTAATAGTGTTAGATAAGAGTGATAAAGTGATAAACATTAATACAACATTAATATTTAATCGAGTATAAATATTACATTTCAATAAAAAATCAAACAAAACCATAAATACTCTTTTAGGCGTATATTCCATTTTAGAGCGATAGGGGTGACGTCCGCATAAAAAATCATATAGTCGTGTCCATTTGTGGTATAGTTATAACAAGAATTTAAATACTTACTAACAATGCATAACTGTTAGGACTTTTAAATGAGATTAGTAGTATTCCCAATTTCTATTAAAAAATAAATCCCAAGTATCTTATAACCTCACATAACCATGAGGACTTTTAAATGGGGTTAGAATCAATTAGCCTATTTAATAATCAATTTGATATGCGCTCCATACATGCATAACCATAAGGACTTTTAAATGAGCATGAAAGCACATAATCAAAGATTTCATGTAGTTTACCCATGCATAACCGTGAGCACTTTTAAATGAGAGTGAATACTTTTGGATGATTTTATTACTAATTAGTTTAAAAAAATGAACATTTTCCTATTTAAATAGTACATTTTGACATACAATATTGGATTTGATGAGTGATTATCGTAGAAATATGTTAGGTATAGAGATGGTCATGGAATTTTTACTAACCAAAGTTATTACAAATTTTGTTTAAATTTTTAAAGAAATTTACTAAATATACTTTCTCAATACATAATGTTCGATCAAGATCAACACTCATCATTTTATTCAGTCACTATTTATCTTTACGATAATCAGTAGGGAGTCGGATTAGTTAATACAGGCATTTAAGATCAAATCTAAAATCAAAATTTTAAAATGCCTAAACTGAGACGAAGTCTAAAAAACTATTTTCTTGAAGGGGTTTTGTAAAAATGTCTTCCAATTGAAAATCGGTTGAAATAAAATTTATGCAGATATTTCTTTGGAAATGTGATGCACCTAATGAATGCTCCAATACTTTCCACTGGTAATTTTTCTATTAACTAGACTGTCGGCTTAATCTACATCTGAATACCCCTTTAACTAACATTTATCATCAGTTGGATACCATAGACTAAACCGTGGGGTGTGCAACAGATATCTTATAATCCTTTTTACAGTTTTTAAATGAGATTCTTTTGGATTTGATTGAAATCGTACACATAAACAAACAGTGAATATAATTTCAGGTCTAGAAGCGGCAAGATAAAGAAATATACCTATGTGTAACTAGAGTAATCATTAACCAATACAAAAAAATATCTCTTACCACCTAAACTTGCAATATCGTTAGGTCCAAACAAATCCTATGAACTAGTTCAAGGACTATAGAGGTACTTATAGTGTTCTTAGCATGAAAAATGGTTTTTTTAATCTTCCCAGTTGATCACCTTTTGTTTAACGACGAGTTTTCTTTCGGTTTAGAAAATCGCCGAAAAATTTCATACTAAATTTATCGCAAGTGCACAGTGTACAAAACTTAGTGTGTGGCGAGTACGGATCGATCCGCAGGGAATTGTTAGAGTTTAAAAATCTATTCAATCAAATTATATCAAATAGAGGGGAAATTGTTAACTACAATTTGTAGACAAAAATGAAGCTAAAATTAGAAGGAAAATGAGATTAAAAATTATGAGATTAGAGAACGATTTAGAGGCAAATCCATTCTCATATTTTTGTAAATCAACAAACAACTAATTTATGATCTCTAGTTTTGGTAATAAGTGAAATAATTGTTGCATTTATCATCACTATGCTTTATTTATGTTATTAATTAACATAACTTAAACCATCAAACTATAGTGCAACAAATAAACCACTCATAGATTCTCATGAAAATGAAACCAAAGCAAAAGTCATTTTAAGTACGATCTATTTACTATTGTAATTAGCAATATAGATCATCAAATTTTGTTTTTACTTTCTTTTCAAAATCAAAAATAAATTAGCAAATGATGATGTAAATTGTGTTTATGTTGAATAAGAATAGCTCATTTGCAAATGCAACATAAGCTATCAAACCCACTTGTATAAACTTACATCAAAATCTGCTCTAATGAAGCATAAATAAAAGAGACCATAAATCATAGTAATATTGAATTTACATAATATTTGAGAGCTTCACTACCCCTAAATTGAAGAGATTTAGCTACTCATTTGTGTTATCAAATCAACACGTGTAAGTTTCAAAATTGAAAAGCAAAGAGAAGTAGAAATTAAACAAAGGAAATGAGATTAACTACTTTCACAAAATAATATCAAACTAACTGCATGAACATAAATCTAAGCTGTGGATATGAAAAGAAAGAGCACATAGAAATAAACATTAACAATAAATCAAAGAAAAACATGTAGAAAAGAAAAGAGAAAGAGGCTTGGAAGCCATTTTTATTTCATGTAACATTGAGCTTATAATTCAATTTCTTAATTTCCTAAGTAAAATGAAAGGTGGAAGATCCTTTACATGTACATAAGATGTGTAACGACCCAGAATTTTTATTAATAAAAAATTGAATATTTAATTAATTTTAAATATTTATAAGTGAATTTTTAAGTCAAATAAATTTTTATTTTGATTTATTGGATTTAATTGGATAATTAAATCGATAATTTAATATGTTAAATTACGGAAATAATTGAAAATAGAGTTAAATATGATTGAAAATGATTTGTAAAATTTTATTTTATCATATTGAAGTTAGAATGATATTTTAGAACTTTTAAAATCGAATTAAAAGTAAATTTGTGAAAATTGAATATTTTAATGTTTAATAATCGACTGTAAAATAGCCAATTTTTGAACAGTCTCAGAATTGAACGAAACCAGTTTCATTGGATCCGTAATAGTTAGTTATTATCGGATTTCAATTTTCGTGTCAATCGGAGTTATCATTTGATCGTGGCAGCTCGAAACGCATCGAATTATTTTTAATTTAAATTTGGCGAGTCAAAATAGCCATTTTTCAAAAAGTCTCGGATTTCGACGAAACCAGTTTCATCGGATCCGTAATGTGATATTATTGTAAGGTTTCAAATTTCAAGTCATTTGGATTTACCGTTTGTCCGGTACAAATTAAAACGCCTAGAAATCGGTTTAAATCGGTTTAATTTAAATCGAACGTTTTCAGCCATAACTCGCACATACTTCCGAATTAGCTTCCGAAACCTGTTCCATTGTGTCCGTAACGCGGGATAAACCCTAGGTACGCTGGTTACGGCGTCTAAATCGGAGTTCAGAATTTCCGGGTGAATAGTGTCGAACGAAACTCTATAAATACACCTCTCTCTTCATAAATTTGATAAAATATCATTCCAAACCCTAATTCATTCATGTAGCCGGCCCTAAAACTGAATGGCCAGAAATCCATCTCCTTCATCTCTCAATCTCTCCCAATCTACAAGGAATTAGAAGAAGTGTTCAACACGAAAAAGGTAGAGCATGAAGAGAGCTTGAAATCCATACGGATATGATCGAGTTTGGAGTTGCGTAGAGGGAGCAAGGATGGGCCGTTCACCATCAGGTCGGCACAGTTTTCGAGGCTATCTAGGCAGCCGAGCTTGCTGGGGATGGGGCCAGAGGTAGAGGTGGTCGTGCTCTTCGACATGGGAGTGGTATGATGATGTATAGTTGAGTGTGGTGGGTGCTAAATTTAACCCTAGATTTGAAATTGGGTTCGGCCTCAAATCCTAGAACCTGTAGCTTGCAACGTGATGAGGAAGAGAGGGGGGGAACGGTCCAGATGTGTTGGGGTTGTGATGGATGGCCTTGATTAAGTTGAGTTTGATAATAAGAGTTATGTTGTAATTATAGTTATAAAATCGTGTACAAACTTCATAAATTCATAACTTTTTCATACGAGGTCGAAAAAATGCAAACCCAGTTGCGTTGGAATCGTATGGACGAGCACTACGCGATGGAGTTGGTTTGGAGTCGTTTGGAGTTAGTGAGAATTTCGGGTAAAATTAAACGCGCGTTTAATTTTATTCGAAATAAATCGCTAAAACGGAAATTAAAACCAAGGTGAGAACTTCACACTCAATCGAATAGATTTTGATTTTATTTTAAATAGTTAGATTTAAAATATTTGAATGCATGTTTGAATGATGACCGTAAATTATTGATTGTTAAAATAGACATTATGCGCCGTTAGTAAGCGGATGTTATTTATTAAAAACATATACCGCGAATATTTCATAAACAGTGAAATTGGTATTATATATAATATCAATATATATATATTGGCATATGTATATATTGCAGTTGTTGATTTCCCGCATTTTTTGTTTAGCGGATGAGACCCTATTACGCCGTTAGTAAGCGGATAATATTTAATAAGAACATGTACCGCGATAATTTCGTACTGGAGCGAAATTGGTATTGTGCTAATGTTTTTGGATGCAGGAAACAGGTTGGAGGGATCCAACTGGATTCCTCAACAGTATTTATTTTATTTCAGATATTTTGATATTTGATGGATTATCATATCGATATATGATGGATCGTTGTAGTCGTGATTGACTATTTGGTGTGTAGCATCATTGGACCCAGATTTTGGGATTTTAAAATGATTTTAAAAGTGATTTTTGAAAATATACTATATTTTTGGAATTGATCCATTATAAATAAATAAACGTTATAATTTTTAAAGTTATAAAAATTATGGTTTTTGTGAAATATAGTTAAAAAGCTGATTTTTTGAAATACGATTAAAAGTCGATTTTTAAGAAATATGAACTAATGATTTTATAAAAAAATTTAGATTGGATTTTTGAATATATGATAAAAGTTTAAATATAGGATTTATAAAATTTGATTATTTTATAAATCGAAATGATGAAATTATAAAGGAATTTAAAGACGTTTTAAAAGAAAAATATAAATTGATTTATATTAAAGATTTATAAATTGATAATTTATAAATTAGAACGTAGGAATTATAAAACGAGCTTTTATAAGTGTAAGAATAAATTGTGAATGAATTTCATAAATAGAATGAAATTTATAGAATTTTATACGGTGAAGTCATAAATGGAATTTTATAAGCAGTAGGTTTATAAAATTTATTATGTTGTTAAAATAATAGTTTGGATAAATAAATGAATCTTATAAGTTATAAGATTTATAATTATGAAATTCTAAGGAACGATTTTGTGAAATAATCGTTTATAAGTAGTTAACTTATAATATGAACGTTTAGTTTATAATTTAGTTATAAACTGGAATATGTTAATAAAGGAATTTATAAAAAGGAAGTTTTTATAAATAAATCGAAATGGAATTTATAAACGTTGTTTTATAAATCCACAAACGACTTATTTTGATAAGTTAATTGTTATAACTTATAAATGGAGTTATATTCACATTTTTGAATAGTGAATAATCCTTTGAATTAAAATGAATAAAAGGATGGAATTTGTTAAAGAAGTATATTCACGTTTTGAATAGTGAATGATATGTTAAAGAAATTGTTTTGAATGAGATGTTTAAATTGAATTAAAACTATCTAACGATGTTTTAAAATGTGTTGAGATTCGAAACCATAGATTTCAACATTTATTATTGAAATAGACGTTTTCGAGAAATAAAAGGAAATGTGGACTATAACACTGTTGTTATAGTAAATGATTTCCGAAAGGAAATGTTTTGTATAGTATTGGGATTTATATATCTAATTTAAATTCGAATCCCTATACTAGTGATTTTGGGTTGTCGTAACGATGTTTTACGTAACATTCGTTTTGGCCCAAATAAATATGTTTAAGAGAATGATTTCCTTAAAGAATGAATTATATACTTAATTCGATTTAAGTATATTGAATATTTTCTAAGTGTTGAAAATAAAAGGAATTTGTGAATTACTTATGAATAAATAAGTATGGAAATGTTTTCCAAAATGAAGTGAATAATTAGAATTTATCTTTTTTGAAGATAAATTGAAATGGATTATTGAAATCGCATATGCATGGATATTTTGAAATATAAATTCATTATGGAATTTATAAATGAAAAGGAGAATTGTTTTAAAAATAAATATTGATTTATTTTTGAAGTGTTGAAATTTTATATCTTGTAAAGATATTTTGGAAAATAAATAATTTGGAAAATTATTTGGAATCTGGTGATGTATGCATATCCATTGATAGTTCAATAGCCGACTATCAATATTTCCCTTTGATTGGGTATTTGATATGATTGTTTGAATTTGAATGCACACTTATTTTTGAATAAGCGCTCACTAGTCGGGTTAACCGGGAAAGGACCATGGGGTCGTATAACCCATTCCGAATATGTGATACGTCGTTAGGAATTGCATTTGAAGATCGGTGTTGAAGACCGGTATTTGCGAGAGCGATAGGATGACCTATCGATTGTCTCTGCACTGGGTCGCTCCTGGTATAGAGATTCCATAAGTGATGGGAAATCCGATCAGGATTGTGAATATCCGGATTGCAAGGACTTCTTTGTAAGTGCCTTCGGTTTTGTTCGAGCCCGGAACAAACTTGTATGGATTGTATGTCTGACATTACAATTTGAGATATAAAGCCGATTTCTTTCAAATATATTTCTGTTGGTGGCGGAGAATTTATTCTTTGCTTAACACCCTTCTTTGAGACGTATGTGCTCAAAGGTTATATAGTTGAAGTTATCAGCGATATATTCCCAGTTTGGTAATGTGACATGCTGAGTGATGCTGAAATGATCATTGTGTTGATTATTGTGATAGGATCATTTATTTGATCGTCTATCTTAGTGATCATTGTGTTGATCATTTGTTGACCCAAAGCATGGCTTTTGTATAAAGTGTGTTTTTGTGGACGTGAATTCGTCGAGCCTCACATCCCGGTAATGGTCAAAACAGGAATGATGCGGCAAGGTTATGAGGGGTAGCTCCCTTTAGGGTATGTGCATTTCCTTCTGGAAAGGGTGGTATCATGGTATGGAGCCCAGATACTTACTCATGTTGAAACACTATATTTTATTACTGTGTGGTGTTGTTGGTGACGAGCGCTCGGTTAAAGGTCCGATGGGACCGGGGGATGCCATATTCGTGTAGTAGTTACCTAGTGATAAAGGTAACCCGGCCTTGTGTTGGCAGAGAGCTGGTTAAGTTCTCGGGACGTCCAGCCAGAGGCGATCCCATGTGGCAGTAGGAAGTTCCTTAGCCTGACCATTTGTTGGAAATCCAATTCCCAATACGAAACTTGTACGGTATTAGTTGTAGAACCTGCCATTCACTTATGGTGGTCACCACTGTTTGGATGGTAGCTATAGTAGGCATAGTTCGAAATGTCTATGTTGGCTAAGATTTATATTCTACTTTCGAAATGAATTTTTCTCTACACTATGCACTAGTAATAATATCAAATGTTATTTTAGATGCGTATCAAGCATCTTTGACTATCATAAGGAGAAATCTCCTCCGATTCTGCGTTTGCATTGTGTGTGTGTGCGGGAGGCCTTATGGTAGTCTCATTTTTAAAAGCATTGCGAATTGAAAAAAAAAAATATATTCCTATTTTGATTTTAAAGTTAAATAAACTGTTTTGAGTTCTCACACCAGTCACATGACTGACTCGGAGTTTATTGTTTTCCTTCCTAAACTCTGGGTGCCCACCAAATTTCCACACGGGCAGTTAAGAGTTAGGTTTATCAGGATATTCTGGATATTCTGGAGTTGCTGGAGGCAAGCTGGATGGCATGGCGTATTACTAGTATATAGTATTTCTTTTTCCGCTGCACTGTTTGTTGATGTTGTATGTTGTTGTACACTCTGATGATATGATGTAATGAAATGAAATGTAATGTAATAACTGATATAGTTCTTTGTTTAAAGATTATTCATTTATTATTATATGTTGTTCCGCTGCGAATTGTGAGATTCTGTTGTTGTTCTGTTGTTTCCTTTCTGTCCGTTCTATTTTTAAAATTTTCTATCTTCTTGTTTCTTCTTTTTCTCTCTTCTTCTCTTTTCTTTTCTTAAATTCTTTTTAAAACCCATAACATCTCGGTTTTCGGCCTTTGATTTCTCGGCAGTCGATAAAGTGAGTATCGATGTCAAATTTTCGAAGAACGAAAATCCCCAGACGTTACAAGATGGCTATTTATACACGCATAAAATCCTAATTCAATTTTTAGGATGCTTCCTAAAACTTCCTTTAGGAAGTGTGGCCACCAAGTAACCATTAGCCACTAATTAATCCATCATTTAATGTGCATGAAGCTTTAACCTCCACTTAGTTGTCCATTAGCTTTTAATGGTAGATTTAGGTAAGTGGTTGGGGTCCTCCATGATCATGAACTTGAATTATTTCCTCTTCATTCCTTTGTATTCCCTTGTGCATGCATATATCTTCATAAATTCCTCTTCCATATGCATAAAAATTTCCTATGAAAATCGTAAAAAATGTCCAAGTGAAAATTCAAAAAATTAACACATGTACAAAAATGACCATTTTTCCCCTAAATGAAGATGATTATATGATGATTTGAAAATAATTGAATTTTTTTAAGCATGTTAAAATTCCCAAATATGAATTTTATTTAAATAAAAATAGATAACATATGGATGTAAATAAATGAACATTTACGTGCACATCTCCTTTACTCTTACTAGCTGATTGAAATCAAATTATGGTACAGATTTTCAACATATGATACATCATTTTTGCCCATGTGACTCTACCACCTTTGTACTTTTCTAGGCTAAGGAACTTTGATTTATTGCCCGTCATGTGCTTGGAACAGCCAGAATCCAAGTACCAGTCTTGTTGTTCCTTAGCCTGCCAATACACCTACATGAGGAAAAAAATTTGTGGCCTATTTGTTTTTATAGGTCCATGATTGTTAGTGACATACGATTTTGAAAAACAAGTTTATGTAGAACCAAAATAGTCTATTTTTGCTCCTCTTGACATCCAGATTTGTTGATTTTAAAATATTTTATATTCATGCCTTTAGGAATCCAAATTGATATGGTTTTCATGTGTTTGGGTCTATACTAGCAATAGTTTTGATTGTGTCCAATTTTTCTACAAATAGTGCACTTGGAGTTGACATGATTAGTTTCACTTCAACCCTTTTTAGATTGGGTATACCCAAGTCCTTGTCTAAAAGTATTAAAAGTTTGTTTCCATAATAGCATATTTAGTGATCTTTCTCCTTTGGAGAATTTTTCTAAAGTTGTCAATTGTTGGACTTGTGACTTAAGAGATTCATTTTCATTCAATAACAAAGTGCACTTTTTAATAGAATATTTTCTCCAATTTTCACTTTCTTTCAAAATCATAATGTCATTTTCAAGCGATTTAATTTTAGTTTCTGATTTTTTTATTTCCTCTTCTAATGATGGACACTTATCGCACTTAGGGCTTTTATTTCTATAGTTTTGAACCATTTGATCAAGATGCTTATTTAGTTCTATCAAACTATCTCTTTGTGATTCAATTTTAGTATACTTCTCCCTAAGTCTTTCAAAACAGTTATTTACTTCATGAAAATATTTAAGTAATTGCGAGCAAGTAAGTTTTGATACCTCGCTTGGCTCGTCATCATCGCTGTCACTTGTTTCTCTTCGATGACATAGATTTTCTTTTTCACTCTCACTGCTAGTGCTTTCATCATTATCTTCATCACTTTCTTTCCAAGTTGCTGCAAAACTTCTCCTTTTTGGTTTCTTTCCTCTGCTGGATTGATTTTGAGGACAATTTGGCTTGATATGACCAGGTTTATTGCACTTGTGACGAATGGTCTCCAGCTCTTCTAAGTTTCCTAGAACTTTGACGATTCTGCTCTTTAGTTGTTGATTTAGGGCATGATTTCCATATTTGCGGTTCCACCTTTTGAATCTCTTTATTATCAATGCCATTTTAGCTGCTCCTTTATCATCACCATCATCTACACTTTCCACTGTTTCTTTGAGAGCTATTGATTTCTTTTGCATATCTCCTCCTTCATGTTCTTCCTTGAACTTGATTTCTAGCTCATAAGTGGTGAAGTTTCTGATGAGTTCTTCAACTTCAACTATTTTCAGATTCTTTGATTCTTGGATAACAGTCACTTTTGCTTCAAAATTTTATGGAAGTATTCTGAGGATCTTTTAGACTATTTCCAGTTCTGTGTATGGTTTTCTAAGGGATTTTGATTTGTATAATAGATCAACAAGTCATCCACGCATTTCTTTGACACTTTCATCCTTCTCCATTGTGAAGTTCTCGTAGTCACTACTAAGAATGGCAAGGGGAGATTCTTTGACCTGGGAGGTTCCTTCATGAGCCATTTCAAGTTTGTGCCAAATTGTAGTTAGACAATGTGAGACACGGTTAAATTCAATTTGATCTAATGAGAAAATAATAGAATTCATAGCTTTGGAATTAGCATATTGTAGTTTATTTTCAAGATCTGTTCATTGATCCATAGGTTTTTCAACTTCTTGATTATCTACCATTATTATTGGTGTGCTATATCCCGTTTCAACAATATTCCATTTATCTATGGTTTTTAGAAAAAAAAATTCATTCTATTTTTTCAATATGTATATTCACCATTGAACATAGATGGTCTAACTATGGACTGACCTTTAGCAAAAGCATTACTAAAAGAAGCCATAAAATCAAATTTTTAACAAAAAAATGATTTTTATTCCTAGCTCTAATACCACTTATAGGATCGTTTTCACCCTAGAGGGGGGTAAATAGGGTGATACTAAAATTAATGTGGAAATAAAAATAATAACAAAAAATAATGCAGTAAAATCACACGCAGATTTACCCAGCTTCAGCAAAAACCTACCTACGTGATGCCCCTAAGGTTTCTACTAGAAATTAAGTAGTCAGAAGCTTATAAACACATGTAAACTTGCGACACCCACTAACTTGACTAACCAAAATCTAAGCTCAAAACTTACCATAACTCAGCCAGTGAGTTGCAAATTCCCAAACTATGCACTGTAGTTTGTACCTAGTTACGCAACTAGAAAGTTACACAAATTTAAAAGGAAACCATAAATAAAATAAAACTAAAAACAAACAAAAACAAAACCCTAATTTTTCTTATAATTAAGCCCAGATAAAATGATCGGCCTAAGTAAATAATCAAGAAAAAAATGTTTCCCCCTTTTCTTTTGTTAATGTCATTGGCCGTCCTTTTTCTCCTACTTCTGAAATTATAATTTCTTCCAAATTGAAGTCATCGATTCAAAATTTTTGATTGTAGTGATTATTTTTCTTTGATTGGCTTTTTCAATCGACTCCTTGGCTTTGTTAGCTTGCGGCTGCTCCAATGTGTCGAGCTCGAATGATAAAAGTGGTATGCAATTTTTCCCTTTTTCGATTTTTGATAATACTCGACTTGAATTCTCTACCGATGATGATAATGGGTTTAAATAGGGATAACATCCCCAAATTTTCATTCGTATATTTATGGTTTAAATTGTTCAGTTGCTTTGCTTAGTCGTTCTACTACTGATTAAATGTTGGTGATGATTTTTGACTTATTCATCTCTGATACTTTAATTTGTTTGAGTTGTTAGTTCCGTTCTTTTCTCTGCTACGACTTTGGCATTTGAAATTTGAGATAAACTGGATTGTTCACTAATTCCATTCTTTGCTGGCATTCAATTTTCTAATTTTTGAATAAAGATTTTTGATCATTTCTTTTTGACTGCTCCTTGACTTAGATTAACCATGGCTACTAATAATTATTGATTTCCTATTACACTTTAAAACTGCTCCTTGACTTATACATGATGTGCAACTTGTAGTTGTTTTTACGAATAAATTGCTTCATTGTTGCTTCACTGTTTTTGAAACATTTAAACTGTATATATTTGTGTGTCATCTCCATGTATATACATACATATATGTATGTATATGTGTGTGATGGTTCGACATCAATTCTGGTTGTATTTTTGTTTTGCTCGTACACATCCACACTAGTCAGTTTGCTTCAAGTTAAATTTGTCTTCTGCTTATTTGTGCATGTCCAATTGATGTTTTAATAAACTTAGTCAAATCTTTTATCATGTGATCTGGTTGTGTTGTATTATATGGTCATTTAGTCTTCATTTGTATGTTTGGGTTGCTGTCTTGTTTCTCTTTGTACATTTGCAATTTGGACTAGTTCTTGTAATCCAGTTTCATATGCATGTCTAGTTGTCAATGAACTTCAAGTGCTCTGGTTGCATTCACTATATATATATGTGTGTGTATGTGTGTGTGAACTGCTTGCTCGTACATGCATTAACAGTTGTACATGTCTAGTTTGTTGTGTGTTCATGCTTCAAGTTAAATTGCCAATTTCTTCGAGTTCAATTGCCAGTTGCATCGAGTCAGTTCATGCCTAATTTGCCTTCATGCCTTCATTCTTCTTGCTTTCTGATTTTGTTGGGTTGAAAGACTGCTACCTTGTTCCAATGTTTTGTTGAGTTCATTTGGTGTGTATTGCTTTCTAATTAATCATGTCTCTATTCTTTGCCCTTATGCCATATGTATTGACATATGAGGTCTGTTGTCACCACTTTGGCATGTTGTATGTGTTAGCCTGCACTTGATTGTTGGGGACTTGTTTGGTTCTTGCCTTTGAAGCTCTATGCATTTGTATTGGTTGGAGTCGCTTTGCATTCATTTTGGTGTCAATGTCCGGGTTCTTTTTGAAGTCTTGTGCACTTTTATTGATCAGGTCTTGTTGATTCTTGACTGGACTTTTCTTGTTATACATTTGGTTGAGCCTGATTGCTTTGTTGTTTTGCTTAAAGTGATTCTGGTCTGATTTATCTTGAAGTCTGGTCTGTTCTGGTTGTCTTGTTCCACTGGCTTGTTGAATTTTGATTGGCTTCGAGTTAAGCAGCTTTATCCTTCCTTGTGCACATTTTGCAGTCTATTTGTTGTTACATGTTTATATGTGGTTGTACTGTTATTGTTTTCATGAGCATGTTTGCTTTGTACCTCTGGTTGCATATCAACTTCAAGTGCTTTCCATGTACTCTGGTCTAGTGGTCCTTTTTGTATTTATTCTGGTTATCTCTGACCATTGCATCTGAGTTGAATCCAGTTTGGGTTTGGCCATGTGCTCACCTATCCCTGACAAGCAAGTGTATATCGATATGCATGACCTTGTGGCATGTATAGTGATACACTATGCATGTCACAAGTTGTTTGTGTAAGATGAATTAAAAGAGATGATGACGAACAACCCAAATAACTGAGACAAACAATATTTTCAAAAACACAAACTTTATTGAGCACTTCAAAATATTTTCTTTTTCAATTTTACCGCGTCAGTGTTTATTTTGCAGATAGTTCAGATGCTGGATACAGGCTGGAACAGAGTAGAAAATCAAATACGACTGAGAGTGAATATGCGGTGAAGTGAAAATTATAAATTGAAAATTGTGTTGTAATTGAAATTGAAAATGTGTAAATGTAGCGAGAGCTCAAATTTGTACTATTTGAATTTGTAATAAAATATTTGTTTCGGTAAAATATTTGTTTAAATATGAATTCTATGTTTTTTATTTTATTCAATAAATATTTATTTGATTATGTGAAAAATAAAATAGCAAAACAAAAAAATATTTAAACGAATATATATATGTTTATTATCATCAAACAAAAATCATATACTAGCATATTCTACACTCTGATTGCTGTATGTATATTATATATTTTTCTTTGTGTAAAGACTTGTATATTATAGATTATTCATTCCACTGTGAGATTCCGTGTTGTTTAGTTTTCTTCTTATCTTCTTTCCTTTTCCTTTTCCCTATATATCCTCCTTTCCGTTCATTTTGAGTGGGTCATGTGTGCTTGATTGTCTGCTTAAACTGTACGGAAAAGTGGTTCATTACAATTTTGATCATCGGTTCTTTTGTTTTCCTTTTCTTCTTCGTTTCCCTTTATTTTCACTTTCTTCTTTTCACTCTCTTTTATTTTGGCTTCACTCTTGTCATCATTATTTTTCCCGGTCTTTTATGAAATACAACTTTATATTGGTGCTCAAGATCAATTTTTTTCTTTCTTATTCTTCCTTTCATCATTTGTACCTAATGAACTTGGTGTTTTCCTTTGAACCCTTTAACTTTTTTGTGCATTCTATTTTTTTCCTTCATTTATTGTTTTTTGTACTTCATGTATTTTTGGATTTGTTGTATTATATTTAAATCAAATAAAGAAGGCTGAATTTCTTGTTCCTCTTGTTTTTCTTGTTCCTTTTCATGTTTTTTATTTTTTATTCCAAGGGCTTCATTTCATTTTTTCAATAATTTATCTCATTTCTTTCTTTCTTCTCTTTCCTTTTATGGCTCTTTTTTTACTGTTTTCGGGCTTTCTTTCCAAATCGTTGATGTATTGTTGGAGAGATTGAATTTGATTTTCTACCTATGCGTTCGAGGTTTATTTTTCATTTGTATATTTCTCTTTATCGGCTTAAGGATTTGTATGGTTGTTCTAGTAGTGATTTCTCTATCACAATATGTTTTTGATGTCAACAAAATCTGTATAATATGAAAAGTATACGCTAAATTTTAAATTTAATGTTAAAATTTAATTTGGCAATCCAAATTCTAATTTGCATTTCAGTTAATGAGATATTCTAGCACAATACTAAATTATAACGATATGATAAGCTGGCATTTACATTATGATGCTAAAATAATTTCACATTTTTATTCGATGTGCTTATGCTAATTTTACTATAAATTACAATGATATAATTATTTAGCATTCTAGTGTTGCTGTGTAAGATGTCTAATTTTATATGCTAAAGCTAATACAAATTAGCATTACAAAGTATATGTTTTTCTAGTATAATAATGAAGACTATGCTACAATATGTTAAAATGTTGTATTTTTATGTGTTATACTAGATTATTATATTACAATGCTAAAATAATACAGCATTTTATTACATCAATATGTAGACGTTATGATGCTATACTATTTAGCATTTTATACTTCCTAGTTATGATGTCAAAATTTAATACGCTAATGCTAAAATATATTAGCATTTCAGTCAAGGTAATTTTTTCTATCATAACAGTGGATAAAAATATTATAATAAATGAAGATTATTGAACTACACAGGTAATAAATAACCTTTTTGCTCTCAATGTTCTTTAATTCATCTTTGATCAACATTCTTTGGAACGTTGATGTCCCATTTTACAACTATTGGTAGATCATTAGAATGAGTTAGATTCGGTTCAATTATGTCAACATGCTTGCAGAGGAAAAACTATAAAGTAAAAACTTTGTTGTTCAAATATAATGTATAGCATAGGTAACCTAGACATAGTAAAATTCTTTAAATTTTATGTTTTGTGCTTACCATTGAAAACATGGAGCATCCAGGCATATTCCTCGGCTTTATTTTAAAAGCTTTCAAAGCTCATAACAGAGAATGATGAATGGATAGTGGTCATAATAATTCATCTATTTTTTCTTAATCAAGCATATATGGAACCTACCCTAAAGTTAAATATCGTTGGTTTTCCAGGAAGAAGAATGTTATCATTGCAAGAATTATAAGTGATTTTGGTAAATCATTTTCATATATAATTTCATTTGTTTCAATTTGATTATTTATTCTTGCAATGGTATTACCTTTTGTAATGTGCTCAACATTTCCATAGTCTCTTAAGACAACCTTTACAATTGTCTGATATTGCTTGTAAAGATAGTTTTGGCAGTAGAAAAACATTATTTTTAGGTAAAGGTAAACAAAAAATAAAAGAAATATCTTATGACATTATTTTAAAACTTCCCCCTTAATTTTGAAAGCTTCCTCTTCTATAGAAAATGTTTTATGATATCAACTAAAGTAGTAGATGATTTTGTAAATTTACTTGTAATCAAACGTTATAAAAATATAAGATACACAAACTTTTTGAACGTAGCTTGATAGAAAATTTTCATATGACTTAAAGTAAATGCTTTTGCTTTTTTTTTTACTTATTTTTGTTTTTAATCATGGCTATTAGACTGCATATGTACTGATTTTTTCCTTGCTCCTTTTTTATGGAATTTCTTTTCCTTTTCTTTTCTGTTGTGCTTTCTAAGTTCTATATAAATAATGGTGTAAAAATTATGTACTGTATTTCAAAAATTGTTATGATATATTCAGTTATCATTCTGCATTAGCAATGCATGCTACTATCATTTTACATAAGAAATGGATGGTATGTTATGCCAAAATAATTATGCTATACTCAGCTATCATTTTGCATACGTTATGCATGCTACTGTATATCAAAACCTTAAATCCTATATTCAACTAACATTCTGCATATGCAACATATGCTATTACATTTAAAAAATTCAAATGATATATTCGACGATCATTCTTCATATGCAATGAATGCTATTATATTTCAAATTTCCAAATGTTATATGCGTTTATCATTATACACATGTACTTCCATATTTCAAATTATTATGCTATATTAATTTGCCATTCATCATTTGAAACATAAGCTATTGTATTTCCAAAAATTCTAATGCTATAATGGCTTACCATTCTTCATATGCAACATATGCTATTGTATTTCAAAAATATTCAACTATCATTTTTCATATGCAATGCATGCTATTGTATTTTAAAATTTAAATGCAATATCCAAATATAATTCTTTATATTCAATACATGCTACTGTATTTCAAAATTCAGATGTCATATTCATCTACAATCCTTCATATTGAATGAATGATATTGCATTTCAGAAATTCTAATGCTATATCCATCTGTCATATTGGATACGCAATGTATAATGTTGCACTTTAGAAATTAAAATGCTATATTAATATATCATTTTTCATATGAAATGTATGGTATTTTATTCAAAATTTCAAATGTTATATTTATCTACCATTTTGCATATCCTATGCATGCAATTATATTTCAAAAATTAAAATGATATATTCCTATATCATTATTCATATGCAATGTATGCTATTGTATTTCCAAATTTCAAATCCTATATTTGGCTATCATTCTTTATATGCAATGCATGCTATTGTATTTCAAATATTCGAGTGCTATGTGCATCTATCATTCTTCATATACAATGCATGATATAGTTTTTTAAAAATTGGAATGTTCTATTGACATATCAATCTTAATATGGCAACACATGCTATTTTATTTCAAAAATTCAAATGCTATATTCAAGTTCATTCTTCATATGCAAGGACTGCTGTTTTTTTTTCAAAAAATAAATAAATATTATATCCAACCATCATTCCTTAATTATAAGATATGTTAATGTACTTTAAAAATACATAACATTCAACTATCATTCCTAATATTAAGTGATATTGCACTTTAAAAGATAAAAATTATATAACTATCATTCTACTTATTCAATTTATTGTACTACATTTTAAAAAAGTTCGTATTGAACTATCATTTTGTACATTATTTCTACATTTTTCAAATACAGATGTTACTTTCAAGTATGACTAATGCAAACCCATGCAGTAACGACCCGCCTTTTCGACCCTTAGAAATCGACATAATACATCCATAGTATTTGCCGAATATCCAAGTGCTGGAAAGACAGATTGTTTAGGTGAAAGAAATAAAAGAAAGAACAAAATCTCACATTGTGATGAAATAAATATAACATACACAAGAACTTTACAAAAAGAAATCATCATGTATATACATACATAACACACATTAGAGCACACTAACCTATGTCAGCCCTGGCAATTATAACAACCTGTCCGTACAATTACTAATGAATACATACAGAAATCAAGAACATCAAATAGCGGAAAATATAAGATACGTGAATGCATCTTAGAGAATCTAGCTCATCTCCTGAAAGCTCCAAAGTATCCAACTAAATCTAGAAAATATGCTCGAACTGACCTAAGCATTATAGAGAACAATGCTCGAGCTAGTCTTCTAAAACCAGCATGAGAAACTCAAATCACAAGGAATTTTATTTACTATAACTTGTAAAATCCTTTAAAATCAAAGAAATCTCGTAAGATCATGTCGCATATAAACACAAATGGAATTTTACTTACGATAACCAAAACATTTATATCAGAAAATCCATTAATATTATAATAATGTATAAGGGTGAAAATAATAATATTCAAGTAGATGTGAAGCTCGTGAGTGTACATCACAACAAATCTAGGTATATAATCAAAAAACGATAAAGCATGTTTGCTAGTTGTGTAGAATTCCACGGAGGTGTCTTCAATACTTCAAGAACGGTCCTCCTGCATAAGGATCAGAGATGTCCTTCCGAAGCAACATACATCCCTAATGATGTACCATATAAAAACATAGTTGGTCTCGCTAAGACCAAGTGCATCACTCCTTTCATGCATAACAATTGAAGGTAATGTCTAGGTGGAGATGATTGCACCCTATGGGTTTGATAACCCTACTGGCCATGCTTCCTATCTCTAGTTTTAGCCATTACCACTGATGAGGCTACATCCGACGTTCTAACTCATGCACCGCCATCAAAATAGATCATGGAATCCCACATGGATTCTCATACCCCAACGGTCTACGAATCACAAATGAATTCCAATATCCCAACAGATATCAAAATCACACGTGGATTCCCATACCCTAATGGGCCCCGGAATCATACATGGATTCAAATTACTTAATACATTACAAAACTCCTCCGTAGAATATTTTATGTTTTTTGGAGTGGTTATGGTTCGAGTCATCTCTTACGAGTACACTCCTTCGCTTACCATTTGCCCCAAAAAATAATCGTCGATTTTTCGAAATGCTTAATGCCGGTTCTTTAGGAAATAATTAACAATATATAAGAGCGGGGACCACCCTTAACCATTTAAGTGGTCGGATCTCCTCATCATTTGTCCTAGAAGAACAAAATGTGTTTATACGTATAGTATAGTATCACTGACGGTACATGTACCATATAATTCCCATGTTTCTCAAAAAATACTTCCAGAGTTAAAAACCTTCAATGTTAAGTAGGGAAAATTTCATACCACCAAAATTAAGAAGGATTACATATTTAGGGCCAAGATTTGATAGTCGGTTATTTAGCTATCAAATAAACAAACATTCAAATAGAGATTATATCCCCAATGGAAATCACTAAACCTCTTAAAATTAATCCTTTATAAATTTAGAATCAGATTTCAAATATTTATTAAAATATTCATATACTTATCTCATCGGGATAAGTATATTCACAAATCATTCCTTTCAAAACTTGGAAAACCTTTTTCACATACTTATAAAATAGTATATGTCTATTCACCAACATTTAGAGAGATTTTCTATTTCGTAATCATTTTAAAAAGATCAAACCCAAATATCAGTCTAATGGAGATATAAATAACCCAAACACCATTCATAAATCTCCTTTATGAAATTATTTAAAAACCGAACTCCTTTTTCTGATCCCAAAACCAACTTTATTCCAACTTCCAAAATCCATTCCCATATAGAAATTCCTTTAATAAATTCTTTTTTTAATAAACCCTTTATATCAACCCTTTCTTTTAAAAATAATTTCTTTTCAAATGAACATTTTATTATTTCTAAACATCTTTGGTAAAACAATACATTATTTAAAAGTACCTTTAAACAAATAGTTAATTCTTTTTAAACAACATTAGCAAAATAATGACTTTGAATAATCATTAAAAATAAATTTTAAAGCAAATAATATTATTATAATAATCTTTTTTTGGCAAGGCCAGCCGGTTTTATAGTGGACCGTCCACTTTTTATTACGAACGTAATAAAAGTTGAAGCACAGAAGTAAGGTAAATGCACCTTAACTACAAAGAAAAAATGAAAATACAGCACAGGTACATGACAGCTATGTAACAGTAACTAAAAATATCACTATGACTAGGTCTCCTCCGAGAAAGAGTCACCATCATCTGTAGACACCTGAGAAGATACCAAAAGGACATTCCCATAAGACCAGCAAAAGGACGGAAACGGATAGCAAGACAAGGATCATTACCCATAGCATCAGAAGAGTATATAAACGATCGATCCCAGGAAGTATCACCTAGCATAACAGAATTCGAAGTCGCATACAAACCGTCCAAATCGAGAACTAAGGAATCACCAGACAGTTTGTAATGAAGGCATCTAAGGTTCAGATAATCATCGAAGACAAATCTAAAGAAGGAACCAACCACAGGGTTAAATCTCATATCAAATATACAATCAACCCAACGCTGCACGGACTCATCCCAAACAATAGGCAACCGCGGCGAGGGCGGGATAGGAGCAGCAACGTCACAAGGGACCACAGAATCTGGAGTAGAGACAGGCTTAGCACAAGACAAAGGAGGCAGACTCAGATCAGATAATGGAGCAGTAGGAGGAGGGGAAATCTGAGAGGCAGGGCCCTTGGGAACCCAAATCCTACGCAGGGAGCGAGACAAAGGGATCTTCGAAGCAGCCGCGGAGGCAACAGAGTGCATGCAAGCGTTAGCCAGGTGGCCAAAAGAGTGACAGGAGGTACAAGAATCTGGAGCCCTGCCATAGCGAACGCGGACATCCACAACATGCCCGACAGCAAGCTGAATAGGAATAGAAGAAGGGAGAGGCTTAAAGGGGGATATCTCAATAAGAGCCTTAGCATACATCATTTTATCATGCGCAATTATATTAGAGTCAAAACATTTCAATTTTCCAACGTTACAGGCTAACCAATTCAACCCAAGAAGAGGCTGAAGGGCAGAGGGAATTTGCTAAAATTACACCAAAACAGGGATAGAAAGAACCTGTTCACGAGCACGCGCCACTGTTGGAGACCAAAGTGTAACTATAAATGGCTTTCCATCAAAAAACGAAGGCTCGGCCTCAAGAACAAGCCGTCGATCCTCAGAAGAGGAAAACTTAAGATAATACATGGAGTCGATCAGCTTTACATGCAAATTACCATGTATCTTCCAAGTCCTTCGACAAACCGAAGACGCATTAAGAAGCCGGTGATTAGGTTCTAATATGAAACCGATGAAATAATCAGACCAAAAATCTACGTCGGCTCGCAAAACAGAAGGGGGAGGGATCATAACTCTATTCTCCTCGACTAGATCAAATTCAATCGGGACGTAATCACCCGCATTACGGAGCAGGGACGTGAATAGAAAAGACCATGGTTTGGGGCTTGGCAGCGGTGGAGCAGCAGGACCAGGAAGCTCCGCGATGATGTGGGAAACAATAGAGGCAGAAGGAATTGAATTACCAGAACAAGCTACACTGTCAATAGGAACAGCTTTCTCAGAGGCATTATCACAAGCACCAGGAGTGCATTGTCCAAAGCTTGGAATATCAGCCGAAACACTACCCTGTTCACAAACAGACATACCAACATCGGCCCTAGCACTAATCGCACCACTCGAAACGAGCTTCCCCAAAACACAATTCATATTCTCAAGATTACTCACTTCAACACCACTCGAGAAATGAACGGGGAGCTTACCAGGCAAGGACGAACCCTCGCTGAAGTGCGAACCCACAGGGCGAACTAAGCTTGTACGCAGAGGCGGAAATTCAGTGGAAGATTGTAGGAGAAGTTGTGGACACATAGATGCTGAAGCCATGACTTTGAAAACGCAACCCGACCTGGTCGACGAGGGAGAAAGAGGGAACGAAACAAGGGGGGCCGAGGCGGAGAAGCGGGCATGAAGAGGGGAGGAGGAGCGGATAGGCGAAGAGGGCAGGGAGAAGCATCGAACGTTATTCAGGGTTGGATAATGTCAGTCGCCATTAATTTAATCTGAATATTGATTATATTTTATGTTTTAATGATAGATCACTTAATATAGTATAAGAATAATAAAACATTATTAAAATTTAATTTAATAACTTAAAACAATATTAGTATATTTATTAATTAACTTTTAGAAAAATATTAACGTAATAATAAATTAACTTTTGAACAATATTAATATAATAATAATAAAGTCAAATAAACTTTTAAACAATATTTTTGCAACGACCCAGAATTTCATTCATTTGAATTTGGAATATTTAATTGATTTTAAATATTTAAAAGTTAATTTTATAAGTTAAATAATTTATATTTCAAATGTGGTGATTTATTTGATAATAAAATTATTAAATTTAATTATTTTGAATTATTTAAATAATTGAACCTTGAATTTAATACGAATGAAAATAATTTCAAAAGTTGATTTAAATTCTATTTGAATAAGAATGAGGATAGTAAACTTTTAAATTTGATTTAAAAGTAATTAAACTGATTGTGGAGATAACTCGTTTTAATTAACGTGTAAAAATAGCTTTTTGGGGCACTGTCTCGGATTTCGATGAAACTAGTTTCATCGGATCCGTAGTAGTAAATTATTACATGCTATCGAATTTTGTGGCGATTGGACGTATGGTTTGGTCATGCGAGTTCGAAATGCATAGAAATTAATTAAATGAATTTTTATTAAAATAATTTGATTTTGAAAAGATAACTTCTGAATATGATGGAATTGACTTCCAATATATATTACATTATATTCGGAATAGGAGTATAACATATAGAACGCTAGGCGGCATGCTTTGTTTGGAGTTTGAAATTTTCACAGATGAATAGTGCTGTGGAAAATTTTCTATATAAAGCCATCAACCTTCCTTCATTTGCATAACCTGACCCTAAAAACAATTTCAGCCACCATTAAAGTAAAACCATCCAATGGCCATTAACGATCGGAGCCCCTAGGAGTTGAATTGGCCTTTGACTTCAACTAGGAAAACATAGAGAGTGATGATACGAGCTTAACTATTGATTGGATCGAGCTATCTTCAACCGAGGTTATGGAAAACTCATTCCGTTCGCATGTAGGTCATGAGTTTTTGGGAGATCATGCGTTATCGTGTGCATGCATTCTGGTGCGGCTGTAGTAAGTCAATGGAGTAGTGATGGAGCGGCGCGGCAGCTGTGGGTAGTCGGCGACGTGGATGGTCGAGCGGTCGATTTGAAATGAAAATAAAAAACGAGAAGAAGAAAAAAAGTCGACCGTGCCTGGGTTCTTCGTGCGTGAAGGAGGCAAGAAAGCAGACAGGTTAAAGTTTTAAACTTTAATTAATTTAAGTTAATTACAAATTAATTATTTTTAATGTTCATAAATTCATAACTTTCTTATACGAGGTCGGTTTTGAGTGTGACAAGTTGTGTTGTGTGACGACTCGGAATTTTTGGGCATTTGAAATTGGATATTTAATTGATTTTAAATATTCAATAGAGCAATCTTAACTTGAATTACAAATATCGCTATTTATTTGATAATTAAATAATAAAAATTAAATAAGTGAAGTTGGGTAAATTGTTGAATCTGGAATTTTAAGCCTGTTAAAAATAATTTGAAGGCTTATAAAAGTTATATTGATAATATTGAAGAGAATAGAAGTGTTGAAATCAAATTTAAGGATGGTTTGTTAAGTTTTGAAATTTAGTATCGTTTAAATTGGATTTGAAAATAGCCTTCCAGGGCACAATCTCGGAATTCGACGAAACCAGCTCCATTGGGTCCATAATATTGAATTATTACCGGATTTCAAATTCCGTATTAATCGGAGTTAGCGTGTGAGTGTACGATATATAAACGCGCTGAAAATTTAATTGATAATAATCTAATGAAATATAATTTAATTCCTGTCATCTAATCACATACTTTCCCAATTCTAAGCCGTTCAATCAACAATCAAAATGTTCGAACTAAATACAATCAAAATGCTCGAACTAAATATAATAATAATTATAATAATAAAATAATAGAAGAAGCTTCAAGGAGAAGCTTTTAGCCACGTTATAAAAAAAACAAGATAAGGGCCGAACCCCTTTTTGTTCTCCTTTACAAAACCCCAAAACCACTCGGTGAAAAGAAAAATGGCGATCGTTTCCTACCATTAAATCGCGCTTCCCGTATCTCAAAATCGAAAGAAAAATTTGTTCCAGCCCTATTTTTTTTCCCTTTCAAACGAACCGCACCCCATCAAAGTTGAGCCTCGAGTTCGATTCACGTGAAGGAGGGCCGGCGCAGCGTCGTTCGTGGAGGGATCGCGACCGACTCGTGGGCGCAGGTACTCACGCTCGAGTGAGGCGAAGTCGAAGGGGTTGTGGGACGCGAATAGTATTCTGTGATGAGGGTATTGATTTTGGGCATTATCGATGGCTGCTGCATGGATGATGACAGCCACGTGGTTTGGGTGGTCGCGACGTTCGAACTGGTAGTGGAGGCAGTGGGTCGATGGCCGAAGCTCCGTAAGGTATTCTCGATTTTTATTCTATTTTCAATTAAGCATAATTTATAAATGTATGTGTATAAAGAATTTGAATTTTTAGTAAAAAGAAAATTAATATGTAATATATATATATATATATATATATATATATATATATATATATTGTTACTGTAAGTTTTATAAAACAAAAAGCTTTGGCATATACGAATATGTATATATGGTTAAATCCAGATTTTGGGATTTCGTATGAACAGTTATTTATCTATGTACATAAATAAATTGGAATAGAATATATTTAAGATTGGTTGAATAAATAGGAATTTTAAAAAAATGTTGAAGGATTTATATAAATTAGATTTTTATAAAGTTTACTTAACTTATTTTTTTTAGATATTTAGATGTATTTCAAAATGAAAGGAAATAAATATACATATACATCAATATCAAATTTCTAGTTAATTTTGAATAAATGGGGATTAATGTGTTAATTTTGAAAGGAGGAATTAATTTAAAATTTAAAATGCTAGTTAATTAAATTATTAAATGGTAATTAATTGTCCGATTTATAACCAATATTAATAAGCCGTATAATATTGTTACAAGGCCCAAGATCGTAAGGAGACAAGCTGGGTTGGATTGTGATTGCAAATTTTAATGCAAAGGTGAGTTAATCTCACTCAGTTAAATTTAAATGATTAAATTTAAATAATTGATTGTATGGTTGAATTGATTGATGTGATATAGTATAGCATAATATGTAATTGGCATATTATGTGATGTTAACGTCTGTGGATGCAGGGAAAACAGGTTGGAGGGATCCAACTGGACCCCTCAACTTTTATTTAAGTTATTTAATATTCTCTGTTCTGATTATTTGATATTCTGTAATGAATTATGTGGAAGTATTGAATGCTATGGCTTGGTTGATATAATTGGGTATAATGAATTACCAAAAATATGAATTTGATTTTGGAAATGAAAATAAAAGAAGTGAAATTGCAAGTAAAATAATTATAGAATAAATTTAAGAATGGCTTGGAAAAGAAATAAAGTGACTTTAAAATTCTAATAAATGAACCCTGAGAATGGTAAGGAAAATTTAATAAACAGAAAGTTAATGAATTTTAAAATGCAGTATTATTAATTAAAAAGAACAAACATTTATTTAGAATTTAAGATTTGGATTATTGAAAGAGTAAAGAAGAAAGAAAAATATAATAATAGTAATTTGAAAATGAACTGATAAGCAAAAGGATTTATTTCAAATAAAATAAATTGGAAATCAATTTGGGGAAATTGAATTAAGTGATTGAAGTTGGAATTTTCTCTGGATAACCAAGTACGTTTTTTAGAGTAAATTTTTAAATCTAAATTAAATGTTTATAGTTTTTTTTAAAAGAAAGTAAAATTTCGTAAAATTTATTATTTCTATTATTTAATTCTAAAGTAAGTATTTTCTTTAATCTATTCTAGCAATAATTATTAAGAAGTAACTTAGAATTTTGTTTTTAAAAGTAGAAATCTGGTTTTACATTTTATTAAGTAACCATATTTTCAAATATTCATATAGTATGTATTTTTAACAAATTATTGAAGTAATTTTAACTTGAATGTTTTAAAATATATTTTTAAAAAGTAAAGTGTTTTAAATTGATTTAGAAAAATCTAGTTTTGTGCTTGGTGATTCCAGAAGAAATAAAAATACTTGAAATTTATTCTGAGAAGGCAGATAGCCTTGAAAACTGTTTTCAAAGGAATTTGAAAAGTAAACAGATATCTTGGGAAGATATTTTTGAGATAAATAAATAATGTGGAAAATTATTTATTATGTGATGGATGTTTGTGAATATTAATTGATAGTTAAATAACCGACTATCAATATTGGCCAAATGCGTTGATCGTTTCGAAGAGACCGGGATCGAGATTTATTTCTCGAAAACCACTTCGAACCGGTTTGTACGTTTCGTGAAAAACGATTTTGGATTCGAAGATGGAGCAGTGAAGTGCAAGGGCTAGTCGCTACTATTCCTGAGGATATTTCCAAAATGGATGTAGTAGGAGTACTGCCTTCGGTTCCGTTCGACCCCGGGACGGACTTGTATGGATGAATGCTTGCGAAACATCGTCAGGTGGACGATGGGCATTCTAAGGGATATGTTCTATAAAGGTAACGCTTAGCCTCAAGCCTCATTAAATGGGAATGACTGAAAATCAGGGGTTATGCAGCAAGGCTAGGTGGGTAGCACCCAAGCAGGGTGAGGTCATTCCAGCCTAGATGTCCTTTTTTATTTCGGCTTAGTGGGCGGTTGCTGATCCCAACAGCGGGGTGATCTCACTCGGGATTATCCAGTAAGGGGTAGTCCCGGACTTGTGTTGCAGGGGAGCGGGCGTACTCCTCGGTACGGTGATCTAGGCCCCGTACTGTGACAGGTGGTACCCCAGTGCCTAGTCATTAGTTGGAAATCCATTCTCCCTATGAGCCTTGTACGAGTTTTATTTGTATTACCCACTCTTTGGCTAGTAGCTGGAATTTAATAATGTAACAATTTCGGCTATTTTATAAGTATTTGTATATAGACCCTATTATAATATCGGAGGATTTCTATAAAAATTGTTTTAGCTATCGTAAGGTAAAAACCCGACATCTTTATTTATGGCGTGGTCTTACGAGATGTTTTTTCTTTCAAAGGATTTTGAAACTTTAATAATCAATTGGGTGTGATTTTATCACGCTGGTATTCCAGACTGACTCGGGTATTATTTAACTGTAATGCTCGGGTCAGACCGAGTACTATAGGATATAGGAGATGCTATGAAGCTCAGGAGACGAGCTGGATGTCGAAACGTACTCCCGTACTTGTTTATCTATATATTCCGCTGTGTTGAGTTGTTGTGTAGCCATTTGTATGATATTGATGTTGAGCTTTGATTGTTGTACTCTGATGATGTAATATATAAACAGAGATAATTAAGTTTTGAGTAAAGAGTATTTATTATCTATTATATTTTATTCCGCTGCGATGGTTAGATTCTGTTGTTGTTTTCTATTTTTCTTCTTCTACCACTTTTTCTTTAACCCAAATGGTTCGTATTTCTGTACAACTTGAGTTGATTGTTGTAGAATAGTGTTGACTCAAGGGGTACGGATTTGCGGGCTGTTACATATTGCATTCGTATCGCCGAATACTATGCTATGGATTTAGATTGGATGGACTTGGAGCTAGTGGAAAATTTGGAATAAAATTGAACGACCATTCAATTTTAATTCAAAACGGAATGTTTGGAGAGACTGAAAATGAAAGTGAGTTAATCTCAAATTTTTGGTTAATCAAAAAATTTATATAGTCAAACAAATTATTTATTAGATGCGTAAATATTATATTATTAATTATTATTGACTGTTTGGATGGATTACTGGTTTTTATTATTGATTTGGATAGATTGCCGTCCCTTGAGCAGATGAGACCCTATTATGTTTCCGTGTAAGAGCGGATGACCTTTTGTATACGAATCCTGCCTTGAAGCGGTTGATTTATGTTTTTATGAATATATATACTGTATGTGATGCAATGTAATTGGTTAGAGCGATCCAAAAGGATTCCTCACACCGTTTATTTTATTTTCATATATATATATATATATATATATATATATATCTTATGATATATGATTTGTCGAATGCTATATTGATGACATGTATATGATTTTGCTTGTTTAGTGCTTTTGTAGCACTAGGCCTTATTTTTGGTATTTTAAAATATTATAAACTAATGATTTTATTTAAAAAGGAATTTCAAGTGATTTTGGAAATTATATATGTTTAAATAATTTTTCTAAGATAAAAGTATGATTTTTAGATATTATGTTTTATGAAATATTTTAAATAGAGATTTTGAACTACGAATAAAGGTTTTAAAATCTTGGAAGATAAGTTGGTCTTTTACAATAAAGGGATGTGTGTTTTTTGATATAAATATTATTAATCATTTTATATGAAGTAATATATACACATAGGTTCATATATTATAATTTATTTATAAAGGTGAGAATTATAAATATGATAATTTACAAAAGTGGTATTTTACAAAGAAAGTGAAGAATTATAAAATCGTATTTTCATTAGTAAAAAAATATGGATTTATAAACGGTGTTTATAAATAATAGGAAACTATTATCGTTGGATAGATTGGAAATAAAAATAAATCAAGCGGTGGATTTATTTTAAGATTTGGAATGGTATTTTAGAAATAGTTGATTCTATAAGTTGAAAGAAATTTATACCCATGGAAGCAAGGTTAAAAAAGGTTGAACTTATGTGTGAATGAGACTTTATGAATAAATGAGATTTATAAGGAATGGAGTTATAAATGAGGTTCAGAAATAAATAGTTTTTATGAAATGAAGTTTCATAAAATAGAGGAGATCTTTGAATATGGCATTTAAATATGGAAATAATTAGGCTGGAAATTAAGTATTGATTTTTATCATAGAAATGTAATTATGTTTTGAAGGTTGTTTATTTATATTAATTTTGTTTAAAAGTGGTTAATAAATATTTTAATATTTGAAAGTTTGATTATTTAAAAGTATTAATATGGTTTGAAATTAAATATAATTCTTATCAATAAAGTTATGGAAATAAATTTTTAGTATTTATAAAAATGTTGAAGATAAATTATTATTGTTTTATTTAAGATGTTTTGGAATTTATTAATTAATATTTTAAAATGCACTAAAGTTAATATTTTTTATTTGTAATGTTTACTATTATATAATAGTGTTTTAAGTAAATGATTAGAATATATATTTTAAATATTTTCAAGATTTACAAATAAGGTATTATAAACAGGTGCGGGTTGTAAGAGGAATCTTACAACATGTTTTGGGAAACGTAAAGGAAGATTGGTTAAAAGATAAAAGAGTTTTATAAACGTTTTAGATATTGGTAAAAGAATTTTTGAAGTAGGTTTATAGATTTATAAAATGAGTTTTATAAATGGTTTTATGGATTTAGAATGGAGTTATGAATGATTTTAGAATTCAATAAAAAGGAAATCTTTCCCAAATGTTAGTGAATATACTTATAGCGTTGAGATAAGTATATGGATATTTTACCCAAGTATTGAGAAATAGGGATCTTTGGATATATATATCTTTGTAAAGTGTTTTGTTATAAATATTTACAAAGTGATTTGATTTAATGAAAGGATTTGTTAAAGAGGCTTAGTATTGCTTGCTGCTTAACCAATGTTGGTTTTTCCCATGGAATTAAATTCCTGATTGTATGATTGTTATTCGAAGGTAAGATAACCGGTTATCAAAATTAGACCCAAAAACGTAACTTTGGAAATATCTTGAAGAAATATAACATCCCCAAAATTTTATCAATTTAAAATTTGTGATTTATTTGATTTTTCGGAATTGAATTTGAGTTCATTTGAATTAAATTTAAATTTTCAAAACATGTGAATGTTTTGTTTGTTTAATTATATATATGTATATGGAATGGATTGAATTTCAAGTTTGAATTTGAATTTGAATTTGTGTTTGAATGTAAATTTAAAAATAAATATCTTAAGTAAATTGTTTTGAATTCAAAATATTAACATATGTGTATAGTTTCATAAATTATTATTAAAACTTTTTCTTTTAAAAGATTGTATAAATATAAATGAGAATGTAATTATCTAAAAAAAAATTATTTAATTCCTTATGCATGAATTGACAAGTGTTAGAATCATGGGAGAAAGAATTAACAAGTGTAATAACCTTGAGATACAAAATGAAAAGGTGTCATCTTTTTTTTTTAGTTTTTAAGAAAATTTATAAAAGAAAAATTAAGCTATTTCTCTCATTTCTTTCATCACTTTTATCCCATTTTCAAAAGCTTAAAATCAAAAGAAAAAAAATAAAAAAATCTGAGAAGCAACAAATCCTCAAACCAGATCATCAAGCAAGTTTTTAAAACAGATTAAACAAACCAGAAATAAAAAAAATGTAGACAAAGGCTTCTTCTTCAATCTTTTAATCAGCAACACAAGATCAAGCAAATTCAAGAATCAAGCATTGTAAAACCAAGTCTGTTAACAACACAAGTAAAGCTTCAACTTAACAAATCAAGCTTCATCATCTAACAAACAGGGATCAGAGCATTTTAATCAAATCCAAGCAAAAAGCAATTCTAGTTTTCAAGTGATTAACTTCCAAAATTTCTTCTTTGCTTCTGTTTTTAGGCTAATTTGTGAGTAAACCTTTCAAAACCCTAATGTTTGATCTGTTGTTTGAATGCATGATGTAGGCAAGTTTGAACATTGGTTTGCATGCACCAATCTGTGAATATGTTTATGTATCTTGCCTGTGCATGTTCATGTATAGGGTTGATAATCCCTGTTCTAGTTCTAGGTTTTCAAAAACCTATAAAAAAACAAAAATCTCTACTCCTAGTCTTTGTTAGATCGAAGTGTTAAAATAAAAAGTGTTCAAATTCACTAAAACTCAATTTTAAAAATAATTTTATAAACTAATATCAAGAATGTGGGGTCTGGAACAAGAAAGTACTGTAAGCTCAACTTATAATTAAAATTTGATATCTTTGATTATTTGATTTGATCATATAACCTAAATCATCTTTGAAAATATTGATTTTTAAGATTAAAATCAAGATTTTAAATTACATTTAGAGTGAGCATTTCGACGATGAAGTGCAAACGAGTTTTTGGACTTTTTTAGCGATCGAGGCGATTTGGATGGTCGTAATTTTGCCTAAAGATGGTTGCGGAGTTGTCGAGGCCAGGAAAAATGTCAGGTATTTTTCCAATCATCGTAGCGTCGAAAGTTGATCGGTGAAGGGTCTATGCCCCAAAATGGGTTGCGATCGGATTTGTTGCCACCGCCGCGTCTCCGATTGATCGATTCGTACAGGGTTTTGGGAAATCATAGTGATGAAGGATAGCTAGGTGTGGCCGGAGTAATGGACATTCCGGTGGTCGGTGTGAGGTGTTCAAGGTGATCCTCTGGTGATGGTTGTTGTGCTTATTTTGATCGAGGCAACTCGATTTTGTTTTCGAGTTTTATCTGTGCTTCTTAGTGATCAGGTAGCAAGAGGGGATCGAAGGTGGTCTGCTGGTGGTGGTCTTGGTGGCCGGAGGGCTGACGTTGATCGGTGCAGATGCACAGCACCAGGCTGTGTGTCAGTGGTTGGTAAAAAAAAAGAAGCAGGGGTGACTCGAAGAAAGCTTCGGGAGGATCAGGGGATTTACTCGAGACTGGTCCCGAGTATGATTTCCATATGCCGGGTAAAACACTTCGTAAAATGTTCAGCTTGAAAAAAATTAGAGCATAGGTTGATTTTTGATAAAACCCTAAGCAAACAAAAATTGTTTTCGGGTGCGACTCGAAGCAGGTCTCAAGCCTGATATATAAAACAGTTTTTATCTTAAGAAGTTCTCAAACTTTTAAATATTTTCAAAACATGTTTTCAAAATGATGATTTTGATTAAAGTTTGAATAAATTAAAGATTTAAGTAAGATATTTTAAAAGTAATTAAATTTTAATTTATTTAATTTTGATACATTATTTTATAAAGTTATTTATATTAAATAAATAATGTAATTAAAAGGGTAATTAAGATAAAAATTTATTTAAACTATCTTAACTTTTTAAAGCAACTAATATGTGAGGATGATGATTAAACAAGATTTATAAAATATCCAGAGTGATTAATAAAGATAAAAAGATTTATCTTTTAATTTATTCATTAATTAATGATTTGTTAATATAATTATTTTAAAAGTAATTATTTAATATTAAAGATTAATTTAATAAATGGTTAAGGTTAATTAATTTGTAATTAATTATTAATTAATTAAGGAGTAATTAATCAATAAAAGTAATTAAGATTTAATTAATTAACAACTAAGGGTTAATTAATTAAGAAAATTAATTAAGGAATGATTAATTGATGAAGGTGATTAAGACTTAATCAATTATAATTAATGATAATTAATCATTGATTAAAGATTACTAATGAAAATAATTATGTGGTTAATTAATTTAAACCACACAATATATTCATCTTAATTAAAGATGTTGGATTGTTACCGAATGCTGTGTATTGGATTGATATATCTAATATGTGATTGTAATGCTATGCAATATGAATTGCTTTGTGTTGAGCTATGATGTCTATGATGAATATACTGCTGTGTGAATGTCAAAAACCATTGGCCTGTAAAACGGCACTTGAATTTCGATGCGACAGGGAGTCGTATTTCAGTTTGTTATCCGAAACCCACATCGAACCTATGAAACTTTGTGAATGATGTATCCAGGTATTTTAAAATTGAGGGATCACTATTCAGTTTAGCCAGGAGAGGACCACTGTGTCGTATAACCCACTCCAAATTTGTGATACGACGAAATGGATAGCATTTGAAGACGATGGTAAAGACCGGGCGTCTCCGAGAATGATAGGATAACTTGTCGAATGACTCTACACAGAGTTGCTCCAGTATAGTGATCTCCATATGTGATGGGGAGTCTGATCGGGATTGTAGATGCCCGAATTGCAAGGACTTCTTCGGAAGTGCCTTCGGTTCTGTTCAAACCCGAAACAGACTTGTATGGTTGTATGTCGAACATTACAATTTGAGATATAAAGCTGATTTCTTTCAAATACATTTCTGTTAGTGGCGGAGAATTTATTCTCTTAGCTTAACACCCTTCTTTGAGACGTACGAGCTCATAGGTTATGTAGTTGAAGGTTATTAGTGATATACTCCCAATTTGGTAGTGTGGCATACTGAGTGTTGCTGATCGTTTGTTGATCAAAGCATGGCTTTGTGAAAAAGCATAGCTTTGTGGATGAGATTTCGTCGAACCTCACAACCCGGTTATGGTCGAAACAAGAATCGTTGTAGCAAGGTTATTTGGGGGTAGCACCCCCTGAGGGTATGCCCATTTTCTTCTAGATTATAAGTGGTATCATTGTATGGAGCCCGGATACTTAACCTTGTGGTTGCTGCAAACTTATTGCTTTGTGGTTGTTGGTTGAGAAGTGCTTCGGATAAAGATTGGTAACGACTGGGAGATGGCATACTCGTGTCAGTAGTTACCTAGTTACAGAGGTAACCTGGCCTTGCGTTGGCAGAGATCCGGTTAGCTTCTCGGGGACGTCCCTCCAGAGGTGTTTCATTTTGTGTGGGAAGTTCCTTTGCCTGACCATTTGTTGAAAATTCAATCATCCAATATGTGCCCTTTACGGTTTTAGTTGTATAACCTGCCATTTACTTATGGATGTCACCACTGTTTAGATGGTAGCTATAGTAGGCATACAATAATGATTGTATGCTGTCTAAGATTAATATTATACTTCCGAAATGATTTCTACACTATGCACTAATAATAATATCATAAGAGTTTTCTCGTATCAAGCATGTTTGACAATCACAAGAAGAAATCTCCTCCAAGTCTGCGTTTGCATTGTGTGTATAGTGGGAGGCCTTATGTAAGTTTCATTTCCCAAATCATATCGGTTTTCTTTTATAAACTGTTTTTATTTCAAACAACTGTTTTTGTTTACTCATACCAGTCTCATGAATGACTCGGAGTTTATTTTTCCTTTTCTAAACTCTGGGTGCCCATAATTTCCACATGAGCATCCTAGAAGCAGGTTATCTGTGTTTTAGAGCTAGCTTAGATTTTGAAGTCTTTTCGGAAGCTATCAGTTTTTGGAAGCTTTGGCTTGGAAATCTTTTGATGCTTTTGGAGTTCTTGGAGAATCTTCTCAAAGTCGAAATATGTTGGAAACTTGTTGAAGATTCTATGTCGTTTTGCTGTTGTATCATAAATAGCACTCTGATATTGGTGATTGATGTTGTAATGGATATTGTACCAAAGTTGTATTTGTGTTGTGATTAGTGATACTCATTTTTTTCCGCTGTTTATTTTCGTCTAATGTTGTTATAAGCTTTGAATCTCCGGCAGTCGAATACATGTGAGGTATTTGATGTCGATTTTCAATCACTGGGTTTCGGGTCGTGACAAGAAATGCATGTGTTATATGGCACAGTCATCTCCGATGATGTTGTACTATGCGTATAAATCATGTTTCGTTCTCCTAGGACAATGATAAGAAAATCTGTCCACTAACGGTTAGGAGGTGATCTCTGACCTAATCTTTGACTGTTTATTTCCTAAAGAAACAGGGTTGAGTTTACTGGAAATTATCGAAAAGTTGTTTCGAAGAAACCGGGATCGGGTATGTTATCCAACAACCACTTTGATCCAACGAATGCGTTTCGAAGTGAAGACATCTTGAAGACGATGAAATTTGGAGATAGAGCTCTCAAGTGTTTCGTTTAGTCCCAGAACGAACTTGTATGGATGAATGTTGGTATTGCATTGTCGCCTACAGGGTGGTAATAACATTCCAAGTAGGAAGTGCTATATATATAAAAGGAAAACCATAGCCTCAAGCCTCATCAAGTGGGAATGACTAAAACAAGGGAGAAGTAGTAGGGTTAAGTGGGTCTCTCCTAAGTATGGTATGATCATCCTTATCTAGAATCGCTACCATCCCTCATTTGTATGCTTCGGGGCCCATTAACAGAGGGGTGATCATATTTGGTACTATCCAGTGAAAGTAGGCCGAATCTGTGTTAGCAGGGGTCCATAGGTTTGGCCTCTATGTTATTTTATCTAGAGAGGCACCGTGAAAGGTGGTACCCCAATAGCCTAGTCATTGTGTGGAGTCCATTTTCCAGTACGAGTCTTTATGGCTTTAGTTGTATACCTATTATGCTTGAATTTAGTCAATGTAACAATTTTGGCTAAGGTTAATAAGTATTTATATCTTAGACACTATTATAATATCAGTGAATTTTCATATGAAATGTTTTGATTATCATAAGGTAAAAACCCATCCGTGTTTATGTGCGGCATAGTCTTACGAGATACTTTTGATTTCAAATGTTTCTGTAACTTAAAAATCCAGTTGGGTGCGTTTTTCTAACGCTAATGTTTCCGATTGACTCAGGTGTTATTTTATTATAATGCTCGGGTCAGACTGAGCATATTTACATATTGTTTTGGATGCACTGTAGCTTAGGAGATGAGTTGGAGGACTTCAAGTCATCTACATATATATTTTATTTTCGCTGCTTTTTGTTGAATTCATCAGCAATTGTGAGAATAGGCTTTTATAACTGTCCAGGCTGATGACAGTGAATTGTAGTTATACTCTGATGAATACATGTATATAATAGTTTCTCTTTGTAAAGAACATTGATATTATATTATATATCGTTGATCATGAGATTTTGTGTTTTCTTTTTAATTTCTTCTCTCCTCTTCTTCTTTCTTCCCATAACTAACCATCTTTGCATTCAATTTGGGTTGGTCATGTGTATTTTATTGTTAGCTTAAACTATACGAATTGGAAGGTCATTACAACGTGGTATCAGAGCCAAGTTAAGCTAGAACCTTGGCTTTGGTTGGGTACTCATTATAGATTGGTTTAGCAATAATCTAGAATGAGTTTGAGTGTATATATGTATGATCATGTATTTTTTAGTGAGTATAAAAATATTTTATATTATCATAATTTATCTGTTGAGTGACTTTTGAATTCTAGTCGATACATAGGACGCTACGGTATCGCTAGGGGTTTCTAATTGCTTAAATAACGTAAACTAGCATAGTATTGTTTGAGAATTAGTGAATGAAATAATTTTACCTAAATTATGTTTTGTATATAAAGGAATAATTTCTCAAGAATTATTATAATTACATAAATGACGTGTTTGGTTGTTAGTGATTGATAACATTTTATTATTATCATTTGTTGTTTGTTGTTTTTATAAAGTTGTTATTATTATAATTTAAACAAAGATGAATAACTGAGAAATAAATTTATATTACAAGGTGAATTTATTAGTATGAATTTTAAATGTAATTTATAAATTAAATTTCATAAGTAAATCTATAAACACGATTTGTAGATTAAATGGATTTAAAAGCTGAGAAGTTGAGAACTTAAAATCGCATTTTGAAAGAAATTATTTTCAAAGTTTTTGAAAAATAATAATAGTATTATTTGAAAAATATTTGGCTAAAAATATTTTTAAATGGGATTTAAAAGATATAGAAAGCATGAAACTCATTTCAGTCGCTGGAAAATAATTTTGATGATGACTACAGCATCAAAGGCATTTTGTTTCGAGTTTCTAAGTGAGGAATTGCTACTATTGAAATTTTGGTTTGGTAAAGCAAATTTATTTTATATTTTAGAAGTGGAATTTGAAATATAAACGGGTTGTGTTATATGATTTCAAAATGATTTGAAATAAAACCGAATGTTTAAAATTCTAAAAAAATTTATCTAGATAATTTTAAGAAAACATATGATAATAAGTTCTGAACTTATAATTTGGAAATGTATAGATAAGAAATGAAATTTTGGAATTGAGATATGAAATTAAATTTTTTAACTTAAATAAAGTTAAATAAATTATGTAATGAACTAAATGAAATGAAGTTCGACTTAAGAAGAGTTAAATGAAATTGAATTAGGTTTGAAATGAATTAGAAGAATTGATAAAATAAATTGATGACATGAATATATACTTGAGTTATAAAATGAAATTTATGTGTAAAATGAATTAAGTATGGAATAAAATGTTGTTAAACAATATGTGAATAATTCAATATGAACCAATGAATGTGAATTAATCGAATATTAATTAATTGAATGTGAATCAGTTAGATGAAAAATTAATTGGGCATGGACAAACGAATTTGATATAAATAAGTTTGATGTAAATAAGAATGCTAATAACTAAATGAGACTCAAGTGAATGAGAACAAATGAGTGCAAGTAAATTTAATGTGAATAATTAAATTTGATTTAAATCGAATGTGGATCATTGAATACAAATGGATTAAATTTTAATCAATTGAATGTTAGTAAAATAAGGGTGAATAAATTGGAAGTGAATCCGTTGCATGTTAATAAGAAATGAAAGTACGTAAATTAGATATTGACATTTGAAAATAAAAATCGTAATGGCTATGGATTAATTGGATGAATATTATTTCTTTGATGGTTTCTCTTGTTACATTTTCTAAAATTGCATATAGTTATTATAACTTCTACATTATATAGTGGTGTTATTTTCTATTAGTGTGATTAGTAAGGGTGGATAGAGTATGCCTCGCATTTGGAGCTCGCTTTCGCATTTTATTGATTGTATATGCTTGCTAATGCTAATAAAAAGGTACATATCTCGGATTACATATCATACGTTTACCCTTTTCCGCTACAAGATGCCTTATCCTTGAAGATGAGATGTATATTTATGATAATCTGTATACAGTGATTTTTTCGATCGAGCCGCATGAAGGAGACGCTGGTAAAAAATTTCGTAAATTTAAGGCGTCGGAAATTTTTTGATAATTTTGGAAAAAAATTTGATAACTAAAATTTGATTTTTGGTTTTATAACTTGAATGGTAATAGTTAGTGACTATGAATTGATTTGAAAGACTTCGAAAATTTATAGTCCATTTCAACTATTTTTTTTTGAAAATTTAATGAGTTTGTGGCATTATCCTTACCTGGTAATTTCGGGAACGAAATTCTTTTAAGGAAGGAGTCTGTAACGACCCAAAATTTCAATCATTCAAATTTAGAATATTTAAATGATTCTAAATACTTAAAAGTTAATTTTATAAGTTAAAAATTTTATTTTAAATATTGTGATTTATTTGACAATTATGTTGTTAAATTTAATTATTTTGAATTGTTCAAATCATTGAATCTTGAATTCAATATGAATGAAATGATTTCAAAAGTTGATTTAAATTCTATCTGAATAAGAATGAGGATAGCAAACTTTTA
This sequence comes from Allium cepa, assembly GCA_030765085.1. NCBI lineage: Eukaryota > Viridiplantae > Streptophyta > Magnoliopsida > Asparagales > Amaryllidaceae > Allium > Allium cepa. Next base: position 353,767,711 of record CM060937.1, on the reverse strand, counting down.
AATTTGATTCAAAAGTAATTGAAATGATTTTGGAAATAAATCATTTTAATTAACGTGTAAAAATAGCCTTTTGGGGGACTGTCTCGAATATCGATGGAACTAGTTTCATCAGATCCATAATAGTGAATTATTTTATGTTGTCGAATTTCATAGCGATTGGACGCATCGTTTGGTCGTGCGAGTTTTACCGTAGAAATTAGTCAAAGGAATTTTAATTAAAATAATTTGATTTTGAAAAGATAACTTCTGAGTATGATGGAACTGGCTCCTGATATGTATTCCGTTGTTTTCGAAATAGGGGTACAACATATAGAAGGCTAGGCGGCTCGCTTCGTGTGGAGTTTGGAATTTTCACGGATGAATAGTGCTTTGGAAAATTTTCTATATAAGACCAACAGCCTTCCTTCATTTGCAAACCCTAACACTGAAAACAATTTCAGTGTGTATTAAAACAAAACCATATAATGGACATCAATGATCGAATCCTCTAGGGGTCGAATGAGCCTTTAACTTCATACAGAAAAACATAGAGAGTGACGATACGAGCTTAACTACTGGTTGGATCGAGCTATCACTGGCCGAGGCGACAACAAACTCGTTCTCTTCGCAAGCAGGTCATGGATTTTCAAGCGATTATGTGCACGCATTTTGGCGTGGCGGTGGTGAGTCCATGGCGTGGCAGTGGAGCGACGTAGCGACGGTGAGTGGTCGGCAACATGGATGGTCGAGCATTCGATTTGAAATGAAAAAAAGAAGAAAAAAAGTCAAGCGTGCCTGGGTTCTTCGTGCATGAGGGAGGGAAGAAAGTAGATAGGTTAAATTTTTAAACTTTAGTTAATTTAAATCAATTATAAATTAATTATTTCGAATGTTTATAAATTCATAACTTTCTCTTACGAGGTCGGGTTTTGAGCGCGACAAGCTGGGTTGCGTTCGTATCAGCAAATACTACGCTATGGAAGTATATTAGATGGATTTGGAGCTAGTGGAAAATTCAGATTTAAAATCGAACATCCATTCAATTTTAACTCAAAACGGAACGTTTGGCGAGACCAAAAATCAAAGTGTTTTAATCTAAACTTTTTGGTTAATCAAAAGTTTATATAGTAAAAAACAATGTTTGTCCGATGCGTAGATATTTTATTGTTGATTATTATTGACTGTCCGGATGGATTACTAGTTTATATTATTGGTTTGGATATATTCCCGCCTCTAGAGGGATGAGACCCTATTACGTTCCCGTGTAAGAGCGGATGACCCTTTGTATACGAATCCCACTTTGAAGGGGTTGATTTATATTTTTATGGATATATATATATATATATATATATATATATATATATATATATATATACTGTATGTGATGCAAGAGAACAAATTGAAGCGATCCAATAGGATTCCTCACACTGTTTATTTTATTTTCATATATATATGTATATTGATATATGATGTGTTGGATGTCATATTGATGACATGTATGTGATTTTGCTTAGTTAGTGCTTTTGTAGCACTGGGCCTTATTTTTAGTATTTTAAAATATTATAAACTAATGATTTGATTTAAAAAGGAATTTCAAGTGATTTTGGAAATTATATATGTTTAAATATTTTTTCTAAAATAAAAGTATGCTTTTAGATATTATGAAATATTTTAAATAAAGATTTTGAACTATGAATAAAGGTTTTCAAAATCTTGAAAAGTAATTCGGTCTTTTATAATAAAGGGATGTGGGTTTTTTTAAATAAATATTATTAATCATTTTACATGAATTAATATTTATACATAGGTGCACATGTTATAATTTATTTATAAAGGTGAGATTTATAAATATGATAATTTACAAAAGTGATATTTTCCAAAGAAAGTGAAGATTTGTAAAATTGTATTTTCATTAGTTTTTTTTGAAAATGGGTAAACCGCCTCATTAAAAACCTTACTAAATATCAACGTGATATCTGGTAAGGAAAAAAGAGTGCGGTGCTTTATTGATTTAATGAATAATACAATATACATCTTACAACAAAGTCAAAACAAATCTAGACCAAACCTTCCTTCTTGGGTAAGAGAAAGAAAAAAAATAAATATAAATGTCCGAACCATATCAAAACATCACATAACCCAATAACCAAAAAATCATAAAAACATTCAACTGACAACGGTAATCAACCGTTATCTACTAGGTCAATGCCCCATCTCTGTAAAATTTCTTCGTTTTCTTTCGTTCTCATTGTCTTTCTCTTACTTTTCATCATCAAGAATTTAACATCCATCTCCACATAGTTCCAACGCTGAAATTTGTCTATCACTTTTCCATCATGCACTCTGGCATTTCTTTCCATCCATATGTGGTAGATAATTGTGACAAAACTGAAGGCAGCAAGATCTTTGATTTGATTTGTAGTTTTGAATGACTCAAAAATGTCAATCGCTACCTCTTCAATCTGCAACGAGCTGTTCCGATTCATTCCTAGTTTGAGTTTACTTCGAGTCCATAGGTATGCTGAGTATGGGCATTGAAAGAACAGGTGATTTCTACTCTCTGGCTCTCAATTACATAACACACATATAGGATCAACAGAAAATCTCCATTCCATCTGTTTGTCTTTGCTTGGTATTCTATTTAGGATTATCTTATATGTGCATAAACTCATTTTAGGGCTGTTACCGTGGTTCCATACAATTTTAGCCCAAATATTAGGCTGAAAATGTCTTCTAGTGCTATCCCATGCAGAATAGAAAGTGAAACCATTTGGCTTGTGATTCCAGCTCCAATAATCAGAACCATGTGTTGTAGACAATTGAACTTCATTAATTTGGTTTACTTGTCTAGTAAAATGAAGAATTTGTGGCTTTAATGTGTTGTTCTGCATTATACTACTGACCTTCAAGTTGTCTCCTCCATTTAAACCAATAGCATCCCACCCAAGGATATTGACCAACAATTCATTATTAATCCAGGGGTCGTGCCATAGCAGTGTATTTTGTCCATCAACTATGTTTCTTTGAATGTGTTGTAGCCCTTTTTGTCTATGCTTAAGGATAGATTTCCAAGTGCAGGAACTGTTGTTATCTATCTCCACTGTCCAGAAGTGTTTATCTTTACGATATCTACTTCTCATCCAATTTGACCAAAGATTGTTGTTGTTTATGTAATGCCACAACAATTTGATAGCAGTAGCTGATCTAATATCCTCAAAATTTTGTAGGCCCACCCCTCCTTCTAGTTTTGGTCTGCACAATATGTCCCAGGCTATTTTATGCGTTCTGCCACCCCAGACAAAGTTTGCACATATCTTATTGATTTTATTGATTGTTGCAAGAGGTAGTTGGTATATCATCAACCAGTATAACACCATAGGTGTAATAACTTAGTGTATGAGTTCAATCCTTCCTGCCATTGATGAGAGTTTACAATCCCACCCATTCATTCTGTTTTGAATGCTATCAAGTAAATTTCCACAATCATTATAGTGAATATAATTGTAAGATAGAGGGATTCCCAGATATTTAATAGGTAGTATTCCTTCTTTCATATCCAATATGTTGAGAAGAGAGTTTCTGTTGGTCACACCTCTACTGAAATAAGCTTTAGATTTCAAATTGTTTATATTTAGCCCTGTCAAACCTTTCAACTTCTGCATCATGTCTTTAAGAGCTTTAGCATGTTTATGCTTAGCTTTTGCAAATATCATGAGATCATCTGCATACATGAGGTGAGTGACACATGGATCTAGATTATAGATAGGTTGAAATATGCCTGCTTTGTAAGCTTTATACAACATCAAAGACAGATATTCCATAGCTATGCAGAAAAGATAAGGAGAGAGGGGGTCTCCCTGTCTCAACCCTCTGTTACTATGAATAAAACCTTTGGGGCTACCATTTATAATGATAGAGTAAGTAGGGGATGAGATACATTTTCTTATAAGTTTGATCAGTCTATATGGGAACCCCATCATGTTCAGCATGTGGCAAACAAATTCCCTATTTATCATATCATAAGCCTTTTGTAGATCAATCTTGAGACACATTTTATCACTGCCCTTTCTATTAAATTGTCTAATTTGTCCATGTGCTAGCAGGATATTTTATGTAATGTGTCTACCTGGGATGAAAGCTGACTGGTTCTCTGATATAAGGTGAGGTAAAAGTGGCTTTATTCTATTGCATATGATTTTGGATATGATTTTGTATAACACATTACAGCATGCAATTGGTCTATAATCAGAGATACTTACAGGCTGTTTGATTTTAGGTACAAGTGTGATGAAGGTATGGTTTAAACCTTTTTCAATTCTGCCTGTATTGAAAGTTTCTTGCATTAAATCCAAAATGTCATACTTCAACTCATTCCAGTGAATTTTATAAAACTTTGCAGTGAATCCATCAGGGCCAGGGCTTTTGCCTTCTGGGATTGAGTAAACAGCTTTTTGGACCTCCTCAATCGTGATAAGAGATGTGAGTTTAGTTCTTCCTCTGTCATTTATTATATTCCTACATTGGATATTTGGGAAATTAGTAGGAAGAGGCTGTGATGAGTAAAAGATGGCAGTGTAATAATTTATTGCCTCAGATTCAATTTTATCATTATCTTGAATTATTTCCCCATTGCTCATGATAATCTGATTCCAATTGTTGATATATCTCCTTTGTGACATCTTTGCATGGAAGAATTTAGTACATGAGTCTCCATCTGTCAGCCAATCGATCTTTGCTTTCTGTTTAGATTTTAAAAATTCTGCCTCATTTTGACTCTTCCATTTAATATATACATTGCTGAGTTTTTCAAATAAGAGAGTATTAGTAGGGTTTGCATCACATTCTTTAAGGCATTTCTGATATTCTTCTTCATAAAATTTGAGAAGGTTACCCTCTTTACAATTTTTGAGATTCCATTCTTTTAGCCTGTATTTGCATTCTGTAATAAATTTCATGAATTTGTGCATTTTTGAAGCTTGCCAGTTTGGGGATATTAACTGATAAATATCAAAAGCATTTTGAAAACATTGCATATAGCCTTCTGTCAAGTACCAAGAGTTCACATACCTGAATGGAGTGTTTTTAATAGTTTTGGCCTCTTTATTGAAACTGATAAATATTGGTATATGATCACTGATAGCATTAGAAACCCCATATGATGTAATTCCAGGAATAGATCCCATTAATATGTGGTTACATAAGACCTTATCAATTTTAGATGCTACCCCCTTCTTCTTCCAAGTGTATTTAAACCCTATAATCGGTAGTTCCAGTAATCCCACTCTAGCAATGCAATTATTAAATCCTTCTATTTGACTAAAAGGAACAACAGAACCCCCTTTTTTATCTGAAGGAGACAAGATATTATTAAAATCTCCTAATATGATCCATGGGGAATTCACCAATCTGGCTTCCTCAATTAAGTCTTCCCATAACTTATTTCTATCTTTAATGAAATTACTAGCATAAACAAACAATATTCTACATGTAAATCCACCAGTGTTTACAGCTAGTATAGAGATGTGTTGAAAAGATTTTTTCTCCATTTGACAATTCCAAATATTCGAGTTCCAGATAACAAGAATACGACCTTTGCTACCATAGTCATTATTATCAATCATTTTCCAGTTGTTATCTAATCTATGCCCCAGTTTTTCTGTATTCATATCACTTAACTTATTTTCTAGTAAGCCAGCCATTGTTGGCTTATATTTTGTTAGGAATTTAATCACTTTGAATTGTTTACTCTTAGCATTTAAACCCCTAACATTCCAAGAAACAATGTTCATTATTTAATCTTATTTTGGCTCCTTTTATTTGCTTTAGGAGGAGCAGAGGTCAATTTTCCTTTTCTACTTTTAGAACTCTGTATGTTAGCTGTTTCAATTTCTTCATAGAATTTTTGGTTTTTATCCACGTAGTTCGAGACATCTTCCATTTTCTCTGGTTGTTTGTATTCTTTTTCTTCTCTGGCTAGATTTCTGATTAGTTCTTCTCCTTCAGAATCACTTAAATCTTCTATCAATCCTTCTGTAATTTGTTCACTAATGTGTACTGGAGTGATGTCTGGCCTATCATGTACTGAGGAAGTGGTATTAATATCCTTTGATTTTGATACATATGTGCTCTTCTCATTTTGTGTGGAAGACATTTCATTTATAATATTTTTTCTGTTGTTTTTGTAGCTGCAGGCATCTTAGGTTGACAAAAGACCATCAATTCCTTATTGCCATTAATTTCTAAGATTTCTGAATTTTCAGTTGTGGTCCTATTATGTGCAATAGGATTTTCTAATTCTTCATTTGTAGTTTCTGCAACTTCCTGTATTATTTCTTTATTGGAATTTAAACATGTAATACCTGCTGATAGTTCTGCATTATTATTTTCTTCTGTTTGTTCTATATTTTTAATAATAACATTCTGGTCCGAGTTTGTCTCACTGGCATTTTGTTCATTTACTTTTGGAACCCATTTTCCTTTACTTTTTATTTTGCATTGTTGAGTAGAGTGGCCAAACACTTTACAATCTTTACAACTATTTGGTTTGAAGAGGTAGTCTACTTTTATCGATATCTCCTCCCCAGTATGCAGAATTGCTATCACTTCATTAGGAAATTCATCAGTTGCTTGCATTTCAACCAAAATTTTTGCAAATGCTATCCTAGATTCAACAGTAGTAATCTTGTCCATTTTAATTGGTTTTCCCAATACACTTGCTACAGCGCTCATTGCCTCTTTATCCCAGAGTTCTAGTTCTAGATTAGATAGTTTGATCCATATAGGTAGAGTTGTTAGAAGCTCTTTTCTAAATCTAGTGCCTATCACCCATTTCTTGAGAATGATAACTTTGTTGTCAAACAGATAGGGTCCTCCTTTTAGCACATTATCACAGTCCAGTTTATTGTCAAAGCGTATTATGAAAAATCCATTTTCTCTTGATAACAGTTGAAACTTCCCTCAAGGTTTCCAGACTCGTTCTATATATCCTTTTAAATGTAAATGATACGGTATGGTTCCATAAACATAAAATATGATCGAATGTTCCAATTTGTCCTCTGCTCTCTTCACTGAGTTTTCTGTGATTAAAGCTTTCTTCTTATTGTTATCCAAAAATGGTTCGATGTATTCTAGATCCAGAAATTCGTCATGTTTCTCCCCTATTCCCCCACTTGCTGCCTCCTTCCATGATTTCGAGTTCCCTGTTCTTATATCATTTTGTATCGACTTCCATTTGTTAACATCCTTATTAATGTCAATTCGATCGCCTTGAACCTGTGGGGTTCCAGATCTAGTTCGGGTTTGAACCCCCCCCCCCCCCCCCACAAATTTGGACCCCTGGCATGACGAACCACTGAGGTGATTTTTTGATTGTCGTAGGACAATCCGTCACGACCCAGGTCAGAGGATCCGATCAAATCCCTCGATTCCTCCGTAAATACTGCTTTCCCTTTGTTTCGATTCATATTCTTAACGGCATCTATTTGCGAAGTACCTTGATCAGGTGGTCTTCCTCTATCTTTGTTAAAATCGCCAGTAGATTTAGAGCCTTCAGCCGCCATTAAATCGCCTCGAATTCTTAACGGAATGTAAAGCTAATAAATTTTCATTAGTGATAGAATATGGATTTATGAACGCCGTTTATAAATAAAAGGAAACTATTATCATTGGATAGATTGAAAATAAAAATAAATCAAGCAGTGGATTTATTTTCAGATGTGGAATGGTATTTTAGGAATAGATGATTCTATTTCGGAAATGGAAGGTATGGGTAAAATTTGGATTATTAAACTATGTTTTATAAGTTGAAATAAATTTATACCTTTGGAAACAAGGTTAAAAATGGTTGAAATTATGTTTGAATGAGGCTATGAATGAATGAGATTTATAACGGAATGGAGTGATAAATGAGGTTTAGAAATAAATATATTTTATGAAAGGGAGTTTCATAAAATAGAGGAGATTTTTGAATACAGTTTATAAATATGGAAATAATCATGTTGGAAATTAAGTATGGATTTTTATCATGGAAATATAATTATGTTTTAAAGGTTTTTTTATTTATATTGGTGTTGTTTAAAAGTGTTTTATAAATATTTTAATATTTGAAAGGTTGTTTATTTAAAATTATTAATTATGTTTGAAATTAAATATAATTCTAATCAGTAAATTTTTGGAAATAAATTTTTAGTACTTATAAAAATGTTGAATATAAATCATTATTATTTTATTTAAGATGTTTTGGAATTTATTAATTATTATTTTAAAGTTAATATTTATTTATTTATTTATACTATTTACTACTGTATAATAGTGTTTTAAGTAAATGGTTAGAATTTATATTTTAAATATTTTCGAGATTTACAAATAGGGTTTTATAAATAGGTATGGGTTATAAGAGGAATCTTACAACATGTTTTAGGAAACATAAAGGAAGATTGGTTAAAAGATAAAAGAGTTTTATAAATGGTTTTAGATATTGATAAAAGAATTTTTGAAGTAGGTTTATAGATTTATAAAAGGAGTTTTATAAATGGTTTTTTGGATTTATAGTGGAGTTATGAATGATTTCAAAATTTAATAAAAAGGAAATCTTTTCCAAATTTTAGTGAATAAACTTATACCATTGAGATAAGTATATGGATATTTTCCCCAAGTATTGAGAAATAGGAATTTGTGGATATATATATATATACATATAAAAGTATACAAATATTTACAAATTGATTTGAGTTAATGAAAGGATTTGTGAAAAGAGGCTAAGTATTGATTACTGCTTAACCAATGTTGGTTTTTCCCATGGAATTAAATTCCCGATTGAATGATTGTTATTCGATGGTTAAATAACTGACTATCGAAATTGGCCCAAAAATGTAACTTTGGAAATATCTAGGAGAAATACGTGAGTTATATGGCACAGTCATCTTCGATGACGCTGTACTGGGCGTATAAATCTCATTTCGTTCTATTAGTAAAATGATAAGGAAATCCGTCCACTAACAGTTAAGAGGTGATCTCCGATCTTTTCTTTGACTGTTTATTTCCTGAAGAACCGGAGTTGAGTTTACCCAGAAATATCGAAAAGTTGTTTTGAAGAGCCCATGATCGGGTATGTTATCCGAGAACCACTTCGATCCAACAAATGCATTTCGAAGTGAAGACATCTTGAAGATGAAGGAATTTGGAGACAGATCTCTCAAATGTTTTGTTTAATCCCAGAATGAACTTGTAGTTGATGAATACTGGTACTACATTGTTGCCTGGAGAGCGGTATTAGCATTCCAAGTGGAAAGTCCTATAGAAAAGATAAATCGAAGCCTCATGCCTCATCAACCGAGAATGACTAAAACATAGGAGATGCAAGATGGCTAAGTGGGTCGCTCCCAAGTAGGGTATGATCATCCCTATCTAAAATCACTACTATCACTCATTTGTATGCTTTGGGGACCAATAATGGAGGAGTGATCATATTCGGTACTATCCAGTGAAGGGTAGGCCGGTTCTATGTTGGCAAGGGTCGATGGGTTCAACCTCGGTGTTTTTTTACCTAGAGATGCACCATGACAGGCGGTACCCCAGTCACTATATAGAATCCATTTTCCAATACGAGCCTTTATGGTTTTAGTTGTATACCTACGATGTTGGAATTTAATCAATGTAACAATTTCGGCTAAGATTAATAAGTATTTATATCTTAGACACTATTATAATATCAATGAATTTTCATATGAAATGTTTTGATTATCGTAAGGTAAAAACTCATCCGTGTTTACGTGCGGCATAGTCTTACGAGATATTTTTTATTTCAAATGTTTTTATAACTTAAAAATCTAGTTGGGTGTGTTTTTCTCATGCTTGTTCTAACTCAGGTGTTATTTTATTATAATACACGGGTCAGAACGAGCATATTTACAGATTGCTTTGGATGCATTGGAGCTTAGGAGACGAGTGCAGGTCTTCAAGTCGTATCTACGTATATACTTTATATCCGCTGCTTTGTTGTTGAATTCTTCAACAACTGTAGGGACAGGCTGTTATAATTTTCCAGGCTGATGATAGTGAATTGTTCTTGTACTCTGATGAATGTGTCTATATAACAATTTCTCTTCGTAAAGATCATTGATATAATATTATATATCGTTCCACGATGAATGTGGGATTCCGTTTTGCTTTTAATTTCTTTTCTTCTCTTCTTCTTTCTTCTTTCTTCCCATAACTATCCGTCTTTGCATCCAATTTAGATTGAACATGTATGGTTTATTGTCAGCTTGAACTGTACGGATTGGCGGGTCGTTGCAATTATTATAATTGTAAATAAACTTTTAAAATATAAATAATATGAAAAATAACTTTAAAATAAAACAAGAAAATTGAAAATATAAAATAATTAAATTTAAATAATTAATTTTAAATAAATAATTTTAAATAAAATTTAAACATTAATATAATAATTAATTTTAAAATAATAACTATCTTTAAAACAAATTATTATAGATTACTTTAAATAATATTAAAGTATAAAACAACTTCAAACCATGTTTAGAATATAAATTTAATAATTTAAAAAATTATAATATAAATAAATTAATTATAAATCATTGTTAATAAAATAATTATTGTATAATACACTTTACTAAATAATAATTATATAAAACATTTATAATTGTTTAAAATTGGAGTAGATTTGAATCCATAGTTTTCTAAATTCGGAAGAGGTTTAACGATCACAATGATACTTAAACAAGCTACCATGTCATTCAATTTAACATTCCAAGTTAATAACTAATATTTACATAATCAACGACTATGTAAATAAATTCAACGCTTAACCATCATTATTTAACATATCACTTATGCAAAATGGCATATCAATTAACAACATAAAATTAGATGTCTATATTCGTAAAATAGCACAATGGGTATTTATTCTACTAGTTAAATGGTTGATTCATTTAATTAGTGGAACAGTGATTATTCTGCTAAATAGGTATCCAAATTTCCTTATTCAATTTAATTTAATAGTATGGTATTTATTTGGCCAAATAGATAACACCCATGGAGTAAAATTAATTTAACTAAGTAATTTTCAAATTTAACGTGATTGTAATCAGACTGTATTAATTTATCATTAAATTATACTACCCTAAAGCTAACAACAAATTATGTCAAAAGGTTATGATCAACAATATGAACCCAAAGCAAAAAAACCTCGGGTCAAATGGATTTAAAACGGGTGAGGTATACGTTTTCTAAGTTAACCTAATTCACTAATATATATCAAACAATTAAATAAATGCGTTCCTCATCCAAAGCCCACAACATCACGTCCCAAACCCACCATCTACAGTGCCCTTCTTCTTCTCCCTCTTTCAAATCACTTCTCATCTCTCTGCACACACTTGACGTGCACCATCGTGCATGTGCACACATAGCCCATACCCCCAACCACCAAATCAAGGCCACCAATGCACTTCACTCCTCGAGCTAGATATGACGCTGCCTTTACATCCCCAACCAGTGGCTATAGAAAAATCTGATCATTAAGATACGAGACCTAAACACGAACAAAATCACGTCAAAACCCCTCTCTAGACCACCCAAACAACCACTGGACCTCACCAAATTCCTACACCCGATGCATCACTCGAAGCCTAATCCAACGCCCCTCTCCATACCACCCATCATCGACTAAATCTCCTTATAATTTGAACCCAAGATTTCAACTTCCACCAACAGTCATAGCCAAATGTTGTCAAATTCACATTGAAAATACTACGACTGTCCATGAACCCAATGACGCGAACGACATCGATAAATTTAGCTTGAATCGAGTGAATTTAATTTTTGAAGATTTTGAACATTATTTTCGCCTTTCTGAAATACTAAGACATCTAGCTCGATTCTTGAAGAAATCAAACGCGGTCAATTTCTAAAAATACTAAGGGCCGATACGAACAACTTTCAAGTTTGTGGTTTTAGACGATTTGGCCTAGGTTAGGAGATACTGATTTTTGTATGCTTAAGAAGTTATAAAACTATGGTTTACAGAGAGTGAAAACTAAGATGATGAAGAAAGAAATGCTTATGCATGTATCTCCCAGTATTTGTATACCCTGAGTCTATCCACTTCCTAAAGGCAGCAAAAAGCTACAGACACTTAATTGCATGGAGGTATAGGGGAACAAAGGTAAGAGGGAGGACAAGGAACAATGGCGGATGGTTAGGGAAAAGGGAAAACAAGAAGGTGGCTATACTGTGTACTTGTTGTATATTGAATTTTAGTTTTAAATGGAAATGACTACAGTACCCCGCCCCACCATACCACGTTCGTTTGTGAGCCGTAAAGGACAAAAAATAAAACATGATCGCACACAACAATGTGACATGGTCATAAAACAAGAATAAAACACAACGGTAACAAGTCCTGTTAAATTTTCAAAAATACCAACATTAGACGTAAAATACATCAAACGAAAATTTAAATATTTTCCAACTTAAAAGTTGTGGAAAAATTCTACAAATTAAATTGAAAATAAGTCATCAAGAATCGAACAATTAATGAAACATAGATTTTATTATAACAACCCCAAATTGAATATGTAAAACTAAATAAATACTCCAAAAATCAAACGGGATAAAATTAAAGAGGCTTAGTGGTTGCTTTGTGCTTAATCATGCTTGGTTAAATCTCTAGTTGAATTGTTTGTTTATTTGATAGTTAAATAACCAACCATTAAATTTTAGCCAATCTTGAAATTATCACTGTTAGTTCGGAGAGACCAAGTTCGGATATATTGTTCAATAACCACTTCAAACTGGCATACGCATTCGAATTGGTGACATCTTGAATATGATCAAAGATGGAGTTCTTTGAAGTGCAATGGCTACTTGCTACTAACCCCAAGGATCTGGTAGAAGTTGTGTCTTCGGTTTGTTTAGTTCTAAAACAACTTGTATAGATGAATGATGGCATTACATTATTGCATAGAGGGCAATGTTAGCATTCCAAGTGGGATTTTCTAAAAAGATAAAATGTAGCCTCAAGCCTTGCAACTGAGAATGCCAAAAACAGGGGATATGCAACAGGTCTTTGTAGGTCGCACTCATTAGAGAATGTGCATCACCCTTCTAGATCACTATTTATGGAAATATGGATTTGGTATGTGCATGAGAGCTCTCGAGAAAAGGTTACAAAAAAACCATATTTAAGACATATTCGATACTATCTAGTAAGTGGTAGGTCGGTCCTAGGTTATCAGGGGTCCATGCGAGCCCTTGGTATATTTTCTAGTTGTGTATTGTGATAGGTGGTAGCTAGTGTATTGTCATTGATGGAATACATTCTCCAATAAGTGTCTTACAGACTTAGTTTTTTCCTACTATGCTAGAACATGAGATTCAAGCATTCTAGCTAATTTATATATTTATTTTAAACCCTAGGCATTATTATAATATCACAAGATTTTCTATTTTAAATTATTTAGTTATCGTAAGGTAAAAACCCATCCGTGTTTATGTGCGGCATGGTCTTACGAGATGCCTTTATTTGAATTGGTTTTATAACATTAAAAATCTATTCCATTTATGTTTCTCATGCTGGTTTACCAAACTGATCTAGGCGTTATTCTCTGATAATGCTCGGGTCAGCCTGAGCATGTTTTCCAAATTTAATTTGGATGCTTTAGAGCTTTAAGAGATGAGCTGGATGCCTCTATGATGTATTCACATATATTTTATTTCCGTGGCATTTTTTATTGTGTATTTATTAGCATTTGTGAAGGCAAGTTGTTATAACCGTCCAAGCTGATGATAGATGGATAGTTACTCTGATTGATGTATGTTGTTATGGATTTCTTTTCTACAGATCTATTCTATATTATATATTACACATCATAATGTTAGATTATGTTTTGTCTTTTCTTTCTTTTCCCCTTACAATCTGTTTTTCCAGCACTTGAATTTCAACACGTGAATACTACGGATGTACTAGTATTGACTTATGAGGGACGAAAAGGCGGGTCGCTACAGTAGGCTGAGCAAACACCTAGTCTTTGGTGGAGTAAACTCATTAGAGATAGGGTTAGTAACACCCTAAAATGAGATTGAGAGTGTATGTGTATGTAAATATATATATGTATGTATGTATGTATATGAGAATGTGTATTTGTTAGCACTATAAAAATATTTTATGTGGTATTGATTTATCGATTGAGTATTTATGAATTCTGGTCGATACAGAAAGAATAATTGTATCAATAAGGGTTTCTAAACTCTTGAACAAGGAAAACCGACACAATATTTTTTTGAAATTTGGTAAATGAAATAATTTTATGTAGATTTTATATTTTATATATAAAGCAATAATTTTCAAAAATTGATATAGTAATTTAGGATGTATTTGCTTAGTAGGATATGATAATATTCAATTATTATAATTTATTGTTTAGTTATTGGAAGATGATAATATTCAGTTATTATCCGTTATTGTTGCATAGTGCTGCTCATCTAGCTTATAAGCATATTGTTGATAATTATTTATGCTCAACTAATTTATGAGCATCTATTGTTTGATTAACTTAAACATGAACATCTTATAAGTTCAGTTTCACGATTTTGCTATAAGGCATTCAGTGATAATGTTGGGTTTAACTTTTATTTAAATAAAAGTTGTTTGTTATAATTTAAACAAAGATAAACATATGTGAAATGGTTATATAAGAAAGTGAAACTATATAAGTATCTTTTATAAATAAAAAGAATTTAAAATTGAGAATTTGTGAACTTAAATCCGGGTATTTTGGGAATTGTTTTTCAAAGTTTTAGGAAAAATAATAACAGTATTATTTGAAAGTATTAACGAATAGAGATTATTTGAAAATGAGTTTAAAAGAGGTAGAAAGCACTAAACTCACTTTTATCGCTGGACATCATCGGTGTTCATTTTCGGGCTTCAAAGTGGGGAATGCTACTAAAGTAATTAGTTGTGTTGTTTTGGTAAAGCAAAATTTGTTTTAAATTCCGAAAGTATGATTTCATATATAAAAGGAAATATGTATATTACTAATATTTAAAAATGATTTGAAATAAATCTAGGTGTTTAATTCTAAAGTTTTCAATTATGTTATTGTAATGACCCAAAATTTTATCACTTTAATTTATGAATATTAAATTAATTTTAAATATTTAAATTAATGATTAAATAGTTAAAATGGCCCTCTTTTAGTTTATAGCCAATGAAAGGAAGTTCATTTTTGAATTTGGTTTACAAGAATAATTAGTTAAAAAGAAATTAGAAAATTAGACCAAAAAGCTTTTCAAAATCTTCAATTTTTCAACATCAAAAAGTTGTTTAAAATGTTGTAGGCACCTTAGTTAACACATTTACACATTTTAAATAATATTAACATGGGTTAGTAATAAAAATAAAGGTTAATAACATGTATGTACTTAAGTATAAAAGATGGGACAATTTTAAAGATTTAAATCAAAATAAAATATGAAAAGTCTCTTTTCACTCACATCTCTTACACCATAGTACAAGTCCATGAAGAACACTTTGGATAAAAGGGGTGAACCCTTGTGATAACGTGTATGATAAGGAAGAGAGGAGGTATGTGGTGAAGTGGCAACAAATTTGTGACGATCCGCTGTAACAGCCCGAAAATTTTCGACTTTCGAAAATTCAACATCGACACTCACTTTATCGACTGCCGAGAAATCAAAGGCCGAAAACCGAGATGTTATGGGTTTTAAAAAGAAAGAAAAGAAAGAAGAGAGAAAAAGAAGAAAGAAAAAGAAAAATAGAGGGAAAAGAAGATAGACAATTTTTTTTGAAAACAGAGAATTAGAAAAACAGAAGATAGAAAATTTTAAAAATAGAACGGACAGAAAGGAAACAACAGAACAACAAGAACAACAACAGAATCTCACAATTCGCAGCGGAACAACATATAATAATAAATGAATAATCTTTAAACAAAGAACTATATTAGTTATTACATTACATCACATTTCATTACATCATATCATCACATATCATCAGAGTGTACAACATCATACAACAACAAACAGTGCAGCGGAAAAAGAAATACTATATAAACTAGTAATACGCCATGCCAATCCAGCTTGCCTCCAGCAACTCCAGAATATCCAGAATATCCTGATAAACCTTAACTCTTAACTGCCCGTGTGGAAATTGGTGGGCACCCAGAGTTTAGGAAGGAAAACAATAAACTCCAAGTCAGTCATGTGACTGGTGTGAGAACTCAAAACAGTTTATTTATCTTTAAAAATCAAAATAGAGGAATATTTTTAATCAATTCGCAATGCTTTTAAAAATGAGACTACCATAAGGCCTCCCGCACACACACACAATGCAAACGCAGAATCGGAGGAGATTTCTCCTTATGATAGTCAAAGATGCTTGATACGCATTTAAAATAACATTTTATATTATTACTAGTGCATAGTGTAGGAAAAATTTCGAAAGTAGAATATAAATCTTAGCCAACATAGACATTTCGAACTATGCCTACTATAGCTACCATCCAAACAGTGGTGACCACCATAAGTGAATGGCAGGTTCTACAACTAATACCGTACAAGTTTCGTATTGGGAATTGGATTTCCAACAAATGGTCAGGCCAAGGAACTTCCCATTGCCACTGAGAATGCCTCTGGATGGACATCCCCGAGAACCAAACCGGATCTCTACCAACACAAGGCCGGGTTACTCCTAACTGAGTAACAACTGACCGAATATGCCATCCCCCGGTCCTTTGGGACCTTTTTCCGAGAGCGCTCTCTAATCAATTCACACAATCATAACAAAGTGTTTTCAACATGAGTAAGTATCTGGGCTCCATACCATGATACCACCCTTTTCCAGAAGGAAATGGACACATCCTAAAGGGTGCTACCCCTCATAACCTTGCTGCTTCTTTCCTGTTTTGACCATTCACGGGGTGTGAGGCTCGACGAAGTCACGTCCACAAAAACATACTTTATACAAAAGCCATGCTTTGGGTCAACAAATGATCAACACAATGATCACTCAGATAGACGATCAAATAAATGATCCTATCACAAATAATCAACACAATGATCATTTCAGCATCACTCAGCATGTCACATTACCAAACTGGAAATATATCGCTGATAACTTCAACTATATAACCTTTGAGCACATGCGTCTCAAAGAAGGGTGTTAAGCAAAGAATAAATTCTCAGCCACCAACAGAAATATATTTGAAAGAAATCGGCTTTATATCTCAACTTGTAATGTCAGGCATACAATCCATACAAGTCTGTTCCGGGCTCGAACAGAACCGAAGGCACTTACAAAGAAGTCCTTGCAATCCGGATATTCACAATCCTGATCGGATTTCCCATCACTTAGGGAGTCTCTATACCGTTGCAACTCAGTGCAGAGACAATCGATAGGTCATCCTATCGCTTTCGCAAATACCGGGTCTTCAACACCGATCTTCAATGCAATTCACAACGACGTATCACATATTCGGAATGGGTTATACGACCCCATGGTCCTTTCCCGGTTAACCCGAATAGTGAGCGCTTATTCAAAAATAAGTGTGCATTCAAATTCAATCAATTCACATCAAATACCCATTCAAGGGAAATACTGATAGTCGGTTATTGAACTATCAATGGATATGCATACATCACCAGATTCCAAATAATTTTCCAAATTATTTATTTTCCAAAATATCTTTACAAGATATATTATTTCAACACTTCAAAAAATAAATCAATATTTATTTTTAACCAATTTCACTTTTCACATATAAATTCCATAATGAATTTATATTTCAAAAATATCCATGAATAACCGATTTCAATTATTCATTCTCAATTTATCTTCAAAAAGATAAATTCTCAAAATATTCACTTTATATCGGAAAACAATTCCATACTTATTTATTTATAAGTAATTCACAAATCTCTTTTATTTTCAACACTTAGAAAATATTCAATATACTTAAATCGAATTAAGTATATATTTCATTATATTAAGAAAATCCTTTCTAAAACATATCTACTTGGGCCAAAACGAATGTTACGTAAAACATCGTTACGACAACCCAAAATCACTAGTATAGGGATTCGAAATTAAAATAGATATATAAATCCCAATACTATTCAAAACATTTCCTTTCGGAAATCATTTACTATAACAACAGTGTTATAGTCCACTATTTCCTTTTATTTCTCGAAAACATCTATTTCAACAATCAATGTTGAAATCTATGGTTTTGAATCTCTACACATTTTAAAACATCGTTAGATCGTTTTAATTCAATTTAAACATCTCATTCAAAACAATTTCTTTAACATATCATTCACTATTCAAAAACGTGAATATACTTCTTTAACAAATTCCATCCTTTTATTCATTTTAATTCAAAGGATTATTCACTATTCAAAATGTGAATATAACTCTATTTCTAAGTTATAACAATTAACTTATCAAAATAAGTCGTTTGCGAATTTATAAAACTACGTTTATAAATTCCATTTCTATTTATTTATAAAAACTTCTTTTTTATAAATTCCTTTATTAACATATTTCAGTTTATAACTCAATTATAAACTAAATGTTCATATTATAAGTTAAATACTTATAAAACGATTATTTTACAAAATCGTTCCTTTAACCTTCATAATTATAAATCTTATAACTTATAAGATTCAATGATTTATTCAAAACCCTTCTTTCAATAACTTTATAAAATTTATAATCTTACTATTTATAAATTTCATCTATAACTTCACCATTTTTAATTTTATAAATCCATTCATTTACAAAATTCGTTTTCACTTCATTCAAACACTTATAAAAACTCGTTTTATAATGTCACTATTTCGATTTATAAATATCCGTTTATAAATCTCTAAATATAAATCAGTTTATATTATTATTCTGAAACGTCTTTAATTTCCTTTATAATTTCACCATTTTGATTTATAAAATAATCAAATTTTATAAATCCTATATTTAAACTTTTTATCATATATTCAAAAATCCAATCTAAATTATTTTATAAAATCATTAGTTCATATTTCTCAAAAATCGACTTTTTAAATATATTTCACAAAAACCATAATTTTTATAACTTTAAAAATTATAACGTTTATTTATTTATAATGGATCAATTCCAAAAAATATAGTATATTCTCAAAATCACTTTTAAAAATCATTTTAAAATCCCAAAATCTGGGTCCAATGATGCTACACACCAAATAGTCAATCACGACTACAACGATATCATATATCGATATGATAATCCATCAAATATCAAAATATCTGAAATAAAATAAATACTGTTGAGGAATCCAGTTGGATCCCTCCAACCTGTTTTCCTGCATCCAAAAACATTAGCACAATACCAATTTCGCTCCAGTACGAAATTATCGCGTATATGTTCTTAATAAATATTATCCGCTTAATAACGGCGTAATAGGGTCTCATCCGCTAAACAAAAATGCGGGGAATCAACAACTGCAATATATACATATGCCAATATATATATATTGATATTATATATAATACCAATTTCACTGTTTATGAAATATTCGCGGTATATGTTTTTATAAATAACATCCGTTTACTAACGGCGCATAATGTCTATTTTAACAATCAATAATTTACAGTCATCATTCAAACATGCATTCAAATATTTTAAATCTAACTATTTAAAATAAAATCGAAATCTATTCGATTGAGTGAGAAATTCTCACCTTGATTTTAAATCCCGTTTTAGCTTTTATTTCGAATAAAATTAAACGCGCGTTTAATTTTACCCGAAATTCTCACTAACTCCAAACGACTCCAAACCAACTCCATCGCGTAGTGCTCGTCCATACGATTCCAACGCAACTGAGTTTGCATTTTTTCGACCTCGTATGAAAAAGTTATGCAATTTACAAGTTTGTACGTATTTTATATAAACAAATCGACTTAAACTTAAATAATTTATAACCTACATCTATCATCCACCATCCACTCCAGATCCAATGGCTCCCCCCCCTTCTTCTCTTTTCCTCACGTTCACGTTCAAGCTCCAGGTTCCAATTTTTTTTTTTGGCCGAACCCAATTAGTAAACTAGGGTTAAATAATACGATCTCCACACTCGACGAGAGCTCGATCAGGATACATCATTGCAAAGGCCTCCTCCTCCACCACACTCGCCCCCTCCTAGGTGAAGCTCGGCCACCTAGATAGCCTCGAAAACCGTGCCGACCTGATGGTGAACGGCCCCCTGTAGCTTCCTCCACACGACTCCGTTTCCGATCATCACCGTATGGAATTAAAGCCCTCGCCTTGCTCTTCAATCTTCGTGTTGAACACTTCGCGTGAATGTGAATGGATTTGGAGAGATTGATGAATGAAAATGGAGCATTTCTGGCCCTTCATTGTGAAGGTGGCGGCTGGCAAATATAATTAGGGTTTTAGTTGTTATTTTTTTTTTTTTTATTAAATGAAGGGGGTAGTGTGCATATTTATAAGGAACGAGCAAGCGTAAACACTATTCATCCTGGAAATTCCGAACTCCGATTTAGACGCCGTAACCAGCGTACCTAGGGTTTATCCCGCGTTCCGGACACAATGGAACAGGTTTTGGAAGCTAATTCGGAAGTATGTGCGAGTTATGGCTGAAAACGTTCAATTTAAATTAAACCGATTTAAATCGATTTCTAGGCGTTTTAATTTGTACCTGACAAACGGTAAATCCAATTGACTTGAAATTTGAAACCTTACAATAATATCACATTAAGGATCCGATGAAACTGGTTTCGTCGAATTCCGAGACTTTTTGAAAAATGGCTATTTTCACTCGTCAAATTTAAATTAAAAATAATTCGATGCGTTTCGAGCTGCCACGATCAAACGATAACTCCGATTGACACGAAATTTGAAATCCGGTAATAACTAACTATTACGGATCCAATGGAACTGGTTTCGTTCAATTTTGAGACTGTTCAAAAATTAACTATTTTACAGTCGATTATTAAATATTAAAATATTCAATTTTCACAAATTAACTTTTAATTCGATTTTAAAAGTTCTAAAATATTTCTATAACTCCAGTATGATTAAATAAAATTTTCCAAATTATTTACAATCATATTTAACCCGATTTTCAATTATTTCCATAATTTAACATATTAAATTATCGATTTAATTATCCAATTAAATTCAATAATTCAAATTAAAATTTATTCGACTTATAAATTCAATTATTAATATTTAAAAATAGTTAAATATTCAAATTTTAATTAATAAAAATTCTGGGTCGCTACAATCTTTCCCCCTTAAAAGAATTTCGTCCTCGAAATTACAAGTAAGAAGATTACAGAATCTATTAACTTTCCAAAATTTATAATTAAACTTCTTTCAAATCTTTACTAAGTTTTCAAATCATACTTAGTTATCTTTTCAAAAACAATTACTATTGTTTAACTTTCAACTTCAAAATCAAAGTTAAAGTTTTCAAAAAATTTCCAAATTTTCTCAAAATTTTTCTAACGCCTTAAATTTTCGGAAAAATTCGCCATAGTCTCCTTTGCGCGGCTCGATCCGAAAAAAAAAATGACAGTATATATATCACAAATATACATCTCATCAAGTAATGAGGCATCCCGAAGGGAAAAAAATGTAAAAGTACGATATTTAATCCGAGATATGTACCTTATATTTTATTAGCAAGCAAATACGGCTAATATAGCGCTAAAGCGAACTCCAGATGCGAAGCAAACGCGATCCGCACCTACTAAACACTTAACAAACAACATGAGAACCATGCATATAGATAATAATATCAATATACAACAAAAGCAATATATATTCAACCATCAACCAACTAACATTCAACAAATTCATTCATATTCTCATTAATACTTAATGAATTGGTTTTCACTCTAAATCATATTTGATTTATTAACATTGGATTTTATTAACATTCTTTCTTATTCAATTTTAATTAGTTTGCATCCACTAATTAAATCCAATTCACATTCAATTTTATTCAAATTTATTTACTTCTAATTTGAATTCAATTTCATAGCTTTCAATTTCATTAACACTTAATGAATTATATACAATCTATCAACAATCATATAACAACCAAAGTATATTAATTTCAACCAAATTCCTTTGCTTTAAATTGATTTTCATTCAATTTTATTCAACTTCTAATAACATTAGATTTTAAATGAATTTACACTTTCATTCATTATTCCATATCAACTTAAATTACATTCAATTGATTAACATTCAATCCATTCATTCAATTCAACAGTTGAATTTCATTTACATAACTTAAGTTCACATTTATCAATCAATTCAGCTTCCAAATTCTAAAGTAAATTTTCATTTAACTTTAAATTCATTTTTATTTACAACTCATATTCATAAATATATTCACATAGTTTCACTTCTTATATATATAAGTTTATTTCACAATTGTAAATCACTTTAATTATAATTTCAATTCTTATAATTCTTTTGCTTATACAATTATTCTTTTATTTAGATTATTCAAACAACTAAACAATCACTTATATACACTTTAATAACTTTGAAAAATTATTCCTTTATATTCAAAATATAATCAAGGCAAAATTATTTCATTTACCCAATTAAAACAATATTATGTCGAATTGTTCTATTCAAGTGTTTAGAAACCCCTTCGGCATAGTCTTACGGACCACGCTGACGAAAGTTCATATGCCACTCAATAAACCAATCATCACAATATAAAACAATTTCATATTCACTAACAAATACGCTCTCATAGCTATTATTACACTCAAACTCATTCTAGAGTACTGCTGACTCTATCTCTAATGAGTAATACCCTACAGAACCATGGTTGTCGCTTAACCATAAGCTCTGATACCAAATGTAACGTTTGAGTGGTCACAACCGATAGGCTTTTCAACCATCCCAGCCCCACCGTGGCTTACACTGGTATCCCAAACTTGCTTTTACGGCCAGCCTTTCGACTGTCACAGCTTACGCCTAACCAACCCCCTAAAAGAGGATGTGTGGGAGTAAGAGTCTCCCGTTCGCCACCAAACCGCGAAGCGAGAACCCCCCATCACATAGCCCAATAGCTTAACAAGACTGGTGTGAGAACTCAAAACAGTTTATTTATCTTTAAAAATCAAAATAGAGGAATATTTTTAATCAATTCGCAATGCTTTTAAAAATGAGACTACCATAAGGCCTCCCGCACACACACACAATGCAAACGCAGAATCGGAGGAGATTTCTCCTTATGATAGTCAAAGATGCTTGATACGCATTTAAAATAACATTTTATATTATTACTAGTGCATAGTGTAGGAAAAATTTCGAAAGTAGAATATAAATCTTAGCCAACATAGACATTTCGAACTATGCCTACTATAGCTACCATCCAAACAGTGGTGACCACCATAAGTGAATGGCAGGTTCTACAACTAATACCGTACAAGTTTCGTATTGGGAATTGGATTTCCAACAAATGGTCAGGCCAAGGAACTTCCCATTGCCACTGAGAATGCCTCTGGATGGACATCCCCGAGAACCAAACCGGATCTCTACCAACACAAGGCCGGGTTACTCCTAACTGAGTAACAACTGACCGAATATGCCATCCCCCGGTCCTTTGGGACCTTTTTCCGAGAGCGCTCTCTAATCAATTCACACAATCATAACAAAGTGTTTTCAACATGAGTAAGTATCTGGGCTCCATACCATGATACCACCCTTTTCCAGAAGGAAATGGACACATCCTAAAGGGTGCTACCCCTCATAACCTTGCTGCTTCTTTCCTGTTTTGACCATTCACGGGGTGTGAGGCTCGACGAAGTCACGTCCACAAAAACATACTTTATACAAAAGCCATGCTTTGGGTCAACAAATGATCAACACAATGATCACTCAGATAGACGATCAAATAAATGATCCTATCACAAATAATCAACACAATGATCATTTCAGCATCACTCAGCATGTCACATTACCAAACTGGGAATATATCGCTGATAACTTCAACTATATAACCTTTGAGCACATGCGTCTCAAAGAAGGGTGTTAAGCAAAGAATAAATTCTCAGCCACCAACAGAAATATATTTGAAAGAAATCGGCTTTATATCTCAACTTGTAATGTCAGGCATACAATCCATACAAGTCTGTTCCGGGCTCGAACAGAACCGAAGGCACTTACAAAGAAGTCCTTGCAATCCGGATATTCACAATCCTGATCGGATTTCCCATCACTTAGGGAGTCTCTATACCGTTGCAACTCAGTGCAGAGACAATCGATAGGTCATCCTATCGCTTTCGCAAATACCGGGTCTTCAACACCGATCTTCAATGCAATTCACAACGACGTATCACATATTCAGAATGGGTTATACGACCCCATGGTCCTTTCCCGGTTAACCCGAATAGTGAGCGCTTATTCAAAAATAAGTGTGCATTCAAATTCAATCAATTCACATCAAATACCCATTCAAGGGAAATACTGATAGTCGGTTATTGAACTATCAATGGATATGCATACATCACCAGATTCCAAATAATTTTCCAAATTATTTATTTTCCAAAATATCTTTACAAGATATATTATTTCAACACTTCAAAAAATAAATCAATATTTATTTTTAACCAATTTCACTTTTCACATATAAATTCCATAATGAATTTATATTTCAAAAATATCCATGAATAACCGATTTCAATTATTCATTCTCAATTTATCTTCAAAAAGATAAATTCTCAAAATATTCACTTTATATCGGAAAACAATTCCATACTTATTTATTTATAAGTAATTCACAAATCTCTTTTATTTTCAACACTTAGAAAATATTCAATATACTTAAATCGAATTAAGTATATATTTCATTATATTAAGAAAATCCTTTCTAAAACATATCTACTTGGGCCAAAACGAATGTTACGTAAAACATCGTTACGACAACCCAAAATCACTAGTATAGGGATTCGAAATTAAAATAGATATATAAATCCCAATACTATTCAAAACATTTCCTTTCGGAAATCATTTACTATAACAACAGTGTTATAGTCCACTATTTCCTTTTATTTCTCGAAAACATCTATTTCAACAATCAATGTTGAAATCTATGGTTTTGAATCTCTACACATTTTAAAACATCGTTAGATCGTTTTAATTCAATTTAAACATCTCATTCAAAACAATTTCTTTAACATATCATTCACTATTCAAAAACGTGAATATACTTCTTTAACAAATTCCATCCTTTTATTCATTTTAATTCAAAGGATTATTCACTATTCAAAATGTGAATATAACTCTATTTCTAAGTTATAACAATTAACTTATCAAAATAAGTCGTTTGCGAATTTATAAAACAACGTTTATAAATTCCATTTCTATTTATTTATAAAAACTTCTTTTTTATAAATTCCTTTATTAACATATTTCAGTTTATAACTCAATTATAAACTAAATGTTCATATTATAAGTTAAATACTTATAAAACGATTATTTTACAAAATCGTTCCTTTAACCTTCATAATTATAAATCTTATAACTTATAAGATTAAATGATTTATTCAAAACCCTTCTTTCAATAACTTTATAAAATTTATAATCTTACTATTTATAAATTTCATCTATAACTTCACCATTTTTAATTTTATAAATCCATTCATTTACAAAATTCGTTTTCACTTCATTCAAACACTTATAAAAACTCGTTTTATAATGTCACTATTTCGATTTATAAATATCCGTTTATAAATCTCTAAATATAAATCAGTTTATATTATTATTCTGAAACGTCTTTAATTTCCTTTATAATTTCACCATTTTGATTTATAAAATAATCAAATTTTATAAATCCTATATTTAAACTTTTTATCATATATTCAAAAATCCAATCTAAATTATTTTATAAAATCATTAGTTCATATTTCTCAAAAATCGACTTTTTAACTATATTTCACAAAAACCATAATTTTTATAACTTTAAAAATTATAACGTTTATTTATTTATAATGGATCAATTCCAAAAAATATAGTATATTCTCAAAATCACTTTTAAAAATCATTTTAAAATCCCAAAATCTGGGTCCAATGATGCTACACACCAAATAGTCAATCACGACTACAACGATATCATATATCGATATGATAATCCATCAAATATCAAAATATCTGAAATAAAATAAATACTGTTGAGGAATCCAGTTGGATCCCTCCAACCTGTTTTCCTGCATCCAAAAACATTAGCACAATACCAATTTCGCTCCAGTACGAAATTATCGCGGTATATGTTCTTAATAAATATTATCCGCTTAATAACGGCGTAATAGGGTCTCATCCGCTAAACAAAAATGCGGGGAATCAACAACTGCAATATATACATATGCCAATATATATATATTGATATTATATATAATACCAATTTCACTGTTTATGAAATATTCGCGGTATATGTTTTTATAAATAACATCCGTTTACTAACGGCGCATAATGTCTATTTTAACAATCAATAATTTACAGTCATCATTCAAACATGCATTCAAATATTTTAAATCTAACTATTTAAAATAAAATCGAAATCTATTCGATTGAGTGAGAAATTCTCACCTTGATTTTAAATCCCGTTTTAGCTTTTATTTCGAATAAAATTAAACGCGCGTTTAATTTTACCCGAAATTCTCACTAACTCCAAACGACTCCAAACCAACTCCATCGCGTAGTGCTCGTCCATACGATTCCAACGCAACTGAGTTTGCATTTTTTCGACCTCGTATGAAAAAGTTATGCAATTTACAAGTTTGTACGTATTTTATATAAACAAATCGACTTAAACTTAAATAATTTATAACCTACATCTATCATCCACCATCCACTCCAGATCCAATGGCTCCCCCCCTTCTTCTCTTTTCCTCACGTTCACGTTCAAGCTCCAGGTTCCAATTTTTTTTTTTTGGCCGAACCCAATTAGTAAACTAGGGTTAAATAATACGATCTCCACACTCGACGAGAGCTCGATCAGGATACATCATTGCAAAGGCCTCCTCCTCCACCACACTCGCCCCCTCCTAGGTGAAGCTCGGCCACCTAGATAGCCTCGAAAACCGTGCCGACCTGATGGTGAACGGCCCCCTGTAGCTTCCTCCACACGACTCCGTTTCCGATCATCACCGTATGGAATTAAAGCCCTCGCCTTGCTCTTCAATCTTCGTGTTGAACACTTCGCGTGAATGTGAATGGATTTGGAGAGATTGATGAATGAAAATGGAG
Organism: Allium cepa; assembly: GCA_030765085.1. NCBI lineage: Eukaryota > Viridiplantae > Streptophyta > Magnoliopsida > Asparagales > Amaryllidaceae > Allium > Allium cepa. Next base: position 353,740,421 of record CM060937.1, on the reverse strand, counting down.
CATTTCTGGCCCTTCATTGTGAAGGTGGCGGCTGGCAAATATAATTAGGGTTTTAGTTGTTATTTTTTTTTTTTTATTAAATGAAGGGGGTAGTGTGCATATTTATAAGGAACGAGCAAGCGTAAACACTATTCATCCCGGAAATTCCGAACTCCGATTTAGACGCCGTAACCAGCGTACCTAGGGTTTATCCCGCGTTCCGGACACAATGGAACAGGTTTCGGAAGCTAATTCGGAAGTATGTGCGAGTTATGGCTGAAAACGTTCAATTTAAATTAAACCGATTTAAATCGATTTCTAGGCGTTTTAATTTGTACCTGACAAACGGTAAATCCAATTGACTTGAAATTTGAAACCTTACAATAATATCACATTACGGATCCGATGAAACTGGTTTCGTCGAATTCCGAGACTTTTTGAAAAATGGCTATTTTCACTCGTCAAATTTAAATTAAAAATAATTCGATGCGTTTCGAGCTGCCACGATCAAACGATAACTCCGATTGACACGAAATTTGAAATCCGGTAATAACTAACTATTACGGATCCAATGGAACTGGTTTCGTTCAATTTTGAGACTGTTCAAAAATTGACTATTTTACAGTCGATTATTAAATATTAAAATATTCAATTTTCACAAATTAACTTTTAATTCGATTTTAAAAGTTCTAAAATATTTCTATAACTCCAGTATGATTAAATAAAATTTTCCAAATTATTTACAATCATATTTAACCCGATTTTCAATTATTTCCATAATTTAACATATTAAATTATCGATTTAATTATCCAATTAAATTCAATAATTCAAATTAAAATTTATTCGACTTATAAATTCAATTATTAATATTTAAAAATAGTTAAATATTCAAATTTTAATTAATAAAAATTCTGGGTCGTTACATCCGCCCTTCTCGATCCTCGAAAATCGACACAAATACGCCACTGTATAATATGCCGACGATCGAGTGCCGAAAAAGACAGATTGCTAAGGGAAAAGAAAGAAGATAGATGAAAGAAGGAACTAAACAAATAATAGAATCTCACAATCGCGGTGGAACAATATATAATAGCTAAATGACTGATCTTATATAAAATGAACTATATATATTTTATACATTACATCATCAGAGTATAATATAATCAATAGCAAAATAATGGACAGTTAGATTAACTTGTCCTCACAATCTGAATACACATCTTATACTGCAAAGCAGAATATACATAAAGTACGTGTGATACGTCTTACCATCCAGCTTGTCTTCTGAGCTCCACAGCATCTTATCATGTATTTTATAATACTCGGTCTGACCCAAGCAATAAAATAACACCCGAGTCAGTCTGGAAAACAAGCGTGAGAAAATACACTCAACTTAATTAATAAAGTTTTCAAAATCTTTTAAAAATCAAAGTTATCTCGTAAGACCATGCTACAAATAAACATGTCGGGTTTTTACCTTACAATAACCAAAACATTTCTTATCAAATCCTCTGATATTATAATAGTGTCTAAGTATAAATACTTATTCAAATAGCCGAAATTGTTACCTTCATTAAATTCTAGCAATACTAAGCCCTACAATCAAAACCATAAAGGGCACGTAGGGAGAATGGATTTCCAACTAATGACTAGGCACTGGGGTACCACCTGTCACGGTACCTATTCTAGATCAGCATACCGTGGACCCCTCTCGATCCTCTGCAACACAAGATCGGAGCTATCCCTTACTGGATAGTCCGAATAAGATCACCCCACAGTTGGGATCAGCAACCGCCCACACAGCCGAATAAAAAGGGACATCTAGACAGGGATGACCTTACCCTAATTAGGTCCTACCCACTTAGCCTTGCTGCATATCCTCTGATTTTCAGTCATTCCCGGTTGATGAGGTTCGAGGCTAAGCGTTACCTTTTTGGAACACATCTCATTTAGAATGCTCATCGTCCTGCTGACGATGTTCTGAAAGCATTCATCCATACAAGTCTGTTTCGGGCCTGAACGGAACCGAAGGAACTACTCCTACTACATCCATTTTGGAATCACCCTCAGGATTTGTAGCGATTAGCCCATGCACTTCACTACTCCATCATCGACTCCAAAATATTGTCTTCATCACGAAAACGCGCTCGTTGGATCGAAGTGGTTTTTGGATCACAAATCCGATCCCGATCACTTCGAAATAACGTTCGCTATTTCCCGGTAAAATCGACCTCGATTCTTTAGGAAACGTATAGACAAAAATAAGATCGGAGTTCACCTCCGAACCATTAGTGGACGGATTTCCTTATAAACGTCCTAGAAGAGCAAACGAATTTATACATAACGTATAGCACCTCGAATGGTAACCATATAATTCTCATACCTCTCTAGATATTTCCAAATTTATATTTGGGTCCAAATTTGATAGTCGATTATTTAACTATCAAATAAACAATCAATTCAACCAATTTTATTCCCACTGAAAAACTTCAAGTCTTATTAAATTAGATTTTTAATAATTTAAATCACTTTACCCAAAAATATACACTTAAAACCTTCGAAATAAAACTACTTAAATCGTTTTACTCAAAATAATAGTTATGTCTATAATAATTTTCCAAGTAAAACTTAAGCACAAACTATTTTTAAAATAATTTTTTTGTATAAAGTATAAATATTAGAAAATTTCCTTTTAAAACATATTGCTAATATAACCTTTAAAATAATTACTACTAAAATTAATCTGAATATTATTTACTTTAAATTCTAAAACAATTAAAAATAGTAAGGTAGTGTTTGGTTTAAAAGCGAATTTTTTATTTTCGGTTTTCAATATGTATATCAAATATGAGAAGAGTGGAGAATGATAAAGAGGATGAAAGAAAGATGGAGGGAAGAACGGAGGGGATAGAGGGACAACGGAAGAATAGATTGTTTCTCGTGATTGTATTATTTCCCGAAACACGAAAACTGAAAAAAGTTGTTTTGTATTTTGCATGTTAACTCTGTTTTTTAATTTGATCATTTTCGACAATATACATATAATGTGTGCATTTTTGTATCAAAGAAAACCCAAAACTAAAAAAATTAGACCAAACACCACCTAAATTTCTCTAAAACATTCTTTTTAAACAATTCAAAACCTTAAAGTTATACTTAGAAATCTTCTTTTGAAAAGTATACTTAGCTTTTCAGGAAATACACCTTCTAACTTTTTTAAAAATAAAATCACCATTTTATTTTTACAATGAATTGCCTTTTCTTATAAATTCACACGTTGAATCCATACCTCAGATTTATCCACTGATAAATATTCCACTTTATTGGTAAACCCAGTTTACAAATTTCCATTCCTTATTATCCTTTAAATCATAGTTTCCAAAACACTTAACCGGTTTCAAATCGATTTTCTGAGTTAAATTCCCTTTAAAATTTATCTCTCGATTTATCAAAATCAATTCAAGATCCATTAGCTCCAGATTCACCATTTGTCACGATTTAAAACCCTTATTTAAATCTGAAACAACAATTTCATTCTTTATTTAAAAAAATTCCCTTTTATTTTTCCAAAACCATTTAAAACCTAAATTTAAAAATATAACTCCTTTAATTATTAACAATATCACTTAAGTCCTCAAAACTCTTTTATTGCTATTTATTTAAAATCCCTATTTTCCCATAGCCGAAATTTATTTAATAGGATTTATGAAAACTAACTTTTTATTCCTTCCAAATTCATTCCTTTAAATTATCCCAATTCTTAAAAATTGTTTTGCTTAAAAATTCTCTTTTCATTTCCCTTTAAAAAAAACAATTCATTATACTTTCTATATCTTAAAGTACCAAAATATATTCATCCAAATCATAGCATCGAATAACTTAATTTCCAATTCAGTCTATCATAGGATATCAAATGAACATATCACAGATTATGAAAATAATTTCAATATTTTGAGGAATCCAGTTGGATCCCTCCAACCTATTTCCCTGCATCCATAGATGTTAGCACAACAAATAAAATACCAAATCCCACTTCGAGGAGGACATCGCGTATAAAGGGTCATCCACTATTATGCAGGGCGCATAAGGTCTCATCCGCTATATAATGCTAGAATATCAACCACTACAATATATATAAACCACTATATATAATATCATATCTAGACTGATAATAATAATCATATCCAATCAATCAACTGATAATTTAAATTTTAACTATTTAAATTAATTATGGAAATCCAGATGTGAGTGAGATTAACTGACCTTGAGTTTAAAAACGATGAGCGTTCCAATTTTATATTAAATTGAGCCTGTTTAATTTATTCTTAAATTCTCGCTTGCTCCAAACACCTCCAGATTTGCACTACAGCGTAGAGCTCCTAGCTGTGGTTCAGTGCTTCTTGTTTCGTCTAATTCTGACCACGTATGCAAAAGTTATGGATTTATAAAGTTTGAATATAAATTTATATCTAATTTAAAACAAATCTCTTCTTTGTTTTAACCTAAACAAAATCGGACCGTTCAAACTGCAACAGCAAATCAAGGCCGGCCCCTGCTCTCTCCTTCGTCAGGTCCAGGCAAGCTATGCAAGCACGAACCCATCCTCACCTAACAAATCCGACCGCCGTCTCCACCTCGCTCCACCTAAGCTCGATCAGATGCCGTGAACTTGAAACTCTAGGCGAGCAACCCTAACACCAGAAACCATGTCGTGCTCGGCGCCCTCCTTCCTTTGAAAACGCGAACGAACAAGCCCACTCCGTCTCATGGTTGCCGATGATCCCCTCATCTATACTCGATCATGGCCGGTCATATAGAGCTCAACGAGCTCTTTGATTTTGCTATTGGGGGAATTTTCTAAAACGACATGGATGCGGTGGAAAAACAAGAGAAATCACGAGATGCTTTCGGCCATAGATTGTGTAGAACGGTGGCTAGGCAAAAGCGGATTAGGTTTTACCATGTTGCGAGAATATATATATATATATGTATGTATGTATGTATGTATGTATGTATGTATGTATATGTATATATGTGTGTGTGTGTGTGTGTGTGTATATGTGTGTGGGTGTGTGTATATGTGTATATATATATAATAGTGGAAATTAGGTCAAAGGGTTTCTATTTGCAGGGTAATAAGTTTCAAGGACAGCATTTTTGAATAACTAGTTTTAAGGACAATTTACAGCATAATGATAAATTCATTTATCTTTTTAAGTTATACAGAAGAATAATAAATCCTTTTATCATTATTTCTATATAACTGAAAATGATAAATTCTTTTATCTTTTTTTTTGTAAAATGTCCTTAAAACTAATTTTTCAAAAGTAGTGTGCTTAGAACTTATTACCCTATACAAATAAGCCCTTGAAGTGAAAATCCCCTATATAATATTTCACAAATTACTTAAACTTTCAAACGAATTCCAATTGAAATGTGCTAATAGGCGTTTATAAGGTTTTACCTATATTCCGAACACAATTGAACATGTTTCGTGGCCCAATTCAATCATATGTGGAAGATGGCTTTTGAATCAGTTTTAAATATTGAATTTTTGATTTTAATTTCAACACATTTATTACCCGTACGGGCAAACGGTAACTCCAGACATTACGAAATTTGAAATCCGATAATAATTAACTATTACGGATCCAATGGAACTAGTTTTGTCAAATTCCGAGACTGTGCCCCGGAACGCTATTTCAACTCGTCGATTTATATCGAGCGATTTTCAAAATCGTTGAAATTATTTAAAAATTTCGATTTTAAAACTTTACTAACTAAATCATAAATCATATAGAATTTATATTCACATTAGAAATCATTCTGATTTATTTTAAACCAAAATCTAATTATTTACATTATTATTATATATTAAATTCCATTATTAAATTAATATAAAAATTCCAACTTTTGACTTATTGACTTTTGATTCCATCTAAAAGTCCAATACTATATTTTAAATCCAACTAGACTTCAATAAATAGTAGAAACCATTTTCATATCTATTTACACCCAGATTCACAAATTATCCCAATTTTAAATATTAAGTCATTGTTTATCCAAATCCATTAAATTGCCATATTTGAAATTATAACTCATTTTATTAATTCAACCCAAATCTTCATGTTTCAGAATCAATTAATAATCCAAATTCAACATTTAAAATAAATTAAATGTTCAAAATTAACGACCAAAATTTCGGGTCGTTACATTTCTCCCCCTTATAAAAATTTCGTCCCCGAAATTTGTTAAGGTAGAAAAATGCTCCCAAACCCATTAACTTACCCCAAATCCACCTAATTAAAACTTACATTCATTTCTCAAAACCCTTTAGTTTAATCCAACACCATTAGCTTTCATTTCTGACTCAAAAACTTAGATTTCTTGCTTTGTTTCAAAAAAAACAACCTTTCTAGTTAACCAAAATTTTCAAAGATTTCAAAAATTTCCTAACTTTCAAAATTTTCGAAATTTTTTGACAACGTCTCTTTTGTACGGAGAGCGTTTTACAATATGACAAATATGATAAAAATATGTACATCTACCCCATGGTCGGAAAACAAAATATATAGCATTATATCATCATTTCTTAATTTTATTGCATATGTGTACCTTTTATTTAGCATTTTTAAGCGAGCGGCTTATTTATTATGTATCTACACAACCCAAATTCTATCCAATAGCCTTCTGTACCTGTACTTACTCAAAAAGGCTCATAAATTTCCAAAACCATGAAATTTTAACAACATTTCACTTACCCAACTAGCCAAAGATATAAATTTCACACCCCAAATGTCAATTATATATTGACAACAATTAAAAGGTTTCAACACTAATTTAATTCCTCCATAAATCCATGGATCTTATATATCATTTTATCCAACTCAAAATGATTTACCACCCAATTTATTGCATTTATACAAACAACTCATATACACTCCAATTTGTTTTCTATGTGCCTTACTTGCATGAATGCTCCCTTATTCAATTTTAAACTGATTCACAATCAATTTCATTTGCATTACCTTTATATTCCCTTTTATTATATGCAAGTCCATTTTACTAACCTTCTATTTATTTCCTTTATAAATTGACTCCAAACCAAATTTATCAACTTCCATTTGATTCTTATTAAAGCTATTCACCACTTTGTTTACTTCATTTTACATTAACACCTTCCCATCCATGTTAATTTTATTCATGAATTCATTTCATAAATAATCGCTTAAGTTAAGTATCCATTGCCACTCATTTTTATTTTATTTTCTTTCCATTTTCTTTACTTAATTCACATAGATTTATTTACTTCATTTTATAATGAATGGCATTTCACTATAAGCTAATTTGTTTATAAACATTTAACAGAATTACTTCTAAGGTTTCTTATCAGCATCGCATATCACTGCTTAAGTTATACCCAGCTTTAAAACTTAACTTCATTTCTTGTTATCAATTACTTAACCATTTAACTTGGTTATACCTTTCCACCTTTTCAGTTTAATAAGTTATATAAACTTATTTGTCCACAATTTCTATAATTTCCACTTAGTTTTACCCACATTAAATATTTATAACATATAGTTACATAAACAATTCACCATTCATATTTATTTCAACTTACTCAATCCCAATTCACTCTTTGTTGGCAAATTCTAAATTTTAAATTTCCTAATTCTTTTGCCTTATTACCAAACAATCTTTATCTTGGTTTATTATTTCATTTCCCAATTTATAAGTTCAAAAACTTATTTACATACCTAAGTCCATTCATATTTTATATTTCTCTTTATCTTATTTCAATTCACCTTTCATTTAGAATTAAAATTTTAAACTTTCCATTCCTTTTACCATTACACTCCACCATTTATATTTAGGTTTTAAAATTCCATTTCTCTATTCATAAGTTCAAAAATTATTTACTTAAAATTTTATATTGCTCACATGAGTCCATTTACATCTTATATCCATAATTCTGGATTATTTATTTTACTTAAGGACTTAAGTGGATTCATCTCATTCAATAATTGTACTTATTCTTATTCAATTATCCTACTATTCCCACTTAGTATCCCATTCAATTGAAATCCAAATTTAACTTTATTTAATTTATCTTAAGTTAAATTTCAATATATCTTATCCACTTTTGTTTACTCAAGTTAAATTTTAATTCCAAGATTAAAAATTTTAGTTTTCTTTCTTAACTATATCAACCTTCACTTTATAAATTAAATACCGATTCTTTTTGACTTTTCACATCATTTAAATAGAATTCTTAGAATTCAAAAATCGTTGTTTTTATTTCAAAACCATTTTGAAATCATAAATATACATACCCGCTTTGGTATATCAAATCATACATCCGGATTTCCAAAACAACTTGGTTTTACAAAAACAAATTCCTTTTTGAAGTTTCTAAACAAACCTGTTTATCAAACAAGTCCAAACAAATAATTATACCAAACCACCTCGGTAGCAATCCATCACTTAGAAACTCGAAAATGAATACTGATGATGTAGTCATCATCATCAAGATTATTTTCCAATGACTGAAGTGAGTTCAGTGCTTCTTTACTTTCAAAATTTTATTTCAAAACAATTTCTATTCAAAAATAATACCCCATTATTTCCTTCAAACACTTTGGAAAACATTTCAAAATTTTCCAAGATTTAAAAATTCCTAAATTTTTGTTCAAATTCATTTAAAAATATTTCCAAAATTTCTGGGATTCAAATTCTGGTTTAAATCAAAATTTTGTTATGTTCTATTGTATTATTTCATACTTATACAATTCTATTTGGTTATAAATATAGACCATTTCAAAATTTAGATTCTTATTTGATTATAATATTAACAACCAACATCTAAATATATATATATATATATATATATATATATATAATAATTTCAGAAAATTATTTCTTTTATATCAAAATATAATTTTGGGTAAAATTATTTCATTCACCCATTTTAAAACAATACTATGTCGGTTTATCTTGTTTAAGTGTTTAAAAACCCCTATCGATACGGTTATACTTCCTATACCGACCAGAATTCATAAACACTCAACCGATAAGTCAACACAACATAAGAACAGTTTTTATATTCACTAACAATTACGCTCTTATATCTATTATTACACTCAAACTCATTCTAGAGTACTACTGACTCTATCTCTAATGAGTAATTCCCCCCCAAAGCCTAGGTTGTCACCAACCTAAGCTCTGATGCCACATGTGACGACCCGCCCTTCTCGATCTTCTAAAATTGACTCAAATACGCCATTGTATAATATGCTGACGATCGAGTGCCGAAAAAGAAAGATTGCTGAGGGAAAAGAAAGAAGATAGATGAAAGAAGGAACCAAATAAAACACAGAATCTCACAATTACAACGGAACAATATATAATAGATAAATGACTGATCTTATACAAAAAGAACTATATCTGTTTTATACATGACATCATCAGAGTACAATATATTCAATAGTAGAGTACTGGACAGTTAGATTAACTTGTCCTCACAAATTGAATAAACAGCTTATACTGCACAGCGGAATATACATTAAGTACGTGTGATACGTCTCGCCATCCAGCTAGTCTCCTGAGCTCCACAGCATCAAATCCTGTATTTTATAATACTCGGTCTGACCCGAGCATTATAATAAAAGTACACCCGAGTCAGTCTGGAAAACTAGTGTGAGAAAATACACTCAACTTAATTAATAAAGTTTTCAAAATCTTTTAAAAACCAAAGGTATCTCGTAAGACCACGCCACAAATAAACATGTCGGATTTTTACCTTACGATAACCAAAACATGTATTATCATATCCTCTGATATTATAATAGTGTCTAAGTACAAATACTTATTCAAATAGCCGAAATTGTTACATTCATTAAATTCCGGCAATACTAGGCTCTATAATCAAAACTGTAAAGGGCATGTAGTGAGAATGGATTTCCAACTAATGACTAGGCACTGGGGTACCAACTGTCACGGTACCTGGTCTAGATCAGCATACCAAGGACCCCTCCCGATCCTCTGCAACACAAGACCAGAGCTACCCCTTACTGGATAGTCCGAATAAGATCACCCCGTTGTTGGGATCAGCAACCGCCCACACAGTCGAATAAAAAGTGACATCCAGACAGGGATGACCTTACCCTAATTGGATGCTACCCACTTAGCCTTGCTGCATATACCTTGATTTTCAGTCATTCCCAATTGATGAGGTTTGAGACTAAGCATTACCTTTTTAGAACACATCTTAGAATGCTCATCGTCCTATTGACGATGTTCTAAAAGTATTCATCCATACAAGTCTGTTCCGGGTCCGAACGGAACCGAAGGCACTACTCCTACTACATCCATTTTGGAATCATCCTCAGGATTAGTAGGGATTAGCCCTTGCACTTCACTGCTCCATCTTCGACTCCAAACTCTTGTCTTAATCATGAAAACATACTAGTTGGAGCGAAGTGGTTTACGGATCACAAATCCGATCTCAATCTCTTCGAAACAACATTCGCTATTTTCCGGTAAACTCAACCCCGATTCTTTAGGAAATATACAGACAAAAATAAGATCGAAGTTCACCTCCTAGCCATTAATGGACGGATTTCCTTATAAACATCCTAGAAGAACGAACGAGTTTATACGTACAGTATAGCACCTCGAATGGTAACTGTACCATATAATTCTCATACCTTTTCTAAATATTTCCAAAATTATATTTAGGTCCAAATTTGATAGTCGTTTATTTAACTATCAAATAAACAATCAATTCAACCAATTTTATTCCCACTGAAAAACTTCAAGTCTTATCCAATTAGATTTTTAATCATTTAAATCACTTTACCTAAAAATATACACTTAAAACCTTTGAAATGAAACTACTTAAATCGTTTACTCAAAATAATAGTTACGAAATTCTATAATAATTTTCCAAGTAAAACTTAAGCCAAAAACTATTTTCAAAATAGAATTTTTGTATAAAATACAAATATTAAAAAATTTAATTTTATAAACATATTACTAATTTAGCCTTTAAAATAATTACTACTAAAATTAATGTGAATAATATTTACTTTAAAATTCTAAACAATAAAACATTCTTTTAAAAAAATTTAAAACCTTAAAATTATACTTAGAATTCTTCTTTTGAAAAATATACCTAGCTTTTCAGGAAATACACCTTCCAACTTTTTTTAAAATAAAATCACCTTTTTATTTTTAAAATGAATTGCCTTTTCTTATAAATTCACACCATGAATCCTTACTTTAGATTTATCCACTGATAAATATTCCACTTTATTTGTAAACCCAGTATACAAATTTCCATTCCTTATTATCCTTTAAATCGCAGTTTCCAAAACACTTAATCGATTTCAAAACGATTTCCTGAGTTAAATTCCCTTTAAAATTTATCTCTCGATTTATCCAAATCAATTCCAAGATCCATTAGCTCCAGATTCACATTTCTTACGATTTAAAACCCTTATTTTAATCTGAAACATCAATTTCATTCTTTATTTTAAAAAAATTCCCTTTTATTTTTCCCAAACCATTTAAATCCTGAATTTAAAAATATAAGTCTTTAATTCTTCACAATATCACTTAAGTCCTCAAAACTCTTTTGTTTCCATTTACTTAAAATCTCTGTTTTCCCATACCCGGAATTTATTTAATAGGATTTTTTAAAACTAACTTTTTGTTTCTTCCAAATTCTTTCCTTTAAATTATCCCAATTCTCAAAAATTATTTTACTTAAAAATTCTCTTTTTTATTTCCCTATTAAAAAAATAGTTCATTATATTTTCTATATCTTAAAATACCAAAATATATTCATCCAAACCATTGCATCGAATAATTTAATTTCAAATTCAATCTATCACAGGATATCAAATGAACATATCACAGATTATGAAAATAATTTCAATATTTTGAGGAATCCAGTTGGATCCCTCCAACCTGTTTCCCTGCATCCACAGATGTTAGCACAACAAATAAAATACCAAATCCCACTTCGAAGGGGACATCGCGGTATAAAGGGTCATCCGCTATTATGCGGGGAGCATAGGGTCTCATCCGCTATATAATGTGGGAATATCAATCACTTCAATATATATATATGCACTACTAGATATAATATCATATCCAGACTCATAATAATAATCGCATCCAACCAGTCAACCAATAATTTAAATTTTAACTATTTAAATTAATTATGGAAATCCAGATGTGAGTGAGATTAACTCACATTGAGTTTAAAACGTCAAGCGTTCCAATTTTAAATTAAATCGAGCCCATTCGATTTAATCTAAAATTCTCGCTTTCTTCGAATGCCTCCAGATCTGCACTACAACGTAGAGCTCCTTGCTGCGATTCCGGTGCTTCCTGTTTCGTCCGATTCTGACCACGTCCTCAAAAGTTACGGATTTATAAAGTTTGAATATAAATTTATATCTAATTTAAAACAAATCTCTTCTTTTTTTTAACCTAAACAAAATCGGACCGTTTAAACTGCAACAGAAAATCAAGGTCGGTCCTTGTCCTCTCCTTCGTCTGCTCCAGGTTAGATACGCAAGCATGAACCCATCCCCACCTAACAAATCCGACCGCCGCCTCCGCCTCGCTCCACCTAAGCTCGATCAACGTCGTGATCTTGAAGCCCTAGGCGAGCAATCCTAATGCTAGAAACCATGCCAAGCTCGGCACCCCCTTCCTCTGAAAATGCAACGAATGAGCCTACTTTGTCTCACGATTGCCGATGATCCCCTCATCTATACTCGATCATAGCCGGTCGATATATAGAGCTCAACGAGCTCTTTGATTTTGTCGTTGGAGGAATTTGCTAAAATGGCATGGATGCGAAGGAAAACAAGAGAAATCACGAGATGCTTTCGGCCATAGATTTTATAGAACGGAGGCTAGGCAAAATCGGATTAGGTTTTATAGTGTTGCAAGAATATATATGTAGATTTATATATTAATTTAATAATATTTCACAAATTACTTAACTTTTCAAACGAATTCCAATTGAAACGTGCCGACAGGCGTTTATAAGGTTTTACCCATATTCCGAACACAATGGAACGTGTTTTGGGGCCCAATTCAATAATATGTGGAAGATAGCCTTTTGAATCGGGTTTAAATATTGAATTTTCGATTTTAATTTCAACACGTTTCTTACCCGTACGGATAAATGGTAACTCCATACGCTACGAAATTTGATAATAATTAACTATTACGGATCCATTGGAACTAGTTTCATCGAATTTCGAGACTGTTCCCCGAAAGGCTATTTTAACTTGTCGATTTTAATCGAGCGATTTTTAAAATCATCGAAATCATTTAAAAATTTTGATTTTAAAACTTTACTAACTTAATCATAAATGACATAGAATTTATATTCACGTTACAAATCATTCTGATTTATTCTAAACCAAAATCTGATTATTTACATTATTATTAGATATTAAATTCCATTATCAAATTAATATAAAAATTCCAGTTGTTTACTTATCGACTTTTTGATTCCATCCAAAAGTCCATTACTATATTTTAAATCCAACTAGACTTGAATAAATTTCAGAAAACATTTTCATATCTATTTATACTCAGATTCACAAATTATCCCAATTTCAAATATTAAGTCACTATTTATCCAAATCTGACTAAATTTCCATATTTGAAATTATAACTCATTTTATTAATTCTACTCAAATCTCCATGTTTCAGGATCAGCTGATAATCCAAATTCAACATTTAAAATAAATTAAATTTTCAAAATTAACGACCAAAATTCCGGGTCATTACAAAATTAGTGGATGGTGAGTACTTTAGGTTTATTTAGGTAATTTACTAAATCCATTTTATATAAAACTAACTCGTTTTCTCTCTCATTATTTATTATATTTTCTTCGTTTTTCAAAGTTATCTTCTTCTTCCTTATGCTTTTCCATTCTCTATCATGGCTTCCAAAAATATTATCAAATTTTAGAAATCACCTTTTTCTCTCTTTTAACACTTAAAAACGTTTAAAATTGTTTCTTTTTTCTTTTCACAGCTTCTTCTTCCTTAAACACGGCCAAACCCTCCTCTACAACATATTGCTGAGCCTATGTAGATTACGGCTGAACCAAAAAGCATGTTCCTTAGTACAAAATCACATTTTACTAAAGATAAGGCTTAGATCTAAAGCCTTTCCAAAGTTCTAGTCGATTTGGTTATGTTTTAGTGAGTAAAGCTCACTTTTATATAAGTTTAAAACTTTATGTTATTGCAAATGTTTGTGTTAATCTTGGTTGGAAATATATATCATGTTTGGTGAGGGATATATGCGAAATCTTATGTGTATCGTCTATTGTGAGCTTGGAATTTTAGTTTGAATGTTAAGTGAAGTTAGTAAATTTGCAAGTTATAAACTTTATGTAATGAATGATGTTGAGTTAAAGTCTTTACTGGTGTTTGTGATTTGTGATATTCTTTGTTTGCTGTGGACATGAATATGTGGTTATATGCTAAGAAGTTAGCACTTTTGTATGGTTAAGCGACAAGTAATCCTTATGTAAAATATGGATTTTAGTTTTTAAAAAAGTTTTCAAAATACTTACTTTGCGTTATGTAAAAGTAAGTGAACTTTCAAAAGTGAAAAATTTTCAAAGTAACTTAGAAGAAAATTTTCAAGCTATGGAATCCATAGCGATATGCGCTATGGATGTAGGTCGATGAAAAATTCAACTTTTTACAAATTAAATTTCTATACTTGATAAATTTTTTGAAATGTTTTATAAACTTAATAATGATGACTACGGTAAGTTAATTAAGGATTTATAAATTAAGTATTAATTAATTAAGTTTGGTGACTAATAATTAATTAAGTATTAAACAAGGTTTATTAATTACAATCAAGTGGAGATTAGTTATTGATAATTATCTTTTAAAGTAAGATTAATTTTAATTAATTATTGATTAAGTAAGATTAATTTCTAATTACTTCAGGTTAAGTATCTGATTTTTTTAAATTAATTATTAATTAAGTATATGGTTAATTATCGATTAATTATCAAGTGTTTAATTATTTTTAATTATAATTTAGTTAAGGGTTTAATTTATAAACAAATTATTTATTGGAGGTTTAATTATTTCTTAATTAACAATTCAGTATAGGCTAAGACTAAACTAAGATTTAATTACGGGTTTAACTTGTAATTAATTGTTTAAAGAGGTTTAAGTTTTTAATTACATTGTTTACCAAGAATCAATTTGTTTAAAGGCAAATTCCTTTTACAAAGAATAATTTTGAACATAAAGGATTTAATTTTCAATACCATTAAGTAACCATACAGTGAATAAGTTATACTAAATTGATGACATCTGTTTAGTAGAATAAATCATCGTTCTGCTATAACTTAATTGATAGATTGTTTGGATATCTGTTAATAGAATAAACCCCTATTCTGCTAACTTAATTGATTTGATTACTGTGGACATCTATTCAGAATCTCCATCTAGCTATTACGTTAATTGGAAATGAAACTATCAGTTGGTTTATGTTGACATGTTATTCCCTGATTTCAACTATAGACTTATTTACATATATACTATTTATGTAAATGCAAGTTATGTGACTTGAAAAGTCAAAATGAATGTAATGGTAACTTGATTTAGTGCCAATGTGGTTGCTAAGCCTCTTCTCAATTTTGCGAAGTTGTGGATCTAATTGACTTAAATTTATAACAATTTTAGGTTTAGTATTTATAAATTATATTTTAAAGTAAATTATTAAATTATATTATTAAAATATTGAAGATATTCAATTTTATTATTAAATTTAGTTCAAGTACTTAATGATATAATATTTTGTTTTAAAGTTAATTACATAATTATTGTTTAATTTAATTGACTTTATTTAATGACGATTTAAAGTTAAGTAATAATCTATACATGATATTTGAAAGTGGTTTCTTTATTTGAGGATAAGTGTTTATAAAATGATATTTTGTAGATGATATTTTACAAAGCATTTTTATAATGGAATTATGAAGGAAGGTTTATAAATGAGCTTTATAAATACCAAGGGGTTTATAAATCATTTTAAAGATTTATAAAATAATTTTAAAAATTAACATGGAGGTTTAGAAAGGTATTTGTAAATTAAAAAGGGGTTTGTAAAAAAAGTAATTTTATAAAGAAATGAGATTCGTTTTGATCATACATCCTTCTTAATTATGGTGGTATGGAAACATTCTTTCCATACGTAACAACGAAAGATAATGGTTGGATCTTAGTAAGAAATATTTCAGTGATATTTATTTTGGCCCATTTAAATATGAATTTGGAAAATAGGAATCTCCCTCAAGCTTTGTCAATATACTTATACCGTTGAGATAAGTATATGGATATATATTTTCTAAGTATTTAAATATAAGCAATTTGTGAAAATATCTTTTGTAAAGGTATTTTGAATCAAATATTTAAAAGTGATTTGATTTATGGAAGATTTATTCAATAAAAATTGGTGGATTCCACATTGAATTATATCCATGATCGATTATTGTTATTTGATAACTAAATAGTTGATTATAAACATCTGAGCCAATTATTAACTCTAGAAATATCTAGAAGAAACACGTGAGTTATATGGCACAGTCGTCTTCGATGATGCTATACTGTGCATATAAATCTCATTTTGTTCCCCTAGGACAAATGGTTGGGAGATCTATCCACTTAAAGTTTAGTGGGTGATCCTCACATTTATTCATTTGTTAGTTTATTTCCAAAAGGCTCGAAGTTGAGTTTATCGGGAACTGTCGAACGTTGGTTCAAAGAGATAGGATCAAATAAATATGAATTATCCAAAAACCACTACGAACCAACTCAAGCGTTCGAATTGGAAGTACCTTAAAGATGATGAAATTGAAGATGGAGTCCTTTTAAGTGCAAAGGCTACTTTCTTCTAATCCTAAAGGCGATTCCAAAATGGATGTGGTAGAAGTAGTGCCTTCGGTTTGTTCATATCCTGAACAACTCATATGGATGAATGCCAGCACTACGTTACTACCTAAAGGGCGGTGTTGGCATTCCAAGTGGGATTTCTTTTCAAAAAGGTAAAACGTAGCCTCTATCTTAAATAACTGGGAATGACTAAAACATGGGAATGTAGCAGGGATACGTGGATCATACCCATTACGATATGTCATCACCCTTCTAGATATATATTCATTTATGTATTTGGTTGTGGATGAGAGCTCTCGATAAAGGTTGCAAAGTGACTAGGTTATGACATATTCAGTATTATCCATAAAGGGTTACGACGATTCTGTTATGCAAGGGGGTAAGATTTTCTTTTTGACCTCAGTATATCATTTTAAAGGTGTACTATGATAGGCGGTATCCTAGTAGCCTTATCATTAATGGAATCCATTCTCCAATATGTACATTTACGGATTTAGTTGTATGCCTATTATGCTGGAATTTAATTAATGTAACAATTTTGGCTATATTCGTAATTTATTTGAAAACCCTATACATTATTATAATATCATTAGATTTTCTATAGAAAATATTTTGTTTATCGTAAGGTACAAACATGTCCGTGTTTATATGCGGCATGGTCTTACGAGATACCATTGATTTTAAAGGGTTTAACAAGTTATAAATAAATTCTTTGTAATTTGAGTTTCTCACGCTGGTTTTACTAGACTGATCCAAGTGTTGTTTTCTTATAATGCTCGGTCAGCCCAAGCATATTTTCTATATTTAGCTAGACACTTTGGAGCTTTCTGGAGACTAGCCAGATGCCTACAAGACATAATTTTGTATGTGGAAATTAGCTACAAGAGCCTCTTTAGCCAGTGCAATTAGTTTCTAGGACACACAACAGAAATAATTACTTTTAAGGACAAAGTGCAAAATAATTAGTTTCTAAGGCCTAAATACAAATGAAATTATGTCCTTGAAAGTAATTGGACTGCTGACTTTGTCTTTAAAAGTAATTATCCTGCTAACTTTGGCCTTGAAATTAATTTTTGTGGATGTATGTCATAAAAACTAATTGGACTGGAAAGTTTGTCCTTCTAGTGAAATGCCCCTTTTTGTATTTTCTATTATCTTCCATCGTATTTTTCTTTTGTCGTTATCAACAATTGTAAGGACAGGTTGTTATAATTGTCCAATGTTGATGATGGTTAGTGTTGTACTCTGATGTTTGAATGTATATATTAAAGTCTCTTTTTCTGTAAAGACTTGTTTGGTTTTATATATTATTCATCATGTTTTTATGAGATTTTGTATTCCTCGTTCTTTCTCTTTTCTCCAATAATTTATCTTTCCGGCATTTGAAGGCTTAGCACTTGAATACATGGATGTATCCGTTTGAGGCTCAAAAAGGTAGGTTGTTACATTTGGTACCAGAGCAGAAGCTTAAGCGAGAACCTTGGATTTAGTAGGGTAAACTCATTAGAGATTAGGCTAGTAACACCCTAGAATGAGTTTAAGCGTATTGTATATGAGAATGTGTATTTGTTAGTTCTATAAAAAGTGTTTATTTCTAATCGATCTGCTCAGTGGCTTATGGATTTTGGTCAATGTGAGTTGCTAACGTTATTGATAGGGATCCATAAACACTTAAACAAGGCCAATGACATGTTATTGTTTTAAATTGTTAAATGAAATAGTTTTATGTAGGAATATATTATATATATATAAATGATTTTCAAAAGTAGTATAGTATCTTTAAGATGTTGGTTGAATAGAAAATGATAACATTCTCTTATTATCATTTAGGATTTGGTTTAGTCATGCTCGTCCAGTTTGAGCATTGACTGTTGTTGAATGTTATATGTAGCTACCTTTTTTTAAACATGGGTTGAGTAAGCACAAAATTGGGGCAAAATTGAAATGAACACCTTGAAATTAAGTTATACAATTTGATTATAAGGCGTTATATGTTAATGTTGGGTTAAAATTTGATTTTAATAAAAAAGTGTTAAAATTAAGATATTTTTTAATAAAAGACTTATAGGAGAAGTTGATTTATGAAATTGGTTTGTAATAATGTGGATTATAAATAAAAAGAATTTAAGTAGAAATTTAAGTACTCAAATCTCGGTTTTCTTGAAAAATGATTTTCAAGGTTTTGGAAATAATAATAGTATTATTTGATAGTATTTTGGTTTGAATATAAAAAAAGTTTTGGGAATGAAAATTTTATGTAAATTCATTTTCTTTGGATTGGTTCCCGTAATGAGTATCGATTTGTTTTGTGATGATCTGAATAATCATTTAAGTGACGGTCAGATGTTTTCTTAGGCGAACTTTGTAATGCACTTAGTAAATTATTCTCTTTATCATTGTACGATCGAAACAAGTTCAAATATGAATGAACCCAAAGCAAATTGGTAATAGATATTTTGGAAATATATATAGTATTATTTCAAATGGTATTTGAAAGTGAGAGAGTATTTTTATGTTTACTAGTTCAAGTGGCCTAAAATAACTAAAAATAGGAAGGAGCCGTGGTCAGATGGAAAACACTTCTCTTGAGTATTACTGTAAAGGCCCGTTTTCCCGTACCTTTTGAATCGATAATAAACCACACATGTCTAACTAAAATTGCATGAAAAGACGGATCTTTAAGGGTGATAAAGAAAAGTGGACAGAACAGAATCTCGCACGAATGGAATAACATATATTATTTCAATAATAATCTTTAAAGCGGAAAATTTTAAATTACAATATCAGAGTCTAACCAAGATTCAGCTTGGACAGTTATAAAACCTGCCCTTACAAATGCTGACAAACATAAAAAAAATTCACTAAGTACAGCGGATAATAGAATATGTCCATACGTCGATGAATATCTCCAAATCTCCTCTGGAAACTCCAACCATCTTCGACTAAACCTGAAACTACTCGGATCTGACCCGAGTATTGAAAATACCTCGATCAAGCTTGATAAACCAGGATGAGAAAAACTCAATAATAGATGATAGTTTCATATATCAGCCTTTTATAAATCCTTTGGAAATAAAGAGTATCCCATAAGACCACGCCCACATATAAACACGGTCTGGTTTTTACCTTATGATAACTAAAATACTTTTATATCAAAACCTTTGATATTTTTCTTAATGACATCTCTTTGAAAACATTTGCAAATAAACTTATTAATCTTATCCGAAATGGTTACCCATATAGCATTTCGAGGCTATTCATTATGTCAATACAAACAAAACCATAGGTTCTTATTGGAGAATGGATTTCCATACAAATGACCAGGCGCAGGATCTACCTTTCGAATGGGTACACCCCTAGATGGATGTCCCGAGGAACCATCACAAAGCTCGTCTACCAACACAAGACCGGTCTACCTCTGTAACTAGATAGTACCGAATATGTCATCCCCCGGTCATTACCGAGCGCTCGTTTTCCATACACCACAATAATATACATCCCGAATGTCATAGCGGGAAGAAATACATCTAGAAGGAATGATCATACCCTACTTGAAAATGACCCACTTAGCCTTGCTGCATCTAATGTTGTTTCGATCATTTCCGGTTTGATGAGGCTTGAGGCTACGATTACCTTTCCACAAAGCACATATCACATCTTTGAACGCCACATTGCCATTTCCGTTAACTACTAATTGCCTTCCACAAAAATACAACCCTTGAGCTCATACGTCTCAAGGAAGATTTTAAGCTAAGAGAAGTTGTCTTCTCCCCCACCACTAATGTACGTAAAAACCAACGTATGTAATCGTTAGAAATGCAATGTCAGACAAACGTCCACACAAGTTGTTCAGGAACAGCACAAACCGAAGGCGCTTTCCTAGGCCATTACTAGGCGAGAAGCCCTTGCAATCCGCAAAATCTCCACCACGAGGAGACCACTGCTATATATAACTCTATAATGGGTGCGACCCTGAGCAAATCAACAAGTAGTCCTCACGCTATGAAGATCCACGGTCTTTAATAATCATCATCTTCAACATGTCTTCACGTTCGAACGTATACATTGGTTCGAAGTGGTTTTCGGATGGGATTTACCCAAATCCGACCCCGGTTCCTTCGAAATCCAATATCGATAGAAAGTGAATACGAGTATACAGGATTTATTAAGTCTCTTTTCACTTTAATTCTTTTCGGATGATTTCGAAATCTCTTTCTTTATACTTAGGATAATTTCTAAGAAATTCATCCTTTTTCTTTGGAAAATATCTCAAATTTCCTTACTTAATTCTTGATCAAATTCTTTAACTTTTAGGCGGGTCAAAAACAATGTTATTTAAGACATCGTTTACGATAAACCCTAAATCAATCTTAACAAACATTTTGAAGTAAATAGGATCATAGACATCATTCGCTTTTGGAGATTTCTTAACTTTTGGATAATACCAATCTTCTTTTATTTTGAAAACTTCATACCATCTTTTTTATTTAAGAGCATCCGGGCTTTCCTTTCGATCTGTTCCACCCCTCGCCTAAGAAAAGAAAACATAGGCCAGGTAAGTTCAAGGCACTAGTTTCTCCATCCCTAACCTTAGTTAAACACCTTGTTTTATCTTCCCAGATCTCACAGACGGGACAAATATACTAGTCGCTTCCGCATACTCAGATTTCCAAATTTATTTTTGGAATCGCTTATAAATATTCCAAATTATCTTTCAAAATGCTTAATTATCCTTTTTAAAACATTCATAATTTTTTCTGGGAAACGTCTTTACATTTAAACTCATATTCCAAAAAGTTATAGAATTTGCAGCAGAAAAGTGCTGCGGAAAGTGCTAAATAAGCTTATTTGAATTAGACAAGTTTTAACTATTTGAAAATTCATATTTTTCGATCCAAATTTCTTTTAAATCATTTAAATAGATTTATCAAATTTATTCCATATTTTTCCATAATTAAAAACATCCGTTTAAACAAATTTCCTATTATGGTCACTAAACTGCATTGGCGTAGTTTTTCTAGAAAATTGATTTGGAGTTATTTCAAAATCTACTCAACGAACTTTGAGTTTCTTTCTTCATTTAAAAGATATGGATATAATTTTTTGGAATTTTCTTATTGAAGAATTCCAAGCTGTATTCCACTCTATACACTCATTTGAACTTTTCGGCGCGAAATCGCGAATTACCGTTGCGCGACGCGTCTAGTTTTAATTTATTTTTCAATATTTGAAATAATATATTCAAATTGGATTTCAACATTTATAAAATCATTACAAATAATTTTTAATTAATATTTTCACTTTTTAAAGTATTTAAAATATAACTATTACCACATTATAACATTATTTTATTCCTGTTTTTTTAATATTAAATTTTAAATTCCAATTTCAATTCGTTTTCAATTCTAATTTCAAATTAAACACATTTAAAACTTAAATTTCAGATCTAATATCAATTTAAACATCAATTCAATCTCAAACTAAACTTCACTTTTTTAAAATCGATTTCAATTTCACTATTCATCTTAATTTCAATTTCTAATTAACTGTCCTTTTCAAATCCGTTTCACTTTAAATTTCAAATTTTCTTTCATTTTAACTTTAATTTCAGTACTAAATGAAAAGTGACTTATTTTTCCACAATATCTCATATTGCTAAAATATGATCTTTTTAGATAAAGGGATTACTTAATCAAAATGAACATATCCAATATTCATATTTTATCACTAACATAACATCCATTCCACCAATCACATGCAACATGCAAATGATTTCAAATCTAACATTCACTATTAATATCATAATGGGATATATTTTCACAATTCACTTAATTTACTAGCTATCAAATCATCCATATTAACAATCAATTTGATTTAAACATTCATCTGTCATAAGGGTGTAAATATGATTTATAACATAATCAAAATATAAATTCAAAAGCAATGAGAATTTCTCACCATAAACCAAAGCGATTAACTTCCTACCAACATTCTAATCAACCAACACTTCACTAATTAATTCCTACTCCATTAAACACTAGCAAAAACACCCTCTCCCATCTAATAGGTTGGCCGAGGCTTGAGATGGAGGTTGGCCGAAAATATAGAGAAGAAGCGGTAGAGCTTTGAACTTGAATTTTCAAGATTTAGATCCGAAAAATAGGTCATCTTCTCTCTTGTTTCTAACTTTCTTACTCACAAAATTTGAAAAACTTATTAACAGAAAAGTTGTTATAAATTATTTTCTATTGAATTTCTAAAAAAGAATCATTTGAATCCATGTTTTTTTGAGGGAGCTATGACAGAATGAAGAATAGGTGTCGGATTGACAAAAATGAAGCCCGAATATGCACTTCAAAGAATTGAGTTTCAGGTATAGCAAACCTCAAAACTGGAAAAAGTGTTCAACAATAAAAGTGTATCTACTGAAATTTCATATAGTTATATTTAAATAATTTCTAAATTCGGATTGGTTATGATCAAGTTATGATTAAAACAAAATGGCCTTTTCTCTGGCTTAAAAACTGGGCCAGAAAATGCACTTGAAAGAAGTGGAATTTTGACCTAATTACCCTAAGAACTGGACAAAGTAGTCAACAGTAAAGTTGTAGCCACTGGAAAAATACATGATTTTAAAAAAAGGATTTTGCAATTTGGTTCAGTGTTTTATAATTTATGGCCGAGAGAAAAAAGGTAAAATATGGAGAAAATATAAGTTTGATTTGAAGAGAATAAACATTGAATTTTTTGAATATTTTATAAATATTTTGACAATTTTTCTTTTTAATATTTTTCTATGGTTTGGAAGCCATTATAGAGAAGAGGAAGAAGATGAAGAAGCTGGAGGAAAGAAGAAGAAAAAATGTCAATGAAATGAGAGAAGGGGGTGGATATTTATAGAAAAAGAAAGAAGTGGTAAATTTACCAAAATAACCTCTTACCAAATTACCAAAATAGCCTTACTTCAACCTAAAGTAATCTCCTCTTTTTCAATACTTAACATAATCTTTCACATTCTTACTTTATATCTTAGTCACTAAAAGATTAAGTAAAGAATATCATAATTATGTTGGCTTTGATTTGATATTCATTTGATGTTTACTTTTGACTTTTCTTACTTACTTTTGTTAATTCTTACTTACTTTTCTTAATGACTTCTAAAAGTTTTCTAATCTTATTTAGTAAAAGTAAACATGTTTAGTGAATTAATTAATACTTACGCTATTTGAATATATGTTCCTATGTAAAAATAAAGGCGCGGCGACGTTGCGACAACTTTTAATCGACAAATGTTTTACGGTCACATTTTGACATTTTAGTTAAACTATTTATTTATGTAAACCAAATTTAAAAATAAATTTGTATAATGCTATTTAAAAATATTAACACTCATAAATTAATTAAAATAATTTATTTAATCATTGAAACTTACTTTTCTATAATTAGCATTTTATCACTTTTGTTGATATAGGCAAATGTTACTATTTTTGTGTATACTTCTCTTTCCAAATCCTATCTCATTTTGTTTGAATCATATAACCTTCCTTATTTTACGTTTAAAATCACTTTAAATATTATATTTTAAAATGGTCAAATTCTGGGTCGTTACATTCTCCCCTACTTAAAAGCATTTCGTCCTCGAAATGAAAGTTAGATAAAAGAATCTATCTCATACTCATATCCTCAAATAATTTGACTTATTTCTATTGATGATAGAAAAGAAGAAGGTCGATATGATAACAACATTAAAAGCAAATGATGTCAAACATATGTATAGAGATTCTCCACACTAACCTGAGTACCTATCACATATTTACGATTATATACACATACATCAAGTCAAACTTCTATCGTACCCATCCTAGTGCACACTACACATTTAAGATAGAATTTACAACTACCAAACAAGACTATACATCCAAAACAACCACACTGATACTGTATCAAGATAAACAAATACCACCACATAAGTCATTCCTTGTCCTGAGCATGTGCTATATCTGTGGTCTATATATATGCATACCAAAAAATCGGTGTAACCACTATATCTTAGTGCCTACTATTTGAGATAACTATCCAACTACTCAGTAGATAGACCTAACACATCATAATATGTGTGATATTTGATTCAATCTATTATTCGAATCCATAACTTTTCTTTTGAACTAGTATCGATCCCTCGATTTTTTAGTGTGGACTTTGATCAGAATTCTTGATCATAAATCCTTGCTTTCCTTCCATAGCTCTCAAATATGATAGAAAACTTGTGTACATAATCATAAACTCCCATCAATGCTCGCCGTCAAGAATCCAGTGATAAATCCTTTTTCGGATTGGTGTAAACACCTTAAAGTTCTGTACTCAAATATTAGATCAAATTTTATGTGCTGAAATGATGTACGTCTAACTTATGTACTTATCCACATTCACCTTTACCTAATACGTTACTTTAAAATTTCTATTAATCCAAGTTTATTTCACAACCACTTACTTTCTTCTAAATACATTATTACTTAAGCATACAGATATGACTCTAACTTGTATAATATACCTTTACTTCTTAAGAGTATATATACATATCCCCAAACATCAAATTGTTATTACTTCAACTAAGGTGTTTAACTAATATGGAACTCTACGATTATCTCAAATTAATAAGTTATAAAACTC
Organism: Allium cepa; assembly: GCA_030765085.1. Lineage (NCBI taxonomy): Eukaryota > Viridiplantae > Streptophyta > Magnoliopsida > Asparagales > Amaryllidaceae > Allium > Allium cepa. The sequence goes on along the minus strand of CM060937.1, from coordinate 353,714,809 downwards.
AACCCTTAGTTTTGAAAGAGGGGGCTATGCGGTAGGATCGTATAATATGGAATAGTGGAATGATATAGATAAATAATGATAAGCAATAAGTAAAGTAGACACCAAGAATTTATACAGGTTCGGACCTCTTGTCCTACGTCCAGTCCCTAAGCTTCTCTTAGGAATTCTACTAACAACTCTCACTTAACCCGGAGGAATAGGTTTACAACTTACCCGAACAACCGAACGGGATTTCTTGCCTCGACTACCGAAGAGGACTTCAACTCAATTACTAAAAAACAATATTCGACTTGTTGTGTTTTTGTAAACACTAATGAGTCTAATGTAGTACAATATTCCTATAATCTTATCCTCGAGAGTATGCAATGTATTTGTGAAGATTTAGGAAATGTGAATTGATATGAATCAAAATAATGCTATAAACAAAACAGTGATTCAAGCAATAGATTGGTGATTGCTTTGAGAATATCTAGAGAAAATAATCAAGAAAATAGTAAGATTAAAGCAAAAGAATTCGGTAAATTGAATGATGTTAGAATCATGTATTTATACTTGTAGAAGATGTGCATTTGTTGTCAAAGGTTGCAAACAAGAGATGCTTCCATTTCCATTGGAGAATGGTTGCAACTCTTGGGAGGAAGAAGGTGTCTTTTCAGAGAAAATTCGCAGGTTCAAATTCAGTCGACTGAGCAGGGAATTCAGTCAACTGAAAATATGAAGTAAAATTTTCAGTAACAAATTCAATCGACTGTGTAGGAAGTTCAGTCGACTGAAACTGTGCATGTTTATATATATGTACCAGTTTCAGTCAACTGGCCATTTCTGTTCAGTCGACTGAACTACTAAAATATGCACAGTGAAAGTTTAAATAAAAACGAAGTTCATAAAATGTTCTCTAGTGTTCGTGCAAGCCTCTTGAGGATAGATTTTAACAATAAATCTAGACTAAGACCTATATAAAAATCATACTTATGTTTGTTTGTTCTTCATCGATCTTCCTTTAGCTTTGCACATGTCTCTTCCTTTTTTTTGTTGAAGCACATTGTCATTGATCAAAATCTTCGCGTATCAACATTCTCTCCCTTTTTTATTGATGACAATACTGATTTACTCTAGAGATGTATTTACTTATTTTCTCCCCCTGAATGTATGCACTATCTTTCCTACAAAACAAAGTTAGTACCATAGATTTTCTCCCCCTTTGTCATCGACAAAAAGGAAGAATTAACAGTAGAAATATTTTATCAAAACAATCACTGAAGCATAGAGAATAGAAAATTTGCATAACCATGGCTTAAAAAGGTTAAAAATGTTGCATCGAACAAGCACAAAATGGCTATTTATACAAGCTATAAGAAAGTTATAAATAAACATCAAACCATACTAAAATTACTCATCTTTATCCCAGTCATATGAACCTTCTCTTCCTCCTGTCGGTTCACGTATGACGGGTCCTCCTGTTGTTGGTTTGTACGCTCTTCCTCCTTGGCCACCACTAGCTCCGCTTGTGCTGCTACTTGTTTGCTCTTCGGATGACGTCCATGTAAACGTAGGTGCCAGACATTTTCCGTGAGATGTCGAAGCAGTAGTGGTGCTTGAGCACGAGATTGCATCACATAGCTTGTTGAAGAATCCTTTGATTTTGTCAAGCTTGTGATCTACCTTTTTAAGACGAGAATCAAGAATTTGTTGATTTCTTGATAATATCCCCAATGATTGGTTGGTAGTAAAGCTTGGGTCAACAAGACGAATTTCATCAACTTGCTCGAAATGTTCTTCGTGGTGAGGTTGTGGAGGTTGTTGCTGTTGTTCTTGATGCCTCGCTTCCCATTCGGCGAGTGATATTATGCGAGGAGGTCGAGATGGGAGTTGCATTAGGCTTATGGTCCGGTGGTTAATTTGATGGACCATTGTATTCTCCGACTCGGGTAATGGTGTATCGACATTGAGGAGAAGTCGCATGATGTAGTCTCCAAAATAGATAGTTCGCATTTTTCCATTATTAAAAGTGAGAAACTCATCAAGAATAAGTTGTACTCAATTGATTTGTATATTGCCAAAAATAGCATATAGAGCTCGATAATTAATTGGGTAGACAATTTCGTACGAGCCCGTGCGTGGAGTAATTGTTCTCATTAGAGCTTTGTGAAGGATTCTTGCTATAGGTCGAAGAGAGGTGGACTTAAAATCTCTAAAGTTGATATTATCATCCATAAATCGATGGTTTATGTTATCGCGAATTTGTGGATTGAATTCTATCTCTTCTAGCTTTCTCCCGACATTTGGTGATTCTAGAATGTGTGCTATTCTATCTAAGGAAAACCAAACTTTCTTTCCACATACCATACTCCAAACACTATTGTTTGGATTTCTTGGAGTTTGGTGTCCAAGACTAAGGTTAGCATAAAATAATTTGACCATTATATGATTTATGGCATAGTCATTTAAGGAATTGAGGGTTAGGGTTTTGAAAATAATTAGGGAAGAAACTGTTTTGGAAAGTAAAAAGTGAATGGATAGGTAAAAAAATTGGTGGATAAAAGGGGAAAGTTGCCTGGGAATTGGCGTTCGGTCGACTGAATAGACTGTTCAGTCGACTGAATTGAAGGCCGAAAATTTTCTGGGTTGAATTCAGTCGACTGAACAGGGTTTTTAGTCAACTGAATTTTTGTCTGAAAGTTTCTGTTTGTATTTCAATCGACTGTGCATAGGAATCAGTCGACTGAATTATAAAAAAATTTGCTTTCTGCCTTAAGTTCAGTCGACTGAGCTGGTGGTTTCAGTCGAATGACCCATGTATTTTGTTGTTCTTTGTTAATTTTGAAAGTAAACACTTTATTTAAAGAAATAATTACAATTATATAGATGTAACACCATGAATAGATTTCAAAACTATCTATTTCTTAGGGGATGGACTTGGAGTCTTTTTCCCTTCATTCTTCATATAATTTATATCCCATGAATTTGGACTATATTGAGGAGTCTTAGGATACATCTAAAGATTCACAGGATCGACTGGTGTATGGTAAGATGAAGACGGATCAAGTGAAATAACGAGGCGAGGTAGGGGTTCAGCCACTTCGTTCTTTTTTGAGCCACAAAAGCGTAAACCGATTTTCTCTAGGAAGCTTAATCGTCTAGCCGTAACTTTTTGTTCGAAGTATAATTCTCATTGAAGATCCATTTGTTGTTGTTGAAAGTGATGAATTTCATCAACCTTTCTTTTTGTGTTTGGAGAAATAAATAGTCCGCGTTTCGCTTTCTTGGATTCTGGTGTGTAGCCAGTACGATAATTGTTCCATTTGTAAACTGACTCATGTGTCGGTGTTGGAGTGGGATGTTTTGGAGACGTTGGAATGTTATCGACTGAAGAGGTGATGTTGATCGGGGAAAAAGAGTTGTTGGACGACATTTTTATAATGAATTTTTCAAGCTTTTATTCGTGAGAATGAGTTGTGAAAAAGAAATATTTTTAAGATATATTTATAGTAGGGATTTTCTAAATATATAGTGGTTATAATTCTTTAAAGTTTTTCATCTACTTAATGATTTAATGGTTAACATAATTCAGTTAAAAATGTATGGTTTACAAATAACTATTATTTTATAATATATTATGTAACATATTCAAAAAATAAATTGAAAATCTCATTTTTTTCTTTATTCAGTCGACTGAGCATATAGTGTTAGTCGACTGAATTGTGTAGATTTTTCTAACTTTCTCTATATGATAACTTTAAAAGACATTATTCCTAACTCTCATCGTAATTTTATGGAGGAGTTTTCTAATAGAGGTTTAGTAAATATATCGGCAATTTGATTTTCGGTAATAATGTGTTCTAAATTAATTATTCCTTTTTCGATATTGTCACGTAGAAAATGGTGACGACTATCTATATGTTTTGTACGAGAGTGATTAACCGGATTTTTAGATAAGTTTATTGTACTTGTATTATCACAGTATATTGTAGAATTTGTTAAATTTATATTAAAATCTTTAAGTGTTTGTTGCATGTATATAACTTGAGTGCAAGCTAAAGCAGCTGATATATACTCTGCTTCGCAGGTGGAAAGCGAGACACAATTTTGTTTCTTACTAAACCAAGATACAAGTGATTTTCCAATGAAATGGCAAGTACCACTTGTATTTTTTCTATCTGTTCGAGATCCACCAAAATCAGCATCACTGAATGACACTAACTCAAATGGACACTCCTTTGGATGGAAAATACCGAAATCTTTAGTGTTGTTAAGATATCGCATAATTCGTTTTACGTCTCTTAAGTGTGATTCTTTAGGATTAGATTGAAAACATGCACATAAACAAACACTCATCATTATGTCAGGTCTACTAGCGGTTAAGTAAAGTAAGGAACCTATCATACTTCTAAACAATTTTTGATCTACACTTTTGCCATTTTCATCTCGATCGGGATGTGTAGTGGTACTCATAGGAGTAGGTTTAGCAGAAGTGTTTTCCATGCCGAATCGTTTAATTAAATTAGCACAATATTTTTCTTGGTTTATAAAAATTCCATTTGTTAATTGTTTGATTTGAAGTCTGAGAAAATATGATAATTCTCCCATATGAGACATTTCGAACTCATTAGTCGTTATATTTGAAAATTCTTTACATAAATTTTCATTTGTTGAACCAAAAATAATATCGTCTATGTATATTTGAATTATTAAAATATCTTTGCTAGTATTTTTAATAAAAAGCGTTTGATATACTTTTCCAATTTTAAATCCCGAATTTAATAAATAACTTTTAAGTCTTTCATACCAAGCATGAGGTGCTTGTTTAAGACCGTATAGTGCTTTCTTTAATTTAAATACATGATCCAGATATTTTTCATGTATGAATAAAGGAGGTTGTTCTACATATACATTTTCTTTAATAAAACCATTTAAAAATGCATTTTTAACATCCATTTGATGAAGTTTAAAATTGTGAAAACATGCAAAGGCTAATAGTATACGTATTGCTTCAAGTCTTGCAACGAGAGCAAAGGTTTCTTCAAAATCAATACCTTCTTTTTTATTATACCCTTGTGCTACTAGTCTTGCTTTATTCCTTGTTATATTACCTTGTTCGTCTACTTTATTTTTGTAAATCCATTTTGTTCCTATTACTGATTGATTATTAGGACGGGGAACTAATTCCCAAACATCGTTACGTTCATATTGATTTAATTCTTCTTGCATTGCGATAATCCAATAATCATCTGTTGATGCTTCTTTAGGATTTTTAGGTTCTATTGATGAAATGAAAGCTACATGACCCATTTGATTTAGTTGATTTCTTGTCCTAACTTGAGAATTTATTTCTCCTATTATATTTTGAGTTGGATGATCTCGTAATATTCTAGGAGGAGATCTTAGTTCATTATTACTATTTTCAAGGTTCGTTTCTTCTATATTTATCAATTCTTCATCTTTTATTAAAATTTTCATCAAAAGATATATGCAAAGTTTCTTCAATTATGTTTGTTCGTTTACTAAATACTCCATATGCTTTACTACGTTCTGAGTATCCTACAAAAGTTCCTTCGTCAGCTTTTGGATCGAATTTTCCTAGTTGATCTTTTGTATTTAAAATGAAACATTTTGATCCAAATATTTTAAAATAAGATATATTTGGCTTTTTGTTATTAAATAGTTCATAAGAAGTATTTTTAGTTAAAGGTCTAATTGATATTCTATTTAATACATAACATGCAGTAGCAATGGCTTCTGCCCAAAAATGTTTTGGTAGAGAACATAATGTTCTTGCGCATTCTTGTAATGTTCTATTCTTTCTTTCTAAAACTCCATTTTGTTGAGGAGTTCTAGGAAATGAAAAGTTATGATTTATTCCTTTCTTTTTACAAAAAGTTTCAAAAGCTTCATTTTCGAATTCACAGCCATGATCGCTTCGAATATTTTTAATTTTCAAATCTTTAGTGTTTTGAATTCTTTTGACAAATGTTTTAAAATGCTCAAAAGTGTCACTTTTATTTTTCATAAAAATAGTCCATGTATATCTTGAAAAATCATCAACTATTACAAATACGTATCGATTATGATTAATAGATTGAACTTGTGTTGGTCCAAATAAATCCATATGTAGTAATTCTAAAGGTTGTAAAGTCTTAGATTTGAAAGATGATTTCGTTAATTTTTCTTTTTGACAATCATCACAAAGGTTATTTATTTTAAAGTTAAACCTCTTACTAATTCATTTTTAGAAAGTTTTCTAATAGTTTTAAAATTTATATGACAAAATCTTTTGTGCCATAACCAAGGATCATTATCTTTGGCAAGTAAACACATACTTGTGTTATGATTAATATTCATATTTAGAACATAAATATTTCTATCTCTATTTCCTTCAAAAACAAGATTTTGTTTTTGATCAAAAATACTACATTTATTATCCGAGAAAGTTATTTTAAAACCTTTGTCACACAGTTGATTTATGCTAAGTAGATTATGTTTTAAATTTTCAACTAATGAAACATTTGTTATAAAAGGTAAATTTGATGTACCGTAATTGTTCAAATCTCCTTTGCCAATGATATAGCCTTTTGAATTGTCTCCGAAGGTAACCGAGCCACCATCAAAGTATGTGATGTTTGTAAGCATATCTTTGTCTCCGGTCATGTGTTTTGAACAACCACTATCTAATATTCATTTCTTCTTTTTGAGTGGGACCTGAAAATAAATATGAAATTATTGGTACCCACCTTTTAATAGGGTCCTATAAAGTTAGAGTTTAGGAAACCAAACCCAATTTGGTTCAGTATCCTTTTTATAAATATAGTTTTCATTATGATGAACATTATCCATAAATGTTTTAATATATTTATTTCTTATTAATACATTGTTAGTCTTTGGTACCCAAATTTTAACTACCTTGGTTTCTACTTTTGTTTTAATAGGTTTCTTTAGCAATATTTGTTGTTTTGAATCAACATTCCTATTAAGTTTTATATTTTTCTTATTAGGAATTTTTGACTTTTTTTTATAACCTAAACCTTGTTTGTTTGAAGAAGATTGAGAATTTTCTAATATCTTAGATAAATTTTCTCTTCCTTTATTAAAGTTAGAAACGGTTTTAGTGATGTCATCTAATTTAGCTTGAAGACTATTATTTTCTAAATTCAACATGTTTAATCTTAATTTTTAACTCGTGATTTTCAGAAACAAATACATCATTATTTTTCTTTTGAGTTTCAATTTCTTGACTTAAAAGTGATAATTGAGTTTCCGAATTTGAATAAGATTCGTGAACTTTTTCAAGTTCTTCTTCAAGAATTTTATTTTCATCATTTAACATATCTCTCTCAAACTCGGCTTTGTTTTGATTTCCACGAATTTCCTTAATTTTCTTTTTAAGAATTTTTATTGTGCTTAAAAGTTCAGTGTTTACTTCAATTAAATAATCGAAAGTTAAATTACTTACCTCAGAATCTTAAGCCATGAAGCATACATTTGCATGTTCATTGTCGCTATCACTATCATTTTCGAATGAAGATGAATTTGAATCGTCCCATGTTACAAAAAATGCCTTCTTTTTGAATTTATCCTTCTTGTTTTTGTTGTTGAAGCTTTTCTGATTTTCCTTCATTTGTTCTTGACAATCTTTTTGCATGTTTCCTTTCTTGTGACAATTGAAGCATTCTATATTTGAGGATGAAGGTTTGTTCAAGAAATTCTTTTTGAATCCGTTTTTGTTTCCTTTTCTATACTTTAAGAATTTCTTGAAATTTTTGGCTATAAATGCTAGATCCTCATCTTCAGACTCCGATTCTTCCTTTTCCGCATGAAAAACAACATTCTTTCTTTCTTGAGCTTGATCTTTCTTAGCTTCCATATTTACTTCATACGACATAAGATTTTCGATCAATTCTTCTAGTTTCATTGTAGATAGATCATTTTCTTCCTCGATTGCTAGTACTTTTCTCTCCCATTCATTAGTGAGTGAATTTAGAACTTTAGACACAATGTCAAAATCCGTGTATTTTTCTCCTAGTCCTATTAAGGTATGATGAATGTCTTGAAATCTTGAGTACATGTCATTGATGGATTCATTTTGTCGCATTCTAAAGTTTTGGAATTGGTTCTTCAGCATGGATATCTTTGTTTGTTTAACTTTGTTTGTGCCTTCATGTATGACTTTAAGTGTTTCCCATATCTGATATGCAGTAGTACATATGCTAACACGGTTGAATTCATTTCTATCCAGGGCGCAAAATAGCATATTCATAGCTTTGGCATTTGCACTAGCTTCATTCTTCTGAGTTTGTGTCCATGTAGGATAATCGGTCATGGGTACAACAAACTCTGCTTGAGTAGCATTCCAGGCTTCGAAACTTGTTGCTTGCATATAAATCCTCATCCTTGTAGCCTAATAGTTGTAGTTTAGTCCTTTGAATAGGGGGGTCTTTGGGTAGATTGTCCTTCCACAAATGTAGAACTATAGGCAGATGTTGTGCTTGTACTTGCGTTATTTTCCATATTATCAATATGTCTGATAACGGTGTTATGGTTATAGGACGGCTTTGCTCTGATACCAATTGAAAGAGGGGGCTATGCTGTAGGATCATATAATATGGAATAGTGGAATGATATAGATAAATAACGATAAGCAATAAGTAAAGTAGACACCAAGAATTTATACCGGTTCGGACCTCTTGTCCTACGTCCAGTCCCTAAGCTTCTCTTAGGAATTCTACTAACAACCCTCACTTAACCCGGAGGAATAGGTTTACAACTTACCCGAACAACCGAACGGGATTTCTTGCCTCGACTACCGAAGAGGACTTCAACTTAATTACTAAAAAACAATATTCGACTTGTTGTGTTCGTGTCAACACTAATGAGTCTAATGTAGTACAATTTTCCTATAATCTTATCCTCGAGAGTATGCAATGTGTTTGTGAAGATTTAGGAAATGTGAATTGCTATGAATCAAAATAATGTTATAAACAAAACAGTGATTCAAGCAATAGATTGGTGATTGCTTTGAGAATATCTAGAGAATATGATCAAGAAAATAGTAAGATTAAAGCAAGAGAATTCGATAAATTGAATGATGTTAGAATCATGTATTTATACTTGTAGAAGAGGTGCATTTGTTGTCAAAGGTTGCAAACAAGAGATGCTTCCATTTCCATTGGAGAATGGTTGCAACTCTTGAGAGGAAGAAGGTGTCTTTTCAGAGAAAATTCGCAGGTTCAAATTCAGTCAACTGAGCAGGGAATTCAGTCAACTGAAAATATGAAGTAAAATTTTCAGTAACAAATTCAGTCAACTGTGCAGGAAGTTCAGTCGACTGAAGCTGTGCATGTTTATATATGTGTACTAGTTTCAGTCGACTGGCCATTCCTGTTCAGTCGAGTGAACTACTAAAATATGAACAGTGAAAGTTTAAATAAAAATGAAGTTCATAAAATGTGTTCTAGTGTTCGTGCAAGCCTCTTGAGGATAGATTTTAACAATAAATCTAGACTAAGACCTATATAAAAATCATACTTATGTTTGTTTGGTCTTCGTCGATCTTCCTTTAGCTTTGCACATATCTCTTCCTTTTTTTGTTGAAGCACATTGTCATTGATCAAAATCTTCGCGTATCAATAAGTTTTCTTTATCCAAGGTTTTCATTTAACTAATATTATTTATCCCATCCATATATTATAAGGAAACTTTACTAAATGTACACCCTTTTCTCACTAATTCTATGATTAACTGCTTAATTTATTTACCTATCCATTTTCTAAATCAAATTTCTTAATCTTAAATCCATCAAATACCTTATAGCCAAATTATGAAACTTAATTCATGTATATTTGTTATTTAAAATTTTCATCCAACAATCAACCTATTAATCATATTCTTCAAAAATATCCACTTCTATTCTTACTTCATTTTGAATTACAAATGTTACCATAAACGTATCATTAATTCAAATTTTTATGTTACGATGACATTTCTTATATCTTTTGTTCCTAAATTTCACTTTGATTTTAACCTAGTCAGAGTGTCTAAATTTCAAATTAACTTAACTCCTTTATAAGTTATAGAACTTATAATTTTATATTATATTTAGAAAAAAAAAAGTCCCAACTTAGGTTTACCCTTTTTCCTATCTTATGGATAAGAATTTTTTTCTAAGTATACATTTCCTTTTTACTTTCTCTAATTACACTTCTAGCTTCAATAATATCATCAAATATCTTATAGTCAAATTATGAATTTTACTTCACAAGATATTTGTACTTATCTTTTAAATCCATCTATTATGATAATCACTTAATCATTATTATTTCTTAACACTACATATTTAAAGGTATATGATTAAAGTTCTAAATTCTAGGTTTCAACTAATTGATTCTATATGGAATATCTTATAGTCAAATTGTGCAATTCTAATCACAAGATATTCATATTTTAGCTAAGCTAAATTACAATTAATCCTTAATTTCTAACCCAAAAGATAATAATATCCCCTTTAATATCTATAATATAAACCCAAGGTAAAATTATTTCATTTACCAATTTCTTTAAAACAAAAACATTTTTATAAAATTAACAAATACGCTCTTATATATATAATACTCTCATAACTCGTTCTAGGGTGTTACTAACCCTATCTCTAATGAGTTACTCATCCTAGGATATTACTAATCCTATCTCTGATGAGACATACTTCTATCAGGCTTCGGTGTTCGCTCAACCAAAAGCTCTGATACCAAATGTAAAGATCTAGGCTTTTCAACCATTGACAGCAGCCACTTTCCGCCGTAGCTTACACCGGTACCTCACGCTTTGCTTTTATGGCCAGGCTCTCGACTGAAACCAACCCTTCGGTACTCGATCTCAGGGACATGTAGGAGTAAGAGTCATCCGTTCGCTACCTAACAAGAAGCGAGAACCCCCTATCATGTACGAACCTCACTAAGCAAAGCGGATAATAGAATATGTCCATACATCGATGAATAACTCCAGCTCTCCTCTGAAAACTCCAACCATCATCAACTAAACCTGAAACTACTCGGATCTGACCCGAGTATTGAAAATACCCGGATCAGGCTTGATAAACCAGCGTGAGAAAAACTCGATAATAGATGATAGTGTCACATATCATCCTTTTTACAAATCCGTTGAAAATAAAGAGTATCTCGTAAGACCACGCCCATACATAAACACAGAGGGTTTTTACCTTATGATAACTAAAACACTTTTATATCAAAACCTTTGATATTATTCTTAGTGACATCTCTTTGAAAACATTTGCAAATACACTTATTAATCTTATCCAAAATGGTTACCCATATAGCATTTCAAGGCTATTCATTACGCCAATACAAACAAAACCGTAGGTTCTTATTGGAGAATGGATTTCCATACAAATGACCAAGCGCAGGATCTACCTTCCGAATGGGTACACCTCTAGATGGATGTCCCGAGGAACCATCACTAAGTTCCTCTATCAACGCAAGACCGGCCTACCTCTGTAACTAGATAGTACCGAATATGTTATCCCCGGTCGTTACCGACCTTTAACCGAGCGCTCATTTTCCATACACCACATTAATATACATCTCGAACGTCATAGCGGGAAGAAATATATCTAGAAGGGGATGATCATACCCTACTTGGGAATGACCCACTTAGGCTTACTGCATCTAATCCTGTTTCGATCATTTCCGGTTTGATGAGGCTTGAGGCTATGATTACCTTTTCACAAAGCACATATCACATCTTTGAATGCCATATTGCCATTTTCATTAACTACTAATTGCCTTTCACAAAAATACAACCCTTGAGCTCGTACGTCTCAAGGGGGTGTCAAGCTAAGAGAAGTTGTCTTCTCCGCCACCACTGATGTACATTTGTAAATACCAATATACGTAATCGTTAGAAATGCAATGTCAGACAAACGTCCATACAACTTGTCCAGGAACAAGACAAACCGAAGGCGCTTTCCTCGACCATTACCAGGCGAGAAGCCCTTGCAATCCGCAAAATCTCCATCATGAGGAGACCACTGCTATATATAACTCTATAATGGGTGCGACCCCGAGCAAATCAACAAGCATCCTCATGCTATGAAGATCCACGGTCTTCAATAATCATCGTCTTCAACATGTCCACGTTCGAACATATACATTGGTTCGAAGTGGTTTTCAGATGGGATTTACCCAAATCCGACCTTGATTCCTTTGAAATCCAATATCGATAGAAAGTGAATATGAGCATACAGGATTTATTAAGTCTCTTTTCACTTTAATTCTTTTCGGATGATTTCGAAATCTCTTTCTTTTGACTTAGGATAATTTCTAAGATATGCATTCTTTTTCTTTGGAAAATATCTCACATATCCTTACTTAATTCTTAATCAAATTCTTTAACTTTTAGGCCAGTCAAAAACAATGTTATTTATGATATCGTTTACGATAAGCCCTAAATCAGTCTTAACAAACATTTTGAAGTAAATAGGATCATAGACATCATTCGCTTTGGGAGATTGCGTAACTTTTGGATAATACCAATCTTCTTTTATTTTGAAAACTTCATACGATCTTTTTTATTTAAGAGCATCCGGGCTTTCCTTTCGATCTGTTCCACCCCTCGCCTAAGAAAAGAAAACATAGGCCAGGTAAGTTTAGGGCACTAGTTGCTCCATCCCTGACCTTAGTTAAACACCTTGTTTTATCTTTCTAGATCTCACAGGCGAGACAAATGTACTAGTCATTTCCGCATACTCAGATTTCCAACTTTATTTTGGAATCGCTTATTAATATTTCAAATTATCCTTCAAAATGCTTAATTATCCTTTTTAAAACATTCACAATTTGTTCTGGAAAACGTCGTTACATTTAAACTCATATTCCAAAAAGTTAAAGAATTTGCAGCAGAAAAGTGCTGGAAAAGTGCTAAATAAGCTTATTTGAATTAAACAAGTTTTAAATATTTTAAAATTCATATTTTTCGATCCAAATATCTTTTAAATCGCTTAAATAGATATATAAAATTTATTCCATATTTTTTCATAATTAAAAACGTCCGTTTAAACAAATTTCCTGTTACGGTCACTAAACTACACTAGCACGATTTTTATAGAAAATTAATTTTGACTTATTTCAAAATCTACTCAACGAAACTTTGATTTTCTTTCTTCATTTAAAAGATATGGATATAATAATCTGGAATTTTCTTATTGAAGAATTCCAAGCTGTATTCCACTCTATACACTCATTTAAACTTTTCAGCGCGAAATCGCGAGCTACCGTTGTGCGACGCGTCTAGTTTTAACTTATTTTTCAATATTTGAAATAATCTATTCAAATTGGATTTCAACACTTGTAAAATCATTACAAATCATTTTAAATCAATATTTTCACTTTATAAAGTATTTAAAATATATTTTCACTATTACCACATTATAACATTATTTTATTCTTGTTAGTTTAATATTAAATTTTAAATTCCAATTTCAATTCGTTTTCAATTCTAATCTCAAATTAAACACATTTAAAACATAGATTTCAAATCTAATATCAATTTAAACATCAATTCAATCTCAAACTAAACTTCACTTTTTCAAAATCGATTTCAATTTCACTATTCATCTCAATTTCAATTTCTAATTAATTATCCATTTCAAATCCGTTTCACTTTAAATTTCAAATTCTCTTTCATTTTAACTTTAATTTCACTTCTAAATGAAAAGAGACTTATTTTTCCACAATATCTCATATTGCTAAAATATGGTCTTTTTAGATAAATGGATTACTTAATCAAAATGAACATATCCAATATTCATATTTATCACTAACATAACATCCATTCAACAATCACATGCATATGATTTCAAATCTAAAACTCACTATTAATATTATAACGGGATATATTACCATAATTCACTTAATTTACTAACTATTAAATCATCCATATTAACAATTAATTTGGTATAAACATTCATATGTCATAAGGGTGTAGATATGATTTATAACATAATAAAAATATAAATTCAAAAGCAATGAGAATTTCTCACCATAAACCAAAGCGATTAATTTCCTACCAACATTCTAATCAACCAACACTTCACTAATTAATTCCTACTCCATTAAACACTAGCAAACAACACCTTCTTCCATCCAATAGCTTAGCCGAGGCTTGAGATGGAGATTGGCCGAAAATATAGAGAAGAAGCGGTAGAGCTTTGAACTTGAATTCCCAAGATTTAGATCCGAAAAATAGGTCATATTATCTCTTGTTTTTTACTCTCTTACTCAAAAATTTGAAAAACTTATTAACTGAAAAGTTGTTGCAAATTCTTTTTTATTGAATTTGAAAAAAAGAATCATTTGAATCTAAGTTGTTTTGAGCGAGATATGAAAGAATGAAGAACAGGTGTCGGATTGACAAAAATGAAGCCCGAAAATGCACTTAAAAGAATAGAGTTTCAGGTATAGAAAACCTCAAAACTAGAAAACGTGGTCAACATAAAAGTTGTAGCCACAGAAATTTTATATGGTTCTAAAAAAATAATTTCTAAATTTGGATCGGTTATGATCAAGTTATGATTAAAACAAAATGGCCTATTCTTTGGCTTAAAAACTGGGCCAGAAAATGCACTTGAAATAAGTAGAATTTTGACTTATTTATGCTAAGAACTGCACAATGTAGTTAACATAAAAGTTGTAACCACTGAAAAAGTACATGATTTTAAAAAATGAATTTTGCAATTCGGTTCAGTTCTGAATAATTGACGACCGAAAGAAAAGAGGTAAAATATGGAGAAAATACAAGTTTGATTTGAAGATAATAAACATTGAATTCTTTTGAATATTTTATAAATATTTTGACATTATTTCTTTTTAATTTTTTTCTATGGCTTGGAATCCATTATAGAGAAGAGCAAGAAGATGAAGAATCTTGAGAAAAGAAGAAGAAAAAATGTAAATGAAATGAGAGAAGGAGGTGGACATTTATAGAAAAAGAAAGAAGTGGTAAATTTACCAAAATAACCTCTTACCAAATTACCAAAATAACCTTACTTCAACATAAAGTAATCTCCACTTTTTCAATACTTAACATCATCTTTCACATCCTTACTTTATATCTTAGTCACATAAAGATTAAGTAAAGAATATCATAATTATGTTGGCTTTAATTTGATATTGATTTGATGTTTACTTTTGACTTTTCTTACTTACTTTTGTTAATTCTTACATTTCTTAATGGCTTCTAGAAGTTTTCTAATCTTATTTAGTAAAAGTAAACATGTTTAGTGAATTAATTAATACTTACACTATCTGAATGTATATTCCTACATAAAAATAAAGGTGCGATGACGTTTCGACAATTTTTAATCGACAAAACGTCGTTTTTCGACAAAATGTTTTACGGTCACATTTTGACGTTTTAGTTAAACTATTTATTTATGTAAACAAAATTTAAAAGTAAATTTGTATAATTCTATTTAAAAATATTAACACTCATAAATTAATTAAAACAATTTATTTAATCATTGAAACTTATTTTTCTAATATCAGCATTTTGTTACTTTTGTTGATATAGGCAAATGTTACTATTTTTGTGTATACTTCTCTTTCCAAATCCTATTTAATTTTGTTTGAATCATATAACCTTACTTATTTTACATTTTAAATCACTTTAAATACTATATTTTAAAGTGGTCAAATTCTGGGTTGTTACAATTACCCTTCTCTATAAACAAATCTATGATATTGTTTGGTAGTACCCAGTTCCCTAGTATCATTTTAGAGTTACTCGAGCTGTATATGTATGTTTTCTAGTTAAAATATATAGTTTCATTTCAAAAAGCATGTTGAAATAAGACTGGGTATTTGGATCTTGAGTTTTCCTATGGGAAATAATTCAAGATGGAAAGGTTGAATTAAATAGCGGTACATACCCTTAGGATCTTATAGAGTATTATACAAGTTAAACCTAAGTTTAGTTTTATGAAATGGTTTCACAAATAAGTTTAACAGAAGTAGAATTGGTATTAGTAAAAACCAAAAATATAAGTTCGTAAGTTGAACCTACATCATTTCTCGTTTCTATATAGTTTGATCTATGATTCGAGTTCATAACTTTGAGGTATTTCACCCCATTCTAAATAAGGATCTATTACTCGAATATTGATGGTGAACACTTGGTAAAGGTTCTAAATAGGGAACCAAAGTTTTTTGTCATAATATATAGCTCTGTAAGGAGAACGGAGGTTTCTAGACAAGGAGCCTGATTGAAGTCCACACTAATGAATTTGATGAGCGATACTAGTTGGAAATGAAGTTATGTATTGTGGAGATTGAATCAGATTTTTCATGGAAGATCTATAAAAATTATGCGAACTTATGAATAATAATGAGTATTCATGTGATGGAATTTTAGGGACGAAATTCTTAAGAAGAATGTAACGACCCCAAGTTTTTATGCTTTTTGTGAATATTTATGTAAGACCCATAAATTTTAACGATTTTAAATAATGTAGTTAACTATATTTTGCTTGAAAATAAACTATTAAATTTAGCAATGAAACATGATATTTGGAATAGTCTATTTTAACATAGCAATTGGCAGATTTTTATAGGGAAATATAAAAGTCAGTTCTGTTGTGTAATTTCAATTTCAATTTAAAATCGGCTAATTTGTTGAAAATAAAATTTATCTGAAATCTGAATATTTTTATATAATAAAACTGTTTATCATTTTCTTAGCGAGAAGTCATAATTCGTTTCGCCAAATTTGGACTGCTACAGCTGCATTTATATTATTTTCGTCGTTTTGGCAGCATTTTAGGCAGCGAAAAAACGAGTTTCGATAGCTTGGTCGTATCGCTAATATCTATGTACCATTCTGTTCGTCTCATCATGGTGATCTCCGTAATATATTCATTTGTGAATTTCAGTGTCCAGTAAGCTGCAAATTCGACGAAACGATTTTCCATATCGGTTCCGTATTTGAGCCTTTTGGTATCTATATGTCCTTTCATTTGTCCCCGCGAGAAACAAACAACCATTTGCCATAAATATTTCCTTGAATTCAGCTTTGACTTTTGCTTTCCCACTATTCAATTTATATTTCCTGATTTGCTCATCTTTTCCCCTTCCTATCTGAAACTAGCACTCTCTTCCCTCTTGCTTCTTTTAATTCAGGAAAAAATAAACTAAGTTTTTGCATATATATATATAATATTTGTTGCTTTATGGTTCTTCTCACCATTTCACTGCCTACCTCGACCAATCTTCAACGCTCCTCTGTTCACCCGCTAAACCCTCACATACCACGTCCACCACTTTTTTCCGCCGCTTTCCCACTGTGATGACTACATGCACTTATCCCATCCTCCACCTTTTTTTCATCCGCCACCTTTCTCTTGAACCAATTATCACTCTGCAATCGGCCCACCTTCCCCTGACATTTCTGCCTCCATGTACCACCATACTCTATGTCATCCTCTTCCCATGCATCTCCATCACACCGAGCGTCTCCAGATCCGCCCTTGACCTAGATCAGATCTGCCCTTCCCTGCAACACGCGCTTGTGACCACCTTGCAAAAGTTCCCTGCACGTTTCGGTTAGCTAGGAATTCCCTATGGTTGAAATGATACATGACCGAACGATTTTGTAGATTAGGGAAAATCATTATGGGTTGAAATGATAAACCCAAGCGATTTTATTAATTTTGAATTTTAGGAATGCAGGTTGAAATGATAAACCCGTAAATTTAAGTTATTGCGGATTGAGATGATAAATATCTGTATCACTTGACCATAAGATAGAAAACTATATACGAACACCGTAGGTCTATTTTGAAAATGATTTCCAAGGATTTGAAAGTAAATATTTAGGATTTATTAAATATTGATTTTAAAATATAATATAATGATTTTTATTTTAATATATGTGAAAATTTTAGATTTTAAATTATATGATTGGAATTTGAATTTATAAGTTAAGTTTGAAAATACAATTTTTAAGATTTTACTTATAATTTTATTATTTTTAAATATATAAAATAAAATTTAATATAAAAATGAATTTATAATAAGATTTAATTTTTATAAAATTTAATTTAATTAGTGTATAATATGTTTAAGTATCTATTTAAATTTATATTAATATTTTAAAAACAGATTTTGTAATAACTTTAATAAATAGAGGTTGGAAGATGTAATGACCCAAAAAATTTAGTTATTTTATTTATTTAATTAATTGAATTTTTGTGAAATTTTAAACAATAAAATTTGAAAATAAAAATTTATATTTGGAATACGTCTATTTAAACATAGCCAATGGTTAATTTTCATCAGAAAATATGGAAGTTTATTTCCTTGTGTAAATTCTATTTAATTCAGATCAGTTAAAATTGATGATAATAAAATGTTTTCCAAACCTGAATATTTTTACATAGAAAATTTGTAAATCATCTTCCGAGGGAGTCGGTATATTTTGTTTCTCTAAATTTGGACTGTTATTGCTCCGTTTATCTTATTTTCGACGTTTTAGTAGTATTTTCAGTACCGATTATCGAATTTTGATATGATAATCGAAACACTGATGTATGTATACCGTTTTGATTGTTTTATCATGCTGATCTCAATAGTGTATTTACTTTTGTGTTTCGTGTTCGGTACGCGGTGAAACCAGCAATCGGTAGCCGTACCAATAATCGTTTTAGTCTTTGTTTCCCGTGCCTTTTGGGTTCTTCGTGCCTTTCCATATATCCATTTGTTAAAATAAATGGCCAATAACTCTTGTGATTCCCAAAATTTATTGTTGGTCTTTTGTTATTCCAACGTCCTAATGTATTTTCTTTAATCATAAATTTATATTTTGTTTAAACCTTTCTTCATTTTTCTGCTACGGTGTCTGCTCGAAAAAAAAAATTGAAACTCACCTGTAACGACCCAGAATTTCTTCAATTAAAAATTGTATATTTAATTGATTTTAAATATTAGTAAGTGGGATTTATAGGTCGAATTAATTTTATTTTGAATATCTAGATTTATTGAATAATTAAATCGATAATTTAATATTGAAAATACAGAAAGAATTGGAAATTGGGTTAAATATGATTGAAAACGATTTGTAAAATTTTATTTAATCATATTGGAGTTAGAACGATACTTTAGAACTTCTAAAATTGAATTAAAAGTAAATTTGTGGAAATTGAATATTTTAATATTTAATTGACGAGTTAAAATAGCCATTATACAAACATTCTCGGATTTCGACAAAACCAGTTTCATCGGATCCGTAATGTGATATTATTGTAAGGTTTCAAATTTCATGTCAATCGGATTTACGGTTTGTCCGGGGCAAGCCAAAACGCATAGAAATTAGTTTAAATCGATTTAATTCGAATCGATCGTTTATTGTCGTAACTCGCACAGATGATCGAATTAGCCTCCGAAACCTATTCCATTGTGTCCAGAACGTGGTGTAAACCCTAGAAACGCTGGTCACCGCGCGAGATTTGGAGTTCGGAAAATCCTGGATGAATAGTGTTTTGAAGCTTTTCTATAAAAGGACCCCTTCCCTTTGATTTTTGCAAAACCCTAACTCCTTTTGCCTAGCCGCCACTTCAATATTCGAAGGCCAGAAACGCACGATTCTTCTCCCCTTAATCACTCTCAATCCGTAGACAATTAGCAAGAGCTTTCTACTAACAAATTGGAGAGCACGAAGAGAGCTTCAGATCCATACGACTACTTCGTCGAATCGTCGACCAGAGACGAAGAATTTAACCCGCATTTGCGTGCGTTTCGTGCACATTTTCCAACATCAAGGGGTGGCCGCGCTGGCCAACGTTCTGGCCGTGGGTGGTGGTCGTGGTGAGCTTCGTGACGATGGTCTCCGATCATCAAATAGTCGATCGTGGAGGGAGGATAATTCGTCGATAAAATGGCGGCCATGGGTTTGTATTCGCGTGCGTTACCTGGTAGAGGGGAGAAGATGATTGTTGCGTGGAACGGTCGTGATCTGCTATGTTGGAACGAACGCCTTGATCAACTGTAGGGTTTTTAAAAAATAAGTTGTGAATATTTGTATATAATAAATTGTTCAATCTTTAAATCGCGATAACGTTTTCATACGAGGTCGAAAAATTACGAAACAACTTGCATTGGGTTCGTAGGGACGAGCGCTACGCTATGGAATTGGATTGGAGTCGTTTGGAGCTAGTTTGAATTTCGGGTAAAATTAAACGCGTGTTTAATTTTATTCGAAATAAAACGCGAAACTGAATTGAAAGCGAGGTGAGAACGTCTCACTCAATCGAATTGTTTCGATTTAAATTTTAAATAGTTAGATTTAAAATTGTTGATTGTATGCCTGAATGATAAATTATTATCTGTTATTGATTGAAATAGACATTATACGCCGTTATTAAGCGGAGGTTATTTATTAAAAGCATATACCGCGATAATTCCAACTTGTACGGAATTGGTATTGTGCTAATGTCTGTGGATGCAGGGAAACAGGTTGGAGGGATCCAACTGGATTCCTCACCAGTATTTATTTGATTACAGATATTGTGATGTTTGGTTATTATCATATCGATATATGATATTTGGATGTCGTGATTGACTATTTGGTGTTGTTGCATCATCGGATCCATTTTTGAAGTTTTAAAATAATGATTTTTGATTTTAAAAAAAATTTTAAAGTGATTTTTGAAAGTATACGTTTTATTAAATGTTGAATTGTTAAAATAAATAAACGTTATAATTTTATTGTTATAAAAGTTATATTTTTGGGAAAATAATACTTACGTATGATTTTGGAGTTATATAAGTTTTAAATAGCGTTTTGTAAATTATTAAAAGGATTGGTTTATTTAAATTGAGATTTTTGAATTATTATAAACGGTTTATATAAAAGATTTCTAAGATTAATATTTATAAATTAAAAATATAGGAATTGTGAAACGAGTTTTATTAAATGTTAAAATGAAGTATAAATGGATTTCACAAGTGAATAAAATTTATAGATGTATAAATTGTGAAGTTATGAAAAAAATAGATTTTGTAAAATAAAAGATTTATAAATAATTAACTTATAAATCGGATTTTGGGTATAAAGTTGAGTTATAAATTGAATTGATTTATAAAAGGGATTTTATAATTGAAGTTTTTATAAATAGAAATGGAATTTATAAACATTATTTATAAATCCGAAATCAATTGAATTTGATAAATTTAATATGGAAGGTTATTATAGGAGATATATTCGCGATTTCGGATAGCGAATTATCCTTGAAATAAAATGTGTAGAAAATATTGAATTCGGTTAGTGAAGTATATTCACGATTTTGGACAGTGAATATATTATTAAAGAAAATGGACATGTTTTGGGGAAGTGGTATTATAAAATAAAGTTAAGTGTTTTAAAGATGTTTTAAAATGGATTAACTATCGAAATCATAGATTTCAACATTTATTGTTGAAATAGACGTTTTCGAGAAATAAGGAAATAGTGGACTATAACACTGTTGTTATAGTAAATGATTTTCGAAAGGAAATGCTTTATATAGTAGTGGGATTTATATATCTATCTTAATTTTGAATCCCTATACTAGTGATTTTGGGTCGTCGTAACGATGTTTTACGCAACATTCGTTTTGACTCAAATAAATGTGTTTGATAGAACGTTTTCTTTAAAGAATGAAATATATACTTAATTTCGATTTAAGTATATTGAATATTTTCCAAGTGTTGAAAATAAATTTATTTTGTGAATTACTTATTATTAAATAAGTATGGAAATGTTTTCCAATATGAAGTGAATATTTTGAGATTTTATCTTTTTAAGATAAATTGAAAATGAATATTAGAAATCGATTTGGAAATCGTATATTCATAGATATTTTGGAAATTATAAATTCACTATGGAATTCATAAAAGAAAGGGGAATTTGTTTAAAAAAATAAACGTTGATTTATTTTTGAAGTGTGGGAATAAATTTACGGATTTGGAACGTAAATATAAAGTAAATCATTAAGGATTTATTTAATTGGTTTAAATGAACCATTTTGAAATGAAAGTATTTCCGCGTAAGGAAAATGATTGAAAATTGTTTTCAAAAGTTGTAATGGTGAAAAGTGATTTGAAATTTATTTTCAAATGTTGAAGTGTGGAAATTATATATCTAGTAAATATATTTTGGAAAGTAAATAATTTGGGAAATTATTTGGAATCTGGTGATGTTGAGCATACCTATTGATAGTTAAATAACCGACTATCAATATTTACCTTTGAATGGGTATTTGTTGTGATTTGTTTGAAGTTGAATGCCACACTTATTTTTTTAAAATAAGCGCTCACTATTCGGGTTAGCCGGGAAAGGACCTTGCGGTCGTATAACCCATTCCGAATATATGATACATCGTAATGGATAGCATTGATGACCGGTGTTGAAGACCTGATATTTTTGAAAACGGAAGGATTATCGTCGAATGTTTCTACATCGGCTGATCCCTGAAATAGAAATTTATTACCCTTTGTGATGGGAAGTCCGGTCGTGATTAGTGAATATCCAGATTGCAAGGACTTCTTTGTAAGTGCCTTCGGTTCCGTTCAATCCCGGAACGGACTTGTATGGATTGTGTTTCTGACGTTACAATTTGAGATGTAAAGCTGGTTTCTATCAAATATGTTCCCGTTGGTGGCGGAGAATTTATTCTCTTAGCTTAACACTCTAGAGGTTATGTAGTTGATGGTTACTAGTGATACACTTCCAATTTGGTAATGTGGCATACGAAGTGCTGTTGAGCATTTGATGATCAAAGCACAGCTTTTGTATAAAGCGTGGCTTTGTGGACGAGACTTCGTCGGACCTCACACCTCGGAAATGGTGAAAACAGGAAGGATGCAGCAAGGTTATTAGGGGGTAGCGCCCCTTTAGTGTATGTCATTCCTTCTGGATAGAGGTGGTATCATGGTATGGAGCCCAGATAATTAAACTATGTTGTTGCTGCAAATTTATTGCTTTGTGGCTGTTGGAATCGAGGATCCTCGGATATAGATCGGTTACGATCGGGGAATGACATATTCGTGTCAGTAGTTACCTAGTTTGAAAGTTAACCCGACCTTGTGTTGGCAGAGATCCGGTTAGGTTCTCGGGTCGTCTTTCCAGAGGCGTACCCATGTGGCAAAGGGAAGTTCCTTGGCCTGACCATTTGTTGGAAATCCAAAGAAACAATATGATCTTGTACGGTTTTAGTTGTAGTACCTATCATTCACTTATGGTGGTCGTCACTGTTTGGATGGCAGCTATAGTAGGCATAAGTGCGAAATGCCTATGCTGGCTAAGATTTATATCTTTACTTTCGAAATGATTTTTCCTACACTATGCACTAGTAATAATATCAAATGTTTCTTTTTATTGCATATCAAGCATCTTTGACTATCATAAGGAGAAATCTCCTCCGATTCTGCATTTGCATTGTGTGTGTGCGGGAGGCCTTATGGTAGTCTCATTTTCTAAAAAGCATTGCGAATTTATTTTAAAATTATCCTATTCTTCGTTTTAAAGATAAACTGTTTTAGTTCTCACACCAGTTCCATGACTGACTCGGAGTTTATTGTTTCCCTTCCTAAACTCTGGGTGCCCGCCAATTTCCACACGGGCAGTCTAGAGTCAGGTTACCAGGATATTCTGAAATTCAGGAGTTGCTAGAGACAAGATGGATGGCATGGCGTATTCACTAGTATATAGTATTTCTTTTCCGCTGTTTGTTGTTGTTTGTTGTTTTACACTCTGATGATGTAATGTGATGTAATGTGATGTAATGTAATAACTGATATAGTTCTTTGTTTAAAGATTATTCATTTATCTATTATATGTTGTTCCGCTACGATTGTGAGATTCTGATATTGTTCTGTTGTTTCTTTCTGTTCTGTTCTATCTTTTTCTTTCTTCTTTTATCTTCTACCTCTTCTTTAACCCTAACGGTACGGTTTTCCGGCCTTCGATTGCTCGGCAGTTGATACAGTGGACGTATTGATGTCGTTTTTCGAGCGTCGAAAAGTCGTTTCGTTACATTTGGTATCATAGCTTATGGTTAAGTGACAACCTTAGCTCTGTTGGGTGTTACTCATTAGAGATAGAGTCAGTAGTACTCTAGAATGAGTTTGAGTGTAATAATAGATATGAGCGCGTATTTGTTAGTGAATATAAAATTATTTTATATTGTGATGATTGGTTTGTTAAGTGGCATATGGATTATGGTCGGTATAGTCCGTACAACTCTATCGATAGGGATCTCTAAACACTTGTGCAGAACAATTTGACACGATATTATTTTAAAATATGCTAAATGAAATAATTTTACCTTGATTATATTTTATATATAAAGGAATGATTTTTCAGAATTATTAAGTATATATGAATTGATTGTTTGGTTGTTGATTAAGTTAAATAAAAACAACAGCTGTAAAAGAATGAATTGTATAAGCAAATGAATTATAAGTATGGAAGTTATAATTAAAATGATTTACACTTATGAAATAATGTTATATATAAAAAGTGAAATTATATAAGTAAAAGATTTATACATGTGATTTATAATCTAAAAACAAAAGTCCAGAGAAGTGTTTTGAAAGGATTTGATATTTTAGGAAAATTATTTTGGATAAATTAAAGCTCTAAACTCTTTTCGGTCGCTGGAAAATAATTCCGATGATGATTGCCACATCATCGGTGTTCATTTTCGGGTTTCCAAAAGAGAGATTGCTGCCAGATTATTTTTAATGGAAGTTGTTTGAAAAAATTGGATTTGGTTTTGGAAATTCAGAAGATAATTTGAATTGATTTCAAAAATAGTTTTGAAAGGTTGAAAAGACTCTGGAATCCTATTTAAAATATTTATAGGAATGATAAATGAGTTGATAACTTATACAATTTGAATTTTGATAGGATAAATTTAACTTAAAGGATGGAGTCAGATTAAAGGAGGTATAAGTGAATCAATAAAAAAAATCCAAGTGGTAATTGTTGAATATAAGTTGTATAACTTATAAAATGAGAAAATGTAAGTGAAACCAATTATTAAAATGGTTAAATGATTTGTTAAGCAAAATAAATCTGAATTTGAATAAGTGATGAACATTTGGCTTTGGTAAAAAGTTAAATAGAATTGGAATCTGAATTGAATTTATAAGTGGAAATTTAAGTTAAATTAAACAAATGGTGTTTGAAATGGAATATAACTTAAATAATGTTGAATAAAGTTGATTTTGGTGTCGAAGTAAATTAATCAAGAGAAGTGATGAATATGAACTTGAGTTATATAAATGAAATTCAACTTGAAATGTTAAATGAATTAGCAGTTGAATTAATAAATGGATTGAATATCAATCAATCAAATGTAAAAGAATTGATATGGGATAATGAATGTAAGTGTTAATTCATTAAAAGCTAATGTTATTGAAAGTTGAATAATTGAATGAAAATCAATTTAATATAAACCAATTGAAAGTAAAAAAGTGTTGAACCAAATTGAATGTAAATTTAATAATTTGGTTATGTTGAATCTACATTGGTTGTTATATGATTATAAATTGATTATATGTATGATTCATTAAGTGATTAATGAAATTGAATTAGCGAAATTAAAAGCTATGTGATTGAATCCAAATTGGAAGTAAATAAATTTGAATGGAATTGGATTTGATTTGGTTATGAATTTGTTGGACGATGGTTGGATGATAGTTGATTGATGGTTACATTGTTGCTTTTGTTGCATTTGCTATGTTGGCATATGTAGTCGTTATGTTGCTATATGATGTATATTGATACTATTTTCATATGTGCATGATTCTCATTGTTTGTTGAGTGTTTAGTAGGTGCGCATTGCGCTTGCTTCGCATTTGGAGCTCGCTTTCGCGCTATATTAGCCGTATATGCTCGCGAATAAAAATATAAGGTACATATCTCGGATTAAATATCGTACTTTTACACTTTTTTCCCTGCGGGATGCCTCATCACTTGATGAGATGTATATTTGTGATATATATACACTGTCATTTTTTTCGGATCGAGCCGCGCAAAGGGGACTCAGGCGAATTTTTTCGAAAATTTAAGGTGTTAGAATATTTTTGAGAAAATTGGGAAATTTTTGAAAACTAAGTTTGTATTTGGAAACTTAGTAAAGATTTTGTAAGAAGTTTAACTATGAATTTTGAGGAAGTTAAACACTTAAGAGATTTGTAAAATCCAATTTGAATGGTTTGTTTTGGAAAGTTAATGGATTCTGTAACTTTTTCTTACTTGGTAATTTCGAGGACGAAATTCTTTTAAGGGGGGAAGTTTGTAACGACCCAGAATTTCTGTCAATTAAAAATTGTATATTTAATTGATTTAAAATATTAATAAGTGGGATTTATAGGTCGAATTAATTTTATTTTGAATATCCAGATTTATTGAATAATTAAATCGATAATTTAATATTGAAAATACAGAAATAATTGGAAATTGGGTTAAACATGATTGAAAACGATTATTAAAATTTTATTTAATTATATTGGAGTTAGAACGATACTTTAGAACTTTTAAAATTGAATTAAAAGTAAATTTGTGGAAATTGAATATTTTAATATTTAATTGACGAGTTAAAATAGCCATTTTTCAAAAAGCCTCGGATTTCGACGAAACCAGTTTCATCGGATCCGTAATGTGATATTATTGTAAGGTTTCAAAATTCGTGTCAATCGGATTTACGGTTTGTCCGGGGCAAGCCAAAACACATAGAAATTAGTTTAAATCGATTTAATTTGAATCGATCGTTTATTGCTGTAACTCGCACAGATGATCGAATTATCCTCCGAAACCTATTCCATTGTGTCCGAAACGTGGGGGTAAACCCTAGAAACGCTAGCCACCGCGCGAAATTTGGAGTTCGGAAAATCCGGGATGAATAGTGTTTTGAAGCTTTTCTATAAAAGGACCCCTTTCCTTTGATTTTTGCAAAACCCTAACTCCTTTTGCCTAGCCGCCATTTCAATATTCGAAGGCTAGAAATGTATGATTCTTCTCCCCTTAATCACTCTCAATCCGTAGACAATTAGCAAGAGCTTTCAACTAACAAATTGGAGAGCACGAAGAGAGCTTCAGATCCATACGGCTACTTCGTTGAATCGTCGACCAGAGACGAAGAATTTAACCCGCGTTTGCATGCGTTTCGTGCACGTTTTCCAACATCAGGGGGGCCGAGCTGGCCAACGTTCTGGCCATGGGTGGTGGTCGTGGTGAGCTTCGTGACGATAGTCTCCGATCATCAAATAGTCGATCGTGGAGGGAGGATAATTCGTCGATAAAATGGCGGCCATGGGTTTGTATTCGCGTGCGTTACCTGGTAGAGGGGAGAAGATGATTGTTGCGTAGAACGGCCGTGATCTGCTATGTTGGAACGAACGGCCTTGATCAACTGTAGGGTTTTTTAAAAAATAAGTTGTGAATGTTTGTATATAATAAATTGTTCAATCTTTAAATCGCGATAACTTTTTCATACGAGGTCGAAAAATTACATAACAACTTGCATTAGGTTCGTAGGGACGAGCGCTACGCTATGGAATTGGATTGGAGTCGTTTGGAGCTAGTTTGAATTTCGGGTAAAATTAAACGCTTGTTTAATTTTATTCGAAATAAAACGCGAAACTGAATTGAAAGCGAGGTGAGAACTTCCCACTCAATCGAATTATTTCGATTTAAATACTAAATAGTTAGATCTAAAATTGTTGATTGTATGCCTGGGTGATAAATTATTACCTGTTATTGATTGAATAGACATTATACACCGTTATTAAGCGGAGGTTATTTATTAAAAACATATACCGCGATAATTCCAACTTGTACGGAATTGGTATTGTGCTAATGTTTGTGGATGCAGGGAAACAGGTTGGAGGGATCCAACTGAATTCCTCACCAGTATTTATTTGATTACAAATATTGTGATGTTTGTTTATTATCATATCGATATATGATATTTGGATGTCGTGATTGACTATTTGGTGCGGTTGCATCATCGGATCCATTTTTGATACATCTTCATATCCTGATACATCTTTTTCACACTAGGATGAATAGAAAGTGGGGACCGATGATGTTCTCGAAGTAACTCCGCCTCAAACCATCAACATTCGGGACACAAATCCTATTATTAATCCTCAAAATCCCTCTGCCATCGATCTAAACTCCACTACCATCAGGACTACTACCACCAACCTTATTACGAACACTCTCCTTCATACGGCTAAGCATCACATCCTCATCCTGCTTAGCCATGATACGATTCACAAGTGGAGAAGAAGAAACAACAAGATAACACAACATGGCCTTCTTCCGACTCAAAGCATCAGCCATAACATTAGCTTTCCTAGGGGTATAGCTAATGTCAAGATCATAAGAAGCAAGAAACTCAAGCCACCGAATTTTCCTTTGATTCAAATCCTTCTGGGTGAAGATATACTTCAAACACTGATGATCGGTGAAGAGCTCAAACTTAGCACCCAAAAGATGATGCCTCCAAAGCTTCAAAGAAAAGACAACAGCAAGCAACTCTAAATCGTGAGCAGCATAATTAGCCTCATGGGTCTTCAGCTAGTGACTGGCATAACAAATCACCTTCCCATCTTGCATCAGAATAGCTTCCAAACCCCCACGACAAGCATCAGTGTACACCGTTAATCCCTCATTTCCATTCGGAACGGTAAGCACTTGTGCGGAAGTAAGCTTACGCTTCAACTCATTGAATGCAGCTTTACACTTATTATCCCATATAAACTTAGCATTCTTTCGAGTTAAAGCAGTGAGAGATGCAGAAATCCGAGAAAAGTTCTCAATGAACCTCCGATAGTAACCGGTAAGGCCTAGGAAACTGCGAATATTAGTTGGAGTCCTAGGAGTTTCCTAATCCTGTAAAAGAATTGGGAGAAATAAGGACCACCGGAAAGATAGAATGATCAGATTTCAGAAAGAAAAGAAGGGAAAGACTTACATTGATCGCAGCGATCTTAACTGGATCAACAGAAACTCCATCACTAGAAATAACATGCCTGAGAAATCGAACTTCATCTCTCCAGAAATGGCATTTAGAGAATTTAGCCTTCAACTGATGATTTCAAAGAGTCTCTAGAACATACTTCAAATGCGACTCATGGTCTTACTTTGTCTTGGAGAAGACAAGGATATCATCAACAAAGACTAGAACAAATTTATTAAGCACATCACGAAAGACACGATTCATCAAATCGACAAAGAAAGCAGGAGCGTTAGACAAACCAAAAGGAATAACTAACCATTCATAAAAACTATTCTCAGTACGGAAAGCAGTCTTGGGAATACTTTCCTCGGCAACTCTGAGCTGGTGAAAGCCTGTGGCAAGATCAATCTGAGAGAAAACAGTAGCTCCATAAAGCTGATCAAACATATCATTAATGCGGGGCATAGGATATCTGTTCTTCATGGTGAGCTTGTTCAGCTCCCTATAATCAACACACATCCTCAAAGAACCATCGGACTTAGTGAGAAAAACAACTGCTGCTTCCCATTCTGAATGGCTAGGTCTGATCAGACCCTTGGAGAGCAAGTCCTCAATTTGCTTCCTTAACTCAACCTTCTCTCGGGGTGCCATTCTTCTAGGTGGAAGAACTATAGGTCGAGTTCCAGGAAAAAGATCAATATGAAAATCAATTTCCCGCTTAGGAGGCAAAGAAGTGACTTCACCAAATACATCGGGATAGAGTTGTACTACAGGAGTCAAATGAATATCACCAGGAGAAGCATCAAGAGAATAAATAAAGCTGCCAGCAAAATCCTAAGGCAAACTACACTGAATCACCAATGAATTACCAAAATCATCCATGAGGGAAACAGTTCGGGAACTACAAGAGATAAAGGCATCATGCCTCTTCAGCCAACCACCACCAAGCAATAGATTGAAAGGATCAAAACCCAGAACATAGAAATCACCAGTGAAACGGTGATCAAAATAGAAAAGCTTCACTTGCTTACAAATCTTACTAAGGTTTGCGGGACCACCAATAGGATTTGAAACACACAATGGCACAGAAGCAAATTCGGGAAAAAGGCATGCTCGAATTTATTATAGAGATCCAAAGAAATAAAGCCATGGGAAGCTCCAATATCAAATAAAATACAAATAGGAGACTTAAACAAAGTAAAAGTACCCTTAAGTGCACCTTGGGAATCACTAGGAGCAGAAGCAGGCACAGGTGCAGGTGCAGGTGCAGGAGGTGGAGCTGGTGAAGATGCAGAAGTAACAGCAAAAATACCCGATGACTTGCCCTTCTTCTGAGTAGGGCAGTCCTTCTTGAAATGGACAGGCTGTAGACAAATGTGACCGAGATCATGCCTGGTCAGATGAGCTGGAGGAATAGAAGCACCACCCAAAGTAGGACAGCTATTAGTATAGTGTCCCTTCTGATTGCATCTGTAGCAAGTAATGGCAGACGGGTCGATGGACTGCCTCTGCGATGAAGAAGATGATCCCAACCTTGGAGTCTTGTTCTGATTCCTCTTATGGTGGAAGTTGGCCTTTCTCTTCTTAGGATTTCCAGAAGAAGACTGAGATGAAGCAGACTGAGCAGCTGGAGGATCCTTAGAAGTAGGTTTCTCGTACCTAATGGCCATATCCATTAAAGTGGTGAAAGGACTGTGCACATGGGCTATGAGGCGATCATAGTACTCCGAGCGTGCACCAGCAATGAACTTCTCATTTTTCTTGAGAGGAGTGTCAGTCAAATTAAGGCCAAACTTAGAGAGTTCATTGAATTTCCTCTCATACTCTGCAAAATACATATCACCCTGTTTCAAATCCATGAATTCCCGATACAGCTGAGACTTTCTTGCCTCGGGCATACACTTCACAAGAAAAGCCTCCCTAAAGCATGATAAAGAGCAAAAGAAATATTTCAAAAGAAGGGAACTAAACCAAATTCAAAACAAATAGAAGATGATACCTAAATTGTTCCCAAGAGATGTCAGCCTCAGCGGTGCGAGCTGTGACAGTCTCCCACCAATCTAAAGCTGCTCCTTTTAATTGCTAAGCTACCAACTGACGCTGTTGGGCATTACTGATCTCAAGACCAGAGAAGATTCTCTCCAAATCCTTCAACCACTGTTGAGCTTCAATAATGCTCTCAGATCCAGTGAACTTGGTGCCACCAAGCTCAGTGTATTCCTTGCAAAGCTTAGTGAAACTGATTGGAGCAACAGGTTCAGGAGCTGGGGCAACACCACGCCCCCTACCTCTTGCGTTCCTACGATCCATCTTGAAAAATCAAGAATGAATTTTAGGATAGAGGAAATAGAGAAACAAAGGTAAGATTAGATAAGATAAGATTCAGCGGGAATTGAATATCCCGAACAAAAAAGCTTCCAACAAAGCGGATAAGGAAAAGAAAGGAGTTGGAAAACAAGAAAAAAATTATATCAAAATACTCTTTTTACAAATCCTTTGAAAATAATTTGAAAAATCATTTTATACTTTAAAATACGTTCTCTCGCAAAGAAAGGATTTCAGGATGGATTTCACTCATTCTAGGGTATTTCTACCCTATCTCTAATGAGTTTTTGCTCCGTAGGCTAAGGTTTGCTTGAAACCAAAGCTCTGATACCAACTGTAATGACCCACTATTTTGCACCATTCAAATCGACAATAAATCCATACATGTCTGACTTGAATAATTCAAAACAGTAGATTGTAATATGATTTGGAGCAACTAAAACCAATCACAGAATCACAGACACAGAATATCAGAATACTCACAGCGGAAATAAAAATAACCATAGTGGTTCATAAAGCCACTACAACTCAATCACAAACACAGTCTCAAAATAGTTGCAAAATACATAGTCTGAAAAAAAACAAATACAGTTCTGAAACAAATACAGTAGAAACCCCAAGTACATAAGTCTCTAATACATAAGCTGAAAAAGACTGAATTGAAATAGATAAAACTAGATAAGAAGATAGCCAGAAATCTCTAGCTTCCAAAAGATAGGACCTAGCTGTGATACTCAAGCTGACCCGAGCGCAAGAAATAAACACAAACACTCGAGTCAAGACATACATACTTATACAATGTAAACCAACTCAAGTGAACTATAATATAAAGGTACAAGTAACTTAAAGGATGCTTGGGACCGCCTATCCTCTAAGGATCCGTTAAACTATTTACTATGTAGTAATATTTCGCTATTATAATAGTGTCTACAGTAAAATAAATTTACTTTAAAATAACGTTAAGGAGTTACCCAATATCCCCCTTAACACATAATAGTGCCAATAGTCTATACAGTACCGTAATACCTCCTGATCGGGAGGCTACCAGAGGATACTCCATAAGTACGACACAAATCAAACTCGTACAAGGCTCGCTAGGGTAGTTGACATGGCACAACGAGGCAATGCCAGGGTAGATATACCAATTGCGCATACGGGCTGGTGGTAACGCGTAGCGCGCAACTACCGCCCACATCGAGCCACACGCCTAAAATCAAAGGTGTGCACCAATCAATTACAAAGCAATAGAGTGGCATACGAGGAAGTGTACCGATAAGAGGAGCAACCTCACTAGCTCGAGAATCGCTACTGTTTTAGCCACCTTATGCCAACTCACAGGAGTCGGGTCCACGTACATACCTCAACAGAACATCGCCACCATCCTACTTCTTTCTGGAATCTCCACCGCGTACATGGTTATTAAAGTGGTTTTCGGTATCACCAGAGAGTATGCCCATATCTGATCCCGGTCTCTTTAACGACCAACGTTATTATTATCCGTGGTTATAAATTTCAAAAGTGGTTTATATTCCAAGTCAAAATAGTTCCTTTAAACCATTTAAATATGAAGTAATTATTCTTCCAAATCAAATATTTAAATTTCCAAATTTCAGCAATCTCTAAATTCATTCGTTCAATTTCAACATTTCAAACATTGTAATTTTCAAAACTGTAGCATTTATAAAGTGCTAAGGTAGATATATTTAGTATATATCAAAACATAGTTCAAATTCAGAAACTACAGCATTTCAGAAATGTTGTTATAGGTTCATTTAGAAATTGCAACACATAGTTCAATTTTCAGATATTACAGCACTTCAGAAATCCATTATAGGTCTCTTTAGTATATTTCAAGCCATATTTCAAGTTTCAAAAATTACAGCACTTCAGAAATGTTGTTATAGGTCTTTTTAGTATATTTCAAGCCACAGTTCAAGTTTCATAAATAACAGCACTTCAGAAATGTTGTTATAGGTCTTTGTAATATATTTAAAGCCATAGTTCATTAAACCACGGCATTTCAGAAATGCTATAATTTCTTTCGTACCCTTTAAAATAATATATCTTCAATTTTTCTCATTTTTAACTGATCAAATTTCTTCTACTTTTCAATAATTTTTATTTGGATATTACTTATAAATTTTAATAAAATAACAATTTTCTAATAAATATCCAATTAAAATTAAAATTCATTTGTTAAGTCAATACTTTATGAATTGCTTAACTTTTATTTCAACCAATAACTTAATATTTTATTTAACATATCCATCTCCTAAATAAAATTAAATTTCCATTTATTTACTTAACTTAAAATTTCTATTTAAAAACAAATTCCCAATTTCAAGTTAGATCATCTTTTCAAAATACACCTTTCCTTTTAATTCTTTATACAATTTTAACTTATAGAAAAATCACTCTAAATTCATTAAATTATCTACATCCAATTTTGAATTAAAATGTCATATTTCTTATATTTAAAAATACATAAATTTCAGAAAATATATATATTTAACCACGGGCCTATATAATATTTTCTAACCTAGGTCAAGTGATATGGATAATATATCATTTCAATCCGTAATTTAAAAAGAAAAAATCCGGGTTCTATCATTTCAAAACCGCAATCCCAAGTAAATTAAATACAATAGAAATCACTCGAGCCTATCATTTCAGCCCATAATGATTTTTCCTTATTCTAAAATCTATTTGGGTATGTATCATTTCTACCCATAGTGATAAGGGAACTTGCAGTGTGAGATATAGAAAATAAATAAAATAATAGTATAGCATAAAATATTGTAACAGGTGATGTAACAGGTAATAAATCAGGTTATACATCATATAAACAGATCACAGGCATATATGAACATAGTATAAATCATTACAATTTAAGTGACGTTGTTTCACATCTATATAAGTACGACTTGTCCAGAGTGAATAACTCACCTTTTTGAAGCGAGAGATCAATTCAAATCAAAAAAATCCACACCCTATAAAGCACGAAAAGGCACGATAGGATTTGTGAAAAAGTAACAACCAAATTCAAATCTTGAAATCAAATAAATAAAATAAATATAAGTAATATGATTCAATATAACAACACATGAAATGAAGAATGGAAATATGAATAAAAATGAGATAACTTGATTTTTAACCACACAAATGCTCGGTCTAGGTGTCAAACTTGGTCGGATCTGGTCTTATCGGAGGAGTATGGCCTAGAGCAAGGCAAAGAGGAGGAGTAGGTGGTGAAAATAGGTGTGTCCAAGGCAACAAAGAAGGGGTTTTCATCCATACACTCGGCTAGGGTTTATTATCATTATTTGGTGATGAGATCTCATCTTGGAGTCACGGCGATGGCATGGAGTGGTGTTGTAGAGTGGATGGCTGGTCATGGTGGAGGAGGAGAGGAGGTGATGGTCGGAAATAAGGTGGAGGTCGAGCACTCAATGAAGAAAACAAGAGAAAAATAAAAGAAAAAGGAAAAAGAAAGAAAGAGGAGGCCATGGAAACTTACAGTATTTTTCTCTAGAGGCAAATGAATTTGAGATGATATACTTTTCTATTTTTTACGTGAATTGATAAGGTAGGAGGCAGCTAGGGTATGGGGTATGCATGGTTAAAAATGAGGGACGGCTATGGTAGGAAATAAAGAGGTTGGGCAATATAAAGGCAAGAAATAAACAATGTAACGTATGCCCTATTAAAACAAAGTAACGCATGTCTAAGTGATTTTTTTTCCTAGCTATTAAATAAAAGATATACAAAAGAAACATCCAATAAATAAAAATAAAGTCTATACAAACAAACAAAATAGAAAATAACATAAATAGATGGACATAAAAAAATATAGAATAAAACACAAAAATTAATTGCTTTTAAAACGTTGTGCATTATCCAATTTACAAAGTATAAATCAGAATTTAGTGAAACGAAAAGCATAACGGATATTAGAATTATATCCAATTTCAAATAGAAATATTAAATTTTAAAATTTTCAAACAAAAGTCAAAGTTTGACCAAAATCTAAAATTTCCAGAAATTGTTTATTTTATTGTATTTGTGAAAATAATTTATAAACAACTCCAAATTATATTGGAAAATTTGAAAATTTCGAAATTTTAATAATTAAACATCAAAGTTTTCAAATAAATTAAATTTAAAAATATTTACAAAATTTTGGGTTGTTACATTGGAAGTTAGTTAGTAACTTTACAAATTAGTAAGCTAAAGTTGAAATTTCCCTAGTGTTGTTTCCTACTTGTTCTGTAAATTTACGTATCATGTTTGTTTGCTTACTTATATGTTATGTAATGACTCGATGGATGAAAAGTGTCATGACCTGGTTTGTCGAACTACCCCTATAGCGATAGTCGCTATATCAACACTTCTAAAAAAATCACATTTTATCGACATTATCATGCTTGGAGATATTTTACAAGTTAAGCAAGTTTTTAAATAATGATGTTTACAAAAATAATTAATTATTTTAATAATGATTATATAATTTAATTATTAAAAATAAAAGTTAACTAATGAACTTATTAACGATGTGTTTAATATTAACTAATCACATGTTTAATAATGTTTTGAAATTAATTAATCATTTTATCTAATGATGTTTAAGGTTAATTAATCTTTCAATAATGATGGATAAAATTTAAATAATCAATTTACTAGTGATGTTTTTAAATTAGTTAATCTTTTAATTAATGACTTTTGAAAGATAATAAATCTATTTAACCTTAAATAAATCTTTCCTTAAATAAAGTTTTAAATTAATTAATCACTTTTAAATAATGATATTTAATTATTATTAAATTAATTAATTAAATTAATTAATTATATTAATTATATTATTAATTAATTTAATTAATAAGATTTTAATGGTAATTTACCCTTTTTAATTAATATTGAAATTAATTAATTAACGTAGTTGACGATGTTTTAAAGTTAATTAATCAATATAATAAGGATGATTTAGGTTGCTAAATCATTTTTATAATGACATTTCAAAGTTAATAAACTCTTTAACAAAGTGTATTAAAAGCTAATACTTATAATGTGAAGCCAAGTATGAAATCGAATTTTTAACAGAAAAGACTGAATTGTTTATGGAAATGAATTAATTTCTGTAAAGCGATTCACTTATATGGAAATGGTTTATTTGTAAAATTAGCACTATACATCGAGGAAGTAGACATTTCGCTATTTCCAAAGCTAAGAATAATCGTGAGACATGACTTTGAGGTAAAACTACCTTGACTTATTTGGTATTATTGTTAATTAAGAAATCGTATAAGTTTGAATTCGACGAATGGTGGTAAGTATATAGGACTTAATTTCCATATACGATCGTTTTATATCTTCGATAGTTGGTTCCTCAACTATCGGTTACTTCAGCTTCTTTATTATCGTCATTCTAAGATGATGTGTTGCTCCATTGAGCTTTGATATCCTTTGTGGGAAATGATTAAAACCAAAGCATGAGAGGGGGCCAAGCTATGTGGGGTTGCTCCCATCAGGATACTTTCATATCTCATCTAGATTGGATTCTGTAGCGCTATTAGATGTGAAATATTCGGATACTCAATAAGGTTTGTTAGGGTCCGGCTTGGAGGTTTTCGAGAAGTGTTACATAATAAATGAGCTTCTTAGAAGTATATTACTAGAGGTATACTTCAGGGGGGTACACCCTCCTCGACATTTGTTGGAGATTTTCCTTTTTTTATTTGATTCGAACCTTCAAATTTATCCCCTTATTTGCGTTAGGGAGAATCAACCACACTTCGTGGCGTTTAATTGTTCATCCTTTCCTTACGTTTAGATGTTGACTTATGTGGAAGTAAACCCATTCCATGTTCAGCGGCGTGGTCTGCATGTTTGTGTTTAATTTCACACCCATTGTTTAAAAGGATTTGCTCATACCAGACATATCGTCTGACCCGAGTTATTTGTTTTCCCTATACTCTGGGGTACTCATTTTATTTGAGTAGTCTGACAATAGTATGTCTTTGTTAGGTTCTTTTGAAGACGGTGTTTGAGTAGGATCCGTTTATCTACTTGGTTATCTATTCTGCAGTATTCCTAGTTTGCGTATGTGTATTTCGTTTCGACATTTGTAAAGGCAGGATGTTATAACCGGCTAAGCCGATTTGTAGTACTTTTGTGTAACTATGATAACTCCTTGTTAAGGAGTAATATGATGTAGTATTTACTGTTATGTTTTGTTTAGCGGTTTCGTTGTGAGGTTTTCAATTCTATTCTTTATTTTTACCCTACGACGATTCATCTTTTCGATGCTTAGGAAACAACGCACGAACACTTAAGATGTCTTAAGTGTAATTTCTAGGGGTCAGGAAGGCGGGTCGTTACATAGAGTAGAAAGTTTGAAATACAATAGCCTGTATTTAAATGATGAATGATAAATTAGTATTGCATTATAATTTGAAATATAGTAGTATAAATTGCATGTGTAGAATGATAAATGCATATAAAATTTGAAATTTTTAAATACAATAGCATTCATTGCATATGAAGAATGATAGCTGACTATATCATTTGAATTTTTAAATATAGTAGCATGCGTTGCATATGTGGAATTGTAGCCATATATAGCATTTAAGGTTTTTAAATACAGTAGCATGCATAACATATGCAGAATGATAACTGAATATAGCATAGTTATTTTTAAATAACATATCATCCATTTCTTATGTAAAATGATAGTATCATGTATTGCATATGCATAATGGTAACTAAATATAGCATAATTTGAAATACAGTACATAATTTTTGCGCCATTATTTATACAGAACTTAAAAAGCACAACAAAAAAGAAGTGGAAAAGAAATTCCACAAAAAAAGGAGCAAGGCAAAAATCATTACAGATGAATTCTAATTGCCATGATTATAAAACAAAAAAATAAAGTAAAAGCATTTACTTCAAGTTATATGAAATATTTCTATCAAACTAGTTTCGAAAGGTTTGTGTATCTTTTAGTTTTAGAATGTTTGACTACAAGTAAATTTAAAAATCAGCTACTACTTTAGATGATATAATAAAAACATTTTCTATAGAAGAGGAAGCTGTCAAAATCGGGGGGAAATTTTAAAAATAAACATCACAAGATATTTCTTTTATTCTTTGTTTACCTTTACCTAAAAATAATGTTTTCCTACTACCAAAACTGTCTTTTCAAGCAATACCAAACAATTGTAAAGAATTTGTCTTAAGAAACTATGGAAATGTTGGGCATATTACCAAAGGTAATATCATTACAAGAATAAATAATCAAATTGAAAAATTGAAATTAAAAATGAAAATGATTTACCAAAACTGCTTATAATTCTTGCAATGATAACATTCTTCTTCCTGGATAACCAACGATATTTACCTTAGGGGTATGTTCCATATATACTAGATGGAGAAAAAATAAATGAAATATTATGACCATTATGCATTTATTCTTTATTATAAGATTTGAAAGCTTTTAAAATAAAGCCGAGGAATATGCTTGGATGCTTCATGTTTTCACTGGTAAGGACCAAACATAAAATTACAGATTTTTACTATGTCTAGATTACCTATGATATACATTATATTTGAACAACAAAGTATTTACTTTACAGTTTTTCCTCTGCAAGCATGTTGACATAATTGAACCGGATATATCTTATTCTAATGATTTTCCAATAGTTGTAAAATGGACATCAACGTTCTAAAGAATGTTGATCAGAAGATGAATTGAAGAACATTGAGAGCAAAAAGGTTACTTATTAACTGAATAGTTCAATAGTCTTCGTTTATTATAATATATTTTTTATCTATTGTTATGATAGAAAAAAAAGGTACCTTGACTTAAATGCTAATCTATTTTAGCATTAGCATATCAAATTTTGACATCATAACCAGCAAGTATAAAATGCTAAATAATATAGCATTATAAGGTCTACATACTAACGTAATAAAGTGCTATATTATTTTAGCATTATAATGTAATAATCTAGTGTAATACATAATAAATACAAAATTCTAACATAGTATAACATAGTCATCTACTATTATGCTAGAAAAACATCTACTTTGAAATGCTAATTTGTATGAGCATTAGCATATAAAATTTGACATCTTACATAGTAATAATTGAATGCTAAATAATTATATCATTGTAAAAAAGCTAGTAAAATTAGCATAAGCACGTCAAATAAAAATGCAAAATTATTTATCATTATAATGTAATAATTTAATATAACACATAATGAATACACAATGTCAGCTTATCATATCATTATAATTTACTATTGTGATAGAATATCACATTAACAAAAATGAAATTAGAATTAGGATTACCATATTAAATTTTAACATTTAATTTAAAATTTAACATATAATTTTCCAATTATACAGATTTTGTTAATATTAAAAACATTTTCAAATAGAGATATCACTGCTAGAACAACCAAGAACCAAAACTACAAATCTACATACTGATAAAGTGAAATATAGAGATGAAAAATAAACCTATGACGCATAGACAGAAAATTAGATTCAATCTCTCCAACAATACATCAAAGATTTGGGAAGAAAGCCCGAGAACATTCAAGAAGAGTTACGATAGGAAAGAGAAGAAAGAAAGAAAGGAGATCTAATTATAGAAAAATGAAATGAAGCCCTTGGACTAAAAAATTCAAAAATAAGGAAAGGAATAAGAAAAACAAGAGGAAGAATAAATTCAGCCTCCTTTATTTAATTTAATATAATACAACAAATCTGAAAGATATATGAATTACAGAAAACAATAAATGAAGGAAAAAGACAAAATGCACAAAAAAATTTCAAGAGTTCAAAGGAAAACACCAAGTTCATTAGGTACAAATGATGGAAGGAAGAATAAGAAAGAAAGAAAATTGATCTTGAGCACCAATATGAAGTTGTATTTCATAAAAACCACAAAAAAAGAATGATGATAGGAGTGAATCCAAACGAAAAGAGAGTGAAAAGAAGAAAGTGAGAACAAAGGGAACTGGAGAAGAAAAGGAAAAAAGAAAGAACCGATGATCAAAATGAAAGTGAGAAAAAAGAAAAATATGAAGCAAAAAATCAAAAAGAAGGTACGGATACTGAAAATGAAGAACAAAATGTAGAAAACAAAAATGAAGCAGGAATTGAAGAAACTAACAGTGACAATAGCCCTGAAAAGAAAAGTGAAGAATCTAAAAACAAATTTACGTTATAATAGAAATAGAAACAGTGGATGTGGATTCTTATTCGCCAACAGGAAAAGAATACACAAGAAAAGCATTATGAAAAGTAGAGTTCTATATCATCTAACTAAATAGAAAAAGAACATAGTTCTTACCTTTTTCAAATGAAATAAAAATAACAAGTAAGATTTTTGCTCTTAATTCTATGATTAAATTACATATTACATAAATTTAAATATACTAACTTCTTAATTATTAATTCTTAATACCAACACAATAACTTGGATGGAAGATGCCGAAATCAAATGAGGTATAATGATAGTAAAGTTAATGTTGGAAGCTACTTTGTTTGAATAATTCACAGATGGACATGTATATAAATATTACAATAAAATCTTATTAATAGTAAATATAAATATAATGCATCTATACAGTTGTTGTACATAATAATATGCTTGATATGCTAATGCAATTATACATTAAAGTAAATCAGATTGATAGATAACCATAACATTTTATTTTTCAAATCCATCGGAATGACATAGTAATGAGTATGATAGATGAACATAACACTTGTATTCACTTAGTCAACTAGCATGAATTAGTAATGCAAAAATATGGATAAACAGAACATTTTCTATTTTTAAACTATAGTAGCATGAATTAGAAACACAAAATGATAGACAACATATATACTTATAGAATTTACGAGCATGTATCAGTAACACATAATGATAGATAAAAATATCATGTATATTTTTGAAGTCCACAAGCATGTAGTATTACTTTTAAATGATAGAAAAACATAACATTTTATTTTTGAAGCTCATTAGCATGAACTAGTGCTGCAAAATGATAGACAGATATAGCATTTCTATTAATAAACTCCACTAGCATGTATTACTAAAGCAAAATGATAGGCAAACATAACATTTGTACTAAAAAAGTCCACTAGCGTGTATTACTAATGAAGAAAGGTAGATAAAAATATCATTTGTATTTATAAATCCCATAAGCATGTGTTATTCCAAAATGGTAAGACAAACATAGCATTTTATTTGTTAAACCTACTAGAATGAATTAATAATGTAAAATGGTAGACAAATATAGCATTTGTATCAATCAACTCCACTAGCATATATTATTAAAATAGAATAATTGACAAACATAGCATTTGCATCAATAAAGTCCACTAGCATGTATTACTAATAATGAATGATTAAAAACATAGTGCTTGTATTTATAAAGTCCATTAGCATGTATTACTAATCCAAATTAATATATAAATATATCATTAGTATTTATAAAGTCCAGAAGTATGTATTACTAATGCAAAATGATACATAAATATAGAATTTGAATTTAAAAGCCCACTATATTACTAATGTATAGTAATATAAGTCATTTATTATTGCTTAATTTTACAGTTAATCTTTGTTTATTCAAATCACTTACTGGTTTATTCAAAGTCAAGAGCGTATAATTACACATTTGGAAAATTATGATGGTAATTTTAAGCTTTTGAATATTAATGTTAAATAATAATAATATGAAATATTCTAATACTTATTAATATGCAAAATGCTATAACAAATGATTTGGAAAATGTGATACAAGATATGGTTTTACCTGTGATACAATCCACCATCAAAAATGAATTTATAGATACAGTTTTTACGCCTTGCATCACATAAATCACTGGGCTTTACAGACTTCAGACTATATGACAATGCAATGAAGTCATTTTGACTCAAACAGGCAATAGGTAAGATCAACCCAAAGATTAAACCCAAGTTATAAACAAGCTCAATGAGTGGTAAGAAATATTTCTTTAAAACATCATTTTAATATTAAGTAATAGCATTAAAATCAGTTTTTTGCAGAGGAAATAAATTGAAAAGCTGTTCGAGAAGAAATGGGTAGACAACAAATTCTTAAACAAGGAATTTGGAAAAAAGAAATAGCCTAATCAAAATGCCCCAAACAAGAACCAAATTCATAAGTAAATATTTACTGTAACGACCCACCTTTTCGACCCTCAAAAATGAATACTAATACATCTGTGGTATTCATGTGTCGAACGTCCAAGTGCTAGAAAGATAGATTATTGGGGAAAAGGGAGAAAAGATATAACAGAATCTCACATCGTGGCGAGTAATATATAATATACAACATATCTTTACAAAAGAAAATTATAATATACAAACATCAATCAGAGTAACTATCTATATATCATCCGCTTGTACAGTTATAACAACCTGCCCTCACAGATGTTGATAAATACACAGCAAAAAATGTAGTGGAAATAAAATATACATGAATATGTCTTAGAGGCATCCAGCTTGTCTTCTGAAGCACCAAAGCATCCAAATTAAATATAGAAAATATGATCATGCTAACCGGAGTATTATAAGAAAATAACGTCCGGATCAGTCTGGTAAATCAAGGTGAGAAACACAAATCAAATGGGATTTTAATGTTATAAAAACTATTCAAAATAAAGGTATAATAACTAAATAATTTTAAATATAAAATATAGTGATATTATAATAATATCTAGGGTTTATAATAAATATATAAAATAGCTGGAATGCTTGCATCTCACGTTCCAGCATAGTTGGGCACAACTTAGTCCGTAATGCA
The DNA here is from genome assembly GCA_030765085.1 of Allium cepa. Classification (NCBI taxonomy): domain Eukaryota; kingdom Viridiplantae; phylum Streptophyta; class Magnoliopsida; order Asparagales; family Amaryllidaceae; genus Allium; species Allium cepa. The sequence continues at coordinate 353,671,629 of CM060937.1, read as the reverse complement.
CTTGTTGGGGGATGGATTCCATCAGACATGGCACCAAGTGCCCCTTATGTCATCATTCCGATTACTTTGCAACCTTTCTCGAGAGCTCTTATGCACATACTGAATCCATAATTCCATAAATGATAACCTAGAAGGGTGATGAGCTGCCTTAATGGGTGATATCCACATAGCTCTAATGCATATCCCCAGTTTTAGTCAGTCCCGGTTGTGAGGCTTGAGGCTATGTTTTACCTTTTTAGCAAATCCCACTTGGAATGCTAACATTGCCCTCCCAACAATAATGCAGTGCCAACATTCATCCATACATGTTATTCTAGGACTGAACAAACTGAAGGCACTACTTCTACACATCCTCAAGATTAGCAGCAAGTAGCCCTTGCACTTCAAATAACTCTATATTTGATCATCTTCAAGATGTCTCGAATTTGAATGTGTATGTCGGTTTGAAGTGGTTTTCGGATAATATATCTGATCCCGGTCTCTCTGAACTGACAACTCTAGTTTCAAACTGGCTAAGATTTGATAGTCGTTTATTTAACTATCAAACAAACAATTCAACCAAATATTTAACCAAGCATGGTTAAGCATAAAGCAACTATTAAGCCCCTTTAATTAATCCTTCCATTAGTTAAAATCTCCTTTTAGATATTTCTATTAAAATACCCTTTAAAAAAGATATATTTACAATCCCCTCTACTCTTTTCAATAGTTGAAAAAATATTCATATGCTTATCTCAACTGTATAAGTATACTCACTAAATATTTCTCTTTCAATACTTAGAAAACTAAACTTTTCCATATACTTATATTAATGGTATAAGTATATTCACAAAACACTACATTTCCAATACTTAGGAATTGTACCCATATACTTATCTCAATGGTATAAGTATATTTACATATCTTAAGAAAGATTTTATTTTCAGAATACACTGAATTGGGTCAAAACAAATGTCATTTAAAAACCTTGCTTACTATAAATCTGAAATACCTTTGTGCAAGTAAATAGATCATTTAGAAATTAGACCAGATATGCTTACCACCATTTCCCGATTTCAAACAGTACAATTACTTGATTAACGACGTAGTCGGACAAGTTGGAAAAGTATCCTTGCCTCGACATACATTCTTACTTCTCAGGCTGAAGGTGAGTTTCCATAACTCTGAATTTGGTGCTAAGTATGAAAAGAATACTTTCCATACCACCATATCTTAAAAAGATCATTTATGGAAATCAAATCTCGTTTTCTTTATAAATTCCTTTTTATAAATATCCTTTATATCTACAGACTCCATTTATAAATTCCTTTATAAAACTTCATTTATAAATCTCCATTATAAAATATCCTTCGTAAATCTCCTTTTATAATCTCAAATTATAAGTATAAAACTCCTTTTATAAATCATCAAATATAATTATAAAACTACTTTGTAAATTCATTTCTAATTTTAAATCCCATATACTTCTCCTAGATCTGTGATTGCAAAATCGGAACAAATACTTTCCATAAAAATGATTATTCCAAATATCACTATAAATCCACAGATGTGACTCATTTCCAATTTATCAAAATGATATAATTTTTCCTTTTTATAAAATCCCATTTGAAAATCTATTCTTTTTTTTAAAAAAAGTCATTTATAAATCTATCCTTTTTATTCAACACTTTATATAAGAACATTTCACAAATATTTATACCAAAATATTCTTATCTTCTTTTAAACCGAATCGCTTTGCAATAAAATAGATAAATTCCCCTTTATTTCCTTTAAAATGAAAATTCATTATTATAATAAATTTTCTATAAAAATAAATACTACTCACAATATTTTTAAAACATTCCCGTATAAATTAGAAAAGACTGTAAAAAGGGTGAAATAAGTGTAAAAACCATTTCTAAATAAAAATGCCATAGAAAATTTCCAGAATCGCATTTAAAATTCATTACCTGAATCAAAACCATTTTTCAAATCAAAATAGCAAACCATAGTATTTCAAAATACTAAAATGAGGCTCGGAGTTACCGTAGCACTTAACCAATGCTATTATTACCTTTATCACTTAAATGATTCAACGTTTAAGATATATTAATATCACATCCAATATGGCCAAATTTCCAACTTTTGACATTCAACATTTTTTACAACAAGTATATAAATGGGATAAAATCAATAAGTATATAATTAAAATTTAAAATCATAATAGCAAGAAATCCAAATTTCTTTGATGTATTTCATTTTAAATGTCATTCGCTTTTTAAAGCAAATATTTCACCAAACCAAACTAATAAATCATTTAAATAGAAAAATAATTATTTATATCTACTGTATATCATTATAGTATTAATTCAGAGGTGAGTTGACTCATCGCAATTTAGGTTGACGCTTAAGGATTCCGATTTGGTCTAAAATCAAATGGCGTTTGATTTTAGCTCAAAATCCAACTTACTTTAAACTCAATGAACCCTGTTTCAACGTGTAGATAATGCTATTATGAGCACAACGCAAAAGACCGTGTCTCGATTGGACCTCGTAGGGGAGAGATATTGATTTCTAAGTTTTATATTTAAAGTAAATAAATAATTTACGCTAATTACTTGTTTAAAATTAATTACTCTTCCCAGTACTTCTCCCCATCCACTCTAATGCTCCCTATGCACACTTCTGTACCCAAGACCTAATCAACCATTCATGCACGCCGCTATTGCACTAATACTGGACGAAATGAAGATCCAACTTTACCAACGAACCTCTCTCCACCTCTTCTTCACAATGCACTCTAAAAATCAAAGCTCGATCAACAAATGAAAAAAGAAATTTGCTGCTAGCTTCCCTCGACCGTGAAAAGTCGCGACCACCAAACATGCATCGTACTCCACAAAAATCAGCCCACGGAAGCTCCTCGACATGCTAAATATTCCCAAACCCTCAAAATTGCCTGACTCCTCCTCTATCGGCCAAAAATCGAAACCCTAGCTCACGTTTAAGCTAGAAAGCCTCTCCCAACATGCCCGTACCAATCCAAATATATATAGATTTGTAGATCTAGGCCTCACGAGTTCAAAAATTCTTGTTTTACAATTTTTTGTTGAGTAAGTCTTTTGATTTGAATTTATAAAGCGGGTGGAAATTTTTTAATTTACAAAGAGGAAAAATGAGGAAAGGAAGAAAAGTAAGCGTGATGAATTTCTATATGTTTGGTTTAATTTATTTACAGTTCCCAGCATCTCGCCACGTAGCATTATGTTCCCTTATGAGATAGGAGCGACAAAATAAAACTAAGATCGTGCACAAAAATACGATATGATCACAAAACAATAATAATATTGTTATCCCTCCTTTTGGAAAGGCTATGACACCAAGGACTTGAATAGAGATTAAAGACGATCCACCCCAGAGATCGGTTATACATAAGGTCCACGATGGATACAGGAAAATTTGGTCTGAGTCTGGATCGGGCTACAATTATCATGGTACGACAAGCAAAGCTATGAAAGGCAACATTCCGAATTTCAGGTCAATCGGAGTTCGTATGCCCAAGTTATGGATCGATCGAGATCCACGTGAAATACATCAGTTTCGTATCCATCAACCCACATCCATCATTTCACATCCATCCAGATCGATACGAAATGAGCACAAATCCATCACTCAGCATCCATCATTTGTATCCATCAAGTTTGAACATGTATCGATGGCCCTTCTCATTCCTTGGATCGATCGCCCCTCAATAATTGTATACTTCGTATTGATCGGCTACTCGATCGATACGAAGAAAGGGGCCAGAGATCGATACGAAACCATAGATAGAGATCGATAAGAAAACAGGGACATAGCATCGATATTTGAAGTTACATATAAGATGGATACGACTGAAGAGGTCAACTCGTAGGAAATGGTCTCTATGCACAAAATATGGATCTCTGGCGCTCTGTCATCAACATGAGATGGTTGATACGAATTGTATCGATACGAAGTGGATCGACGCATAATCGATCAATACGAAGCCTTCAGCCATACTAGCAAATCCAATCTTGGATAGATCAAAAATCAAAATCTACACGTCCAAATGCCTCCAAATTTTCACAAGCGCTTGCTTACCACCTCAAGAATGCTTCTGCTCAATCACAGCCCAAATAAACACAATCTTGATCGATACGAAGATGATGGGGATCGGTCCTAATCGATCCCAAATGACCCCTGATCGATTTGGTGGGCCCACGCACATGTGAGAAAGAGTATTCCGAGTTCAGGGGTAGATATTTCAGACCTACACCTATAAATAGCACCCCTACGCCTACAGAAAAAGGACTTTGGACTCTACTACTCCTTTATTCTGCCATAACTCCATTGTAGCTTGAGTGCTATTGATTGTACTATGGTAAATCAGTTGAGAATCATTATTAAACAGCAAACTATTCAAAGTGGATGTATGCTACAACGCCAAACCACTATAAAATCTTATCTTTTCAATTTGTGCTTACTTTTATTAGTGTGATTATTAGAATAGCCTCATTTTTCATTTAATTTCTTCATTCTAATCTCTTCAATTACATTCGAAGAGTGTTGTGCCCAATTTTGGTACAAATAAATATACACTAGTTATCTTATTATGTAAAATTTCAAAAATAGCATCATTTGTCGAAAAATACATCGAATTATATTTTAAATATTTTCCAAATTAGAAGTATGAAAAAAATCCTATAAATTGAAATAAAAATACGTCATTAAATATCAACTTTATTATTAAAATTTGATTTTTCTTATTAGTTATTGAATTTGAATCAATTCTGAATATTTAAATAAATTAAATATTCTCGTTTGAAACGTTAAAAATTCCAGGTCGTTGCATTCTTCTCCCCTTAGAAGAATTTCATCACTGAAATTCCCAAAGGAAGAAAAATGTCCCCATACCCTTAGACTTATAAAATCAATTATGTTAGGTAAAATTTCAACAATGCTTCATTTAAGCGGCTTGATCCAAAAAAAACTACAACTCACCGCAATGGACCTAAATGAATAAAATAAAATAAAAGCCCAAAACTGGCCTTCCATATATGGGGCATAGAATCATCAACAACAACATATACTTAATATATATCTTATAGAGTGTGTATGATGCATAGCAAACACACTGTTAAGCAATAAATGTCTACCTTTTGTTGAGCAATCAAACTCTGCCGATGAAACCAAAATCAACAACAAAACCTCTGCTTCCATAAATTTGTATCTAACTTATAAATGCCACCAAACCAATTAACTACATTTTTTAATGTCGAAAACATATAATTATATTAAATCTGTATGATGTATATATGTCATCCGTACACAATACCAGATCTGATCACTCACTCGAATATGCAATTTCACTTTCGAACTAATATCGCTCACTCGACTTCTCTAGTGCGGACTTCGATCAGGTTTCTTGATTAGAAACCTCCATTCTCCTTGTATAGCCATATATTATGGTAGAAATTTTCAAAATCATATCAAAAATCTATACCAAGTGTTCGCCATCAAGAATCGAGTGAAAAATTCTTGTTTGGCTCGGTGTAAATCATCCTGAAATCATGTACTCGAATCTAGAGAAAAAATAGTTATGCAAATAAAATAATCTACGTAAAACTTATGTATTTATTCCATTGGTTTCTTAACTATACTGATTACTTTTCATTTTAAATCACATTCATTTTTACTTATAGTATATTCCCTTTAGTACTAAATCATTTATTTTAAAACCATTACATACTTATGTTCTTATTCGTATGTAACGATCGGGATTTTTGACCCTCGAAAATCAACACTAATACGTCCACTATATCGTGTGCCGAGCAATCAGATGCCGAAAATCCCAGTTGTTAAGGAAAAAGAAGAAGGAAGAAGATAAGAAGAAAACTAAACAACGTGGAATCCTACAACGGAACAAATAATCTATAATATACAATCAATATTTACACAAGAGGAAACTATAACGTGTGTATGTACAAAACACCAATCAGAGTTTACTAACCTATTGCAGCCAAGAAAGTTATATCAACCTGTCCTCACAATTGCTGAAAAATACAACAATGAACACGGTGGAAAAATAACCATATACGTAAATACATCTCTAGGCCTCCAGCTCATCTCCTAAAGCTCCAAAGCATCCAACTAAATTTTCTAAATATGCTTGGTATGGCCAAGCATTATAATAAAATAACACCCGTGTCAATACGAAAAACTAGCATGAGAAAACGCACCCAACTGGATTTTGAAGTTATAAAAATCTTTGAAATCAAAAGTATCTCGTAACACCATATCGCACATAAACACGGACATGGTTTCACCTTACAATAACCAAAACCATTTCTATAGAAAATCTATTGATATTATAGTAATGTGTAAGGTGAAAGTAATAGTAATCAAGTAGTTGTGATACTCATGAGTGTACATCACAACAAAACTAGGTATATAATCAAAATCCGATAAGACACATTTGCTAATTATGTAGGATGCCATGGAGGTTCCCTCAGTACTTCGAGAAATGGTCCTCCTGCGCAAGGATTAGAGATATCCTTTCGGTGCAGCATACATCCCTAGTGATGTACCATAGGAAAAACATAATTGGTCTTACTAAGACCGAATGCATCGCCCCATGCCTGTATAACAACTGTAAGTAACGTCTAGGTGGAGCCGACTGCACCCTATGGGTTTGCCAACCCTACTGGTTATGCCTCCTATATTTGGTTTTCATTATTACCACTTATGAGACTATGGTCGGCATTCCACTCACACACCACCATCAAAATAGATCATGAAATCCTACATGATCTCTCATACCCCAACAGGTCTCAGAATCATACATGAATTCCAACATTTCAATATATGTCACGAAACTCCTCCATTGAACCGTATATGGTTTGAGAGTGGTCACAGTTTTTAAGTCATCTCCTACAAGTACACTCTTCCACTTCCCTAGCACTCTGAAAACCAAATGGTCGATTTTCCAAAATGCTCAATACCAGTTATTTACAAAATAAACAAACAATACACAAGAGCGAGGGTCACCCCTAACCATTTAAGTGGACGGATCTCCTCATCATTTGTCCTAGAAGAACAAAATGAGTTTATACATACAGTATACACCACTGCCGCTAACCGTACCATATAATTCCCGTGTTTCTTCCAGATATTCCCCAAGTTAAAATCCTTCGATGTTAAATAGGGAATATTTCTGTACCACCAAAATTAAGAAGGATTGCATATTTTGGTCAAGATTTGATAGTCGGTTTTTTAACTATCAACAAACACACATCTAAATCAAGGATTTATTCCATAAGGGAAATCCAACATTAGTCAAGCACATAAGCAACCACTAGCCTTCTTTAATAAATCTTCCATTAATAGAGATCATCTTGTAAATTACTTGCATAAAATACTTTTACAAAGGTAATTCGCAAATTTCTATATTTTTAATATTTAGAAAAAATTCATATACTTATCTCAATGGTATAAGCATATTCACATACATTACACCTCGCATCTTAGAAAATGCACTCATATACTTATCTCTACTGTCTAAGTATATTTACAAAATTGAGAAAGATTTTTCCTTTTTATTTGGTTCTAAAATCATTTATAAACTCCTTATAATTCTCCAAAACCATATGTAAACCATTTTATAAATCTCCAAAAAAAACCATTTATAATCCTTTTACAAAATTCGATCACTTGTGAATTCTTTTTGTACAGTTTCTAAAATCATTTATAAATCCTTTATAAATCCATAATACCTATTTATTTTCCCAAAACACCTTTTAAAAAAATAAGTCCGTCAACTAAACTTGTCACATAGCAAGTTATCATTTAAAAACATCCTCTACAAACCGACAAACCCATCTCTTAAACTCGTTTTATAAATATCTAACCATTTGTAAAACACTTTCACCTTAAAATAATCATCCCTTAAGTCTTCAAACCATTTTATAAACTCCCTTTATAAAATCCAAGTCTTACAACTCCATTTATTGGTTCCGAAAACATTTATAAAGAATTAAAGATCTTTTACTTCAAAACACCATTATATAATAAAAATTATTAACGATAAACATTATAAATAAATGGAAATTATTAACTTTCAAACGTCTTAAAAATATTAATTAATAATTTCAAAATAATGTTAAATAAACAATAATAATTAATCTTTACCATTTTATAAATAATAATAATTTATTTTTCAAAACATTTTTAATAACCCTTGTCATAGATTTCAAGACATATTTATTTCAAATAATTAACTTTTCAAAAATATAAAATATTTATAAATAACTTTTAAGACAATATTAAATCTAAATCAGTAACTTAAAAACGATACTAAATATAAATAAATAATTTTTTTAACAACATTAAATTTAAATAAATAATATTTTAAAGCAATATATTTTCGAAACCCAATTTCGGATTTAAAATCATTTCCAGTCTCAAAAACCAAGCCCAGTTCAAATTGAAATATATAGTATTTCAAAATACTAATTTAAGGCTAATAACCACCAAATTCTTAACCAAAATCAATATTGATTTTCTATCACTAAAGGGTTTTAGTTTGCAAAAATATAACGATGTTATAACCATAGTATCCACGGTCAGATTCTTTTTTCAATAATTCATATAAAAGGAATATTATTGAAACAATTCAACAATAGCGAGGAACCCCATTGGATCCCTCCAACGTGGTTCCCTGTGTCACAACCTATATATGTCATCATATATATGTCAATAAAATCAATAGTGGTAAGGAATCCTGTTGGATCCCTTCAATCTGTCCTCCCGCATCACATACAGTATATAATCAAATAATATAAATCAACTGCTTCGAGGCTGGATTTGTATACAAAGGGTCATCTGCTCTCACACGGGAACGTAGTAGGGTCTCATCCGCTCCAAGGCGAGAATATATCCAAACTAAATAATATGAAATAGTAAATCATCCAAAATCATTTAGTCAACAACTTTTATCAATTATATATCATACTAGTTAACCAAAATTGTGAGTTTAACTCACATTTATTTCAGTTGCCGCCGAGGCATTCCTGTTTGGAACTAAAACCGAATGACGTCTGATTTTAACCCAAAATCGCAGCTGTCGCCAAATTCATCCTAACCAGTTCCACTACAAAACTAACATCGTTACGAGCGCAAGGAAAAAATCCATGCCTTGATTGGACCTCGCATGGATAATATATTGATTTTATAAGTTAAATGATTTTTAATTACCAATTAAATATATTGATTACAAAACTAATCCAAAATCTCGTTCACCCTATCTTCCTTTCTTTGTTCACACTCGCGAACCCGCCCAGGCCGCCAAAATTCAAACATGACTTCGCTCATATCCTCACACCGCGCCATCGCCTGACACCACCGGAGGTCGCCACTCCCTTTGATCGAACGCCGCCACACTCGCCTGGACGAACACCGCCGATCCTACCCCATAGAACGAACCCAACGTGCATCATGTTTAACTCAAGATTGCACCACTATCGGTAAGAAACTCACCAAAATTCACTAGAGCCTCGCCATTGACATCCTCTACAAGTTTCCTTTAGGTGCCTTCGACTATCGATGAACGATGACGATAGATCTGACGGTCGCTCTTGATTTCTGATCGCCTCGTCGCAATCCGACACAATCTAATTGTCCAATAGGTTGAGATCGATGTCAGGAACAACTTTTTAGTTGACAACTTTCCCTAATAATACATGGATTGGTCCCTATCGACGTGGATCGTCGGATGAGGCTAAAGTTGATTAAATTTGAAACTTGAAAATTTGTAAAACTATCTCTTGTGCTGCCATGAATTATATAGAGGGAGAAGTATGTTTTGAATGGTAGGAGGCATGGATTAGGTGTCTGGGGGAGTATGGTAGGGTATGGTGAATATATATACATATATATATATTACATATATATATATATATAAATATTACTTACATATATACATATATATATATATACATATCAGACATTACATGTCCAAAAATATCGAACCCAATCAAGGCGTACGCTTGGTGTTCTATATGTAATACTTCTATTTCGAACGCAACGGAACCTGTTTTGGTACCTAATTCGACCATATGCAGATGATAGCTTTTCAAACTTAGTTATTTTATATAAATTTCTGAAATTAATTTCTAATCATTTCAATCTCGCATGACCAAACGATACATCCAATCACCGTAAAATTCATTATCATACAATAATACACTATTACGGAGCCAATGAAACTGGTTTCGTCAAAATCGGAGATAGTGCACCGGAAGGCTATTTTTATACGTTAATTAAAACAAATTATTTTAAAAATCAAATTAATCACTTTTAATTCTAAACTAAAGGTATACTATCTTCATTCTTATGTAAATAGAATTTATATCAACTTTCAGAATCATTTTTATCCATATTTAGTTCAGGATTTAATTATTTAAACAATCATGAATATAAACCCAACAAATTAATTATCAAATAAATCGCTATGTTTTTAAATTCAAGTTATTAACTTATAAAAATAATTTTTCCATATTCAATTAACTATTCAAAATATCACTAAAATTTTGTCATTGCATTCTTTCCCCCTTAAAAGAATTTCGTCCCCATTATTAGCAAGTAAGATAAATGCCCCAAACCCATTAACTTTTCAAAACCAGTTAGTTGAAATAGATTGCAAAATTCTTTTAAGCCTTTACTTTCCAAAATCAATTTGTCAAAACTTTGTTATCACCTTTTCTAAGTCTTTAAGTTTCACTCATAGACTAATCTCATTCCAAGTTAACCGTAAACACTAAATTTTAGTTATCAAAAATTTCTTTACAATTCTCAAAAAAAAAATCTATCTCTTACATTTTTGGAAAATTTTGCCAACGTCTTCTTTGCACGGCTAGATCAGAATAACTACAAATTGCCACTACGGGCCCAAACCAACAAAAAAACAAAAGCCAAGTGATTCAATCATGAAACCATCAAACCGAACAATAATATAAACATATCCCTATTAGTCGGGCAACCCAAGTTTTACTTATGAAATCAAAGACATCAAACTAGCTCTTGCTCCCATATACATCCATCTTATTGACCAATGATATCAATCATATAGTTCACAATCATATCATTTTTCATTTTCCAGTAACAAACATTTAATTATGATAAATTCCGTAAGATGTGCATATATCATCTGTATACAATATTAAATCTGACCTCTCGCTCGATCACACAATTTCACTTCCGAACTAGTATCATTCACACGACCACTCTAGTGCGATCTCGGGTTCGGTTTCTTGATTGAAAACCGTCATTCTCCTTACATAGCCATATACTATGATAGAGAATTCCAGAATCAACCAAAATCTCTATCCAGTGTTCGTCGTTGAGAATCGAGTGAATTTTTTTAACTCGGATCGATGTATATCATCTTGAAATCATGTAATAAAATCTGGATCAAACCGTTATGTGAATAAAATAATATACGTACAACTTACATATTTATTTCAATTTATTTCTTAGTTATACCAAATTCTTTTTATACGCATTCATTTCATTCTCATTCATTTTATTCACATTCAATTATTCATAATCATTATTCATATTATTACACCCAATTATTACTTAGTATGTTCTTCCAATACTAATATCACTTAAGAACCATTCCATCAGATTTTATGTTTAACAACATTCCACTCCATATTAAATTCATTTATGAATCATTTCGTAAAATTTTACTTGAGTTTATAAACATTTTATACAACACTTTTTATGTTTACTACCACTTCATAACTTAAGTTCATAACCATTTTAAATCAAATTCAATTTCATTTAACTCAATTCATTGTTCAATTTCAAAATTCAATTCTATAAAACAACATTCTAAACTATATCCACTAATTTATTTAATTAGATCATTCATTAATTTATTTCAACAATAATCAATTCCATTTCCAAAAATTATTGCATTCAACCTAACTTAGGTTAAATTTCTTCTAAAAATTCATTTTATTTAACTTAATTTTAATTTCATTCCATAGCCCTATATCAAATTTACTTTTTTAACATTCATATTCAACAAATTAAAACGTTGTTAAAACTTACTAACCCAAAAATTTATAAGCTGTAAAACTTATTCTTACATGTTTTCATAAAACACTTAAATGAAAATTTTAGAGTTTTAAACGCCCTTTTTTTATTTCAAACTATTCTAAAATATCATAATTGATGTCTTTGCAATTCAAATTATAATTTTGAATTTTAAAATCAAAACAATTTTTATTAAAACAGAACTACAATGATAACAATTCCTCTCTTGGAAACTCGAAAATGAACAATGATGATGTTGCAGTCATCATTGAATTTATTTTTCAGCAACCGAAGTGAATTTAGTGCTTTCTATCTCTTTAAAATCCTTTTTAAATATTTCTATTCAAAAACATTTTCCAAATGTTATTATTTTCCAAAGCTTTGAAAAACAATTTCCAAAATTAGCGGGATTTAAATTTTCAAATTCCCAGCTTTTAAATTATTTTTAATTCATAAACTACTTTTATAAATCATATTTATAATACACTTCTGAAATTTCATTTCCTTTCCATTTAACCATATATTTTGTATAATCTCACTTTGATTATATAAAATCATTTCTTTATTGTTTATTTTTGTTGGCATTATAGTGACGACCAACAACTTTTATTAGAACACGAACAATAAACAACAAATGATAATAATCAAATATTATCATTCTCTAACAACCAACATACCATAAATATGTTAATAATTTTTGAAAAATTATTCATTTATATATAAAACATAATCAATATAAAATTATTTCATTTACCCAATTTCAAAACAATACCATGTCGAATTGCTCTTTTCAAGTGTTTAGAGATCCCTATCAATAATGTTAATTACTCTATTGACCAGAATCCATAAACCACTCAATAAATCAATCAACACAATATAAAACATTTTTATATCACTAACAAATTCACACTCATATATACATACATTCAAACTCATTCTAGGGTACTACAGATCCTGTCTCTAGTGAGCACCCCACAAAAGCCAAGGTTCTCACTTAACCTTCAGCTTTGATACCAAGTGTAACGATCGAGAATTTTGACCCCCGAAAATCGACACTAATACATCCACTATATTGCATGCCGTGCAATCGAATGCCGAAAAACCCGATTGTTAGGGAAAAAGAAGAAGGAAGAAGATAAGAAGAAAACTAGACCATACAGAATCTCATAGTGGAACAAATAATTTTGTAACGACCGGGGTTTCCGACCCTAAAAAATCAGCACGAATACAACCTCGGTATTCACGTGCTGCAAACCCAAGTGCCGGAAAGCCCGATTGTTAGAGGAAAAAGAAAATAAAGATAGAGAAGAATCTCGCATGAATGGAATAACATATATTATTTCAACAATAATCTTTACAGAGGAAAATTTTGAATACAATATCAGAGTCTAACCTAGATTCAGCCTGGACCGTTATAAATCCTCTATCCTCACAAATGCTAAAAAATAAAAACCAATGCAACTGATGCAGCGGATAATAGAATACGTCCATACGTAGATGAAGATCTCCAGCACTCCTTTGGAAACTCCAAGCATCTTCCACTAAACCTGAAACTACTCGGATCTGACCCGAGTATTAAAAATACTCAGATCATACTTGATAAACTAATGTGAGATCCACGATTTATAAATTGATGCCAGTTAAAATTATTTGAAAAGAAGGGTATCTCATAAGACCATGCCCACACATATATACGAATGGGATTTTACCTTATGATAACCAAACGCTTTTATACCAAAATAATTTGATATTATCTTTAGTGACATTCTTTTGGAAACACTTTTCACATAATATATCAAAATAAGTATCATTACACAGACTAAGTCTATGGTAATATATCCGAACTAAGTCAACGGAATAAACCTTGATGGAATATATGCTACCAAAAGGGGTAGCTGAAATGTTTGCAAAGCATTACAACTATTTTGGGACTACAACTAAAACTGTAAAGCTTGTATTCGAAATGGATTTTTAACACGATAGGAAACTAGTGGCCTCTTCCTTCGATCCATGTATAGCAATACTAGTTCACTCCAGTGGCTTTACACGGTCTCCGTCAGCCTCAGAACTATACTACTACACTACCATGAACAGAGTATTACTCGGTGGCTTTACACGATCTCTGTCAGCCTCCATACGCATCATCTTAAGGCAACATATGCCTTTAATAGCTCGAAATATGTCCTACGGATCATATAGTATCCCGAATCATTCCTAGGATGTGAGGCTCTTAGGGCTAAGCTTAATTTTAACAAAGCCACGCTTTATTCTTCCATAAAGCACATTTCAATTAGAATGCCACATTGTCATTCCTTAATCACACAACTGATTTCTACCAACGTATAACTCCTAAGCTCGTACGTCTTAGGAAAGTGTGTTAAGCAAAGAGAAGTTGCCTTCTTTGCCACCAAGTAGATAATACGTTGATAGAGATCAATTAATATAATAAGAAATGCACTGTCAGACATTCATCCATAGAAGTTCGTTCTGGGACTGAACGAAACCGAAGGCACTCCTCCTAGTACCATTAATAGCGAGTAGCCCATGCAATCCAAAGATTTCAAAACACGATAGGGCCACTAATAAATGTCTCTATATTGGGAGCTACCTAGAGAATGTCAACAAGTAGTCCTTCCGCTATGAAGATCTTCGGTCTTCAATACAACGAAGAATTTCAAAATGCATACACCGCTGCCATATAAATACAATATGGGGTAAACCCTTAGGACTTGTGATAGCAATCCTTACATTCTAAAGATCCCCGATCTTCAATAATCATCATCTTCAACATGTCTTCACTTTCGAACGTATACACTAGTTCGAAGTAGTTTTCGGATAGGAGTTACCCAAATCCTACCCATATTCCTTCGAACCATTGTATCTCTCTGATACTATTCGTTCCAAATTCAAACCTAGACGACATCTCTCTAACACCCAAAAGGCGGTCAAGTTATTTCATCGACTCTAAATCAATTAACATATTCTACTAACTTTTGCTCATTTATTTAACCATTCCATAAATCTTTCAAATCATCTTTAAAATACTTTATTAATTATTTAAAAAATAATTACCAAAATATTTGTAATAGAATTGTTAAGTTTAAAACCATATTCAAAAGTTACAGAAAAGTGCTGCGAAAAAGTGCCGTGGAAAGTGCTTTTTAAGCTATATTGGTCAAAACAACTTTTCTATCATTTCAGAATTTATCTATAACTCAAATCACTTTTAAAATATTTTAAAAGATTTATAAGATTTATTCCATATTTTTAAACATTTTAAAAATATTTATTTAAAACATCTGCGACTTTGGCCATCGAACTACCAAAATGTAATTTTCTTGAAAACTTGATTTGTTCATACTTCAAAGTTTACTGAACAAAATCTTGACCCTTTTCTTTTATTTGAAAACAATAGTAATAAGAGTTCGGAAATTCTTATTCAAAGAAATCCAACTCCCATTCCATCATACAGAAGGATTTAACTTTTACGCATGAAATCACGAAATACCGTTAAGCGACGCGCTTATTTTTGACTTCGAATTCATTATGTGACAAAACTTCTCCAAATTGAATCTAAATGTTTATAAAACATTTATAAACCATTTCAAATATTTAAACCAATATTTTCCATATTAAATCCCTTTTTCACTTTTAAATCATTTCATAATATTATATTATTATAATATTCATTTTCATCATTTTTATATTCCTAAAACCATTAAGAGGCTAAATAACTTCATATACACATCCATATAGATTTATTTTTCATTGATGAATCATCGTTAATTTATTAACCATTTTTATTATGATTTCTCATTATTTATCGCAATCAAGTTATCAACCATATCAACATCCATATAGTCAACCATATAATCATTCAAGTTATCAAAAAATCATTTAAATTTATAATTTAAACATTCATATAATTATTTTCTTAATGTAAGTAAATCGAATACTAACGATAATCAATCCAAACTTCCTACCAACATTCAACAAATCAACGCTTCACTAAACATCTCCTAAACTACTCCATTTCTCTTTTAAGTGCTTGACCACCGCCCAAAAATGCTCCATGCTCATGGCCTTGCCTCCATCACCTCCAAAGCTCATAACCTCACCTCCTATGCACCATCACTCATGGCCTAAGGTGCATTACCATCCAAAACTCATGGCTATATGCCATTGAAGGGAAGAGAAAGGAGTTATGGCATTTAAAATGGAATGGTGTGTGTGTATATATAATTACTTGTATATTTTTATCTTATCTATATTTTTTCTATTTTTTATTTAGGAGGAAGCCATTGAAAAGCTTGAGAAAGAAGCAGAAGAAGATGAAGCAATTAATAAATGAAGAAGTGAAATGGTGCATGTATTTATAGCCTTGGAAGCCTTAAGGGCTAAATAACTTCATAAAAATATTTTTATTTCATTATCCATCACATCTCAACTTTCCACCACCACTCTTATCATGTCATACACGTCAGAAAACCCCACTCCCCTATGTTCTCCATCACCTCAAATCATTTCATATCTTAATCGTTGACTTATGCAAGCTTAAGGGTGAAGTTTGCCTAAAATATCTTTGATATTTTTAACATATGCATGTGTATGTGTGTATATTTGTATATATGTTATATGTATGTATATGTGAGTATGTGATATGTATACATGCATATAAATACGTGTTAGTGTCATTTTCAATGTTGCAACAACTTGAAATGACTTTCGTTTGTTTAATCGTTGAAAATCGAGAAACCGATTACTGGTCACATTTTCACTTATAATTTAGATTACATATATATGTGTAAAAAAATTTGAAAATAAATTTATAATCATTTTTAATAAATAAAAATGATCCTGGTTGAATTATAAAATCATATAAATCAATATTAACCATTCTTTACAAAAACTTTATTATACCAATAAAGCGATCTTGGTTTTTCCTTATATTTTCAAATCAAATATATATCTTTATAAAACTATTATAAATTATTAATTATCAATTTATAACTATTTAAAATGAATTTTTATAATTTAAAAACAATTATTTGAGTTATAATAATTATTAAATCATTAAATATCAACTTAAAACCATAAATCAATTATAAAATATAAAGGCATCATTGAGGATGTCATACATTCATTTAATTTCCAAAAATAAATAAATAAATTTTATTTTATATTCTTTTTCAATTATAAAAATAAGTGTATGTATCCAGCTCTGTGCACGACATTTTATGATTATAAAGCTGTTTATCGATAAAAGGGTTTTCGTTCATTTTATTGATATATTTCCAAAGGAAATATTTTGTGAATATTTTTCCAAAATAAGTTGATTATCATTACTTATCACTTAAAACTTTATTACTTATGAAAAACAATCTATATTTGAATATCTAAAATAGTTTAGATATCTTTAATTAAACCGACTAAATTATGGGTCATTACAAATCTATAATATTATATAAATCTTTATACAAGAAGAAACTATAATGTTTGTATATACCAAACATCAATCAGAGTGTACTAACCTATTTCAACCTGGACAGTTATAATAACATGTCCTCACAATTGCTGATAAATACAACAATGAACATAGCGTAAAATTAACTATATACGTGAATACATCTCTAGGCCTCTAGCTCGTCTCCTGAAGCTCCAAAGAATCCAACTAAAATCCGTAAATATGCTCGATCTGACCTGAGCATTATAATAAAATAACACCAGTCACTTTCGGAAACTAGTGTGTGAAAACACTCCTAATTGGATTTTAAAGTTATAAAAATCTTTGAAATCAAAAGTATCTCGCAAGACCATACCACACATAAACACAGACAGGGTTTTACCTTATAATAACCAAAACCTTTTCTATAGAAAATACATTGGTATTATAATAATGTGTAAGGTGAAAACAATAATAATGAAGTAGCCGTGATACTTGTAAGTGTACTAGGTATATAATCAAAAACTGATAAGGCACATTCGCTAGTTGTGCAGGATTCAACGGAGGTGCCCTCGGTACTTCGAGAAACGGTCCTCCTGCATAAGGATTAGAGATATCCTTCCGAAGCAGCATACATCCCAGTGATGTACCATACGTAATGTAACGACCCGTCAATCCGTATAGTTCAAGCTGACGATAAACCACATATGTCCAACCCAAATCGAAGAAAGACGGATAGTTATGTGAAAGAAAGAAGAAAGAAGTAGAGAAGAAAGAAAAGAAATTAAAAAACATTACATAATCTCACAATCGCAGTGGAACAATATAGAATACAATATCAATGATTTTTTTACGAAGAGAAACTGTTATATACATACACCCATCAGAGTACACAGCAATCACAATTATCAGCTTGGACAGTTATAACAACATGTCCTCATAATTGTTGATAATTTCAACAACAAAGCAGCGGAAATAAACATATACGAGAATATAACTTGAAGAACTCTAACTCGTCTCCTGAGCTCCAATGCATCCAAAATAATCTATATATATGCTCGGCCCGACCCGAGCATTATAATAAAATAACATCCGAGTAAGTCTGAAAAAACAGTGTGAGAAAAACACACCCAACCAAAATTTTAAGTTATAAAAACCTTTGAAAACAAATGTATCTCGTAAGATCATGCCACAAATAAACACGAAACGAATTTTTACCTTACTGTAACTAAAACATTTCAATGAAATCCTCTTATATTATGATAATGTCTAGAATACAATACTTATTAATCATAGCCGAAATTGTTACATTATTAAATTCCAGCATACTAGTATACAATTAAAACCATAAAGGATCGTATTGGAAAACAGATTCCATACAATGACTGGGCTACTAGGGTGCTACCCGTCGTGGTGCATCTCTAGATAAAATAACACTGAGGACCACGCTTGGATCCCCTGCCAACACAGGACCGACCGACCGCTTACTGGATAGTATCGAATATGATCACACCTCCTTTAATGGACCCCGTAGCATACAAATGAGAGATAACAACGAATCTAGATAGGGATGATCATACTAATTTGGAGCGATCCACTTAGCATTGCTGCATCTTCCCTGTTTTAGTCATTCCTGGTTGATGAGGTTTGAGGCTGTGTTTTACATTTTATATAGAACTTTCCACTTGGAATGCTAATACTACCTTCCAGTCAACAATGCAATACCAGCATTCATCCATACAAGTCCGTATTGGGGTTGAACGAAACATTTAAGAGCTCCATATCCGATTCTATCATCTTTAAGATGCCTTCACTTCGAAATGCATTTGTTGGATCGAGGTGGTTTTTGGATAACATATCTGATCCCGGTCTCTTCGAAACAACTTTCGATAATTCTCGGTAAACTCAATCTTGGTTCTTTAAGAAATAAACAGTCAAAGATAAGATCAGAGATCACCACCTAACAAGTAATGGACGGATTTCCTTATCATTGTCCTAAGAGAACAAAACGAGATTCATACGCACAGTACAGCATCATCGGAGATGACTATGCCATATAACTCACATGTTTCTCTTAGATATTTCCAAAGTTACTTTGGGTCCAAATTTTGATAGTCAGTTATTTAACAATCGAATAACAAACATTCAATCATGAATTTAATTCCATAGGGAAAAACCAATATTTGTTAGGCACCAAGCAACAATAGGCCTCTTTTAACAAATCCTTCCATTAACTCAAATCACTTTATAAATATTTGAACCAAAATACTTTTTCAAAGATTCATTCACCACTCGTATATTTTCAATACTTAAAAAATATCCATATACTTATCTCGATGGTAATAAGTACATCCGTCAACACTTGGGAAGATTTCCCTTTTTATTCAATTAAAAAACACTTTATAAACTCTATTATAATCCATAAAATCATTTATAAAACTCCTTTAATAAATTTACAAACCCATTTCTAAAATTATTTTATAAATATCTAAAATCACCTATAAACGCTTTTATCCTTTTAAGCAATCTTCTTTTATATTTTCCAAAACATGTTATAAGATTCCTCTTATAAAACCCCATTTGTTTATGAAACTTCATTTCTAAACCTTAGAAACAATTTTAAATAAATTCCGACCTTTTACTTTAGAACACTATTATATAATAATAAATATTATAAATAAATAAATACTAAATTTAAAACATTTGAAAATAATAATTACTAATTTAAAAACATTCTTAAATAACAACAACAATAATTTATCTTCAACTTTTTATAAATACTAATAATAAATTTACAAAAATTTATTTGTAAATAATTATATTTAATTTCAAACCATACCAATAACGTTTAAATATTTAACATTTCAAAATATTAAAATATTGATAAATCACTTTTTAAACAATATTAATATAAATTAATAACCATTTTAAACATAATAATATTTCCACGATAAAAATCCATAATAAATTTCCAACCCGACTATTCCCATATTTATAAACTATTTTTATAAATCTCCTTTATTTTATGAAACTTCTTTTCATAAAATCTATTTATTTCCGAACTCCATTTTGTTATAAATCTTACTTATAAAGTCCCATTCAAAACATCATTTTACCCGTTTAACCTTGCTTCCATAGGTATAAATTTTCTTTTATAAATTTCTTTCAATTTATAAAATATCATTTAATAATCCCAAATTTATCCTCACCTTTAATTTTCAAAATATAATCAACTATTTTCTAAAACGACATTCCATGTCGTATAATAAATCCACCGTTTGATTTGTTTCTTCAATCTATTAAATGGTAATAGTTTTCTTTATTTATAAACACCGTTTATAAATCCATACCTTTTATTAACAAAATATGATTTCACAAATCATCACTTCTTTTGTAAAATCAAACTTTTAAAACTTATCACATTTATAAATTTCATTATAATATACATGTGTGTGTGTGTATTACTTAATATAAAATGGTTAACAAATATTTATATAAAAATATTTTTATTTCTCCTTTAAAGCGTACCCCTTAATTATAAATGATATACTTATTTTAAGATTTAGAAATCTTCGTTTTACAAATTGAAAATCTCTATTTAAAATATTTCATAAAACAATTAACTTATAATATCTAAAAATAATACTTTTACTTAAGAAAATTATTAAGCGTATAAAATTTTCCATATCACTTTGAAATCTCTTTTTAGATCAAATTATTATTCTATAATATTTTAAAACACCAAAAACAAGACCTAGTGTTACTAAAGCCCTAAATAAGAAAAAATCATATTCATGTCATCCAATAACATCCAACATATCATATATTCCAATATATATGAAAATTTAAAATCAATAGTGTGAGGAATCTCGTTGGATCCCTCCAACCTGTCCCCCTACATCACATACACCATATAATCAAAAATACGTAAATCAACCGCTTCAAGGTGGAATTCATAAACAAGGGTCATCCGCTCTTACACGGAAACGTAATAGGGTCTCATTCGCTCTAGGGCCGGGAATATACACAACTAACAACATAATTTAGTATATATCCAAACAATCAATAGCAATCAAAAATAAATATCCATGCATCCAATAATTAATATTTATTGAATATGTAAATTTTCTGATTAGCCAAAAAGATGAGATTAACTCACATTGATTTTCAGATTCACCAAGCATTCTGTTTTGAATTAAAATTAGACTAATATCCAATTTCAATCCAATCCCACTTGCTCTGAATTCGTCTAATCCAACTCCATAGCATAGTCTACAACAATATGATCCTAACGTAACTGATTGCATTCAATTTGGACCTATTATCATCAAGTTATTAAAATTATAAGCTATCAAATTTTAAGTTTACAATTACATCCAGGAATTACCTTTTAATTAACTAATCACAAACTAATCTTTTTTCCTCCCTGACTCAGCCTGTACATTGAATTGGGCACAACATTCACTTAGCACCACTTCAAACCACCTGCGCCTGATTTCATCATCGATACTCCCTCCTATACGTGAGCATCCCTCAGACCAAGCGACTTCACACTCAACCCTTAATAATCGATCGCGACCTAATTCTCACTACCACTGCCTTGATCAGCACACCGCTCGTGCCTGTCGTCGTCCACCATTGTCGACTCGTCACGTGGCCTCGCGCACATCACCATGTCATGACCGCTTAAATCCCACCGCACTTCGCCCAAATCCCTCTACAACCACGTCCTGCATCGAACGGCCCCTTCGCCTCGCCTCGGCCATCTCGCAAGCTCGCATTTCCCTTTTTTCTTAATTCTTTCTTTTGTTTTGTGAATTGATTTCAAATCTTAAACTAAACAACCATGCTTGATGATACTGGAGATAAGGAGAATGTTGAGCAAATTGAAAAGGAAGTCGTATTTGTTTTCGTTTTTATCTTTTTTTATAAATTTTATAGTCGAATAAATATTGTTAATCCATCAAAATGTTTAGAGCAGCCAACTTCTTGTACGAGAAGAAGACAAAGAAACGAATAGGTATGCGTTTGAGTATGAATGTTGGTGAAGGAATATATATATATATATATATATATATATATATATTACTATTTAAATAAGAAAATATCTGGCTTTAAACGTTCAAAATTCTCGAACACCAAAAGACGTATGCTGCCAGGCGTTCTATATGATATACACATATTCCAAACACAATGGAACTAGTCTCGAGGCCTAATTCGATCGTATGCAAAAGATAGGTTTTCAGACCCAGTCATTTATATTAATTTCTAAATTTAATTTCTACACGTTTCGATCTCACACGATCAAACGATTCGTCCAATCGCAATGAAATTTGACGGCATAGTATAACTCATTATTATGGATTCAATGGAACTAGCTTTGACAAAATTCGAGACAGTGCCCCAGAAGGCTATTTTTCCACGTTAATTAAGATGGGTTATTTCCAAAAATCAGTTTAATTACTTTAAATCAAATTTAAAATTTTATAATCTTCCTTCTTATTCAAAAGATTTTAATCAACTTTAGAAATCATTTTCATTCATATTAAATTCAAATTCAATTATTTTTAATAATTCCAAATATTAAGTTAAATAATTTAATTATCAAATAAATCATTATATTTAAGGGGGAATTAATTTAAAGGACAAAAATTTCTATATTTTTTGCCTCAAGGACACGACCACAATATTTTTACCACAAGGACAAACATTCTTCTAAAAATTATTCACAAGGACAAACATTTTCCAAAATTATTTATAAGGACAACAAAACTGATACCGAGCTAAAAACTGATACCTAAAAACTGCTACCGATAACTACAAACTGATACCTAAAAACTGCTATCAATGACTAAAAACTGATACCTACAGAAAGTTGTCCTTCAGGATAAAATATTGAAGGTCTGTCCTTGAGGCTAAAAAGCTGTGAAATTTTGTCCTTGACAATAATTTCCTGTATATTTAAAATGCAAGTTATTTAACTTATAAAAATAACTTTTCGATGTTTAAAATATATTAAATATTGTAAATTCATATGATCGAAATTCTGGTTCGTTATAGGAAAAACATAACTTGTCTCACTAAGACCGAATGCATCGCCACATGCATACATTACAACTGTAAGTAATGTCTAGGTGGAGCCGACTGCATCCCATCTGTTTACCAACCCTACTGGCCATGCCTTCTACCTTTGGTTTTAGTCATTACCGCCGATGAGACTACGTTCGGCATTCCAGCTCACGCACCACCATCAAAATAGATCACGGAAACCTATATGGATTCCCATACCCCAAAGAGTCTCGAAACCACACATGAATTTCAACATTTCAATATGTTTCACGAAACTCCTCCTAGGAACCGTATATGATTTTGGAGTGGTCATGGTTTTCGAGTCATCAATTACGAGTACGCTCTTCCGCTTCCCTTGTGCTCAAAAAACTAATTATTGATTTTTCGAAATGCTCAATACTGGTTATTTAGGAAATAATCAGACAATACACAAAAGCGGGGATCACACCTAAGGGTTCAAGTGGACGGATCTTCTCACCATTTGTCCTAGAAGAAGAAAATGAGTTCACACCTACAGTACAACACCACCGACGGCGACTGTACCAAATTATTCCCATGTTTCTCCAAGATATTTCCTGAGTTAAAATCCTTTGATGTTAAGTGGGAAATACTTTCATACCACCAAAATTAAAAAGAATTACATATTTAGGCCATGATCTGATATTCGGTTACTTAACTATCAACAAACATGCATCCAAATTAGGTATTTATTCCATGAGGGAAATCCAACATTGGTCAAGCACATAAGCAACCACTAATCTTCTTTGATAAATCTTCCATTCATAGAGACACTTTGTAAATTACTTGCATAAATTACTTTTACAAAGGTATATCCGCAAATCTCTATATTTTCAATACTTAGAAAATATTCATATTCTTATCTCAACGGTATAGTATATTCACATACATTACACCTTACACCTTACACCTTAAAATATGCACTAATATACTTATCTTTGCAGTTTAAGTATATTTGCAAAATTGAGAAAGATTTTTCTTTTTTATTTGGTTCTAAAATCATTTATTAACTCCGTATAATTCCCCAAAACCATTTGTAAACCATTATATAAATCTCCAAAAAACAATGTATAATCCTTTTAAAAAATTCAATTACTTATAAATTCTTTTTATACATTTTCTAAAATCATTTATAAATCCATAAAACCTATTTATTTTCCCAAACCATTTAACAAAACAAGTCCATCAAAGCAAGTTATCATTTAAAAACATCCTCTTATAAACCTATATACCCATCTTTTAGACTCATTTTATAAATATTTAACCATTTATAAAACTATTTTACCATGAAATAATCATCACTTAAGTCTTCAAACCATTTTATAAACTCCATTTATAAAATCAAAGGCTTACAACTTTATTTATGGGTCTCGAAAACATTTATAACGAACTAAAAATCTTTTAGTTCAGAACTCCATTATATAATAATAAATAAAATAAACATTATAAATAAATGGAAATTATTAAATTTAAAACGTCATAAAAATATTAATTAATAATTTAATATAATGTTAAATAAACAATAATAATTAATCTTTACCAATCTATATATAATAGGAATACGTCAAAATGAAGCTTTTGAAGTTACACAAATACCCCACTAATATTCTATGTTGTAGTGAGGATAATTTTGTCAAATTAAAACACACGTCCAGATAACTTCTCTCCATACTGTTTCGTGCTCAAACCTCCCTTTATCTTTCCCAGTTGGTAATTCTTACATCAAACTTCAAAGATCCAGCGCAATTAGAGAAGGGCGTCTTGATCTTTTGCGATGGCTTCACTGTCTAATATAAATAATCGGTGATTCTAGAACATGCGTGATTGGAGTTGGGGCGCGGTGTGAGAAGAGTTGAGTCATTGGGGTAGATGAGGAGTTGAAGTTAGCGACGCAGGTGGAGCAGAGGAAGAGGCAGTGGGAAGGTTTTGACTTTAAATTAGGAGTGGATTTTGGGGATGAGCGGGTGTCCAAGATGTGTAACGGAAGAATGATCAGCAGCTCGGGCTCAACGCTTCTTCTTGGATTTTGATTTAATTTTTAATTTTTAGTTCTTCATTAATTTCGGATTCTTTTATGATAATTTGTAGAATGGCGTTGAAGTATTTTATGGAAAATTTATTTTTCTTATAGATATTTTATGGCCTAGGAAGAGAAAGAAGATTAAATAAGCATGTTGATTAAGTCATATTGATGAGTTAACCACACATGGTACCTTTCCCAGATCAGGTTCACTTAACATAATCAATCTCTACATCTTTATCTACTGCTGTATATTGTTGTATCTTGAATCTCCTGATAATTCAATTGAGTTAAATACCACTCATTTACGATCATTTTTAGATATTTCTATATTGCAGATCAGAAAAGCATGTTTGGAAATTGATTCTTTTTTGGTACCGAAAAGTTGTTTGCTGAATGGGTAAGTAAAATCATTTAGACTTTTTCTAAGCTTTCGATGTTACATATGTTTTATATCAACACTTTGTTGTTGTTCTTTATATATTTACATATTTAAAAAAAATCAAGGGATTGTATTGGGCTTCAAAACAATATTATCTTTTTTTTCTTTGCTTCAACAATGCCCGATGGTTAGTAAGTAAATTTTAGGATCCCACCTTAAGTTATTCATTGTAGCTCTTTTTAATGAGATTCACTTTTAGATGTAGACTTGAATAGTCAGCTTATTAAAATTGCGGTCCTTTGAATTATGATAATTGTGCATTAATTTGACAGTTATTAGATTTGTTGTATTGCCATGGTACAAAGTTGTGACTTTTTTCAAGGTGGACGAAAATAGCTTGCGTCTATCTATTTATCTACGTAGCTCTTTTTGTTTGTAACTTTTCTTTCTTCATCTAGATTTTTTCAATTTGATGTACTTGTTTAGCTCCAGACTTGCCAAGAAATAAATACATGTTTTTTCTTGCTAATATATTGTGCTACACAAGTAAAAAGGTACCATATGAAAACGAAGTTTTGCATGATTTTTATGCCCTAATATTGTATCCTCATAAATACTTATGAAAAAGAAGAATTGCATGGTTTTTTATGCTCTAATACTGTATACTTATTTAATCATAAATACATGAGCGAGTAAAATTGGAAATTCTTTTATAAATAAAAGGTAATACTTACTTATCTATATTATAATGTTGAAGCTTTTGAACAGTACGCTTTCTCTACATCTGAAAATATTACTTATGGTTTGAAACTATCAAGTAGATAGTTTAAGTCATATGTATATGATATGTTTGTATTTATGTTCTCTAATATCATGGATTTTGTATAATACATATGTCAGATAAAATTCAAGAATTTGCACAAACTTTTTATGCACACGTGCAAAGCACGTGCCATACGTACTGGTTTTATAAATAATACTAATTTATTTTTCAAAACATTATTAATAATCCTTATCATAGATTTCAAGACATATTTATTTCAAATAATTAACTTTTCAAAAATATAAAATATTTACAAATAGCTTTTAAAACAACATTAACTCTAAATAAATAACTTAAAAATGATATTAAATATAAATAATTTTTTAGCGATATTAAATATAAGTAAACAATCTTATAAAGCAATATATTTCCGAAACTTAATTTCGGATTTAAAATCATTTCCAGTCTCAAAAACCAATTTCAATTCAAATGGCAGTTTGTAGTATTTCAAAATATTAATTTAAGGCCAATAGCCACTAAATGCTTAACCAATATCAATATTGATTTTCTATCACTAAAGGGTTTTAGTTTTCAAACATATAACAATGTTATAACTATATTATCCACGATCAGGTTCATTTTTCAATAAACCATATAAAAGGAATATATTAAAACAATTCAACAATAACGAGGAACCTCATTGATCCCTCCAACATGGTTCCCTACGTCATAGCCCATATATGTCGGCATATACATATGTCAATAAAATCAACAGTGGTGAGTAATCCTGTTAGATCCCTCCAACCTGTTCCATTGTGAAGCTAACATCGTTACTAGTGCAAAGAAAAATTCCACCCATCGATTGGACCTCGTATGGACAAGATATTGATTTTATAAGTTAAATGATTTTTAAATACCAACTAAATATATTAATTAAAAAATTAACTCAAAATCTCATTCACCCTTTCTTCCTTTCTTCGTTCATGCTTGCGAACCAACCTAGGCCACTAAATTCAGATGCGACTTCGCCCATATCCTCACACTGCGCCTTCGCTTGACACTACTGAAGGTCGAAACACCCTTCGATCGAACGCCACCACGCTCGCCTGGACGAACGCCGTCAACCCTACCCACTAAAACAAACCCAACGTGCACCGCGTTCAACTCGAGACTGCACCACCATCATGCGATGATAACTCACCAAACTTCGCCAACGCCTCATCCTTGACATCCTCTATAAGTTGACTTTAGATGCCATCGACTATCGATGAACGATGACGATGAATTTCGCCACCATAGATCTGACGGTCACGGTTGATTTCTGATCGCCTCGTCGTGATTTGACATGATCTAAGCATCCAATTGGTCGAGCTTGAAGTCGCAACAACTTTGTAGTTGATGAATTTCCATAATAATCCCCGGATTGGTCCCAATCGACGTGGATCGTCGGATGAGGCTAAAGTTTTATAAATTTGAAATAAGAAAATTTGCAAAACGTTCTCTTGTGTTTCTATGAATTATATAGAGGAAGAAGTATGTTTTGAATGGTAGGAGGTGTGGGTTAGGTGTATGGGAGAGTATGGGTAGGGTATGGTGAATATGTGTGTGTGTGGGTGTATGTATATGTATATGTAATATATATCATATTCTGAAAATATCTGACATTACATGTCCAAAAATATCCAACCCAATCGAGGTGTGGTGCTTGACATTCTATATATAATACTTCTATTTCGAACGCAATGGACCTTGTTTTGGGACTTAATTTCATGTGCAGAAGATAGGTTTTCAAACCTAGTTATTTTATATAAATTCCTAAAATTAATTTCTAACGTTTCGATCTCGCTTGACCAAACGATACATCCAATCACCTTGAAACTCATTATCATACAATAATACACTAATACGGATCTAATGAAACTGGTTTTATCGAAATCCGAGACAGTGCTCCGGAAGGCTATTTATACGTTAATTTTTTTGAGAGAAATGCGTGATCCTCTAAAATAGAGGTGAGCGCACATGTACATACATATATATATATATATGTATGTATGTATGTATGTATGTATGTATGTATGTATGTATGTATGTATGTATGTATGTATGTATGTATGTATGTATGTATGTATGTATATGTATGTATATATATGTATATATATGTATCACCAATAGTAAATGAGTCGCCAACAAGTCTGGCAGGTAGCAAACACCTCCATACAAAAAGAAAAAACAATAAAATCCTCCCAAAAAGTCTCTGAAATCAAGCTCTCTCTAAACAAACTATACTAACAAAAATCTAATGCCTGAAACGTCTTTAAGGAATGAGCAGCCTTCTATAACAACTCCCACAATCTCCACCTGTACCCCCTTGTATTTCCTTCTTTGTTTTACTATTCTTTTTCTATATATCTGATCTGTGATATTGCCCTATCAGAACAAGGTTGGTGCTTTCAAAATCAAATCAGGGTGTTGATCCATTTTTTGGGTTAACATTACTATACCTTTGATTCATCTTCAAGTCATAGATCTAAGTCACCTTGGCCCAGGAGCTAGGACAAATCTTCCAAATGACCTAATGACATTCCGCTTAAGGTTATCTCGTGTATCCCTACTTCGGCTCCTTCTTCCAAAAAGAAAACGGTGCCTTCTTATACAAATTAGTAATTTGAACAATCATCAAAGAATATTGCCACTGACTCCCCGCACTGCCATAAGGCTGATAAGAAGGCTATTGAGCCTCAAACTATAAAAAAGGAGTAGTAGATTGCATCCAACTCTTTCATGGTGGAATTGAAGCACCGCTTTCCAAAGATATGTTTTGATGGCATTAAGTTCATGCCTTATCTGAAAAATATACCAGAAGTTAAAGGCCAAAATGTGGTTTATGTTGGCAATGTTTATAGTAATACTTCACATGAAAAAGATTGGCTGAGCAAATTTCCAAATATGCTAAGAATGTGTAGGTTGAGGCTTAGGGGTTGGAGCTTGCTGCTAACCGGGACAATAAGATAGTCGCCCATCTTAAAATGAAAGTTGCCGATTTGAAGAAGACACATGCCAAGATGGAACAGAAAGTCAAAGACTTGACTGAAGTGATCGAAAGGAAGAGGAAAGATCATCTAGGCCAGATCCAATCTGCTTACCATAGAAATCCTCTTCTGTTGGAAGAAAAAGTGCACCTAGCAAGAGAAGTGGTAGTTGAAAATGCAACACTAGAGCGTGAAAGAGAAACTTGAGAAGGAGAAAATGGAGAAAGATGATGCTCTTACGCAAGCTTATTACTATTGTGAAGAGTTACTGGATGCATGTAAGGAAAGGGATGACGCGCTGGATCATGCTAAAAATGTGAAGAGATGCGGATCGAGGATAGATTTGATCCGCTCATCACTAACGATAATGCCAACGTAATTAATTTCAAAGATTTAGAGTGGCTTGGAAAAGATTATCCCAGTGCTCTAGCTTTAGCATGGGAAAAAGTTGTGCGAGAAGAACAATAGGCTCTGAAGGAGGTGAAGTGAATTTGGCAGAGCTAGAGAGTGAGATTCTGAGTCCAGATGAGATCGACATCCTCAGAGTTGGTCAGCTATTTTGCATCTGGAGTTGTCTACCGCGGTCTAAAAAGACCAAGGCAAAGGCTCTGCTCACTTTTGGACTCCTAGTTTTTTCCATCTCTCCATCAGATCTCCCGTATAATCCGGACGCTCATGGAATGCTAAAGACAACTATTCTATGCCCCATTATGGAGGGGAATTCTAATAGCACCCTTGCTAACGTCGACTCTTAGCCTAGCGGAGCTATAATTCAAGTCTTATGTGACAAAACATGCACACACACACTTTGTATTTCCTTCCACCTGTACCCCCTTGTGTAAATCATCCCAAACCAACCGTACATCAAAACCTGACACCCTGCTCACCCTCGCACCATCTAATTCTCCAACCGAACTACAAACTCGATCAACAATACTAATGCGCATACCCTTATGCACATCAATATCTTTGTGCACATCATCACACAAATCACTGGAATTGCAATGCATATGCATATTATCATCACTCAAAACTTCAGTTGAATATTTCCAGACATCTTTATAAAAACTATCGGAAACTCCTTCATTACCGATCACTATGGAAGAACATAATGCACCCACTACTTTTGCATTTAAAACTTGTCTCTCTTTAAACTTAACAGCATCGGTGTTTACAACTAGGCCATTATCTACATGAAAAATGACAACAGCCATGATTTAATTATCAACTTCATTCTGTATTCCTACCACCTCAGACTGAAACTCTCCAACACCAGACTCTAACAATCTTATCACGTCCACTTCAACAAAAACCTTAGCCTCATTACATAAACAATCTCTGTTGATAACAACACCATTACCCATGCGCATGCCCTCTCCTTCCAGCACAAAATCAGTGCTTATCAACCTGCTCTCAATCCCTTCATTTATATCCCCAACCACATCATAGCAATGATCACCATAAATAACATTATCAAACTAAATCCACACAACCTCAGGTTAAACCACCACACCAGAATCTGATAATCTTCTCTTATCTACTCCATCTAAAACTCCAAACTCATCACATAAACGATCACCACTAATAGCTATAACATTATCTGTGTGCATGTCATCCTCATCCTTATGTCTATCATCAACTGAGTTATTGTAACGACCCTGAAATTCGGACCTAATTTAAAATTTTAAAAATCGTTTATTAGTGTAGAAATTCGAATTTTCACAAACAAATTCCGATGCTATTCAAACTTCATATTTGGAATGCGTCCAATTAAACATAGCAACTGGTAAATTTTCGTCCGAAAATATGAAAGTTCATTTCGTGCGTAAATTTACTTCAATTTAAATCAGTTAGTAATCGATGAAAATAAGCCGTTTTCGAAACCTAAATATTTTTATATAGAAAAATTCTAAATCGTCTTCTGAGCAAGACGTCATTTTTCGTTTTTCCAAATTCGGACTTTTTTAGCTCTGTCGTTCTTATTTTTCGACGTTTTACCGCATTTTTCTCCAGTAGAAAATTTCGAATTTTATAATTCAATCAAATGACGGATATCTTTATACCGTTGTGTCCGTCTCGTCGCGCTGACCAAAACGGTATATTTATTTGTGTCAATTGGAGTTCGGCGTTGCAAATTATAATTGGTTAACGGAGTACAAACTGGTCCGTTACGCAGCACAAACCGGTACCCAACTTTTCAACGTTCAAAATTCTAGGAGTCTATTCAGCTGTCTTGGAAACCCAATAGCCACCACTTTGCAAAAAAACATCATTGCATTTCCTGTGCACTCTGAACCCCTCTCTATATACGTGCCTTCATTAATGCATCTGCCAGCTCGTTCATTTCAATGTCTATTCATTTGTCTCGATAATCCAAAGATCACTACATATTTTTTTTCCTAAGAGGAATGTTGACTATCTATATTGTTTACTGGCTATTGCAAATTTCACTTGTGCAAATTTATGTTGCTCGTATTATTCAAAGTAAACAATTTATACAATATGAGCTGTCATACAATTGGTTCTCACTCCTCCACCATTTCAAATAGCTGTTGCTCTTCCATAGTGGTTGTCCTTTTCAATTTTTTATTATTTATTTTACTTGTGATAAGCTGCTTCCTATTCACTTTCCTCTGTAACCTGCTCTTCTTTCTTCTCCTGTAAATGCCTCCTCTCTTCCCTTTCAATTTGTTCTGTCATTCTAACAAAGACAAAAAAAAAGGGTAAAGCCTGTCACTTTGTCAGCTGCGTCTTCCACCTCAACATCTCTACGCTTCCTCCACGACCAAGCACAGGCCGCAACATCCCCTCATCACCTCATCTCCACGACCACCTTGCGCATCCCAACCCGAGCTTTCAAACCCGACCTCCGCCCTCACCTCGCCCACTCCACTGACTCACGGCCCACCGAACCACCTTCCTCCTCTCTCACAGACCATGTTTTCCCCACCATCTCCCTCCCCTCAACCGTAGCTCCTTCCCACTCGCCCTCTCATCCCATCGCCTCCACCTTGAACCGAACCCTCGACTCCTCCGTGCATCTGCCTGCGCATCACCCACACGCACCTGACCATCGCCAAGCACCGACCACATCACCCAGTCACCATCGGCTCACCTACACACTCCCCTACCTCAGACTGTCACTCCGCCGGCCTCTACCTCCTGCCACGTCGAAAGCAGACCAAGCCTCCATCGTTGCAGCACCTTTCTTCCATCGGTCGAGCACTACTCCTCCCTCTTCCGCCTCGGCCGTGCCGCCTTCTCACAAGCACCGCCCTGACCGATCTTCTCCTCGACCTCCAACAAGTGACGATCATCCCATATCTCCACGGCCGTTGCCTCTTCCCGTCTGGTTTCCTTTCGCTCCCCTGTGCTTTGATAGGTGAATATATGGACAAGTTACATTAATAATATAACAGTTATTATCAGTGTTTTGAAAACCGGACCGGACCGCCGACCCAACCCTTAGAACCGTGGGCCGATAAGCAATCCGGTCCGGAGCTTAATTGGACCGAGCTTAAAGCTTTTGAACCACAAAATCCCACAGTCCAATATCAGTGAAGCGCTGTTTTAACCGTGTAAGGACTTGAAGTTCTAGACAAATAGCCTGACACAAGTTCATACATTAATAGTCTAAGGCAAACTTAGTTTGGACAAAGATAGAACGACATATTTATAGAATTAAAGAAGAATGATACTTATACTTTCCAACGATGTGGGACTTACAGAGCAAAACAGTATAAACTGGGATGAATATATTTCCTCTGTCGTTATTTAACAACTTTAACTAATATATATATATATATATATATATGTATGTATGTATGTATATGTATATATATGTAGTATATTTATCTATTTAACATAAATAAATAATTACTGCTAATATATCAACTTAAAAGACACAATTTATATGTGTGATTCTACTTTCAATCGGCGCGGTTTTAACAGTTCAACCGGTCGGACCATCAAAACATTCGACCTTGGGTCATCACGGTTTGATATACGGTTCGGTCTTCAAAACATTGGTTATTATATCTAGGTGGTGTGCTGTAGCTTACAAAGTTGGTATAATTTTAGTTTTAAAAGAGTATGTTATGCAATAAAGTAGTATTATGAGTATAATATTTATTCTAACCTGAGTCAGGGACTTACGTTGTTTGCATACATATTTGTGTCTATGTCTAGTTTATATATCTTGGTTGAAGATGATTACGCCTATATTGTAGAGTAGATGAGTATATAAACGTGTTAAGGTTGTATTATATATATATATATATATATATATATATTTTGCTGTCTGCTCCTTTGTTTATTCAGTTTCTTTTGTTTGCATATACATTTTTTTCCAAGCCTACATTAGGTGATGTCTGCATACTTTGTACATGTTAACTTCGTCCCATATATGCTTACAAAACTTTTGAAGGGTTATGTAAAATCTTGTTTTCAGACAAAGTATGTATGTAACAGTATAATTATAATATAGTTATATATGTACAGTTTATATTATATTAGTTATATAGACTATAAAATTTGTTAGCTAGATAGGATAGGAATTTTGTCTACATTGGTTTATACATTATTTCATAAGGCTGCATATGTATTTACATTGGTCCCAGTTCATTTAGTTTACTTAAGTTACAATGCGTCATATTGAAATAAATAAATCTGTTAGTTACTTAAGTTTTGTATATTGACTCAAATCTTATTCTATATATATTGGACTTTAATGTATGAAATTTAATTTTAAAACAATGATTCAAAATATATATGTATATCTAGTTTAATATGCATTTGAAATTAGAGTGTAGTTTATTTATATAGTTATACATTGTTACATGAAGCTCACTGATATTTATTCTCTTCATCGATCCTGTTCTAATTAAATTTCGTTTATTCCTATCTATCAGCTTGTCCATCGGATCCGTATCTATCTAACTTTGCTTTGGATTTTGTGCTTGGATTCGTAACACAAATCATCTCTAGCCTCGAAAGGTGAGCAATCACTCACGATTAATATTCTTTTATTTATTAAATTTGATTTCAATTGAAACGACAATTGAAATATACTGCTGTTATCTATTGCACTGTTATTTATGTATCAGTTCACCTTTGACATCTGACACCGTTATCTGTCATGTATGCAATAATAATCCAGTTTGGTTGATAATTGATTGTTTGTTTGTTCTTGATATTGGATGTTAAATTATAATGTATAAAATGATAAATATTATGCAATTGAATTCGGCGTAGGACAGTTAAAATTTTGAATCGACATATGTGTTGAATTTTATTAGTTTAAGTTGTATATCATGACCCCTGTAAGTGTTTAATTAATTGACACGTAGAAATTGATTATGTACACCTTGAACCGTTGAATGTGTATTGTATAAATTGATGAAGTATGAAATTGAAATTTAATGACAAGCGAAAAACCGTGTAAAATAATAGTGTAATAATCTTTAATCTACATGAGATGATTGTGTAGATTTTAGAAATAATTATATTAATTTGCACAAATAACAATGTGAATTAATACGATTATTTCGTGGATTATTTGAATTGATTATTGAATTGTTATTGATTGTTGTTATTGCTTGTTTATTTACTTTGACACCATCCCTGTTATCACACTGCAAGTTCCCTTTGCTATGCTTTGATTTTTGAATTGAAATGGAATCGGGTTGAAATGATAAATACCCAAATGAACTTGACTTAGAATAGAGAATTAAATAAACCCGATTGGTCAATAATTTGATTTGAAATAAAATAAAGATTTTATTTGAATAATAAGGTTTTGCAATTAAATTGGAACGTAAATTTTGATGAAAGGAAAATGCAAATATTGAAATCTGAAACAAAATATTAAGGTAATAACTGATGAAAGAACGTTGTTTTGAATCGAATTATTTAACAATTAAATTTGGAATTATTCATTGAATTAAGTTTGAAATGATGTAATAATTATATTTGAAATTATTAATGATTAAGTTGAAATTAGTTAATAATTGAATAAAATTGAATTATTTGATAAGTGAATAAAAGTTGAATTCTTTGATAAGAGATTTAACTTTTGTATAAGTGAATTTGAACTTCGTTGATAAGTGAAATTGGGTTTCTTTATTTATTAAGTTTTGAAAAAATTATTTGAGTAAGTTAAAGTGAAATTTGATTTCTCAAATATATGAAATTCAGTTTCTTTATTAATTGAGTTTTGAAGTTGTAACTATGTAAAGAATAAGTGAGATTGAATTTCTTAAAAGAAATAAATGTGTTTTATTGAAATTAATGTAAGAATTGTAATTTAAGGAATTTGATTTGACAAATTTAATTAATTTGTAAGTTTTGATATAACGAAGTTAACTTAAGTGATTGATTTAATGACTTGGAAATTAAAAAGAATTTGTAATTTAAGGATGTTAAATTAACTTAACGAATATTGAATAAAATCGATAAATAAATTTAAATTGATTTGAATGTTAAATTTAATAAATTTAAATAATTTCGGAATGAAACTTATGTACGAACTTGAATTAATATTTGAATTGTTTAAAATAAAATTTGAAATTGAATTGTATGATTTTGAAATGATAATTTGGAAGTTTTGAAATATAAATTATGAAAATTGATATAGAAAGACAAATGGAATGTTATCACGAATTCTAATTGAAATTAGAATTGATTGTTTTGAAATATATTAAACGACCAATCGGTGTAATAAATACGTAGTTATTAAAGAGACCGGGATCGGGTATGGACATACTCTATGTCGATACCGAAAACCACTTTAATAACCATTATACGCGGAGTGTTGATTCAGAATGAAGTGGATGGTTTGGTGAACGCGTTGACTGAAGAAAGAGAACGATATTGGATGACCCCTGACATGACTAAAACAGGAGCCGCGCTGGGCCATTGAGGTTCGCCACCTCTAGCGGACACACTTGTTCGATACCATATCTATTACTTTTGTGATTCGATTTGGGTGCACCCCTCGATTTGGGAGTGTTGTTTCGCGGTGTTGAGGTAGCTGCTGGCTATGCTCAACATCAGTCCGGATCACGCAACTACTAGTATCCTAGTTGGTATCGCCTCATGTACCTTGTCATACTGATTATCCTATTCGCGACCACTACGTTTTGCTTTGTGTTATACCTATGGAGTACCCTCTGATAACCACTAGTTTACGGTGGGGTTTACGGTGTTGTATAGACTATGGCATTATAAAATGTGTTAGGGGGGATTATGGTAACGCCTTAACGCTATTTTAATACTTTATATTACTGATAGACATTATCTACTTAGCGTACATTACTACCTAGTAGATAGTTTAACGGATCCTTAGAGGATGGTTATTCTAACGTCCTTTGAGTTACTTGTATTTCGATTGCTATTTCACTTGAGTTGGATTTATTGATATAAGAATATTAATCCTGACTCGAGTGTTTTGTGTTTTGTTTTACGCTCGGGTCAGACTGAGTGTACCAGTATTTGAGACTCACCTTTGGAGTTGAAGCTTTGCTTGAAGATCCAGCCATCTATTCTGCTTTCAGTATTCGACGATTCCAGTGATGTATTCTGATTTATATCTGATGTATCGTATTACTCTTCTGTTGTAAACTCTGATGCATTATATATATTTATATAGTAGCTTCATGAACTACTATCTCTTTTATTTTCGCTGCATATTATTACTCTGTGCCTGTGATTCTGTGACTATTTATTTACTGTATATCTCAGTTTTGCCAAATTTAAATTAACAATTCGGTATTTTGAATTATTCAAGTCCGATATGTGCGGATGCGAATAGTCCAAAATAGCGGGTCGTTATAGTTATTTACACCAGAGATTAAAACTGACTTTGCATTTATATCTGTACTTACTTCATTAACGCCAGCGTTAACATCCATGCCATTCTTTGTCTAAAAGATGTCAGAAGCCACTGTTTGGTTACCATCATCATTTTGAATCCCCACAGCCTCAGATTTAAACTCCAACATACCAGAATCCGTGTGCATGTCGTCCCCATCTAGCAAAAGATCATAGCTGGTCAACCTGCTCTCAGCCATTTCCTTGTGCATATCATCATCTAAAGAATCAATAGCCTTATGTGAATCATCCCATAATTCACTAGAATCACAGTGTACATTATCATTACCCAAACATCCATATGAAACCATCCAACCATTTGAGACATGAGCATCAAGTAACTGACTACAATCAGTATCTCCTGGAGCAATCAAAACAGCAAAATCATTCATGGAATGCAATCTCAATTCAGATATGATCACATCACTGTGCATATCGACATTTCCAACCAAGCAATTGGTTCTGACAGTGTTATCCACCATAAAACCCAATAGTATCATCGTGTATGTTCATAACATCCTTATCACCATCAGAATGTCTAACCAAATTATCACAAATAACTCCATTCACTTCTTTATTCTATCTCTGGTCTGAGATATCACAGACTGTTCCTCGAATTTGATCAGAGCGAAAGATAGAATCATCCAATTCCCTTAATCCCTCAAAATGATTAGAAGTAACAATCACCTGATTCCCTTTTTTAGAAGATTTAGCCATATATTTTTTGTTTTTAGATTGAACATAACAGTGAAACTCCTCCTGTAAAAGATTAGCACTAACAGATCTAGAAATCGGAATCACTTCTTGAGAGTTAGCATTAGAATTGAGCATCATTATCTCTAGATCATGTAGCAGTGGATCTGAAAAAAAAAGATCAGTCGATTTATCTTTCATTAACATCAAATCGTCATCAAACAAATCACTAGCATACCCATTATGTCCTTTAGAATTTGACTCATCCACACCAACTGGAACATCACCATCAAAAAAAGAATTAGAAACCTCGAAATAATCTACAAGATCTCTAAATTTCTCTCTATAATTTCTACCAATATTTACCGCATTGGTCACATCAAAGTGCTTGAACAAATCTTCCAAGAACTTGATCCCTTCATTTCTCCGAATCCAAAGATTATCCAATAAAATTCTCTTAAGCTTCATACACTTTAGAATGAATAGAAAAACATGTTCGGTGATAGAAAGCTTTTTCCATTCGCCAGAAAAAGCACTGAATTTCATCGAACGGTTGTTTTTCTTATGTCCAAAGATACCGCATCAGAAAAACCTAATGGGATCGCGACATTCCTTAGCCATATGAGATAAATCCCTACATTGAAAGAAAACTCTATTCCCACTTTTGGAATCGATCCAATTCTTAAAAGAAGACTTGATTTTAGAAGATAGAGAAGAAGGAAATGGAGACTCCATAACAGCTTGAGCATAAGAATGAAAAGACGATGAATTGAAATCAAGAAGGGGATTTGAATTTTAAGGATTGGAGAAACAGGGATGTGATAATGAAGAAAGTGAAGTTAAGAAAAAACAAGCAGCGTTCGCCATAGTTATTTTCATATAATTATCATTTATTTACGGTGGCGGCTAGGTCGCCACAAAATTTGAAATAAATCGGGGACACAAAGTATCTTAACCGTTGGATATTTTTGTCCTTATATGGAAGGTGGAAATCAAAGGGCAATTTAACGGTGAAAATCAACTGTGTCCATATTTTGTGTCTAAATAGACTTTTCCTTTGTTTATTCATATAAACAATTCTTTAGTATTATTTTTACACGTTAATATAAAATAATTTATTTTAAAAACCAAGTTAACCACTTTTAATTCTAAAATAAAGGTATACTATCTTCATTCTTATTCAAATAGAATTTAAATCAACTTTGGAAATCATTTTTATCCATATTTAATTCAGGATTTAATTACTTAAACAATCCCAAATATTAAATTCAACAAATTAATTATCAAATAAATCACTATATTTTGAAATTTAAGTTATTTAACTTATAAAAATAACTTTTTCATATTTAAATCAGTTAAATATATTTGCTAAAATTCTATGTCGTTACACGCACTCTCCTACATCCTAAGGTATGTACAATATCAGGTTCGTTTTACTTAACCATGATGTTCAACAAATTTAAAACTTGTTTAACTAACTACCTCCTCAAATTTATAAGTTATAAAGACTTATTTTCTTATATTCTGACAAAACACTTAACTTCAGGTTCTCAATTAACTTAGAAATTTTGACTATCCAAAATCGTCGAAAATTCCGATTCATTTTAGAAAATGAAAATTACCGAACAATATATCGTAACGAGATGCACAAACCAAACTATCATAATACATAGGATACATGAGTCCATATAATAACTATAACAACCCACCTTTTCGACCTTCAAACGTCAGCACTAGTACATCCATGGTATTCACGTGCCAAGCCTCCAATTGTCGGAAAGATAGATCGTTGGAGAAAAGAGAAAGAAGGAAGAAGAAAATATCTCACAAAAAGAACAACCTCTGCTTCAAACGTCAACACTAATACATTCATACATTAAAGTAAACACTAACCCATCATCAGCTTGAGTAGTTATAACAACCTATCCTTACAATTGCAGATAACTATAATATAAACAAACAGCGAAAAAATAATAGAAAATATGAATGTACATCTTAAAGGCATCCGGCTTTTCCCTTGAAAGCTTCAAAGTGTCCAGCAAAATCTGAAAAATATGCTCGAACTTACCCTAACATTATAAGTAAACAATGTTCGGATTAGTCCGGTAAAACTACCCTGAGAAACTCAAATCATAAGCAATTTATTTATAACTTATAACCCTTTAAAACTAAAGATATCTCGGAAGATCACGTCATACATAAACACG
The DNA here is from genome assembly GCA_030765085.1 of Allium cepa. Classification (NCBI taxonomy): domain Eukaryota; kingdom Viridiplantae; phylum Streptophyta; class Magnoliopsida; order Asparagales; family Amaryllidaceae; genus Allium; species Allium cepa. The sequence continues at coordinate 353,631,037 of CM060937.1, read as the reverse complement.
GACAGGTTTTTATCCTACGATAACTGATCGACTATTTCTGTTGAATTAGAAACAGCGAATTATGAAATATTCTACAAGAGCATAAGTGTGTAGTATGTTGATCAAATGTGAGGAGTTATTAAAATTCATTGGTTTTTAAGAAAAACCTTGGGCGTGTTAAACGAGATTGAGAGGTGAATTTTAAACAAACAAATAAAAACTACTGTTGTGTTTGAAATAGATTTGAATCTAATCAGATCTATATCAAATACAATAATTAGCTAAGGATAGCAAAAAGGAATTGAACATAAGACAAAGAAAAAGCAGATAAAATAATGATTGTGTTTTAGCAAACCTAATTAACTAGATAACAAAATTTACTGTAATAAAATTGTGAAATAAAATGAGAGAAGACATAATATAGAGCTTTACTAAAATTGCATAAAAGAAAATGAAAATGACTGAACAGAAAAAACTTAGTAGTAGTTATAAATGCTGACAAACCTAATTGGCAGCCATTGTTAACTAGCTACTATTACAAGAGAAGAAAAATAAAAAAAATAAGAAGAAAACTATTCTCAAACGGGATGATTCATTACACTGAAATACATGGGTATATATAGAGTAGAGTTGCCACAAAAAAACCTAATCAGATCTATGAATATATGGGCTTCTCATAAAAGAATTATTCCCTCTCATCTCATGCCTTTTATTGAATGTGCTTTATGGAAATAATCTTGAGATGAGATTGCATATGGATTCTTCTCCTAGTTCTTTTTGGCTAAAATCCTCTTCAGTAATATGAACAAAAATCCGACTTCAAAGGCAGCTTTATGTGTAATCTCTTTTCTTCATCTGCAAATCTTCATACATATAGCAAGTTGATCTCTATTTTTGTGTGTTATTCACTTTTAGTAGTGCATGAGGCTTGATCAAGTTATCCGTAAAATGACAAAATAATACCCAATGTAATACTTATTTATATACAAAAAGATGAAATATAAGTGCAGAAATAAACATATTTCCATGTTTATCAAATACCTCCATACTTATCTTTCACTCATCCTCAAGAAAAAAAATGAAAAACTAATAAATTCAAACTAGGTAAGTCACACTTTTGTAGAAATCACGATTGCATTGCGTGTATGCAACGGTCATTAAACCTTTGGTGTCCCTGGTAGGACGAGTGGTGTCTCATGAGGGTTTTTAGCGGATACTACCCACAAAATCCACATGCAATGTGCGATGCTCCTAATGTACTTATATGAATGCAAATTTTATATATAAATGAAAACTCGATTAATTTTTAGAATAGGTGCAACATAGTAATGTATACAGTCTGTGCCAATCTTTGGAAATTTGTGGATCTCCAGAAATTTTTGGGTCCTTAACTAGTCATAATTTTGCAGCATAACTCAAATTTTTATATGTTAAACTCTAGCTTGGCTAGTTATTTCGGTTGATAACTTGCTACAAACATGAAATAAATTCTTTTTGCTTGTCACAGTTTGCAACGTGGTATATTTTCTTTTGCATAACTAGTCAAATCAGTAAAGTCAAGAAGGTGTTTAGGTTTCAATTGCTTACTCTCTCATATTTTTATTTATTATATATATACACCTAATTTAAAAGACCAAGGTATACCACTCATGCACTGCTTCGTGGGCTTATGTGAGAGTTTGGACGGAGCTTGGGGGATTATGCAGACCGATGCTGACCATGTCAACAAAATGTCAGTAATCCTTAGGTGTCCAACTCATAGAATGAGACCAGGATATACCACTCATGCACTGCCTCAAGGGCTTATGTGAGAGTTGGGTAAGAGTTTGGTAGGTTTGCACAGCATCGCTATACGTATTAGCAGTGTTGGATACCCTTGGATTTTTATTATTATGTTTTTTTCATGCTTTTTTTGGTATTTTTTTTTTCTTTTTTTTAAGCGGGAGGGAGAGTTATACAAAATCAGCTTAGCACCACTTAGCTTTAAAGATTAAAAAATAAACAGTTTGGTTAAAGTCCCTGTTAAGTTTTAAAATACGCCAAACATCCTTGCCAAAAAAGTAAGTAAATTAGGTCCTTAGAATTAAGTTTCTGAATAATTGCATACATTTATGCAATTATTCAGTGAATAATTGTTGATATTTATGCAACAATATCCAAAAATTGCAAACATTTCTGCAATTATTCATTGGAAAATTGCAGAAATTTTCGCAACTATTAACCAAAGAATTGCGGACTTTTTGCAACTTTCTCGAAAAATTACGGAAATTTCTGTATTTATTCACTAAACAAAATGCGGAAATTTCCACAACTATTCACTAAATAATTACAGATATTTATGCAATTTTTGGATATAATTGCATAAATGTCTACAACTATTCACCGAATAAATGCATAAATATATGCAATTATTCAATAACTTAATTCTAGAGACCTAATTTACAATCTTATTTAGGGATGAGTTTTCCTGTATTAAGTTCAATTTTGCGGACCCGAGCCTGATATTCACCAAAAAAAAAATGAACACATGTACTATAAATCAACCACTTATTAAACAAAGATTATAATTTAGAAAAGACTTTATAACCATCACCTATGAATCTTCCTATGTACTAGTTACATTATTATCGCTCGTAATTCAACTTTTCATTATATTTTCCATTTGATATTAGTGGTTCACAAAAAAATTTCCATCAAATGACTAAAACTGTTAATTAACTTTGTTGTACTTGTCTAAAACAAGTCGTGTTGTTTTTTTAAGAAGAATGAGATAAAAAAAACCTAAAATATGAATGATGCGCATATGAAATATTAATGATACCCCTCCGTACTTGAATGAGGCGGTGTCTCTAATGTCGACATCTTGCAAATGCTAAAAAAAGGAAAACAGAATATTTACAACCTGACATGATTGAGGTGTCTCATGAAGCATAACTGGGTTCATGGATATCTAAGAATTCGTCATCCTCGTATTGCTTAAACTCTAGGGATGGCTTCAATTGTTGCCCATTGACTTTTGAAATAGATCCATCCATTGGATTTTTGATTTTCGATCATGCCATAAGGGTACACTGTTTTTACAAAATATGGTCCAATCCATCAAGATCTAAGTTTTCTCGGAAATAAATGAAGCCTAGAATTATACAAGAGAACCTCTCGGCCTGCTTCAAATGTCTTTCGAATTATGGATTTATCATGATACATTTTCGTTCTCTCTTTATAAATCTTTGCATTTTCGTAGGCTTCATTTCTCAGTTCTTGGATTTCTGACAGTTGTAGCTTTTGATGGGATCCTTCTTTTTCCAAATCGAAATCAAGGTATTTGATCGCCCAAAGTGCTCGATGTTCCAGTTCGGCAGGGTGGTGACATGCTTTCCCAAAGATCTAATGATATGGTGACATTCCAATGTTGGTTTTATAATCTATGGAAATTCCCAAAGGGCATCTATCAATTTAGATGACTAATCTTTTCTGTTGGAATTGAAGGTCTTTTCAAGGATCTGTTTGATTTGCCAAATGGAAATTTCAATTTGACTACTTGTTTGTGGATGATATGGAGTAGATAGTTTAAGAGTGAATGAGTATTTCTTAAGAAGTGATTCGAAGGCATGATTACATAAATGAGTACTATTGTTACTTATAATAGCTCGAGGCATGCCAAAACAAGAAAATATGTTCTCTTTAGTAATTTGACAACAACTTTGTTGTCATTCATTCTAGTAGGGATGGCCTTAACCCATTTATAGATGTAGTTTACGGCCAGTAAGATGTAAAGGTTTCCAAAGGAATTAGGAAATGGGTCCATAAAATCGATGCCCCAAACGTCAAAAAATTCGATGACAAGGATTGGGTTTAGAGGCCTCATGTTTCGCTTGGAGATTCGGCCCATTTGCTGGCATTAAGCACACTTAGCGAAAAATTCGTGTACATCACGAAAAAGAGTGCGCCGATAGAATCCACACTGCAAAATCTTTACAGCAGTTTTCTTTTCTCCAAAGTGTCCTTCACATGCTTGATCATGTGAAAAGGAGAGGATGCTGTGATATTCGTGATTGGGGACGCACCTACCAATGATTTGAACAAGAAAATATTTAAAGAGATAAGGATCATCTCAATAAAAGTTATAAACATTGAGAGAAATTTTTGTTTGTCTGTTTCAACCAATGGGAAGGTATTTCATTTGTGACAAGATAATTTATGATGTCGGCGTACCAAGGTTGCTAGAAATGGAAGACATTGTTCATCAAGAAAGTGATCGTTGATCTGAGTGTCATTGGCATTCTCATGCACAATAGGAGAAAGATGATTGGCTATGACATTTTCAAAACCTTTTTTATCTCGCATTTCTAGGTCAAATTCTTGAAGAAGGAGTATCCAATGGATTAAGTGGGGCTTAGCATCTTTCTTCGAAAGAAGATGGTGCAATGTGGCATGATCGGTGTAAACTATGACCTTAGAATCTACGATATATGATCTGAACTTCTTGAGAGTGAAGATAACTGCTAAAAATTCTTTTCGGTGTTTGAGTAATCCAGTTGAGCATCGTTTAGAGTTTTACAAGCATAATAGATGACATAAGGGAGTTTGTTGACTTGTTGGCCTAAGGTGGCTCCAATGGCAAAGTCAGAGGCGTCACATATTAGTTCGAAAGGCAGACTCCAAATCAGGGGTTGGATTATTTGTGCCAAGGTTAGGATCAATTTCAAGGTTTCAAAAGACGTTTTGCATTTAGGGGAAAAGTCAAATTTAACGTCTTTGGTAAGCAGATTTGAAAGTGGTTTTGAAATTTTTGAAAAATCTTTGATGAACCTCTTATAAAATCCAGCATGACCAAGAAATGAGTGTATGTCCTTAACCGACCTAGGCGGAGTAGGTTAGTAACTAAGTCGACTTTGGATTTATCAACCACAAAGCCATCTTTTAAAACAACATGGCCTAAGACTATTCCTCTCCCCACCATGAAATGACATTTTTTCCAGTTAAGCATGACAGACTTTTCCTTACATCGTTTTAAGACACGTTCTAAACGATGGAGACATTGATCGAAGGATGGCCCATAGATGGAAAAATTGTCCATGAATACTTCAAGAAAATCCTTGACTATATCAGAGAATTTACTCATCATACATCTTCGAAAAGTGGCGGGAGCATCACAAAGACCGAAGGGCATGCGACGATAAGCAAAATTTCCGAAGGAATAGGTGAAAGTATCTTTGTGTTGGTCTTCTGGAGCAATCGGGATTTGGTTGTAGCCAGAGTAGCCATCAAGGAAATAGTAATATTTTTGGATGGCCAAGCATTCAATTATTTGATCGAAGAAAGGAAGGGGAAAGTGATCTTTTCATGTGGCTGAATTAAGTTTTCGATAATCGATATAAACTCACCATTTGGTTTTGACATTGTGGGAACAAGTTCGTTATTATCGTTCACAGTCATAGTTATCCCTGATTTCTTTGATACGACTTATAATGGACTGACCCATCTACTATCAGATATTGGGTAGATGATGGTCTTGTCCAAACATATAATGATTTCTTCCTTCGCCACATCTCTTAAGTTGGGATTTATATGCTTTGAGCTTGGTGAGTGGGCTTGGCCTCATCAATTAAATGAATACGGTGTTCAATGGTTGAGGGTCTTATTCCTTTGATGTCCTCGATAACTGATCCCAACAACTCTCTATTTTCCCTTAGGATTTTCAAAAGTTAGTTTTCTTGGTCATTATTGAGATCGGAGGCCAAAATTACAGGGAGAATTTCAGATGAATCTAAGAATGCATACTTAAGATCGTTTGGAAGAGGTTTGAGGTCCAAGTTAGGAGGTTCTTCTGTTTCGACTTCAGTTGACACTAGTTGATCAAATTTTTGTGAATTGTTAGAGAGTTCTAACAATTCATTTAATTCAGTGGTGTATTCATCTATATTGAAATCGGAATTAAAGCGAGCGAGACGCATCATCAGAGAGTCTGATGTTCCACCAAGATTTCCATCTACAAGGATTTGGACCATGTCAACTTCATTTATTTTGAAATCCCTCGGTTGTTTATCAAGATTGAAAATATTTAGTTCGATGGTTAGGTGTCCAAAGGAAAGTCTGAGTTGACCATTCCAATAGTTTATGATAACATTTGAAGTTGCTAAGAAGGGACGACCTAATATCAAAGTGATTTGACCATTAGGATTTGAAACATGTTTGGTTTCTAGGACTATGAAATCCATAAAGAAATAAAATTGCTCAATTTGGATCAGCACTTCCTCAATTGTGCCCAAGAATTTTTTGATAGATTGATTAGCCAGTTGAATCATGATGTTCGTGGAGTCCTAGTTGACTATACATAGTATAAGGCAAAAGATTAACACTTGCTTCAAGGTCAAGTAAGGCATGATTGATGTGAGTGTTGCATATTCGAAAGCCGATTGTGGGATAACTAGGAATCTTATACTTGATTGGGGCATAATTCGCAAGGATAAAGCTAGTATTCGCAGTCAGAAATGCTGTTTTTGGGACGTTAGTGGCACGTTTTTTAGTACAAAGCTGTTTGATACATTTCGCATATTGGGGAATTTGCTCAATGGTATCGAGGAGTAGTATATTAACTCGAACATTTTTGAAAATTTCAAGAATTTTATCAAAATTAGCAGACTTCTTCTTTGTGTTGACTCTATGAGGAAAGGAGCTTTGGGTTTACGGACTTTTTTATCATTTTTTTGGCTTAAAGAAGAGGATGTCGCATTAGGAGGTGAATGCGACGAAACAATAGAAGCTAGAATGTTGGGGTTTCCAAAATCAAAAGATGAAGAGCGGTCGGGATTGCCGACCTTGGATGAAGAATGAGAGTCAATTGGATCAATAATTGTAGGCATTGAACAAGTTTTAGAATTTGGAACATGGGTAGACTTTGGAAGAATGGCGGCGTTGCCGACTTGGTTGTCTGCCTTCTTTCCAATTCCCAATGTGGTGACAGCATTAACCAAATTTACATTAACAAAGATGTACTCCTCGAGAATTATACTTTGGGTTCATTTCGGGTTGACTAGGTAATTTTCCTTTTTCATTGTTTTAATTACTCAAAAAATTCGTCATTTTCTACATTTTGTTAATTATTATTTGCTCCAACTATCGTTATTTTCTATCATTTGTTTTTCTAGACAAATGATGTCTTGCGATTATGGAGGAGGATATCGAAAATTTTGAGTTGATGAATTAGGATGCCTATATGGTTGATTCGAAGGTTTAAATCGAGGGGCGATTTGAGAAGTTTGACCATTTTGGTTCATGGGATAAAAGTGTGAAGGGTTCGCAAAATTATTAGGGTTTGATCATGACAGATTTGGATGATTTCTCCAATTGGGGTGGTATGAGAAGTTTAGGCATTATTGTGGGCTAGGCATTGGCCTGTTCTGAAGGGTGTACTTGGGGGTATTCCTCCTTCGACTTGGGAGTCCTCAAGGGGGAAAAATGAGGGGTATATTGCACGTACTCCTCTCAATTGCACACGTGATGGAACATAAATTGATTTCCATTGTTGGTTCTTTTCAGCATAGTCTTCGAGGAAGGCCCAAGCTTCATCGATTGATTTGCTAATAAAATCATTTTGACACATGGTTTCAAATTGGATAGTTGAGGCCTTCATATGCAATTTGGCATAGAATGGTTTTGGATATTCCATGATGAGGGAAACTATATATGAGTTCTTTACATCGTTCAAAATATTATGAAAATGTCTCTCCTTCATTTTGTGTGAATTGATTAATCTTCTTTCTTATTTAAAGAGTTTTATTAATAGGAAAAAAACAATTTCACAAAAATATTGTTGAACTCATTCCATCTTCGAATAGAGTGTGGTGGTAGAGAATTTAGCCATCTTTTTATGCTAGCTTGTAGCGCAAAAGGAATCAATCGAAGCTTAATGGACTCGTCCGATAATTGTTGCATTTTCAATGTGGAAGTGTAAAATTGAAAATCTTGAAGAAATTCGTATGCATTTTCCAAACCCGTGAATTTTGGAACCCCTTAGATGAAAGAACTTTTAAATCCGAAATTATTTCCTTCGAACAGTGGAAAGAGAATGGCCAAAGGTTGGATAGTCCTTGTTGGATAGCATAGCTCCCTAAGAGTAAAGGTCTATCCACTCTAACGTTGAGATTTGGAAAGTTTTGATTCATTAAATTCTGTTGATCTATCTCGTTTGAAAAGTTTTACTTATATGAGATTCCCTTAGTGAATTTTGGTGGCTTTCATTCATTTTCTTGGAAAGTTTTGAAAATTTCTGAAAGAAATGGCTCTTACATCAAAATAGTATAAAATACTATGTTGTACTCTATTAATTACCAACTCAATTAGAATGGGGAAGAGGGTCTTATGGCCGTTCACATGCAGTATAAAATACTAAGCGATACGACCAATGTTTTATGGGTAGTATGCAACCTCTTTAGCTAATAGTTCAATAAATTGAACAACTATATATCCGCATTTAATTATTCGTGACAGTCAATTTCACTATGCACCTCTTTTCAATTATAACTATTTTCCCCATGAGCTCGTGTTTGTCCTAGGGCCAACGTATAATGTCTTTTAAAGTCGAAAGACAATGAGAGTGATGAATTTAATTATTTTGTAGCTAAGGAAAGGGTAATGACTTCTTCCCCCACCTTATGTTCGTTATGGGATTTTGCTCCTAACTAAATTGATTCAGAATACATCCAATATAGCAACCAGACAATAATTGCAGAAATTAAAATTTACAAGCAAAGCCGCTGCTCCTGTAATTTTTTTACAATAAATTTTGTACGTCGAAGTGGGAACCTGTAGAGATAGAGAAATTTACAATGGGGTATGGAAGTCCGTTCAGAGCAATTGAGTAGCGCTAGCGTTTCAAATCCCAACAGTTTGCAATCGCTCGACCTCTAGATTCTTGTTTCTTTACTTGAATTCTTCTCTCTTTGATCCTTGATGTTTTTTTCCTTTTTTTTTAAAAAGGAATGACAAGATGGAGGGAGAAAACAATAAAAAACAATGGAAGAAAGAAAAAAACTAGAAAAAGAAATAAGGGGAACAAAATTAGAAGAAAAACAAAAACAACGCTTACATAAAATAAACTATTCTCACACAATTTTTTTTGAGGGGAACAAATGTAAATGCAAATGGTAAACAAAAGGAAATACAATGCAAAGATTTTTTTCTAATGTTAGAAATGGAAATAGAATTGCAAAGGGAAAGACATAAGATGAGATTTTTGTATTCTTGTTTGGTTTTGACTATATCATATCTAACTATAGAAATAATATGCCAATTCTAACAATCAAGAGTGTTTTTTTTACTGAAAAAGAATAAAATAAAATTAAGGAAATAAAAAGAGAAACAAACAGTAAAGATGAAAAGATTTTTTTATGAAATATAAAAGCTAAATGAGAAATAAATTAACAAAAGTAAATTTGAAGATTTTTGTTTTGTTTTTTAGAATGGAAGAAGGAGAGACAAATAAAATATGGAAACAAATTGAAAAAAAAGGGGAAAAAAGTATAGAACCTCTTTTTTTGATATACTTTTAGAACGTATTGTATCTCTTACCAATATAAAGAGATACTATACCAAGTCAAGAAAACTCTTTTTTTAACTGAAAAAAAACAAGAACAAAAAAATAGAAAAAAATCAACAAGAATCTAGTTTAATAGAAAAACAATAAAAATCAAATTACTCCCCGGCAATGGCGCCAAAAACTTGATCGACGATTTCTATTGAATTAGAAACAGGAATTATGTAATATTCTGCAAGCGTACAGGTGTGTAGTATGCAGGCCGAACGCAGGTAGTTATTAAAAATTCATTATTTTTTTATGAAAAACCTTGAGCGTGTTAAACGAGATTGAGAGGTGATTTTTTAACAAACAAATAAAAACTACTATTGAATTTGAAATAGATTCGAACCTAATCGGATCTATATCAAATATAATAATTAGCTAAGAACAACAAAAAGGAATTGAACATAAGACAAAGAAAAAGCAGATAAAATAATGATTGCATTCAAGAAAACCTGTAAAATCCTTCCTTTTTGTACGCTTTAAATCGACGATAAACCACACACGTCAGACTCAAGCCATACAAAAGAGCGGATTGTTATTGGGGTGGATAAGAAAAAACAGGGAAAGAAAAAACAAAACAGAATCTTACAGCGGAACGACAAAATATAATAATCAAATAAACGGTTCATGAAACTGTTTTACAAAACATTTGATTTTACTTATACAACACATATTAGAGTTACACATACCAGAGAATAGTAAATAATGCAGCGGAACAGTATGAATGTAGTGGAATAGTATAATAAATAATACTAATACAATCTTCATCTTCATCCTCCAGAAATAAGATCTTCAAACACTAAAATGCTCAGACTGGCCTGAGCGAATTGAAAAGACAAAACACTCGAGTCAGAACTAAAAGATCTTATGTAAGTTAAATCAACGATAAATAATATGAGTAGAACAGCGTCAGATATGTTTACGGGATTTGACATCTCCTATCCAGTGTCAAACGTGAGTGCAGTAACTTAAGAGATGCTCGGGATTCACATCTCCTAATGATCCGTTAAACTATTTACTATGTAATAATATTTCACTATTATAATAATGTCTATAGTAAAATAAACTTACTTTTAAATAGCGTTAAAGAGTTACCAATCTACCCCTTAACACAATAATAGTCCCAGTGGTACATCCAGTATCAACGCATGTCCAGATCGGAAGACTACCCTAAATACTCCACGGGTTACGGGAGAAAACCAAACTCGTACAAGGCGCGCTAGGTAGGTGACACGGCACAGCTAGGCAATGCCTGGGTAGATATACCAATTACGCTTCCGGACCGGTGGTAACGCGTAGGAGCTACTACCGCCCACCTCGAGCCACACCCTCAAAATCAAAAGGGCCTCAATCAATCACAAAGTAATAGAATAACATTGAAGGATTGTGTCCGATAAAAGGTGCTACCTTCTTAGCCCGTCGATCGCTTCTGTTTTAGCCACCTTATGCCAACTCACGGAAGTCTGGTCAATGTATATACCTCAAAGGAAATGCCGCCGCCATCCTACTTCATTTTGGAATCTCCGTCTCGTACACGGTTGTTAAAGTGGTTTTCGGAGTTGGCAGAGAGTATGACAACTTCCGATCCCGGTCTCTTTAACAACCAAACGATATTATAACTCCGCGGTCATTTCAAAATAATTGTACTTCAAAAACCAGAATATAATATCCTTTCAAAACCATAAATATATGATATCATTTCCATTTCAAAAACTAAATAAATATGATATCATTTTTATTTCAAATCTATCCTTTTCTAAAACCATAACTCTTTCAAAGTTATAATATTTCGTAACCAAACGCTTGAAATGTAACCTTTCAAAACATAATACTTTGAATTTCCTAACTTTGAAACATAACTACACCGCTTAAATAGCTTAATTATTAAATTACTTTATATAATAAAATAGCTTCTTCAATTTCACAAATCAATTCCAAATACAAATTTGAACCCCTCAATAAACCATTTCAATTTCCATATATTTCAATGCTTTATATGTTCCATCATTTCAAAACTAATTCTTTGACAATTCCATACATATCAAATTCAATTACTACTATTTAGATTTGAAAGTTTACTTAATAAATCCAATATCATTTAAGCAAAACTTTTAAATTTCAAATAACTGGATATTCTTTTAATTTATTTAACTTGATATATTCATTTAAATCAACTTGATTTTCATTTAAATCACTCTAAACCAAAATCAAGTTATGAAAATCAAACCCTTTAAAATCTCAATTTTATTTAAATTTCAAATCAAATTTGTTCGTGTATAATTCTTAAATAATTTAGTTCAAATCAATTTCATATTTATCTTCCAACCTTAATTTTATTTAAGTCATTATAAACTCTATATACAATATAATTTAAACATATACTTAACCATATTATATAAAAACAATCAAACTTTATTTTTTAACTTATTTTATATTTCAAAACAAATTTATGCATGGCTAAAAATCAAAAACAAAATAACATTTATATAACATCTAAAATCAATATTTACATAACCCATATATTTCTTTACAAAACCAAAGAAATCATTTCAAAATATTTTTATATATGGACCACGGTGTACGTATATAATTTTCTACCCTATGGTCAAGTGATACGGATATTTATCATTTCAATTCATAATTTAAAATAAAAATACGGTTATATATCATTTCAAACCGCAATCCCGAATGAAATAAAAATGCAAAACAACTTGCAGTTTATAACAATATAAAATACAACATCCATTCATCCAATATCAATCATCAACCATTTATCATAATCATCATCTAATTCAAACAATAACATCAATATAGAACAGATAATAAATAACAGGTATTTATTAGCAGTTTATATTCAATAATAAATTAAATAACAATTGAACTGGCAGTTTATATGCAATAATAAATTAAATAACAATTTAATTCAATAAATTCAATTTAACTGGAATGATGATAAAAATATACCAAGCAGTCATAAATAAATTTCTAATCACATCAGAAATTAATTTAACACACATAAGAAATTTTAGAAGTTGTGAGTGGGTTAAAATACTCAGATTTTGCATTTAAATCCAATTTAAATCCAAAATTTGAACAGTCTTAGAATTCGTCCATACCAGCGCTTAAATGTCCAAAATTTAAATACGATCCCAACGTAGAAAACTGTGTATGAATTGGACCACGTACGTAAAAGATACATGCATTAGAATGATTGAAATTGAAATTAAAATAAAAATAAAAAAACAAACAGCTCACCTTTGCCACGTCACTAAATCTTCACGCACACGTTCCTATCCCTAACTTCGCATCGTTCATCATGCAGGAATGAACAATTGCCACCATCGTTCGATGTCACCTCCACGCCGCTACAAGCCATGCCGCCGCCTCCCAGAGTTCGCCGCCGACCCTCAGGCCTCCGGCCCCCTACGCGATCAGGCATGAACGCCCCAAACGCCACCGGCCGCCACCATGCACAAATCCATAATCGAATTTTTACGCAAATCTAGCCGTCACTTCAACAAATAAACTGCACCAATGAACTACGTACAAGACTCTCTACAAAACCCATAAATTGATTTGACGATCAAACAAGTTTGATTACGGCATGATGAACGGTTGTGAACAGTTCATCGATTTCTGGCCACACCGAAACCCAGATTGAAAAATGAATCATATATTTGACTTGAGCTCGTCGAGAGCTTCAAATCCATATATAATTCGATATAGTTTGTGGAGTTTGAATTTTTGTTGTTGAATTTTGAATTGAAATTGGACTGTGAAATGTAGGGTTTGTCTGCTATTGAGAAAGAGGAGATACAGAAGTTTTATACATACAGAAATGAAAAATAGAAAGGCTGCTATGGTTTATAACAGGGTATTTATAGGTAGGGTTGAAAATAGAAAGAGCGGACCTAATTTGATTGAACGATATCGGCCCAAACGCCTGTTTCGACTCTGGAACGAAAATGCGTTAACCCATATATCAAAATTGATGTTTTTAAATATTTTAACCATAATGGAATTGGTTTCACATCCAAATTCCATCGTATGAAGAAGTTATAATAAAAGAAAGTTATTTCAAATTGATTTAAATTGATTTCTAGGCATTTCGAGCTCGTACGATCAAATGACAAATCCGATCGCTACAAAGCTTAAAATCCTACAATAATTCACCATCACGGACCGGATGAAACTGGTTTCATCAAAATCCGAGTCAGTGGCCAAAATGGCTATTTTCACATTATTAAATTATTTAATATTAAATTAATTAAATCAAATCTTCAATTCTAATTCTTTAATTTGCAATCTTTATCATTTTTGATTTCTTAAACCTTCACAAAAATTTAGACACATTCAGATATCAATTTTAAGTTAATTAATTTACCCATTACCATATTAAATTTCAATTTTAAATAAATTCACCAATTATCAATTGAAATTCCAATAAATCCATTTATTTGATTTTAAATCTTGCTTTTCAATCCATTATCACCAAATAAATAAAATTAACATTGATTCATGGTTTATTACATTAATATTCTCAAATTTCATCTTAATCTCTATTAACGTAATATTTAAATATTTAATTTCAATTATTCGTAATTTATCCAATTATTAAATTTAATTTCCAATAAATTAATAAATCTTGACTTTCCATTCTTTTTGTTCAACCTATTATTATATTAAAATTAAGATCATTACATCTCATTCCCGTTATTAATTCATTAACAAATTTAAACTTTTTATTTATTCCATATTTAATTACCAAAATATTATTAAATCGACAAATTTAATCAGCAAAATTACGGGTCGTTACACTCTCCTCCACTCAAAACTTTTTGTCCTCGAAAAGGAAAAAGAAGGGAAAAGAAGGAATTAAGTAGTCAATACATCTTATTTAAAATATTAATTTTATAAACAAATAAATTTACAAAATTTAATAATTTAAATAAAATATATCAATTTATAACCATTAAATCTTCTATACTTAAATTAATAAAGTTTGGAAATATTTTTCATAACTTTTCTAAGTCCAAAATTTACGGAAAATTTCGGCAGAGTCTCCTTTGTACGGAAAGGCTCAAGAGAAAATATAATATCAAATATAACAATATACAACATATATTTTCCAAAATAATATATATCCCAACACGGGAAAATAATATAATAACGTTATAAAACCATAATATGAGAACGTACCTGTTTGTCGGCAATTAACGCTTAATTATGAAACCAAAAGCAGTAGCAATTGCTTCCATAACCTGTATTTCACTTATATAACCTAAAAAGTGTTAATAATTATATAAAATGAAATATTTAAGTTGTTTCAATCACTAACAAACAAATCAATATAAACAACAGTTATTCGCAATAAACAGCATACACATCATATGCAAATCAACCATCCAAGCAAAACAAAACAAATAGTTGTTCGGGTTCAAAACTTTAAATTGTACAGGATGAACAATAAACTACTAAGTGTACCATTCACTCAACAGTCTTAGGTGAAACTAAATAGATTATTCATACATCCAAACAATTTTAAAGTATCCTTGCCTAAACAACCATAAACCAAACAACAACAATTTCAAACAATAGATCGAGTTAATTCTTATTAATTTCATTCCATAACATTCGTTGTTTGATTTCCTTTTCATTCTTATAATGATTTATCTTTTAAATTTACATTTATTTCTTGCAAATTTTCATTTCCATCCATTGATTCCGTGTTTATTTCACTTGTTTGCACTTATACTTACATAAATTCATTTTTATTTATTCATATCATATAATTTTTTTTCATTGCATTACATTCATTCATTTCCCAATTTCATTTATTTTCATTCATTTATCTATAATATTCATGTTCCATTAAATTTCTCAGGATTTCAATTCATTTACTTAAGTTTATAATCATTTATTTATAATACTTATCTTCTATTATATTTACTTATAGTAAATTTCAATTATAACTTTAGTTTATAACAATATATCCTCCACTCTTATTGATTAAAGGACTTCATTGAATACCTTCATTACTTTATGTTTTATTTGTATAATTTCCATTAGGTTTTCTTATTAGACATTTCAACTTTTAAATCTTTGGTAATATGTATATATATATATATATATATATATATATATATATATATGCTTTTTAAGAATGCAATTGAAAGTTACACAAGTTTATTTTATTTCTTTTAAATAACTTAATGTTCAGCACTAATATCCTTTGTTTCATAGGTTACTATTTCAACTTTCTTGTAATTTCATTCGTAACCTAGCATTTAATCTTTTATTTTAATTAGAGGTTCCAATTAATTATTAGTTATATTCCATTTCACTAAAATAATTAGACTATTAATTAACGGAAACTTAAGAACTAAATACTGGGTTAAATTTCAAGTCATTTTAAAAATAATAAATAAATGTATATACTCATAATTTATATATTCAATTATATTTAAAACAATTTAAAATTTATATTTGTTTGTTAAAATAAATCTACAGTAAAACTATAAATCTACAGTAAAACTGCTATAGTGGCCTTCCCACTTCGAAACTCGAAAATGAATGTCGATGACGCGTGCACTCATCATCAAAATTGTTTCTAGCGACAGAGAGGGGAGTACAGAACTTATTTCTTTCCAAAATTTCTTTAAAGAAATTCTTTTCAATTTATATTGAAATATTTATATCAGAAAATACTTCTAATAATATTATTATATTCCAAAATCCTTTGAAAGAAATTTGAAAATCCCGGGTTTAAGTTCTAAAATTTCCAATTTTCATTTATTTTATTTTTCTTCAAATTATGTTTCCAATCAATATTCATAAATTTCACTACCTAACAACCAACATAATGCAACCAAATATAACCTTTATAAATTTTATTGCTTTAATATAATAGGCGAAATTATTTCATTTACCTATATTCAAAACAAACATTGTGTCGGTCTGTCCTATTAAGTGTTTAGAAACCCCTATTGATGTCTTAGCGTCCTATGCACCAACCAGAATTTAAAAATACAAAACGGAACAAATTAACACAATATTAAAACTTTTTTATAACACTAACAAATACGCTCTCATGTATACACACACACACACACAAACACTAGCGACTCATCATAGGGTATTACTACCCTATTAATAAAGAGTCGGACCCCACAAAGCTAAGATTTAACGCTAAACCAAGGCTTTGATACCAGATGTAACATTCCGCCTTTTTGTACGCATTAAATCCACGATAAATCACACACGTCAGACTCAAACCATACAAAAGAGCGGATTATTATTGGGGTGGATAAGAAAAAG
Source organism: Allium cepa (assembly GCA_030765085.1). NCBI lineage: Eukaryota > Viridiplantae > Streptophyta > Magnoliopsida > Asparagales > Amaryllidaceae > Allium > Allium cepa. Next base: position 353,614,161 of record CM060937.1, on the reverse strand, counting down.
CAGAGAAAGAAAAAACAAAACAGAATCTTACAGCGGAATGACAAAATATAATAATCAAATAAACAGTTCATGAAGCTGTTTTACAAAATATTTGATTTTACTTATACAACACATATCAGAGTTATACATACCAGAGAATAGTAAATAATGCAGCGGAACAGTATGAATGTAGTGGAATAATATAATAAATAATACCAATACAATCTTCGTCTTCGTCCTCCAAAAATAAGATCTTCAAACGCTGAAATGCTCAGACTGACTCGAGCGAATTGAAAAGACAAAACACTCGAGTGAGAACTAAAAGATCTTATGTAAGTTAAATCAACAGTAAATAATATGAGTAGAACAACGTCAGATATGTTTACGGTATTTGACATCTCCTATCCAGTGTCAAACGTGAGTGCAGTAACTTAAGAGATGCTGGGGATTCACATCTCCTAAGGATCCATTAAACTATTTACTATGTAGTAATATTTTGCTATTATAATAATGTCTATAGTAAAATAAACTTACTTTTAAATGGCGTTAAGGAGTTACCAATCTCCCCGTTAACACAATAATAGTCCCAGTAGTCCATCCAGTATCAGCGCATCTCTAGATCGAAAGACTACCCCAAATACTCCACGGGCTACGGAAGGAAACCAAACTCATACAAGGCGCGCTAGGGTAGGTGACACGACACAAATAGGCAATGCCACGGTAGATATACCAATTACGCTTCCAGACCGGTCGTATCCTAGCTGAAACTGGAGCAATTGGTACGGCCAGGAAGAGTCAAACTGAGAAAAGGTAACACGTAGCAGCTACTACTGCCTACCATGAGCCACACTACCAAAATCAAAAGGGCCCCAATTAATCACAAAGTAATAGAATGGTATCGAAGGAGTGTGTCCGATAAAATGTGCTACCTTCTTAGCCTGTCGATCGCTCCTGTTTTAGCCACCTTATGCCAACTCACAGGAGTCGGGTCCACGTATATACCTCAAAGGAAACGCCGCCACTATCCTACTTCATTCTGGAATCTCCACTGCGTACACAGTTGTTAAAGTGGTTTTCGGATTTGGCAGAGAGTATGACAACTTCCGATCCCGGTCTCTTTAACAACCAAACGTTATTATATCACCGCGGTCATTTCAAAATAATTATATTTTAAAACCAGAATATAATATCCATTTCAAAACCATATAAATATGATATCATTTCCATTTCAAAAACCAAATTAATATGATATCATTTTTATTTCAAATCTATCCTTTTCTAAAACCATAACACTTTCAAAGTTATAATATTTCGAAACCAAACGCTTGAAATGTAACCTTTCAAAACATAATACTTTGAATTTTCTAACTTTGAAACTTAACTACACCGCTTAAATGGATTAATTATTAAATTACTTTATATAATAAAATAGCTTCTTCAATTTCACAAATCAATTCCAAATACAGATTTGAACCTCCAAATAAACCATTTCAATTTCCATATATTTCAAAGCTTTATATGTTCCATCATTTCAAAACTAATTCTTTTATAGTTCCATACATATCAAATTCAATTACGATTATTTAGATTTGAAATGTTTACTTAATAAATCCAAAATCATTTTAGTAAAACTTTTAAGCTTCAAATAACTGGATATTCTTTCAATTTATTTAACTTGATATATTCATTTAAATCAACTTGATATTCATTTAAATCACTCTAAACCAAAATCAAGTTATAACGATCATACCCTTTAAAATCTCAATTTTGATTAAATTTCAAATCAAATTTATTTGAGTATAATTATTAAATAATTTAATTCAAATCAATTTCATATTTATCTTCCAACCATAATTTTATTTAAGTCACTATAAACTCTATATACAATATAATTTAAACAGATACTCAACCATATTATATAAAAACAATCAAACTTTATTTTTTAACTTATTTAATATTTCAAAACAAATTTATACATAACTAAAAATCAATAATAAAATAAAATTTATATAACATCTAAAATCAATATTTATATAACCCATATATTTCTTTACAAGACCATAGAAATCATTTCAAAATATTTTTATATATAGACCACGATGTTTGTATATAAATTTCTACCCTATGGTCATGTGATACGGATATTTATCATTTCAATCCGTAATTTAAAATAAAATACGGTTATATATCATTTCAAATCGCAATCCCAAAAATGCATAACAACTTGCAGTTTATAACAATATAAAATACAACATCCATTTATCCAATATCAATCATCAACCATTTATCAAAATCATCATCCAATTCAAACAATAACAACAATATAGAACAGATAATAAATAACAGGTATTTACTGACAGTTTATATTCAATAATAAATTAAATAACAATTTAACTGGCAGTTTATGTGCAATAATAAATTAAATAACAATTTAATTCAATAAATTCAATTTAACTAGAATCATGACAAAAATATACCAAACAGTCATAAATAAATTTCTAATCACATTAGAAATTAATTTAACACACATAAGAAATTTTAGAAGTTGTGAGTGGGTTAAAACACTCACCTTTTGAGTTTATATTGAATTAAAATCCAATTTAAACCCAAAATTTGAACAATCTCATAATTTGCCCAAACCAGCGTCAAAATGTCCGAAATTTAAATACGATCCCAACGTAGAAAACTGCGTGTGAATCGGACCTCGTACGTAAATGATACGTTCATTATAATGATTGAAATTGAAATTAAAATAAAATAAATAAAAAACAAGCAGCTCAACTCTGCCACGTCACTACATCTTCACGCGTACATTCCCAGCCCTAAATTCGCATCGTTCACCACACAGGAATAAACAATAGCCACCATCGTTCGACATCTCCCCCACGCCGCTACAAGCCACGCCGCTGCCTCCCAAAGTTCGCCACCAACCCCTAGGCCTCCGGCACCCCACGCGACTAGGTGCGAATGCCCCAAATGCCATCGGCCGCCACCATGCACTAAACCCTAATCGAATTTTTCACGCAAATCCAACCGTTGCTTTGGCAAATAAACTGCACCATCGAGAGCTTCAAATCCATATATAATTCGATATAGTTTGTGGAGTTTGAATTTTTGTTGTTGAATTTTGAATTGAAATTGGATTGTGAAATTTAGGTTTGTCTACTATTGAGAAAGAGGAGCAACAGAAGCTTTGTACGTACAGAAATGATAAATAGAGAGACTGTTAGGGTTTATAACACATTATTTATAGGTAGGTTTGAAAATAGAAAGAGCGGACCTGATTTGATTGAACGATATCGACCCAAAAGCCTGTTTCGACTTCGGAACGTAAATGCGTCAACCCATATATCAAAATAGATGTTTTTAAATATTTTAACCGCAATGGAATAGGCTTCACGTCCAAATTCCATCGTATGAAGAAGTTATGCTAAAATCAAGTTATTTCAAATTGGTTTCAGTTAAATTGATTTCTTGGCATTTCGAGCTCGTACGATCAAATGACAAGTCCGATCGCTACGAAACTTGAAATCCTAAAATAATTCACCGTTATGGACCCAATGAAACTGGTTTCGTCGAAATTTGAGTCAGTTCCAAAATGGCTATTTCCACATTATTAAATTATTTAATATTAAATTAATTAAATCAAATCTTCAATTCTAATTCTATAATTAGCAATCTTTATCATTTTTGATTTCTTAAACCTTCACAAAAATTTAGACACGTTCAGATATCAATTTTAAGTTAATTAATTTACCATTACCGTGTTAAATGTCAATTTTAAATAAATTCACTAATTATCAATTGAAATTCCAATAAATCCATTTTTTTGATTTTAAATCTTGCTATTCAATCCATTTTCACCAAATAGATAAAATTAACATTGGTTCATAGTTTATTACATTAATATTCTCAAATTTCAGATTAATCTCCATTAACGTAATATTTAAATATTTAATTTCAATTATTTGCAATTAATCCAATTATTAAATTTAAATTTCAATAAATTAATAAATCTTGATTTTCCATTCTTTTTTTCAACCTATTATTATATTAAAATTAACATCATTACATCTCATTCCCATTATTATTTCATTAACAAATTTCAACTTTTTATTTATTCGAGATTTAATTACCAAAATATTATTAAATTGACAAATTTAATTATCTAAATTTATAGATCGTTACAAAATCTAATTGGCTAGATAACATAATTAACTATAAGAAAAATGCGAAATAAAATGAGAGAAGACAAAAAATAGAGCTTTATTAAAATTGCATGAAAGAAAATAACAATGGCTGAAAAGAAAAAACTTAGCTGTAGTTAAAAATGCTGATAAACCTAATTGACGGCCATTGTTAACTAATTATTATTACAAGAGAAGAAAAACATAAACAAAAACAAGAAGAAGACTATTCTCAAACGGGATGATTCATTACAACGAAATACATGGGTTTTTATAGAGTAGAGTTGCCAACCAAAAAAACCCTAATCAAATTTATGGATATTTGGGCCTCTCATAATAGAATTATTCCATGTCATCTCGTGCCTTTTATTGAATGTGCTTTATGGAAATAGTCTTGAGATGAGATTGCATAAGGATTCTTCTCCTTATTCTTTTAGGCTAAAATCCTCTTCACCAATATGAACAAAAATCAGACTTCAAAGGCAGCTTTATATGTAATCTCCTTTCTTCATCTGCAAATCTTCATACATATGGCAAGCTGATCTCTATTTTTGCATGTTATTCACTTTTAGAAGTGCATGAGGCTTGGTCAACTTATCTGTAAAATGAAAAAATAATACCCAATGTAATTATTATTTATATACAAAAAAGATGAAATATAAGCACATAAATAAACACATTTCTATGTTTATCGATAATCAAAACATTTTCTATAGAGAATCTAGTGATATTATAATAGTATCTTGGGTTTTACAATAAATTATAAATATAGCCAAAATTGTTACATTAATTAATTTCCAGTATAATAGATACACAACTAAATCTGTAAAGGTACATATTGGAGAATGAATTCCATCAATGAGAAGGCCATGGGGTACCGCCTGTCACATTTCACCTCTAGAAAAATGTTCCAAGGTCAACATTAACATATTGCACCCTTGCTATATAGAATCGACCTACCCCTTCCTAGATAGTAACAAATATGTCATCACCCCAGTTGCTTTGCAACCTTTACTGAGAGCTCTCATGCGCAACCAAATCCATAAATGAATATGTATCTAAAAGTGCGATGGCATGCTCTAATGGGTGCGACCCTTATAGCCCTACTGCATATCCCTTTCTTGAGTCATTCCCGGTTGATGAGGCTAGAGGCTATGTTTTAATTTTTTGAAAAGAAATCCCACTTGGAATGCTAATACTCCCTCCAGGAAGTAATGCAGTTCTAGCATTCATCCATACGAGTTATGTAGGATATTAACAAACCGAAGGCACTACTTCTACTACATCTATTTTGGAATCAGCCATAGAATTAGTAGCAAGTAGCTCTTGCACTTCAAAGGACTCCATCTTCGATTTCATCATCTTCAAGGTACTTACAATTCGAACGCTTGAGTTAGTTTGAAGTGATTTTCAGATAATTCACATTTATCTGATCTTGATCTCTCCGAACCAACATTTGACAGTTTCCAATATACTCAACTTCGGTTCTTTTGAAAACAAACAAACAAACGAATAAACGCGGCTATCGCCTCCTAACCGTTTAAGTGGATGGATCTCCTTGTCATTTGTACCAGGAGAACAAAATAATATTTATACACACAGTACAGCATCATCGAAGATGACAGTGCCATATAACTCATGTGTTCCTTCTTGATATTTCCAGACTTAATAATTGGTCCAAATTTTGATAGTCAGCTATTTAGATATCAAATAACAACAATCAATCATAAATTTAATTCCATGTGGGATCCACTCAACCTCAGTAAATAAATATTCCATAAATTAGATCAATTTCAAATATTTGATTCAAAAATCGTTCACAAAAGATATTTTAACAAACCTCTTATATTTTAAATACCATATATCCATATACTTAACTCAACGGTATAAGTATATTAACAAAGCTTGAGAGAGATTCCTCTTTTCCAAACTTATAGCTAAATGGGCCAAAATAAATGTTATTAAAATATTCTTACTAAAAGACAACCATTATCCTTTGGTGTCAAGTATGGAAAGAATGTTTCTATACCACCATAATTAAGAAGGATATATGATCAAAACGAATCTCATTTCTCTACAAAATTTCCTTTTTATGAGCCTATTATAATTTACAAATACCTTTCTAAACCTCTGTGATGACCCACCTTTCTGACCCTTAGGAATGACGCTTAATACATCCATGGTATTCATGTGCCGTTGTCCAAGTGTCCGAAAGACAAGTTGCCATAGGGTAAAATAAAGAACAGAACAAGATAAAATAGAAAAACCTCACATTGGAATGGTTATGTATAATACAAAATGATATAGTACAAAAGGTTACTCCTTACATGGAGCTATCAGAGTTAAAGAAAAGTACTTCATCTAACTGATTTGCAGCTATACATTCTGACTTTTCATATTTAGATACAAAACACATACATAATCATATAGTAGAAATAAATAACTAGATAACTAAGAAGCCCCCTACTCGTTTGTTTTCTTCAAAGAGCTCCTAAGAAAAACTTTCTACTCTCATCCTACTTAAATATAATTGAGTACCCAAAGTGTAGAGAAAATAAACAATTCAGGTCAGATAAAATGTCTGGTGTGAGTAGAACTCTAAAACAAAAGGGAGTGTATTTAACAACAATATGTAGGACTACACCGCTAATGCGGAAGAGTTTTCTTCCACATAAGCAAAAACGAAACATAAGAATGGAGAATAACAATAGGAAACAAATCCATACATAGATGATGGGCAAAAATAGTATAAAGATCCAGACTTGAAAGAATGGAAATAGTCTGAACAAAATCCAAACTGGATAGAATGGATAAAACAGACAATAGTCCAAACTTGATAAAATGGACAAAACCTATAATTAAACATCATGAAGAGTGGTTGACTCTTCCTATTGCAATCACAGAAAAACAATTCGAAGGTTTGAATCAAATAAGAAAAGGAAAATTTCCAACAATGACTAGAAAGGTGTACCCCGATGAAGTATAACTCTAGAAATATATTTTTAAGAAGCTCATTTCTCTATGAAACTTCTTGGAAGCCTTCAAGCCAAACCCCACCAAAACTTACCAAGAATCCGAATATTTCATATCTAAAAGCGCTACTGAATTCAAATCTAGATGAGATGTGAAAGTATCTTGATAGGAGAAACCCCATATAGGTTGGTCTACTTTCATGCTTCAGATTTAGTCATTTCCGACAAAGGATTTCAAAAATCAATGGAGTAAGAAATCGTCTTTGAGTGACGAAAATAATTAAGTGGAGGTAATAAATAGCCGAATAACCAACTATTGAGGATATAAAATGATCTATATAGAAATTAAGTCCTGTATACCCATCGGCACTCGTTGAATTCAAACTTGTACTATTTCTTGGTTACAATAATACCAAATAAGTCAAGGTAGTGTTACCTCAAAGTTATGTCTTGCGATTATTCTTAACTTTCGAAATAGAGACAAGTCTACTACTTCGATGTTTAGTGTTAGGCATACAAATAAATCATTTCCATATAAGTGATATCGCTTTATAGAAATTAATTCATTTCTATAAACGAATCAAACTTTTTATTTTTAAAACTGAATTTGTTCTTGGCTTTACATTACAAGTATTAGCTTTTAAAACACTTTGTTAAAAGAGTTTACTAATTTTGAATAATTATTATAAAAAGGATTAACAACTTAAAACATCCTAATTACATTGATTAATTAACTTTAAAACGTTGTTAACTAAGTTAATTAATCAACTTCAATAACCTTTAAAGTAAATTACATTTAAACATCATTAATTAAATTACTTAATTAATTTAAATATAATTAATTAAATTAATAAATAAATAGTTAAATATCCTTATTTAAAAATGATTTATTAATTTTAAACATCATTAAAGGGGAGATTAATTAAAGTTATAACAAGTTGATTAACTTCAAAAATCATTTATTAAAAAGATTTGTCAACTTAAAAACATCATTATTGAACGATTAATTATCCTTAAACATCATTAAATAAAATGATTAATTAATTTAAACAATAATTAACGAAGTAAATATTTAAATTTAAAACACATCATTAACTAAGTAATTAGTTAACCATAAAACACATCATTAAAAAGTTAACTAATTAACCCTAATTCTCAATAATTAAATAATTAATTAACATAAATAATCATTATTAATTTTTTTTATTAAATTTGAAATCATTATTATTTCAGAAACTTACTTGACTTGTAAAACTAATCCAAGCACAAAAATGAAACTAAACGGTTTCGATAAGAAGTGATTTTCCGAAAGTGCCGATAGAGCGACTATCGCTATATGGGCAGTTCGTTAAACAAGTTTATGTTATTATCAATTCAACCAAACATCACATAGCAAGGATATGAGCATATATAAGTGGTAATATACTATGATACAACATCTAGTAAGTGTTACCAATAAATATACCAAATTTAACTACTAACTTTTCATATAGTTTACTACATGCTTACTAACTTTTTAGCTATCGAATAACTACCCAAAATGTCAACTTTCCACATCATAAAGTGAGCCAATAACCAATAACATTCAGTTACACATCCAACAAGCAATTAGTACTAATAATACAGCACACATAAGTGTTTAAAAGATTAGTTTTGAAAGGTGAGATTTTACTCACCAAAGTTTTACCAAATCAAGTCGAATCACTACAACTATTAGCACTAACTTCAACAACACCTCTCTTCACTTGAATCTTGGTGTCTTGGATCCTTAATAGGCCATTTGGGCTTGGCCTAGTGGGCTATAGGAACAACCATGGTCAAAAATGAGGGGAATGGGCCTTATTTTGGATGTAAGGAGATGTGGAATGGTTTTAACTTGGTTTTAGGGTTATAGAAACTAGTTTTAAGGTGGATTAAATTTTTGACTTAGAAATTTCCTAGAAGCTATTGATGAAGATAAGAAGCAAGGGAATGGAGATGAAGAAATAGAAATGTAAAGTAAAAAATGAGTGGAGGTGGAGGTATTTATAGGAAAATGAGAAGGGTGTTTTAGTAAATTGACTTAAGGAATAAAATATATTAAACTTATCATGGCATAAGGTGCTACATCCCTTCCCATACCCTAATACACATCCTCCCCCCTCTTTCATGCCTTAACTTATGCAAATGCATCTATGTGCGTGTAGTTGAAGTACGGTGATACAGGGAGTTTATTTTATATTTTATTACTTCCATCTCTTTTTCTCTCAAACAAAATGCATCACATCATGTTTATATTTAAAGTCAGCATGGTTTATTACTACTAATACCTAAATTAAATTACCATATGATATGTATATGTGTGTGCATGATGATACAAATGTGCATGATGTTTCTAACGACTTTCCGATACCGAAAAGTCAAAATTCCGAGAAACGTTTTTTAGTCATATTTTCTATTTTTATTTGAACTAATTATTTTGGTAAACATATTTCGAAAATGATTTTAACATCATTAATTATTATTTAAAAGATGTTTATTTGTTTATTAAAATCGATTATTTAAATGCTTAAAAATGATTAAAATATTCAAATATAAAGTGATTATTTTATGGGTCGTTACACTTTCCTCTCTTAAAAGAATTTCGTCCTCGAAACAAATGACAAACCTAAGAAAATCAATTTACTTACTTAGTTTTTAGTAAATCCGATTAGTTATATTTTCTTCAGTTATATTATTTCTATCATAAACATATGTAATATAAACGATATAACAATTATATACAACCAGCTAACATGATGCAACCAAAAGTAATGTAACAAACATATGCAACAAAATAAAGAAAATATTCTAAATGTTATGCATCCAACATTTTTAAAAATACTTCCAAAATTTAGAACTAAATGCATGGGTTTTATATTCGAAATATTTTTAAAATTTATTTTCAAATTCCTCAAAAAGAGAAGTAAATCAAAAACCAAAATCAAAAATGTCAGGGAGGGTATCCTCCTAACAGAGCATGTAAAACTCTAGAATTAAAACAACATGAAGCTTCCAGTGGTATTTCAGTTCCTCCAAATACAACAACTAGAGTGAACAGTTATTATTTCTTTCCAAAAAATTTCCAAAATCACATTTCCAGAAGCACTGGAATTTAAGTCCTAATAAACAACAATTTTAAAAAATCTTGGTTTATAAATTTGAACTTTATAAACTATAGTATATAAGATCTCACAATCAATCGACCAAGTTCAATTAGATCAAATCAATCAAATTCCATAAAGGAAATCCTAACATTCAACATTATTTAAAATGTCAAAGGACTAACAAAAAATTCTTAATTTAGGTCAAAACTTTCTTGATTTCCTAAGAATAAGAATAATTTCTTAAGTGTATCATTTTGCTCATCATCCTTCGGTTATTGCTTGGAGTATTACCTATGCTCCTTTAAACAAAATTGAAAGTTGTACTCCATAATTATTGGTTTCTTAAGTATGCCAATATTTCTTAATGACTTAAATTTTCATTTAGTGATTTAATACCAAAATTGTTTATGACTTATTTCATAAAATTTCACCTAAGTTTAAAAATATTTTATAAAGTCATTTCTTTAAAAAAACATCAAATAATAACATATTCCACATTATTTACTTGTATAATACTCTTCTATATCCTAAGAGTACATACAAATGCAAATTTTATTTTACTATTCATAATTTAGGTGAAGATCTAATCAAATTGAGGTCTTTTAAAACTGAGTCAACCTCTCAACCACTTAAACTTAGAGTGTTAAAATAGACGGTGTTTTTGTGTTTCCCCGAAACAACAAATAGTTTACACTACTTACATGTTTTAAACAAAAATTATAGTTTTAATAAAACAAAATCTATTAAAACCTTTCTATCTTTTTATCTTAAGGTGTTATAATGATTGATGTTTATGGACTGGCCCAATAATGTCAATTAGTTTGCACTACTTAAATGTTTAAATTAAATCTATGGTTTTGATAAAATAATGTTATCAAAACCTTGCTATCCAATCTAACCCATTTAAATTAGTGCTAAATTTCCTTTATCTTGTCTAAAGGTAAAAATTCATTTATTAACACAATCTCTTATCAGAATTACTTTTTATTTCAAAATCAATTCCCTACCAAGGAAACTTAAAGATTAAACACCTAGTTATAAATTTCAAAACTCGACTTTGAAAGCATGCTAAATATATTTCTTTTATGAAATAACTTCAAACAATTTGTTTACTAAAACTTACTTTGGGTTCTTTAGAATTTGAGCTCATTTCGGTCGCACAATGATAAAGAGAATAATTTACTAAGTACTCCACAATATTTTCCTAAGAAACATCTGATCATCACTTAGAAAATTATTCAGATTACCACAAAACTAATCGAAATGTTTTCCTCCGAATTATTCAAAGAAAAGGCATTCTACTTGAAATTTCTTTTTCAAAATATTTATACCTTAGAAATATTTCTAAATAATACCGCTATTACTTTTCTCAAAATCTTTTAAAATCATTTCAAACATTCTGGGATTTAAATTTTCCAAAAACTCTTTAAATTACAATTTTAAAAGACAAATTTAAAGTACTAAATGTATTAAAATAAGGATAAAAAACAAATGCCATTTTAAATATCATTTACTGAAATCCCAAAATAATTTACACTTAGCTTCATTTGTAAACAATTCTATTTAAAGTTCTTATTTAAAAACCATCATTTATTAATTTAGAACAATATTTATTATCTCAGAGGATAATAAAACAATTTAAATACCTTTTGTAAATTCCAAAGAATGTTAATCTCCCAAGGGATGATTTATAACATTATTTTTAGAACCTTAAAACATATAAATTATACAAAGAAAGTAAATCAAATTTAAATTATTTTATTAAATTTAAAATAACATTATTTATCCTGAATGATAATAAATCATATTTATAATCTCTTTTATAAGTCGAAAACAATATTAGCTATCTCAAAAGATAATTAATCAAATTTACAATTTCCTTCAATAAACAAATCAATTATCTTTAATAAAATAGTTAAGTACTTCCAAAACACTTTCATCAAATCATTTAATTTACTTTAAACTCATTTGTTAAATCGATTAACTAACTTAAAATATCATTTATCAAACAATTTATTAAATCTAAATATCCATTAATTAAAATGGATAATTAATCTCAACTATCATTAACTAAAATGATTTATAAAATACACATGCTATTAATCGAAACAATTAATTAGATTCAAAATGATCATTAGTTAAAATTATTAATTACATTCAAATATCATTGATTAAAATGGTTTAGTTGGATTCTAACATCATTAATTAAGATGATTAACTAAATTTCAAAACATTATTATTCAAAATAATTAATTAAATCTGAACAATCATTAATTAAAATGATTGATTAAAGTTCATTATTAATAATTAAATTGATCTAATTAAATTCAAATCTCATTAATCAAAAAATTAATTTCAATTAAACAATCAACCAAACAAATCCAACTATCATCCAAGAAATCAACAATAGTTTATAGCATCACATATATGATACAGTAAATTTGAATGTGAGTTAAACTTATATTTAAATAACTCTCCATTATTATAACTAAATTTTCTCGGATGTTTATCCTCTAAATGTATTATCCTACCATTTAGATTATATTAAACAGCTTTATTTATTAAAAGTTTACTTTATGCTTAACACTATCAACAGATGACTTTTGACTTAACCCTTTCACCGAACACCTTATGGTCGAACTATGAAACTTGATTCACATGGGGTTCATTCCCATAGTTCCCTAATTCTATTTACCTAACCTATCTAATTTGTGTTATTAGAAAGGTTTGATTATATCTCATGTATACATTATTAAATCTACATGTATGTCTTCATATAACATTTATTTTCTATTTTCAAATTATAACGACCCGATATTTTTAACGTTTCAAATGAGAATATTTAATTTATTTAAAATTTTAAATTTGATTCAAATATGATAAACACTAAGAAAATCAAATTTTGATAAAGACAACTTGATTTTTAATATAGTATTTTTAAATGAAAATCCTGCATTTTCCCATAATTTTTAGTTTGAAAATTATATAAATTATCGTTTTACGTATTTTACAGCAAACGTTGGTATTTTTGAAATTTCACAGAATAAGGCAACTGTGTGCATTTTATTATTGTTTTGTAGTTGTGTCACATTATCGTGCGTGGTCGTTTATTTATTTTGGTCATTCATGGTATGCATGTGAATGTGATTTTGTGTAGTGGGTTACCTAGAACAAATCACATAAAAACCATAGCTTTTGCAAGAAGCCACAAATTTGATTTGATTTTGACAGGATGGGGTTCTTGAATTTTGGTGATTTGCTTAACCTTGAAGTAAAGTGCTGGTTTGTAATGAGCATGCTCACATCATCACTTCATTTCATTTCATATTTCACTTCTTCTCCTCTCTTCTTCTTCTTTTTCTTTTTTTCTTCTTCCCATAAAAGAAAATATACCATCCTCTTCCTTTTAAAAATCATTATCTCCCAAACCATCAACATTTTAGTAAATCTTTCAACATGAAAGTTGTGTGTTATCATCTCTAGTATTTTCTAAAAATAGCTTCTTGTCATTTCGTCAAGTGTGGTGGTGGATATTGCACGATAGTTGTTGTTGTATTTTAGTGGGTTTTTCAATGACCATGGAATGAAGATCAAAGAATATGGTTGCGTTCGTGTCAACGATCCGTGATTTTCGGTGATGATTCAAGATTTTTAATAGTCGAAGTTGGCTATGGTTGACGGTTGATCATTTTTCGATCATCTTGGAATTGCCAGCAACGTAGTGGTCGAGGGGAGTAGCGACGGTGTTGTGAGGAAGTTTGAGGCATGTTGGAGACATTGGGACTTGTCAGAGGTGGTCCGACGGTCCAAGGAAGTGGTCCGATGGTCAAGGAAGTGGAGTGAGGTCGGTCTAGGGTTTCGACTGCATGTGTTTTGGGTTTGATTCTTTTGCTTGCTGGTGGCAGTAGGGGCGGTCGAGTTCATCATGGTGGTGGCAAGAGCCATATGGGTCAATGGAAAGTCGATCGATGGCAGTGTGGGTGGCCATAGGCGGAGGGGGCGGTGTAAGGAGGACGTCGAGGCGGTCTCCCTTTTTATTTTAATTTTCCTAGATCACATTTTAATCTTAGAAGGGAAGAAGAACTGTGCATCAGAGGGTTGAGTTTGAAATTCATGCAGGTTTGGTGTGTATGGAGTTCGGGATAAGCCGTTTGTGTTTGGTAAGAAATAGTTATAAGTTATTTGTTTAAATTTTTATTAAATTAAGTAAATCTTAAATTTAAAATGTCGTATCTTCTTTGTTTTAAATCCTTTTAACCCACAGATTTTTATGTTAGACTCATATTGATGAGCACAACACTATGGTATAACTTGTTAATAGTTTTAAAGAAGTATAAAATATTGATAAATTAATAGCGATTGAAATTAATTAAGTTGATTTTAAATAATAACATGGTTAAATTAATTATACTTCGTTTGTGATATCTATTTGGCATAATAAAACACCGTTCTGTTATAATTAAATTGAATAGATAATTTTAGACATCTATTTAGCAGAATAAATCCTTGTTCTATTTTGCAAAGTAAATGATTGTTTTTGAAGCTAATTTATTTATGGATTAATTAATTAATATTGGATAAATGATGTGTTAACTTTTTATTATAAATTATTGAGTGTCAGAATCTTGGTAGCCTAGGCATTTGGTTGTGATTTTGATGTGTCACAAAAGTTGAATTCATTTTAAAGCGAAAATAATAAAAGCATTTGCTGGTGTCGTGGAAGCTGTAGGCCTCATTATAGTTCTTTGAAGTACTACTATTTGATATTTTTGATTTAAAAATGTTTTCATTTAATTAAAGGATGGTTTTAAAAGTGATTTTGGAATTTTTGGCGACCTTTTATTTAGAAATGGGTTTTTGGACATCTCTATTTTACTTCAACCTTTTATTTAATCTTTTCTAACATTTATGGAAATGTACTAAAAATATTTTTGGAAAGTATTTATATTACAACAAAGTTAATATAATATTTATTATCAAGGAAAGGAGTTTATCTCTTATAATAAAGCGACTCTATTTTTAAAGAAGATGGAAATATTTCGAAAAATATTTGTGGAACGCCTTGTTTAAAAATGTTGCATAGAAATAAAGGTTTATAAGTGGTGTTTTATAAAAAGGACATATTTATAAATGTTTTTTATAATGGGAAAATGATATCGTTTAAATAATTTGAATAATAAATCACATTTGTGAATTTATAGTAATATATGAAATGATCGTTTTATGGAAAATATTTGGTTCCATCTTGAAACTCAAGATTTGTGATAAGTATGTGAGATTTAATTTGGAGATTTATAAAAGGAGTTTTACAAATAATTTTAGAGATTTATAAAAAGATTTTATTAATAAATTTGGAGATCTATATAAGAAGTTTTATAAATAAAAAGGAATTTTATAAAAAGGAAAATGGTCTAGGTTTATTATAAATACTGTTTTCAAATAACATTTTTTTAACTCAAATAAGTTTGGTTTTGAAAGTATAGTGTTTTGTGAATATACTTGTACCATATATAGTTACATTTTCCAAGTATTAAAGGTGTAATGTTTTATGAACATACTTATACCATTGAGATAAGTATATGGTTACATTTTCCAAATATTGAAAGTGTAGTGTTTTGTGAATATACTTATACCGTTGAGATAAGTACATGGTTACATTTTCTAAGTATTGAAAGTGAAGTATTTTTTTAATATACTTATACTATTGAGATAAGTATATGGATATTTTTCAAAGTATTGAAATTTGAAGGAGTGGAAATGAATAGTGAATGAGTAATATACTTATGAATATTTTTGTAAAAGTATTTAATACAAGTATTTACAAAGTGTGTTTAAATAATGAAAAGATTAATTAAATAAGCTTAGGGCTGCTTATGTGTTTAATCATGCTTGATTTCTTATTAAGTTAAACCACTCTGATTTGATTGATTGTTTATTTGATAGCTAAATAAGCAATTATCAAATCTTGACCACTGGAAATATCTTAGAAGAAACACGAAAATTATATAGTACAATTATCTTCGATGATGCTATACTAACGTATAAACTCGTTTTTCTCTTCTAGGACAAATGATAAGGAAATCTATCCACTTAAACAGTTAGGAGGTGATCTCTGCTTTTATGTATTATCTGTTTATTTTCAAAAGAACTAGAGTTGAGTTTACATGAATCTATTGATTGGTTTTGGAGCGACCAGTAAGCGGGGGAGTGTACTTATATGAGATGAGTCGAAATTATTACCACTCCAAAACTCTATACGCATTTCTATGCTTTGGAAAAGGTTTGTGATTTGTTTGAGATGATGGAATTGAAGACTGATTTCTTTGAAGCACAATGGCTACTTGCCACTTATCTAGAGGATGATTCCAGAAAAGATGTTGTAAAAGTAGTGCCTGCGATTTATTAATATCCTGAACAATTTGTATGGATAAATGCTGGCATTCCATTGTACATAGATGGCAGTGTTAGCATTCCAAATGGGATTTAATAAGAGAGGAAAAATGTAATCGTGACCTCATAAGCCTCTTAACTTGGAATGACTAAAACAGAGGATATGCATTAGGGCTATATGGTTTGCCACCATTAGGAGCAACATTCGTCTATCTAGATCGATATTAACGGATTTTTGTATGTGTGCGCATGGAAAAGAGTGGGTCCATGACCTGGTGCATCTATTTGCAGCCATGGTACCAGAGGGATGATGTAATCCGACTTGTCATGTTCGAGGGGTAGGCTGCCTCTGATTCATAAGGGTTGATAGGTTCGACTTCGGTATATTTTCTAGAGGTGTACTATGGAAGGTGGTACCCCGGTGCCTTATCATTAATGGAATCTAATTTCCAATACGTGCATTTGCAGACTTAGTTGTATACTTAATGTGCTGAATTATAATTAATGTAACCATTCGGCTATGATTACATATTTATTTTAAACTTTAGACATTATTATAATATCAGAAGATTTCCAATAAATGGTTTGGTTATCGTAAGATAAAAACCCATTCATGTTTATGTGTAGTACTGTCTTATGAGATACCTTTATTTTTGAAAGATTTTATAACATTAAAATCCATTTAATTTATGTTTCTCTCACTGGTTTAGCAGACCGATCTTGGTGTTATTTTCTTATAATGCTCGCGCCAGCCTGAGCATATTTTTTATTCTTGTTATGGATACTTTAGAGCTTCAGGAGACGAGCAGGATGCCTCCAAAACTTATTCTCATATATTTTATTTTCTACTGCATTTTTTATTTGTATTTACCAGCATTTGTGAGGACATGCTATTATAACTTTCCAGGCTGATGATAGGCTAGTACTCTAATTAATGTATGTATGTTTTTTTAGTTTTCTTTTGTTAAGATCATTTGTATATTATATATTACATGTCATGTTGTGAGATTCCGTTCAATCTTTTATTTTCTTTCATCCCAACAATCTATCTTTCTGACACTTGGATGCTCGGCACATGAATACCGTGGATGTATTAGTATCGACTTTTGAGAGTCGAAAAGGCCGGTTGTTACATAAATTTTTATAGTGTGAATTTTTTTTATTTCAATCTAAATTAGGCGAAGATATATACATACAATTTATTGTTGCCATTTATATTCTTAAATTATGATACGTATTGATTGGCATTATATACTACATTAATTAAGTCTATCAAAAGGGAAATTGTATCAATCATCCTTGTCACCCTTTATTTATTTCTATTTTTAACTCTTATGTGATTACCATTCGACCTATTTTTACCTACATGTATACATATCTTGTCATCTACTGATTACACCTTGTCATTATTTAATTATTCTGACATATAATTAAATGAATATGTTTGATATATTCATACCCTTTCATATTCCATACTGAGCTAAATTATAAAACAATGTCATAATTAATAAAATTTGATTTTTTTAAAAACAATATTAGATTGGATCAAAAAAAATCTTTAGATTTCATAGACCCTAAAGATCTAAAATAGGATACTTTTTGA
Source organism: Allium cepa (assembly GCA_030765085.1). Lineage (NCBI taxonomy): Eukaryota > Viridiplantae > Streptophyta > Magnoliopsida > Asparagales > Amaryllidaceae > Allium > Allium cepa. Next base: position 353,595,905 of record CM060937.1, on the reverse strand, counting down.
AATTTGCCCTTTTCTCCATTATGGGCTAGTCTAGTTCCAACAATAGTATCAGAGCACAATAGCCTATGTGGTCTAAATTAGTCGTGTTAGAGCTGACTAATTAAGGTTGCCCACTTAGTACGGTATCTAGATAGGTAATGTCTATGATTAAAATTAGGTAATTAAGTACCATGTCCTACTTGATAACCAACCTGGTTTGAAAGCTGAAGTGAGCCCAAAGGTTGCTTCTAATAAAAAAGCCCAATTTGAATGGGGCCTTAGGCTAATTTTCAAAATAGTTTTGAAATTAAGACAATATTTTAAATGTAAGGTTAAATTTATAATAAAAACATTTTTATTATAAAAGTTTATAATATAACATAAATTTTTAAAATGTTTAAAAAGGTAATCAAAATTTTAAAATGTTTGAAACTAATTAAGTATTAATTTCAAAATTTAAAATTTATTAATAAGATTAGTAAAATAAATTAATTAAATGAGTTAAGTAATTGATATTTATATGCATGTATTATATGTTTTGATATATGTTATGTTATTTTAAAGTTTTTAAGATAACATAAGTGTACATGTATGTAGATAAGGTAGATTTTTGAACTAATATAATTTAATTAAAATTGTTTGATTAAATAAATAAATTAAAGGTTAATTAATTGAATAAATTAATTAAAGGTTAAATAACTAAATAAAAATACATACATAAGATATGTGTGTTATACTATAAAGGTTATAGTATACACTATAAAGGTTATCGCAGATATGTCCAATATAAAAGTTATATTAGAATACTAATGTAAAATTAATTAAAGGGTTAATTAATTAAATTAATTAATGAGTTATTAATTAAAATCAATTAGCTAAGATGTGGTTAATAAAATGTTCTAAAGATTATTGTATAAGTTAATTAAAAAATATAAAAGTTATATAATAATAAAAATTATATAATATGAGTGTATAAATTAAAGGTGGAACATTAAGAAACCGTCAATAGACTTAGGAAATAAATATATAAGTATATGTACATATACGTTGATTTATGATGTGTCTGACACTTAGACTACGAGGATATTTCATAAGAAATACATTATTCCATAAATTGTTATCACTTGATATTATATATTGAAGATTATGAATCTTTAATACAAATTGTCCTCTATCATTTGTATATTAATAGATTACTCGCATACTTTTAAGTTGTTAAGCTTGACTCAACCTAAGGATGCTACGTGTAGTACTATTAATATATTGAACAAACGAGGTAAGATAACTCCATATATTTGTTGAACTTTCCCCAAGGTATATGAATTATATTTAGGCCGTCGCAAAATGATAGGTCCGAGTAAACTCACACTAGCCAAGGACACTACGGTGTAATGCCATCAATCAGCACGAAGAATAAGGTTGTTGAGGAGCGACCATCCGTGTAATTGCTTTGTGCGAGTACCAATATTCCAAATAAAATATCACTTTCTTTTCAAGAGGAAATCCGACATATCGATACAAACTCAAAGCTACTACATAGTGGTATGTGGTCTTCGGAAACAAGTATAAAATAAGCATAACCCAAAATCAGTCACAGATATTCATATCACAAAGGCGGAAACAGATATGAATAAAACACATAGAAGTGTACATCCAAGTAGTGGTCATACAAGATCCACTACATCACAAAAGAATAGGTACAAGTGTTAGACGAAAGAATATGTATACATCAAGAAGTCTCTATCTCGAATATATAAAACAAAAACTACTAATCTAAAGTAGTTAGCTAAAGATCAGATGACGGTCCCTGATAAGGAGTCAAGTAGAAGCACCTGTACCTCGGTCTGACCCGAGTATTCTTTAAGAAGAAAATAATAAACGGACCAGTCTAGCTATAAATATCATATAAAATGAGACTGGATAAGAGATATGACAAAAACGTATGATAACAATAATGTCATACTGTGAGAAGTATGCATTAGACAACAACAAAAATCATACAATATCTCGAATATTCTCAAACACCAAAGAGAATGTCATATTCTTTAACATATTCACCAAACCACAAATATTGATAAAACATATCAATGCCAATCTCAAAAATTGGTGAAACAAAAATTCTAGAAATCATCAATTAGAAATCCAGAAATCACAAAGGGGGAGGCCTATCACAAACGGGAGCATGAAAACTCACCAACACGTGTATGACAAATGGGTCGCTATTCCATGGTCGCTAACCATAGAGCCGGTGCATCGATGTAGTAAAATAACGATAAGCCCGAGGAAGCTAAAACTTGAATAATTTAGAACATCGATGTAGTACAATAACGGTACACCCGACGGACCTGAAACTCCAATAATTCGGAGCAACAGCGTAGTACAATAACGGTACGTCCGATGGACCTGAAAAGCCGGAACAATGATGCAGTACAATAACGGTACATCCGATGAACTGAACTCCATAAAAGAACATGGGTCGCTAGCCCATAAAAATGAGTTGAAACTCCAAAGAACGGTCAAAAGACCATGGGTCGTTAGCCCATAAAAATGAGACGAAGCTCCTTAAAATCGAGGTATAGCCCCCCACGCGGACAAAGAGACATCGCATATCGCTAGTCTAAAACATAAAATGATCACCATTGAACAATAATAAGTGTGGATTATAATAAGCTAGTAAATAAATGAGTTTAGCTTCATGTCCCATAACCATTGGCTTATGTAATATCCCGAAATTTTTAACAATATCAATTTAATAATCTCTATTAAAAATTAAATTGATATTGATATTCTGTTAATAATTATTTAAATAGATTTAATAATCTTCTTCAATAAATATTTAAATTGGTTATTTTATCTTTTAAAAATAATAAATTGATTTCTATTTACAATATAAATATATGGTTTATATTTTAAATAGATTAGCTTTGTTTTAATTTTAATAAGTAAAGCATATTTTCTAGTTCTAATATTTGTAGTAATTTGGAAAATTTGTTTTATTTAATATTTAAGCTTTTCAAAGTTAAATAAATGATTTTGGTTTAAATTTAATAATTCAATCATGTTTTAAAAATTATAATATATACATTTTTGATTTGGAAATTTTAATACAAATTAGTATTGAGTTTTTGAAACTATTTAATAAATAAATATATGATTTTAAAATTGATAAGAAAAATATTGAAATGTTTAAATTAAATTAGATTTGAGTTTTAAATTTAAAATAAATTCAACAAAATGGTTTCATGGCTTAATAAAATGGATATTTTATTGATAAAAATATAATTTCTTTTAAAATGATTTTTATAAAACAATATTAATTGTGTATTATCTTTCTAAATAAATTTTGAATTAAATTTGCAATTTGTTATTTCAAATTGAATTTATATTCATAACTTGATTTGAAATATTTGATTTTGAATTTAATTTGAATTTGAAATTCAAAAGTATAAATCTTAAATTGTTTAATTATTATATGTATAAGTTTCAATTTGTAAAACATGGTTTGTTTTTATTTCTTTTGTAAATTTATACACATATTCAAATATAAACTAACAACTTAAATTTAGGCTAACATACACATTAGTTTGTAAATTGGATACCAATCTTTTTTTAAGAAACAAGTGTTTCATCCTTTAACATCCATTTAACATGTGTTTAAAAATTAACATAACAATTTGACAAGTGTATAACATTTGTACAAGTGCAAAATTTAGTTTTAATTTTTCTTTTATTTCATTAAATCTGAAAATACGTCTAGTTTAGCTTGCATCTTCATTCATACGTATTCTTTTTCATTTCTTTAATCAAAACAATGTTCAAAACTCACTTTCTTCATATACATACATTCTGTTCATAAACCTGCACATTAAATTCCATTTCAAAGTTTAAAATTTGTTTACAAATTGCAAGTTAAACCCATCATCAAAAAAAAATCAAATCTGAATATCCTCATAATCCACAAATCTGCATTAATTCATCAACATCTGTGTAACGACCCAGAATTTTTATTAATTTAAATTTGAATATTTAATTAATTTTAAATATTTATAAGTAAATTTATAAGTCAAATAAATTTTTATTTGAATTATTGGATTTAATTGAATAATTAAATCGATAATTTAATACGTTAAATTATGGAAATAATTGAAAATTGAGTTAAATATGATTGAAAATGATTTGTAAAATTTTATTTTATCATATTGAAGTTAGAACGATATTTTAGAACTTTTAAAATCGAATTAAAAGTTAATTTGTGAAAATTGAATATTTTAATATTAAAATCGACTAATGAAAATTGTCAATTTTTGAACAGTCTCAGAATTGAACGAAACTAGTTCCATTGGATCCGTAATAGTTAGTTATTACCGGATTTCAATTTTCGTGTCAATCGGAGCTATCGTTTGATCGTGGCAGCTCGAAACGCATCGAATTATTTTTATTATTAATTTGGCGAATTAAAATAGCCATTTTTCAAAAAGTCTTGGATTTCGACGAAACCAGTTTCATCGGATCCGTAATGTAATATTATTGTAAGGTTTTAAATTTCGTGTCAATTGGATTTACCATTTGTCCGGTACAAATTAAAACGCCTAGAAAATCGCTTAAATCGGTTTAATTTAAATTGAACGTTTATAGCCATAACTCGCACAGATGTCCGAATTAGCTTCCGAAACCTATTCCATTGTGTCCGGAACGCGGGGTAAACCCTAGAAACGCTGGTTACGGCGCGTAAATCGGAGTTCGGAATTTCCGGAATGAATAGTGTTCGAAAATTCTCTATAAATAGGCCTTAAATTCACAAATTTAATAAAAATCAAAACCTAACCCTAATATTGCCCTAGCCGCCAGTTTCGAATTCTAAGGCCAGAAATTCGCAACCTTCCTCCCTCGATTACTCCAAATCCGTCGACAATTAGACTAAACTTCTTGAAGCAAAATCGAAGAGCATAGTGAGATCTTGGAGATCAACGGTTGAGATCGTGTTTGAGTCGATGTGGTGGCCAGAATTGAGGCCGAGATGAAGGTCGTTTGTCTTCAATTTGCATGCAGATGTGGGGGCCGACTGCCACCGTGCTCTGGCCGAACGTGGAGGGGATGGAGGTGAGTCGCATGGAGGTGCCTGATCGAAGTATAGGTGAACGATGAAGTTGCAAAAATTAACCCTAATCTAGATGTTGGGTTCGGCTATAGCCTGTAGCCGTGCGCACGAAGAAGATGGAGGGGGGGTTGCGTCCTACGGTCCAGATGGGGAGAAAGCAAGATCCAATGGCTTAGGTTTAAAGATTTATAACTAAATTTTGTAAATAGTTTATATAAAATTCGTGAAAACTTGTAAAATCAATATCTTTTTCATACGAGGTCGAAAACGCGCGTAACCAGTTGCGTTGGAATCGCATGGACGAGCACTACGCGATGAAATTGGATTGGAGTCGTTTGGAGTTAGTGAGAATTTTGGGTAAAATTAAACGTCCGTTTAATTTTATTCGAAATAAATTGCAAAAACAAATTGAAATCAAGGTGAGAACTTCACACTCAATCGAATCAGTTTCGATTTTATTTTAAATAGTTAGATTTAAAATATTTGAATGCATGTTTGAATGATGATTGTTATCTATTCATTGTTAAAATAGACATTATACGCCGTTAGTAAGCGGATGTTATTTAATAAAAACATATACCGCGAATATTTCATAAACAGTGAAATTAGTATTATATATAATAGCAATATATGTATATTGGCATATGTATATATTGGAGTTATTGATTTCCCGCATTTTTTGTTTAGCGGATGAGACCCTATTGCGCCGTTATTAAGCGGATAATATTATTAAATCCCATATACCGCGATAATTCCGTACTGGAGCGGAATTGGAATTGTGCTAATGTTTGTGGATGCAGGAAAACAGGTTGGAGGGATCCAACTGGATTCCTCAACAGTATTTATTTGAATTCAGATATTTTGATATTTGATGGATTATCATATCTATATATGATATCGTTGTAGTCGTGATTGACTATTTGGTGTGTAGCATCATTGGACCAAGTTTTGGAATTTTAAAATGTTTTTAAAGTGATTTTTGAAAGTATAAGTTATAAAATATTTTTGGAACTGATCCATTTTAAATAAATAAACGTTATAAATTTTTAAAAGTTATATATAAAATTATGATTTTTGAGAAATACGGTTAAAATTGATTTTTGAAAATATGAGGTTAATGAATTTATAAAAGAGTTCAAATTGGAATTTTTGAATTTATTGTAAAAAGTTTAAAAATAGGATTTATAAAATTTGATTATTTTATAAATCAAAATGGTGAAATTATAAAGGAAATTAAAGATGTTTTAAAAGAATAATATAAATTGATTTATATAAAAAGATTTATAAATTGATAATTTATAAATGAAAATATTTGAGTTATAAAACGAGTTTTTATAAGTGTTAGAATGAATTGTGAATGAATTTCATAAACGAATGAAATTTATGGAATTATAAACGGTGAAGTTATAAATGGAATTTTATAAGCAGTAGGTTTATAAAATTTATAAAGTTATTGAAAGAATGGTTTTGGATAAATCATTGAATCTTATAAGTTATAGGATTTATAATTATGAAGTTCAAAGGAACGATTTTGTAAACAAATAAATTATAAATATTTCACTTATAGTATGAACTTTTAGTATATCATTGAGATATGAATTGAGATAGGTTAATAAAAGGAATTTATAAACGTTGTTTTATAAATTCACCAACGACTTATTTTGATAAGTAAATTGTTGAAACCTATTAATGGAGTTATATTCACATTTTTGACTGTGAATAATCCTTTAAAATGAAATGTATAAAAGGATGAAAATTGTTAACGTAGTATATTCACGTTTTTGAATAGTGAATAATATGTTAAAGAAATTATTTAGATTTGATGTTTTAAATAGAATTAAAACGATCTAACGATGTTTTAAAATGTGTTGAGATTCGAAACCATAGATTTCAACATTTATTGTTGAAATAGACGTTTTCGAGAAATAGAAGGAAATGGTGGACTATAACACTGTTGTTATAGTAAATGATTTCCGAAAGGAAATGTTTTGGATAGTATTGGGATTTATATATCTATCTTAAAATTCGAATCCATATACTAGTGATTTTGGGTTGTCGTAACGATGTTTTACGCAACATTCGTTTTGGCCCAAATAAATATGTTTAAGAGAATGATTTCCTTAAAGAATGAAATATATACTTAATTTCGATTGAAGTATATTGAATATTTTCTAAGTGTTGAAAATAAATAAAATTTGTGAATTACTTATTAAATAAGTATGGAAATGTTTTCCAATATAAAATGAATACTTTGAGAATTTATCTTTTTGAAGATAAATTGAAATGAATAATTGAAGTCATATATTCATGAATATTTTAGAATGAAAATTCACTATGGAATTTATAAAAGAAAGGGGAATTTGTTTAAAAATAAATATTGATTTATTTTTGAAGTGTGAAATTATATATCTTGTAAAGATATTTTGTGAAATAAATAATTTGAAAAATTATTTGGAATCTGGTGATGTATGCATATCAATTGATAGTTCAATAACCGACTATCAATATTTCCCTTTGAATGGGTATTTGATGTGATTTGTTTGAATGTGAATGCCACACTTATTTTTGAATAAGCGCTCACTATTCGGGTTAACCGGGAAAGGACCATGGGGTCGTATAACCCATTCCGAATATGTGATACGTCGTTGTGAATTGCATTGAAGATCGGTGTTGAAGACCGAGTATTTGCGAAAGCGATAGGATGACCTATCGATTGTCTCTGCACTGGGTAGCTCCTGGTATAGAGATTCCCTAAGTGATGGGAAATTCGATCGGGATTGTGAATACCCGGATTGCAAGGGCTTCGTAAGAAGTGCCTTCGGTTTTGTTCGAGCCCGGAACAGACTTGTATGGATAGTATGCCTGACATTACAAGTTGAGATATAAAGCCGATTTCTTTCAAATATATTTCTGTTGGTGGCGAAGAATTTATTCTTTTAGCTTAACACCCTTCTCTGAGACGTACGAGCTCAGAGGTTATGTAGTTGAATGTTATCAGCGATATATTCCCAATTTGGTAATGTGACATGCTGAGTGTTGCTGTAAATGATCATTGTGTTGATTATTTGTGATAAGATCATTTGTTTGATCGTCTATCTTTGTGATCATTTCTATGATCATTTGTTGACCCAAAGCATGGCTTTTGTATAAAGTATGTTTTTGTGGACGTGACTTCGTCGAGCCTCACACCCCGTGAATGGTCAAAACAGGAAAGATGCGGCAAGGTTATGAGGGGTAGCGCCCTTTAGGATGTGTGCATTTCCTTCTGGAAAAGGGTGGTATCATGGTATGGAGCCCAGATACTTACTCATGTTGAAAACATTTGTTATGATTGTGTGAATTGATTACGAGCGCTCGGTGAAAAGGTCCCAAAGGACCGGGGGATGGCATATTCGGTCAGTTGTTACTCAGTTAGGGGTAACCCGGCCTTGTGTTGGTAGAGATCCGGTTTGGTTCTCGGGGATGTCCATCCAGAGGCATTCTCATGTGGCAATGGGAAGTTCCTTGGCCTGATCATTCGTTGGAAATCCAAAGAAACAATACGAGACTTGTACGGTATTAGTTGTAGAACCTATCATTCACTTATGGTGGCGCCCCACTGTTTGGATGGTAGCTATAGTAGGCATACGATAATGGTCGTATGTTGGCTAAGATTTATATTCTACTTTTGAAATGAATTTTTCTCTACACTATGCACTAGTAATAATATCAAATGTTCTTTTAAATGCGTATCAAGCATCTTTGACTATCATAAGGAGAAATCTCCTCCGATTCTGCGTTTGCATGTGTGTGTGTGCGGGAGGCCTTATGGTAGTCTCATTTTTAAAAGCATTGCGAATTGACTTTAAAAATATTCCCCTATTTTGATTTTAAAGATAAATAAACTGTTTTGAGTTCTCACACCAGTCACATGACTGACTCGGAGTTTATTGTTTTCCTTCCTAAACTCTGGGTGCCCACCAATTTCTACACGGACAGTCAAGAGTTAAGGTTTATCAGGATATTCTGGAGTTGCAGGAGGCAAGCTGGATGGCATGGCGTATTATTAGTATATAGTATTTCTTTTTCCGCTGCACTGTTTGATGTTATATGATGTTGTACACTCTGATGATATGATGTAATGAAATGTGATGTAATGTAATAACTGATATAGTTCTTTGTTTAAAGATTATTAATTTATCTATTATATGTTGTTCCGCTGCGAATTGTGAGATTCTGATGTTGTTCTATTGTTTTCTTTCTGTTCTGTTCTATTTTCTATTCTCTACCTTTCTCTATTTTCTATTTTTTTTCTCCCCTCTTCTCTCTTCTTCTGTCTTCTTTCTTTTTCTTTTCTTAAATTCTTTTTAAAACCCATAACATTTCGGGTTTCCGGCCTTCGATTTCTCGGCAGTCGATAAAGTGAGTATCGATGTTGAATTTTCGAAAGTCGAAAATTTCCGGGGCGTTACATTTGGTATCAGAGCATATGGTTAAGCGACAACCATGGTTCTGTTGGGTATTACTCATTAGAGATGGAGTCAGTAGTACTCTAGAATGAGTTTGAGTGTAATAATAGCTATGAGAGCGTATTTGTTGGTGAATATAAAATTGTTTTATATTGTGATGATTGGTTTGTTGAGTGGTATATAGATTCTGGTTAATACGAGTAATTAACGTTGTTGATAGGGATCTCTAAACACTTGTACAGAACAATTCGACACAATATTGTTTTAAAATTTAGTATATTTTATATATAAAGAAATAATTTTTCAAAATTATTAAAGTATATAAGTTGATTGTTTAGATGTTTGAATAATCTAAATAAAAGAAAAATTGTATAAGTAAAGAATTATAAAAATTTGAATTATAATTAAAGTGATTTGCAATTGTGAAATAAACTTATATATATAAGAAGTGAAACTATATGAATATATTTGTTAATATGAGTGTTAATTCATTAAAATCTAATGTTATTGAAAGTTGAATAATTGAATGGAAATCAATTTAATTAAACCAAATATAAGCAAAGGAATTTGGTTGTAATTAATATACATTGGTTGATATATGATTGTTAGTTGATTGTTTATAATTCATTAAGTGTTAATGAAATTGAATTAATGAAATTGAAAGCTATGTAATTGAATTCAAATTAAAGGTAAATAAATTTAAATGGAATTGAATTTGATTTGGAAGTGAACCAACTTGAATATGAATTAGTGAATATAAACTGATTGAAAATGAATGTTAGTAAACATCCACTGTGAAGAATCAAATGTGATAAATTGAAAACCTATTTCATTGAATATTAATGAGAATATGAATATTTATTGGTTATGAATAGATGATGGTTGATGGTTGAATATATTGTTTTGTTGCATTTGCTATGATGGCATATATAGTTATTATGTTGCTATATGTTGTATATTGATACTATTGTTTATATGCATGATTCTCATGTTGTTTGTTGAGTGATTAGTAGGTGCGGATCGCGTTTGTTTCGCATTTGGAGCTCGCTTTCGCGCTATATTAGCCGTATATGCTTGCTAATAAAATATAAGGTACATATCTCGGATTACATACCGTACTTTTACATTTTTTCCCTTCGGGATGCCTCATTACTTGATGAGATGTATATTTGTGATATATATACTGTCATTTTATTTTCGGATCGAGCCGCGCAAAGGAGACTATGGCGAATTTTTCCGAAAATTTAAGGCGTTAGAATATTTTTGAGAAAAAATTGGAAAGTTTTGAAAATTATAACTTTGATTTGAAGTTAAAAGTTAAATGATATAGTAGTTGTTTTTGAAAAGATAACTAAGTATGATTTGGAAACTTAGTAAGTTATTGTAAGAAGTTTAACTATGGATTTTGGAAAAAATTAATAAATTCTGTAACTTTTCTTACTTAATAATTTCGAGGACGAAATTCTTTTAAGGGGGGAAGATTGTAACGACCCAGAATTTTTATTAATTTAAATTTGAATATTTAATTAATTTTAAATATTTATAAGTAAATTTATAAGTCAAATAAATTTTTATTTGAATTATTGGATTTAATTGAATAATTAAATCGATAATTTAATACGTTAAATTATGGAAATAATTGAAAATTGAGTTAAATATTATTGAAAATGATTTGTAAAATTGTATTTTATCATATTGAAGTTAGAACGATATTTTAGAACTTTTAAAATCGAATTAAAAGTTAATTTGTAAAAATTGAATATTTTAATATTAAAATCGACTAGTGAAAATAGTCAATTTTTGAACAGTCTTAGAATTGAACGAAACCAGTTCCATTGGATCCGTAATAGTTAGTTATTACCGAATTTCAATTTTCGTGTCAATCGGAGCTATCGTTTGATCGTGGCAGCTCGAAACGCATCGAATTATTTTTATTATTAATTTGGCGAGTTAAAATAGCCATTTTTCAAAAAGTCTCGGATTTCGACGAAACCAGTTTCATCGGATCCGTAATGTAATATTATTGTAAGGTTTCAAATTTCGTGTCAATTGGATTTACCGTTTGTCCGGTACAAATTAAAGCGCCTAGAAAATCGCTTAAATCGGTTTAATTTAAATTGAACGTTTATAGCCATAACTCGCACAGATGTCCGAATTAGCTTCCGAAACCTGTTCCATTGTGTCCGGAACGCGGGGTAAACCCTAGAAACGCTGGTTACGGCGCGTAAATCGGAGTTCGGAATTTCCAGGATGAATAGTGTTCGAAAATTCTCTATAAATAGGCCTTAAATTCACAAATTTAATAAAAATCAAAACCTAACCCTAATATTGCCCTAGCCGCCAGTTTCGAATTCTAAGGCCAGAAATTCGCAACCTTCCTCCCTCGATTACTCCAAATCCGTCGACAATTAGGCTAAACTTCCTGAAGCAAAATCGAAGAGCATAGTGAGATCTTGGAGATCAACGGTTGAGATCGTGTTTGAGTCGATGTGGTGGCCAGAATTGAGGCCGAGATGAAGGCCGTTTGTCTTCGATTTGCGTGCAGATGTGGGGGCCGAGTGCCACCGTGCTCTGGCCGAACGTGGAGGGGATGGAGGTGAGTCGCATGGAGGTGCCTGATCGAAGTATAGGTGAACGATGAAGTTGCAAGAATTAACCCTAATCTAGATGTTGGGTTCGGCTATAGCCTGTAGCCGTGCGCACGAAGAAGATGGAGGGGGGGGGGGGGTTGCGTCCTACGGTCCAGATGGGGAGAAAGCAAGATCCAATGGCTTAGGTTTAAAGATTTATAATTAATTTTTGTAAATAGTTTATATAAAATTCGTGAAAACTTGTAAAATCAATATCTTTTTCATACGAGGTCGAAAACGCGCGAAACCAGTTGCGTTGGAATCGTATGGACGAGCACTACGCGATGAAATTGGATTGGAGTCATTTGGAGTTAGTGAGAATTTTGTGTAAAATTAAACGTCCGTTTAATTTTATTCGAAATAAATCGCTAAAACAAATTGAAATCAAGGTGAGAACTTCTCACTCAATCGAATCAGTTTCGATTTTATTTTAAATAGTTAGATTTAAAATATTTGAATGCATGTTTGAATGATGATTGTTATTTATTCATTGTTAAAATAGACATTATACGCCGTTAGTAAGCGGATGTTATTTAATAAAAACATATACCGCGAATATTTCATAAACAGTGAAATTGGTATTATATATAATAGCAATATATATATATTGGCATATGTATATATTGGAGTTATTGATTTCCCGCATTTTTTGTTTAGCGGATGAGACCCTATTGCTCCGTTATTAAGCGGATAATATTATTAAATCCCACATACCGCGATAATTCCGTACTGGAGCGGAATTGGTATTGTGCTAATGTTTGTGGATGCAGGAAAACAGGTTGGAGGGATCCAACTGGATTCCTCAACAGTATTTATTTGAATTCAGATATTTTGATATTTGATGGATTATCATATCGATATATGATATCGTTGTAGTCGTGATTGACTATTTGGTGTGTAGCATCATTGGACCAAGTTTTGGAATTTTAAAATGTTTTTAAAGTGATTTTTGAAAGTATAAGTTATAAAATATTTTTGGAACTGATCCATTTTAAATAAATAAACGTTATAAATTTTTAAAAGTTATATAAAATTATGATTTTTGAGAAATACGGTTAAAATTGATTTTTGAAAATATGAGGTTAATGAATTTATAAAAGAGTTCAAATTGGAATTTTTGAATTTATTGTAAAAAGTTTAAAAATAGGATTTATAAAATTTGATTATTTTATAAATCAAAATGGTGAAATTATAAAGGAAATTAAAGATGTTTTAAAAGAATAATATAAATTGATTTATATAAAAAGATTTATAAATTGATAATTTATAAATGAAAATATTTGAGTTATAAAACGAGTTTTCATAAGTGTTAGAATGAATTGTGAATGAATTTCATAAACGAATGAAATTTATGGAATTATAAACGGTGAAGTTATAAATGGAATTTTATAAGCAGTAGGTTTATAAAATTTATAAAGTTATTGAAAGAATGGTTTTGGATAAATCATTGAATCTTATAAGTTATAGGATTTATAATTATGAAGTTCAAAGGAACGATTTTGTAAACAAATAAATTATAAGTATTTCACTTATAATATGAACTTTTAGTATATCATTGAGATATGAATTGAGATAGGTTAATAAAAGGAATTTATAAACGTTGTTTTATAAATTCACCAACGACTTATTTTGATAAGTAAATTGTTGAAACCTATTAATGGAGTTATATTCACATTTTTGACTGTGAATAATCCTTTAAAATGAAATGTATAAAAGGATGAAAATTGTTAACGTAGTATATTCACGTTTTTGAATAGTGAATAATATGTTAAAGAAATTATTTAGATTTGATGTTTTAAATAGAATTAAAACGATCTAACGATGTTTTAAAATGTGTTGAGATTCGAAACCATAGATTTCAACATTTATTGTTGAAATAGACGTTTTCGAGAAATAGAAGGAAATGGTGGACTATAACACTGTTGTTATAGTAAATGATTTCCAAAAGGAAATGTTTTGGATAGTATTGGGATTTATATATCTATCTTAAAATTCGAATCCCTATACTAGTGATTTTGGGTTGTCGTAACGATGTTTTACGCAACATTCGTTTTGGCCCAAATAAATATGTTTAAGAGAATGATTTCCTTAAAGAATGAAATATATACTTAATTTCGATTGAAGTATATTGAATATTTTCTAAGTGTTGAAAATAAATAAAATTTGTGAATTACTTATTAAATAAGTATGGAAATGTTTTCCAATATAAAATGAATACTTTGAGAATTTATCTTTTTGAAGATAAATTGAAATGAATATTTGAAGTCATATATTCATGAATATTTTAGAATGAAAATTCACTATGGAATTTATAAAAGAAAGGGGAATTTGTTTAAAAATAAACATTGATTTATTTTTGAAGTGTGAAATTATATATCTTGTAAAAATATTTTGTGAAATAAATAATTTGAAAAATTATTTGGAATCTGGTGATGTGTGCATATCAATTGATAGTTCAATAACCGACTATCAATATTTCCCTTTGAATGGGTATTTGATATGATTTGTTTGAATGTGAATGCCACACTTATTTTTGAATAAGCGCTCACTATTCGGGTTAACCGGGAAAAGACCATGGGGTCGTATAACCCATTCCGAATATGTGATACGTCGTTGTGAATTGCATTGAAGATCGGTGTTGAAGACCGAGTATTTGCGAAAGCGATAGGATGACCTATCGATTGTCTCTGCACTGGGTAGCTCCTGGTATAGAGATTCCCTAAGTGATGGGAAATTCGATCGGGATTGTGAATACCCGGATTGCAAGGGCTCCGTAAGAAGTGCCTTCGGTTTTGTTCGAGCTCGGAACAGACTTGTATGGATAGTATGCCTGACATTACAAGTTGAGATATAAAGCCGATTTCTTTCAAATATATTTCTATTGGTGGCGAAGAATTTATTCTTTTAGCTTAACACCCTTCTCTAAGACGTACGAGCTCAGAGGTTATGTAGTTGAATGTTATCAGCGATATATTCCCAATTTGGTAATGTGACATGCTGAGTGTTGCTGTAAATGATCATTGTGTTGATTATTTGTGATAGGATCATTTGTTTGATCGTCTATCTTTGTGATCATTTCTATGATCATTTGTTGACCCAAAGCATGACTTTTGTATAAAGTATGTTTTTGTGGACGTGACTTCGTCGAGCCTCACACCCCGTGAATGGTCAAAACAGGAAAGATGCGGCAAGGTTATGAGGGGTAGCGCCCTTTAGGATGTGTGCATTTCCTTCTGGAAAAGGGTGGTATCATGGTATGGAGCCCAGATACTTACTCATGTTGAAAACACTTTGTTATGATTGTGTGAATTGATTACGAGCGCTCGGTGAAAAGGTCCCAAAGGACCGGGGGATGGCATATTCGGTCAGTTGTTACTCAGTTAGGGGTAACCCGGCCTTGTGTTGGTAGAGATCCGGTTTGGTTCTCGGGGATGTCCATCCAGAGGCATTCTCATGTGGCAATGAGAAGTTCCTTGGCCTGATCATTCGTTGGAAATCCAAAGAAACAATACGAGACTTGTACGGTATTAGTTGTAGAACCTATCATTCACTTATGGTGGCGCCCCACTGTTTGGATGGTAGCTACAGTAGGCATACGATAATGGTCGTATGTTGGCTAAGATTTATATTCTACTTTTGAAATGAATTTTTCTCTACACTATGCACTAGTAATAATATCAAATGTTCTTTTAAATGCGTATCAAGCATCTTTGACTATCATAAGGAGAAATCTCCTCCGATTCTGCGTTTGCATGTGTGTGTGTGCGGGAGGACTTATGGTAGTCTCATTTTTAAAAGCATTGCGAATTGACTTTAAAAATATTCCTCTATTTTGATTTTAAAGATAAATAAACTGTTTTGAGTTCTCACACCAGTCACATGACTGACTCGGAGTTTATTGTTTTCCTTCCTAAACTCTGGGTGCCCACCAATTTCTACACGGGCAGTCAAGAGTTAAGGTTTATCTGGATATTCTGGAGTTGCAGGAGGCAAGCTGGATGGCATGGCGTATTATTAGTATATAGTATTTCTTTTTCCGCTGCACTGTTTGATGTTATATGATGTTGTACACTCTGATGATATGATGTAATGAAATTTGATGTAATGTAATAACTGATATAGTTCTTTGTTTAAAGATTATTAATTTATCTATTATATGTTGTTCCGCTGCGAATTGTGAGATTCTGATGTTGTTCTATTGTTTTCTTTCTGTTCCGTTCTATTTTCTATTCTCTACCTTTCTCTATTTTCTATTTTTTTCTCCCCTCTTCTCTCTTCTTCTGTCTTCTTTCTTTTTCTTTTCTTAAATTCTTTTTAAAACCCATAACATTTCGGGTTTCCGGCCTTCGATTTCTCAGCAGTCGATAAAGTGAGTATCGATGTTGAATTTTCGAAAGTCGAAAATTTCCGGGGCGTTACAATCTGCGTATTCCACTCCTCTTCAAAATCAAAACCATCTTCATCTCAAATTCAAAACATCAGTCTGTAAAATTCAAGTGGAGCCTGCGTTCTGTTTTAAACCTAGGAATGATTAGCATCTGCATGTATTTGGGGAATTAGCAATTGCATCTACTCTCTGCATGCAAGTAATTAGAGTTAGGGACCATGAGCATTTCAACAAATTGCAACTCGGATAAAAAAAAGTGGGTCAAGCCTGCATTTTGATGTCTTCTGCAAAATTCAACAGATCAAAACAGAGGGTCTGCATTTAAATTAGGTGTGTAACTTAAAAACCTTAAATTTTAAAATAAGTTGCATGGTTTTACTGAATTGAAATAGTATTGTTGTGTTATTTGTAGTTGTTGATGTGGGAATGATTTATGTTCATACCGTCCTTTATCTTCTGTTCTGTTTTGATTTTTCCAGGAAATTTTTTATTAATTATGCTTACCTTTTAATTAGTTTTCTGTTAAAATGAAAGATGCAAAGTAAAGTTGTTTTATTTTCTTAAGTTCATGTTTAAAAATTTCAAGTAAGTTAAAAATATGAGTTTGACTCTGGAAACAGAAAAAAACACCATGCATGTTTATTTTTATCAAAACCTAATCAAATGGATATTGTAATTTAGTAGTATAAATCAAATATCTAAACTGGAACTTGATTTTTAAATCAAGTATTAAGATTTTTAGGTATAAGATTTAGTTGCAGTCTGTTATTGAACTAAAATGGGATTCAAGCAAATTCCTGTAATCTGTGATTTGATAAAACTCAGGATTCTTCTGAGTTATAGAGGAAGGATCATAGATCATTAGAAAAATCAGAAATGAGGATATAATTTGTTAGATTGGAAGCAGTTTGAAAATCTTTGTTTAAACCCTAGTTTTGAAGGGGTTAAGGCTTGGGTCAGTTTGAGGTAAAGGGTTGATCGAGTGTTCTGGTATTTGGTGAATGTGTAGTAGGTGTGTGGATGGGTTCGTGGCCGGAGAGGTGGATATTCAGGTGGTCGGAGCAGCAAGAAACCGCCGTTGACAGGTTAGGTCAGAAACCTGGAACATGTTTTCAGGTTTGGGTTTTTAGAGCTAAATTTTGAATTCTTGCTTATTTGTTCGATCTGGTGATTATGTTAGGGCATGGATGAGTTTCTGGTTGTGGTTTGATCGTTAGTGATGATCAGAGAGGGCGAGGATCGTCGTGCATATGCACGGCGATGAGTTTACTGGTGAAGTATGTTGGGTTTGTTTGTGTTACAGGGGAGATGTGGGGTTTTGCTCGAAGTAGATGTGAGGGTGACTCGGAGTAGGCCAGCATTTGACTCGAAGCAGTTTTGTTGGTTTGTGTTTGCTTTGTGTTTTTTTCTAGGTTTTAAGAAACCTGTTTAACTGGGTTTAAAAAAAATTTAATAAAAAAAAAAGAATCTGAAGCGGGTGTTAAGGAAGTTCAAATCAAATTCAAATTCAAAGTTTGAATTTTTGAATTTAAGTTCAAATTTAAAATCTCAGATTTTAAATAAAGTTTTAAAAATTTAATTTAACTAACTACTTTACTTTATTAATAGTAGTTGAATCTTTTTAAAATGAAGTTCTTGTGAGAATAGAAGCAAGATTAAATGAAGTTTAAATCTTAAATTTAAAAATGAACTTCAGTTTTTAAATTTAAAAGAAGATTTT
Organism: Allium cepa; assembly: GCA_030765085.1. NCBI lineage: Eukaryota > Viridiplantae > Streptophyta > Magnoliopsida > Asparagales > Amaryllidaceae > Allium > Allium cepa. Next base: position 353,577,643 of record CM060937.1, on the reverse strand, counting down.
AATTTGAAAATTTTAATTTTTAATCTAAAGATGAATTGAAATTACTGAACTTTGAAATGAATTAAACTTTAAATTTTTATGATTTCATTCCTAAGACAAACTTTGTTTGTCTTGAAAAATTTAAAAAGTTTTAATTTATTTAAACTTTGATAAGTTTAAATTACTCTTCTATTTTAGAACTTGTATTAAAAATGAAATTTAAAGAAATTTCAAAAGTACTTTGTTTTAAACAAAATTTGTTTTAAAACATAATTAAGAAAAAGTTTTATCTTGAAATTAAATTAAGATTTTTTTTAAAATTAATTTAATTAATAAGGTAATTAAGATTAATTAATTAATTTAATTAATTAATTGAATTTGGAATTAATAATTGATTAATGATTAATCAATTTATAATTAAGATCATTAATTAGATTTTTTAGTTAATGATTTATGAATATTATTAATTATTTAATTAAGTTTTAAATCAAGGTTTAATTAATTTAGTAATTAAATTTAATTAATGAATGATTAAAGATAATTTAAATTGTAATTAATTTAAGTTAATTACTAAATGAAATAATTAGAGAATGGTTAATGAAGGTCATTAACCAGGATTTAACAATTAATTAATTTGGTTAAATTTTATAATTAATTAGATTTATTAATTTAATAATAATCAATTGTGAATGGTTTTGAGTATAATTACTTAGAAAAGTAATTAAGAAATTAATTACTTAATGTAATTAATTTAGTTTAATGAGATTTTTTAATTTAATTAATTAAGTTTAATTAGTTTTAAACACTTGGGTTTTTATAAATGATTACTTTATGTAATTAAGGATTTGGAAATTACTTAGTTAAGTAATTGTTTAATAATTTCAGGTTGTAATTAATCAATGATGTTGGAGAATGAAGAAGTTTGGATTAATTATTTAGTAATTAATCAAGAAATTAATTTAGAAATTAATTAAAGGATAATTATTTTGTTTTAATACAGTAATTAAGCTAATTAATTACTAAATGTGATTAGTCTGTAAAGATTAATAATTATGAGATAATTACTTAAGGTAATAGGAAGATAATTAATTAAGGAATAATTAAAGATAATTAATTATTTTAATTAATGATGTAATTAAAGATGATTAATTATGATTAATTAACCAATAATAAGTAATTAAAGGTAATTAATTAATGTAATTAATTAAGGATGAATGTAATTAATTTTGATTAATTAATTAATTGAAGTAATTAAAGGTTAATTATTGTTTGTTTGAGGATAATTAATTTATGAAATTAATTAAGGATAATTACATGAATGTAATTAAGAGAAATTAATCAAGAGTGATTAATTTAGGTGATTAATAATGAAGGATTAATAAATTGATTGTAATCAATTAAATGATTGAGTAAGTAAGATATATATTGGTGAAGTAATTAATTTAATTTATTTTAAATTAATTAAAGATGGGAAATTAATTTAATTCACTTTAAATTAATTAGAGATGGAAATAGTTAATTTAATTCATTTTAAATTAATTATATGGTGATGAATAAATCATTACTTATGGATGAATGAGTGAACTTGATTACCTTGAATGGATGTAATCTCAGTAATGAGATATATAATATTGTGTGGTATGGATGTTTGATTGTATTAAGATGTTAACATAGGTTATATATTGTGATGGTAATATATGGATTATCTATTATGATATTGATAAGGTGGATTACCTGTTATTTGATAATGTTAACTATCAATTGTGATTTATGAATTATCCATCTGTGTGTATATAGATAATTGAATTGTTTTAAACCTTAAAACAACTTGGATCTAAAAGACACGCTTTGGATTTCGCTGAGACCGGGATCGGGTTTCCATATTTTGATATCCGAAAACCACATCGATTCCAAATAACGTTAGGTCGTGAATCAAAATGGAGCTTTGTGAAGACTCGAAGTGTAAGGATTATACGTCAGTATAACTCTATGGGTGATTCCGTAATGAGTTGATGGACTAGTTCTTATAGGTTCGAGATGGTGGTTTAGAGTGCAAGGGTTATTGTTGTTGACTCTGAGGGTGATTCCAATATGAGTGCAACGAGATAATGCCTTCGGTTTCGTTCGAACCCGGAACGAACTTGTATGGAATGAATGCTTTCAGAACATCGTCAGGTGGACGATGAGCATTCTAAGTGATGTGTCCTATAAAGGTAATTGTAACCTCAAGCCTCATCAACCGGGAATGGCTAAAACAGGGGAGGTGCAGCTAGGCTTCGTGGGTCACACCCACTGGAGAACGAGATTTACCCCTGTCTAGAAGTCCCTTTATATTCGGTTGTGTGGGTGGTTGCTAGCTACAGCCACGGGGTTGTCTTGTTCCGAACTGTTCAGTAAGGAATGGGTCTGGCTTTGTGTTGCAGGGGAGAGGGCGTACTCCTCGGTACGCTGATCTAGGCCACGTACTGTGACGGGCGGTACCCCAGTAGCCCTGCCATTGTATGGAATCCAAAATCTAATAAGTGCCAACGGTTTTGATTGTATTACCCACTTTTGTGGCTAGTAGCTGGAATTTAATAATGTAACAATTTCGGCTATTTCATTTTTATTTGAAAACTCTAGACCCTATTATAATATCATCGGATTTCCTATCAAATGTTTTGGTTAGCGTAAGGTAAAAACTTTTCCATGTTTATGTGTGGGAAGTCTTACGTGATACCTTTCTTTTCAAAGAATTTTTAAAAGTTAAGCAACTTTAACTTGTTACTCACACCAGACCCATGTCTGACCCAGAGTTTATTTTTGATTTTCATAAACTCTTGGGTACTCAAATTTTTACGAGTAGCCAAGGGATTCAGGTTAGGATTCAGGTTTGCTTTGACGAAATATGGAAGAGCAATGGAGCAGGAGGCTTCTGCGTGTAGATATATATAGTATTCCGCTGTGTAGTTTTCTCTGAGTAGTTTCTTGTGCTGTATTGAGTTGTATAACTAGACATGTGTTTATAACTGTATAGCATGTGATGGATATCTGTGTAACTCTGATAATGGTTGTAAACTATGTAATATTTATGTTATTAATATAATTTATTCGTTCCGCTGTTTAGATTCTGATGTTGTTTCTTTCTTCTCTTCTTTCTTTTCTCTTTTCTATCCCTTTCTTTCTTAATAAATGATGTGATTTTCTGTGGTAAGAAAGTCGGGTCGTTTCACTTGGTACCAGAGCATTAGGTTGAGTGAATACCTAGGCTCTGGTGTGGTGTCTATCTTGAGAGAGCGTATTTGTAATTTTAAATATATTTATATATATTTATTTATTTCTACCTATTCGTTGGGTTACCTGTTCGGGTTTTTCCAATATAAGTTATAAAGGTAGATGAGGTAGTAGTGTGTGTAACATGATTACTACCATTGGTTGGAGTCTGATGTTTGAGGTTGGAAGTCTATCTGTTGAGACTGTAGACCTAATACCGGCTCGAGGGAGTTCTGTAGTGATGAAGAACTTCATTTATCTCTGAAGGAAACCTGTTATGGTTCAGAGTCTATTTCTGAAGTTGGATGAGGAGAGTTTGGATCTGTCGGCTAGGCAGAAGTGAGTGATGGTATTTTGATACCTCAGGAAGTAGTAGCTGCGTGATGAGATGCAGCGACTATGGATGTTCCCGAAGATGTTTTCTTTGGAACAAGTTAAGGAGGTGAGTCTGCTTCAGTGTTGTGGCTGTGTACAGCTGGTGTTTTTGTTTGCTTTAAGGTTTGAGTTTCTCGAAGAGCTTTGATTTGGAATTCTTTGGCATCTGGTGCAGCAGTGCAGTTTGGAGTGTTCTGTGTATTGGCAAGAGATCTTATGGCTTAGCAGTTTTTCTGGATGTCTTCAGGAAGTCAGAGTTTTGTTCGCATCTGGAGATTGAGTTTTCTTATCGTCTAGGATTCCAGGAGTGGTACCGGTGGTTCAGCTTTATAGAAGAATGGTTCCAAGAGTATTGAATTGGTGTAGCAGCTCAGAATTTTGGAGGAACTTCTGAAAGTTTCTTATGGATTTGTTGAATCATATCTCTGGGGTGTGTTGTCCTGTTTGTGCTTGCGTTCTTCTTCAGCATTCTCTTCTACTTCGGATCAGAGTTGAGTAGCGGAAGAAGTTTGGAAGTGCATCTGCTTTTCTTTGCCCGGACAGGAGAAGCGAGTTGTTGTCTTCTGATGTTGAGGAGTTGAGTTTGAGATCTTGATCTTGGTTGATCTTGAGGAGATCATTTTGATGTGTTGATTGGTCTAGTTTGTTTCTAAGAGCATCAGAGAAGGTTGAGCTGATCAGTAAGTTTGTAGACATCCCAGGATTGTCTGAAGAGTTTTGTGGATAAGAGACGAAGGAATTTGGACTCTGAAGTCGGAGATTTAATTTTGGATAAGTTTTCTCTGATCAAAAGTGAGCTATAAGTTTGGGCAAGTCTGAGAAGCTAGCTCTGAAGTGTTTTGGATCTTTCCTGTATCTTGGAAAATAAGTGATTGATCTACAGGATTGGATTGCCAGTTTGGATAATTGGGATTCGATGAGCTTCACGTATCTCTGAGGGAGTATGTGTATGATCTATCTCTGGTTGTGGAACCAGCAGTTCTAGAGTTTTGGTTGTTGAGTCAGACTCGTCTGTAGTCTGATATCTTGTCTAGTGTTTAGATATAGTTGTATAGGAGCTTTGTAGCTTCATAGTATTGATTGTTTAGATTCTCTGGAGCGAGTATCCCGGTATATATATATACCTGGGGAAACTCGATAAAAAATTTATCCAAAATTTGTCTGGATAATTAGGTTTGTTTGATTGGTTGAATTGGTTGCTTTGATTGTTAGCATATGTTTGATATATGCTTGTGTTTAAAATTTGAAATTTAAAATTTAATAAGATTATTAAATTACCTTTGTTTTAAATTTCGAGGACGAAATTCTTTTAAGGGGGAAGGATTATAATATCCCGGAATTTTTAACAATATCAATTTAATAATCTTTATTAAAAATTAAATTGATATTGATATTCTGTTAATAATTATTCAAATAGATTTAATAATCTTCTTCAATAAATATTTAAATTGGTTATTTTATCTTTTAAAAATAATAAATTGATTTCTATTTACAATATAAATATATGGTTATATTTTAAATAGATTAGCTTTGTTTTAATTTTAATAAGTAAAGTATATTTTCTAGTTCTAATATTTGTAGTAATTTGGAAAATTTGTTTTATTTAATATTTAAGCTTTTCAAAGTTAAATAAATGATTTTGGTTTAAATTTAATAATTTAATCATGTTTTAAAAATTCTAATATATACATTTTTAATTTGGAAATTTTAATACAAATTAGTATTGAGTTTTTGAAACTATTTCATAAATAAATAAATGATTTTAAAATTGATAAGAAAAATATTGAAATGTTTAAATTAAATTAGATTCGAGTTTTAAATTTAGAATAAATTCAACAAAATGGTTTCATGGCTTAATAAAATGGATATTTTATTGATAAAAATATAATTTCTTTTAAAATGATTTTTATAAAACAATATTAATTGTGTATTATCTTTCTAAATAGATTTTGAATTAAATTTGCAATTTGTTATTTCAAATTAAATTTATATTCATAACTTGATTTGAAATATCTGATTTTGAATTTAATTTGAATTTGAAATTCAAAAGTATAAATCTTAAATTGTTTAATTATTATATGTATAAGTTTCAATTTGTAAAACATGGTTTGTTTTTATTTCTTTTGTAAATTTATACACATATTCAAATATAAACTAACAACTTAAATTTAGGCTAACATACACATTAGTTTGTAAATTAGATACTAATCTTTTTTTAAGAAACAAGTGTTTCATCCTTTAACATCCATTTAACATGTGTTTAAAAATTAACATAACAATTTGACAAGTGTATAACATTTGTACAAGTGTAAAATTTAGTTTTAATTTTTCTTTTACTTCATTAAATCTGAAAATACATCTAGTTTAGCTTGCATCTTCATTCATGCATATTCTTTTTCATTTCTTTAATCAAAACAAAGATCAAAACTCACTTTCTTCATATACATACATTCTGTTCATAAACCTGCATATTAAATTCCTGTTCAAAGTTTAAAATTTGTTTACAAATTGCAAGTTAAACCCATCATTAAAAAAATCAAATCTGAATATCCTCAAAATCCACAAATCTGCATTGATTCATCAACATCTGCATATTCCACTCCTCTTCAAAACCAAAACCATCTTCATCTCAAATTCAAAACATCAGTCTGCAAAATTCAAGTGGAGCCTGCATTCTGTTTTAAACCTGGGAATGATAAGCATCTGCATGTATTTGGGGAATTAGCAATTGCATCTACTCTCTGCATGCAAGTAATTAGAGTTAGGGACCATGAGCATTTCAACAAATTGCAACTCAGATTAAAAAAAGAGGGTCAAGCCTGCATTTTGATGTCTTCTGCAAAATTCAATAGATCAAAACAGAGGGTCTGCATTTAAATAAGGTGAGTAACTTAAAAACCTTAAATTTTAAAATAAGTTGCATGGTTTTACTGAATTGAAATAGTATTGTTGTGTTATTTGTAGTTGTTGATGTGGGAATGATTTGTGTTCATGTTTTATTTTCTTAAGTTCATGTTTAAAAATTTCAAGTAAGTTAAAAATATGAGTTTGACTCTGGAAACAGAAGAAAAAAAACATCATGCATGTTTATTTTTATCAAAACCTAATCAAATGGATATTGTAATTTAGTAGTATAAATCAAATATCTAAACTGGAACTTGATTTTTAAATCAAGTATTAAGATTTTTAGGTATAAGATTTAGTTGCAGTCTGTTCTTGAACTAAAATGGGATTCAAGCAAATTCTTGTAATCTGTGATTTGAGAAAACTCAGGATTCTTCTGAGTTATAGAGGAAGGATCATAGTCCCTTAGAAAAATCAGAAATGAGGATATAATTTGTTAGATTGGAAGCAATTTGAAAATCTTTGTTTAAACCCTAGTTTTGAATGGGGTTAAGGCTTGGGTCAGTTTGAGGTAAAGGGTTGATCGAGTGTTCTGGTATTTGGTGAATGTGTAGTAGGTGTGTGGATGGGTTCATGGCCGGAGAGGTGGATATTCAGGTGGTCGGAGCGGCAAGAAACCACCGTTGACAGGTTGGGTTAGAAACTTGGAACATGTTTTCAGGTTTGGGTTTTTAGAGCTAAATTTTGAATTCTTGTTTATTTGTTCGATCTGGTGATTATGTTAGGGCATGGATGAGTTTCTGGTTGTGGTTTGATCATCACTGATGATCAGAGAGGGCGAGGATTGTCGTGCATATGCACGGCGATGAGTTTACTGGTAAGTATGTTGGGTTTGTTTGTGTTACAGGGGAGATGTGGGGTTTTTCTCGAAGTAGATGGGTGGGTGACTCGGAGTAGGCCAACATTTGACTCGAAGCAGTTTTGTTGGTTTGTGTTGGCTTTGTGTTTTTTTCCAGGTTTTCAGAAACCTGTTTAACTGGGTATAAAAAAAATTTAATAAAAAAAAAGAATCTGAAGTGGGTGTTAAGGAAGTTCAAATCAAATTCAAATTCAAAGTTTGAATTTCTGAATTTAAGTTCAAATTTAAAATCTCAGATTCTAAATAAAGTTTTAAAAATTTAATTTAACTAACTACTTTACTTTATTAATAGTAGTTGAATCTTTTTAAAATGAAGTTCTTGTGAGAATAGAAGCAAGATTAAATGAAGTTTAAATCTTGAATTTAAAAATGAACTTCAGTTTTTAAATTTAAAAGAAGATTTTAATTTGAAAGTTTTAATCTAAAGATGAATTGAAATTACTGAACTTTGAAATGAATTAAACTTCAAATTTTTATGGTTTCATTCCTAAGACAAACTATGTTTGTCTTGAAAAATTTAAAAAGTTTTAATTTATTTAAACTTTGATAAGTTGAAATTACTCTTCTATTTTAAAACTTGTATAAAAAATGAAATTTAAAGAAATCTCAAAAGTACTTTGTTTTAAACAAAATTTGTTTTAAAACATAATTAAGAAAAAGTTTTATCTTGAAATTAAATTAAGAAATTTTTTTAAAATTAATTTAATTAATAAGGTAATTAAGATTAATTAATTAATTGAATTTGGAATTAATAATTGATTAATGATTAATCAATTTATAATTAAGATCATTAATTAGATTTTTTAAATTAATGATTTATGAATATTATTAATTATGTAATTAAGTTTTAAATCAAGTTTTAATTAATTTAGTAATTAACTTTAATTAATGAATGATTAAAGATAATTTAAATTGTAATTAATTTAAGTTAATTACTAAATGAAATAATTAGAGAATGGTTAATGAAGGCCATTAACCAGGATTTAACAATTAATTAATTTGGTTAACTTTTTATAATTAATTAGATTTATTAATTTAATAATAATCAATTATGAATGGTTTTGAGTATAATTACTTAGTAAAGTAATTAAGAAATTAATTACTTAATGTAATTAATTTAGTTTAATGAGATTGTTTAATTTAATTAATTAAGTTTAATTAGTTTTAAACATTTGGGTTTTTATAAATGATTACTTTATGTAATTAAGGATTTGGAAATTACTTAGTTAAGTAATTGTTTAATAATTTCAGGTTGTAATTAATCAATGATGTTGGAGAATGAAGAAGTTTGGATTAATCATTTAGTAATTAATCAAGAAATTAATTTAGAAATTAATTAAAGGATAATTAATTTGTTTTAATACAGTAATTAAGCTAATTAATTACTAAATGTGATTAGTCTATGAAGAGTAATAATTATGAGTTAATTACTTAAGGTAATGGGAAGATAATTAATTAAGGAATAGTTAAAGATCATTAATTATTTTAATTAATGATGTAATTAAAGATGATTAATTATGATTAATTAACCAATAATAAGTGATTAAAGGTAATTAATTAATGTAATTAATTAAGGATGAATGTAATTAATTATGATTAATTAATTAATTGAAGTAATTAAAGGTTAATTATTGTTTGTTTGAGGATAATTAATTTATGAAATTAATTAAGGATAATTACATGAATGTAATTAAGAGAAATTAATCAAGAGTGATTAATTTAGGTGATTAATAATGAAGGATTAATAAATTGGTTGTAATCAATTAAATGATTGAGTAAGTAAGATATATATTGGTGAAGTAATTAATTTAATTTATTTTAAATTAATTAAAGATGGATAATAAATTTAATTCATTTTAAATTAATTAGAGATGGAAATAGTTAATTTAATTCATTTTAAATTAATTATATGGTGATGAATAAATCATTACTTATGGATGAATGGGTGAACTTGATTGTCTTGAATGGATGTAATCTCAGTAATGAGATATATAATATTGTGTGGTATGGATGTTTGATTGTATTAAGATGTTAAAATTGGTTTTCCATTGTGATGGTAATATATGGATTATCTATTATGATATTGATAAGGTGGATTACCTGTTATTTGATAATGTTAACTATCAATTGTGATTTTTGAATTATCTATCTGTGTGTATATAGATAATTGAATTGTTTTAAACCTTAAAACAAGTTGGACCTAAAAGACACGCTTTCGATTTCGATGAGACCGGGATCGGGTTTTCATATTTGGATATCCGAAAACCACATCGATTCCAAATAACGTTAGGTCGTGAATCAAAATGGAGCTTTGTGAAGACTCGAGGTGTAAGGACTATACGTCAGTATAACTCTGTGGGTGATTCCGTAATGAGTTGACGGACTAGTTCTTATAGGTTCGAGATGGTGGTTTAGAGTGCAAGGGTTATTGTCGTTGACTCTGAGGGTGATTCCAATATGAGTGCAACGAGATAATGCCTTCGGTTTCGTTCGAACATGGAACGAACTTGTATGGATTGAATGCTTTCATAACATCGTCAGGTGGACGATGAGCATTCTAAGTGATGTGCCCTATAAAGGTAATCGTAACCTCAAGCCTCATCAATCGGGAATGGCTAAAACAGGGGAGGTGCAGCAAGGCTTCGTGGGTCGCACCCACTGGAGAGCGAGATTTACCCATGTCTAGAAGTCCCTTTATATTCGGCTGTGTGGGTGGTTGCTAGCTACAAACACGGGGTTGTCTTGTTCGGAACTGTTCAGTAAGGAATGGGTCTGGCTTTGTGTTGTAGGGGAGCGGGCGTACTCCGCGGTACGTTGATCTAGGCTACGTACTGTGACGGGCGGTACCCCAGTAGCCCTGCCATTGTATGGAATCCAAAATCCAATAAGTGCCAACGGTTTTGATTGTATTACCCCCTTTTGTGGCTAGTAGCTGGAATTTATAATGTAACAATTTCGGCTATTTCATATTTATTTGAAAACCCTAGACCCTATTATAATATCGTCGGATTTCCTATCAAAGGTTTTGGTTAGCATAAGGTAAAAACTTTTCCATGTTTATATGTGGGAAGTCTTACGTGATACCTTTCTTTTCAAAGGATTTTTAAAAGTTAAGCAACTTTAACCTGTTACTCACACCAAACCCATGTCTGACCCGGAGTTTATTTTTGTTTTTCATAAACTCTTGGGTACTCAAATTTTTACGAGTAGACAAGGGATTCAGGTTAGGATTCAGGTTTGCTTTGACGAATTATGGAAGAGCAATGAAGCAGGAGGCTTCTGCGTGTAGATATATATAGTATTCCGCTGTGTAGTTTTCTCTGAGTAGTTTCTTGTGCTGTATTGAGTTATATAACTAGACAGGTGTTTACAACTGTCTAGCATGTGATGTATATCTGTGTAACTCTGATAATGGTTGTAAACTATGTAATATTTATGTTATTAATATAATTTATTCGTTCCGCTGTTTAGATTCTGATGTTGTTTCTTTCTTTTCTCTTTTCTATCCCTTTTAATAAATGATGCGATTTTCTGTGGTAAGAAAGTCGGGTCGTTTCAGCTTAACTTAAGTATTTATGAATAAATTGTAGATTTTCACTCGAAAGTTGTCACAAGATCTCAATCGAACAAGTCCAGGAATTAACCGGTGAAATAAATGCAAGCATTTCATACCACTTGTTTTACTAAGCCGTTTAATTGGATTTCACGTACGAAAGAGGTAAATGTTTGTATATACTAATTGGTTGGAAAGTAGGTTTAAAAACAATCTTTGTATTAAAAATAGTGTTGAAATTATTTTTGCGAAAGAGTTTGAATATTTACTGCTAGTATAGAGACCTTTACATTTTAAAGTGACAAATCACAGAAATGATTGTAGAAACAATCAATCACCAAAGATTCACATTCGATGATATGAATCAAACCATGGAAATCGATACCAAAACCATCAAAGTGGATATTCCCAAAAATCCAGAAAGAAGTCATCGAAGTCGATAATGAATGACGACGATCAATCGGATCAACCCAAAAATCGATATAAATGGAAACCCATCAAAAACAAGCAAGATGGCTTAAATTAGTAGCTCTAGACATCTGGTGGTTCTCCTAGACGTCTGAGCTGAGAGACTGGGAATTTTATTCCAGATCGTCCAGACGTTTGGGAAATAAGATCAGGCGTCTGAGCTGATGGTATGGAATTTTATTCCCGTAGGTCCAGACATTTGACCTTAATACCAGACGTCTGAGCTGAAGCTCAAAGCAAAAATATGCTAGGCCAATAATGGCCAAATTATCTCAAAAGCGATCGGGTGAACAATGATGGATATGGATTTATGCCAAACACCAACCCAGCCCTATAAGCTCTTCAACACACTCCAAACAACATGTCAAGACATCCAATGTAGAATTTTTCATAAATTTTGACTTCAAAATTGCAAAAATTAGAAAATTCACCGATCCAATTCAATTCAAAGCAAAAGAACATGAAATAAGTGTTAGGAATTCATACTTAACAACTATCAAAGGTATAGACATAGACGTGAGTTCAAGAACTCACCTTTAAACCCAAAAACAACGAATGAGAAGCTCAAACACAAAGGAAAGATCAACCACTCTTCAACTTCAACTCTAGACGCTCCAATCTAGGATCAAATGCAAACATTTCCTTAGTTAGGGTTTAGGAATTTCTGAAAATTGGAGAGAGATTTAAGTGGAGAAGAAGAAGAGGATGCTTACCTAAGCTTCTCCGTGATTTATAACTTAAAGTTGAATTTCCTAAGAGAATTAGAGCTTAGGAATTTCTAATTTCTTTTCTTTTCCCCTATTTCTCTAGGGCTTGAGAGTATAAGGAAACGAGGAATGAAATGAATGAAAATGAGTGGAGTTAGGGTATTAGACAGAGAAGTTGGGTTAGTGGGCTGAAACCTAAATCCAAAGCCTAATAGAAAATAGCAAAATTCTACTCAACCACAAGCATATCAATGTTTATACTCAAAAAGGTCGCAAGCGTCGTTATGAAATCAATGGAAGTAGTCTCGAGTCGTAATTCGACTGTTTACAAAAAGTAGCATTTCAGACTTTAATCCGACTAATGAAGCTATATTTAAATAAAACATTTAAATATACAATTGTAAAATATGCAGTGTTACAGACTCCCCTCATTAAAGAAATTACTTCCTCGCAATACATATAAAGAAAACAAAGAGTAACAACCATGAAAGCATATCAACGTAAAAGAAAATTTGAAGTAATAAGTTCACCTTAAAAAGCACGAGAGAGTAACTCTGGATGTGTTCGCTCGATGAATTCTCTGGATTCCCAAGAATAATCCTTAGGATTTGAGGACCATTAAAATTTCACAAGCGGAACATCTTTATTTCGAAGGCGTTTAACCTCCGTAGCAATGATACGAATAAGATGTTGCTCATAAGTCAAATTAGGTGAAACCTTAATTTCTTCAATAACATCGGGCTCAAGAACAGAATCGGAATTTCTAAGGCATTTCCGTAGTTGAGAGACGTGGAAAGCGTCATGAATAGTAGAAAATTGAGCCAATAATAAAAGGTAATAAACCACGGAACCAATGCGTTCGGTGATGGAAAATGGACCAATATATCGAGTTGCTAATTTTCCCGATCGACTGAAACGCACAACATCCTTCATAGGCGAAATACGAATAAACACCAAATCTCCCATAAAAATTCTAAATTCCTTCTTGGGTTACCGTTATAGGATTTTTTTTTTCTACTTTGAGCTTCTTTCATCCTATGACGAATAAGGTCAATCTTTTCTGTGGAATCGAGAATAAAATTTGGACCTAAAACCAGCTTCTCACCAGCCTCAAGCCAACAAGAAAGAGATCGGCATGGCCTTTCGTAAAGTGCCTCGAAAGGTGCAATACCAATACTAGATTGGAAGCTATTATTATAGGAAAACTCAACAATAGGAATGTGATCTTCCCAACTTCCACCAAAATCAAGAACACATGCCCAAAGAAGATCTTTAAGAGTATGATTCACACGCTTGGTTTGTCCATCAGACTGAGGATGATAAGCAGTGCTAAAATTAAGCTTCGTTCCAAAATCTTTTTGAAGACTCTTTCAAAATCCACTAGTAAATTATGGATAACGATCACTAACAATAGAAGTAGGAACTCCATGCAATTTAACAATTTCTTTAACATAGAATTTGGCCAAAAGAGGTATGGTCCAATTAGACCGAACGGGAATAAAATGGGCGGATTTGCAAGTCTATCAACAATCACCTACAACTATCATGATCCGAACGAAAACGACGAAGATCTTCAATAAATTCCATGGAGACTTGATCCCACTTCCTAACAGGAATGTCTAAAGGGTGCAAAAACCCACCGGGCCTTTGATGCTCGACCTTTATGAGTTAACAAGTCATGCAACACTTAATAAAAAGTTAGCAATATCAGATTTCATTCCATCCCAATAATAAAGTCGCTTCATATCCACGTACATTTACTAGTACTGATATGAATGATAAATTTAGAATGATGAGAATCTTCTGAAATGTCTTTATGAAGATCACTAATATTTGGCACGATAAGTCTACCAAATTTTCGAATGCCGCGGTGAGCATCGATTTCAAAGTCTTTCAAACCATCAATAATACTATCCTGACAACTTTGGCTAAGATGAGGCAATTCGGGATCATGCTTTTGAGCATCATGAATTCGGTCTAAAAGAGATGGATGAGCCTCAAGGCTACCTAAAATAAGAGATGAACATGAATCAGATTCATGATCTCGAATCTCACAAGTAGACAAAGTCTTGAGATCATTCCATTCGGATATCGTCATAGAAACAATCGCTTGTTGCTTATGACTAAGGGCATCGACAACACGTTTTCCTTTCCAGGAGTATAAAGAATATCAAGATCATAAAAAACAAGGAACTCAAGCCAACGTTGTTGACGTAAATTAAGTTCCTTTTGAGAAAATAATTATTTCAAAGATTTATGATCAATGGAGAGAACAAATTTCTCTCCTAAAAGATAATGATGCCAAATTCGAAGGGTGAAAATAATAGCCGTAAGTTCTAACTCATGAGTGGCATATCTAGTCTCGGCAGGCTTCAATTGCCTAGAAGCATAAGCGATAACACGTTCCCTTTGCATGAGAACGACTCCCAAACCAACACGACTAGCATCAAAATAAACAATAAAGTCTAGGTTCCCTTCGGGAATCACAAGAATATGAGCATTAGAAAGGAGTTCTTTTAATTTCTGAAAAGAAGCTTCACATTTGTTTGACCAAATATATTTAACTCCCTTCTTTGTCAAATAAGTAAGAGGCAAGGAAATTTAGAAAAGTCTTTTATGAACCGATGGTAATAGCCCGCCAATCTTAGGAAACTACGAATTTCCGTCACACACTCCAGTCTCTTCCAATTTTGAATCACTTCAATCTTTGAAGGATCTATGGAAATTTCGGATTTAGAAATAATACGATCGAGAAATTTCACACGAGATTGCCAAAAGTGGCATTTAGAAAATTTTGCTTTCAATTGATTGCTCCTGAGATTTTCCAACACAATCCGAAGATGTTTTTCATGCTCTTCCTCGGTTTTAGAATAAACAAGAATATCAGCTATAAAGATGAGAACGAATCGATCGAAGAAGTCTTTGAAAACTTGATTCATAAGTTCAACGAAATAAGCTGGAGCATTCGTTAAACCAAATGGCATAACAGGCCATTCATAAGATCCATAACGAGTGCAGAACGATGTCAAAGGAATGCTATCCTCTGCAATACGAAGCCGATGAAAATCGGTTGCTAAGTCTAATTGTGAAAAGGCTCTAACACCATTAAATTGATCAAATAGATCATCAATCCGAGGTAAAGGATATCTATTCTTAATGGTAAGATCATTAAGCTTGCAGTAATCAACGCAAAGCCTAAGTGTACCATCGAATTTCTTCACAAAAATAGCCGAAGCTCCCCATGGAGAGGAACTAGAACGAATAAATTGGTTTTCTTCCAATTTAGATAATTGTTTACACATCTCCTCATTTTCCTTATTGGACATATGATAAGGAGGACGAGTGATAGGTAGAGCTTCGGGGATTAAATTAATTTTGAACTCAATTTCTAGTTTAGGGGGTAATCCTAAAATGGGCTCGAATATGTCGGAGAATTCACGAACAACGTGAATGAGGGAAATGCCATCTTCCTTATCATCATTGTCATCATCCTGAGGGTTTAGAGAATATAAGGATGCTACCAAATTGGAATTTGAATCATTAAGAACAATAGAAATCTGATTATCAGATTGAGGATGTCGAAGATGAATAGTCCTCTCGGGACGTAGGATGTGGGCTTCATAACGGTTAAGCCAATCCATTCCCAAAATCATTCTGAAGCCTAAGTAATGCATAACATGCAAATCATCTCGGAAAGAAAAATCACATAAAATAATCTCGACATCTTTACAAAGCAAACTGAGTGTTGCGGATCCACCAACCAGATTTGCAATTCCCAAAGAAGTCATCAAACACATAACATTTGAAGACAATATCAACAAGTTCTTTTGATATAAAAGAGTGAGATGCACTCGTATAAAAAAGAACTCGAATAGGTTGATCATGAAACATAATATTCCATCAAGGATAGAATGAGAAATACCTTGACCAAGAGAAGTGTTACTAGGAGCTTGCACACCATTTAGCTTTCCCTCCTCTTTCTTGGAAGTTTGGGACATAAAGGTAAAAGTCGACCCAAACTTTTGCAATATCACGGTCCAAATTCCAGCGTTTGAAAATTGGTACCCGTACATCACTTGTACTCGAATGCCGCTGATCTAAACGTTGAAATTTGACTCGTGCCAGAGCTTATAACACATCAAGTATAGCAAAATAGCGGAAGAAAAAAATGAATGAATACCATATACAACTCCAATGATACAATATCCAAATATACAACAATGATCAATATGATACAAGAATATCAGAGACAATAAACAACAAGGGAAAACGAATAGAAAAAGTGATAACTCCAATATCAAACTGCAAGTCCAAAGCCAAAACTCCAAACCACTAGCTCGAACCACGATCAAATTATACCAAGATAAGCAAGTCTCGTCCATGAATCCACAGACTCCAATATCCAAGATCTCCAAAGAATACCAAAGAGAAAGCTAAAAGCTACCAAATCGATATCTATATCTACTATCTGAAAAAAACAACTCTAGACTGCCCGTGTGGAAAATTATGGGCACCTAGAGTTTAGGAAAGGAACAATAAACTCCGGGTCATTCATGGGACCGGTATGAGCAAACAAAACAGTTTGTCTTTAAAAAAAACAAAGAATTTAAATTTTGAAACCCGCAATGCTTTTTGGAAAATGAAACTACAATAAGGCCTCCCGCCACACACACCATGCAAACACAGAATTGGAGGAGATTTCTCCTTATGATAGTCAAAAATGCTTGATACGTGAAAAACATTTTGATATTATTATTAGTGCATAGTGGAAAACATTTCGAAAGTATAATATTAATCTTAGCCAGCGTAGGCATTTCGTACTTATGCTTACTATAGCTACCATGTTCAATAGCAGGTAACTGCCACATTCCATGGCAGGTTATACAACTAAAACCGTACTGGGTGCGTATTGTTTCTTTAGGTTTTCCAACAAATGGTCAGGCCAAGGAACTTCCCATTGCCACATGAGTACGCCTCTGGAGGGACGCCCCGAGAACTTACCCGACTCTCTGCTAACACACAGCCGGCTACCCCCTTCCCGGGGAATAAAACCTAAGATATGCCACCCCTGATCCTTTGGGACCTTTTCCGAGGGCCCTCCAACAACAACATCACATAGTAATAAATATACTATAGTGTCCACACGAGTAAGTATCTGGGCTCCATACTATGATGCTACCCTTTTCCAGAAGGAATGGTCATAGCCTAGGGGCGCTACCTCTGAAACCTTGCTGCATCTTTCCCGTTTCGACCATTTTTGGGGTATGAGGCTCGACGAAGTCTCGTCCACAAAGCTACGCTTTTCACAAAAGCCATGCTTTGATCAACAAATGATCAGCAGCACTTCGTACGCCACATTACCAAATTGGAAATGTATCACTAGTAAGCATCAACTACATAACCTCTGAGCTCGTACGTCTTAGAGAAGTGCGTTAAGCTAAGAGAATAAATCTCCGCCACCAAACACAAATGTATTTGATAGAAACCAGCTTTACATTTCAAAGTGTAACGTCAGACACACATCCATACAAGTCTGTCCCGGGTTCGAACAGAACCATAGGCACTTCCGAAGAAGCCCTTGCAATCCGGATAATTTCTAATCACGTCTGGACTTCCCATCACAATGGGTGCTCAAATCTCTATACCGGGGCCATTCGGTGCAGAGACATTCGATAGGTCATCCTTTCGTTTTCGAAAGTATCCGGTCTTCACCGCCGGTCTTCAAATGCTTTCCATATCGTCGTATCATTATTCGGAATGGGTTATATGACACAAGGTCCTCTCCTGGCTAAACCGAATAATGAGCGCAATATTTAAAACATATGGATATGGGATCTCAGTTAAGTCACAACTTATTACCCTAAACATTTCTTTCAAATGGTTAAACAAATTACCATTTACAATCTTTTAAACAAAAAGATTCATTTCAAAAACCTTCAATGGTTTAAAAATTTTCATACTTAAATCTTTTAAACAAAAGATTTATCTTTAAAACCCCCCTTTTAATTTAAAACGAGGATCACCAATCTTTAACAAAGATTCATTCATAGCCTTTCAAAACAATCCCATTTCAAGTTGGAATAACTCATCCGGTATTAAATCAAAGACTCATTTCATAGCTTCCAAAACAATTTCCAAAGATTCATTCATAACACTCAAATCAATTCCCATTTCAAATATTTTATATATAAAAGATACACCATTTAAAATCCTCTTTGATTTCAAAATAGGATTCAACTATCTTTCACGAAGGTTCAATTATAGCTTTCAACACCATTCAATTTCAAATTTGAAATCTTTTCATCATAATTATTATTTGAAACCACATGTTTCCGTTTCAAAACACCCGATTATAATTGTACGAGTTAAAGCCTTTCAAATATAAATTTGGGTTAAATTCAAATTCTCAAAACCATACTTTTAAAATGGTTTAAAAACCCATATAAACAGATTTATAGCTTGTATAACCTTTTTAAACCATAATTTTTAAACATAGAATTAAATTTCAAATCTTGAATTCAAATTCAAATCAACCTATTTTAAAAATCCTTGACTTAACCGATTTCCTCATGAAATCCATATTGTGTGTGTATAGTGTAGTCCAGGGGTTTTGCACAATAGTGCGTTAACAACAATCATCACAGATTCAAGTATAGAAATATCGATAAGCGGTATAACCCATTATGCTTATCTTTATTCACAGATTCATAGATAAATAATATAAATGCATTATGGATTAATAAATTACGTTCCACAGCTCAAACATATCATAAAACATCACACATCAGGAATATCACATAAATCAAAGCATAACATACCATCCTAACATGCATAAATACGATCATTAAGTCATGTGATAATTTTAATCAGATTAGACACTAATCCAGGTTAATTAATATTTATTAATTAACAAAACATAATTACAAATTTATTACTCCTTAATCATCAGTTGATTAATCCTTAATTAACAGTTAACCCATCCTTAATTAATAGTTAACCAATCCTTAATTATCATTTGATTAATCCTTAATTACGTTCATTAAGTAATTATATTTTTTATATTTTTTATTAATAATTTATTAATTACTTGATTTATTAATCTTAAATTATTAATTAATTTATCTTAATTACTTTTGTTAAGTAATTAACTACAAGTAACAAATTTCCTTTAACAACTAAATTTAACTTAACCTTTAAAAGTTAATTAACAATTTCAAAACATCCTCTATATTAATAATCACAAATTAGTTTTAATCACTTGATTAATCAACTCTTAGTCATTTATTTAATTATCATTAATTACTTTCATCTAGTAATTATTTTTAAGTAATTAATTAATTTCTTTAATCACTTAAATTAACTAATTCACTTTTATTTACTTCAGACTTTAATTATTAATTAATTCCTCAATTAATCTTTAAATTAAAAAAATTAATCTTTAAGTAATCAACCCTTTAATTATTTTCATTAAGTAATCAATTACATTAATCTATTTGATTAACATGAAATTAATCACGATGATTTATTTCTTTAATTTCTTTCATCAATTTCTACTTGAAAATACTTAAGAAAATAATTATTCAAAACTTAAAAGCAATTTTAAACATGTTTTTAAATTAAAAATCAAATCTTTGAAAAACTTGACTCAAACTTGTTTATAATTTAAATTCAAAAACTTGGTTTATTTTACTTTAAAACTTATTTATTTTCATATACTTTAAAGTTCAATTTTTTTTAAACTTTCTTTACATTTAAAACTTCAATACTTTATTTTGTTTTGAAACCTTAAAGAAAACCCGAGCCATTTGATGTTCTCCCCGAGTTCCCCCCCCGAGCAGTCACTCGAGTCATCGCCCTATTTACTCGGATATTGCTTAGAGCCAAAAACCATCCTTCTTTCCCCTTTCTTTTTAAACATTGCTTTAATTAAAAAGAATCCTCTTACCAAATTAAACATCTGGATTACACGGTACAAACTCGAGTAAAATCTTCAACTTCTCATACTCCAACCCGAGCTAATACTCAAGCCAACATCTCTTCTTCCCCGATCCAAAATTTCCCAATCATCACAGATACATGATGCACGTGCACCGAAGTTCGACGGATTTCTGGCCCATACCACCCCCCTCCACAAATCCCAAATGAGTTACACAATCGTTTAGAACCCACAAATTGACAAGTTCGTGAGCCAATCAACATCGAACATCCTGACCCAAACTGCAACATACGATCATCAGAAAAGCAACCTCGTCTGATCGCCTCACGCCACCAACAACTTCGTAATTTTGGTCAAAGCTTCGCCAACCACCCTGCTTCAATCCCCTTGGGTCTCGTTCAACTCGATGCATCGATGATCACAAATTTTCCTTACGCCACTCCTCGTTGAAAACTATCATCGAACCCTAGTTCGACCAATTTCTAATGCCATGGTGATTTATAAATTGAGTTCATATTTTTCCCAAACCCATCGATGCCTCAGCTAGCTTCGCCAAGAACCACGACCCATAATTCGACGACGAACGACGAAATTTGACGATAATAAATTTTCTGTTCAACTCACTCATGCTCGACGATGAAACTCTTAAAAATTATGAAATGAACTTCTAAATTCATGTTTTTGCAACCTGAATCAGATAGTATAATCCAAACACATATTTGTGATCATCAAATTCTTGATTTATTTTGATTTTTACTTCCAGTTATCATTTTATAAGAAAATATCTGATGAATTCATTTGAAATCATTTTTCTTATCTGCATTGCATCACTGGGATAAATTTTTATTTAAATTTTATCACTTAAACATGTGTATAACTTGAGATATGATTTTTTTCTATGAAGAACTTCTGTCTGTTGGACAACAGAGAAGCATACATGCATATACACAGTCATGTATAACTTGAGACATGTTTCTAATATATTTACAAGTTACTTTAAACCTTAATTTATTTTATATTTTATACTTTTAAAATTTCCAAATAAGAAATTAAATTTTAGTTCTTGTATTCCAATCTCACAATTCAATTTAAAATAAATTTTATATACAAATATCTGATTCAATGATTTGGAAAATACCAGATTAATCCATAATTTAATTCCAAAAATTAAATTTATTTCCAATTTCAATTTGATTTAAAAACGGGAATGTTACAGATTCCCCCTTTAGAAAATTTCGTCCTCGAAATTTGAAAGTAGGGAGACAAAAAAAGAATATAGAGAGATCTAGAGATGAATCACCAGATCAAACTGAATATCTATTTTGCTTTTGGCTTCGCAAATCGGAATATCAATAATGGATACAAGAACGAATCAAAATACTCGGTCACCAGAACAACGGAATACACAAGGGTGTTGGTTATTTCGAAAGATAACTAACCATTCGTAGAATATTTCTGGACCCCAAAAGAATAGACAGCTATATGGATGCAGTCCAAAACTTTTAGTTTAAACAACCAAAATATATTTATCGACCATAGTAACCAAAGCAAACAATTCATCCAAACAAACAATTCTGACCTATCTGGAGTTTAAGTCCCATGCAAATATATCAAAGCTTCTTCCTGGAGCTGCCGGGAATCATCAAAGAATTGAAAAGACGAATCAAAGGAGATTGATAGAGAAAGTTGTTTCCGCTATTGCAGGGTACTGACCATTTGTAGTGGTATCTCCCTGTCCCCTATCTCGTTCTCTTCTTGCACTCATACTCACTATCAGTGGATAGTAAGAGAATTTACTGAGGCATTCAGACGGATATATTAGAGATATACTCATTCTAGGGTGTACTTCACCCTATCTCTAATGAGTTACCTAATGTGTTATACTCCTGAGCTAAAGTTTTAACCCTCGGCTCTGATACCAAAATGTCACGGGCCAAATTCCAGCGTTCGAAAATCGATACCCGTACATCACTTGTACTCGAATGCCGCAGATCCAAACGTTAATATTTGACTCGTGCCGGAGCTTATAACACATCAAGTATAATAACACAGCGGAAGAAAAAAAAATGAAAGAATATCATATACAACTCCAATGATACAATATCCAAATATACAACAATGATCAATATGATATAAGAATATCAGAGACAATAAACAACAGCGGAAAACGAATAGCAAAAGAGATAACTCCAATATCAAACTGCAAATCCAAAGCCAAAACTCCAAACCACTAGCTCGAACCAACATCAAATTGTACCAAGATAAGAAAGTCTCGTCCATGAATCCACAATCTCCAATATCCAAGATCTCCAAAGAATACCAAAGAGAAAGCTAAAAGCTGCCAAATCGATATCTATATCTACTATCTGAAAAAAACCCAACTCTAGGCTGCCCGTGTGGAAAATTGTGGGCATCCAGAGTTTAGGAAAGGAACAATAAACTCCGGGTCAGTCATGAGACAGGTATGAGCAAACAAAACAGTTTGTCTTTAAAAACAAACAAAGAATTAAAATTTTGAAATCCGCAATGCTTTTTGGAAAAGAAACTACCATAAGGCCTCCTGCCACACACACCATGCAAACGCAGAACTGGAGGAGATTTCTCCTTATGATAGTCAAAAATGCTTGATACGCGAAAAACATTTTGATATTATTATTAGTGCATATTGGAAAATATTTCGAAAGTATAATATTAATCTTAGCCAGCATAGGCATTTCGCACTTATGCCTACTATAGCTACCATGTTCAATAGCAGGTTACCGCCACATTCCATGGCAGGTTATACAACTAAAACCGTACTGGGCTCATATTGTTACTTTGGGTTTTCCAACATTGGTCAGACCAAGGAACTTCCCATTGCCACATGGGTACGCCTCTGGAGGGACGCCTCAAGAACCTACCCGGCTCTCTGCTAACACAAGGCCGGCTACCCCCTTCCCGGGGAATAAAACCTAAGATATGCCACCCCCGGTCCTTTGGGACCTTTATCCGAGGGCCCTCCAACAACAACATCACATAGTAATAAATATACCACAGTGTCCACACGAGTAAGTATCTGGGCTCCATACCATGATACTACCCTTTTCCAGAAGGAATGGTCATACCCTAGGGGCGCTACCCCTGAAACCTTGCTGCATCTTTCCTGTTTTGACCATTTCCGGGGTGTGAGACTCGACGAAGTCTTATCCACAAAGCTACGCTTTTCACAAAAGCCATGCTTTGATCAACAAATGATCAACAGCACTTCGTATGCCACATTACCAAATTGGGAATGTATCACTAGTAACCATCAACTACATAACCTCTGAGCTCGTACGTCTCAGAGAAGGGTGTTAAGCTAAGAGAATAAATCTCCGCCACCAAACACAAATGTATTTGATAGAAACCAGCTTTACATCTCAAAGTGTAACGTCAGATACACATCTATACAAGTCTGTCCCGGGTTCGAACATAACCGAAGGCACTTCCGAAGAAGCCCTTGCAATCCGGATAATTTCTAATCACGTCCGGACTTCCCATCACAATGGGTGCTCAAATCTCTATACCGGGGCCATTCGGTGCAGAGACATTCGATAGGTCATCCTTTCGTTTTCGAAAGTATCCGGTCTTTACCGTCGGTCTTTGTTATCCCGCCTTTTGGCAAGGCCGAGATACCAAGGAGTTGACTGGAAAAACAGGATCACACGTCCTCGACATTGAATGGTTGCCGGATAACTACAAATACCGATGAATTTTGCCCGAGTCCGGATCGGGCTATAATTGATAAGGCACGTCAAGCAAAGCCATAGAAGCCAACATTCCGAATTTCGAGACAACCCGAGTTCGTATGCTCAAGTCATCGCCATTGGAAAGTGGAAGGAATAGCCCTGGTTTGAACCCAACAGGACCAAGCCTTGGGTTCGAATCCATCATCCTTGCATTAGTTCGAACCCATGAGACGTAGCCGTGCATTGAATCCATCAAGATAGCAAAGGTTCGAATCCACCCTCGTATGATTTGGTTCGAATCCATCAGACGTATATTTCTCCGAATCAATGAGGAGTACCTTTACTTCGACTCCATCGAGCAAACCCTCAGATAGCCATGAGTTGAATCCATACTCGAATGCCCTAGTTCGAATCCATGAAACCATCTTCCACCTTCGAATCCATCAAGGAAGAGTCCTTCGAATCCATGCAATTGAGGGAGCTCCGACTCCATTCCCTGCTTATCTTCGAATCCCCACGTCAAGACAACTTCGAATCGATCCACAATAACATATTTTATTCGATTCGAATGAGTACCGGTTCCATCAATTCAAAGGTAGCGCACCTTCGAATCCAACATCTCGAATCCACCAAGTAAACGCGGCTAAAACCTAGGGTATGACCCAGAATACTCGAAGAAAAAGGAGGATTGACTCGAAGCACGCGCACCACGTCATCACCTTCACGTGCAGAAGCATGGGTTCGACCCTATGGATTCGAACCATATCGATTCGAACGAATCCATAGGGCGAAACACACCATCTTGAATCGATCATAGCTCGAGATCTACAAATCCAAATGCCATGAAATTTTCACAGGAGCTTGCATATACATAGAAGAATGTCCACACCAAGTTTCATCACGATTGGACACTTTTTTGATCGATTCGAACCAAGGGTCGAATCGATCCCAAAGTGGGCCTGGATCTCCAGAATTCGGCCATGTGGGCCCCCCCACACGTGCTAGAAGCGTTCTCCCCTGATTTTAGGCCAAATATCAGCCTTCTACACCTATAAATAGAGCCCCTGGTCATTCAGAAAAGGGATCGGAGAATTTTGAGAGTAAGAGAACGCCCGGACGCTGCCAGAATTGCTTCAGAGCACCACTGCTGCCTTTGATTTCGAATTTTGGCTTACTACTTGCTGTACTTTGACATTAAAAAGTTGTATTCTCCGAATATCAAGCAATAAAGTAACAAAACTTCATAGTGGACGTAGGCAATACGCCGAACCACTCTAAATCGTTGTCTCTTGTGCAATTTACTTCCTGCTATTTGGAGTTTTTGTTAGATAATCCACATTTTAATTTACTTTCTTCATTTATTATCTCTTCAAAAACTTCCGACGAGTGTTGTGCCCAATTTTGACACAAACACTTTGGTGCTTTCACTGAGAATAACCCAGTTCTTCTCCTGCTCCTTGGATCTATCTTCGATACCGGATTGCATAAATCTAAGAGAGAGATCTAGACATCATATTAAGATTCCTTCCATTCTATTCAGATTTATTCAAAGTCTAGGAAAGGATTCAACGCTTCAAGATGGTGAGTACAAGAACCACTTCTAACGTTGGTGATCAAGAAGGTCGGGATAGGCAAAATCCCACACAGCTACAGTCTACCAATCAAGATGCTGCTGGGCATACGGATCAGTCAGGTCCGGTCATGAGACAAGAGTTCCAGGCGCTACTCCAGGAACTAACCCAAAGCCGACAACAGCTAACTGAGCAGTTGCGCGCTAACACTGAGTTGACCAATCAACTAAATCACCAAAAGCGAAGAAGATCCAGAAGGGATCAAGCTCCTCATTCTTCCACTGAAAGCTCTGCTTCATCTGACTACAATAACAGATCTACCCGTCCCAGGCTAGACGGAAACCATGCGCAAGCTGCTGACTATCAACAGGCGTTAACCGTTGGGCAAATAAGAGTTGGCCCATCTACCAGCTTCCATACTGGACCCTCCTCCCAAGGAGGCACTATTCCACAATACACTGCAGATGATCGAGCTGCCACAGCCGCTGCAGTTGACATAGGAGTTGATATCCGAGATCACTCCAATCAAAATTATCGTCAGCAGAGACATGCTCCAGAGCCATATGTCCCAGAAGACGTCGAGCCAAGGAGGCGAGATACGGATCGTCGACAACGCCCGATCCCACCTCGCACTGTGGAACCCGACCACACTTTGGCTCACCACACACAGAATGTTCCAATGCCAGACTTCTCAGCCATGGTACGACAAATGATTCGCGAGAGTCAAGGCCTAACAAATGACGATTGGGGAATCTCCCGAAGTCATACCCGTTTACTGTTGACATATTGTATGCCGAACCTCCTCGACGATTCAGAATGCCAACCCTGCCCATGTATGAAGGAAATTCCGACCCAAATCAACATATTTTGAAATACGAATGGTCGATGACTGCTGCGAGAGCTGATGACGCAGTAAAGTGCCACAGTTTTCCCATTTCCTTAGGGGGAATTGCGACGATGTGGTTTACACGATTACCGCCACGGTCTATTTCTTCATTTGATCAGTTAGCTACCAAATTTGTTGAGCAGTTTCGCATGCATATTGCCCGACCTAAAGATGTTAATACCTTATCAAGTGTCACTCAAGCTCCCGGAGAGACACTTAGACGATATTTGGAGAGATTCAATGCTGCATGCGCAGAGATCACCAACCCCAATGATAATTCTATTTTAGTGGCTTTGACTAAGGGAATTGACCCTGATTCCGAATTTGGAAATTGGTTAGCTGGAAAGCCTCCCGCATCGTTGGGCCATTTCTATTCCAAAGCCGCTTAATTCTTGAGGCGAGAGGATGCGAAACAGTCTAGGAAGTAGGACGATGCAAGGCCCAGCAGTGAAGGCATTCAGAGTAATGTTGCGGTTAAACAGTCTGGCGAAAGTTCAGGAAAAGTCCAGTTGAATATTCAAAATAAGCAGACTCAACAACCAAGGAACGGTGATAACCGGAGCAAGAAGCAAGACCAGAATCGTGGTCCGAGGCGTAGAATCGCAATGTTTGACAGTTATACACCACTTAACACGTCACTGGAAAATGTATACCTACAAACTTGTAATACCGTGCAATACAAAAAGCCTGCTCTGAAGCCATCGTCGAAGAGGCAGATTCAAACAGGAAAATTTTGTAGATTTCATGAAAGTTATGGACATAACACCAATGAGTGTAGGCATTTGCAAGACCTTATTGAAAAATTGATCAGAGAAAGAAAGTTGGATCAGTTTGTTCGGGCACCGCAGTCTGGTGAGGCAGGCCCATCCAATCAAAATCGAACACAGAATCAGGAAAGACAAGGTGAACCTGCTCGTACGGGCGGGAGGTTGGTTATCAATACAATAAGTGGTGGCCCCCATCCAGCAGACAGAAGCTGGAGAGAAATGGAGTCATATGCTAGCTCGATCAGGCATGTGGACTTTGAATGCTGTAGTAACTCTGAAGACGGAACACCGGCTAAACAACAAAAGACGATGGCTGACGAAATCGTATTTAGAAATCGAGATGCCGATAAGGTCGAAGCCCCCACAATTGACCCGCTGGTCATATCCGCTCAAGTTGGTCCTGCTTGGATGAAGAGGATCTTGGTTGACAGTGGAAGTTCCGTGAACATACTGTTTAAAAGAGCATACGATTTAATGAAGATGGAAGCTAAAGACTTAAAACCTTGTCAATCACGAGTCCATGGCTTCAACGGAAGTGCGACGATACCAACCGGAATGGTTGAATTGCCGGTGGAGTTGGGAGTGGGAGAATGCCGAAGAGTTCGGATGTTGCAATTTTTTGTCTTGGATATTCCTTCTCCATACAATGCGTTTTTGGGCCGACCGGCCCTTGCTGAATTTAAGGCTACTATTGCCCCATGGTGTTTAACTCTGAAGTTCCCTACTGACCACGGGATAGGAATTGTACAAGGAGATCAGGCTACTGGAAGAGCCTGTTATGTTGCTGAGCTGTGGGAGGTGCGGCGAAAAAAAAGGAAAGGGCGTAGAGGAATCTCTCTGCGTCCGTTTCACTGACGATTGACAATTAGCGCCTGGGCCTCAGCCTGGGCACCACAACCAATTCCAAAAGGATCTTGATCCAAGGGACAATGATAATAAGGAAGAATCTACTTTAAGTCAAGCTTCTCCGGCCGAGCTAACCATCAATGTCCCGATTGACGATGATAACAATGACTCAAGAATGTTGAAGATTGGGTCTCAGCTTAACCAAGAGACACAACAGGAATTGGTTGATTTTCTCCGGGCGAATCTCGACGTATTCGCCTGGACGCACTCTGATATGTGTGGAATCTCGTCGGACATCGTGAGCCACACTTTAAATATTGACCCGCGGTATATCCCGGTCAAACAAAAAAGACGTGGTATGGATCCAGAGAGATTTGCCGCCCTTAAGGAAGAGGTCGACAAATTGAAAACGAATGAGTTCATTAGAGACGCTTTATACCCAGAGTGGGTGTCCAATCCCGTACTCGTCCGAAAACCAAACGGGAAATGGAGAACGTGTATCGATTACTCTGATCTGAATAAAGCCTGCCCGAAAGACAGCTTTGCACTTCCCCGGATCGATCAGCTGGTAGATTCAACCGCCGGACATGAATTATTATCCTTCATGGATGCTTACTCAGGTTACAATCAGATACCCATGCATGTACCCGACCAAGAGCACACGAGCTTCGTAACCGACTTGGGATTATACTGCTACAAGGTCATGCCTTTTGGATTAAAGAATGCTGGCGCAACTTATCAACGCTTAGTCAACCGGATGTTTGCCGATCAGATTGGGAAGACTATGGAGGTTTATGTAGATGACATTTTGGTGAAATCACGATACTCCGATGATCATGTAAAAGACTTGGATTCAATGTTCAATATCCTCCGGAAATACGGGATGAAGCTTAATCCACTAAAGTGTCATTTCGGAGTCGCATCCGGAAAATTCCTTGGGTTCATTGTCAATGCCCGAGGAATAGAAGCCAACCCCGAGAAGATCTGGGCTATCATAAATCTTCAAACTCCGAGAACCATAAAGCAAGTTCAGAGTCTTAATGGGAAAGTTGCAGCACTGACCAGGTTTATCGCAAAGTCGACCGACAAATGCATTCCCTTCTTCGATTTGATTCGAAAAGGGAAACGAAACTTTGAAAGGACTGCAGAATGTGAGGGCGCATTTCAATCGCTAATCCAACATCTTTCTGTACCACCAATCCTTTCAAAGCCTGTAGATCGTGAACAGTTATATTTCTACCTGGCGGTATCTGAAAATGCAATCAGTGCTGCATTGATTCGGGAGGAGGACCGAGTGCAAAAACCGGTCTACTACGTGAGTAAACGATTGACCGGAGCCGAGAGAAATTACCCAAAGCTTGAAAAGTTGGCATATTGCCTAGTCATTGCCTCGAGGAAGCTCCGTCCATATTTCCAGGCTTATCCTATTACTGTGTACACCGATCAGCCGTTACGACAAGTCCTCACGCGGCCTGAGACGTCTGGTAGGTTACTAAAATGGAACATCGAACTGAGTCAATTCGACATCACTTATACTCCAAGAAGAGCCATTCACGGTCAAGTCCTAGCAGATTTTATAGCCGAATTCACTGTTTCCGAAGACTTTCCCGAGACCAGAAAATCTCCTGAATACATCTGGAAGCTGTACACCGATGGTGCGTCAAACGATCGGTGCTCAGGAGCTGGGGTAGTGATTGAAACCCTCGAGGGATGATCCATATGTTATGCTTTAAAATTCGAGTTCCGCGCAACCAACAATGAAGCCGAGTACGAAGCTCTACTTACCGGACTAAAGCTTACCCGTGATCTGAAAATCATCGCTGTAGAGATCTACTGTGATTCCCAGTTGATAGTATGTCAGGTTCGAGGGGAATATCCGGCCAAAGATCGAAGATTGGCCGCTTATCTAACTCGAGTTCTGGAGATGCTCGATCAGTTTGATTACTATGCCATTTTCTACATACCCCGAGAGCACAATCAGAAAGCTGATTCGTTGGCAAAGTTAGCAAGTACGGGTGAAGGTCAGCAGTTGGGGGTCGTTCCGGTTGAAACCCTATCCTCCCCGAGCATTGATCGAAGGGAGACCGATTTCGCATTTGAAGCTACCTCCAATAGGGAGTCGTGGATGACTCCTTATCAAGATTATATCGAACGGGGTATATTATCCGAGCGTCAAGGCGAGAAAAGACAAGTTCTGCGAAAGGTCTCGCGATTTGTTATTCAAAATGGAGTCATGTACCGGAGAGGATACTCTGTTCCTCTCCTCCGGTGTATCGTGCACGATGAAGTCAAACGAGTGTTACACGATGTACACGAAGGAGAATGCGGCGATCACACTGGGGGGCAAGCACTTGCAAAGAAAATACTTCGATATGGTTATTATTGGCCTACTGTTAATCGCGATGCTGCAGACTATGCTAGAAAATGTGACAAATGCCAGAAACACGCTCGAATTCCTAGAGCCCCGCCTACCGAGATAACCCAAATGGTCAGTCCTTGGCCATTTGCGGTATGGGGAATAGATATCATCGGAACATTGCCTTTGGCCAAAGGTGGCGCGAAGTACGCCATCGTCGTAGTTGATTATTTCACCAAATGGGCTGAAGCTGAACCTCTGGCAATAATTACGACAAAGAAAGTAATCAACTTTGTAGTACGTAACATTATCTGCCGGTTTGGTCTCCCACATACTATCATCACCGATAACGGAGCCCAATTCGACAGTGCTGAATTCATGAATTTCTGTCAACGATTCCACATTCATAAGAAATTCTCTGCAGTAGCGCACCCTCAAGCAAATGGTCAAGTTGAAGCTGTTAATAAAGTTATCAAATCCATTCTAAAGAAGCTACTGGAAAAAACTAGGGGCAAATGGGTCGACGAACTTCCTATGGCATTATGGGCCTATCGAACAACTCATAAAACCGCAACCGGTCATACCCCGTTTTCTCTATCCTACGGCTCTGAAGCCGTTATTCCAGTCGAAATGGAAGTGCACTCTCATCGTGTAACGTATTATGATCCGAAAACAAATGCCATACTACTTGCTGAATCTTTGGATTTACTCGATGAGAAGCGCGAAGAGGCTGACTTGAGGGCAGCCGCATATCGAAGTCAAGTCGCCCGACTGTACAATGCCAAGGTCCATCTGCGAACCTTCGAACTCGGCGATCTCATACTCAAAAGGATCTATCCGGTTCCTTCGCACATGAAGCCAAATTGGGAAGGGCCGTATGTGATTTCACAAAAGCTCGGAGATGGCACGTTCAAATTATCGACCGTTGACGGTCTTACTTTGCCGAGGGCTTGGAATAGCGAAAGTCTTCGTCGCTACTACATATAAAAGACTTTACTTATTTATTTTCTGTCAATTTATCCCTTTGCATTTTATTCTAGCATTTCGAGATTTAAATTTGTAATAAGGCAACTGACTTTGCCATATTTTCTCATTTCAGCAATAAAATGCCATCTCTTCGAGCCAGAGCTGTGATTACTGAATATGACGTACAATATCACGATACACGGAGATCTAAGTTCCATCACACGGTGGGATTTATTCAAAGAGGGAGTGACTGTGATACGACCGGTCACTCGCTAAGTGAAACCCGAGCTCGGGGGCAGAACACTACATCAACATAAACGGGGATTGATACACGACAATCCCTCTTCCAACTCCAAATTCCCAGAGTGCGAATTGGAGTATAAACTTTAACTCTTGGTTCCCGGAGCGCGAACCGGAGTATAAATCCATCGCTCCCAGAGTGTGAGCCAACTCCAAATTCCCAGAGTGCGAATAGGAGTATAAACTTTAACTCTCGGTTCCCGGAGCGCGAACCGGAGTATAAATCCATCACTCCCAGAGTGTGAGCCAACTCCAAATTCCCAGAGTGCGAATTGGAGTATAAACTCCAACTCTCGGTTCCCGGAGCGCGAACCGAGATATAAATCCATCGCTCCCAGAGTGTGAGCCAACTCCAAATACCCGGAGTGCGAATTGGAGTATAAACTCCAACTCTCGGTTCCCGGAGCACGAACCGGGATATAAATCCATCGCTCCCAGAGTGTGAGCTAATTCTAATTTCCCATAGTGCGAATTGGAGTATAAACTTCAACCTTTGGTTCTCGGAGTGCGAGCCAGAATATAAAACTCTATCTCTAAACTCGTAGAATGTGAATTAGAGCATAAACACCGACTCTTGGTTCCCGGAGCGCGAACCGGAGTATAAATCACTAACTCCAAATTCCCGGAATGCGAATTGGGGTATAAACATCAGTTACAGGTTCCCGGAGAGCGAACTAAGTCATAAACGTTGATAATTAATAAGTTCCTAGAATATGGGCCGAACTGTTAGTTGCAAATTGTGTTAAGTCCCCGAAGTGTGGACATGTATTCAAGGCTTATGACATATTTGAGCACGAGCTAATCAAAGCAATACTTAAGCAAAAGAGAAAAGAGTTGTTTTTTATTTTATCAACAAACAAAAAAGGGGTTTGATTACATGACAAAACAAAAAATAGTCCATAAAGTGGGTGCTGAATCCACACTTATACACGGCCTAAAAAAGGAGAAGTAAAAAGAATTGCCATTTCACAACCGCATGATAAAACGAGAAGTTCACTCCTTCTTCTTTCGGGGTCTCTTCTTCGGAGTTGAGCCGCTAGACCCACTACCCGGCTTCTTGCGATATTTTTTGTCCTTCTTTGGAGCATCCTCAGGATCTGGCATAATATCAACGTCTTCCTCAGAGCTGGAAGGGATAGAGATCCTTTTGTGAGGACGAACCGGAGGCAGAGAAGCCGTAACAGGTGGTGGAGGTTCGACACTAGAAGTTATAGCTGTGCCGGCGGGAGAAGTAACCATTAAAGGAGTTAAGCTTGGTGGAGCAACATCACTTCCGGAACCACCGACCGTCGTCACCGCAGCAATTTCAGCGCTTATTTCGGCATGGATTTCTTCTTCTCGGGAAGATCGAGCAGCGCTGGACACACTGATTGTCAGCATAAACGAGCTAAAAGTTGGGGCAACTCCACCCATTGCAAAGGAAGGATCGGTAAAAGGTTCACAGGGCTGCTTGAGAAGTTCCTCAATCATCTGAACATCAAACGACATTGAACTCCCCTCTCCCATCTCGCCGGTTACGGCGGTAGTTGTAATAGCCTCAGTAACGACAGCTCCTTGCATTGGCTGCGAAATTTGTGGTACTGGAAGTGCTGGCGCATCACTTTCAGTCACTGGTCGAAAAGAAATGAGAATAATTAGTCAAACGATCTGTTCCAAGTTCGTCATTCTAAAAACACTTAAGGAACATTTGAAATACCTTCTTTGCCTCGGCTCGGTGATGAGACGAGTTCGGAAACAGTAGTTGTACCAAGAGACAGTTCCGGTCTATCCAGGTTATAAGCAGGAACAACATGTGGACCAACTGTAGCAGTAACTCCAAATGAGGTCGGGGCATCAACTGAAACATCCTCACTACAATGTGCAGCTCCAGAACCCTCTCCAGTCTCCACATGGTGAAAACCAAGTCTCTCTCTCTCAGCAGAAATCATCGCTTCATGGAGAAGTTTCCTTTCCTACTCGCTCAACAAGCGAGACTCGAGTTCAAATTCATCCACGGCATCTTCAGGGAGAGATGCTTTCTTGTTCGCCACCAATTTTCTCTAAGCATTGAGTAGAAGCGTAGAATAATCTCCGAGCCACGAGAGATTCCTGTGCTCAAGCACATTAGCATTGTAAGTGTCAAGAAGCTCATCAAACTCGGCTTCTACCCTGAATATCTCTGCTTGAACTCTCCCTTCCACTTCTGCCTCCACCGCTTCAACTTTAGCAACCGCCGCATCACGCTCAGCTCGGAGAGACACGGCTTGCTCGCACGCTTCTTGTGCGGCCATGTTAGCATCATCTTTTTCCTTGTTCAAGTCGGCAAACTTAGCCTTTAATTCCTCAAGTTCTTTGACCGCCGCATCCCGCTCGGCCTCAACATTTTTGTACCGATGGCCCAAATCTTCAACTAAAGTGCAATGCACCTATTGCATCTTCGCCATCTCAGCTAATGTCTCATCAACCTTTTTCAGCGACTCAACCTCGGCCTTACGAGAGGATTCCGTTTCAAACTGAAGTATATCAACAATGCGATTCTTCTGAGCCAAGTCGGCTTCCAGTTTCTCAATAATTTTGGCTCGGTCGAAGGCTAATTTCGATGCTTTGACAACCGCCTTGTACCATTCTTTATACTGAGCATAAAAATCACGGGTATAGCTGAGGGCGGTGTTCACAGCCTCTTCGGGAATTCTTTTGAGATTGGGTGGAAAGATATAAGCATCGAAGCATATTTTTGGAAAATCTTTCTTCAGTTGAGCAATTCTTATAGCCCCTTCACTAGATGGTTCGAGAGGGGCCTCCTCCACAGTTACGGTCGTAGCCGTATCAGTCCTTGAATGATGTGGACCAAGTTTTGAGATCCGTAGAGATGGCTGTTGTCGCGAAGGTTCAACTGCAGGTGCCTGGCTTCTGGGTGGCGGAGGAGAACGAGAGGGTGAACGGTACCTTCGGTCCCTATCAGAACGCTCCTGGCTAGAATAATATCGGGAATGGTCCCTTTCACGATGCTCTTGCTCATAATGCCTCCGTTCACGATCACGGTCAGAATCCGTACAGCGAGATTCGTAATAAGATGAAGAATGATGCACTCGCCGAAGTCTATCAAGTGTAGAAGGACGATCCGACATGGCACCTGTAAAGAAGAAATAATTCAGTTAAGTACCAAGAAAAGCACTACAATGCACGTGGAAGTCGTAAAGTGTTGTGAAAAGTGTATAAATGCGCAAACCCCCCGACCAACCAGAGGCGTCGATTACACTAACGGGTAAAGATTCGCTTATATCAAGCACTCCCCGGAGCTCTTCCAACCCGGACCCGTGGTGGAGAGATACGTAGTCCGGAATGGGAATATCGTCCTGCCCTGTGAAAAAGTCTCCGGACTGGCGAGGAGAGGCGCCGGAGATAGTAACCCCAGGTTTGGAACGGGTTACGACTACAGACTTCCATCTCTTAAACTTAGGTACAACAGCCTTGCCTTTCTGACCCTCTTCTATTCGGGAAAGGTCGGCTGCTATCTCAGTGTCCGTGGGCGTTCTTTCATCATCGCTCACTTCCCTTATCACAATGCCAGGTTTTCTTTTTGCCACTTTCTTCTTCTTCCTAGAGGCCGATTTTGCTAACCCTTCAATTACAATACTCTAGCTCATCCCAATCAAACCCAGTGTCCTTAAGTTATCATCGGTCAACAGCAAGTCGATGTGCCTCGAGTCACTTGGGACCCTTTGCAAGCTTTGAACAATGCCTCTATAATGCCCACCGGTAGGTCTCGAAATGATGGCTGTAAGAGTAATAGAGTATTAGTACAAGTATTAAGAGTGGCCATTCAAAGATGACTTATGATACTTACGTCTGGATAACCATCTCCTGGCAAACCCTGGGGGGCATCGAACAAAAAACCACTCATTCTTAAAATAGCTAAGCCTGGTCCAGGCACCGGTCACAACCTGACATTTTCTAACCGCTTCCAGAAAAGTGAAAGATGGGCTATCACCCCTACTCTTGAAATTGAATATGTGCCTGATCTCGTTTGGCCTTGGCGGGCGAAAAAGGCAGTCCATAAATATGACAAAGATGCTATTCAGCAGTGCATGCCCGTTGGGATGGAGTTGTGAAGGGGCGATTCCTAAGTACGACAGCATCTCTCTGATGTATTGGTTAAAAGGAGGGAGAGATCCAGCCGCGCAGGCATGGCGGTAAAAGGCAGTATATACTTCAGGTGGGTTATGTGGTCTGTCATTGGCACTAGGTAATAGAACATCGTCCAGGGATATGTTATGCTTCAAACATATCCGGCCCAACAAAGACTCCGAGATATTGGACTGAACAGAATCGACGGGATATTCGATAAATATGCCCTCCGGCAACTCATCCAGAGCCGGATCTATAACTCAAGGAGGGATTTCCGGAATCTCAAGCACTGGAGGAGGCGAGCTTTGTACTTCTTGTTGTTGAGAACTCAAAGATTCCATAATTAACTAACTCACCAGAAAGCGGCATTAAATACATAAAAAGCCCATGCATCCCCCCAGTGTATAGTGTATGAATATGTCGTGCAGTGCAAGTGCTATGCATAACTTAAGAAGATTTCACAAGTTGAAACAAGATGTCCGAACGACGAAACTTTGGGATTTGAGAATGAAAATGACCGTCATCGCTGACCGTCACTTCCACGCCATCCAGATGCTACTGACCAATTCAAGTATAAATTCATTATATTTTGGTTAAGTCATGGTGCCATCAACGAGCTCCAAAAGAGAGGTCAAATCAAATTCGACTATGCAAGGCCGAAACTCGTCGGAGTCAAGTATGCTAAAGTTCAGTGAGTTCGTAAAAGTTCAACTTGAAATTGGTCGTAGTTCAGATGTTGGAGCAAATCAAAAAAGTGGGAGTCCCAGAAGCAAGGATGTTCGAATCGATCGACTCGAATCGTTGCGAGTCAAATCGACGAAGTTCGAATCGATACGAGTCGAATTGACGAACTTCGAATCGATATGCCTCGACTCCGTGTAGTCCGACTCGATGAGGCCTTGGGACAGAGGAGCAATTCGAATCCATGAGCTCTGCATAACTTCAAATCGATCAATATTGAACACCTTCGAATCCATCAGAATATCGTTACTTCGAATCGATCGGCACGGGACCCTTCTTCTTTCACAACCATCGATTCGAAGCCCTGCACTCAAGATCGATTCGAACCGTTCATTCCTGGATCGATGCGAAGCAATAAAGGAAGATAGCGTCCATTAATATCTACACTCCTCCAAGACAACATTCTACGATCGATACGAATTGAATGGTTTCTTCCCTCAGGTCCATCGAGTCGACCCATTCCAGATCTCACAACCCTTCATGATTTTCAGAAGAAAGGATTGAAATCGATGATGGAAAGTCCAGTTTCATCGTTCTACACTCGAATCAATCCCTTAATTACCTGAATGGATTCGATTGCAAATAAGGACTTGGTGGAATTTTATCGATTCGTGCAGAGACACGGAAGTTTCTTACTTTGAAGGATCGAGTCGAAGAAATAGCTACAGTGAATGATAAAAAGTAAAAGGTGAAAGTGAAGATGGCCTTGCGTATTTATATGGGTTCAAGAAATGAGTTGTGGCTCTTCGTCTCCCGGTCATATTGACCTTCTACCACCGGTCACTCGCCATGCTCCATCGATTTGAACGACCGCTCAATAACCCACTACGTTCGAATCCATCCTAGCGTCAAGTCGTTGCTTCGAATCCATCACACGGCTGAGTCCATACATCGCTTCGAATCCATTGCCTTCCTATCCATTGCACGTTAGAATCCATCCCTGTAGGATCGATGTGAGGCATTATCGATTCGAAGGAGCCATCGAGCAAAGGTTGGATTGAAAATTCAATCGATTCGAAGCACGTAGACCAATTGAACCATGGATTCGGAAGCTATCGCTTCGAACATACATGCCTTCGAATCCATCAAAATCCACCGATGAGAACAGACGAATCGCTTCAATTTGAAAAATTACTTGTGTACCTTTTACATTAATTCAGGAGAGGATCGATACAAGAGGACGATTATAGACAATCACAAAACAGTGTCTCAACTCGAATCTCAAGATCGGTTCAGGAGAGGACCGATGCAGAATTCGATAACAAACCAAACTGACAACGACTGGAAATCGCGCAACGTTAACCAAAACCAAAGTGGTACATATATGCACATGTGTATGACTAACACTTGATCTTTAACATTTACAAGGATCAAATGTTCATCTCGTCATGGTTTCAACGACTGACAGTCAATTCACAATCATACGACGGTTAATTGTAGCAATAAAGAATACAACTTTCAGAAGAGCAAGTCCCGATTGTCCAACGTGAGACTGCAACTTTTCAAAGCACGTCATGTTTACACAAGACGTACTTTGGGGGGGCAAATGTTATCCCGCCTTTTGGCAAGGCCGAGATACGAAGGAGTTGACTGGAAAAACAGGATCACACGTCCTCGACATTGAATGATTGCCTGATAACTACAAATACCGATGAATTTTGCCCGAGTCCGGATCGGGCTATAATTGATAAGGCACGTCAAGCAAAGCTATAGAAGCCAACATTCCGAATTTCGAGACAACCCGAGTTCGTATGCTCAAGTCATCGCCATTGGAAAGTGGAAGGAATAGCCCTGGTTCGAACCCAACAGGACCAAGCCTTGGGTTCGAATCCATCATCCTTGCATTAGTTCAAACCCATGAGACGTAGTCGTGCCT
Organism: Allium cepa; assembly: GCA_030765085.1. Taxonomy (NCBI): domain Eukaryota; kingdom Viridiplantae; phylum Streptophyta; class Magnoliopsida; order Asparagales; family Amaryllidaceae; genus Allium; species Allium cepa. The sequence continues at coordinate 353,539,487 of CM060937.1, read as the reverse complement.
CGAATCCATCAAGATAGCAAAGGTTCGAATCCACCCTCGTATGATTTGGTTCGAATCCATCAGACGTATATTTCTCCGAATCAATGAGGAGTACCTTTACTTCGACTCCATCGAGCAAACCCTCAGATAGCCATGAGTTGAATCCATACTCGAATGCCCTAGTTCGAATCCATGAAACCATCTTCCACCTTCGAATCCATCAAGGAAGAGTCCTTCGAATCCATGCAATTGAGGGAGCTCCGACTTCATTTCCTTCGTATTTTCGAATCCCCACGTCAAGACAACTTCGAATCGATCCACAATAACATATTTTATTCGATTCGAATGAGTACCGGTTCCATCGATTCGAAGGTAGCGCACCTTCGAATCCAACATCTCGAATCCACCAAGTAAACGCGGCTAAAACCTAGGGTATGACCCAGAAAACTCAAAGAAAAAGGAGGATTGACCCGAAGCACACGCACCACGTCATCACCTTCACGTGTAGAAGCATGGATTCGACCCTATGGATTCGAACCATATCGATTCGAACGAATCCATAGGGTGAAACACACCATCTTGAATCGATCATAACTCGAGATCTACAAATCCTAATGCTATGAAATTTTCATAGGAGCTTACATATACATAGAAGAATGTCCACACCAAGTTTCATCACGATTGGACAATTTTTTGATCGATTCGAACCAAGGGTCGAATCGATCCCAAAGTCGGCCCGGATCTCCAGAATTCGGCCATGTGGGCCCCCCACACGTGCTAGAAGCGTTCTCCCCTGATTTTAGGCGAAATATCAGCCTTCTACGCCTATAAATAGAGCCCCTGGCCATTTAGAAAAGGGATCGGAGAATTTTGAGAGTAAGAGAACGCCCGGACGTTGCCAGAATTGCTTCAGAGCACCACTGCTGCCTTTGATTTCGAATTTTGGCTTACTACTTGCTGTACTTTGACATTAAAAAGTTGTATTCTCCGAATATCAAGCAATAAAGTAACAAAACTTCATAGTGGATGTAGGCAATACGCCGAACCACTCTAAATCGTTGTCTCTCGTGCAATTTACTTCCTGCTATTTGGAGTTTTTGTTAGATAATCCACATTTTAATTTACTTTCTTCATTTATTATCTCTTCAAAAACTTCCGACGAGTGTTGTGCCCAATTTTGACATAAACAGTCTTCAAATGCTATCCATATCGTCGTATCATTATTCGGAATGGGTTATATGACACAAGGTCCTCTCCCGGCTAAACCGAATAATGAGCGCAATATTTAAAACATATGGATATGGGATCTCAGTTATGTCACAACTTATTACCCAAAACTTTTCTTTCAAATGGTTAAACAAATTACCATTTACAATCTTTTAAACAAAAAGATTCATTTCAAAAACCTTCAATGGTTTAAACAATTTCCATACTTAAAATCTTTTAAACAAAAGATTTATCTTTAAAACCCCCCATTCAATTTAAAACGAGGATCACCAATCTTTAACAAAGATTCATTCATAGCATTTCAAAACAATCCCATTTCAAGTTGGATTAACTCATCCGGTATTAGATCAAAGACTCATTTTATAGCTTCCAAAACAATTTCCAAAGATTCATTCATAACTTTCAAAATAATTCCCATTCCAAATCTTTTATATATAAAAGATACACCATTTAAAATCCTCTTTCATTTCAAAATAGGATTCAACTATCTTTCATGAAGATTCAATTATAGCTTTCAAAACCATTCAATTTCAAATTTGAAATCTTCTCATCATAATTATTATTTGAAACCACTTGTTTCCGTTTTGAAAAACCCGATTATAATTGCACGAGTTAAGGCCTTTCAAATATAAAATTGGGTTAAATTCAAATTCTCAAAACCATACGTTTAAAATGGTTTAAAACCCATATAAACAGACTTATAGCTTGTATAACCTTTTTAAACCATATTTTTAAACATAGAATTAAATTTCAAATCTTGAATTCAAATTCAAATCAAACTATTTTAAAAATCTGTGACTTAACCGATTTCTTCGTGAAATCCATATTGTGTGTGCATAGTGTAGTCCAGGGGTTTTGCATAATAGTACGACAACATCAATCATCACAGATTCAAGTATAGAAATATCGATAAGCGGTATAACCAATAACGCTTATCTTTATTCATAGATAAATAATATAAATGCATTATAGATAAATAAATTGCATTCCACAGCTCAGACATATCACAAAACATCACACATCAGGAATATCACATAAATCAAAGCATTCCATACCATCTAAACATCCATAAATACGATCATTAAGTCATCTGATAATTTTAATCAGATTAGACACTAATCCAGGTTAATTAATATTTATTAATTAACAAAACATAATTATAAATTTATTACTCCTTAATCATCAGTTGATTAATCCTTAATTGACAGTTAACCCATCCTTAATTAATAGTTAACCAATCCTTAATTATCATTTGATTAATCCTTAATTACTTTCATTAAGTAATTATGTTTTTTATATTTTTTATTAATTATTTATTAATTACTTGATTTATTAATCTTAAATTATTAATTAATTTATCTTAATTACTTTTATTAAGTAATTAACTATAAGTAATAAATTTCCTTTAACAACTAAATTTAACTTAACCTTTAAAAGTTAATTAACAATTTCAAAACATCCTCTATATTAATAATCACAGATTAGTTTTAATCACTTGGTTAATCAACTCTTAGTCATTTATTTAATTATCATCAATTACTTTCATCTAGTAATTATTTTTAAGTAATTAATTAATTCCTTTAATCACTTAAATTAATTAATTCACTTTTATTTACTTAAGACTTTAATTATTAATTAATTCCTTAATTAATCTTTAAATTAAAAATAAAATCTTTAAGTAATCAACCCTTTAAATATTTTCATTAAGTAATCAATTACATTAATCTATTTGATTAACCTGAAATTAATCATGATGATTTATTTCTTTAATTTCTTTCATCAATTTCTATTTGAAAATACTTAAGAAAATAATTATTCAAAACTCAAAAGCAATTTTAAACATGTTTTTAAATTAAAAATCAAATCTTTGAAAAATTTGACTCAACTTATTTATAATTTAAATTCAAAAACTTGGTTTATTTTACTTTAAAACTTATTTATTTTTATATACCTTAAAGTTTAATTTTTTTAAACTTTCTTTACCTTTAAAACTTCAATACTTTATTTTTTTTGAAACCATAAAGAAAACCCGAGCCATTTGATGTTCTCCCCGAGTTTCCCCCCAAGCAGTCACTCGAGTCATTGCCCTGTTTACTCGGATATTGCTTCGAGCCAAAAAACCCTCCTTCTTTCCCCTTTCTTTTTAAACATTGCTTTAATTAAAAAGAATCATGTTACCAAATAAAACATCTGGATTACACGGTATAAACTCGAGTAAAATCTTTAACTTCTCGTACTCCAAACCAAGCTAACACTCAAGCCAACATCTCTTCTTCCCCGATCCAAAATTTCCCAATCATCACAGATACACGGTGCACATGCACCGAAATTCGACGGCGTTCTGGCCAACACCACCCCCCTCCGCAAATCCCAGATCAGCTACGCAATCATTTAGAACCCACAAATTGACAAGTTCGTGAGCCAATCAACATCGAACATCCTGACCCAAACTGCAACATACGATCATCAGAAAAGCTACCTCGTCTGATCGCCTCACGTCACCAACAACGTTGTAATTTTGGTCGAAGCTTCGCCAACCACCTCTGCTTCAATCCCCCGGGTCTCGTTCAACTCGATGCATCGATGACCATGAATTTGCCTCACGCCTCTCCTCGTTGAAAACTGTCATCGAACCCTAGTTCGACCAATTTCTAATGCCACAGTGATTTATAAATTGAGTTCATATTTTTCCCAAACCCATCGATGCCTCAGCTAGCTTCGCCAAGAACCACGGCCCATAATTCGACGACGAACGAAGAAATTTGATGATAATAAATTTTCTTTTCAACTCACTCATGCTCGACGATGACACTCTTTAAAATTATGAAATGAACTTCTAAATTCATGTTTTTACAACCTGAATCAGATAATATAATCCAAACACATATTTATGATCATCAAATTCTTGATTTATTTTGATTTTTACTGCCAATTATCATTTTATAAGCAAATATCTGATGAATTCATTTGACTAGGATAAATTTTTATTTAAATTTTATCATTTAAACATGTTTATAACTTGAGATGTGATTTTTTTCTATGAAGAACTTCTGTCTGTTGGACAACAGAGAAGCATACATGCATATACCATACCATAATTCATATTTATAAACACATGTAGATACATGTTCATCACATTCATATCTTCGACAGTAAATAAACATTAAAGCATATAAAAAATTCAAGCTTAAACGGGTCAAGTTTGCTCACCTGTCAATTGGAGAGAACCAGACTGTTTTTTTGATTAAATTTGCATTTGATTTACTTGATCCTCTGCTCTGTTTTTAATTTCCTGAAGCTTCAAACTCAGGTAGAAGGAGAAGAATGCAAAGGCTTTGAATAAATGCAGGCTAGATGATTTTCATCTCAGATTTGAAACACAGGACTTGGAAATGAAAATAATTTTGCAGTTTTGATGTTTGAATTTGCTTGCCTGAACTTGCATGTTTTCTTGGCTTGTACTAATTTGATTTATGAGATGATTCTTGCATCTTGAATCAAGTTGCAGTTGAACGAAGAATTGGTTTGGGTTTGTTTTATTTCCATTTGATCTTAAGCATTTTGATTCAATTTTTCTCATGAAAGAAAATAGGCCTGTTTTCTTATTATTATATTTCTTTTTAATATTTATTTACATTATTCAAATTTTAAGGAATAAGATCGCCACTTGTTGTTTTTATGTTAACACTTGTTAATACTAAGTTATATTAATCTAACACTTGTAATACTATTTGTCTCCTTATTTTACAAATGTCCAATGTTATTTAATATTGTGTTCAAACCCTTAACTTAAATAAATTTATAATTTTATAATTTAAGCCTTACTTAATCTTAACTTATAAATTTACAAGCCAAGTTTTACATATGTATGTTTCCTTATTTATTTTCAAAATAAAATTTCAATTACTTATACTTATATATCTTTCAAATCAAAATGCACATTTACAAAATTTAAGAAACAAGATTTTATTAGTTTCAAATATATAGAAATTTAAAATTTATGTTTAGACCTTGTTTCTAATATATTTACAAGTTACTTTAAACCTTAATTTATTTTATATTTTATACTTTTAAAATTTCCAAATAAGAAATTAAATTTTAGTTCTTGTATTCCAATCTCACAATTCAATTTAAAATAAATTTTATATACAAATATCTGATTCAATGATTTGGAAAATACCATATTAATCCACAATTTAATTCCAAAAATTAAATTTATTTCCAATTTCAATTTGATTTAAAAACGGGAATGTTACATGCAATAATGACAAAAGAGAGGTTTCGGGCATCTATTAGCATAATGGTCCTTAGAACCACAATTGTAGCATTGTCCACGACTAGATGTTGGAGTCTTTGCTACCAAAGTTTCTTGCTTCCCTTTCTTATTGGGGTTAGGGCCTTTGAACTTAATAGGCCTCTTCTTGTTGACGTTGAAGTTCTGTTTGGTACCCATAACTTCAACATCGCTTTCTTTATCCGCCTCTCCAAGTCAGAGAGCGATATCAACAAGCTGATCAAAATAAACTTCTAATTTAAGAAGTAATGGCTTTTGAGGTTCTTATTCAACCCATAAATAAATCTATGATTTTTCTTCAATGGGGTGTTAATATACTCCACCCCATAGTTAGGGAGAGATTCAAAAGATGCGACATAGTCCGTCATAGAAGATTCACCTTGAACAAGGTCAATAAAGCGCCGAGCTAAAGTCACTTTTTCAAATTTCGACACAAATTTCAATTCGAATCTTTCCCGAAATTGCTCCAAAGTAAGATCTGCTTCGATAATCTCAGAAACCAAAAGCTCATACCAATCTAATGCTCTTTCTTGGGGCATGCTAAAAGCCACTTAGACTCGATGAAGATCAACAAGATTCATGCGAGAAAAGATGCAGTCGCATGATTTAAGCCAAGCTTGGATTTCTATGACGCTTTCGGATCCCTTGAATGGCCTTCCGCCTAAATAGGTATAATCTCTACATAAGCGTGCAGACCTAGATTTTGGATGAGTAGCCTGTGGAATGGGTCCGACAGCTTGAGCATTCTTTATGAGATCTAAAAGCTGTTGGGAAGACAAAAGCACTCCATCCTGAGGTGCATCACTAGATTAACCCACGTTGGGACGGCCTGGTCTAACCATTTCTCTTCTTTAAGAAAGAAAAAAAGAAAGCAGAAAAAGTTTTTCTCAAAATGAATATAAAACAATCATGATTGATAAAACAAGGCATTATAAAAGAAAATAGGATAGAACGGGTCCAATGACTCGAATTAAATCCTAAGGCATGATTCCTTAGTAAGACTTAGACAATGATCCTTGCTATAATATTCTATATTACTCTGAAGTTTAGCTCTGATGCCATGCTGTGATGCCCCCACCTCTATACTCACATTAGCCAAGGACATTATAGAGTAACGCCGTCAACTAGCACGAAGAATAAGGCTGCTTTGTGCGAGTACCGATATGCCAGATAAAATATCACTTTCTTTGCAAGAAGAAATCCGAAATACCGATACAAACTCAAAGCTACTACATAGTGGCTATGTGGTCTTCAAAAACAAATATAAAATAAGCATAACACAAAATCAGTCACAGATATTCATATCACAAAGACGGAAACAGATATGAATAAAACACATAGAAGTGTACATCAAAGTAGTGGTCATACAAGATCCACTGCATCACAAAAGAATAGGTACAGGTGCTAGACAAAAAAATATGTATACATCAAGGAGTCTCTATCTCTAATGTATAAAACAAAAACTACTAATCTAAAGTAGTTAGCCAAAGATCAAATGATGGTCCCCGATAAGTAGTCAAGTAGAAGCACCTGAAATACCTCGGTCTGACCCGAGTATTGTTTAAGAAGAAAATAATAAACGGATCACTCTAGCTATAAACATCATATAAAATGAGATAAGATAAGAGATATGACAAAAACGTATGATAACAATAATGCCATACTGTGACAAGTATGCATTAGACAATAACAAAAATCATACAATATCTCTAATATTCTCAAACACCAAAAAGAATGTCATATTCCTTAACATATTCACCAAAACACAAATATTGATAAAACATATCAATGCCAATCTTAAAAATTGGCGAAACATAAATTCTAGAAATCATCAATTAGAAATCTAGAAAACACAAAGGGGGAGGCCTATCCCAAACAAGAGCATGAAAACTCAACCAACACGTGTATTACAAATGGGTCGCTATCCCAAGGTCGCTAATCATAGAGCCGGTGCACCGACGTAGTACAATAACGATACGCCCGAGGAACCTGAAACTCGAATAATTCAGAACATCGACGTAGTACAATAACGATACGCCTGATGGACCTGAAACTCCAAAAATTCGAAACAGTAGCGTAGTACAATAACGGTACGCCCGATGGATCTGAAAAGCCGGAACAACGATGTAGTACAATAATGGTACATCTAGTGAACCGAACTCCATAAAAGAACATGGATCGCTAGCCCATAAAAATGAGTCAAAACTCCAAAGAACTGTTGGAAGACCATGGGTCATTAGCCAATAAAAATGACACGAAGCACCTTAAAATCGAAGTATAGTCCCCCACGCGGACAAAGAGACATCACATATCGCTAGTCTAAATCATAAAATGATCACCATTGATCAATAAAAAGTGTAAATTGCACCAAGCTAGTAAATAAATGAGTTTAGCTTCATGTCGCATAACCACTGGCTTAACTTAAGTATTTACGAACAAATTGTAGATTTCCACTCGAAAATTGTCACAAGATTTCAATCGAACAAGTCCAAGAATTTACCGACGAAGTAAACGCAAGTGTTTCATACCACTTCCTTTACTAAGCCGTTTAATTAGATTTCTCATACGAATGAGGTAATGCTTTGTATATACTGATAGGTTGGAAAGCGGGTTTAATACAATCTTCGTATTAAAAATTGTGTTGAAATCATTTTTGCGAAAGAGTTTGAGTATTTACTACTACTATAGAGACCTTTACATTTTAAAGTGACAAATCACAGAAATGATTGTAGAAACAATTAATCACCAAAGATTCACATTCGATGATGTGAATCAAACCATAGAAATCGATATCAAATCCATCAAAGTGGATATCACCAAAAATCCAGAAAGAAGTCATCGAAGTCGATAGTGAATGATGACGACCAGTCGGATCAACCTAAAAATCGATATAAATAGAAACCCATCAAAACAAGTAAGATGGCTGAAATTAGCAGCTCCAGACGTCTGGTGGTTCTCCCAGACGTCTGAGATGAGAGACTGGGAATTTTATTCCATATCTCCTAGGCATCTGGGAAATAAGATCAGACTTATGAGCTGATGGTTTGGAATTTTATTCCCGTAGCTGCAGACGTCTGACCTTAATACCAGACGTCTGAACTGAAGCTCAGAGCAAAAATATGCTAGGCCTATGATGGCCAAATTATCTCAAAAGTGTTCGAGCGAGCAACGATGGTTAGGGATTTATGCCAAACAATAACCCAACCCAGTAGGCTCTTTAATATACTCCAAACAACATTTCAAAACATCCAATGTAGATTTTTCTTAAATTTTGACTTCAAAATACCATAAATTAGAAAATTCATCAATCCAATTCAATTCAAAGAAAAAGAACATGAAATAGGTGCTAGGAATTCATACCTAACAACTATCAAAGGTATAGACATAGATGTGAGTTCAAGAACTCACCTTTAAGCCCAAAAACAACGAATGAGAAGCTCAAACACAAAGGAAAGATCAACCACTCTTCAACTTCAACTCTAGAAGCTCCAATCTAGGATCAAATGTAAACATTTCCTAACTTAGGGTATAGGAATTTCTGAAAATTGGAGAGAGATTGAAGTGGAGAAGAAGAAGAGCATGCTTACCTAAGTTTCTCCTTGATCTATAACTTGAAGTTGAATTTCCTAAGAGAATTAGAGCTTAGGAATTTCTAATCTTTTTTCTTTTCCCCCATTTTTCTAGGGCTTGAGACTATTAGGAAATGAGGAATGAAATGAATGAAAATGAGTGGAGTTAGGGTATTAGATAGAGAAGTTGGTTTAGTGGGTTGAAACCCAAACCCAAAGCCTAATAGAAAATAGCAAAATTCTACTCAACCCCTAACATATCGATGTTTGTACTCAAAAAGGTCGCAAACTTCGTTTTGAACTCAATGGAAATAGTCACGAGTCCTAATTCGACTGTTTACAAAAATTAACATTTCAGACTTTAATCCGACAAATGATGCTATATTTAAATAAAACATTTAAATATGCAATCGTAAAATATATAGGTTGTTACATGAGCTTTCTTCACGACAAAGGTGGGATTAGAACAAGGAATTAAGGTTAAGAGTTGTATGTGATACAACTAGTAAGGAGTTATCCATCGTATGAGGCTTATGATTTGTTGGGCTTTCCTCAAAGTCAGAATCCTAAGGCATACGAGTCCTAACATCCGCTAGTGATGTGGAAAGACTTTTATGTTTCATTTAGGGTTTGAAGAAATATAAAAGACTAGTGGGAGCCTTATTAGAAAAATAAAATGATAACATCTAATCATTCTAATATTGTAAAAATATATGCTATATAATGTTATGATAATCTACGTTGATAAATTTGTGCATTTAAAATGATTGGTAAAATGTTTATCAATTAAGATATACAAATGAACTTAACTGAAGATTGATAAAAAGAAATATAAAATACATTTACTAATAAAAATGCTTACTACATGTGACAGTATCACATCCATGCAAGTGCCTAATTTTATAACTACTTAATTAGTTCATAATTTAGTCCCTGCGTGTTTACTTGGTTAAGACCGCGTATTGAATTCTATAAGTTCCGAACTTAAAATCAGTACAAGACTCGATCCATATACTATCACATTTAAGTGTTATATGGTCAACGGTCATAGTTTGTACTGTAATTTAGTCACTTTAAATATGAGTATTTAAAATATTTTTAAATGATTAAATAATGGATTTTATAACTCAAATAAAATTCTGATAAAATGTCTTGAGTGGGTTTTTTACGAATGTAAAATGTTAGTTTAAAGATGGTTCGAGTTATAAGGCGGTCAGGGGTACCGATTTTAATTAAGAATAAGAAGAAATTTTTTAATTTTATACTCTTGGACAGGACTACACTTTTTAGACTTATCCTTGCCTAATTAAACAAATAAGAATGATTACTTCTTAGGAATTAAGAAAAGAATTTTCCTAATAAAAAAAACCAGTACAATGACCTATGTAATAAAAAAAATAGTATAATGACCTACCTAATCAAACAAAATATCATAATGATATTCCATGCAGATAGTTGCCATTGGACCAAAATATGGTCGAATAAAGTTAGGCTATGCAGATGGTTGCCATTGAACCAAAATATGGCCGAATCAGGTTATGCCATGCAAATGGTTGCCTTTAGACCAAAATATGGTCGAATCAGGTTATGCCATGTGGATGATTGCCATTGGACCAAAATATGGTCAAATCACTTTATACCATGCAGATGGTTGCTATTGGACCAAAATCAGGTCGAATCAGGTTAGGTTATAGAAGGTTAGGTAATTACTAAAGTACCTATTCTTTTAATATAAATACCCAAGTCCATATCTCATTTTAATTCATTCACAGACTAAAGAAAGAAACCAGTACTATCTCCATCATCAAGGCAACCAAGGTTTCTATTTGCTTCACCAAATCAAAAGGATTTAAAGTTTAGGCAGTGAGTATAACTTATTCTGTGAGTATAATCAATTTATACTAATTATTTTACAGTCAATTAATTGATCTTTGATTTAAAGGAATTATGACATTGATTCAAGTTACTTTAGTTGATAATACCCCACTTAAACAGCTTCAAATCTGATCGATGAAAATACTTGTTTGAAATTGAAAATGATTAGTTTTCCAATTTATTTTAAAACGAGATTGATTTCTTGTCTATACCATTATGTAACATAAAACAAATATGATAAGTAGAACTAAAATATTGACACGTTTATGGAAAATAAGTCATCTTATATTAGCACCAAAAGTCGATGAGTTTCCTTTTTATGTGAGATCTAGAATCGTAGTGCTTAAGGCAAGGCTTTGGTATGCAACCAGTATTCTAACTTATCTGGCTTCGATTCTAGGTGAGGGATAGAGAAGTCAAAAAATGTCGAAAACGTGATATGTATAAGAGGGTTAATTTTGATAAATAGGTCATGATTAATTAAGTATAGGAAAGGTAAGTCATCTTACACTTGACATTAAATTTTGAAGTATGGAAGCCCACTTTTATCTATGAGAATTAAGAATGTTGTCGAGTCAAGGTTTGAGAGGTAGTAATACCCCAGCTTGTCCAACTTTATTGTTAATCGAGAGATAACACGAGGTTGGAATCAAAAAGTTGTGGTAAGTATATAAATTCTGATTTTCTATGTGCAAACTATATACTTACAACAGATAGTAGGTTGTCGACTATTGACAACTTGACCTATTTTGAATTAGGATGTATATGAAAGCTTTGCTATTTCATAAGGTTTGAGATTCCCTTGGGAGAACTTATTATAGTGAAACGTTTCTCGCTTTAAGGGCGGATATTCGAGATCACTTTAAGAGTCTTATATCGTTCGCTTGCTTCTGAAAGAACCTGGTTGAGTCGACTAGAAACTTCCGATTGTTGGTTTGAAGTCCGAAAGCATGAGTTATCTGAAACCCACTTCGAACAGGCATATGCGATCGAATTGAAGACATCATGAAGATGATGAAAGTGAAGATGGAGTTCTTTGAAGTAAAAGTGCTACTTGCTACTAATCCTAAGCGTGATTCCAAAAATATTGTAGTACAAGTAGTGGCTTTAGTTTGCTCATATCTTGAACAACTTTTATGGATGAATGCTAGCATTGCATTATTGTCTAGAGGGCAGTGTTAACATTTCAAGATGGATATTCTGAAAATAAAGGTAGCCATCGTCTCGAGCCTCACACCTGAAAATGACTAAAACATGGGATATGCAATAGGGCTGTGTGGGTCGCACCTATTAGGGGTTTGATCATCCCTGATTTAGATTTATATTTATTTGGATGTATGCTTTGGGGCTAGTATGGTTGTTGATTGCAACCGAGGGATGATTATATTAAGTATTATCCAAGAAGGGATAGGCGGTTCTGTGTTGGCAGGGGTTGCATGTTTTCTGACCTCGGTACATTTTCTTTAGAGGTGTACTATGATAGGTGGTACCCCAGTTGCCTTATCATCGTATGGAATCTGGTTTCTAATACGTGCCTTTTTGAACTTAGCCATATACTAAATATGATGTTGAATGTAATTAATGTGACCTTTCCAGCTATGATTAAATATTTATTTTAAATCCTGGACATTATTATATTATCACAAAATTTCCTATGAAATGGTTTAGCTATCTTAAGGTAAAAACCCAATTGTGTTTATGTGCAGCATGGTCTTACGAGGTGACTTTATCTTGAAAGGTTTTTATAAATACAAAATTCATATACTTTAAGTTTACTCACACCAAACCCATGTCTGACCCAGAATTTTTCTTTTTTTTCCCTTAAACTCTTAGGTACTTTAATTTTTGAGTGGTTAAGTAACTGAAGTTAGTACTTATTGTAACTCTGGTGTTTAACTTTGGGGGTGACTATATGTACTATCTTATGTTCTATTATGTATAATTTCCATGTGTTGTGAGACTCTATGTTTCTTTCTTTTTGTCTTTTCTTTTCTTTTACCCTAAAATTCGACGGCATATTAATACCATGGAAGTATTACCTACTGTCTTTAAGATTAAGAAAGGCGCATCATTACACGTGGAATTGGAGCTTAGGTTGATCGAACACCTAGGCTTTGGTTGGGGTTAACTCATTGGAGATAGGATTAGCAATAACCTAGAATAGTTTTAGTCTATGAGAATGAGTATTTGTAATTTTTATTCGGATAGATTTGTGTACGTGTGTGTATTAGGGTTATTTTAATCAACATTTACATGTTTTATTTAATAACCTTTTCCCTAAGTTAACATCGTCTATGTATTCTATAAGTTATCTTACTATATTCAGGTAGTAAGAAATGAGTACTAGAGGAAAAGGAGGAAGGGGAACTGACAATACTATGAACATCAATGGTCAGGCTTTATATACTGGTAGGGTAGGAGTAGTAGAAGAAGTGGCGCCTGTGCAACCCTAAGTTAACTTTGCATCCCTACGCAAAGACTATACCAATTTGGGTGGAAAGCTGTTCAAAGGCATAGAATCCATTATCGAAGTTCAAGCTTGGCTTCGTTCTTGTGAGAAGATCTTTAAGGGACTTAGTATTTCTAATGAGCACAAGCGCTTCCTAGCGTCTTGGTAACTACAGGAGGGAGTTGCAACATGGTGGGATTCAGTTACAACGAGTGTCCCAGAGGATGACTTTTCTTGGGCAAATTTCAAAGAAGTATTTGAAGATTAGTACATGCCTGTAGTAAGGTAGGCCGGTCTGTTCAGAAGTTTTTTGGATCTTAAGCAGGGGAAAAGACTGTAACTGAGTATAAAACTAATTTCAATGACTTATCGCGCTTTAGGCCAGGTCTTATTGATACTTCCCTTGAAAAGAATGAAATGCTTTATAGCTAGGATAAGGGAAGAATATCATGAGAAGATGACTGCACGCCTGAAAGGATCTTTTTCTGACCTCATGGATATGGCTTTATGTTATAAAGTCCTTGATAAGAAGAAGCCAGCAGTAGCGCCAAGTAACAGCAACAATCCCAACAAGAGTAATTACAATCAGTAAGGAAACAAGCAGTGGGGAGGAAAGCCAGAAGGAAGGGCTCTGGAAGATCATTACAAGGTTTATATTTGTAATATTTGTAAGTAAAAGGGACATATTGCAAAATTCTATAATTATTCCAAACTTCAAAAGCAAAATATAGGACTTATTTCTCTTATGCTTCAAAAAATACTTTACTACAACTATCAGCAACCATGGCATATGGTAAAGGATTATCCATTGGTGAAGAAAGGGGAACAAGCTATGGTTTATGTTATCAAGGATGAACCATCAACCTCAAAGGATGTTAAAGGGAAAGGAGTTTTGGAAGGTACTATATATGTTAATGACATTCCAATATGAGTATTATTCGGTACTGGGGCTTCCCACAATTTTATTTCAAAAAGATTGGTTGATAGATTAAAACTTTCTTCAAGAATTGTAGAAACCCCTATTTGTGTGTTTAAACCCATAGGTGGTGCAATTAATCTATGTATGATTTGTGAAAATGTGCAAGTTACTTACCTTACCTACCATTTTTCATGAGACACGTTTGTTCTTGAATTTAATTGGTTTGATGTTTTACTCGGTATGGATTAGCTAGCGAGGTATAGTGCTGTCTTAAATTGTGTTAAAAGGACGGTATCTTTGAAAACCAAAATAGGGAGAATTGTTGAAGTATCGTGTGAAGAGCATAAAAGGCTAATAGTAGTTTCCTATAAGCACGTGATTTGTCCCAAAAAGAGTTAGGGTCGATATTAATTGTCAAGGACTTCCTAGATATTTTTTAAGAAGTAAATAGCCACCTCCATATTGGGAGATTGAGTTTTGCATTAAATTAATTCCCAGTTGGAAACCTGTTATTCATTTAATCTGTAAGGTGGCTCCGAGAGAGAAGTTTGGAGTTAAGAAATTAGACAGATGATTCGTTGATAAGGGAACTGATTAGCCAAGTCGCTCAAGTTAGGGAGTAGTTGTAGTATTTATTGCAAAGTCAGATGTTTTGGTAAGGCTTTATGTTGATTACTGTGAGCTAAACAAACAGACTTTTTAGAACAAGTATCCTCTACCTCGTATAGATGACTTATTCGACCAACTTCATGGTGCTCGGGTTTTCTCACAAATGGATCTTGCCATAGGATTCCATCAATTAAGGTTGGTAGAGGATAGAATATCTTAACAACATTCGAAGGTCTGGATTATTTCTACGAGTTGTTAGTATGCCTTTTGGACTAACCAATGCACCCGCCTATTTTGTAAACCTTATGAATTGAGCCTTTAGAGATGTGCTAAATAAATTTATGTTAGTCTTTAAAGATGAGATTATTATTTATTCCAAGACCGCGGAGGAACACAAATGTCATCTAGAAATTGTGTTGGAAATGATGAAGAGGCATGTTTTAAAAACTAAATTTTCTAAATGCCATTTCTGGCAATCGAAAGTAAAGGTACTTGGACATGTTGTGTCGAAGGATGGTATTTTGGTAGATCCAAAGAAGGTAGAAGCTGTTCAAGGTTGGAAGACACCACAAACTCCAACAAAGGTCCGAAGCTTCTTAGGCTTGGCATGATATTATAAGAGATTCATTAAACACCTCTCCAAAATCACCTTACACATAAAGTTGACAAAGAAGGATGTTAAGTTTATCTTGACTCTGAAGTGTTAAGTAGCATTCAGTGAGTTAAAGAAGAGGCTAACCAGCGCTCCCATCCTAGCTATCCCGGATGAAGGTAAAGGGTTGACAGTCTATACGGATGCATACGACGTAAGGTTAAATGTGGTATTAATGCAGCACGAAAGGGTTATCGCTTATGCTAGTGAGCAACTAAATCCTCATGAGTGTAATTATGCAATACACAACTTATAATTATTAGCTATTATGTTTGCATTAAAAATGTGGAGTCATTACTTACTAGGTGAAAAGTTCAAGCTCTTCACGGATCATAAATCCTTGAATTAGTTTTCATGTAGAAAGACTTGAACATTGTTATCCACATAATTTCACAAGAAAGTATGGTGCTGAATGCAAGGCTCTATAGAGATGAGATTGAACCTAACTACAAGAAGAGGCTCTTTGACAAAGGCCAACAATGCCGAAGAAATGAAGACAAGCCAATTCGATAGGGTTATGGCTCCACTTCACATCAAAATCATATCTCTTCACTTCGATGTTCATCAGTCCCGCATCTCCTTAAAGTCATTCCTAATTCACACCGCTTGTCATCACTCCGCAAGTCATCAATGTCACATCTCCTCAATAAGGTAAAAAAGACGGTGTCAAATGTAATCGAAGAGACCTACAACCATGCTAAAGTAATAGAGCCAATACCAAATGTTGCTCTTTGATTCCCTTGCACATCTTCATTATTGTCAAGGGCATAAGAGCAGCAATACACCGACACCGCTCTTACTGACATCACCTTTCATGATTAGTGGTGCGACGAGGTCAAGTATAAGCAACTCCAAAGGTCAATAACAAATGTCGAAGTGGTCCAAGCACATCTCATCGATACTAAGCACCGCTACTCACCAATCAAAAGCTTATTGTTAATCATCGCTTTCCATTAGTTTTTGCGCCAAAATTGGTCACAAACCCAAAATAACGTGAAAGCAACAGTGTATGAACACAAATTAGCAATAGATGATCACGAATCATAGATCTAAGTAATGTAGAGGAAAAAAATGAAGAATAATGAGCTTCAAATTGAAAGAAATAGACAGGAACACAAGATTTATAGTGGTTCGGCTATCTTCGACCTACGTCTACTTCAAAAGTTAATCTTTTATTAACTTTCCTTGATGGTTACAACCGATTATAGCGGGTTACAGCGATGAAATTCGAGTATAGCAGCAGCCTTGTAGTGCAAAGATGTTTTTGGCAGAGTCTGGATGTCGGCTGCAAGTATCTCGCTCAAATCTCAGGAGACTTCTTATGGAACATGAGTGGGCACACGCGATCGATCCCAGGTGATTTCGACTCGATCCTTGATCGATACGAACTAATTTCACATCGATCAAGATTTGATCCTATCGAGTCGAAATTTGGTGTGAACATTCTTTAGGCTGTGCGTAAGCTCCCGTGAAAATTTGGTAGCATTTGGACTTGTGAATCTTGAGTTACGATCGATGCAAGTCCGTGATTCCTTTAAGCTGCCTCGTTCGCATCGATACATTCTGTGTCGATCAGTTCAACTCGATCTTGAGCACGTGCATGTAATTTGAGGTGGTACGAGATTCTTGGATCGATCCACTTTTTGTACCGAACGATCGAGTCTTCCTCGTACACTTGCCTCGTTTGTATCATTTGCAACGGCGCTATTCGTATCGATCGCTTATAAGGAAAAGATATATTGTTCATATCGATCGATCGTGGTTCTGTTCGTATCGATCGATTATCGGTAAAATGATCAATAGGAATTAGTGGTTTGACTGGCTATGGATCAATACGAACAGCCAATGTTCGATGGATGCGAAAAAGGCCCTCAGTAAATCGATATGAACAATGCATCTCTTGGGGAGTGCGAATAGAACCGTTGCGAATAGAATTGATGCGATGACTCTCTGGATGGATTCGAACAAGGTGTCGGGATGAATACGAACGGCAGACGTCTAATGGATACGAACTAAAGCGATACAAAAGTGTTGATTTTCCTTAGTTTGTATCGATCGTATCTTGGGCATACCAACTCTGATTGACTTGAAATTTGAAATGTTGGCTTCCACAGCTTCGATTATCGTGTCATATCAATTCTGACTCGATCCGAACTCGGACAAAAATTCATTGATATCCATAGTGAACCTGTATATAACTGGCAATCGAGGAGGACCGTCTTTGTTTTCCATTTAATTTTTTGGTGTCACGGCCTTGCCAAAAGGAGGGATAACAGTTAGCATGTGTAATTGAAGCACATTGTGTGTCTATGCGAAGCTATATTGGTGTTGGACACTATCAATATAATGTAGACCATCACACACAACTAGGATAACACCAAAAGGAAGAAAAGAGACACCGCTTTTCACTGTTGTTCAATATAGCACTTCGATATTCGTATCACTTGAAGGTCCTACTGATCCAAATGATCACTTTGTATCTTTCGAAAGCCGAATGGATTGTATAATGCTTCCGGGGTAGTTCATTATAATTTTTCTCCATAATTTTTTATGGGGAAGCCATCAAATGGTATAGGTACTATCAAAAAGGAACAATCTGTTCTTGGGATTAATTCTCTTACGAATTTGTGGTGCAATTTTATATATTCGAAGACCCAACTATAAACTTTAGCATATTAGGTACTATCAGGCAAAGACTAGGAGAATTGCTTGGCGAATACCTAAAGAGATTTACATAGAAGCACTAAAAGCAGAGAACGCAACCGATAGGGAAAAACTGATGGAAGTTCGATCAGGTGTAATTGAGCAAACTCCTTTTTGGAAAGAACTTCATATTAATGGACGTAAGGATCTAGAGCACTCCTATTTTCGAGCCAAAAACTTTGTTCAAATGGAAAAGATGTACCACGCCATGAAGATCCCAACAAAACCAATAGGAGGAAAAGTTCAACTCCAAACATCTCAGTAAGAGTAGAAAAGGGAATAAGAGTAGAAGAGGAATTCAAAAGGAGGTTTCTAAATCCAACTATATAAATTTGAGCAAACCCCTCTCCTATGATTTTGCCATAACACAAAATGATGAAAATATCTCTACTTCCTACAAAATACGAAACCGTCCAGAGTCAAAAAAAGGAGAAGACTATTGCGGTTATCATAAAGTAAATGGACATAAGACTGATGAATGCCACGTCATCAAGAATAATTCATAATATGGTCAGGTTGGGATCTTTATAGGAATTCATTTAGGGAGCTTAAAGGGTCGTTCTGAAGAAAGCAGCTTAGCACTTTCAAATTCAAACTCCGATCAAACTATGAAGTCTTTTGGAGATTACCCACCATGGATTACTTTACTCGTAAAAATTTCTAATTTGATTTGTACTTGAAATTGATCATGTTTTAACATAAAATTCAAGTATCTTTATGGCTAAAACTATTATCTCGCCTTTTGGGAAAGCCAAGAAACCCAAAGACTAACTGAAAACCAACGATTACTAGTCATGAATGTCAATTATGCATTGCAGGTTCACTATGGATATCGACGAATTTTTTCTGAGTCCGGATCGGGCCACAATTGACGAGACATGACAAGCAAAGCCATGAAAGCCGGCATTTCAAATTTCAAGTTAATCGGAGTTCGTATGAATGAAATATGATCGATACAAGTTGGAAAAACTACACTGTTCGTGTCCATAAAGGGAGGTTGAATTTCGAATCGATCAAGTTCAACTCGATCAATAGCATGATAACGATCTGTTCGAATCGATCGGGTTCGAGTCGAACCTTGGCCGTGCTATTCGAATCCATCGGGTTCGTGTCGATCAATGTGGAACTATTCATATCCATCATGCTTCGAATCGATCTTTTTCGGTGAATAGTTCGAACCCATCTGGAGCTATGTTATTCATATCGATCAGGAAGAAGACAGGTGGTGCACTTCGAATCCATGATTTCGTATCGACCATAGGAGCTCAGTTCGAATCCATCGACTCTACAGACCTCTATCCTATCCACCAGTAAGGTTTCGTACATATCCATCTATCGACCTTGTTCGTATCAGTGTCGCTCCGTATCCATCGGCTTACACCATCCCCATATCGATCCTGCATCTTCATCTAAGGCTGCTTCGGATCAATCAGCATGTATAAGATCGGTGTGAAAGCGCTATAGGAATCGATACAAAACGATGGACATGGACCGAAAGTGCGAATAGCGGTCGAGGCAGATGAATGCAAATGAAAAGACGTGGATGGATCTGGGTGGAGTTCAAATAGTAACGACTCGATCGACTCGACAAAAAGGTGGAGCGATCCAAGAATCTTGTAGCACATCACATCGCATGCACGTGCCTCAATCGAGTCGAACAGGATGGATACGAAAGCATGGATCCGAAGACAGCAGACTACAGAAAACGTGATCTTGCATCGATCATGTCTCCTAAACCATAGATACAAATGCTACAAAATTTTCACAGGAGCTTACGTACAAGCTAAAGAACGTTCCTGCCAAGTTTCAGCTCGATTGGATAGTTTTTTGATCGATACGAAATTGGTTCGCATCGATCACGGATCGAGTTGAAACTTTTCGGGATCGGTCGCGTGGGCCCACTCACGTGCTAGAAGGAGTCTACCGAAGTTTGAGCGTGATATCAGCCTCCTACACCTTTAAATAGCCCCCTGAAGCCTACAGAAAAAGGATATTTTTGCTATTTGACATCCAGACTCTGCCGGATTCAATTCTACATCTCACCATTGCTGTTATATTCGAGTTCCTTCATTGTAATTGTTGTAATCATCTGTAATCAGCAAAGAACGTCAATAAAAGATAAACCTTTGAAGTGGACGTAGGCCGGAGATAACCGAACCACTAAAAATCATGTGTTTCTGTTCGTTATTTCTGGATTGTTGCTTGTTTTTTGCTTAGATCTGTGACTTGTGCTCGAATATCGCTGATTTATATTCATATATTGGTGCTTTCACGATACTTGGGGTTTGTGACCAATATTGGCACAAACAAAAACAAAACTAATTCACTGCACATGGAAGGATCTGAATTTGTCTATCAAAACATGACCAATCTCTGGTCTTCTTTGAAGAAAAGATAGATCAAGTATCTAGAATGAAGTGGCTCTCTATCTCAAATCTTGAATCAATCAACCTTCCATCATAAGCCAGCTTTTAGGGAAAGGTAAACAATCAAATTCTTCCCAAAAGAAGGGATTCTTAGACAAAACCAGGCTCTTGTCTGTGAAAGTATATTTGTTCCTGAATCATGACTTTTCATATATACAAACAAGAGATTCCTTTTTTCTAAGAAAAACCTAAAGAGGCACGATTATATGTCTCGTATAAAGGTCGAAGTAAACACACAAACCTTATTCTCAATAAGTCATTTTATTGCCAAAAGAAATTTTCTAAACATGTCTTTAGGAAGAGTTACTTTGAAAAATAAAGAAGGATTATTTCTAATTAACCTATCGTTCAAGGAAAACAAATGTTCATCTATTTTGAAAGAAATTCATGCATCTTCAAAAATATTACTTAGCATTAGTAAATGGACACTAAACATTTTAGTCGATCATATCCTTAAAAAGCATTTTCAAAGCTTCTCGAAGTTATTGACAAGGAAAAATCTATGCATATTTTGTGAAGGGAAGTTTTTAGAACTATCATGATTCGTCAATAAAAACTCTAACTAGAACAGCCTATTCTCGATTAAAGGAATATTGGTTCATGGATCACGACCACTCAGTCTCTAATTTGAGATTTTAGTTTCTATCACGAGAATAATTTATTTTAGATTCTAGTTTCTACCACGAGAATAATTTAAAAAAAAATTCCCAATGGAATGCTAAGAAAAAACTTCTTTATCAAAGGCTTCAAATGTCCCAAAACATCTTTAGAAAGGGAAATCAATTTGTATGCTTTCTCGGCTTATCAAGGAAATCCAATCTCAAAATTTCTATGAACCAAAAAGGGTTTTTCACAAATACTTTGTTTTGCCGAATATTATTTTCACAAATAAGTTTTTAAAGAAACTTCTTTTAAGCCTTCTCCGTAAGCACCTCCTAAAGGGAGGGACTAAAGTCTCCGACATCTATACAGGAGCACCTCCTAGAGGAAGGGACTAAAGATTCCGACGTCCAATTCGGAGCATCTCATGGAGGAAGGGGCTAAAGCCTTCGATGCCCAATCTAGAGCGCCTCCTAGAGGGAAGGACCAAGGCCTTTGACGTCCAATCCAGAGTACCTCCTAGAAGGAGGGCAAAAACCTCCAACATTCTTTTAGAGCACCCCATAGGCAAAGGGACAAGCGCTAATTAGTAACCCTCAACTTTGCTAAAGCCCAAATAGTGACTTGCATAAAAGGGGAATACAAGTAAGTAATTGATGAAGATGTCCAGGCTTAAAGCAAAGGCAAAGCCCAAAAAGGGGCACAGACAAGAACGGACAAAAAAGTCCAAAGCCTAATGAGTAGCTCAAAAAGTAAAGGCAAAAAGAAAAAGGATTAATATGTTCAGAGCCTAAAAAGAGACAAAGGAAAAATATATGAAGGAGCCCGAAACGTAATGGATCAGCAAAGAGAATTAATTAAAGAACAAAGCCTAGCTACAAAATAAGAATAGCTTCCATTCAAGGAATTGATAATAGCAGACTCTAATAAGACTAGACTAGACCTAGGAATTGGGAACTTTCAAAAGAAGGTCTATGTAGAAAATATCGATAAATTAATTGGGATCACTAAACGACCAAATAACCGAAACTACCTGCTGAACGACCAAACAACCAAATGGAAATACGTGATATTAGCACCAAAATTGGTCACTAACACCCAAATGTAGGTGAAAGAACCAATCACAGTTACAAATCATAGATAGAATGAATGTAGAGAGTATAAATATGAAGAACAGTTAAAATTAAGAAGCAAGCAGTAATAGTAGAGGATTTAAGTGGTTTGGCTGACTATAGCCTACATTCACTCTAAAAATTTCCTTTTTATTGATATGAGAATAAATTACATTTACTATCCAGAGTTTTTAATGCAATAATGGCAGAGTAGCCTTAATGGGGAAGAAGAAGGGAAACAAAATGAAGATCCTTTTTTGAAGCCCCGCCTGGTGTATTTATAGGCAAAATCAGAGTTACTGGGCTTCCTAAGTGGTTCGGGCCCATCAAGACCACAGCCGATCCCAAATATATCATTACGACCGACCCTGAGTTCAGAATATGACAACCTGATATTTCCTAGGTGATGACCTAAAGCATGCCTATCTACGACTCGAAGCAAATGAGGCTAGGACTCGAAGTAACTCAATGCCGATCCTCCTCCCTCAAATCACCGACCCTATCCATATGCCTACCCAAAGCTTTGAGGATACGTACTCGATCTGATTCCTTCCTAGCATCGACCCAGGATCCTTCGAAGGCCGACTCGATGATTTATCACACCCGACCAAAAGCATTCCTACGTGTGACCCGAAGTAGTTTGTTCCAGGACTCGAAGCAAGATTGTACCGACCCTATGCCTTCAACATGCCGGCCCACTTAAACATGCCGATCCACCCCAACAGGCCAATCCACCCCAACATGACGATCCACACCATTATGCAGATCCACACCATCATGCCGACCCACTTCAACATGCTGATCCACACCATCATGCCGATCCACGCCAGAATCCAAAGGCTAGGTGTTGACCTGGGTAAAAGTCCTTGTCGACACAAAGTTACACCGACACCCCAAAAATCCTACCTGATCACAAGCAACTCGGAGCATGTCGAACACCGACCCGAAGCTGCGCCCTCTCTGACTCGAAGTAACCTACCCAAAAACCCAAAGCAAGACCAAGTACAGCTCACGACAACTCGGCTTTGTCGAAACTCGTATTTCAAGTATCTCATGTCTTCTGTCTCTCGACTATGTCAAATCTGGGCTTCATAATCATGTTTATCATTCGTGATTAATTGTCTATCCATCCAGCTCACTCTAACATATCGTATTCCAGTCTCAACAAATGAGCAGTGATTTAGTTAAATTCGCCTATCTACGGCCTTGCCAAAAGGTGGGTTAACATTTGCCTCCCAAAACATGCCTTGATATTGGAAGGTGTGTTTTGAATAGCCTCAAATCTGATATCTGAAGTCCATGTCCCATTCGTTATCAAGCAATTCCATCCAAATCCGATAGTCTACTCGGTGATAGTTTCGATTCGTCATCCAATTCTGAATCCATCCTAAATTTGTTGACCGAATCCGCGATCTCTTCGAATCATTTTATCCAAGTCCGAGACCTCTCCAGGTCCGGTAATCCAAATCGAGGACCTTCGGGTCTAAATCGAAAGCCGGGACCTTGCCGGGTCCTAAAATCCATATCCAGGACCTCGCCGGGTCTAAATCCAAAAACGAAATCCGAATCTGATAGATGATCTCTAATCCATCCATATTCGATAACTAATAACCGAATCCATGACCTCTTCGGGTCGTATTCATATCCGGGGCCGCTCTGGGTCCATGCCTAAATCCTTAGCTATTCATAGCCAATATCCAAATCGGTAACTTCTTAGGGTTCTTTCCAAGCATAATCCATACTTCGCCACCTGTGTTAATATATGCCTTGGTGTTCTCGGTTAAGTGTCTTTAAACACTGAGTAATTCCATGTCTTAAGTCCTAAGATGAATCCTGATCACTGCGTACCCTTGTCGAGCATAGTCCATACCCGATGACCTAAAATAGTTATTGTTTGGTAATATAGGGCCTAAGTCCTAGGCTAAATCCCCGTCGCTCCGGACCTTTGTTGAGCATGCTCGATGACCTGAATAAATCGACCCACCATGTTCGGACGATGCGACTTACTCCTTGTCAGGCATAATCCATACTCGATGACTTTTGAGCCAAATGCTAGAGGAAAATTCAATCAAAATCCAAATCGAACCAGAAATGCAGAAATCCACATCAAAAATCCAAACCAAAACGCAAACGTCCAAATAAGAATCCAAACCAGAAAATAAGCAAAACCGGGAGTTCAAACCAAACTCCAAAGCCAAAGCAGAAAAAGCAAGTGTCCATGCCAAAATGAAAAAACAGATTTCACAAACCAAAGCGTCATGGCCTATCACCATCTCAGAGCATGCCTAAGGGTTATCTCCTTCCCCATACATGAGTAAGTGATTTAGCCGGTTGCTCAGAGTTTGTTACTTATTCCAAACCATCACGATTAGTTGATGACTAAATAACCACCATTCCTAGGCCTCGCACCATTGTTGTTTGAGGTAAGCGGGGGCTACTCCTGTTCCATCGTCGCATTTCGAGCTCTGACATATTACCACAAATGACCATTCCTTACATGCTCCTTGATTATATCTTTTAAGTGCCTGCAGCTGTAGGTATCATGTCCGTCTAGGTCATGAAAGAGACGGTGCCTTCCGTATGCCCTCTCGCGTTCTGAGGGCTCCCTCCTTGCCGATCTTTAATAAGGGAGGCGATCCCGAGTTACCATGAATATACTCTCTAATGTTTCATTCAATCCTGTGTAAGTTGGAAATTTTGGTTCTCCCCAGCGCTTCCTTACCCTGCCAGATTCATTATCCAACTTCCTCTTCCCTTTATCCTTATCTTTACCCGAGCTTACATCGGATGGTTCTCCATCCTTAACCATGTTTACTTCATTTGACTTCATATCCAAACATGCATCCTCTTGTCGAAGAAATCTCTCGGCTTTATAAAGGAATTCCCTGAGATCCATTAGTGGATCCCGTATCAACGATATTTTGAAATCTGAATCATCCCTGACTCCTAAAACTGCTACCATTAGAACTAATGATGGATCCGACAAATCCACCGAAGAAACTGCTGCATTAAACCAAGTTAAGAAAGTTCTGAGCGATTCATCCGTCCTCTGCTTAACTGACGTCAATGTCATCACATTCTTCGGCCTTTTTATGTGAACTCGAAACTGCTTCAAGAACCTATCCATCAGTTATGTCCATGTTCTAATAGATCCATCTTCCAGCTGTTTGAACCATATAGCAACTATATCTGTCAAATTCAGAGGGAAATACCAGGTCCTAACCTCCTTCGATGCCCACCAGCACTTTCATATGTCTTGTGTACCTCATCAAGTGGTCAGTGGGATCCTTCTTACCATTGTATATTTCTAGTAAGGGGAGCTTGAAATTAGGTGGATTCCTAGCCATCCTGATGTTACGGATAAGCAGCCTTTTTTTTACTCCCTCCAGATCCTTATTTTTCAAACCTCCGCAAATTGATCGCCTAATAATGTTGGCTAATCCAGTGTTATCTACCAAAGTTTCCACCCACCTCTGTCTCCTAATTTCCCTCCAAGTCCTAGAGGGAATTTCGGTACATACTCCTCATATCTATCTCCTAACTGCCCTCCAAGTCCTTGAGGGAATTTTGATATCCCTCCATGGATTGGTCCTGCATTACCTGGTGGAATGTCCCCAAGTCTTGGTCCATCTAGGTTGATAGCTGTTTGCTGATCAGGGGCTGACTCCTACTAAACCACTCAATCTGCTAGCCAATTGACTTTGATCCAGCTCCATGGATCTGAGCTCCTGTAGTTCCTGCTTGTCCAAATTATCTAAAAAGTGTTTTCATCATTTCCTCTTACCTTTTCATCAATTGTTCCTGCATGGAATTTATCATGACCTGCATCTGGTCCCTAGTAATGTAGACGGATTCCCGATTTGATCCAGCTCCAGAAGAGACCTCTTGACTTTCCCCTGCTACTCCCTTCCGCCCTTTGTCTCCTTGCTGATTTCTTTTCCATAGTTTCCAGAAACTGAGTTCCTAAGCCTTTAAATCCAAGATCCAAGCTTCAAAATCCCTGAGTGCTAGCTTTCTCAATGAAAGCATCAAAATGTTAATTCCAAAATCGGCCGCTAACACCTAAATCCAGATGAAACCACCAAATCACAGTTACAGATCACAGATAGAATGTATGTAGAGAGTATAAATATGAAGAATAGCTAAAATAAAAAGAAAATAGTAATAACAGAGGATTTATGGTGGTTCGGCTGACTCTGGCCTACGTCCACTCAGAAATTTCCTTTTTATTGATATGAGAATCAACTACAGTTACAATCCATAATTTTTAAAGCAATAATGGCAAAGTATCCTTAACGGTGAAAAAGAAGGGAAATAGAATGAAGGTCCTTTTTCCGAAGCCCCGCTTGGTGTATTTATAGGCAAAATGAAAGTCACTGGGCTTCCTGAGTGGTCTGGGCCCATCAAGACCATAGCCGTCCCAAATCTATCATTACGACCGACCCTGAGTTCAAAATATGTCGACCTAATATTTCCTAGGTGATGACCCGGAGCATGCCTATTTGCAACTCGAAGCAAATGAGGCTGGGAGTCGAAGTAACTCAATGTCGATCCTCCTCCCTCAAAACACCGACCCTATTGCCGACCTAGAGTTTTAAGGATACCGACCCGATCCAATTCCTTCCTAGCACCAACTTGGGTTCCATCCTAGGCCGATCCAAAGATTCATTACAGCTGACCCAGATCATTCCTGCATGTGACTCGAAGTAGTTTGTTCCAGGACTCGAAGCAAGATTGTACCGACCCTACTCCTTCAACATGCCAACCCATTTCAACATGCCGATCCACTCCAACATGCCGATCCATCCCAATATGTCGATCCACACCATCATGTCGATCCACACCACCATGCCGACCCACTTCAACATTTCGATCCACATCATCATGCTGATCCACACCCGAATCCAAAGACTCAGTGCCGACTCAGGTAAAAGTCCTTGCCGACCCGGAGTTACTCTGACCCCTCAAAAATCCTACCAATCCCAGGAAACTCAGAGCATGACGAACGTCGACCCAAAGCTTGGCCCTCTCTGACTCGAAGTAGCTTACTCAAAACCCAAAGTAAGTCCAAGTACGACTGAGGACAACTCGACTTTGTTGAAACTCATATTTTAAGTATCACACGTCTTTTGTGCATCGATTATGCTGAATCTCTGCTTCAAAACCATGTTTATCATTTTTGATTGATCATTTATCCATCTAGTTGACTCAAACCCATCGTATTCCAGTCTCGACAAAAGAGCAATCGATTTAGTTAAATCCGTCTGTCTACGGCCTTGCCAAAAAGCGGGTTAACAGCTGCTAAATGGCTAAACAGTTAAACATCGAAACAGCTGAATGGAACTACTTGCTGAACGACTGAATGGTTGAAAGGAACTACTTGTTAAAGGGTTGAATGGCTGAACGTAACCACTTGGCTCTAAATATAATTATAGTAAATAATAAATACCTTAGAAACTACATATCTCCAAATAAGAAACAATTCTTTAAATAATTGAAACCTCTAAAGAATTAATAAGGCTATAAATTAGCATCAGAGAGAACCACGAGACCTTTCTTTATGACAACTCGAATTATTAATTAGATGGTTTTCTAATTCCATTTTGCCTCTGAGTGGATTTATGAGTTTCTTATTGTAAAACAGAACTCTCTGATTTTTCTGACAAATGGATTCCTAATTTCCTTGTTAATTATGATTGGTTTTCTTGATTGAATTTTGATTTCTGGTTTCCTTATGAATTTCTAGTCAAGTCTTGTTAGCAAATGAAATTCTAGCAAGCTTTTAATTGAGACTTTTGATTGAATTTCTGTTTTTCTTATTGTTATTTGGGTTCATGGTTTTCTTGTTGGTTTTATTGATGATTTTTGAATTTTCTATTGAACTTCTGGTTTTCTTGTCTAATTTGAGTTTTCATATTTCTAGCCCTCTATTACTACCAGACATGGATTTTTGGACTTCTATTACTATTACCAGATATGAATTTCTAGTCTTATATTATTATCGCTAGATATGGATTTCTGGGTTTCTTTCACCACTTCTCAGACAGTTTTCTAGATTAGGATTTCATGTTACTAAACAGTTTTCTAGCCTTCTTATTATCAGATACTATACTAGATTTCTCATTGCCAGAAGATGGAATCTTGTATTTTTTATCATCAGATGACATATTAAATTCCTAAACTCTTTGTTATCGAATGTAAGTCTCGGGGTCTAAAGATAAAATTACAATAAGAAGACAAGAAAACTGCAAATCAAAGCTATGGAAAACAAACTATGTGTTACAGTCAAAGCAACTTCATATTGAGAGCCAATCACCGACTATCCAAAAAGAGTTAGCTTGAGAGGAAAAACTTTGTAACCCGTAGTAGTCTTCTCAAAGAAAATTCTTACCTATCTCTCCTTCTACCTACAAGGTGATATTATTCCAAATTTGGATACTCTTTCTTGAAAACCCGTGGGAGGTTTACTTGATATCCAAATAATAAAAAGGTCAAAGTTTAAAAAAAAACCTTCCAACAAGTCAACTATTAAATGACCAATATAGAGTTCATAAGAAAAACTTAAACTTTTGAGCCAACTAAAAAGAGCACAAATAAATACTAAATCTATAATGGGAAAAATGAATCCATAAGTACGAAATGGAAACTTTGGTGGTAATTATACGATGTTACACCAGTAAAACTATGTCAAATAAATAGGTTAATACCAAACACCATTTGAGTTACACCACAAAGACAAATATTGTAATATTAAATCATACATTGGTATTAACCCTGATGTGTAAAATTTAAAGTTTTAAAGTAATTTTGATAATTTGAAAGCCTCCTTTATTTGAGTTTAATTTGTAGGAGAAAGAGGAACATCTTCAGAGTGAATAAATTTAAAAGACTAAGCATAGCAAGAAAAATTCTGTGTTTTACCTTAAGGAGTAAAAACTTCTTTTACACAAGGAGAGAGGCAAATGTTATCTACATAATTTCACGGGAAGATATGGTGTTGGATTCAAGGCACTACAGAGATAAGATTGAACCTCATTGCAAGAAGAGGCTCTTTGATAAGGACCGATAATGCCTAAGACATGAAAATAGGCCAATTTGATAGGGTTATGGCACTGTTTTGCATCAAAACCATATCTCATCACTTCGCTGATCATCGCTCTCGCATCTCCTTAAAGTCATTCCTCATTCACATTGCTTGTCGTCACTCCGCAAGTCATCAATGTCGTGTTCTTCAATAAGGAAAAAAATGGTGTCAAATGTAACCGAAGAGATCTACAACCACGCTGAAGTCATAAAGCCAATAACAATGGTTGCTCTTCGATCCCCTTGCACATCATCGCTATCGTCAAAGACATGAGAGTAGAAATACATTGACACCGCCACTTACTAGCTTCAAAGATATATGAAAAGATACATAGGAAGGACATCACCTTTCATGATTAGTGGCGCAAAGAGGTCAAGTATAAGCAACTCTAAAGGTCAACAATGAATATCGAAGTGGTCTTAGCGCATCTCATTGATACTAAGCACCGCCCCTCACCAATCACAAGCTTATTATCAATCATTGTGAAGTGTTGCACTTCACAGCTCTTCGAGGATGTTGCACTGTGCTTTAGCAATGTTCGACACCGTACTCCGTCAGCAAGTGTAATCAACATTTAAAGGATGTCATGTGTCCATGCAAGGCGATATTGATGTTGGACACTATCAATATCCATGAAGACCTTAACATTGCACTATGATAACAACAAAAACATATGAAGCATCTTCGCCATTGTTCAACATAGCACTTTATATTTGTGTCACCTGAAGAATGCCGACATTTTGCCTGGTAAAGCTACCATTTCCGCCATGAATATTGTCACCGAAGCTATTGTCACATATCTTTAAAAGAATCTAAGCGAAGACCTAACACTTAGCGACATTAAAGTCAACAAAGACCTTATCAACTACATCATCGGGACTCCACCCACGTCAAAGGCCCTGCCACTCCACCACTATAAATACAACCTTAGGGGTGCTATTTTTGGGAGGAAATTTTCTCTCCTCATTTCTTTCCTTCTTAAGCATTATAAACCCTAAATTGAATTGGATATTTAGTCATTGTAATACTTGAACCTTGTACACACAAGGAATTGAAAATTAAACAACTGCATAGCCTATTAACATATTCGAATTCGAAATTTGCATGCTTGATTGAGCTGAACTATGAATTGGATGTTTGTCGAACATTTTGACCAAAGTCACTTTGAGAAAATTGACTTCGGTGATACCTTATCTATAGCATATTAATTCATACTATTCATACCTTCGAAGTGACAAAGTTTTCAACACAAAGAATGATTATTTATCTGGAACAATGCATGCATCAACCTATGACTTCGATTAATCTCGAAAAGAACAACCTCAGTTGGCTTCGAAGAGGCTAAACTTTGATTAACCCATCTTTTACATGCTTTTGGGTGTTACTGAATTTATTCGTTAACAAACATGAGACAATAATATGGTTAGAATTTCTTATGGCATATGACCTTGATATTTTATATATGCCAGAGAAATCCAATATAGTAGCTGATGTGCTATATAGAAGGCATGCAGTTTTGGCTTATCTAAAAGTTCTCCGACTCTTCTTGATAGAATTGCAAGCAAGCAAAAATAAGATAGTTGTTTAATAAAAATCATTAAGGACATGGGAAAGGGACATTGTTCAAGCTTTATGATTGATCATGGCATATTATAGGTGAACGGAAGGATATATATGTAGAATGTCGATGGTACTAGGAAGAAGTGTTAGCAGAAAGCCATTAATCCAAACTAAGTATCCATTCTGGTGTTACAAAAATGAATCGGGACATGAAGCGAGTATTCTAGTAGAAGGGATAAAGAGGGGTATTTCTATTTATGTTAGTAGGTATGCAAATTTCCAGCAAACAAAAGTTGACCATCAAAAGATTGCTGGGTTGGTACAACCATTTGAGATTCTGAGTTAGAAATGAGAGTATTTGTCGATGGACTTTATAAACGGTTTGCTTACGTCAAGAAAGGGTAACGAAGGCATTTGGGTTATTATTGATCGACAAACAAAAAGCGTGCATTTTATTTCATGAAGCCGACTAGGATCGCAGCAAGCTTGGAAGATATTTTCATGAAGGAGATTGTTCGGTTGCATGTTTCTAGTAGCATTGTAGTTGACAGGGATTTAATTTTTACTAGTTAAGTTTGGGAAGCATTGCAAGCATATTTAAGAACAAAGCTGAGTTTAGGCACTGCATATCATCCTTAAACCGATGGTCAAACGGAGAGAGTAAACCAAGTTTTGGAGGATCTTTTGAGAGCTTGCGGTGTTGAATTTCGGAGGGCATGGGAGGATCATCTTCATTTGGTTGAGTTCTCTTATAATAACAGTTATGAGCAAGTATTGGCATGGAACCTTATAAAGTTCTTTACAGTCGACCGTGCAAATCACCATCATGTTGGGTTGAAACTGGAGATCGGTTAGTGCTTAGTCTCGATATGATTCATGAAGCTACAGAAAAGGTAGCTGTTCTTAGAAGGAAGATGAAGGAAGCATGGGATAGATAGAAAAGCTATGCTGATCAGAGGCATAGGAACTTGGACTTCTAAATCAGGGACTTTGCTTTTGTGAAGGCTTATCCGATGAGAGGAGTTATGCAGTTTGGAAAAGTAGGAAAGTTGGTACCGCGGTATGTTGGAATTTTCAGATTCTTGAGCGGATTGGCCTGCTTGCCTATCGAGTTGACTTACCTGAGAAAATTGTCGGCCATACCAAATGTTTTTTATGTATCTCATTTAAGGAAATATATGCACGATCTGTAAAGGCCCATTTTTCCGTACCTTTTGAATCGACAATAAACCACATATGTCTAACTCAAATTGCACGAAAAGACGGATCTTTAAGGGCGATAAAGAAAAGTAGATAGAACAGAATCTCACACGAATGGAATAACATATATTATTTCAACAATAATCTTTACAGCGGAAATTTTTTTGAAATACAATATCAGAGTCTAACCTAAATTCAGCTTGGACAGTTATAAAACCTGCCCTTACAAATGCTGACAAACATCAAACAAAATACACTAAGCAAAGCGGATAATAGAATATGTCCATACGTCGATGAATATCTCCAGCTCTACTCTGGAAACTCCAACCATCTTCGACTAAACCTGAAACTACTCGGATCTGACCCGAGTATTGAAAACACCCGGATCAGGCTTGATAAACCAGCATGAGAAAAACTCAATGATAGATAACAGTGTCATATATCAGCCTTTGGATAAAATCCTTTGGAAAAGAAAGAGTATCTCATAAGACCACGTCCACACATAAGCACGGACGGGTTTTTACCTTATGATAACTAAAACACTTTTATATATCAAAACATTTGATATTATTTCTAATGACATCCCTTTGAGAACATTTGCAAATAAACTTATTAACCTTAGCTGAAATTGTTACCATTATTAAATTCTAGCATACTAGGCTCTACAAACAAAACGGTAGGTTCTTATTGGAGAATGGATTTCCATACAAATGACCAGGCGCAGGATCTACCTTCCGAAATGGATACACCTCTAGATTGCTGTCCCGAGAAACCATCACACAGCTTCTCTACCAACACAAGACCGGCCCACCTCTTAACTAGATGGTACCGAATATGTCATCCCCCGGTCGTTACCGACCTTTAACCAAGCGATCATTTTCCATACACCACATTAATTAACATCCCGAACATTATAGAGGGAAGAAATATATCCAGAAGGGGATGATCATACCCAACTTGGGAAAGACCCACTTAGCCTTGCTGCATCTAATCCTGTTTCAGTCATTTTCGATTTGATGAGGCTTGAGGTCACGATTACCTTTTCAAAAAGCACATATCACATCTTTGAATGCCACATTGCCATTTCAATTTAACTACTAATTGCCTTCCACAAAAATATAACCCTTGAGCTCGTACGTCTCAAGGAGGGTGTTAAGCTAAGAGAAGTTGTCTTCTCCGCCACCACTGATGTACATTTGTAAAAACCAATTTACGTAATCGTTAGAAATGCAATGCCAAACCATCGTTCAGACAAGTTGTCCAGGAACAGGACAAACCGAAGGCACTTTCCTCGGCCATTACTAGGCGAGAAACCCTTGCAATCCGCAAAATCTCCATCACGAGGAGACCACTGCTATATATAACTTTATAATGGGTGCGACCCCGAGAAAATCAACAAGCAGTCCTCACGCTATGAAGATCCACAGTCTTCAATAATCATCGTCTTCAACATGTCTTCACGTTCGGACGTATACATTGGTTTTCCCGTACCTTTGAATCGACAATAAACCACACATGTCTAAGTCAAATTGCACGAAAAGACGGATCTTTAAGGGTGATAAAGAAAAGTAGATAGAGCAGAATCTCACACGAATGGAATAACATATATTATTTCAATAATAATCTTTACAGTGGAATTTTTTTAAAATACAATATCAGAGTCTAACCTAAATTCAGCTTGGACAGTTATAAAACATGCCCTTATAAATGCTGACAAACATCAAACAAAATACACTAAGCAAAGCGGATAATAGAATATGTCCATACGTCGATGAATATCTCCAGCTCTCCTCTAGAAACTCCAACCACCTTCGACTAAACCTGAAACTACTCGGATCTGACCCGAGTATTGAAAATAGCCGGATTAGGCTTGATAAACTAGCATGAGAAAAAGTCAATAATAGATGACAGTGTTATATATCAGCCTTTGGATAAAATCCTTTGAAAAAGAAAGAGTATCTCATAAGACCACGCCCACAAATAAACACGGACGGGTTTTTACCTTATGATAACTAAAACACTTTTATATATCAAAACATTTGATATTATTTCTAATGACATCTCTTTGAAAACATTTGCAAATAAACTTATTAATCTTAGCTGAAATTGTTACCATTATTAAATTCCAGCATACTAGGCTCTACAAACAAAACGGTAGGTTCTTATTGGAGAATGGATTTCCATACAAATGACCAGGTGCAGGATCCACCTTCCGAAATGGGTACACCTCTAGATGGATGTCTCGAGAAACCATCACACAGCTTCTCTACCAACACAAGACCGGCCCACCTCTTAACTACATGGTACCTAATAAGTCATCCCCCGGTCGTTACCGACCTTTAACCGAGCGCTCGTTTTCCATATACCACATTAATTAACATCCCGAACATTATAGCGGAAAGAAATATATCTAGAAGGGGATGATCATACCCTAATTGGGAATGACCCACTTAGCCTTGCTGCATCTAATCCTGTTTCGGTCATTTCCGGTTTGATGAGGCTTGAGGTCACGATTACCTTTTCACATAGCACATATCACATCTTTCAATGCTACATTGCCATTTCGATTTAACTACTAATTGCCTTCCACAAAAATATAATCCTTGAGCTCGTACGTCTCAAGGAGGGTGTTAAGCTAAGAGAAGTTGTCTTCTCCGCCACCACTGATGTATATTTGTAAAAACCAATGTACGTAATCGTTAGAAATGCAATGCCAAACCATCGTTCAGACAAGTTGTCCAGGAATAGGACAAACCGAAAGCACTTTCCTCGGCCATTACTAGGCGAGAAACCCTTGCAATCCGAAAAATCTCCATCACGAGGAGACCACTGCTATATATAACTTTATAATGGGTGCGACCCCGAGAAAATCAACAAGCAGTCCTCACGCTATGAAGATCCACAGTCTTCAATAATCATCGTCTTCAACATGTCATCACGTTCGAACGTATACATTGGTTCGAAGTGGTTTTCAGATAGGAATTAACCAAATCCGACTCCGGTTCCTTCGAAATCCAATCATCGATCAAAAGTGAATATGAGTACATAGGATTTATTAAGTCTCTTTTCACTTTAATTCTTTTCGGATGATTTCGAATTTTCTTTCCTTTGACTTAGAGTAATTTCTAAGAAATTCATTCTTTTTCTTTGGAAAATATCTCAAATTTCCTTACTTAATTCTCGATCAAATCCTTTAACTTTTAGGCGGGTCAAAAACAATGTTATTTAAGACATCGCTTACGATAAACCCTAAATCAATCTTAACAAATATTTTTGAGTAAATAGGATCATAGAAATCATTCATATTGAGATTGCTTAAATTTTGGTTAATACCAATCCTCTTTTATTTTGGAAAACTTAACAAAATCATTTTATTTAAGAGCATCCGGGCTTTCCCTTCGATCTGTTCCACCCCTCGCCTAAGAAAAGAAAACATAGGCCAGGTAAGTTCAGGGCACTGGTTGCTCCATTTCTAACCCTAGTTAAACACCTTGTTTTATCTTCCCAGATCTCACAGGCGGGACAAATGTACTAGTCTTTTCCGCATACTCAGATTTTCAACTTTATTTTGGAATTGCTTATAAATATTCCAAATTATCTTTCAAAACGCTTGATTATCCTTTTTAAAACATTCACAATTGATTCTGGGAAACGTCTTTACATTTAAACTTATATTCCAAAAGTTATAGAACTCGCAACAGAAAAGTGTTGCGGAAAGTGCTAAATAAGCTTATTTAAATAAACAACTTTTAAACATTCGATAATTCATATTTTCCAATCCAAATCTCTTTTAAATTATTTAAATAGATTTATCAAATTTATTCCATATTTTTTCATAATTAAAAGCATTCATTTAAACAGATTTTCTATTATGGTCACTAAACTGCACTAGCGCGATTTTTCTGAAAAATTGATTTGGACTTAATTCAAAATCTACTTATCGAAACTTTGATTTTCTTTCTTCGTTTAGAAGATATGGATATAATAGTCCGGATTTTCTTATCTCGAAGAATTCCGAGCCATATTCCACTCTATACACTCATTTGAACTTTTCGGCACGAAATCGCGAACTACCGTTGCGCGACGCGTCTAGCTTTAACTTATTTTTCAATACTTGAATAATCTATTCAAATTGGATTTCAACACTTATAAAATCATTAGAAATCATTTTAATCAATATTTTCACTTTTTTAAAGTATTTAAAATATATTTTCACTATTACCATTCTATAATATTACTATATTCCTATTATTTTAATATTAAATTTTGAAATCCAATTTCAACTCTAATCTCAAATTAAACACATTTAAAACTTAGATTTCAAATCTAATTTCATTTTAAACTTCAATTCAATCTCAAACTAAACTTCACTTTTTCAAATTCGATTTCAATATCACTATTCATCTTAATTTCAATTTCTAATTAACTATCCATTTCAAATCCGTTTTACTTCAAATTTCAAATTCTCTTTCATTTTAACTTTAATTTCACTTCTAAATGAAAAGAGA
Organism: Allium cepa; assembly: GCA_030765085.1. Lineage (NCBI taxonomy): Eukaryota > Viridiplantae > Streptophyta > Magnoliopsida > Asparagales > Amaryllidaceae > Allium > Allium cepa. Next base: position 353,502,721 of record CM060937.1, on the reverse strand, counting down.
CTTATTTTTCCACAATATCTCATATTACTAAAATATGGTCTTTTTAGATAAAGGGATTACTTAATCAAAATGAACATATCCAATATTCATATTTATCACTAACATAACATTCATTCAACCAATCACATGCATATGATTTCAAATCTAACATTTACTATTAATATCACAACGGGATATATTATCACAATTCACTTAATTTACTAACTATCAAATCATGCATATTAACAATCAATTTGGTATAAACATTCATATGTCGTAAGGATGTATATGATTTATAACACAATCAAAATATAAATTCAAAAGCAATGAGAATTTCTCGACATAAACCAAAGCGATTAACTTTCTACCAACATTCTAATCAACCAACCCTTCACTAATTAATTCCTACTCCATTAAACACTAGCAAACAACACCCTCTCTCATCCAATAGCTTGGCCGAGGCTTGAGATGGAGGTTGGCCGAAAATATAGAGAAGAAGCGGTAGAGCTTTGAACTGAATTCCCAAGATTTAGATCCGAAAAATAGGTCATTTCTCTTTTATTTTTGACTCTCTTACTCACAAAATTTGAAAAACTTATTAACTAAAAAGTTGTTGAAAATTATTTTCTATTGAATTCGAAAAAAAGAATCATTAAAATCCAAATGGTTTAAAGCGAGATATGTTCAAAATAAAAGAGCTATTCTCGAATTCACAAAAATAAAGCCTGAAAATGCACTTCAAAAAATTGTGTTTCAGGTATAGCAAACCTCAAAAATGGAAAACGTGATCAACATAAAAGTTATAGTCACTGAAATTTCATTTTATTTTGAAAAAAGAATTTCTAAATTTGGATCTTTTGTCATAATGTTATGATCAGAACAAAATGGTCTATTTTCTGGCTTAAAAACTGGGCCAGAAAATGCACTAGAAAGAAGTGGAATTTTAACCTATTTGCGCAAAGAACTGGACAAAGTGGTCAACATAAAAGTTGTAGACACTGAAAAAATACATGATTTTGAAAAAATAGTTTTGCAATTTGGTTCAATTTTGAATGATTTATGGCCGGGAGAAAAGAGGTAAAATATGGAGAAAATATAAGTTTGATTTGAAGAGAATAAACATTGAATTCTTTTGGATATTCTATAAATATTTTGACATTATATCTTTTTAATTTTTTTCTATGGATTGAAAGCCATTAGAGAGACGAGAAAGAAGATGAAGAAGCTTGAGAAAAGAAGAAGAAGAAATGTAAATGAAATGAGAGAAGGAGGTGGATATTTATAGAAAAAGGAAAAAGTGGTAAATTTACCAAAATAACCTCTTACTAAATTACCAAAATAAACTTACTTCAACCTAAAGTAATCTCAACTTTTTCAATACTTAACATCCACTTTCACATCCTTACATTATGTATTAGTCACTTGAAGAGGAAGTGAATAATATCATAATTATGTTGGCTTTGATTTGATATTGATTTGATGTTTACTTTTGACTTTTCTTACTTACTTTTGTTAATTCTTACTTACTTTTCTTAACGACTTCTAGAAGTTTTCTAATCTTATTTAGTAAAAGTAAACATGTTTAGTGAATTAATTAATACTTACACTATTTGAATATATGTCCCTATATAAAAATAAAGGTGAGACGACGTTGCGACAACTTTTAATCGACAAAACGTCGTTTTTCGACAAAATGTTTTACGGTCACATTTTGACGTTTTAGTTAAACTATTTATTTATGTAAACCAAATTTAAAAATAAATTTGTATAATGCATTTAAAAATATTAATACTCATTAATTAATTAAAATAATTTATTTAATCATTGAAACTTAATTTTCTAAAATCAACATTTTGTCACTTTTGTGGATATAGGCGAATGTTACTATTTTTATGTATACTTCTCTTTCCAAATCCTATCTAATTTTTTTTGAATCATATAACCTTACTTATTTTACATTTAAAATCACTTTAAATATTATATTTTAAAATGGTCAAATTCTGGGACGTTGCATTCTCCCTTACTTAAAAACATTTCGTCCTCGAAATGAAAGTTAGATAAAAGAATCTATCTGATACTCATATCCTCAAATAATTTGACTTATTTCTACTGATGATAGAAAAGAAGAAGGTCGATATCAAGCAATGATAAAGGTAAATGTTGTCAAACATACATATAGAGATTCCCTACACTAACCTGAGTACCTATCATGTACTTACGATTATATAGACATACATCAAGTCAAACTTCTATCGTACCCATCCTAGTGCACACTGCACACTTAAGATAATATATACAACAACCAAATATGACTATGCATCCAAAACAACCACATTGATACTATAATAACATAATGAATACATCCACATAACTCATTCCCTGTCCTGAGCATGTACTATATCTGTGGTCTATATATATGTGCATACCAAAACTTCGGTCCAACCACTATATCTTAGTGCCTACTATTTGAGATAACTATTCAACTACCAAGTAGACAGACCCAACACATCATACTATATGTGATATTTGATTCAATCTATTATTCAAATCCACAACTTTTCTTTTGAACTAGTATCGATCCGTCGATTTTCTAGTGCGGACTTTGATCAGACCTTTTGATCACAAACCCTTGCTTTCCTTGCATAGCTCTCAACTATGATAGAAAACTCGTGTATATAATCATAAACTCCCATCAATGCTCGCCATCAAGAATCGAGTGATAAATCCTTTCTCGGATTGGTGTAAACACCTCAAAGTTCTGTACACAAATCTTAGATCAAAATTTAGGTGACAAAGTGATCTACGTTTAACTTATGTATTTATTCACATTCATCTTTACCTAATACATTTCTTTAAAACTTCTATTAATCCAAGTTTATTTCATAACCATTTACTTTCTTCTAAATACATTATTACTTAAGCATTCAAATATGACTTAAACTTGTATAATATACCTTTCCTACCTAAGAGTATATATACATATTCCCAACTTCAAATCGTCATTACTTCAACTAAGGTGTTCAACCAATGTAGAATTCTACTATTATCTCAAACTAACAAGTTATAAAACTTAATCCTTAGTTGTAATATTATTTATCCAATTCATATATTAATAAGACTACTTTACTAAGTTTACACCTTTTCCTCACTGATTCTATGATTAACTACTTAACTTATTTACCTATCCATTTTCTAAATCAAATTTCTTAGTCTTAAATCCATCAAATACCTTATAGCCAAACTATGAAACTTAATTCATATGGTATTTGTTATTTAAATTTTTCATCCAACAATCAACCTATTAACCATTTTATTCAAAAATATCCACTACCATTCTTACTTCATTCTAAATTACAAATATTACCCTAATTGTACCACTAATTCAAAATTCTATATTTGGATGATATTACTTATCTCTCTTATTCCAAAATTTTAATTTGACTTTTAACCTAATCAAAATGTCTAAAGTTCAAATTATATTATCTCATTTGTAAGTTGTAGAATTTATCCTTTTATAAAAGTCTCAACTTAGGTTTTTCTTTTTCCTATCTTATTAATAATAATTTTTTCTAAGTATGCATTTTCTTTTTACTTTCTCTTGTTACAACTTGTAACTTTAATATTATCATCAAATATCTTACAGTCAAATTGTGAATTTTACTTCACAAGATATTTGTACTTAGCTTTTAAATACATCCATTATGATAATCACTTAATCATTATTATTTCTTAATACTACATAATTAAGGGTATATGATTAAAGTTCTAAATTCTAGCCTTCAACTAATTGATTCTATATGGAATATCTTATAGTCAAATTGTGCAATTCTAATCAAAAGATATTCATATTTAGTTTCACTAAGCAAAATTACAATTAATCCTTAATTTCAAACCCAAAAGATAATAATATCCCCTCTAATATTTATAATATAAACCCAAGGTAAAATTATTTCATTTACCAATTTCTTTAATACAAAAATCATTTTTATAAAATTAACAAATACGCCCTCGTGTATATATACTCTCATAACTCATTCTAGGGTGTTACTAGCCCTATCTCTAATGAATTACTCATCCTAGGATATTAATAATCCTATCTCTGATGAGACTTTACCCATAACAGAGCCAAGGTTCTCGCTTAACCTTCAGCTCTGATACCAAATGTAAAGACCCGTTTTCCCGTACCTTTGAATCGGCAATAAACCACACATGTCTAAGTCAAATTGCACGAAAAGACGGATCTTTAAGGGTGATAAAGATAAGTAGATAGAACAGAATCTCACACGAATGGAATAACATATATTATTTCAATAATAATCTTTACAGTGGAATTTTTAAAAAAATACAATATCAGAGTCTAACCTAAATTCAGCATGGACAGTTATAAAACATGCCCTTACAAATGCTGACAAACATCAAACAAAATACACTAAGCAAAGCGGATAATAGAATATGTCCATACGTCGATGAATATCTCCAGCACTCCTCTAGAAACTCCAACCATCTTCGACTAAACCTAAAACTACTCGGATCTGACCCGAGTATTGAAAATAGCCGGATTAGGCTTGATAAACCAGCATGAGAAAAACTCAATAATAGATGACAGTGTCATATATCAGCCTTTGGATAAAATCCTTTGAAAAAGAAAGAGTATCTCATAAGACCACGCCCACAAATAAACACGGACGGGTTTTTACCTTATGATAACTAAAACACTTTTATATATCAAAACATTTGATATTATTTCTAATGACATCTCTTTGAAAACATTTGCAAATAAACTTATTAATCTTAGCTGAAATTGTTACCATTATTAAATTCCAGCATACTAGGCTCTACAAACAAAACGGTAGGTTCTTATTGGAGAATGGATTTTCATACAAATGACCAGGCGCAGGATCCACCTTCCAAAATGGGTACACCTCTAGATGGATGTCTCGAGAAACCATCACACAGCTTCTCTACCAACACAAGACCGGCCCACCTCTTAACTACATGGTACCTAATAAGTCATCCCCCGGTCGTTACCGACCTTTAACCGAGCGCTCGTTTTCCATATACCACATTAATTAACATCCCGAACATTATAGCGGGAAGAAATATATCTAGAAGGAGATGATCATACCCTAATTGGGAATGACCCACTTACCCTTGCTACATCTAATCCTGTTTCGGTCATTTTCGGTTTGATGAGGCTTGAGGTCACGATTACCTTTTCACAAAGCACATATCACATCTTTGAATGCCACATTGCCATTTCCGTTTAACTACTAATTGCCTTCCACAAAAATACAACCCTTGAGCTCGTACGTCTCAAGGAGGGTGTTAAGCTAAGAGAAGTTGTCTTCTCCGCCACCACTGATGTACGTTTGTAAAAACCAATGTACGTAATCGTTAGAAATGCAATGTCAGACAAACGTTCATACAAGATGTCCAGGAACAGGAAAAACCGAAGGCACTTTCCTCAGCCATTACTAGGAGAGAAGCCCTTGAAATCTGCAAAATCTCCATCACGAGGAGACCACTGCTATATACAACTCTATAATGGGTGCGACCCCGAGCAAATCAACAAGCAGCCTCACGCTATGAAGATCCATGGTCTTCAATAATCATCGTCTTCAACATGTCTTCACGTTCGAACGTATACATTGGTTCGAAGTGGTTTTCGGATAGGAATTAACCAAGTCCGACTCTGGTTCCTTCGAAATCCAATCATCAATAAATAGTGAATATGAGTATATAGGATTTATTAAGTCTCTGTTCACTTTAATTCTTTTCGGATGATTTCGAATTTTCTTTCTTCTGAATTAGAGTAATTCCTAATAAATTCATTCTTTGGCTTTGGAAAATATCTCAAATTTCCTTACTTAATTCTCGATCAAATCCTTTAACTTTTAGGCGGGTCAAAAACAATGTTATTTAAGACATCGTTTACGATACACCCTGAATCAATCTTATCAAATATTTTTGAGTAAATAGGATCATAGAAATCATTCATATTGTGATTGCTTAAATTTTGGATACTACCAATCCTCTTTTATTTTGGAAAACTTAACAGAATCATTTTATTTAAGAGCATCCGAACTTTCCCTTCGATCTATTCCACCCCTCGTCTAAGAAAAGAAAACATAGGCCAGGTAAGTTCAGGGCAATGGTTGCTCCGTTTTTAACCTTAGTTAAACACCTTGTTTTATCTTCCCAGATCTCACAGGCGGGACAAATGCACTAGTCGATTCCGAATACTCAAATTTTCAACTTTATTTTGGAATTGCTTATAAATATTCCAAATTATCTTTCAAAATGCTTGATTATCCTTTTTAAAACATTCACAATTGATTCTGGAAAACGTCGTTACATTTAAACTTACATTCCAAAAGTTATAGAACTCGCAGCGGAAAAGTGCTGCGGAAAATGCTAAATAAGCTTATTTGAATTAAACAACTTTTAAACATTCGATAATTCATATTTTCCAATCCAAATCTCTTTTAAATCATTTAAATAGATTTATCAAATTTATTCCATATTTTTCCATAATTAAAAGCATTCATTTAAACAGATTTTCCATTATGGTCATTAAACTGCACTAGCGCGATTTTTCTGAAAAATTGATTTGGACTTAATTCAAAATCTGCTTATCGAAACTTTGATTTTCTTTCTTCATTTAGAAGATATGGATATAATAGTCCGGAATTTTCTTATCTCGAAGAATTCCGAACCATATTACTCTATACACTCATTTGAACTTTTCGGCGTGAAATCGCGAACTACCGTTGCGCGACGCGTCTAGTTTTAACTTATTTTTCAATACTTGAAATAATTTATTCAAATTGGATTTCAACATTTATAAAATAATTAGAAATCATTTTAATCAATATTTTCATCTTTTTTTAAGTATTTAAAATATATTTTCACTATTACCATGTTATAATATTATTATATTCCCATTATTTTAATATTAAATTTTGAATTCCAATTTCAACTCAATTTCAATTCTAATCTCAAATTAAACACATTTAAAATTTAGATTTCAAATCTAATTTCAATTTAAAATTCAATTCAATCTCAAACTAAACTTCACTTTTTCAAAATCGATTTCAATTTCACTATTCATCTTAATTTAAATTTCTAATTAACTATCCTTTTCAAATTCGTTTTACTTCAAATTTCAAATTATCTTTCATTTTAACTTTAGTTTCACTTCTAAATGAAAAGAGACTTATTTTTCCACAATATTTTATTGCTAAAATATGGTCTTTTTAGATAAAGGGATTACTTGATCAAAATGAACATATCCAATATTCATATTTATCATTAACATAACATCCATTCAACCAATCGCATGCATATGATTTCAAATCTAACATTCACTATTAATATCATGACGGGATATATTATCACAATTCACTTAATTTACTAACTATCAAGTCATCCATATAAACAATCAATTTGGTATAAACATTCATATGTCATAAGGGTGTATATGATTTATAACATAATCAAAATATAAATTCAAAAGCAATGAGAATTTCTCACCATAAACCAAAGCGATTAACTTCCTACCAACATTCTAATCAACCAACACTTCAATAATTAATTCCTACTCCATTAAACACTAGAAAACAACACCCTCTCCCATCCAATAGCTTGGTCGAGGCTTGAGATGGAGGTTGGCCGAAAATATAGAGAAGAAGTAGTAGAGCTTTGAACTTGAATTCCCAAGATAGATCTGAAAAATAGGTCATCTTCTCTTTTGTTTTTGACTCTCTTACTCACAAAATTTGAAAAAATTATTACTGAAAAGTTGTTGCAAATTCTTTTTTATTGAATTTGAAAAAAAGGATCATTTGAATGCAAGTTATTTTGAGGGAGATATGTTCAAAATAAAAGAGCTATTCTCGGATTCACAAAAATAAAGCCCGAAAATGCACTTCAAAGAATTGAGTTTCAGGTATAGCAAACCTCAAAACTGAAAAAAGTGATTGACATAAAAGTTATTGCCACTGAAATTTCATTTGGTTACAAAAAACGAATTTCTAAATTTGGATCTGTTATAATAAAGTTATGATAAAAAAAAAATGGCCTTTTTTCTGACTTAAAAACGGGGCCAGAAAATGCACTGAAAATACGTGGAATTTTGGCCTATTTACGCTAAGAAATGGACAAAGTGGTCAACATGAAAGTTGTAGCCACTGGATAAATACATGATTGGAAAAAATGAATTTTGCAATTTGGTTCAGTTTTGGATAATTTATGGCCGAGATAAAGAGGTAAAATATGGAGAAAATATAAGTTTGATTTGAGGAGAATAAACATTGAATTCTTTTGAATATTCTATAAATATTTTGACATTACTTCCTTTTAATTTTTTTCTGTGGCTTGGAAGACACTAAAGAGAAGAGGAAGAAGATGAAGAAGATTGAGAAAAGAAGAAGAAGAAATGTAAATGAAATGAGAGAAGGAGGTGGATATTTATGGAAAAAGAAAGAAGTGGTAAATTTACCAAAATAACCTCTTATCAAATTACCAAAATAACCTTACTTCAACCTAAACTAATCTCCACTTTTTCAATACATAACATCATCTTTCACATCCTTACTTTATGTCTTAGTCACTTAAAGATTAAATAAAGAATATCATAATTATGTTGGCTTTGATTTGATATTGATTTGATGTTTACTTTTGACTTTTCTTACTTACTTTTGTTAATTCTTACTTACTTTTCTTAATGACTTCTAAAAGTTTTCTAATCTTATTTAGTAAAAGTAAACATGTTTAGTGAATTAATTAATACTTATACTATTTGAATATATGTTCCTATATAAAAATAAAGGTGCGACGATGTTTTGACAACTTTTAATCGACAAAACGTCGTTTTTCGACAAAATATTTTACGGTCACATTTTGACGTTTTAGTTAAACTATTATTTATGTAAAACAAATTTAAAAATAAATTTGTATAATGCATTTAAAAATATTAATACTCATAAATTAATTAAAATAATTTATTTAACCATTGAAACTTACTTTTCCAAAATCAGCATTTTGTCACTTTTGTTGACATAGGCAAATGTTACTATTTTTGTGTATACTTCTCTTTCCAAATCCTATCTAATTTTGTTTGAATCATATAACCTTACTTATTTTACATTTAAAATCACTTTAAATATTATATTTTAAAGTGGTCAAATTCTGGGTCGTTACACGATCCGACACTAATTATTGATCCAGCTGTTCAGGAAGACTTAGTAGTAGAGCTGAACTTGACCATTTTAAGACATCCTGTTTGCATTGTGTATCATGATGTAAAATAATTACGCAATAAGGTCATAGGGTTGGTCAAGGTTTAGTAGAGTGATGATGCTAGAGACCGCAATTGAAAAACCAAGGATAGCATGAGAAAGGCTTATCTTGAGTTGCTAATAGATGAGTAGTTTGCATATATTGCATCAATAGTACTCATCATCTATGGTAGTCACTTATCATGGATCTCTTTTATATAGGATTTCATCATATATGATATATGTTCTTTTTGAGTTATCTTCTTTGAGTGTCAAATTTTGGGATGAAATTCTTTTAAGGGGAAAGAATGTAACGACCCATAATTTAGTTACTTAAATATGAGTATTTAATATATTTTCAAATGATTAAATAATGGATTTTACAACTCAAATAAAATTTAGATAAAATGTCTGGAGTAGGTTTTTAACGGATGTAAAATGATAGCTTAAAGATGGTTTGAGATATAAGGAAGCTAGGGGTACTAATTCAATTAAGAATAAAAAGTAAAATTGAACTTTTTTACTCTCTAACTAGACCACACTTTTTAAAGTTACCCTTGCCTAATAAAACAAACGAGAATGATTACTTCTTGTGAATAAGAAAATAATTTGCCTAACAAAACAAAATAATATAATGACAAATCTATTAAAACAAAATAGTATAATGATATTCCATGAGAATAGTTTTCATTGGACCAAAATATGATCGAATCAGGTTATGCCGTGAGGATGGTCACCGTTGGATCAAAATATGGTCGAATCAGGTTATGCCATGCAGATGATTGTCATTGGACCAAAATATGGTCGAATCAAGTTATGCTTTGTAACAACCCGCATATTTTACGATTATATACTTAAATTAATATTTAAATATAACATCGTTAATTGAATTAAAGTCCGAAATGCTACTTTTTATAAACGGTCGAATTAGGACCCAAGACCACTTCCATTGAGTCCAAAATGGTGTTTGCGACCTTTTTGAGTATAAGCATCGATATGTAATGAGTTGAGTTGAATTTTGCTATTTTTCTATTAGGCTCTGGGTTTAGGTTTCAGCCCTTAAACTTATCTAATACCCTAACTCTTCATCCAACTTTCACTCATTCTATTATTTTCTAACACTCAAGTTAAAAAGAAAAATGGGGGAAGAGATAGGAAATTAGAATTCCTAAACCCTAGTTTGGCTAGGAAATTCAAGTTCTTTCTCTAAAATCAAAGATAAGCTTAGGTAATCATCCTCTTCTTCTTCTCCACTCAATCTCTCTCTAATTTTCAGAAATTCCTAAACCCTAACTTAGGAAATATTTGCATTTGATCATAGATTTGTGAGCTTCTAGAGTTGAAGTTGAAGGGTGGTTGATCTTTCCTTTGTTTAAAGCTTCTCATTTGTTGTGTTTGGATTTAAAGATGAGTTGTTGAACTCACATCTATGTCTTTATCTTTGATAGTTGTTAGGTATGAATTCCTAACATCTATTCATGTTCATTTGCTTCTGATTTGAATTGATTTGGTGAGTTTTCCAATTTTGGTGTTTTGAAGTCAAAATCTTTAAAAATGCTATCTTGGATGTTTGGACATGTTATTTGTGGTGTACGGAAGAGCTTATAAGACTGGGTTATCGCTGGGTATAAATCCCTAGCAACCATCTCTCATTCGATCGCTTTCGGTTTGGATTTTCCCTCTTTGGACAAGGCAAATTTTTGCCTAGCAGGAAAATCCAGACGTCTGGTTGAAAAATCCAAACTCTGGTAGGGATCTCTGGAAAAGCGAAAAATTTGACAACTAGAAAATAATGCAGAGAACAAAATCAGACGTCTGATACAACCTTTAAGACGTCTGGTACACCTTGTCAGATGTCTGGTACACCCTTTCAGATGTCTGATACAACCTGTCAGACGTATGTTACAACCTTTCAGACGTTTGGAAGGTTTCTGAAAAATATATATTTCCAGGACCCAAATCCAAACATCTGGTTAAGCCATCTAGACGTTTGGAACTGTTCAATTTTGCCTATTTTGGCTGTATTTGAGTGAATTTTCAATTTTTATCGATTTTTGTTGATCCGGTTGGTTTTTTCAACTATTATCATGATGACTTCTTTTCTGGATTTTTGGGAATATCCATTTGATGGATTTGATATCGATTTTTAAGGTTTTAATTCACGACGTCGAATGTGAACTTCTGGTGATCGATTGTTTTTACAATCGTTTTCTATGATCCGTCACTTTTAAAATACAAAGGTTTCTATACTAGTAGTAAATTTTCAAATTCTTTCACAAAGATGATTCCAACACTATTTTTAATACAAAACTTTTTTTTAAAACCGTTTTCCAATCTATAGTATATACAAACCTTTACTCATTCGTATGAGAAACCTAATTAAAGGGCTTAGCAAAACAGGTGGTACGAAACGCTTGCGTTTACTTTGTCGGTTAGATCTTGGACTTGTTCGATTGAACTCTTGTAACAATTTTTTAGTGGAAATATATAATTTGTTCGTAAATACTTATGTTAAGCCAGTGGTTATGAGACATGAATCTAAACTCATTTATTTACTAGATTAGTGTAATTCAAACTTTTTATTGATCAATGGTGATCATTTTATGGTTTTGACTAGTGATATGCGATGTCTCTTTGTCCGCGTGGGGGACTATACCTCGTTTTATTGAGCTTCGTCTCATTTATTTTATGGGCTAGCGACCCATGTTCTTCTATGAAGTTCGGTTCATCGGAGGTAACGTTATTGTATTACGTCGTTGCTCCGGTTTATTAGGAACATCGGATGTACCGTTATTGTACTACATAGTTGTTCCAGCTTATTAGGTACATCGGGCGTACCATTATTGTACTACGTTGTTTTTTTGAATTATTAGAGTTTCAAGTCCATCGGGCATACCGTTATTGTACTATGTCGATGTTTTGAATTATTTGAGTTTTAGGTTCTTTGGGTGTACCGTTATTGCACTACGCCGTTGCACCGGCTCTATGGTTAGCGACCATAGGATAGCGACCCGTTTGTGACACTCGTGTGGGTGAGTCTTCATGCTCCCGTTTGTGATAGGGCTCCCCCTTTGTGATTTCTAGAATTTGTGTTTCAAGAATTTTTAGGATTGACATTGATATGTTTGTCAATATTTGTGGTTTGGTGAATAAAATAAAGAATATGACATTCTTTTTGGTGTTTGAGATTCTTGAGATATTGTATGATTTTTGTTGTTGTTAAATGTATACTTGTCACGGTATGGCATTTTTGTTGTCATACATTTTTGTCTTATCTCTTATCCTATTTCGTTTTATCTGATATTTATAGCTAGACTGATCCGTTTATTATTTTCTTCTTAAATAATACTCGGGTCAGACCGAGGTATTTCAGGTGCTTCTGGTTGACTTCTTATTTGGGTCATTTGACATTTGGCAAACTACTAGTTTAGTAGTTTTTGTTTTTATACATTTGAGATAGAGACTCCTTGATTTATACATATTCTTTTGTCTAGCACTTGTACCTATTCTTTGTGATTTTGTGGATCTTGCATGACCACTACTTTGATGTACACTTCAATGTGTTTATTCATATCTGTTTCCTCATTTGTGATATGAATATCTATGACTGACTTGTGTTATGCTTATTTTACATTTGTTTCCGAAAATCACTTAACCACTATGTAAAAGCTTTGAGTTTGTATCTGATGTGCCAGATTTCCTCTTGAAAATAATATCTGGCATCGGTACTCACACAAAGCAATTACACAGATGGTCGCTCCTCAACAGCCTTATTCTTTGTGCTAGTTGACGGCATTACTCCGTAGTGTCCTTGGCTAGTGTGAGTATAGAGGTGTGGCGTCACAGCATGGTATCAAAGCCAAATTTTGAAACAATATAGAATAATCTAGCAAGGATCATTGTCCTAAGTCTTTCTTAGGAATCGTGCCTTAGAATTTATTTGAGTCATTGGACTCGTTCTATCCTATTTTCTTTTATGATGCCTTGTTTTATCAATCATGATTGTTTGATATTTATTTTGAGAATAACCTTTTTCTTCTTTTTTCTTTCTTTCTTAAAGAAGAGAAATGGTTAACCAGGTCATCCAAGCGCTGGTCAATGCAGTGCTACTTCTCAAGATGGAGTATTCATGTCTGCCCAGCAGCTTTTAGATCTTGTAAAGAATCCTCAAGCTGTCGGACCCATTCCAAAGCCTACTCATCCTAGATCTAGGTTTGCATGCTTTTGCAAAGATTATACTGATTTGGGTGGAAGATCATTCAAGGGATCCGAAAGTGTTATAGAAATCCAAGCTTGGCTTAGGTCATGCGACCGCATCTTTTCTCGCATGAATCTTGTTGACCGCCATCGAGTCCAAGTGGCATCTAGCATGCTCCAAGAAAGAGAATTAGATTGGTATGAGTTTTGATTTCGGAGATTATCGAAGCTCATCTTAATTGGGAGCAATTTTGGGAAAGATTCGAATTAAAGTTTGTTCTAGAAGCTGAGAAGGTAATTTTATGCCAACGCTTTATTGACCTTGTTTAAGGTGAATCTTCCGTGATGGATTACGTCGCATCTTTTGAATCTCTCTCTAAATATTGGGTTTAGTATATTAATACCCCATTGAAGAAAAATTATAGGTTTGTTTATGGGTTGATTAAGAACCTCAAAAAGCCTCTACTCTGGAAACTGGAAGTTTTTTTGATCAGCTTGTTGATATCACGCTTCGACTTGAAAAGGCCGATAAAGAAGGCGATGTTGAATTTGTGGGTGCCCAACAGAATTTCAACATCAACAAGAAGAGGCCTATTAAGTTCAAGCCTAATCCCAACAAGAAAGGGAAACAAGCAATTTTGGTAGCAAAGATTCCTACCTCTAGTCGCGGACAATGCTACGATTGTGGTTCTAAGGACTATTATGATAATGGGTGTCTGAAACCCCTCTTTTGTCGTTATTGCAAAAGTTCGGGCCATCTTCTATCTTCATGCCCCAAACTTCCAAGCAAGAAAGAGGGAAAGCTAAATGTTGTGCAAACTTCTAGTAACACTTCTCTTGGTCAAGGTATTTTTGTTCTATCGTTGATGGCGTTATTATGTTTGGTGATCATACTATTCGAGTTCTTTTTGATACGGGTGCATCCTACTCTCATTAGAACTTGTTGATACTTTGTCTTTAAATGTTATGTGATTGATGAATTCTTTGAGAATTGCAAATCCGGTTGCGGATCCGCAACACTCAGTTTGCTTTGTAAAGATGTCGAGATTATTTTATGTGATTATTCTTTCCAAGCCGATTTGCATGTTATGCGTTACTTAGGCTTCAGAATGATTTTGGGAATGGATTGGTTAACCATTATGAAGCCCACATCCTATGTCTCGAGAGGACTATATATCTTCGACATCCTCAATTTGTTAAGCATATTTCTATTGTTCTTAAAAATTTGGATTCCAATTTGGTAGCATCCTTATATTCTCTAAATCCACATGATGACGATAATGATGATGAGGAAGATGGCATTTCCCTCATTCACGTTGTTCGTGAATTTTTTGACATATTTGAGCCCGTTTTAGGATTACCCCCTAAGCGAGCAATTGAGTTCAGAATTAATTTAATCCCTGGAGCTCTACCTATCACTTGTCCTGCTTATCGTATGTCCAATAAGGAAAATGAGGAGATGTGTAAACAATTATCCAAATTGGAAGCGAAGCAATTTATTCATTGTAGTTCCTCCCCTTGGGGAGCTTCAACTATTTTGCAAAGATATTCGATGGTACACTTAGGCTTTGCGTTGACTACCGCAAGCTTAATGATCTCACCATTAAGAATAAATATCCCTTACCTCGGATTAATGATTTATTTGATCAATTAGCGGTGCTAGGATAGTTAGACTTAGCAACCAGTTTTCATCAGCTTCGTATTGCAGAGGATAGCATTCCTTTGACATTGTTTCATACTCGTTGTGGATCTTATGAATGCTTGTTACGCCATTTTGTTTAACGAATTCTCTAGATTATTTTGTTAACCTTATGAATCGAGTTTTCAAAGACTTCCTCGATCGATTTTTTCTCATCTTTATAGATGATATTCTTTTTTATTCTAAAACCGAGGAAGAGCATGAAAAACATCTTTGGATTGTGTTGGAAACTCTTAGGAGCAATCAATTGAAAGCAGAATTTTCTAAGTGCCACTTCTGGCAATCTCGTGTGAAATTTCTCGGGAATATTATTTTTGAATCCTGAATTTCCGTGGATCCTTCAAAGATTGAAGCGATTCAAAATTGAAAGAGATCGGAGAGTGTTATGGAAATCCGTAATTTCCTTGGATTGGTGGGCTATTACCATCAGTTCATAAAAGACTTTTCTAAAATTTCCGTGCCTCTTACTAGTTTTACAAAGAAGAGAGTTAAGTACACTTGGTCAAACAAATGTGAAGCATCTTTTCAGAAATTAAAAGAACTCCTTTCTAATGCTCCTGTTCTTGTGATTCCCGAAGGGAACCTAGACTTTATTGTTTATATCGATGCTAGTCGTATTGGTTTGGGAGCCGTTCTCATGCAAAGGGAACGTGTTATCGCTTATGCTTCTAGGCAATTGAAGCCTGCCGAGACTAGATATGCCACTCATGAGTTAGAGCTCACGGCTATTGTTTTCGCCCTTCGAATTTGGCATCATTATCTTTTAGGAGAGAAATTTGTTCTCCACACCGATCATAAATCTTTGAAATATTTATTTTCTCAAAAGGAACTTAATTTAGTCAACAATGTTGGCTTGAGTTCCTTGCGTCTTATGATCTTGATATTCTTTATACACCTGGAAAGGGAAATCATGTTGCCGATGCCCTTAGTCGTAAGCAACAAGCGGTTGTTTCTATGATGATATTCGAATGGAATGATCTCAAGACTTTGTCTACTTGTGAGATTCGAGATCGTGAATCCGATTCATGTTCATCTCTTGTTTTAGGTAGCCTTGAGGCTTGTCCATCTCTTTTAGACCGAATTCATGATGCTCAAAGGCATGATCACGAATTGGGAGATAATGATTTTTAAAAGGAAGAGGATGGTATATTTTCTTTTATGGGAAGAAGAAAAAAAGAAAAAAAAGGAAGAAGAGAGGAGAAGAAGTGAAATATGAAATGAAATGATGTGATGATGTGAGCATGTTCATTACAAACCAATACTTTACTTCAAGGTTAAGAAAATCACCAAAATTCAAGAACCCCATCCCGTCAAAATCAAATCAAATTTGTGGCTTCTTGCAAAAGCTATGGTTTTTATTCGATTTGTTCTAGGTTCTACACAAAATCACATTCACATGCATACCACGAATGACCAAAATAAATAAACGACCACAAACAATAATGTGACACAACTACAAAACAATAATAAAATACACATAGTTGCCTTATTCTATGAAATTTCAAAAATACCAACGTTTGTCGTAAAATACGTCAAACGATAATTTATATAATTTCCAAACTAAAAATTATGGGAAAATGCAGGATTTTTAAAAATACTAAATTAAAAATCAAGCTGTCTTTATCAAAATTTGGTTTTCTTAGTATTTATTATATTTGAATCAAATTTAAAAATTTAAATAAATTAAATATTCTCATTTGAAACGTTAAAAATATCGGGTCGTTACAATTTGAAAATAGAAAATACATACATGTAGATTTAATAATGTATTCATGAGATATAATCAAACCTTTCTAATAACACAAATTTGATAGGTTAGGTAAATAGAATTAGGGAACTATGGGAATGAACCCCATGTGAATTAAGTTTCATAGTTCGACCATAAGGTGTTTGGTGAAAGGGTTAAGTTAAAAGTCATCTATTAATAGTGTTAAGCATAAAGTAAACTTTTAATAAATAAAGTTGTTTAGTATAATCTAAATGGTAGGATAATACATTTACAGGATAAATATATGAGAAAATTTAGTTATAATAAAGGAGAGTTATTTAAATATAAGTTTAACTCACATTCAAATTTACTATATCATATATGTGATGCTATAAACTATTGTTGATTTCTTGGATGATAGTTGGATTTGTTTGGTTGATTGTTTCATTGAAATTAACTATTTGATTAATGAGATTTGAATTTAATTGGATCGATTTAATTATTGATATTGTACTTTAATTAATCATTTTAATTAATGATTGGTTAAATTTAATTAATTGTTTTAAATAATAATGTTTTGAAACTTAGTTAATCATCTTAATTAATGATGTTAGAATCTAACTAAATCATTTTAATCAATGATATTTGAATGTAATTAATCATTTTAACTAATGATCATTTTGAATCAAATTAATTGTTTTGATTAATAGCACGTGTATTTTATAAATCATTTTAATTAACGATGGTTGAGATTAATTATCCATTTTAATTAATGGATATTTGGATTTAATAAATTGTTTGATAAATGATATTTTATGTTAGTTAATTGATTTAATAAATGAGTTTAAAGTAAATTAAATGATTTGATGAAAGTGTTTTGGAAGTACTTAACTAGTTTATTAAAGATAATTGATTTGTTTATTGAAGGAAATTGTAAATTTGATTAATTATCTTTTGATATGGCTAATATTATTTTCGACTTATAAAAGAGATTATAAATGTGATTTATTACCATTCAGGATAATTAATGTTATTTTAAATTTAATAAAATAATTTAAATTTGATTTACTTTCTTTGTATAATTTATATGGTTTTAAGGTTTTAAAAAGAATGATATAAATCTTCCCTTGGGAGATTAACATTGTTTGGAATTTATAAAAGGTATTTAAACTGTTTTATTTTCCTTTGAGATAATAAATATTGTTCTAAATTAATAAATGATGGTTTTTAAATAAGAACTTTAAATAGAATTGTTTATAAATGAAGCTAAGTGTAAATTGTTTTGGGAATTCAGTAAACGATATTTAAAATGGCATTTGTTTTTTATCCTTATTTTAATACACTTAGTACTTTAAATTTGTCTTTCAAAATAATAATTTAAAGAGTTTTTGGAAAATTTAAATCCCAGAATTATTTGAAATGATTTTAAAAGATTTAGAGAAAAGTAATAACGGTATTATTTAGAAATATTTCTAAGGTATAAATATTTTGGAAAAGAAATTCTAAGCTAATAGCGGTATTATTTAGAAATATTTCTAAGGTATAAATATTTAGAATTGTTTGAAACTTTATTGTTTATACCGATGCAAGTCGTATTGGTTTGGGAGCTGTTCTCTTGCAAGGGAAACATGTTATTGCTTATGCTTCTAGGAAATTAAAGCCTGCCGAGACTAAATATGCCACTCACGATTTAGGGATCGCGGCTATTATTTTCGCCCTTAGAATTTGGGGTCATTATCTTTTGGGAGAGAAATTTGTTCTCTACACCAATCATAAATCTTTGAAGTATTTATTTTCTCAAAAGGAACTTAATTTGCGTCAACAACGTTGGCTTGAGTTCCATGCATCTTATGATCTTGATATTATTTACACTTCCGGAAAAGGAAATCGTGTTGTCGATGCCCTTAGTCGAAAGCATCAAGCGGTTGTTTCTGTGATGGTATCAGAATGGAATGATCTCGAGACTTTGTCTAATTGTGAGATTCGAGAACGCGAATCTGATTCATGTTCATCTCTTGTTTTATATAGCCTTGAGGCTCATCCTTCTCTTTTTGACCGCATTCTTGAAGCTCAAAACCATGATCCCGAATTGGCTCTTCTTAGCCAATGCTGTAGGGATTAAAATAAGGTTGATGGTTTGAAAGACTATGTATTGATGCTCGTGGAGGTATTCGAAAATTTGGTTGACTTATCTTGCCAAATATTAGTGATCTTCGTAAAGACATTTTAGAAGATTCTCATCGTTCTAAATTTGCCATTCATCCTAGGTAGTAGTAAAATGTACATGGATATGATGCGACTTTATTACTGGGATGGAATGAAATCTGATATTGCTAACTTTATTAAGCATTGCGTAACTTGCCAACTCATAAAGGCCGAACATCAAAGGCCTGTTGGGTTGTTGCAACCTTCGGACATTCCCATTTAGAAGTGGGATCAAGGCTCCATGGATTTTATTGACGGTCTTCCGCGATCTCGTTTAGGACATGACAGTTTATGGGTGATTGTAGATAGACTAACAAAATCCGCCCATTTTATTCCCATTCAATCCAATCGGACTGTACCTCTTTTGGCCAAACTCTATGTTAAAGAAATTGTTAAATTGCATGGAGCTCCTACTTCTATTGTCAGTGATCGTGATCCATTGTTTACTAGTGGATTTTGGAAGAGTCTTCAAAAAGCTTTAGGAACGAAGCTTAATTTTAGCACCGCTATCATCCTTAGTCCGATGGACAAACCGAGCGTGTGAATCAAACTCTTGAAGATCTTCTTCGTGCATGTGTTCTTGATCTTGAGGGAAGTTAGGAAGATCATATATCCCTAGTTGAGTTTTCCTATAATAATAGCTTCCAATCTAGTATTGGTATGACATCTTTTGAGGCACTTTACGGAAGGCCATGCGGATCTCCTTCTTATTGGCTTGAGGCCGGTGACAGCTAGTTTTAGGTCCAAATTTTATTCGTGATTCCACAGAAAAGATTAACCTTATTTCTCATAGGATGAAAGAAGCTCATAATATACAAAAATCCTATGCCGATAACCGAAGAAGGAATTTAGAATTTTCTGTGGGAGATTTGGTGTTTATTCATGTTTCACTTATGAAGGGTGTTATGCGTTTCAGTCGATCGGGAAAATTAGCACCTCGACATATTGGTCCATTTCCCATCACCGAACACATTGGTTCCGTGGCTTATCGCCTTTTATTACCGGCTCAATTTTCTACTATTTATGATGTTTTCCACGTCTCTCAACAATGGAAATGCCTTAGGGATTCCAATTCTATTCTTGAGCCCGGTGTTATTGAAGAATTCAAAGTTTCACCTAATTTGACTTATGAGCGACATCCTATTCGTATCGTTGCTAAGGAGGTGAAACGCCTTCGAAATTAAGATGTTCTGCTTGTGAAAGTTCAATGGTCCTCAAATCCTAAGGACTGCTCTTGGGAATCCAGAGAATTCATCGAGCGAACACACCCGGACTAACTCTCTCGTGCCCGTTAAGGTGAACTTCTTATTTCAAATTTTCTTTTGGGTTGATATGCATTTATGGTTGTTACTCTTTATTTTCTTCTTATGTATTGCGAGGACATAATTTCTTTAAGGAGGGGAGTCTATAACAACCCGCATATTTTACGATTATATATTTAGATATATTATTTGAATATAGCATCGTTAGTCGGATTAAAGTCCGAAATTCTACTTTTTGTAAACAGTTGAATTAGGACTCGAGACCACTTCCATTGAGTCTAAAATGGCGTTTTCTACCTTTTTGAGTATAAACATCGATATGTTTGGAGTTAAGTTGAATTTTTCTATTTTTCTATTGGGCTTTGGGTTTGGGTTTCAGCCCTTAAACTCATCTAATACTCTAACTCTTCGTCCTCTCCTCTTCACTTATTCTATTATTTCCTAACACTCAAGCTAAAAAGAAAAATGGTGGAAGAGAGAGGAAATTAGAATTCCTAAATCCTAGTATTGCTAGGAAATTCAAGTTCTTGCTCTAAAAACAAAGAGAAACTTAGGTAAGCATCCTTTTCTTCTTCTTCACCTCAATCTCTCTCCAATTTTCAGAAATTCCTAAACCCTAACTTAGTAAATATTTGCATTTAATCATAGATTGGAGCTTCTAGAGTTGAAGTTGAAGAGTGGTTGATCTTTCCTTTGTTTAAAGCTTATCATTTGTTGTGTTTGGATTTAAAGGTGAGTTGTTGAACTCACATCTATGTCTATATCTTTAATGGTTGTTAGGTATGAATTCCCAATATCTATTCATGTTCATTTGCTTTTGATTTGAATTGATTTGGTGAATTTTCCAATTTTGGTGTTTTGAAGTCAAAATCTTTAAAACTCCTATCTTGGATGTTTGGACATGTCATTGGTGGTGTATCGAAGAGCCTATAGGACTGGGTTGTCGCTTGGCATAAATCGCTGGTAACCATCTCTCATCCGATCGCTTTTGCTTTGGATTTGCCCTCTTTGGGCTAGGAAAATTTTTGCCTAGCAGGAAAATCCAGACGTTTGGTTGAAAAATCCAGACGTCTGGTAGGGATTTATGGAAAAGAGAAAATTTTGACAAATGTAGAAAAAATGTAGAGAATAGAATCAGATGTCCGATACAACCTTTCAGACGTTTGATCAAACGTCTGATACAACCTTTCAGACTTTTAAAAGGTTTCTGAAAAATATATTTTTCCAAAACCCAAATCCAGACGTCTGGTTAAGCTAGCTAGACATTTGGAACTGTTCAATCTTGCCTAATTTGGCTGTATTTGAGTGGATTTTTAATTTTTATCGATTTTTGTTGATCCGGTTAGTTGTTTTCAACTATTATCAACTTTGATGACTTCTTTTCTGGATTTTTGGAATATCCATTTGATGGATTTGATATCGATTTTTATGGTTTTAATTCACATCGTCGAATGTGAATTTTTGGTGATCGACTTTTTTCACAACCGTTTTCTATGATTTGTCACTTTTAAAATACAAAGGTTTCTACACTAGTAGTAAATATTCAAACTCGTTCACAAAGATGATTCCAACACTATTTTTAATACAAAACTTGTTTTTAAAACCATTTTCCAATCTATTAGTATATACAAACCTTTACATCATTCGTATGAGAAATATAATTAGACGGCTTAGCAAAACAAGTGGTATGAAACACTTGCTTTTACTTTGTCGGTTAGTTCTTGGACTTGTTTGATTGAACTCTTGTAACAATTTTCGAGTGGAAATCTACAATTTGTTCGTAAATATTTAAGTTAAGCCAGTGGTTATGGGACATGAAGCTAAACTCATTTATTTACTAGCTTGGTGTAATTCACACTTTTTATTGATCAATGGTGATCATTTTATGGTTTAACCTAGCGATATGCGATGTCTCTTTGTCCACGTGGGGGACTGTACCTTGTTTTATTGAGCTTCCTATCATTTCTTTTATGGGCTAGCGACCATGTTCTTTTATGGAGTTCGGTTCATCAGAGGTCTACATCATTGTTTTGGCTTATTAGGATCATTAATTGTACCGTTATTGTACTACGTCGTTGTTCCAGCTTATTAGGTTCATCGGGCATACCGTTATTGTACTACGTCGTTGTTCCGAATTATTGGAGTTTCAGGTCCATCGGGCGTACCGTTATTATACTACGTCGATGTTCTGAATTATTCGAGTTTTAGGTTCTTTGGGCGTACCGTTATTATACTACGTCGTTGCACCAGCTCTATGGTTAGCGACCATGGGATAGCAACCTGTTTGCGATACACGTGTTGGTGAGTATTCATGCTCCCATTTGTGATAGGCCTCCCCCTTTATGATTTCTGTAATTTTTATTTCAATAATTTTTGTGATTGGCATTGTTATGTTTGTCAATATTTATGGTTTGATGAATAAAATAAAGAATATTACATTCTTTTTGGTGTTTGAGATTCTTGAGATATTGTATGATTTTTGTTGTTGTTAAATTTATACTTGTCACAGTATGGCATTGTTGTTATCATATATTTTGTCTTATCCCTTATCCTATCTCATTTTATCTGATATTTATAGCTAGTCTGGTCCATTTATTATTTTCTTCTTAAATAATACTCGGGTCAGACTGAGGTATCTCAGGTGCTTCTGCTTGACTTCTTATCGGGTTTGTCATCTAACTTTTGGCAAACTACTAGTTTAGTAGTTTTTGTTTTTATACATTCGAGATAGAGACTCCTTGATGTATACATATTCTTTTGTCTAGCACTTGTACCTATTCTTTTATGATGCAGTGGATCTTGCATGACCATTACTTTGATGTACACTTCTATGTGTTTTTATTCATATCTGTTTCCGCCTTTGTGATATGAATATCTGTGACCGACTTATGTTATGCTTATTTTTTTTCGAAAGCTCACTTAGCTACTGCGTAGTAGCTTTGAGTTTGTATCTGATATGTCAGATTTCCTCTTGAAAATACTATCTGATATATCGGTACTCGCACAAAGCAATTACGCAGATGGTCGCTCCTCACCAGCCTTATTCTTCGTGCTAGTTGACGGCATTACTCCGTAGTGCCCTTGGCTAGTGTGAGTATAAAGGTGGGGCGTCACATGCCATGTGGACAGTTGCCACATGACTAAAATCTGGTTGAACCAGGTTAGGCTATAAGAGGTTAGATAATTACTAAAATACCCTTATCTTCACCTATAAATACCTAAGTCCATATCTTATTTTAATTCATTAACAAAAAAAAAAGAAACCTAATATGATTTTCATCTTCAAGGCAAGCAAGGTTTCTATTTGCTTCACCAAATCAAAAGGATTTAAAGTTTAGGTAGTGAATATAACTTATTTTATAAGTATAATCAATTTATTTGAATTATTTTACAGTGTGATATTGATTTAAAGGATTAGGATATTGATTCAAGTTACTTTATTTTATAATACCTCACTTGAATAGCTTCATTTCTAACCGATGGAAATACCGATTTGAAATCAAAGACTATAAATAAGTTTATGGAGTTGATATTCCAATTTGTTTTAAGAAGACTTTGTTTAAACAAGGGATTTCTTTGTCAACGCCATTAAGTAACATAAAAAATATATGATAAGTAGTGCAAAATTGTTGACATTTTTATGGAAAGTAAGTCATCTTATATTTAGCACTAAAAGCCGATGAGTAGTCTTCCCTCTATCTATGAGAGAATCGGAGTGCTCAAGGCAAGGTTTTGATATGCAACTAATGCTCTAACTTACTTAGCTTTGATTCTTGGTGTGGGAAAGAGAAGTCGAAATGTGGTAAGAATAGGAGGATTAGTTTCAATAAATAGGTCATGATAAATTAAGTATATGGAAGGCACTTCGTCTATACTTAACATTTAATTTTGAGGTAGGGAAGCCTGCTTCTATCTGTGAGAATTAATAATGTTGTCAAGTCAAGGTTTGAGAGGTAATAATACCCCAATTTGTCTGGCTTCGTTATTAATCGAGGGATAGCTGAGGTTAAAATCAGAAGTGGTGGTAAGTATATGATGTTCAATTTTCTATATGCAAACTATATACTCACACCAGATAGTGGTTTGTCTCTTTAGAACCTATTTTGACTTAGGAAGTATATGAAAGTTTTGCGATTTCATATGGTTTGAGATTCCCTTGGAAGAACTTATTATGGTGAAGTATCTCTTGCTTTAACGACGATAATAGAGATCTCCTTAGAACTCTTTTATCGTCTGCTTAATTTTGAATGAACCTAGATTGAGTCGACCAGAAACTTTCAATTATTGGCTTGGAGTGACCGAGATCGGATAAGCATGAGTTATCTGAAAACCACTCCAAACCGGCATATGTGTTCGAATTGAAGACATCGAAGATGATGTAATTGGAGATGGAGTTCTTTGAAGTGCAAGTGCTACTTGCTATTAATCCTAGGGGTTACAATATAGATGTAGTAAAAGCAGTGCCTTCGAT
Source organism: Allium cepa (assembly GCA_030765085.1). NCBI lineage: Eukaryota > Viridiplantae > Streptophyta > Magnoliopsida > Asparagales > Amaryllidaceae > Allium > Allium cepa. Next base: position 353,477,922 of record CM060937.1, on the reverse strand, counting down.
TCATTCATATCCTAACCAACTTGTATAGATGATGCTAGCATTGCATTGTTGCCTGGAGGGCAGTGTTAGCATTCCAAGATGGCTTTGATACAATGAAAGGTAATCGTTGCTTTGAGCCTTACACCCGAAAATGACTAAAACAAGGGACGTGTAGTAGGGCTATGTGGGTTGCACCATTAGGATATGATCATCCCTGATCTAGATCGCTATTTATCTGGATGTATGCTTCAGGCACAATACAACTACAAATTGCAACCGAGGGATGATTATATTCAATAATATCTGGGAAAGGGTAGGCGATTATGTATTGGTAGGGGTTGCAAGGTTTGTAACCTCGGTACATTTTCTCTGGAGGTATACTGTGATAGGCGATACCCAAGTAGCCTTGTCATTGTATGTAATCCATTTTCCAATACGTACCTTTATGGACTTAGTTGTATATTATATATGATGTTGAATGTAATTAATGTTGATATACTAGGTATTATTAAAAATTTATTTTACACCCTATACATTATTATAATATCATAAGATTTCCTGTGAAATTTTGGTTATCGTGAAGTAAAAACCCGTTTGTGCTTATGTGCGGCGTGGTCTTATAAGATTCCTTTATTTTGAAAGGGCTTTATAAATATAAAAATTCATATATTTTGAGTGTACTCAAATCAGATACATGTCCGACTTAGACTTTTACTTTTCTACCTTAAACTCTTGGGTACTATAATTTTTGAGTAGCCAAGTAGTCTAAGTTCTTACGGATGCCATTTGGAGGAGCACGGAGCATGAGGCTTCATCGTTATTTGGTTATCTACTGTTTCCGCTGCGGTTTGTATGTAGTTATGTATTAGTATTGAGGGGGCAGATAATTATAACTACCTTTGGCTAAAGTCGGTACTTATTATAACTCAGATGTTTTATTTTGCAGTGACTGTGAGTACTATATTATGTTCTATTACATACGATTTCCATGAATTATGAGATTCTATGTTTCTTTGTTCTTGTATTTTTTTCTTTTACCCCAACGGTCTGCCTTACAGATGCCTAAATGATCGGTATACAAATACCATGGATTTATTAAGTGCCGTCTTTAGGAGTAAGGAAGGCGAATCATTACACAGTTCGTAATGTAAGATACTTCGATAAAATAATTCATTTGAAGCGAATAAATATACCATATTATGGTCGCATTGTGTTAAATGTAACACTAGACAAAAACTATAAGACGAATCTAAGAACTCAAACGCTGAAATGTCATTTTAATCAATTTATGCAAAGTGCATCATATATGACGTCCTTAAATATTAAGCATAATTGAGTACGCTTTTGTAAAGAGTTTATTATGATGTTCTAATAAGGTTTTTCTTTGAATGGTTTGACCATTTAGAAAAGAAAATGAATGTATAAGAGTAAATGTGATTTAAAGTACAATTGGGATGAAGAGAGTAAATGGTCACTTCTACTTCATAAAAAACATCAGAAATGAGAATTGTAATAATAATGATATGGTAGTTAATAATGGAATAAAAAATATGATTTCTACTCCGAAATGTAATTTTGTATAGAAAATTGTTCTCGATAAAATTTATTCTATGTTTGAGATATGTGATCAAAGAACTCTCCACTATAAATTTACGGTATATGAAATAAATGGTCGGTATTTAGTGGATGATGGACCTCCATATTCGATACGCTATTATAGTAAAGGGGGAAACAGCGGGAGCATGCCATATAACATTTATTGATTGCGTCAAATTGCGAAAATTGTTTTCGTAAAACATACCAAATATTATTTATAAATAATGACTTTTTTGGTGTTGACTGAAAAATAGACATAGTTATATTTCAATGAGAATATAATGAATATTCATTATGAAATAAAACTATAATGTCGTATTTATTTTCATAGCAAAAGTGATGCAATGGAAAATACAAAAGTATTTACTTATTTTGGAATTATAGATTAAGCCATTATTTTGAGGAAAAAAAATAGGATTATGAATCGTATGATACCAGTTAATTATATCTCAAACAATTAAGTGCTATTCACCTATTTAGTAAGCGCAATGTAAGAGTTGTTGAAATCTTCGGATTAATACATATTGATGTATACAATCGTAAGTATATTAGTACCAAATCGGTTCCAAGTACTTGGTTATATTCATTGACGATATATCACCGACATGGACTTGTTTATTTGATACACATGTAGTATGTCTATGACAAAATCTTAGAATATGAATCAAAAGTAAATAAAATAACATTTAATAAAATAAATGGTTCGATTTGATCGAATCGGTGAGTATTTTGGAAAAGTTTCAAACGTACCTAAAATTTAAAAAATAAAAAAATTCATTCTTAAAAGTCACTCCTCCCTATAATATATAATGATTTCTAAGGAGTAAATCAAACTTTTTGAGCAAAGTACGATTAATTGTGAGTGAAGTTGAGATTAACTTCTTCCTATAAGGTTGTGTACTTAAGAGTAGTACACATAGTTAAAATTAATTCCATCTAAAGATTGGTTTAAAAAATAATATAAGATAAGGGTTTATAAGAAACCTCAACATATCCTAGGCCAAGTAGTTGACAGGTTGTATGAGTTGAAAGAATGCACGTAACAGTTGTTTGCAAGGCATCTATAACAAACAAGAATTTTACCATTCTAATTTGAGAATATTCAATTAATAATTTAATTAATGCTTTTTAGTGGTCTATAACCCTCTTTTGATTAATAGATAATAATGATAACCTTATTATGAAAATAAATTTAGAAAAATAAATAGTTCGATGAAAAATTGAAAGTGTGACTGAAAATCATTTTTTTGATTTTTGACTGTTTATCGAACGATTATTGTCGCATTGTTGTTGCACACATATTTACACTTTTGTAACATACACTTATACATATAATAAGTGATTTAATAAAGTAAAAAGGGTTGGTAAAAGCAAGTATTGTTAAAGGATTTCAAAAGGTAATAAATTAAACTAATAAAGTACGTAAAAATCCTTTCCATCTTATTCTAAGTGTAAGAATATTAAAAGTACTTAAAGGACTTAAGAAAAAGGTGGATGTAATGGCTCAGATAACATAAGAAGATGTGTTGTCAAAATATAAAGGATCGTAGCAGTTTATTTTAATGTAAAGGGTACGATCTTCCACTTTCCATTTCTATAAAACAACATCTCCTCTTCACTTCATTTCTTTGTTTCATTTTCATTTTTTGTTCTTTCTTTTTTCCCTTCTTTTCTCAAAAACCCATCAATGGCCTCTTCCTCTTCACTCTTTTATTTATTTAATTCTTCTCCAGATTGAACAAAAATAAAAAATAGTCCTCTCTACATCATAGCTAACACCACCACCTACCCAAAGATACAAACCTTTGATTCCATTCCCTAAATGGGCCAAGGGCCATGAGCATTTAAGGGAAGAGGGGCCTTGCAAGAGTATGAGGAAGGAAACGGAGGTGGATTTGTGACGTTTTAGTTGATGATAAGAATGTTTGTATGCTTCCTTTGTAGCGGTAGAGTTTGGTTGCGATAAAAGTGAGATATCCCACTTTGATTTAGTTTTAAATGATGACATATTGTAATAATTTTATGCTTGATTATATGATTGAATGTATGGAATGTGATTTGCTTATGTCATTTTTTGATTTTGATTTCCACTTGGAAGCAGATGACATAAATAACCATTATGTTGTAGGAGAAAAAGCAAAGAAACGGAAGTCAAAGTGTCTTCGTAGTGAATAAGTTGGTATAGAAGCACTTCGAAGAATAGAAATTTTATAGAAGAATTCTAAAGGATTTCTTCGCCGTATTTATTTTATTTACATATATTATTGGTTATGTTAATGTTTGTGTATATGAAAAGTGAGTGTTGCTTAGTTATAGTTAACTTACTTGTTGCTGATTTTATTATGACATTGAAATCCCATGCTCGCTTTTAAGCGATTTCCACTTATTTTATAAAGTGCTTTGAAATGGTTTCTAAACCTGACTATTTTTCAACCATTTTTGCAAATTTATTAAAGTGGTTTAAATTGTAGAAAGAAAGGGTTTAAGAGCTATTTTGATTTACAAAAGGAGTTTTAAAAGTTTCGCTCCATATTGCGATAGTTGCTATGGATGCAGTTTGGAATTCAATGATTGTTATAATGTAAAATAAAGGTTTTCTGTTTTAGATATTTTGAAAAGTCTAGACAAATGTATTTATAAGTATTTAGAAGGAAACTTGAAGTTTTAAGTATATTTTTAAGGATTCATTTAGTTTTTAAACAAGAGGTCTAGATTTTACTCCTTTGTTTTTAAAAGTTAAATTTTTGTTAGAAGTGACCATCTTTAAAGGGATGTCTTTAATAGAAGTTCAAATTTGTTTTAAAGAGTTTTAAAAGTAATTTTAAAAAGAGGAATAAAGCATGGATTATAGCACCATAGTCGTAGTAAATGTTTTCGAGAAAAGGAAAAAGTGATCATAGACTGTAGCATCTTTGTTATAGTAAATGGTTTCGGAAAATTGGAAAGGAAGTCTGGTTTATAACACTTTGATTTTAAAAAATAACCTATTACGTTTAAAATGGGAAGATTTTTTGAAATGGTTTGTAATTCATTGATTTAAAATGTGTTTACTTTTGAAAAGGGAGGACGTTTAAAGTGGTGTGAAATTCATTGATTTAAAAGGTGTTTGCTTTTAAAAAGGGAAGATGTTTAAAGTGGTTTGGAATTCATCGATTGAAAAGGTATTTCTTAACGATCGCCTTTTAGATCCCCAAATGTCAACACTAATACATCTACGGTATTCACGTGCCGAACACCTAAGTGTCGAAAAGACAAACGTTAGGATAAAAAAAATGAAGAAAAGAAAATAAAATAGAAAAGGGAGAACAAAAACTCAGAATCTCACAACGGGAGGATGACATATAATATCGATATGATCTTTTATAGAGAAAACTATATGTGTACGATAATCAGAGCAAACTAACCTATTATCATCTTGGACAGTTATAATAATTTATCCTTACAATTGATGGTATATAAACAAAGTTTTAATGACCCAAAATTTTAAACTTTTGAATTTAAAATATTTAATTAATTTTATATATTGAAATATTAGTTTTATCATAAAATGACTTAAATTTCAAGTATTAAGGTTATTTGAATATTGGAATAGTGATTTAAGCATCAAAATTATTTAAATGATTAAATTTTGAATTTAATTTAAATAAATGGATTTCAAAATCTTATTTAATTTCAATTTAAATAATAAATGGTTAGTGTAAATTTTAATTTAGAATTAAAGGTGATTAAAACTAGTTTAATAATAATTCATTTTAATTAATGCGTGAAATCATCATTTCGGGGCACTATCTTGGATTTTGATGAACTACTGCCATCAGATCTGGAATAATGAATTGTAGTATGCTACCGAGTTTCATAATGATTGGAAGTATTGTGTGGTCGTGAAAGCTCAAAATTCCTAGGAATTAAATACATGAATTTAACAAAATATATTTTGAATTTGAAAACAAACAACGGTATATGATAGAATTAGGCCCTGATACTAGTTCCATTGTCTTTGGAATAGGGGCATTTAGTATAAAATGCCAGGTAGCGCGCCTCGATTGGAGTTCAGAATTTTGGGATGTGAATTCTGCTTGAAAATATTTTCAATAAAAGGACCCTCACTTCTTTCTTTTTGGAGAAACCCTAACACTAGCCACCATTCCATCCAACGGCCTAGATTATCTACGATGATCAAAGATGTTTCTGGTGAAGTGCCCAACAATAAAGTTGTACACGGTGGCCAGAGGGACTCATCGGTGGTGGTGGATGAGATCGCAGTGGAGCGAGGCGGCGGCGAAGCCCAGTTCAATGTCGATGGTGCTATTGCGTTCATTCTCACAGTGTAAGCGACGAGGAGAGAGGTGACTGGTGGGGTAAGGGACAACGAAGATGGGGATATCTTCGATGATGGAGCGGCGGTGGTTAAAGGCATAAGGCGGCGGTGGTTTGCAAATGAACGGTGACCTTGAGTTTTAAAAATGTGTGGCCTGGAGAGGATAACGCAAGAGGAGAAGGTAATTAAGCCAACTACCAATTAATTAAAGTTAATTAATATAAATAAATCTAAAAACATCCATTAATTCATATCATGTCCATACGAGGTTGGATTTGCATGCGGTCGGTTGCATTGGACTTGTTGTGATGATATCTACATCGTCAAGTTGGAACTCGTCAAACTCAGAGCTTGTAGAATTTCAAGCTAAAATCGAATGATGCTTTACTTTAGTCAGAACCAGAACGATTCGATGAAAAATGGAATTTTGATTAGTTAAACTCACCTTTTTGGTCAACCAATATGTTATATAGTTGAATAAAATTCATTGATGCTTGTTTGCTACTTGTTTGGATGATTTACTACTTTATCAGTTGGTTTGGATTTATTCCCGCCTTTGGAGCTTATGACCTTTATATGTACCCGCCTACTAGCGGATGATCTATGTTACATGATTATATACTGTATATGATGCGTAGGACAGGTTGGAGGGATCCAACAGAATTCCTCACCGTTGTTGATTTTATTTAAATATATATGTGTGTGTTGATATATATATGAGTTGTGATGTAGGGGACAGATTGTAAGGATTCAATGGGATTGCCCACACTGTTGATTTTACTTTTTATATATTGCGATATATGATTTTTTGGATGCTATATTCGATGACGGACATAATTTCACTTAGTTGGTGCTATAGTAGCATTGAACTTTATTTTTAGCATTTTAAAATACTATAAAATAACAAATTTGAATTGAAAGGATTTTTAAGGTAATACTTGAAATAATACATGTTTTAATAATTATTTATAACTTATTAAAAGAAAGGGTTTACTGAAATGAAATAAAACATGATTTTTGGAATATTAATTTTACTGTATTGTGAAGTATTTCTAAATAGAGATTTTTAAATTAATAGATAAGTCCATCTTTTATTATAAAGGAAATACAGTTTTAAAGAAGAAAAAAATAGTTGGAAACAAATATTTTTGAAATGGTTTATATAAAAGATTAATAAAAGTAATATTTTATAAATAAAGTAATAGATTTATGAACGGTGTTTATAAATATTAAAAATGGATTTGTAATTGATATTTTGTAAATAAATTTATAAATGGGATTTTATAAATAAAGGAGGTTTAGAAGGGAACAGGTTTATAAATGGAATTTTATAAATAAAGAGATTTTACAAAAAGAAGTTTCATAAAATAGGAAGGATATTATAAAATATGGTTTTATAAATATAAAAAGATTTATCTTGATAAGTAGGGACGATTCTTATAAAGGGAGATATATTTTGTTTTAAAAGTAAAATAATCTCTTAAAGGAATGTTTTGAAAGTGATATTTGCAAATGGAGTTTAATGGTTTGAAAGTGATTTGAAATGTGTTAAGTGATGGGAAGACATGGATTTCAACATTTTTGTTGTAATAAATGTTTTTGAGAAAGTGAGTAAGACAAAGATTATAACACTGTTGTTATAGTAAGTAATTTTCGAAAGGAGACGTTTTGTACAGTATGTGGGATTTATTCATATTTTATATTTGATTTTAATATTCGAGCTGGGTAAATTATATCCATTTCGAAGATAAGAATGACGTCCATTCAAGATTTGGAAGGTAATGACACCCCAACTTAATCGTCTTCATTGTTAGTTTAAATATGGCATTGAAAATTAATACTGAGTATAATTTATCGGATCCCTATGCTAGTGTTTTTAGGTTTTCGTAACGATGTTTTATGCAATATTTGTTTTGACTCGAAAAAATGTGTTTTGGAAAAATATGAAGCTTTCCTCAAAGATTAGTAAATATGCTTATTACGGTTAAGTATATAGAGATATTTTCTAAGCGTTGAAAATGAAATAGTTTGTAAATATACTTATATTGTTGAGATAACTATATGGAAATGTTTTCCAAATATCGAAGATTTGAATGTGCTTTGGAGAATATAACTCCGTAAATATATTTTGACATAAATATTTGGCAACTGATTTAAGTATTAAAAGATTAAATAAACAGGCCTAGTGACTACCTATGTGCTAGATTTTATTTTTGATTACTTGAGCTGGATGTGTGAACTGATTAATCGTGTACTTAGCACGAACCCAAATGAGTAGGCTTGATTATTATTTGATGTTAAGGATGATGATTCGAGTAGAGCAGAGTGACTATGGCACTCCAATCTACTGGGCTTCTATAACAGCCCGATATTTTCAGCCATTCGTATCCATTGTAAGTGCATAGGTAGACACACATGCCGGACTTGAATTGCTCAAAATACCGCATTGTAAATAAATTTGGAGCAAATGAAATACAATCACAGAGTCACAGTCATAGAAATATCAGAATAACTCGCAGCGGAAATTAAAATACCATAGTAGTTCATGAAGCTACTATAACAAACTCTCAAACACAATACATAATATCAGTCTGAAAACATATACAATAGAATCACAAATACATAGAAGTTATAAATACCAGAGATGAAATAGAACAACTGAAACTGAAAGGAAATAGATAACTAGACAAGCAGAATCTCCGGTGATTCCTAGCCCCAGAAAAGAAATCCAAAGCTAAGCTGTAAATACACAGGCTGACTCGAGCGTAAAGTAAAACACAAGAGTCAGGACAATATATACTTATATAATGTAAACCAACTCAAGTGAACTGTAGTAGAAATGCACAATAACTTAAAGGATGCTTGGGATCGCCCATCCTTTAAGAATCAGTTAAACTATAAATTAAATACATCCCGTAGTTAAAATTTCAAAATGGTATTTTATACTTCGAAATCTAATATCATTTCAAAATTCAATATCATTCAAAAATCCATTTCAAAATATCAAAATATAGTATCTTCCAAACCACATTCATTTATTTAAAATACCATTTCAACACACATTTCAAATAGTTTATATTTCAAAACACATAACTTCATTCTAAATCAAAAAACAAGTTATTATATTTAATAATTAAATTACTAAATTTCCAAAATTTTAAACTTTTCAAGTTCACTCATTCACTTAATTTTTATCAAAACAGTGAAAATTCACCTTTCATATCATTTAGAAAATGCTACGGAAAGTCACATTCAAAATAGTTCAATTTAACAAAAGACAGCATTTTAAATGCCGCAATAGGGTTACATTAATTTCAAATAACTTAGTTAAATTCAACAATTATAACATTTACAAAATGCTATAATAGCCTTTAATTAAATTTAGCCATTTAGTTCATTATTATCAACTACAGCATTTACAAATGCTGTATTATCATTTACATTAGAATTAATAGCATTTCAAAAATGCAGTTAATTAACTTCAAATATTCAGTAGAATTTCACAACATTTATATTTTTATTTAAATCATTTTTAACTTATAAAATCATAAAATTTCATTTTTATAATCATCATTTAAATACCCTTATATTCATGATTTTATAAAGTTAAATTTCCATTCAAAAATCAAGATTTAATAATGATTCACTTATTAAATTTCAACCTTAAATTTTAAATTCATTAAATTAAATTTAACTTAACACTTAAGTTTAAAATTTTCAAATATAACTTAATTTCATTTTTATTTACTTAACTTAAAATTCACTTTCAAGCCAAATTCACAAATTTCCAATTTTAGTTATATTTCAAAATTTCAACTTAAATATTCATTCATTTCACACTTTAACTTTATTTAAAATCATTAATATATTATAAAATCATTTTAAATTCATTTAATTCAAAATATCAAAAATTTATCATATTTTAATATTTAATTTAAATTCCATTTATCACTAAATTATAATTTCCAAAATAACTTACATTTCAGATTTCCTACTTTACAATTTATTTATTTCACTTATAAATTTCCAGAAAATCAATAATGTTTTACAAAAATCATTTTTAATCAAATCTAAATCAAAATATTATAATATTTACATTTCTAAAATATTTTAAAATTTTTAGAAAAAAATATTTTAACAACGGGTCTGTATTTCATTTTCTAGCCTAGGTAAAGTGATACGGGTAATATATCATTTCAACCCGTAATTTACAAAGAAAACCCGGGTTTGATCATTTCAAACCCGCAATCCCAAGTAAAATGAAAATAATTGAAAATCATTCAGGCCTATCATTTCAGCCCATAGCGATTTTCTCCTATTCTAAAGTTCATTAAGGATGATGATTCGAGTAGAGCAGAGTGACTATGACACTCCAATCTACTGGGCTTCCTTCTTAACCGAAGGATGGCAAGTTGAGAGTTGGAAACGTGTTAAGTTGCAAGACGTAGTATCCATATGAGGTTGAGGCCTCTTATTGATGGTTGGTCCGGAGAGACCGAGATCAAATTTTATCCGAAAACCACTTCGGACCAACATATGCGTTCAAAAGTGAAATTTAATGGTGGATAGTGAGACGGAGATCTTCATGATGTAGGGCTACTTTCCATTAACCTCTTAGTTGATTCCCATATCATATACATACATACATATATATATATATATATATATATATATATATATATATGGTGGCAGTAGTACTACTTCTGAAAATCTTCGCTGCAAGGACTGCTCGCTACTAATACTAGGAATGGTTCTCAAACAGGATGTAGTTTCGGTTTGCACTATTTATGGACGTTTTGTATGGACAAATGTCTTACATTCCATATCTAGGACCATGTATATTGGTTTATAAAAATGCACATCTGTTTGGTGGTGTAGGGGGTAAACCTTCTTACACTTAACACCCTTCCCGGAGGCATATGAACTTGTACTTATGTGGAAATCAGTTAGTGTGTTGTTGGAATTGCAATGTAGCATTCAAAGTGAGGTTTGTTATGTGAAAGCTAAAACGTTACCTCAAGCCTCACACATTAGTAATGGCAAAAAAGGAGTAGGTGTAGCTGGGCTAAGTGGGTCGCTGCCATAAGTCACTACCATAAGGAGATGTTCATCATCTTTCTAGATTACCCTTTATATTTTGGGTTTTTTGTGTATGTTATGGCCACGGATAGATCGAGAACGACCAGGGTAGTGACATATTTGGTACTATCTATAATAGAGTTAGACTGGTTCTTTGTTGGTAGAGGGCAGTTGGGCTGTGCATCAGTATATTCTTTTAGAGAAGTATTGTTGAAAGGTAGTCCCTTACCTTGTCATTACTAGAAATCCATTCTCTGATACATGCCTTTACGGTTTTGATTGTAGGGCCTAATATGCTGGAATTTAATTAATGTAACAATTTCGGCTATTTTAATATGTTGTTTGAAAAGGATTTTCAAAATATGTCATTAGAAATAATATCGAACGATTTGGTAAAAAAGTTTTGGTTATCATAAGGTAAAAGCTCATCCGTGTTTATATGCGGCGTGGTCTTACGAGATGCCCTTTATTTAAAAAAGGTTTTATAGCATTAAAATAAATTAAGATGTGTTTTCTCATGCTAGTTTACTAAAATGATTCAGGCATTCTTCCTTTTTAATGCTCAGGTCAGGCCAAGTATATTTACAGGCTAGATTTGGATGCATTTTGAAGGAGCTTGGAGTAGGATGTTTCATCAGTAGCTAGTTATTATCTTATTCTGCTATAATGGTTGTTTAAAATTATTAGCATTTGTTAGGATAGGTTGTTATAACTGTCCAGGCTGATGATCAGTGATTTGTTGTTGCGCTCTGATAGACATATGTGTATTACAGTTTTTCCTTTTGTAAAGATCGTTATTATGTTATATATTCCGTTGCATTATGAGATTCTTCGATCTTTAGTTTCTTCCTCTTTTGTTCTTTCTTCTTTCTTTTACCCTCAACAATCGGTGTTTCCGACACTTGAATGCTCGACACGTAATACATTGGATGTATCAGTGTCGATTTTCCTGGATCGAAAATTCTGGTTTGTTACACATGGTATCAGAGCTTAGATTGAGCAAACACCAGAGCCTAGCAGGGGTAAGGTCGCATTAGAGATATGGTTAGTAGCACCCTAGATCGAGTTTGAGTGTGTGTGTCTGTGAGCGTGCATTTGTAAGTGATATAAAATTATTCTATATTATGTTGATTGATCTATTGAGTGGCTTATGGATTCTAGTCAATACGAGTAATTAACGCTATTGATAGGGATCTCTAAACACTTGAACATGGTACTTCGATAGAGTATTGTTTTGAAATTCGATAATTGAAATAATTTTACCTTGATTATATTTTATATATAAAAGATTAATTTTATAGAAATTATCTGTAACAACCCGATATTTTTAGCCATTCACATCTAGACATATCGGACTTGAATTGCCCTAAATACCACATTGTAATAAAATTTGGAGCAAATAAAATCATTCACAGAATTACAGTCATAGAAATATCAGAATAACTCGCAGCAGAATATAAAAATACCATAGTAGTTCATGAAGCTACTATAACAAAGTCTCCAAATAAAATACATAATATCAGTCTGAAAACAAACACGATAGAAATCCCAAATACATATAAGTCCACTAATACAAGAGCTGAAATAGAACAACTGAAACTGAAATGGATAGATAACTAGATAGCAGAATCTCCAGCGATTCCTAGCTCCATAAAGAGAAATCCAAATCTGTGAATACTCAGGCAAACCCGAGCGTAAAGTAAAACACAAAACACTCGAGTCAAGACATACATACTTGTATAATGTAAACCAACTCAAGTGAACTGTTGTAGTAATGCACGATAACTTAAAGGATGCTTAGGATCGCCCATCCTCTAAGGATCCGTTAAACCATCAATTAAACAGTAATAAACGCTATCATAAAAATGCCTATATTAAAGTAAACTATGCAAATAACCGTACTAATGTGGCTAGGATAGCGCAGAGCTGCAACAATTGCTCACCTCTAGTCACACTCTCAAATTGAAGATGTACATCCAAAAATCACAAGGCATACAGAGAAGTGTACCCGTGGTTAAAATTTCAAAATGGTTTATAACTTCGAATTAAAATCATTCACTTAAACCATTAAAAGGTGAAGTCTGTTATCCCGCTTTTTGGCAAAGTCGTGATACCAAAAGATTGATCGAAAACCAAAGACAGTTCGTCTCAAAGATTGGTTATACATTGCTTCGCTATGGATATCGATGAATTTTGTCCGAGCCCTGATCAGGCAACAATTGATAGGACACGGCAAGCAAAGTCATGGAAGCTAGCATTCCAAATTTCAGGTTAATCGGAGTTCGTATGAAGGAGATATGATCGATACAAGGTAGGAAGAATATACTGTTCGTATCCATCAAAGAGTTGGGGTGATGTCCGTTTCGAATCCATCAGGTTCGTATCTATCGAAATGGCATCACCTCAGTATGTTCGAACCCATCGAGTTTGGTGCAGTTCGAATCCATCATTCGCATCCATCTAGAAATCATGTATTGGCTGGTTCGAATCAATCGATTTCGTATCCATCGAAAGGATACCGACTCGATCTATTCGAATCCATCCTAGGACTTTGTTCGAATCGGTGCTGTTCGAATCTATCCGGCATTGGGCTCTTCGCATCGACCCAGAAACGATAACATAGTATCGGTTTAGCTCGTATTCATCATGGTCAAAATACTTCGTATCGATCATAAAGTCTTGGTTCGAATCCATATGGTTCGTGGTTATTCGAATCGGTAGCGCATAAGTCATTGTTCGTATCCATCTCACTTCATATCGATAGCACGATCGATATGCAGTACACCTATAATGACCGATGCGAACAAGGGCTACCGTGAATCAATAATTGGTTCGAACAAGTACTGAAACAAATGGATGCGAAAAAATGGTTGATACGAGCGAAACTTCGACGCTAGATGCGAATAACTCGGTTAAATTCGGCACGCAGAGTGGATCATCCCAGGGATTTCGCGACACGTCATCGCATGCGCACATGCCTCTATCGAATCGAACGAGATGGATACGAAATATGGATTCGAACGCGACAATGTTCACGAGAGTGCAATCTTGCATCGATCATATCTCATGTTCTACAGATCCAAATGCGATGAAATTTTCACAGCGTCTTCCATACAAGGTAAAGATTGTTCCTGCCAAGTTTCAGCTCGGTTGGATCAATTTTTGATGGATACAAAATCATTTCGTATCGATCACAGATCGAGTCGAAACTTGGTGGGGTCGGTCGCGTGGGCCCAATCACATGCCAGATGAAGTCTTCCAAAGTTTGAGCGCGATCTCAGCCTCCTACGCCTATAAATAGCCCCCTGAAGCCTACAGAAAAAGGATCTTTTGGCCATTGGACGTCCAGACTCTGCCGGATTCAATTCTACATCTTGCTATTACCATTATTTTCTAGCATCAGAGCTATAACTTGCTGTAACCTGCTGTAACAGATCGAAATCATCAAAAGAATCAATAAAATAATAAGCTTCAGAATGGATGTAGGCAAGATCGCCGAACCGCTATAAATCCTGTGTTTTTTATTGTAATTTCTGAATTGTTGTGCTTGATATTGCTTAGATATGGGATTTGTGTTGAATATTGTTGATTTGTATTCATATACGGGTGCTTTCTTGATACTGGGGTTTGTGACCATTTTTGGTGCAAACACTTTGGTGCTTTCACCGAGAAAAGCTAATTCAGGAGAAGTTGAATTTGAAGATTTAAGAATTCAGATCTAAGAGCTATGACAAGGCAAACAAGTAGAAGACAAAGGCCAGAGAGAAGTGAACATAAGGGAAGTCAAGAGGCTTCCTCAGGAGCGAATCAGGCATCGATCTTCATCACCAGGGATGAGATGGAGACAATGATGAAAAGACAAGAGGAGTTGATCCAGAGTTTGTTTCAACAGATTGGGCAACTTGGAGCGCGGAACCGAGGAGCAGATGGAGTTCAGAATGGAGCAGGACCATCCAGCGTAGCACCTGGATTAGGGGGCACACACTTGGAGCAGGTTGATCCAATCCCAGAGAGAGAGATAGGGGCATCTGAGCAACCTGGAGGTAGTAGAAGGATGAACGCTCAGCTAGGGAGGCAGATTCTAGAAAGCTCTCATGGACTCGGGGTGCAGGTTGACAACGATGAATAAGGATTACACCTTAGAGACAATGACAGATTGGCAAAAATGGTCAGGCAAGCTATAAGAGGTGGATTAGTGAACAGAGATCTTGAAGACGTGAACAAGAGTCCCTTTTCTCCTGCAATTAGGATGGCTAGGAACCCACCAGAGTTCAAGTTACCATCAGTGGAGATGTACGATGGGAGAACGGACCCCGCGGTCCATCTGACAAGATACATGAGGCACATGGAAGTGCTGGGGGCATCACAAGAAGTTATGGCCCGGTGCTTTCCATTATATCTGACAGATATCGCAGCATTATGGTTTAGGCAACTGGAGAGTGGCTCCATAGGAACTTGGGCAGATCTAACTGAGAAATTCATAAGGCAATTTAGGGTTCACATTCCAAGACCTAAGAATGTGATGAGTTTGGCAATTTTAAAGCAGAAAGCTGGAGAGTCTTTGAGGAGTTTTCCGACGCGATTCAACGCGGCAGCAACATCGGTGGATCGACTAGATCCATCCATGGTTATGATGGCAGCTGTGTCTGAAATAGCTGATGGCACAGAGTTCAAAAATTCATTGACTAAAGATCCGCCTATGGATCTAGGAGATTTCTATCACAAGGCGGAAAAGTTCTTGCGATTGGAAGATGCAAGTGCAGAAAGAGAAGAAGGAGAAGAACTTAATGTTTATGCGGTCAAAGATGGAAATCCGCCTGAGAAAGGTACAGAAGCTAGCAAAGGAAAACGAAAGGCTGAGAATAACTATAACAGATCAATGCGACCACAAAAGGAACCTAGATTCACCACATACTCAGAGCTGAATGAGAGTTTGGAACGAATCTATCGGGATACCAAAGAGCAGGTTCCATATCGTAGACCAATGCGAAGGGATCCAACAGCCGACGAGAGGAAATCAGATAAATATTGCTTATTCCATGAACTCAACGGTCATAATACTAATGATTGTAGACATCTGAAGGATGAGGTGGAAGGGCATATCAGGATCGGTAGGCTACTTCAGTATGTGAGGAGGCGAACTCCTGCGGTGGGGCCAGAGCGACCACCATCTACATCAGCCAGAGGTGACCCAGAACCGGGACACCGTATGGTTATCAATTGATTGATTGAAATGACGATGAACAAGTCGTAAACTTCTCACTAATACGGTTAAATCATTTACACATGCACGAGATCACGCACGATCCATAGGCACGCTCTGACTACTGACCGCACCGTAGTAAGAGTTTATGCTTCGACATCCTCATCTTGCTTTTGCTTTGATTTTGATTTGGAAAATTGAACTTATGTTGTTTGTACATTTCTGTTATGGAATTCGTATTATCATTGCTTCAATATCCGCAATTCTGTGAAAAAATTTACTTGTATTCCCGTTGGATCGCGAACGGTCCACGAGAACCTCTTGTATGGCGATGAACCGCCAAAGTCTTTGATGTAGAAACTCACCCGAACATGAAATCTAGCATCGATAATACTAAGTCCCCCCCCCCCGGGCACACCAATTAGCCTTGAACGGCACCCGACCTCGAACGGTCACAGCTCGCCCCGAACAGCATACGACCTCGAACGGTCACAATTTGCCTCGAACGGCACCCGACCGCGAACGGCCGCAACTTTCCTTATATGACATTCGATCGCGAACGATCACACTCTGCCTCGAACGGCACCCGACCTCGAACGGTCGCAATTCGCCTTGAACGACACCTGGTCACGAACGATCACCATTTGCCGCGAAAGGCATCCGACCGCGAACGGTACCGTTTCACCATTTGCCGCGAACGGCATCGACCGCAAACGGTCCCATCTCATTATTCGACGCGAACGGCATTGACCACGAACGGTCCCATCTCATCATTCATCGCGAATGGCATCGACCGCAAACGGTCCCGATTCACCTCAAATGACATACGATTCTAAACGATCGTTATTCGAGGTCATATGAAACTATCGAGTACTTTGCAGGTTGTTGATAGGATATGAACATCCAACTTATGGCATTACAAAATACACCTTCCTACCGCAAGGTATGTTTTGGGGGGGGGGCAAATGTTATCCCGCTTTTTGGCAAAGCCGTGATACCAAAAGATCGATCGAAAACCGAAGACAGTTCATCTCAAAGATTGGTTATACATTGCTTCGTACGGATATCGATGAATTTTGTCCGAGCCCGGATCAGGCTACAATTGATAGGACACGGCAAACAAAGTCATGGAAGCCAGCACTCTGAATTTCAGGTTAATCGAAATTCGTATGAAGGAGATATGATCGATACAAGGTAGGAAGAATATACTGTTCGTATCCATCAACGAGTTAGAGTGATGTCCATTTCGAATCCATCAGGTTCGTATCCATCGGAATGGCATCACCTCAGTATGTTCGAACCCATCGAGTTTGGTGCAGTTCGAATCCATCATTTGCATCCATTAGGAAATCATGTATTGGCTTGTTCGAATCGATCGATTTCGTATCCATCGAAAGGATACCGACTCGATCTATTCGAATCCATCCCAGGGCTTTGTTCGAATCGGTGCTGTTCGAATCCATCCAGTATTGGGCTCTTCGCATCGACCTAGAAACAGTAACATCGTATCGGTTTAGCTCGTATCCATCATGGTCAAAATACTTTGTATCGATCACAAAGGCTTAGTTCGAATCCATATGGTTCGTGGTTATTTGAATCGGTAGCGCATAAGTTATTGTTAGTATCCATCTCACTTCGTATCGATAGCACGATCGATATGCAATACACCTATAATGATCGATGCAAACAAGGGCTACCGTGAATCAATAATTGGTTCGAATAAGTACTGAAACAAATGGATGCGAAAAAATGGTTGATACGAGCGAAACTTCGACGATAGATGTGAATAACTCGGTCAAATTCGGCACGCAAAGTGGATCAACCAAGGGATTTCGCGACATGTCATCGCATGCGCACATGCCTCTATCGAGTCGAACGAGATGGATATGAAATATGGATTCGAACGCGACAATGTTCACGAGAGTGCAATCTTGCATCGATCATATCTCACGTTCTACAGATCCAAATGAAATGAAATTTTCACATCATCTTCCATACAAGGTAAAGATTGTTCCTGCCATGTTTCAGCTCATTTGGATCAATTTTTGATGGATATGAAATCATTTCATATCGATCACAGATCGAGTCGAAACTTGGTGGGGTCGGTCGCGTGGGCCCACTCACGTGCCAGAAAAAGTCTCTCAAAGTTTGAGTGCGATCTCAACCTCCTACGCCTATAAATAGCTCCCTGAAGCCTACAGAAAAGGATCTTTTGGCCAGTGGACATCCAGACTCTGCCGGATTCAATTCTACATCTTGCTATTACCATTTTATTCTAGCATCAGAGCTATAACTTGCTGTACTCTGCTGTAACAAATCGAAATCATCAAAAGAATCAATAAAATCATAAGATTTAGAGTGGACGTAGGCAAGATCGTCGAACCAATATAAATCATGTGTTTTTTATTGTTATTTCTGAATTGTTGTGCTTGATATTGCTTAGATCTGAGATTTGTGTTGAATATTGCTGATTTGTGTTCATATACGGGTGCTTTCGCGATACTGGGGTTTGTGACCATTTTTGGTGCAAACAAAGTCATTATACCTTCAAATCAAATATTATATTACCTAAATTTTAGCCTTTTCAGAGTTCATTTATTCACTTAAATACATTAAAACAGTAAAATTTCAGCTTTCGCAGCACTTAGAAAATGCTACGGTAAGTTACATTTGAAAACAATTCAATTCAGCAAGGACAATATTTAAAAACTGCCATAATATTTCAATTTTAATTGGAAAATAGTTCAATTCAGCAAAGACAGCATTTACAAAATTGCTACAATAGTTCAAGTTTCTAATTGAAAGGTTTAAATCAATTCAGCAAAGACAACGTTTACAAAACTGGTGTAATAGTTCAACTTTAGTTCAAAAATCTAAGTTCAGCGAACTGCAGCACTTAACAAGTGGTAGCTCTTTCATTAGTTTTTAGCCTTTTAATTTACTTCTACAACAACAGCACTTACAAAGTGCTGCAAATTCATTTATTTTAGATTTTAATTCATTTTTGGAAACGATAGCATTTCTGAAGTGCTACTAAAAGAATTTTCAGATTTACAATCGAATTTCAGCAACAATTAAACTTCAATTTAAACCAATTTAACATATAAAATTTCATATTTTTTGCATTAGAAATGGTCATTTAAATACCCTTTAACTTATGATTTATATAAAGTAAATTTCATAAATAAATATCAAATTTCTTTATAATTTGCTTATAAAAATCAATGCACAATTTTTCCAAAATTTTCATTTACTTTACATTTTAATTTAATTTACCATTTCATAAATTAAATCAAATTTTCATTTTTATGTTCTTAACTTCTATTTTTAAACCACATTTCACATTTTCAAGTTAAGTTATATTTCAAATTTTACTTCTAAACATTCATTTACTTAACCATTTTAATTCATAGAAAAATCAATAACACTTTATAAAATTATTTTAAATTCAAATTTAAATCAAAATATCATATTTTTACATTCTAAAATACTCTTAAAATTCCAAAAAATATATATAATAACCACGGGTCTGTATAAAAGTCTAACCTAAGTCAAGTGATACAGATAATATATCGTTTCAATCCGTAATTTACAAAGAAAAATCTGGGTTCTGTCATTTCAAACCCGTAATCCCAAGTAAATTAAAATAAATAAAAATCGCTCAGGCCTATCATTTCAACCCATAACGATGTTTCCCTACTCTAAAGTCTGTTCGGGTATCTATCATTTCAACCCATAGTGATTCTATTCTACAGGGAACTTGCAGTGTGAGAAACAGATATAAATAAGCAATATAGCAACATATGGCAGTAATAGATGGTATGATAGGTTTATAAACAGGGTTAACATCATATGATTCATATCACAGGCAGGTATAACATGATATAGCAATTCTACACATTCACTTGGTGTCGTTTCACAATTATATAAGTAAAGATGTCATGAGTGAATACTCACTTTTCAAGCTCGAGTAAGCAATTCAAACACAAAGACAAAGATCCAGAAAGCACGATAGCACGACTTTGATTTGAGTGGAGTGGAGAGCTAAGTGTTAATCTTGCATTTGACAATAAAATAAAGCAAGTATAAATATAAATACAAGACTAAGACTATTGGGGAAAAAATGGAATAAAGTCTACCAAAACATCACCAAGCTTTTTCATTTGATTTTGCTTGACCTCTAATCACTTATGCTCGGCCCCAAAATACTAATTTGGTTCGGCCATGGCATGCACAGACATGGTGGTGGCTGGAGTGAAGGCTAGTGGTGGTGGCTAAGGGGGGTGGCCGAAACTATAAAAATGAAGGGGATGTGAAACTAGCTCGGCTATTGCATTGTTCAAGGGGTTTTTGCAATTTGTGTGGTGTTTGCTTCATTGGATGGCCACGGCCAGTCATGATCAGAGGACAGGGATGACAGGCCATGTATGGTGAGGGAAAGAAGGTGGTTTGGTGGTCGGAGGAGGCGGTGAGGTGTTTAGGCCGAACAAAGCACAAGAGATCAAGCAAAACAATGTAAAATTTCAATAGAAAAATGAATAGAAAAGTAGAAAAAAGCGAAGAAGCCATTACCTAATATCTTTTTATGGCCATGAGAAATGAAAGATGAGAAGTAAATTTTCACGTGAAAATGAGTTGGATGCGGCTAAGGTTAAGGATGCATGGATAAAATTTTGGAGAACTTATGGTAGGAAATCAAAAGGGTGGAAAGGCAAGAAATCAATTGAAACGTATGCTTATAATTAAAACAAGTAACGTATCTCAATTGATTCATTTCCTATAAATTAAAGAAATATGTATACAAAAGAAGCCTTCACAAAAAAAATTACAAGGATTAATAAATAAATTTTAAAAGATATGCATTTAAGTCAATAATGTATATCTATTTGAAATTTCTTTCCAAGAAATAAATAAGGGATCTAAACACATAATAATTCAATTAATAAATGAATGTCTAAATAAATAAAATAGAAATATAAGGTAGAGATAAATATTATGAAAAATAAGTAAATAACTTTAGGAAAAATAGAAAATAAATAAAGAAAATACTCTAGTTAATTGAAACTAGAATTAAAATTTGTAAACAAAATATAACTAACATTGAAAATTTCCAACTACACTTATAAAATGTTTTGAAAATAAAATATACATACATAACATGTCATGCTACACTCATATACACAAATTAGAACATGATTTGACAAACAAAATATTATTTACATAAATTGAAATAAACAATTTTTGTTACATAAAACAATTTACACACAATAGTGTAAAAAGCATAACTTTCACAATATTAACGGATTTCAACGAAACGAAAAGCAGTATTCTTGAAATTTTATTAATTTTCATAATAAAAGTTAAAATTCAAAAATTCAATTGTTTAAATTTTAAATTTAAAAGTCAAAGTTTGACCACATTGACCAAAATTCACATTTTTGGAAAATATTCTATTTATTCATGTTTTGGAATTATAGTTCATATACAAATCAAAATGTATATTTAAAGATAACAAAAATATCCATTTTAATAAAAAAATAAAGTTTTTTAAATCAGGAAATTCAGTTTAAAATAATTAAAATATACAATTAAAACAATCACAAAAACACCGGGTTGTTACACTCTCCCCCACTCAAATCTTTTCGTCCTCGAAAAGAACGAACAAGGAAAATAAGGAAAACAAGATAGAAAAAGCAAATAGTACACGAAAAAAAAATTCCGCATTCAAAGCACGAATGCCCTCCTCCGTCTCCCAGGTACAATCCCGAACATTAGTACTCCACTGTACTTTGATCAAACTAACAGATTTCCTTCTTAGCTGCTTCGTACCTTTGTGGACAATATGAAGTGGCTTCCTCTCGATAGTCAGATTAGGCTCAATATCCAAACTATCAAGAGCAGAAGGCTGAACAAAAAGAGATGGGTCACGAAGATACCAGCAAAGATGTGAGACATGGAACACAACATGCACTCCAGAAAGCTTCTCGGGCAAATCCAAACTATAAGCCAAAGAACCAACTCTTTCCATAATGCGGAAAGGACCCTCGAAGATGAAGAAGGTAGGAATAGCTAGAAGGGAAAGTAGGTTGAAAGACAAGGATGAACCATTATTTCATATAAATTTCAATTTAAAAAATTTTATTTATAACATTTCAAACATTTTATAATATGACGAATAGTCATTTGATTCAAATTTGCTAGTTCGAAGTAAACAATATTTAAAACATTTCAAATTATTTAGGAAGGTAAAATGAATGATCAAAATATCCTTTATATAATACTTTATCAAAAATACATTTATAACTCGATGTCTTACCAAGTCTATTCTCGTTCCTGCAGACTCTGGTCATGCATTGATCAAGCGCAAAGCTAGAATTCTCCAGGTACTTAGTAGACTTGTTTCAACACCCAATGAAAATACTAGAAATTTTTTAAAAACAGATATGAAAAGTACAATCCAAACAAAACAACCAAACCAAAATATTGTCTAACCGTGGATCACAGATACACAATGGTTACGTCTGGATCCCCCAGGAAACATCCATATCCATAAGCTTTCTCAGCCCTACGAATTACACCACGATGAGTAGTAGACCGCAGATACACAATGGTTATGCCTGGATCACCCAGGAAACATCCGTACCTGTAAGCTATCTAAGCCTGCGGATTTCGCTACTAAAAACGACCTACATAGATCGCAGATACACAATAGTTACGCCTGGATCCTCCAGGAAACATCTGTATTCGTAAGTCATCTCAACCAGGCGAATTACGCTATGCAGTCGTGCTCGTAAGACCATGGGTTACGCCATGGTAGGACAATCGAGTATCACATCCGGAAAACCAAAATCAGAGAGAATAATATCGATAGAATGAATCCACAATGTAGCTACAAAGCAGATATCAAGCAAAAGACACTTTCCATATCTTTACTTCAAAAATTTGTATCGTATAGTACCTTTCAAATCACTTTCAATTATCATACTTATACAAAGTCCATCATATATAAGATTTTATTTTCAAATTGAATACTTTCCAAATCAATAGTATATCAAATCATACTTATATAGACTTAGATTATATAAGATTTAAATTTTCAAATTGAGTACCTTTCCAAATCAACAGTTTTCAAATCAACTTCATACTTATACAAATAAATTTTATATAAGTTCGGTAACTCTCAAATCAAGTATTTAATAAAACAAGGTTCTCAATTTCTATTCCTTTCAATAACGTTTCAATTTCATAATCATATATGATTTCGCCAAATCATTTCTTCCAAATTACATATATTCAGTTTCAAAGTTTGAACAATAGGTTTAGAAAATAATCTTGGTTTCCAAATCGACAAAATATACGTCAAACAAATTCATTTCCAAAACCATCATATAAATACTGGGTTTACTATCCAATCTATTTTCAAAACCAAATATTTTCCTCAAAATCAATTATACCCAAAATGATTTCCAAGTTTAATCCCTTTAAAACCCTTATTCCATTTATTTCTATTTGAAAGATCCAATTTTCTTTTTGCTCATTATTATACATATATATATATATAGTTTTATAAAAGATGTTCAACGTCAACAACATTTAAACTAAATTATATTCAAAACATTTCAGAACTAAATTCCATATCAGTATAATTCAAAATAGTCTTATTCATTTACTTAAAAAAAGTCAAACTCATTTACTTAATCGAATGATCTATATTTTCCGGGATTACTTAGCTTTGAAAATTTAACCTCAATTTGGAAGTGTTCGAACATTCAAAATAGTCGAAGAAACCAAATTTCCAATTAAAGAGATAGAAGTCAATAACAAATCAGTAAATCAATTTCAATATATGGAGTTATACCAAATCAAATCCGAAACTCGAGGACTGAACACCAAGTTCGCTTCAAATCATCTTAAATATATATATGCATATATCTTTCGAATATCAAATCATACTTCGTAATTTGAAATCAAAATTGGTTTCACGGAATCACTCGCATAGAAAAGCTATTAAAGTAGCCTCTCCCCCACTCTGAAACTCGAAAATCAATGTCGATGATGCATACACTCATCACCGAAATTATTTTCCAGCGACACAAGTGAGTATTGGACTTCTATTTTCTTGAAAACTTCTTTAAAATTTCTTCAAAATCATTGGAATTCATTTGAACTCATTTGAACATTCTTTTATTCGGAAGATACTTTTAAATCGATTTATTATATATATTTCCAAAATCTTAAAATCAATTTCAAAATGCCGGAGTTCAATTCCTCAAATTTCCAATTTGAAACCCTTTAGTTATAAATCATTTTTATCTAAATCAATTTCTTGTATAACTTTCAAAATTTCAAATCCTTTTGAAACTTTTATATATAGGATATAATAATACTTATCAAAATAATACTTTTGGTATAAAAAACAATTTCTAAAATACAAAAAAACCCAATTTCTCAAAGGATGATTCAAGAATGGATTTCAACACAAAGATAGAAATTCAAATTAGAGGGACTCAGAATTCCGGTTCGAAGGTAGACTCGAACGAAGATGAGATAATTATATTACAAAATAGAGGATGGGTACTTATATAAATCGCGGGCAACCTTAACCGAGTCAACCGTGTCTTCAAATCATTTAAAGATTGGCAATTGTAAAGGAGTTTCACCCCTTTACAAATCATTCTAAGATTTGCGGAATCACCAATCTTTATAGAGGTTATTCAAAGTGGAGTTATGGAATGCGCCAAAAATAAAAGGGATAAAATAGGGAAGACAAGACTGGATTTCAAAACAAGTGGGAGCGTTCCAAAGTTTAAGGAATCCTAATCGATAAGAATCCTAACCAAGAGATTACTAACAAGATGAATATCGAAGGGATGAAGTTTAAAAAATCTTGATTTTAAAATAAGAAAATTTATACAATATAATCTTTGAAAATTCTTTAAAATCATTCAGAAATCATTTTAGACTTCAAAAATATGTTCTCTCACAAAGCAATGATTCTGAGATTGATTTCACTCATTCTCGGGTATTTCTACCCTATCTCTAATGAGTTTTTGCTCCGCAGGCTAAGGTTTTCCTAAAACCTCGCTCTGATACCAAATGTAACAACCCGATATTTTCAGCCATTCGCATCCGCACATGTCGGACTTGAATTGCTCAAAATACCGCATTGTAGTAAAATTTTGAGCAAATAAAATCATTCACAGAATCACAAACACAGAAATATCATAATAGCTCGCAGCGCAATATAAAAATACCATAGTTGTTCATGAAGCTACTACAACATAGTCTCAAAACAAAATACATAATATCAATATGAAAAAAAACATAATAGAAATCCCAAATACATAGAAGTCCACTAATACAAGAGCTGAAATAGAACAACTGAAACTGAAATGGATAGATAACTAGATAAGCAGAATCTCCAGCGATTCCTAGCTCCAGAAAGAGAAATCCAAAGCTGTGAATACTCAGGCTGACCCGAGCATAAAGTAAAACATAAAACACTCGAGTCAGGACATACATACTTATATAATTTAAACCAACTCAAGTGAACTGTAGTAGTAATGCACGATAACTTAAAGGATGCTTGGGATCGCCCATCCTCTAAGGATCCGTTAAACCATCAATTAAACAGTAATAAACGCTATCATAGAAATGCCTATATTAAAGAAAACTATGAAAATAACAGTGCTAATGTGGCTAGGGTAGCGCAGAGCTGCAACAATCGCTCACCTCTAGTGACATTCTCAAATTGAAGATGTACATCCAAAAATCACAAGGCATACAGAGAAGTGAACCCATGGTTAAAATTTTAAATGATTTATAATTTCAAATTAAAATCATTCATTTAAACCATTAAAAGGTGGAGTCATTATACCTACAAACCAAATATTAAATTTCCAAAATTTTAGCCTTTTTAGAGTTCATTTATTCGCTTAAATACATTAAAACAGTGAAATTTCAGCTTTCGCAGCACTTAGAAAATGCTACGGTAAGTTACATTTGAAAACAATTCAATTCAGCAAGGACGACATTTAAAAACTGCTGTTATAGTTCAATTATAATTGGAAAATAGTCAATTCAACAAAGACAATATTTACAAACCTGCTGTAATAGTTCAGGTTTCAAATTAAAAAGTATAATTCAATTCAGCAAAGACAGCGTTTACAAAACTGCTGTGATAGTTCAATTTTAGTTCAAAAATCTAATTTCAGCCAACTGCAGCACTTAACAAGTGCTACAATAGCTCTTTCACTAATTTTTAGCCTTTTAATTTACTTCTGCAACTGCAGCACTTACAAAGTGCTGCAGCTTCATTTAATTCAGATTTTAGTTCATTTTCAGAAACGATAGCTTTTTTGAAGTGCTACTAAAAGAATTTTCAGATTTACAATAAAATTTCAGCAACAATTAAACTTCAATTTAAACCAATTTAACATATAAAATTTCATATTTTTCACTTTAAAAATGGTCATTTAAGTACTCTTTAACTTATGATTTTTATAAAGTAAATTTCACAAATAAATATCAAATTTCTTAATAATTCACTTATAAAAATCAATGCATAATTTTTCCTAAATTTTCATTTACTTTACATTTTAATTTAATTTACCATTTCATAAATTAAATTAAATTTCCATTTTTATTTTCTTAACTTAACTTTTATTTTTAAACCACATTTCACATTTCCAAGTTAAGTTATATTTCAAATTTTACTTTTAAACATTCATTTATTTAACCATTTTAATTCATAGAAAAATCAATAACACTTTTTAAAATCATTTTAAATTCAAATTTAAATAAAAATATCATATTTTTACATTTTAAAATACTCTTAAAATTCCAAAAAAAACCGGGTTCTATCATTTCAAACCTGCAATCCCAGGTAATTTAAAATAAATAAAAATCGCTCAGGACTATCGCTTCAGCCCATAACGATTTTCCCCTATTCTAAAGTCCGTTCGGGTATGTATCATTTCGACCCATAGTGATTCTATTCTGCAGGGAACTTGAAGTGTGGGAAACATATATAAATAAACAGTATAGCAACATATGGCAGTAACAGATGATATGACAGGTTTATAAACATGGTTAACATCATATGATTCATATTACAGGCAGGTATAACATGATATAGAAATTCTACACATTCACTTAGTGTCACTTCACAATTTATATAAGTAAAGATGTCATGAGTGAATACTCACTTTTCAAGCTGGAGTAAGCAATTCAAACACATAGACAAAGATCCAGAAAGCATGATGGCATGACTTTGATTTGAGTGGAGTGGAGAGCCAAGTGTTAACTTGTATTTGACAACAAAATAAAGCAAGTATAAATATAAATACAAGACTATTAGAACAAAAATGGAATAAACTGTACAAAAATTTCACCAAGCTTTTTCAATTGATTTTTCTTGACCTCTACACTTATGCTCGGCCACAATACTAATTTGGTTCGGCCATGCATAGTCCTGGTGGCGGCTGAAGTGAAGGCAAGTTGAGGTGTACAAGCTGGTGGTGGCAGCTAAAGGGGTGGTCGAAGCTATAAAAATGAAGGGGATGTGAAACTAGCTCGGTTATGGCATTGTTCAAGGGGTTTTATGCAATTTGTGTGGTGTTTGCTTCATTGGATAGCCACGGCCAGTTACGGTCAGAGGAGGGGGAAGTCAAGCCATGTATGGTGAGGGAAAGAAGGTAGTGTGGTGGTCGGAGGAGGTGGTGAGGTGTTTAGGCCGAACAAAGCACAAGAGATCAAGCAAAACAATGTAAAATTTCAATAGAAAAATGAATAGAAAAGCAGAAAAAAGAGAAGAAGCCATTACCTAATATTTTGTGGCCGTGAGGAATGAAAGATGAGAAGTAAATTTTCACATGAAAATGAGTTGGAGGCCGCTAGGGTGAAGGATGCACGACTAAAATTTTGGAGAAGTTATGGTAGGAAATCAAAAGGGTGGAAATATAAAGGCAAGAAATCAAATGAAACATATGCCTATAATTAAAACAAGTAACGTATCTTAATTGATTCGTTTACTATAAATTAAAGAAAGATGTATACAAAAGAAGCCTTCACAAAACAAATAAATACAAGAACATTTAATAAATAAATTTTAAAAGATATGCATTTAAGTCAATAACGTATATCTATTTGAAATTTCTTTCCAAGAAATAAATAAAGGATCTAAACACATAACCATTCAATTAGTAAATGAATGTCTAAATAAATAAAATAGAAAGATAAGGTAGAGATAGATATTATGAAAAATAAGTAAATAATTTTAGGAAAAATTGAAAATAAATAAATAAAATACTCTATTTAATTGAAACTAGAATTAAAATTTGTAAACAAAATACAACTAACATTGGAAAATTTCAACTACACTTGAAAAATGTTTTAAAAATAAAATATATATATATATATATATATATATATACATAACATGTCATGTTACACATATATACACAAATTAGAACATGATTTGACAAATAAAATATTATGCACATAAATTAAAATAAACAATTTTTTTAGATAAAACAATTTACACACAATAGTGTAAAAAGCATAACTTTCACAATATTATTCGGATTTCAACGGAACAAAAAACAATATTCTTGAAATTTTATTTATTTTCATAATAAAAGATAAAATTAAAAATTAAATTATTTAAATTTTAAATTTAAAAGTCAAAGTTTGACCACATTGACTAAAATTCACATTTTTGGAAATATTCTATTTATTCATGTTTTGGAATTATAGTTCACATACAAATCAAAATTTATATTTAAAGATAACAAAAATATCATTTTAATAAAAAAATAATTTTTTTTAAATCAGGAAATTCAAATTAAAATAATTAAATTATACAGCTAAAACAATCACAAAAATACCGGGTTGTTACACTATTATTGTTATATGTGGTGTTTGGTTGTTAGAGAATGATAATGTTTGATTATTATCATTTATTTCTGTTGTTTGTGCTTAAATAACGGTTGATTATTATTATTATATTCTAAACTAAGAAAACAATTGTGAAATGATCATATATAAGAAAGAGAATTTATAAAATATGGATTATAAAGTATTTTTATCACTAGAAGGATTTAAACTGAGAATTTAAATACCGATGATTTTGAAAATTATTCTTCAAAGTTGAGAAATTAATAATAATATTATTTTGGAAGTATTTTTGAGTAGAAATATTATAAAATGGATTTTAAAGGAGGTAAAAGCACCGAACTCACTTTAATAGTTAGAAGATAATTTTCGTGATGGCTAGAGCATCATCGGTATTCATCTTGGGTTTCTAAGTGACGGATTTCCAACATAAAAGTTTTTTTTTAGGCAAGCAAAGATTGTTTTAGATTCCAAAAGCATGATTTGATATAAAAAAGGAATATATTTATGTTATTATTTCTAAATGATTTGAAATGAAAATTGGGTGTTTAATTCTTGAATTTTTAGTCAAGTGATACTATATAGACTCATGCATCCTATCTATTAGAATAAGTTGGGTTTGTGCATCTCCTTTTAAGATATTATTTGGAAATTTTTATTCATTGAAATGGAATTTCCGACGATTTTGGATAGTTGAAAACTTTCGAGTTGGAATAAATTAAGATAAGGGTTTTGTGAAAACATAAGAGATATATTTTGTAACTTATAACTTTGAGAATTAATCAGTTAATTTTTTTTTAAATTTGTTGGATATGCATGTTAAGAAAAGAAAATCTAAAATTGAACAATAAAATGTAATATAACCAAAGTAAAGTTAAATGAAATTGATTGGGATTTAAAATGAATATGAACTTAAGTTTTGAAGTGATAATAAACATAAGTAATGTTGTACAAAAATTTTCTAATAAACTTAAGTAATGGTTTTATGGAATGATTCCTAAGTTGTGACTTCCCCCACTTGGTGGCCCAAAATTAACGGTTACGGATGCTCCAGTCATCCATAGTTATTAATCCTCGGTGACCAAATACGATAATGTTAGATACATTGATATAATAGAAACACATATGGAAAAAATTTAAATTTCAAAACAACATTCTCATTCCATTCCAAAAACCATTTCAACTTTCTTTACATAATCCCATAATCGCAAACCATGTTCAAAAATATATAATTATTACAAATATGCCAAGAGCGACATATGAAGATGCTCGCTTAGTTGATCAAAGTATATAATAAGGCACTTAAATAGATTTTCCTTTACAAAACAACGCAGCGGAATCAAAGTGAAAAGAAATCTAAATATCTATTATGCCTTCTGCACGTCTCCGGAAGCTTATTCGTCTAATGAGGTACCTGGAAACGTCAACCCTTAGATTACTTAAAATCAATTGAGCACTAGAGAGTTTAAGGGGAACTTCGAGTCAGACATAAAGGCTGGTATAAATAATAATCTAACATTACAAACCATTTAGATACCTAGTGAGACCATGCCGCTTAGCAGAACAGGTTTTCCCCTCAATGGCATCTTAAAAACTTTGTAAAACCATATACCGTGCTCCTACATCCACAATGGTTAAGAACATAGTCATTTTAAAATATTATGATGATATGCATACAACTTAAAACAATTTGGATTTCTCATCCCTTGTTAAATTGACATCATGTCATATTTACAGTTTCTAGGGTCACTATTAACCTATTAGTATTCATAGGCTTACTAATAACCTATATTTAATTTCTGGACTCCTTGTCCTATTTCATAGTTTTCATGGGTGCACTATAAACATATTGGCCCTTGCTAATTAACTTAATTAATTCATGGGTTCCCCTGAACCAATTGGTGACTCCAATGACATCTCTCTTATCCTAGTTTTTGTGGGTTGACTAGGAACATATTGACTACTGTCAATAATTTAATCCAGGTATAGTTTTCATCAGTGCACTACAAACTAATTGGCCCCTTCCAACCACTCTTTATAACATAGTTTTCATGGGATCATTATGGATCTATTGGTAACTCCAATAACTTCCTAATCATAGTTTTCATGGGTGCACTATGAACCTATCTCCGTGTCAACTTCTATGTTTAAGCATCCTTTATTCTAGTCTCCCTGACCTCTTGGATGTTTTCTACTCATCCAAGAGTTTAATCTATTTATATTCACTACTGGGTCAACCTAGTTGGTTCTTCTGTCCTTTATCCCCAAAATGCAGTTATGAGTCTGTTATTATGTGAATATAATTATATTTGAAGAAGCAAACAACATAACATAACAATACCACTCATGTGGGTTTAATATAAAACATGGTTAATCCCTTTAACCTATTATTTTAATCGAGGAAAGCTTCTTCTTAAAACCATTTCAAAACTCTTTTACTTAGCCATGGGTTTTCTTTTAAAAATAAGACTCGGTTTACTTGTTTTGAAAAACCAAAGCTTTCGAACCCTTCGAAACTTTTCTTTCGACATCACTGGATGACTTTTTTGAAAGCATATAAATTAAATTTCAAAACATTATGCCCCTGCCGTTTGAATGCTTTAGAACCTTTCTTTCAAAACCTTTCGATTGTATTAAAGTATTAGCATTAACTTTAGAAGCATAGCTTTGAAACTAACTGAAATCTCACCTTTCGAAAACTTGGAAAGTACCCCTTTCAAAAACATTGAAAGAACCTCTTTTGAAATCATTAGAAGTATCCCTTTCGAAGCCATTGGGTTTATATTTAAAATATCATTTTGGATTAAGTGAATAAAAGCGAAAGCATCTCTTTTGAAACCATTCTTTATCTCATAAAAATATTGGGTAAAATTTGATGGTGTCGGCACAAAGCATAAAAAACTGGGCAAAATATTTGAAGGTTGGCTTCGAAACACCTTTCAAAACCTTTGCCTTCAAAACCCCTAACCCCTTTCGAAAGCTATATGAAGTGGCTTATATTTACAAAACAAAAGGTACCTTCCAAAAGCATTGATATCTTCAATACCATCGAAAGGCATCAAGTCAAAGAAGGGTTTTGACTTGGTCGAAGCTACACCTTCCGAAAGCATTAATTTAAAAACTTAGTAACTCCTTTGGAAGCTGCTACTTTTAAAGAAGGCATCTCTTCTTCAAAAGCTGGTTTTAAAACACCCTTTCGTGAGCATTCGTTCCGACTCCTTTGAAACCTCTTTGTAAACAGGCAAGCGCTTTTCTATAGAAAACAAAACAAAGGTAATGTCCCTTTTAGAAGCTATGTTTCGACACCCTACCTTCTGCCTTTCTCCAATCCACTATGTACCAACCAAGTAATACCATGTGTATTGGTTTTGGCTTATTTGGTTTCGACTTGGACGAAGGCAGAAGCTCCGCGTCAAAAGCTACTACCAAAGGAGGCAGAACCCACTTTTCTGGGTAAAAGGTTGTGTTTACCAAATAAATTAGTAATTTCTTTATAACTAACTTGTCCACACGTAAACTCTTGATTGGTTGCCTTAAACTTTCTAAATTATTTTGCAGAAAATTGTCGCATTTTCTCAGATCTAAAAACAAGATTAACTTCTAACAATTAAGCCATTCCCATTTAACGACAATTAAATCATTTAGGTCCTCCTTTCAAGATAATTTAATTTCCATAACAAACCTCTTATTGAAAATCCCCAAAAATCACATAAATTCACTTTTAATACGTTATTTAACATATATAAATTTCAGATCCAAATCCAATTACCGGAATTAATTTCTAAAGCCAATAATATATATTTTCCTTTGAAAATTCATAACAAATTCTCCACGGCTTGGAAAATTCTAAAAATTGAAACCCAACTCCAGAATTATGTTTACCTAACATAAAAAATTTCCATGGCATTCTAAAATCAAAACATACATATTTACCCTTAAAACCGTGTCTATCAAATGCAGACAACCTTGTTTGACTCTATCATTCATTTGAAATCAAGCATATCATCAAAAATCATCATATTAGATTTAATCTTAAATCTAAAAATCAATGATCATATAGAAACCAAAATAAAGATGTAGTGATTATTATTTACCTTAGATTGGATAAGGAAATCGGAGATTGATTGAGAGTGATTCCCCCTAGCTTGTTTCTAAGCTTTAAACTTGAATTTCTCCTCTTTTCTTCCTCCTAATGGCCAGCTATTTCCTCTTCTTTTTTGTTATGTTTTTTCTTGTGAAAAATGAACGTGAATGGTATGCTAACATGAGTATATGGGAGAGGTAATTTGGGGCAGGTATTTACTCTAATGCCCTTATGTTTTTTTTAGTTAACACTTATCCAATTATAAGCCCATTCATTTTTGTAAGCACGACCACTAAATTCATTTGCCAATCTCAATACCATTTTCACTCAACATTATTCTATTTAATTTATCTAATTAGATCTCCTGAATAATGTTATTAAAAATTAGGGGTGTTACATAAGTGTTATTAGCATTAAAGGAAATATACTAAGCAATAATGAATGTGAGTAAAAGAACTGGTTAAATTGAGAAACTGTTTAAATAAATAAAAAATAAATATACATAAATCGTTTTATTCGCATAACAGTTTGATCTAGTATTGAGTACGATTTCGAGATGATTTACACTGGTCCGAGTTAGGATTTTTCACTCGATTCTTAATGGCGAACACATGACATGGATTTTAGATTTGATTTTGAAGTTTCTGTATCATAGTATATGGCTACGCAAGGAGAAACGATGGTTTCTAATCAAGGAACCAGATCAAAGTCCGCACTAGAGTGGTTGGGTAAACGATAATAGTTTGAAAGTGAAATTAAATGATCGAGCGAGCGATTTGGTTTGATATTACGAACGAATGATATATGCACATCGTACTAGCTTTAATAAATTTTATAATATTGACAGAAGAAAATGCATCTTATATATTTGGATATTATTTGTAAGTGAGATGTAGGTTTATGGAAAGGCTAGTCGAAGCTTTTGGTTTCATAAGTAAAATTTTGTTTTCCGAACTAATTGGTACATGTTTCTATTTTGATTTGTTGATGGTTTTATGCCCCAGATATGGGAAACCACTTGGCTTTTGTTTCTTTTAGTTGGTGTAGCAATTTGTAGTTGTTTCGATCAAGCCATGGAATGGAGACACTACCAAAAATTTTCATGATTTCAAGGATATAGAAAATTTACAATCCAATTCAACTAATTGATTTCGGAAAGCAAATGGTTTAGAGACATTTTTCTTACCTTAGTAATTTTGGGGACAAAATTCTTTTATAGGGGAAGAATGAAACGACCTAGAATTTTATGCATTTGAATTTGAAATTTTAATTAATTTGAAATATTGAAATATTAGTGTTATAAGTCAAATGGCTTAAATTTCAAGTATGAGGGTTATTTTAATATTAGAATAGTGATTTAAACATCGAAATTATTTAAATGATTGAAACTTGTATTTAATTTGAAAATTGGATTTCAAAAGCTTATCTAAATTCAAATTAAATAATAAATGGTTTGTGTAAACTTTTGATTTAGAATTAAAGGTTGTTAGTACTGGTTTAATAGTAATTTGTTTTAATTAACGGGTGAAATAATCATTTCGAGCACTGTCACGGATTTTGACCAAACTAGTGTCATGGGATCTAGAATAATGAATTGTTATATGACATCGAGTTTCGTGATGATCGGATGTATTGTGTGGTAGTGAGGGCTTGAAACGCATAGAAATTAATTATAGGAATTTAATATAATATAATTTTATTTTGAAAACTAACTTTTGTATATGATGGAATTAGGCCCCGATACTAGTTCCATTATGTTCGAGATAGGGATATTCAGTATGAAAAACCAGGCGGCACGCCTCGATTGGAGTTTGAAATTTCGAGACGTGAATAATGCTTTAATTTTTTCTATAAAAGGACCCTCACTTATTTCTTTTTGGAGAAACCCAAACCTAAGCTGCCATTCCATCTAATGATCTAGATTATCCACGAGGATCAGAGTCATTTCAGGCGAAGTACCCAGCATGAAAGTTGTGCACAATGGCTAAGGGGCCTCATCAGTGGTGGTGGATGGGGTCGCAGTGGAGTGAGGCAGAGGAAAATCCAAGTTGAATGTTAATGGTGATGTTGCTCGTTCTTATGATGGAGGCGATAAGGACGGACATGGCTGGTGGTGTAAGGGACGTCAAGGTCGAGGCTACCTTCATTGAAGGAGCGGTGGTGGTTGGAGACGTAAAGCGATGGCGGTTTGCAAATGAATGGCGATGTCAAGTTTTAAAAACATGCGGCATGGAGATTATAACGTAATAGGAAGGTAATTAAGTAAATTGCCGATTAATTAAAGTTAATTAATATAAACTAATCTCAAAATGTTTATTAATTCGTATCTTGTCCATACGAGGTCAGATTTGGACATGGGCAGTTGCAATGAACTCGTAGTGATGATATCTACGTCATTGAGTTGGATTCGTCAAATCAAAGCTTGTAAAATTTCAAGCTAAATTCGAATGTTGCTTAGTTTAGTCAAAACCTGACTATTTCGACGACAAATGGAATTTTGGTGAGTTAAACTCACCATTTTGGTTACCCAATGTTTTATATAGTTGAGTAAAATTCATAAATGCCTATTTGTTGATTGTTTGGATAATTTACTGATTTATTAATTGGTTAGGATTTATTCCTGCGCTTAGATCGGATGACCTTTTATATGTACCCGTTGTTAACCCGCCTTTTTATCAAGGCAGTATACAGGCGGATCTAAACCAACAGATTTCATGATTATCAAGGTAGATAAGTGTAAAGCGATGAGTATAGGGCCAAGAAATCAAGTATAAATAGTTATACGAAGCTAGAGTTGGACGGAGTTGGTAGATGAACATTACAGGGCGCTTGAAATATTAATGTTAGCTTGGAACCCAAGGGATCGACATAACATAGGGGATCCGTATATCTCCATGGCATGGGAGGGATCGGCATACCTTCATGGCAAAGGAGGGATCGGCATAGTTACGTGGCATAGGAGGGATTGATATAGCATTGCGGCAAAGGCGGGATCGGCATGGTATATTGGAACAGGATGGATCAGCGTCGCATTATGGAATAAGGAGGGATCGACATGTTGTTATGGAAGAAGAGGGATCAGCATGGTGAAAACATAAGAAAGCTTGGCAAAGGAATGGGTCGACATATCTGG
This sequence comes from Allium cepa, assembly GCA_030765085.1. Taxonomy (NCBI): domain Eukaryota; kingdom Viridiplantae; phylum Streptophyta; class Magnoliopsida; order Asparagales; family Amaryllidaceae; genus Allium; species Allium cepa. Next base: position 353,441,636 of record CM060937.1, on the reverse strand, counting down.
ATAAGCCAAGGGGGGTTGGCAAAGTGAAGGGATCGGTATCTCAAATGGTTCGGCATACTTTAAGATTTATTGAAGAGGGGTCGGTGTAACATCCCACCTTTTTCGCACGATTCAAACAGACACACGTGCCAATTCAAACCATACGGAAGGGCGGATTGTTATGGGGTAAATAAGAAAAACAGAGAAGGAAAAAACAAAATAGAATTTCACAGCGGAAGGATAAAATATAATAATAAAATATATAGTTTATAAATCAGTTTACAAAACATTTATATACTACATATCAGAGTTACACATACCAATAACAATGCAGCGGAATTAAATGGTGTAGTGGAATAATATAGTAGATACTAGTAATACAAATCTTCGTCTTCGTCCTCCAGAGCTAAATCCTCAAATCCTGAAACGCTCGGACTGAGCCGAGCGAATTTGAAAAGACAAAAACACTCGAGTCAGAACTAAAAGATCTTATGTGAGTAAAATTAACAGAAATAAATATGAGTACAGTAACTCAAAAGATGCTCGAGATTTACATCTCCTAAGGGTCCGTTAAACTATTTACTATGTAGTATATTGCGCTATTATAATAATGTCTATTTATAAAATCAACTTACTTTTTAATAGCGTTAAGGGGTTACCAATATAGCCCTTAACACGGAATATATTCCCATAGTCTATACAGTACCGTAATCTCCCCCGTAATGGGCGTCGTCAGAGGGCACTCCATAGGTAAGGTACAAAACAAAACTCGTAGTAAAGGCTCGGTATGGTAGGTGACACGGCACAACTAGGCAATGCCAGGGTAGATATACCAATTGCTATCCGGGCTGGTGGAAACGCGCAGCGCGCAGCTGCCGCCCACCTCGAACAAACTCCCCAAAATCAAAAATAAAAGTGGCCACTGAATCAATCCAAAGTCAAAGTATAATATCGAAGAGGAGTGTCCGATCAGAGGAATGACCTCATTGGCCCGAGAATCGCTCCTGTTCTAGCCACCTTATGCCAACTCACGGGAGTCGGGTCCACGTATTTACCTTACAGGAAACGCCACCACCAACCTACTTCATTCTGGAATCTCCACCGCGTACACGGTTATTCAAAGTGGTTTTCGGTATCGACAGAGAGTATGTCCATATCCGATCCCGGTCTCTTTGCCAACCAATCGTTATTATAACACCGCGGTCATTTAAAAATAGTTTATACTTTAAAATCAGAATAAAAATTTCCATTTCAAAACTATGAATACGATATCAAATTAAAACCCAAAATAATATGATATCATTTTATCTCAAATATAATCCTTTTCCAAAATCATACTGGTTTAAACTTTAAAATATCTGGAAACCAAACATTTGAATTATACTTTCAAAACATAGTATTTCAGTATTAATACTTTTAAAACCATAACTTCTAAAACTTGAATGATTTGGATATTCAACGGTATATAAAATAAATGGTTTAACTTTAAGGTAACTTTGTAAAGAAAAATAATTTTCATGGCTTTACAAATATGTTTCTTTATTTAAAGTCTAAACCAAAATTTAAATATCTCTTTCAAGTTCCAAAACTACTTCAATTTCTATATATATATATATATATATATATCCATTTGGAGTATTAATATTTCAAAACTAAAGTTGGAAATTATTTTTTTCTTTCAGCAAATTAAATGTACTATTATTTAGTCTTGAATATTTACATAAAATTCATAAATAAAACTCCAATTTCTAACAATTAAATATTTTCTTCAATTTAATTTATACTAACATATTCATTTTTAATTATCTTGGAAAAGTCTAGTTATAAATATCATATCTTAAAATTCCAAACTTAAACATTAAACATATGATATAATTATCAAACTCCATTTTTCTCAATTTTTCCATTTTTATTTAAGAGATTTATACACAGCTTAAATTCAAAATCTCTAACTTCATATATATATATATATATATATATATATATATATATAGAAGAAAATATCAAAATTAAAATTATAAACCGTATTCCATTCAAACCATATAAATCACTTTAAAATATTTTATATATAGACCACGGTGCCTGTATATAATTTTCTATCCTATGGTCAAGTGATATAGATATTTATTATTTCAATCCGCAATTTAAAAATAAAATTTTGCGGTTGTATATCATTTCAAATCACAATCCCGAATGAAATGAAAAATGTATGATAACTTGCAATTTAATGATATAAAATAAACATCCATTCATCAACATCATCCATCATCCAAATCACAATCATCATCCAATAATAAATCAATATCAATATATATCAGATAATATATGACAGGTAATAACTGGCAGTTATGTTCAAAGTAATTTAACAACTATTAAACTAACAGTTTATATTCAGTAATAAATTTTATAACTGTCAACTAGCAGTTTATAGGCGAATAAATAAATTCTAACTGTAAATTAATATGCAATAAATAAACTAAATTAACAGTTAAATTAGATAAATGCGAATTAACAGATACGCTGAATAAAACATGCCAAACATTCATAAATAAATTTCTACTCATATCTAAAATCAATTTAACAAACATAAGAAATTTTAAAAATTGTGAGTGGGTTAAAACACTCACCTTTTGAATTTAAATTGAATACAAATTCAATTTAAATCCAAAATTTGACGGTCTCCAAATTCATCCAAACCAGCGTCATCAGATCCGGAATTTAATTACGATCCTAACAAAAAAAAATTCCCAAGAAACAGATATTGTATGAGGAAGTTATGGCGAAAATTGCGGTTGAAAACAAATTTTAAAATAAACAAAACAAACCAAACTAACTTGTGCCACGTTATCACGGAGCTCCATCTCTCTCACGCGGTTACGTCCTTCTCCTAGAACACTACACGCGTTCGCACAGATCCACACCGTTTTGACCTACCGTTGACCAAGCTCCAGCGCCGCCTCCGGCCACCATCGCCACGCCGACCATCCTCCCTGTCCTCCCCTCTGATAGTCGCACCCACCATGGCCACCGTCCCTCAAAGCTCGAGCGCCGCCGGCCATAAAAATGAAACCCTAGACGCGATTTGACGATGATCTGACCATTGATTCGACAAGCTAACCACCTAGATGCGATCCCCTCAGCCTCCTCTTCCAAACCCAGTAACGATTTCCCGATCCGACTACTTTTTGAAACGACATGATGAACGGTCCATACAAAATCATAAATTTCTGGACAAACGAAAAACTGAATCGAGAAACGAATCACACCAGAAGATAACGTACACCGAGAACTATGACATATATTTTTTTTGAAAATTTTCTGAGGTGTTTGAAATTTTTAGCTTCTGATTTGTAATTGAAATTGGATCTAGAATGCATCCATTGAGGAAGAGAGAGTTGAAGAAATGAACGTACAACAAATGATAATAGAATGGAGGCTAGGGTTTATAACCGTGTTTATATAGAGGGGTTAGAGGTAGACTAGATAGACCGGATCAAGGAACGTGCGTAACAAACTATGGCCCGAAAAGCCCGTTTCTACTCCGGAACGAAATTGGGTCAACCCATATATCCAAATAGGTGTTTTAAAATATTCTGAACGCAATGGAAAAAGCTTCACGTTCAAATTCGATCGTATGAAGAAGTTATGCTGAAAACAATATTTCTAAATTGATTTCAAATTGATTTCACTTTATTGATTTTAAGGCGTTTCTCGTTCGTACGATCAGATGAAAAGTCCGATCGATAGGAAACTTGAAACCCTACAATAATTCACTGCTACGGATCCGATGAAACTAGTTTCATCGAAATCCAAGTCCGTGACCAAAATGGTTATTTTTATAATAATTAAATAAATTTAAAAATTAGTGAAAAAATCCAAATTTTTATAAATTCAGTTTTAGAATTGGAAATCTTTATCACTTAAAAATTCTAAACATTTAAAATGATTTAACAAATTCTATATGTCAATTTATTCAAGATTAAATCAATATAAATATTCGATTTCATAAAATTTCAGAATTGTTGATAAATTTCCAAAACTTCCCTCTTTCTTTGATTGAATCAACCTATATTTATTCCTTTCATTAATTTCAAACATAAGGGTTTACCATTGGATTACAAATTATCACATAAATATCCCATTTCACGTAATTCTTAATTTAACGTAATATTTACATTTTCCTTTAATTAATTTCAATAAATCCAAATTATCGTATATTAAATCCAATTATATAAATAAAGCTTGATTTCCATTTTAATCGTTTGGTTTTCAATTAACCTTTTACAGTGAATTAAATTCAAATGTATAATTGAAATTTTATTTCCATTTGATTCCACTATTTCATTAAATATCCTCATATTCCAGCTAAATTCCAACTAACGTATTAATTAGCTATTTCAATTTCATTTAATTGCAATTATCATACTATAGAAATTAAATTCCATTAAATAAATAAATAAATGTTGATCCCCATTTATTTACGTTATATTACATTGGTACTTCTATATACAACTTAGCTTTGTATAAATGTTTGAATGTGGAATCTTGTCTATTTCACGTATTAATTAAGATAAAAAAAAAATCAATTAATATTATTTCCTTAGTCTAACCTCTTTTTACCCAATGTATATTAATATAACCTTTGAATTAGGTAAATTACCATTGATTATCCATTTTAATTTATCAGACTCCATTAACGTAATGGTTAAATATTAATTTCACTTGTTTACAATCAATCCACAAAATTGAATTTCAAATTCCAAATGAATCAATAAATCTTGGTTTTTTTTTCGCTTCTTAAATCACCCAATCGTCATGTAAAAATGGAAACTAACATTTATTACACCTTATAGAATTCACTATCTTAAATGACAAATCAACTACCCTAACAGCACTAATTTAGGGCAATTAATTGCAATTGATTTTCCATTAAACTACATAAATTATCCAATTGAAACCTAAATAAAACGTTTATTTATTTAAAAATCCTATTGTTTAAATGAATTAATCCTCTACGGTATAATTTACATTTGACTTGATTTCTCATTTATTTTGCAAAACAGTAAATTTCAATTGCTACCAACATTATATTTAATATTAGATTTCCAATTTATTTTAATGGAATCAATATATCTTCATTTATATACTTTACGTAAAAATATCTTAATTACCAAATTTCAACTTATTCCTTAAATCCCCCAAATAACGTTATCAACATAAATTACTATTAAATGCTTCACATTTATTCCTCCACGTTCAAATTTGTTCTAACCAAATATACCTATATTAATGTTACCCCTTATGGTTATTTATTTATTCACATATTATCGCAAATGTCTACAAATTTGATTTAAGGTACAATACCTACACTATTGTATTTTATGAAAGATTTATTCATATTCCAATCAAAGGCTTAAATTACCATTGGTAAATTAGCGTTCATTTCCATATAAATTTATCACTCTTTATTATTACCACTATATTTTTATTACAAAATTCTATTAAATAACTAAATTAAATCGTCTAAATTTTCGGGTCGTTACACTCTCCCCCACTCAAAACTTTTCATCCCCGAAAAGGAAAAAGAAAAGAGAAGGAAGAATTTAATAAACAGTACATCTTATTTCAAATATTAACTTATAAACAATAATTTACTAAATTTTTTCTTAAATAAAATATACCCATTTAATAATCATTATACCTTTTTGTACTTAAATAAATAAAGTTTGGAAAACATTTTCAAATAATCTCTAAGCGGTTTCAATCACTAACAACAAATCAATCCAACAACCATCCATTTCAACAAACAGCATACACAACAAATATAAAACAACCATATAATCAAACAAACAAATGGTTATTCGTGTTCAAAACTTCTAAATTGTACGGAATGAAGAATAAACTACTAGCGCATCATTAACTCAACAGTCTTAGATAAAACTAAATAGATTATTCATTCATCCAAATCCAAATTTTAAAGCACCCTTGCCCAAACAACCATCAACAACCAATTTCAAACAACAATCAACTTATCTTATTAATAATTTCATTTCATACATTTGTTATCTGATTTTCTCTTTTTATTCAAACCACATAAATTTTCCTTTCATAATTTACATTTATTTCTAACAACTTTAAATTTTATCTTCTCGTTCAGTGGTTGTTTCCTTAATCTCAACTTATTAATTACCATTTTTCATTTATATTTATCCAGGTCATGTACGTTTCTTTTATTTGTACCATATTTAATGCACTTCTCAATTTCAATCATTTAGTTGATGCTTACATTTTCAATTGTTTTTAATTATAGAAATCCCTTTTTTTCACTTAAATTCTTAACTTATAACATCTATTCTTTTAAATAAAGGATTCTATTAATACATTTACTAGGGTTGGCAGTCATTCATTTGTCACTTACTTCCTATTATATTAACTAGTAGCATTTAAATCATACTTAAGTTTATAACCCTACACATCAATCCTTATTTATTAAAGAATTTCATTTCATTTTCTTAAGTTTAAAAATCACCCGTTTATAATACTTACCTTTAATTTTAGTAAAATTTCAATTATAACTTAAATTTATACCATTAAATTCTTATTGATAATAGCAATTCATTGAATACTTCATTATTTTCAAAATTTCTACCTGTATAATATTTTATTCCAATCTTCTTATTTAACATTTCAACTTTTCATATTTGGTAAGTTATATATGTTAAAGAAAATGCAATTGAACTTATACAAGTTATGTCAATTCTTTAATTCATTCATTGTTCAATAGATCTTTACCATTTTCTTATAAGTTAAAATTTTAACTTCCTTTATAACTTAGCATTTAAGTCTCTTATTTTATTTAGGGTTTCAATTATTAATTAAATTCTGTTTCACTACCATAATTGAAACAATTAATTAATGGAAATTAAGAATTAAATACCGGGTTAAATTTTAATAGATAAATATATTCTTATAATTTATATACCTCTAGTTTTATTTAAAACAATTAAAAATTTAGATATTTTCAAAATAAAGCTGCAGTAGAATTACTACAGTGGCCTTTCCCCTTCGAAACTCGAAAATAGAAGTCGATGATGCGGCCGCCATCACCGAAATTATTTTCCAGTGACAGAGAGGAAAGTACATAACTTATTTTCTCCAAAATCTTCTTTAAAACAATTCTTCCGAATTATAATGAAATATTTATATCGGAAAATATTTATAAACAATATTATTATATTTCAAAATCCTTTGAAAGAAATTTTCAAAAATCCCGGACTTAAGTTCTAAAATTTCCAAATTTCATTAGTTCTAATTTAAATCTTATTTTACCTATTATTTATATATTTTATTCCTAACAACCAATCTATTGCACCCAAATATAGGTATCATTTGAAAATTTTATTTTATATATAGAAAATATAATAGGCAAAATTATTTCATTCACCTATATTAAAAATAAATATTATGTCGGTCTGTCCTATTAAGTGTTTAGAAATCCCTATTGATGTCATAGCGTCCCATGCACCAACCAGAATTTTATAAATACAAAACGGAACAGATTAACACAATATTAAAACCTTTTATAACACTAACAAATACGCTCTCTCATATATATACACTCAGCGACTCCCATAGGGTATAACTACCCTATTAGTAAAGAGTCAAACCCCACAAAGCTAAGGTTTATCGCTAAACCAAAGCTCTGATACCAACTGTAACATCCCACCTTTTTCGCACGATTCAAACAGACACACGTGCCAATTCAAACCATACGGAAGGGCGGATTGTTATGGGGTAAATAAGAAAAACAGAGAAGGAAAAAAACAAAATAGAATCTCACAGCGGAAGGATAAAATATAATAATAAAATATATAGTTTATAAATCAGTTTACAAAACATTTATATACTACGTATCAGAGTTACACATACCAATAACAATGCAGCGGAATTAAATGGTGTAGTGGAATAATATAGTAGATACTAGCAATACAAATCTCCGTCTTCGTCCTCCAGAGCTAAATCCTCAAATCCTGAAACGCTCGGACTGACCCGAGCGAATTTGAAAAGACAAAAACACTCGAGTCAGAACTAAAAGATCTTATGTGAGTAAAATTAACAGAAATAAATATGAGTACAGTAACTCAAAAGATGCTCGGGATTTACATCTCCTAAGGGTCCGTTAAACTATTTACTATGTAGTATATTGCGCTATTATAATAATGCCTATTTATAAAATAAACTTACTTTTTAATAGCGTTAAGGGGTTACCCATATAGCCCTTAACACAGAATATATTCCCATAGTCTATACAGTACCGTAATCTCCCCGTAATGAGCGTCGTCAGAGGGCACTCCATAGGTATGGTACAAAACAAAACTCGTAGTAAAGGCTCGGTATGGTAGGTGACACGGCACAACTAGGCAATGCCAGGGTAGATATACCAATTGCTATCCGGGCTGGTGGAAACGCGCAGCGCGCAGCTGCCGCCCACCTCGAACAAACTCCCCAAAATCAAAAATAAAAGTGGCCACTGAATCAATCCAAAGTCAAAGTATAATATCGAAGAGGAGTGTCCGATCAGAGGAATGACCTCATTGGCCCGAGAATCGCTCCTGTTCTAGCCACCTTATGCCAACTCACGGGAGTCGGGTCCACGTATTTACCTTACAGGAAACGCCGCCACCAACCTACTTCATTCTGGAATCTCCACCGCGTACACGGTTATTCAAAGTGGTTTTCGGTATCGACAGAGAGTATGTCCATATCCGATCCCGATCTCTTTGCCAACCAATCGTTATTATAACACCGCGGTCATTTAAAAATAGTTTATACTTTAAAATCAGAATAAAAATTTCCATTTCAAAACTATGAATACGATATCAAATTAAAACCCAAAATAATATGATATCATTTTATCTCAAATATAATCATTTTCCAAAATCATACTGGTTTAAACTTTAAAATATCTGAAAACCAAACATTTGAATTATACTTTCAAAACATAGTATTTCGGAATTCATACTTTTAAAACCATAACTTCTAAAACTTGAATGATTTGGATATTCAACGGTATATAAAATAAATGGTTTAACTTTAAGGTAACTTTGTAAAAAAAAATAATTTCCATAGCTTTACAAATATGTTTCTTTATTTAAAGTCTAAACCAAAATTTAAATATCACTTTCAAGTTCCAAAACTACTTCAATTTCTATATATATATATCCATTTGGAGTATTAATATTTCAAAACTAAAGTTGGAAATTTTTTTTTCTTTCAGCAAATTAAACGTACTATTATTTGGTCTTGAATATTTACATAAAATCCATAAATAAAACTCCAATTTCTAACAATTAAATATTTTCTTCAATTTAATTTATACTAACATATTCATTTTTAATTATCTTGGAAAAGTCCAGTTATAAATATAATATCTTAAAATTCCAAACTTAAACATTAAACATATGATATAATTATCAAACTCCATTTTTCTCAATTTTTCCATTTTTATTTAAGAGATTTATACACAGCTTAAATTCAAAATCTCTAACTTCATATATATATATATATAGAAGAAAATATCAAAATTAAAATTATAAACCGTATTCCATACAAACCATAGAAATCACTTTAAAATATTTTATATATAGACGACGGTGCCTGTATATAATTTTCTATCTTATGGTCAAGTGATACGGATATTTATTATTTCAATCCGCAATTTAAAAATAAAATTTTGCAGTTGTATATCATTTCAAACCACAATCCTGAATGAAATGAAAAATGTATGATAACTTGCAATTTAATGATATAAAATAAACATCCATTCATCAACATCATCCATCATCCAAATCACAATCATCATCCAATAATAAATCAATATCAATATATATCAGATAATATATGACAGGTAATAACTGGAAGTTATGTTCAAAATAATTTAACAACTATTAAACTAACAGTTTATATTCAGTAATAAATTTTATAACGATCAACTAGCAGTTTATAGGCGAATAAATAAATTCTAACTGTAAATTAATATGCAATAAATAAACTAAATTAACAGTTAAATTAAATAAATGCGAATTAACAGATATGCTGAACAAAACATGCCAAACATTCACAAATAAATTTCTACTCATATCTAAAATCAATTTAACAAACATAAGAAATTTTAAAAATTGTGAGTGGGTTTAAACACTCACCTTTTGAATTTAAATTGAATCCAAATTCAATTTAAATCCAAAATTAGACGGTCTCCAAATTCATCCAAACCAGCGTCATCAGGTCCGGAATTTAATTACGATCCTAACAAAAAAAAATTCGCAAGAAACGGATATTGTATGAGGAAGTTATGGCGAAAATTGCGGTTGAAAACAAATTTTAAAATAAACAAAACAAATCAAACTAACTTGTGCCATATCATCACTGAGCTCCATCTCTCTCACGCGGTTACGTCCTTCTCCCAGAACACTACACGCGTTCGCACAGATCCACACCGTTTTGACCCACCGTTGACCAAGCTCCAGCGGCGCCTCCAGCCACCATCGCCACGTCGACCATCCTCCCTGTCCTCCCCTCTGATGGTCGCACCCACCATGGCCACCGTCCCCTCAAAGCTCGAGCGCCGCCTGCCATAAAAACGAAACCCTAGTCGCGATTTGACGACGATCTGACCATTGATTCGACAAGCTAACCACCTAGATGCGATCCCCTCGGCCTCCATTTCCAAACCCAGTAACGATTTCCCGATCCGACTACTTTTTGAAACGACGTGATGAACGGTCCATACAAAAACATAAATTTTTGGACAAACGAAAAACTGAATCGAGAAACGAATCACACCAGCAGATAACGTACATCGAGAACTATGACATATATTTTTTTGAAAATTTTCTGAGGTGTTTGAAATTTTTAGCTTCTGATTTGTAATTGAAATTGGATCTAGAATGCATCCATTGAGGAAGAGAGAGTTGAAGAAATGAACGTACAGCAAATGAGAATAGAATGGAGGCTAGGGTTTATAACCGTGTTTATATAGAGGGGTTAGAGGTAGAGTAGATAGACCAGATCAAGGAACGTGCGTAACAAACTATGGCCCGAAAAGCCCGTTTCTACTCCGGAACGAAATTGGGTCAACCCATATATCCAAATAGGTGTTTTAAAATATTCTGAACGCAATGGAAAAAGCTTCACGTTCAAATTCGATCGTATGAAGAAGTTATGCTGAAAACAATATTTCTAAATTGATTTCAAATTGATTTCACTTTATTGATTTTAAGGCGTTTCTCGTTCGTACGATCAAACGAAAAGTCCGATCGATACGAAACTTGAAACCCTACAATAATTCACTGCTACGGATCCGATGAAACTAGTTTCATCGAAATCCGAGTCCGTGACCAAAATGGTTATTTTTATGATAATTAAATAAATTTAAAAATTAGTGAAAAAATCCAAATTTTTATAAATTCAGTTTTAGAATTGGAAATCTTTATCACTTAAAAATTCTAAACATTTAAAATGATTTAACAAATTCTATATGTCAATTTATTCAAGATTAAATCAATATAAATATTCGAATTCATAAAATTTCAGAATTGTTGATAAATTTCCAAAACTTCCCTCTTTCTTTGATTGAATCAACCTATATTTATTCCTTTCATTAATTTCAAACATAAGGGTTTACCATTGGATTACAAATTATCACATAAATATCCCATTTCACGTAATTCTTAATTTAACGTAATATTTACATTTTCCTTTAATTAATTTCAATAAATCCAAATTATCGTATATTAAATCCAATTATATAAATAAAGCTTGATTTCCATTTTAATCGTTTGGTTTTCAATTAACCTTTTACAGTGAATTAAATTCAAATGTATAATTGAAACTTTATTTCCATTTGATTCCACTATTTCATTAAATATCCTCATATTCCAGCTAAATTCCAACTAATGTATTAATTAGATATTTCAATTTCATTTAATTGCAATTATCATACTATAGAAATTAAATTCCATTAAATAAATAAATAAATGTTGATCCCCATTTATTTACGTTATATTACATTGGTACTTCTATATACAACTTAGCTTTGTATAAATGTTTGAATGTGGAATCTTGTCTATTTCACGTATTAATTAAGATAAAAAAAATCAATTAATATTATTTCCTTAGTCTAACCTCTTTTTACCCAATGTATATTAATATAACCTTTGAATTAGGTAAATTACCATTGATTATCCATTTTAATTTATCAGACTCCATTAACGTAATGGTTAAATATTAATTTCACTTGTTTACAATCAATCCACAAAATTGAATTTCAAATTCCAAATGAATCAATAAATCTTGGATTTTTTTTGGCTTCTTAAATCACCCAATCGTCATGTAAAAATGGAAACTAACATTTATTACACCTTATAGAATTCACTATCTTAAATGACAAATCAACTACCCTAACAGCACTAATTTAGGGCAATTAATTACAATTGATTTTCCATTAAACTACATAAATTATCCAATTGAAACCTAAATAAAACGTTTATTTATTTAAAAATCCTACTGTTTAAATGAATTGATCCTCTACGGTATAATTTACATTTGACTTGATTTCTCATTTATTTTGCAAAACAGTAAATTTCAATTGCTACCAACATTATATTTCATATTAGATTTCCAATTTATTTTAATGGAATCAATATATCTTCATTTATATACTTTACGTAAAAATATCTTAATTACCAAATTTCAACTTATTCCTTAAATCCCCCAAATAACGTTATTAACATAAATTACTGTTAAATGCTTCACATTTATTCCTCCACGTTCAAATTTGTTCTAACCAAATATACCTATATTAATGTTACCCCTTATGGTTATTTATTTATTCACATATTATCGCAAATGTCTACAAATTTGATTTAAGGTACAATACCTACACTATTGTATTTTATGAAAGATTTATTCATATTCCAATCAAAGGCTTAAATTACCATTGGTAAATTAGCGTTCATTTCCATATAAATTTATCACTCTTTATTATTACCACTATATTTTTATTACAAAATTCTATTAAATAACTAAATTAAATCGTCTAAATTTTCGGGTCGTTACACTCTCCCCCACTCAAAACTTTTCATCCCCGAAAAGGAAAAAGAAAAGAGAAGGAAGAATTTAATAAACAGTACATCTTATTTCAAATATTAACTTATAAACAATAATTTACTAAATTTTTTCTTAAATAAAATATACCCATTTAATAATCATTATACCTTTTTGTACTTAAATAAATAAAGTTTGGAAAACATTTTCAAATAATCTCTAAGCGGTTTCAATCACTAACAACAAATCAATCCAACAACCATCCATTTCAACAAACAGCATACACAACAAATATAAAACAACCATATAATCAAACAAACAAATGGTTATTCGTGTTCAAAACTTCTAAATTGTACGGAATGAAGAATAAACTACTAGCGCATCATTAACTCAACAGTCTTAGATAAAACTAAATAGATTATTCATTCATCCAAATCCAAATTTTAAAGCACCCTTGCCCAAACAACCATCAACAACCAATTTCAAACAACAATCAACTTATCTTATTAATAATTTCATTTCATACATTTGTTATCTGATTTTCTCTTTTTATTCAAACCACATAAATTTTCCTTTCATAATTTACATTTATTTCTAACAACTTTAAATTTTGTCTTCTCGTTCAGTGGTTGTTTCCTTAATCTCAACTTATTAATTACCATTTTTCATTTATATTTATCCAGGTCATGTACGTTTCTTTTATTTGTACCATATTTAATGCACTTCTCAATTTCAATCATTTAGTTGATGCTTACATTTTCAATTGTTTTTAATTATAGAAATCCCTTTTTTTCACTTAAATTCTTAACTTATAACATCTATTCTTTTAAATAAAGGATTCTATTAATACATTTACTAGGGTTGGCAGTCATTCATTTGTCACTTACTTCCTATTATATTAACTAGTAGCATTTAAATCATACTTAAGTTTATAACCCTACACATCAATCCTTATTTATTAAAGAATTTCATTTCATTTTCTTAAGTTTAAAAATCACCCGTTTATAATACTTACCTTTAATTTTAGTAAAATTTCAATTATAACTTAAATTTATACCATTAAATTCTTATTGATAATAGCAATTCATTGAATACTTCATTATTTTCAAAATTTCTACCTGTATAATATTTTATTCCAATCTTCTTATTTAACATTTCAACTTTTCATATTTGGTAAGTTATATATGTTAAAGAAAATGCAATTGAACTTATACAAGTTATGTCAATTCTTTAATTCATTCATTGTTCAATAGATCTTTACCATTTTCTTATAAGTTAAAATTTTAACTTCCTTTATAACTTAGCATTTAAGTCTCTTATTTTATTTAGGGTTTCAATTATTAATTAAATTCTGTTTCACTACCATAATTGAAACAATTAATTAATGGAAATTAAGAATTAAATACCGGGTTAAATTTTAATAGATAAATATATTCTTATAATTTATATACCTCTAGTTTTATTTAAAACAATTAAAAATTTAGATATTTTCAAAATAAAGCTGCAGTAGAATTACTACAGTGGCCTTTCCCCTTCGAAACTCGAAAATAGAAGTCGATGATGCGGCCGCCATCACCGAAATTATTTTCCAGTGACAGAGAGGAAAGTACATAACTTATTTTCTCCAAAATCTTCTTTAAAACAATTCTTCCGAATTATAATGAAATATTTATATCGGAAAATATTTATAAACAATATTATTATATTTCAAAATCCTTTGAAAGAAATTTTCAAAAATCCCGGACTTAAGTTCTAAAATTTCCAAATTTCATTGGTTCTAATTTAAATCTTATTTTACCTATTATTTATATATTTTATTCCTAACAACCAATCTATTGCACCCAAATATAGGTATCATTTGAAAATTTTATTTTATATATAGAAAATATAATAGGCAAAATTATTTCATTCACCTATATTAAAAATAAATATTATGTCGGTCTGTCCTATTAAGTGTTTAGAAATCCCTATTGATGTCATAGCGTCCCATGCACCAACCAGAATTTTATAAATACAAAACGGAACAGATTAACACAATATTAAAACCTTTTATAACACTAACAAATACGCTCTCTCATATATATACACTCAGCGACTCCCATAGGGTATAACTACCCTATTAGTAAAGAGTCAAACCCCACAAAGCTAAGGTTTATCGCTAAACCAAAGCTCTGATACCAACTGTAACATCCCACCTTTTTCGCACGATTCAAACAGACACACGTGCCAATTCAAACCATACGGAAGGGCGGATTGTTATGGGGTAAATAAGAAAAACAGAGAAGGAAAAAAACAAAATAGAATCTCACAGCGGAAGGATAAAATATAATAATAAAATATATAGTTTATAAATCAGTTTACAAAACATTTATATACTACGTATCAGAGTTACACATACCAATAACAATGCAGCGGAATTAAATGGTGTAGTGGAATAATATAGTAGATACTAGCAATACAAATCTTCGTCTTCGTCCTCCAGAGCTAAATCCTCAAATCCTGAAACGCTCGGACTGACCCGAGCGAATTTGAAAAGACAAAAACACTCGAGTCAGAACTAAAAGATCTTATGTGAGTAAAATTAACAGAAATAAATATGAGTACAGTAACTCAAAAGATGCTCGGGATTTACATCTCCTAAGGGTCCGTTAAACTATTTACTATGTAGTATATTGCGCTATTATAATAATGCCTATTTATAAAATAAACTTACTTTTTAATAGCGTTAAGGGGTTACCCATATAGCCCTTAACACAGAATATATTCCCATAGTCTATACAGTACCGTAATCTCCCCGTAATGAGCGTCGTCAGAGGGCACTCCATAGGTATGGTACAAAACAAAACTCGTAGTAAAGGCTCGGTATGGTAGGTGACACGGCACAACTAGGCAATGCCAGGGTAGATATACCAATTGCTATCCGGGCTGGTGGAAACGCGCAGCGCGCAGCTGCCGCCCACCTCGAACAAACTCCCCAAAATCAAAAATAAAAGTGGCCACTGAATCAATCCAAAGTCAAAGTATAATATCGAAGAGGAGTGTCCGATCAGAGGAATGACCTCATTGGCCCGAGAATCGCTCCTGTTCTAGCCACCTTATGCCAACTCACGGGAGTCGGGTCCACGTATTTACCTTACAGGAAACGCCGCCACCAACCTACTTCATTCTGGAATCTCCACCGCGTACACGGTTATTCAAAGTGGTTTTCGGTATCGACAGAGAGTATGTCCATATCCGATCCCGATCTCTTTGCCAACCAATCGTTATTATAACACCGCGGTCATTTAAAAATAGTTTATACTTTAAAATCAGAATAAAAATTTCCATTTCAAAACTATGAATACGATATCAAATTAAAACCCAAAATAATATGATATCATTTTATCTCAAATATAATCATTTTCCAAAATCATACTGGTTTAAACTTTAAAATATCTGGAAACCAAACATTTGAATTATACTTTCAAAACATAGTATTTCGGAATTCATACTTTTAAAACCATAACTTCTAAAACTTGAATGATTTGGATATTCAACGGTATATAAAATAAATGGTTTAACTTTAAGGTAACTTTGTAAAGAAAAATAATTTCCATAGCTTTACAAATATGTTTCTTTATTTAAAGTCTAAACCAAAATTTAAATATCACTTTCAAGTTCCAAAACTACTTCAATTTCTATATATATATATATCCATTTGGAGTATTAATATTTCAAAACTAAAGTTGGAAATTTTTTTTTCTTTCAGCAAATTAAACGTACTATTATTTAGTCTTGAATATTTACATAAAATCCATAAATAAAACTCCAATTTCTAACAATTAAATATTTTCTTCAATTTAATTTATACTAACATATTCATTTTTAATTATCTTGGAAAAGTCCAGTTATAAATATAATATCTTAAAATTCCAAACTTAAACATTAAACATATGATATAATTATCAAACTCCATTTTTCTCAATTTTTCCATTTTTATTTAAGAGATTTATACACAGCTTAAATTCAAAATCTCTAACTTCATATATATATATATATAGAAGAAAATATCAAAATTAAAATTATAAACCGTATTCCATACAAACCATAGAAATCACTTTAAAATATTTTATATATAGACGACGGTGCCTGTATATAATTTTCTATCTTATGGTCAAGTGATACGGATATTTATTATTTCAATCCGCAATTTAAAAATAAAATTTTGCGGTTGTATATCATTTCAAACCACAATCCTGAATGAAATGAAAAATGTATGATAACTTGCAATTTAATGATATAAAATAAACATCCATTCATCAACATCATCCATCATCCAAATCACAATCATCATCCAATAATAAATCAATATCAATATATATCAGATAATATATGACAGGTAATAACTGGAAGTTATGTTCAAAATAATTTAACAACTATTAAACTAACAGTTTATATTCAGTAATAAATTTTATAACGATCAACTAGCAGTTTATAGGCGAATAAATAAATTCTAACTGTAAATTAATATGCAATAAATAAACTAAATTAACAGTTAAATTAAATAAATGCGAATTAACAGATATGCTGAACAAAACATGCCAAACATTCACAAATAAATTTCTACTCATATCTAAAATCAATTTAACAAACATAAGAAATTTTAAAAATTGTGAGTGGGTTTAAACACTCACCTTTTGAATTTAAATTGAATCCAAATTCAATTTAAATCCAAAATTAGACGGTCTCCAAATTCATCCAAACCAGCGTCATCAGGTCCGGAATTTAATTACGATCCTAACAAAAAAAAATTCGCAAGAAACGGATATTGTATGAGGAAGTTATGGCGAAAATTGCGGTTGAAAACAAATTTTAAAATAAACAAAACAAATCAAACTAACTTGTGCCATATCATCACTGAGCTCCATCTCTCTCACGCGGTTACGTCCTTCTCCCAGAACACTACACGCGTTCGCACAGATCCACACCGTTTTGACCCACCGTTGACCAAGCTCCAGCGGCGCCTCCAGCCACCATCGCCACGTCGACCATCCTCCCTGTCCTCCCCTCTGATGGTCGCACCCACCATGGCCACCGTCCCCTCAAAGCTCGAGCGCCGCCTGCCATAAAAACGAAACCCTAGTCGCGATTTGACGACGATCTGACCATTGATTCGACAAGCTAACCACCTAGATGCGATCCCCTCGGCCTCCATTTCCAAACCCAGTAACGATTTCCCGATCCGACTACTTTTTGAAACGACGTGATGAACGGTCCATACAAAAACATAAATTTTTGGACAAACGAAAAACTGAATCGAGAAACGAATCACACCAGCAGATAACGTACATCGAGAACTATGACATATATTTTTTTGAAAATTTTCTGAGGTGTTTGAAATTTTTAGCTTCTGATTTGTAATTGAAATTGGATCTAGAATGCATCCATTGAGGAAGAGAGAGTTGAAGAAATGAACGTACAGCAAATGAGAATAGAATGGAGGCTAGGGTTTATAACCGTGTTTATATAGAGGGGTTAGAGGTAGAGTAGATAGACCAGATCAAGGAACGTGCGTAACAAACTATGGCCCGAAAAGCCCGTTTCTACTCCGGAACGAAATTGGGTCAACCCATATATCCAAATAGGTGTTTTAAAATATTCTGAACGCAATGGAAAAAGCTTCACGTTCAAATTCGATCGTATGAAGAAGTTATGCTGAAAACAATATTTCTAAATTGATTTCAAATTGATTTCACTTTATTGATTTTAAGGCGTTTCTCGTTCGTACGATCAAACGAAAAGTCCGATCGATACGAAACTTGAAACCCTACAATAATTCACTGCTACGGATCCGATGAAACTAGTTTCA
Source organism: Allium cepa (assembly GCA_030765085.1). Lineage (NCBI taxonomy): Eukaryota > Viridiplantae > Streptophyta > Magnoliopsida > Asparagales > Amaryllidaceae > Allium > Allium cepa. Next base: position 353,422,705 of record CM060937.1, on the reverse strand, counting down.
TCGAAATCCGAGTCCGTGACCAAAATGGTTATTTTTATGATAATTAAATAAATTTAAAAATTAGTGAAAAAATCCAAATTTTTATAAATTCAGTTTTAGAATTGGAAATCTTTATCACTTAAAAATTCTAAACATTTAAAATGATTTAACAAATTCTATATGTCAATTTATTCAAGATTAAATCAATATAAATATTCGAATTCATAAAATTTCAGAATTGTTGATAAATTTCCAAAACTTCCCTCTTTCTTTGATTGAATCAACCTATATTTATTCCTTTCATTAATTTCAAACATAAGGGTTTACCATTGGATTACAAATTATCACATAAATATCCCATTTCACGTAATTCTTAATTTAACGTAATATTTACATTTTCCTTTAATTAATTTCAATAAATCCAAATTATCGTATATTAAATCCAATTATATAAATAAAGCTTGATTTCCATTTTAATCGTTTGGTTTTCAATTAACCTTTTACAGTGAATTAAATTCAAATGTATAATTGAAACTTTATTTCCATTTGATTCCACTATTTCATTAAATATCCTCATATTCCAGCTAAATTCCAACTAATGTATTAATTAGATATTTCAATTTCATTTAATTGCAATTATCATACTATAGAAATTAAATTCCATTAAATAAATAAATAAATGTTGATCCCCATTTATTTACGTTATATTACATTGGTACTTCTATATACAACTTAGCTTTGTATAAATGTTTGAATGTGGAATCTTGTCTATTTCACGTATTAATTAAGATAAAAAAATCAATTAATATTATTTCCTTAGTCTAACCTCTTTTTACCCAATGTATATTAATATAACCTTTGAATTAGGTAAATTACCATTGATTATCCATTTTAATTTATCAGACTCCATTAACGTAATGGTTAAATATTAATTTCACTTGTTTACAATCAATCCACAAAATTGAATTTCAAATTCCAAATGAATCAATAAATCTTGGATTTTTTTTGGCTTCTTAAATCACCCAATCGTCATGTAAAAATGGAAACTAACATTTATTACACCTTATAGAATTCACTATCTTAAATGACAAATCAACTACCCTAACAGCACTAATTTAGGGCAATTAATTGCAATTGATTTTCCATTAAACTACATAAATTATCCAATTGAAACCTAAATAAAACGTTTATTTATTTAAAAATCCTACTGTTTAAATGAATTGATCCTCTACGGTATAATTTACATTTGACTTGATTTCTCATTTATTTTGCAAAACAGTAAATTTCAATTGCTACCAACATTATATTTCATATTAGATTTCCAATTTATTTTAATGGAATCAATATATCTTCATTTATATACTTTACGTAAAAATATCTTAATTACCAAATTTCAACTTATTCCTTAAATCCCCCAAATAACGTTATTAACATAAATTACTGTTAAATGCTTCACATTTATTCCTCCACGTTCAAATTTGTTCTAACCAAATATACCTATATTAATGTTACCCCTTATGGTTATTTATTTATTCACATATTATCGCAAATGTCTACAAATTTGATTTCAGGTACAATACCTACACTATTGTATTTTATGAAAGATTTATTCATATTTCAATCAAAGGCTTAAATTACCATTGGTAAATTAGCGTTCATTTCCATATAAATTTATCACTCTTTATTATTACCACTATATTTTTATTACAAAATTCTATTAAATAACTAAATTAAATCGTCTAAATTTTCGGGTCGTTACAGTCGGCATAGCATATCAAAGGGATCGGCACATGTCAAAAACCAAGGGTATTCTTGCATTCAACATTCAATAACTCGAGCTCCTTTGATCCGGATGACATGAAACTTGGAGGGATAACATACTTAAGCATGAAGAAGTGCCATAGGGATCGCTTCCCTAAAATCATCCAATGAAGAGGTCAATAACGATCCCTCTCCATTGGGATTTGGCCTAGCGACCCCTATGATGGGCCTATATGGATAAGAAGGCCATGTAGCCGAAGTTTCACCTATAAATATAGTAGGCGTGACTTCAAAAAAGGGACCTACATTCTATTTCTCTTTCTCTTCAACCTAGGCTATGCTCTGCCATTTTTATTCTTAGATTTTGGATTGTAACTGTAATCAAGCTACAGTACACATAAAAGAATTATTCTTGAGTGGACGTAGGCCGGAGTAAGCCGAACCACTATAAATCTTGTCTCTTTTTCCTTGCTTTCATTTTCAGCTTGTTTATTCTTCATATTACATTCTCTGGATTGAATACTATCTGTGATTTGTGATTGGATATTAGTGCTTTCAAACTATTGGGTGTTGGTGGCCAATTTTGACGCTAACTTTTTGGTGCTTTCACGGAGAGCTTGCACGCACAGATTTGGAAACTTGGATACCTAGATCTAGAAAGCAATGGCTAGGCAATCAACAAGGAGAGTGCAACCGAAAAGGAGTCACCAAGGAGGGAGTCAGGAGGCTTCCACAGGAATTGGAGCTAACCAAGCATCTATCTACATTACCAGGAATGAAATGGAAATGGTAGTGCATGCTATGTAGGAAAGGATGTTGAAAAGTCAGGAGGAGATGATGCAGAATCTACTCCAACTAATAGGACAGGCTTGAGCCATAGGGGCCGCTGGAATGCAAAACCAAAATCAGAACCAGGAACATAGGAACAAAGCTAATAGACAGAGGAATGGAATTGAATAGCCAAAGGCAGTCCCCTACCATCCAAGAGGGATCGACACCGATCCCTAAGTATTAGGGGGCATGCCCATGGGTCGAATTGATCGTAAATAGAAGTCCATTCACTCTAAATATCAAGCAAGATAGGAATCCATCGGAGTTCAAACTACCAACGCTTGAGATTTATGATGGAAAAATGGATCCCACTGTTCATTTGACGAGGTACACGAGGCACATGAAAGTATTGGAGGCATCGAAGGAAGTCAGTGTACGGTGCTTCCCTTTGTATTTGATGGGTATAGCTGCACTGTGATTCAGAAAGTTGGAAAGCGGCTCTATCAGCATATGGATAGAATTGGTCGAAGGGTTTATGAGGCAGTTTAGGGTTCACATCCCGAGGCCTAAAAATGTGATGAGTTTGGAAACACTAAAGTAGAGGATCGGAGAGTTCCTGTGGAGTTTCTTAACACGGTTTAATTCCACGGCGGCATTAGTGGATTGTCCAAATCCATCCATGGTTTTGATGGCAGCTGTATCTGGAATTGTTGATGGCATAGAGTTCAAAGATTCGTTGGCATGGGATCTGCCTATGGATCTCGAGGAGTTTTATCCTAAAGAAGAAAGGTTTTTGCGGCAGGAAGATGCACAAGCAAACAAACTTAAAGTGAATGCAGTGCAAAGTGCAGGATCATCTAGAGATGTAAACAAGAATGATAAAGGCAACGAAAAGCAGACGATGGCTTTGATGGATCGAAGAATCCACGAAGGGAACCGAGATTCACAACTTACACGGAATTGAATGAAACATTGGAACAAATATATTTGGATACTACGGAGCAGATCCCCTATCGGCGATCAATGAGAGAGACCCTACAAAAGATGAAAAGAAATCAGATAAATGATATCCATTCCATGAGCTGAACGGGCATAACACAAACGACTGCAGGCACTTAAAGGATGAGATCGAGGGACATGTCCAGAACGGCAGACAGTTGCAATACATGAGAATTCGGGCAGTGACAGTGGAACAGGAGCAACCACCATCAACATCGAATGGGAACTGCAAAGGATTGAGGCATTACCTTGTCATCAATTGACAAGAATAGCAAAGAATAAGTAATAAACTCCACAATAAAACGACTAAGTCACTTACACATATACGGAATCGAGAACGGTACTCAGGCATGCTCTTGTTTGACAATGAACCGTCACACCAGAGATGCATGCATTGTAGTCTTTAGTTATTATTTCTATTTCCCTTTTGGTACTTAGCTAAACTCACTCGAAGGTGAAATCTAACATTGATAATTTCAAGTCCTATGCGGACAATCACATTTCATCCCGAACCGCACTCAATCTCGAACGATCAAATTTCGCCCCAAACAGCACTCGATCTCGAACGATCACTTTTCGCCCCGAACGACACTCGATCTCAAACGATCACATTTCACCTCAAACGGCACTCGTTCTCGAACGATCACACTTCGCCTCGAACGACACTCGATCTTGAACAATCGCATTACGCCTCGAATGGCACTCGATCTCAAACGATCACATTTCATCCGAAATGGCACTCTATCTCGAACAATCACATTTCGCCCTGAGCGGCACGAGATCTCGAATGATTGCATTTCTCTCCCGAATGGAAAATGATGTCGAACAATCACATTTCACCTTGAATGGCACTTGATCTCAGACGATCACACTTCACCTCGAATGACACTCGATCTCAAATGATCACATTTCGCCTCGAGCGACACTTGATCTCGAACGATCACATTTCTCCTTGAACGGCACATGATCTCAGATGATCACATTACGCCTTGAACAACACTCGATCTCAAACGATCGCATTTCGCTTCGTGCAGACACTCGATCACGTGCGATCTTCATCAACCTAGGATGACTACGATTTGATTAACGGCCCAGAATGGTCATTACTAACAATCAAGCAAGATCATTGATTTTTTCATAGGTCATTAATGGCTTTCAAACATTAGACTTAAGGCAATTCAAAACACGCCTTCCTATTGTAAGGCATGTTTTAGGGGGGCAAAGTGTTAACCCACCTTTTTTTCAAGGCGGTATACAGGTGGATCTAACCCAACAAACTTCATGGTTATCAAGGTCGATGAGTGCGGAGCGACGACTATAGGGCCCAGAAATTAAGTATAAATGGTTATACGAATCTAGAGTTTAATGGATATGGTAGATAAACGATGTGGGGAACTTGAAATATGGATGTTAGGGTGGAATCCAAGGTATCGACATAACATAGGGGATCGTATATCTCCATGGCATAGGAGGGATCAACATACCTTCATGGAAAATGAGGGATCGGCATAGTTTCATGGCATATGAGGGATTGGCATACCTCCATGACATAGGAGGGACCGACATAGCGTTGCGGTAAAGGTGGGATCAACATGGTATATTGGACATGAGGGATTGGCGTCACATTATGGAATAAGGTAGGATATGCATGTTATTATGGAAGAAGAGGGATCGGCATGGAGAAAACATAAGGAAGCTTGGCAAAGGAATTGGTCAGCATAACTAGATAAGCCAAGGAGGGACCAGCAAAGTGAAAGGATCGGTATCTCATATTGTTCGTCATACTTCAAGATTTATTGAAGATGGGTTGGATAGCATATTAAATGGATCGACACACGTCAAAAACCAAGGGTATTCTTGCATTCAACATTCAATAAATTGGCTCCTTTGATCCAAATGACATGAAACTTGGAGGGAAAACATATTTAAGCATGAAGAAGCTGTCATAGGGATCGCTGCCGCAAAATCATCTAATGAAGGGAACAGTACCGATCCCTCTCCATTAGGATTTGGATCTAGAGTCCCTTATGGTAGGCCCATGTGGATAAGAAGGCCTAATTGTCGAAGTTTCACCTATAAATACAGCAGGCATGACTTCAGAAAAGGGACCTTCATTCTATTACTCTTCATCTTCTACCTAGGCTATACTCTACTGTTTTTATTCTTAGATTTTGGATTGTAACTGTAGTCAAACTACAATATAAATTAAAGGATTATTCTGGAGTGGAACTAGGTTGAGTAAGCCAAACCACTATAAAGCTTGTCTCCTTTTACTTGCTTTCATTTTCGATATGTTTATTCTTCATATTGCATTCTCCACGTTGAATACTATCTATGATTTGTGGTTGGATATTGGTGCTTTTATACTATTTGGTGTTGGTGGCAAATGTTGATGCCAACACTAGCATAGTAACGGATGACACATATTACATGATTATATACTATATGCGATGTAGGGGGACAGGTTGTTGGGATCCAACTTGATTCCTCACCACTATTGATTTTATTTATATATATGTGTGTGTTGATATATATATATATATATATATATATATATGAGTTGTGATGCCGGAGAGAGGTTGAAGGAATCCAATGGGATTCTGCATACTGTTGATTTTACTTTTCATATATTACGATATGTGATTTTTTGGCTACCATGTTTGATAACGGACATGATTTCACTTATTTGGTGCTATAGTAGCATTGGACCTTATTTTTAGTATTTTGAAATAATAAATAATGATTTTGAATTGAAAGAATTTTTAAGGTGACACTTGAAATAATACATGTTTTAATAACTATTATAAATTATTAAAAGAAGGGATTACTGAAACGAAATAAAAACATGATTTTTGTAATATTAATTAAACTTTTTTGTGAATATTTCTAAATAAAGATTTTTGAACTGTATTATAAAGGTTTTAAAACTTAATAGATTGATCCATCATTTATTATAAAGGAAATACGGTTTTAGAGACGATAGAAATAGTTTGAAACAAATATTTCTGAAATGGTTTATATAAAAGATTTATAAAAGTAACATTGTGTAAATAAAGTAAAAGATTTATAACGGTGTTCTATAAATATTAAAAACGGATTTGTGATTGATATTTTGTAAATAGATTTATAAATGGGATTTTACAAATAAAGGAGGTTTAGAAAGGAATAGATTTATAAGTAGAATTTTACAAATAAAGAGATTTTATAAAAAGAAGTTTTATAAAATAGGAAAAAGATTATAAAACATGGATATATATAAATATAAAAGGGTTTATCTTTATAAGTAGGGGATGGATTTTATAAAGGGAAATACATTTCGTTTTAAAGTAAAATAATTTATTAAAGGAATGCTTTGAAAGTGATATTTATAAATGGAGTATAATGGTTTGAAAAGTGATTTAAAATGTGTTAAGTGAAGGAAGACATGGATTTCAACATTTTTAGTGTAATAAATGTTTTCGAGAATGTAAGGAAGACATAGACCATAACACTGTTGTTATAGTTAGTGATTTCTGAAAGGAGATATTTTATATAGTATATGGGATTTATTCATATCCTATATTTTATGTTAATATTAGAGTTAGGTGACTTATATCTATTTCAAATTTAAGAATGTCGTCCATTCAAGGTCTGGGAGGTAATGATAGTGCAACTTGATCAGCTTTATTGTTGACTAATAAATAGTTTAAGTCCGGCATCGAAAATCAATAGTATAATTAATTGGATCCCTATAGGAATTTTTTGGGTTTTCATAACAATGTTTTATGCAACGTTCGTTTTGTCACAATAAAGTATGTTTAGGAAAATATAAAGCTTTCCTCAAAGATTAGTAAATATACTTATTACATATTTAAGTATATAGAAATATTTCTAAGTGTTGAAAATGAAATAATTTGTGAATGTACTTATACCATTAAGATAAGTATATAAAAACATTTTCCAAACATCGAAGATTTAAAAGTGGTTTGGAGAACATATCTTCGTAAAGATATTTTGACATAAATATTTGGAAAGTGATTTAATTCATTAAAGATTAATTAAAAAGGCCTAATGATTGCTTGTGTGCTAGATTTTATTTTTGTTTCCTTGACTGGATGTGTAAAATGATTAGTCATGTGCTTAGCACTAACCCAATTGAGTAGGCTCAAATATCGTTCGATATGCAGAATGATGATTCGAGTAGAACGGAGTGACTATAACATTCCAATCTATAGAGCTTCCTTCTTGTCCTAACGATAGCAAGTTGAGAGTTGGAAACGTGATAAGTTTGCGAAACTTGTTTCCATATAAGGTTGAGGGCCTCATATCGATGGTTAGCCCGGGGAGACTAGGATCGGGTTTATTCGAAAACCACTTCGGACAAACGTATGAGTTCGAAATTGAAATTTACTAACGAACAATGATTTTAAAGACAGAGATCTTCATGATGTAGGGCTGCTTGCCACTAACCTTTGGGTTGATTCCCAAATCATATATATATGGTGGTAGTAGTAATTCATTCTGAAAATCTTAGATGCAAGCACTGCTCGCAACTAATCCTAGGGATGATTCCCAAATAGGATGTAGTAGGAGTATCTTCAGTTTGACTTGTTCCTGGACAACTTATATGGACGAATGTCTAACGTTGCATCTTCAAGACCACGTATATTGGTTTTTACAAACGTACATCTATCTGGTGGTGTAAGAGGTAACCCCTCTTGCACTTAACACCCTTCCCTGAGGCGCATGAACTCGGGGATTATACTTTTTTGGAAATCATTTAATGTGTTGTTGGAAATGGCAATGTGGCATTGAAAGTGCAATTTGTCATGTGAAAGGTAAAACATCACCTCCAGCCTCGCATATCGATAATGGCAAAAGCAGGGTAGATGCAGCAAGGCTAAGTGAGTCGCTCCCATTAGGAGATGTTCATCGCCTTTCCAGATTAGCCTCTATATTTCAGGTTTGTTGTCTATGTAGTGGCCAAGGATAGGTCAGGAATGACTCGGGTGATGACATATTCGGCACTATCTATCGTAGAGGTAGGCTGGTTCTGCGTTGGTAGAGGGCAGCAGAGTTGTGCCTTGGTACATTCTTCTAGTGATGTACTGTGGGATGGTAGTCCCTTACATTGTCATTTTTAGAAATCTATTCTCTAGTACGTGCCTTTACGGTTATGATTGTAGAGCCCAATATGCTGGAATTTAATTAATGTAACAATTTCGACTATTTTAATATGTTATTTGAAAGGATTTTCATAGTATGTCATTAGAAATAATATCAAATGATTTGATAAAAAAGTTTAAGTTATCGTAAGGTTAAAACCGGTTCGTGTTTATGAATCTGGAAATATACACGGGGCTAACACGAGCATTATAAGAAAATAACATCCGGATCAGTCTGGTAAACAAGCATGAGAAACTTAAGTCATTTGGATTATTTAATGTTACAAAACCTTTCAAAATAAAAGTATCTTGTAGGACTATATCGCAAATAAACATGGATGGTTTTTTACCTTACAATAAAAACCATTTTTATAAGAAAATCCATTGATATTTAATATTGTCTAGGGTGTTTAATAAATGTATAACATAGCTGGAATAGTTACATCGGTTACATTCGACAACATATTTAGGTATACAAACAAAACCGTAAAGGCGTGCTCGCATAATGGATTTTCTACGAAGACCTCCCGAGCAAAATAAGACCAATCACGTATGACAAGGATCAGAAGAAAATTTTCCAAGCGTAGTATCTCCCTGGATAAAATATACCATAAGGAAAACACAACCAGCCCACCTAACACGTGAACCAAGTATCAGCTACTCTTTGTGTGCAACATATCGATAAGCATGCTCTAGATACTGGAGTTGATGTACCCCTATTTGTGTTAGCTAAACTCGAGATTGTTCAGCCTACTATGTGTTTAGTCATTACTGGATGCCGAGGCTAAGTTTGGCACCTTTCATATGAGTCTTTATTACTCGAACTAAACATGAATTCCACATGGACTCCATAATTTCAACAGAATTCAAAACCACATATGGTTACATCATTCCACTTCCAAAACATAGAGTTATATCTCAGTCTTAAAGTGGTTTTCGATAAGTAGAACACTTACTGATCTCGGTCTCTCCAAAACCGAATCAATGAATTCGATATTCTTCAATAATAATGTGAATAATCACATAAGGAAACTAATTCCCATATACTCTCCATAAGCAAGTAAACATACAAGCATTATAATTCATCCAAAGCATGATCAAGTCAAATAAACGACCTCTAATCCCTTTTTAATTAATTTATTCAATATTAATTAAAAACTCTTTTTATTAATATAACCCCATTTTCTAATAAAAATTATTTTATAAATCAAGACTCCATTTATTAATTAATACTCCTTTATTAAAAAAAACTTCCTTTTATATACTTGTGTGTGTATTTAATTTTTCTTTATAAAAGACATATACTTGTACTCTACTATAAACTTATACTCTTTTCAATTCTTAAGAAGTATCCATGTACTTATCTCAATGGTATAAGTATGTTCACAAATCACTTAACAAAGTTTTTCCTTACTTAAAATATAATCAAAGAGGTTAAAAAAAAATGTTACCGAAACATTGTTACTGTAAACCCCTTCTCTTTTATAAAGTAAACATGTAACTTTTTCTATCTTTTTAAAAGAAGATTTCAATGCTTTTTATTATCTTTAAAATTCCATTATTAAAGATCTAATTTTATTTAAATATTTTTCCACTTTAAAAATATAATTCAAGGGTTTAAAAATAAATGTTGCAATTACAACAACCCAAAACATTTCAGAATTAATCATTATCTTTAAAAATGTCTTTTAATGTTTTAATTGTAGTTAAAAGGGCTTAAGACAATTGTTACTTAAACATTTGTGACAACAAAACCAAATCATTTCGTACTTTAAAACATCACTCTTTATACTTTCTTTCAAAGATCTAATTACATTTAAGGGTTAAAGACAAGTTTTGTTTAAAACAGTGTCACAACACCTAAAACATTCATGCTTTAAAAACATTTCACTTATAGTGATCTTTTAAAATTCAATAAAAAATATCTTATTATATCTCTAAGTATAATTAATAATACGGATTAAAAACAATTGTTACTATTGTTTAATACAACCCAAAGCCTTTTACTTATATCCATTAGTAACTTTTAAAACATCTACTTAAAGATCCAAGCATATCCACAGTTATTAATTGCAATAATACACTTTAGTTAATTTCACAAAACCACTAATTTTAACTTATGAGTTTAAAATTCAAATCTCACAGATACCCTTAAAATACTTAGGAATGTGATAAAACACTTTTAAAACTACTTAGAATATACGATAGTCATTCTTATAGAATTTATGTAAAACTAAGGAATTTTGAAATAAGTAGAAAAACTAGTTTTATTTTAAAAGCTACTTAGTTTAAAAATTCATAGTTAATTGTTAAAAATATATTTAAACTTGAACCCAATTTTAAAACACTCTATTATAAGTTAGAAAATAGCCCTAAAAGGACTAGAGAAAATACATAGTTAAATATTATTTTTTTTAACAATTTATAGTTTCAAATAGCAAAGATAGAATTTCTAAAAGTGCTGTCTAAAGTTCTGTTACACGTTTTAACACATTTTTGCTACAACTTTGGGTCTAGTTTCAATGCCTTAACAAATGATTTTAGATCCATTATTTTTACAACTGTTAGTATACTTTGGGTACTGGAAAATCATAATGAAACACCCAACGAATATCTTTTAATAATTTTATATAAATTTCCAAAAACAAGGTATTTTTCCAAAGTGCTCATATAGCGACTATTTCGCTATACATTTTTCTTCTTCGTTCAACTAGCAATCAAATGATTTTAACATTAAAATTTTCCCAATAAGAATAATATATTACTAACTTATTAAAAAATGTAAAGAAAACCATAAGAAAGTTTCCACAAAAAGAAACATTATTTTCCAAAAACAAGTTATTTAATAGTGTCAATATGGTGACCTTTTTGGTATTAACTGTCATTTCTTTGGTTTTCTTTCTCTATATATTTTCAAAAACATATACTTTAATTTTCCAAACACTTATAAAAGTGTGTAAATTAACCAATATAAGTTATATCAAAATATGCTTTTAAATAACCACTTTACTCAAATTAAAGTTAAGGATTTCAAAGTGTGTTTATAGCGACTATCGCTATACGGACAATTCTGTATTCAATTTCAATATTTAGTTTCATTCCATTTTATACATATGTATGATTCCAAATTCAAACCATACTACTAAATATGTATTGACATATATACTGATCAATATGTCTACTTTAAATGTTCAAATGAACTTATCACAAATCAATGGTTTATAAGCTAAGTACTTTAGCAATCTAAATACTTTTAAAGCATATAATCAAGGATTTAACTTTAAGTAGTTAATGTATATTATTACAAATATATAGATAGCATTTTAACAAGTGATTTGGAAAGCAATTATCAAGTGATATTATCAAGTTATTAACTTGATTCAAAGTGATAATAACTCACTTTTATCAAACCAAATCTCGTCCTACCAACATTCAATCATAAAACACTTCAACTAACATATTCTAATTCAACAAAATATCACTAAAACAACATTTCCTCCCCTATAGCTCATGACCATCACCACTATACCCTCTTGCTCATGCAATCACCTCCTCTACCACCATAATACCCACGCCCTTAGCCTCCTTCCTCTTCCTTAATACCCATGGCCATAGGCCATTTCATCCCTTCCATGCTCATGGCCCAAAGAAGAAGAGGGAAAAAGTGAAGCCGTTAGATTTAAGAAGTTTTAAGTAAGAGAGAGTGAAAAAGTGGATGGTAAGAAATAAAGTGCACCTTCTCATCTATTTATAAGCTTAGGAATTTAATGGAAAAGATTTTAAAAAACCTCCTCTTCCATGCATGAGAACATGCATACCATACCCTTACACAAACATGCTCTTACACCACCATACTCTGCTTAAATCACTCCACCATTTAAGGGTCCTTCAATACTTTATGTCTAAACTTACTTATACTAGGATAACACTTAGTTTAATTGATTATTTGCTTAGGAAGATGGAAGATTTAATTCTTTTTTATATATGCATATGTAACTATACAAGTTGTAAAATATTTATACAACTTGTTTTGAACAAAAAGCTGATTTTTAATAAAATGTTTTCCGATCACAATTTCAGCATTTATTCAAAGTGTATATTTTTGTAAACGCATAAATATAAGATTTTCATCATTAGTTATTAATTAAAAAGTGTTTAGCAGGGTTATAAACTCATATTTAATCAAATTAAATCTTAGACAAAAATATTTAAATAATTCAGATATTTAAATGTGAATCATTCAAAATTCCAGATCGTTACATTCTCCCCCTTAGATATTTCATCCTCGAATTCCAACATAAGCAATCGAAGAAACAATCAGACATTACTACTTAAAATATTACTACCATTAGCAAACATAGCTATCTATTTGCTCAGGCCAAAAATCTTCTCATCTCATATAAACTACTAAGTATACCTCCTACTCAACTGCCTTAGGTTATCACTTAGTTGATTATTCATACTACCTCAAATAATTCGAAGAATCCTTTCCCAAACTCTCTATAAGCCAACAAACATAGCATATAATTATACAAAACCCGTATGAATTACATATATCATCCATACACAATATCACATCCGATCACTTTCTCGATCACATAAATTTCACTTCCAAAATAGTATATCTCACTTGACTTCTCTAGCTAGTGCGGACTCTGATCTGGTTTCTTGATTAGAAACTTCCGTTCTCCTTACATAACCATATATTATGACAGAAAACTTCATAATCATATCAAAAATATGTATCAAGTGCCCATCGTCAAAAATCTAGTGAAAAATCCTAACTCGGATTAGTGAAAACCACCTCGAAATCATGTGTCAAATCCTAGATCGAGAACTGAATGTGAATAAAATGGCATATGTGATGTTTACTTTTCTTACACCTAAAGACGACACTTAATGCATCATCGATATTCATGCTTCGATCATTTAAATGTTCAAAAGACATGTCATGGGGTATAGAAATTAATAAACAAGAGAAATAAACCACATATTTTACTACAACATGAGAGTCATATTACAACATCATTGAATAATACATGAAGTTACTCCAAAATATTGCATTAAGTTACAACAATCACTACTCCATCTAGGGACAACTATAGGTATATGTCTACATCACTACTACTAATACATAACAAAGCAGCAAAACATTGAAAACTAATAGATAGACTGAAATCATCAACTTCATACTGCTCTAAGGTGCTCTATCCAAAACCTGACTACTCGGCTGTAACATCCCGCCTTTTCGCACACTTTAAACCGACACACGTGCCAATTCAAAGCATACGCAAGGGCGGATTGTTATGGGGTAAATAAGAAAACAGAGAAGAAATAAAAACAAAACAGAATCTCACAGCGGAAGGATAAAATATAATAATAAATATACAGTTCAAAACAGTTTACAAAAGCTTGATTCTTCTTTTACAATAAATATCAGAGTTACACATACCAATACAAGCAATGCAGCGGAATAGAAAGAGTGTGGTGTAATACTATATATAAAATAATACTGATTCTTCGTCTTCGTCCTCCAAAGCTAAAATCTGCTATCCTGAAACGCTCGGACTGACCCGAGCGAATTTGAAAAGACAAAAACACTCGAGTCAGACTAGAATATCTTATGTGAGTTAAATAAACAGAAATAAATATGAGTACAGTAACTCAAGAGATGCTCGGGATTTACATCTCCTAAGGATCCGTTAAACTATTTACTATGTAGTATATTGCGTTATTATAATAGTGTCTATTTATAAAATAAACTTACTTTTTAATAGCGTTAAGGGGTTACCCATATAGCCCTTAACACGTAATAGTCCCAGTAGTCCATCCAATATCATAGTCCCTCCTGATCGGGAAGCCACTAGAGGATACCACACGGGCTACGGGAGAAAACCAAACTCGTACAAGGCGCGATAGGGTAGGTGACACGGCACAACTAGGCAATGCCAGGGTAGATATACCAATTACGCTTCCGGGCCGATGGTAACGCGAAGCCGCAGCAACCGCCCACCTCGAAACAACTCCCCAAATCAAAAAAATAGAAGTGGCCACTGAATCAATCCAAAGTCATAGTATAATATCGAAGAGGAGTGTCCGATCAGAGGAATGACCTCATTAACCCGTCGATCGCTCCTGTTTTAGCCACCTTATGCCAACTCACGGGAGTTGGGTCCACGTATTTACCTTACAGGAAACGTCGCCACCACCTACTTCATTCTGGAATCTCCACCGCGTACACGGTTAGTCAAAGTGGTTTTCGGTATCGACAGAGAGTATGTCCATATCCGATCCCGGTCTCTTTGCCAACCCATCGTTATTATAACACCGCGGTTATTTAAAACAGTTTATACTTTTAAAACCAGAATATAATCCATTTCAAAACCATAATATTACGATATCATTCCAAAACCCAAAACCATATTTTACCACTTATCCCAAATATAATTTCTTTCCAATAATAAAAAGGCTTTAACTTCATAATATCTGAAAATCGAATATTTTCAAAGCATAATATTTTTGGAAATCCATAATTTCAACCATAACTTTTAAAACTCAAATGGTTTGGATATTCAACGGTATATGAATTTCAAGGGCTTAACTTTACTGTCACTTTGTAAAGGAATAAGTTATATGGCTTTATGGAAATATTTCTTTATCTAAAGTTAAGACCATAATTTAGATATCACTCTTAAGTTCCAAAACCATTTCAATTTCCATATATATAAATCCATTGGAGTATTAATATTCAAAAACTAAAATTGGAATATATTCTTTCAACAAATTAAATGTTTTATTATTTAGTTTGAATATTCACATAAATCCTTAAACAACTCCAATTTCTAGTAATAAAACATATGTATTTTTCGATTCCAATTTATATTAGAATATTTTTCCAATTCAAATTCATATTAGAATATTCATTTCAATTTTTTTCTTGGGAAAAATCCAATTATAAATATCATATCTTAAATTTCCAAACTTAACATTTAAACATATGATATAAATTTATCCAACTCCATTTTCTAAATTTTCTTCCATTTTACTAAGGGAATTTATACACCTTTTTATTTCAAAATTTCCAACTTTTCATGTACATAAATACGGAAGAAAAATATTTATACAGTATAAAATTTAAGATTATTATAAACCGTATTCCATCCAAACCATAGAAATCACATTAAAATAGTTATATATAGACCGCGGTGCCTGTATATAATTTTCTATCCTATGGTCAAGTGATACGGATATTTATCATTTCAATCCGCAATTTAAAAATAAACTTTGCGGTTTTATCATTTCAAACCACAATCCCGAAAAATGAAATATGCATGATAAATTTGCAAATTTAATGATATGCAATAAACATTCATTCATCAACAACATCCATCATCCAATCGCAACCATCAACCAATTTCAATCAATAACAGTATATATCTATGAACATATACAACAGGTAATAACTGTCAGTTTTTTCCCAAATTAAATTTATCAACTATTTATCTAACAGTTTACTCAATAATAATTTACATAACTGTTAACTAGCAGTTCTTATGCAAACAATAATTTCTAACAGCCAATTAATATGCAATCAATCAATTTAAATTAACAGCTAAATTCAAAAAATGCAATTCAACAGATATGGATGAAATAACATGCCCAAAAGCTCATAAATAAATTTCTATTCATTTCTAAAATTTATTTAACAAACATAAAAGCTTCTAGTAATTGTGAGTGGGTTAAAACACTCACCTTTGGAATTTAAATCGAATTTAAATTCAATTTAAACTCAAAAATTCGCCCGCCTCAGAATTCGTCCAAACCAGCGTCATCAAGTCCGGAATTTTAATACGATCCTAACAAAAAAAAATTCGTGTGAATCCGACTTCGTATGAGAAAGTTATGGCGAAAAATGATGATTGAATTCAAATTGAAAATAAATAGAAAACGACACACATTGATACATAACTTGCCACGTCATCAGAAGGATGCGCACGTCCCAGCATCACGCGTTTCTTCCAGCAACCCCTTTCGCACGCACGAAACCCACCATGACCGTGCCTTTGACCAAGCTTGCACGCCACCAGGCACCACCATACGCCGTGCCGCCGCCGCCATTGGCTCCAGCTCGCCGAGCTGCACCTCCCTATATAGGTCCGGTCGCCTATTGGCTCGCCCAAAAACATGCATGCCGAACCCTAATTTCAAAATTCCCGGCTCCTTTAATCGAATTAGCACGAGCGACTACCGCCATCTCGAAGCCCCAGACGAGATCTACAATACCCAGATCTTGATTTTGCCAATTTCTTCCCGAATCAAAAACGCCCAAATTTGACCATATGGATTTCGAAAATTGGAGGTTTGACCGAGATTTGTCGTTGATCTGAGCATCAATTGAAAAAACCGAGATCACCCGTAGATTCGTATCGATGAAAACTACCACATATATTTTTTTCAGAATTTTTGGAGTAGTTTGAAATTTCATTTTATTTTTGAAATGATTGGATCTAGGGTTTGCACCCATTGAAGAAGGAGAGGAGCTTGAAGAACGTATACGCGCAGATGAATGAAATTAGACGGAGGCTAGGGTTTAGTTGTATATTTATAGATAGGCTAGAGGTAGGGTAGCTAGACTGGATACGCGAACGTGCGTGACAAACCATGGTCCAAAAAGCCTGTTATGCCTCCGGAGCCAAATTTGTTAAAACTATATATCCAAATAGGTGTTTTAAAATATTCTGAACGCGATGGAAAAAGTTTCGCGACCAAATTCGATCGTATGAAGAAGTTATGCTAAAAAACAAAAATTTCAAATTGATTTCAAAATGCGTAAATTTCAAGGCGTTTCGAGTCCGTACGATCAAACGACAAGTCCGATCGCTACGAAACTTGAAATATTATTATAATTCAACGTTACGGATCCGATGAAACTGGTTTCGTCGAAATCCGAGTCCGTGACAAAAATGGCTATTTTTAATATTTATTAAATAAATTAAATAAATCATAAAAACCAATTTTATTTTTCAACTTCTATTATTAGCCAAATTTCATTACTAAGATAATTCAATCAGTTCCAATTGATTTAACACGCTTGAATTTGAATTAAAATGTATAAGTATATTAATTTGCAGCGTTAATATCCGCACTTTCTTATTATTAGGAAATTAAAATTTTATTCTAAAACCCAATTATTAAAACTTATACCCTTATACTCTCAACAAAATCTAACTAAATAAATAATTGGATTTCCATTTCAACTCATTATCTTGATTGCAATTAGCCTTTTTACCATAATTAAATTCCAAATTATTAATAACCCTTATTTTTCTTAACTATTTATTAATTCCAATCCAATTGAATTCAACACTATAAATTTGATTAATTTATTATATTCACTTCCTTTCTATTATTCAAAGTTATTGTTGTAAATACGACGAATACTAACATTAGTTTAAGATTTCACTCAATGTTTACAAATTCCATTTCCATTTAATAACGTAATATTTTACGTTCAATTCTATTTCATTTGTCGTAAATACCACTTGTTGAATTAAATACTCAAATCATAAATAAATCTTGCTTCTAAAGTTATACCAACAATGGTCCAGTTAAATTTGAATTAGCTTTACCTTTATTTTATGAAATTAACTATTGCAATAAATCCAAATTTATAAAGAAGGTTAGATTCCTATACTACTTCTTTGGTCTCAATTAACCTTTTATGGCGAGTATGAATTTCCATGTATAATTGAAACTTTTATATCCATTAAATTTTTACTATCATTCAATATCTACATATTCTAGCTAAATTCAACTAACATATAAATTAGCTATTCCAACTTCCATTAATTTCGATTATCATACTATAGAAATTAAATTCCCTTGACCACATAAATAAAAGTTGATCCCCATCTATTTACATTATATCACGTTTACATAAATTTATTCAATGGTCACTTTTAATTAATAACTATCAAATTTCCAATCCAAATGTAAATCTTCCACCTTTGAATTCTCATATTAAATGGAATTTAATATTTACTGATTCAACATTTATATGTTTCTAAAAATTAGCTCCAACCAAATGTGACAATTTACATTTCATTTCTATGCAATATATACTCATCTTATTCCATTTATTTGGTTACTGCATTGGAATCTATTTATTAACCAATACTAACGTTATTATCATTAAAAAAAATTGATTCCCAATTTTATTCAATACTTAGAACAAAAATTTTCACATTAAATCAAATCCTTCTATTCAAACCAAGTATCATGCTATGATAATATTTTACGTTGGTTACACTGAAAAAATCAACTTTTTATCGTTATCAATTAACATATATTAATTGCACAAATTAAAGGAATTAATTGCCATTTATCCAATTAAATTTTTCATATATCAATCTATTTCATCTAAATCCTTACCTATGAATATTGCAACCTTTAATTCCATTAAATACCAATTAACCCAAATTATTTCATTTATTCTAAGTCATATCAGTAAAATAATTCATCATAATAAACTTAAAATCTATACGTTTATTGATTTATTTCTATTTGTCTTATGTTAAATTCTAAATTTAGTAAGACAACCTAAAGTACTCCATTCAATCGACAGTCCCTTTCAATTGTTAATACGTACTTAAATTTCTACAGTTGCCTTCCATCTGCACTTCCGTTACTATGATAAAAATTAGTAACGTTTATGCCATCAATCCATCATAATTACTTACCCCTAATTGAGTTTGATTTCCAAATAAATTTGCTGACCCTTAATTAGACAATTTATAAAAGGTTGTCATCATACCTATAGTTCTACGCTTATGCTATGTCTTAAATTTCAATAAATTTATAAATTTCGAGATGTTCATTAGGGTTTACAAATTTATTGACTTGCAAGAACAGGGTTTCTTAATCTATTCAATTTATCGTTCACAATCTTTTATTGCATTAAATTGGTTTAATATTCCCATAATAAATATTATGTCCAGGTAAGAATTTTTCTTTCTTTCTCTACTTAATTCATTTGAATTTTATTCAAATGTCTTTAAATAGGTTTCTAAGTCACTTCTATATAATTTATTCTAGCCTTCATTCTAATATTTATCTACCACCTTTATTCTTTCAACTAAAATAAATTACAAAAATCCTATTAAACAAACAATTTTAAATGGTCGAACTTTACGGGTCGTTACACTCTCCCCCACTCAAAACTTTTCGTCCCCGAAAAGGAAAAGGAAGGGAGAAGGAAGAATAAAACAGTATATCTAATTTCAAATATTAACTTATAACAATAATTTACTAAATTAATTTCCTTTAATGAAATACACTTGTTTTATAATCATTATGTCTTTTAATACTTGAATTATTAAAGTTGGAAAAATATCTTTAACAAAATTCTAAGTCCCAAAATTTACGAAAATTTTTGGCAGAGTCTCCTTTGTACGGAGGGACTCTGGAGAAAATATAATATCCAAATATACAAATATATTACATATATATCCAAAATAAAATATCCCACACGGGAAATATATAAATAGCGCTTTAATCGTAATCCGAAAACGTACCTATTTGTCGGGCAATACGCTTATTATTTTGGAACCAAAAGCAGTAGCAGTTGCTTCCAACCCCTGTATTCACTTATATAATCTAAAAGTTAAATATCTATATTACAGTGAAATGTTTGGGTAGATTCAATCATTCATATCCAAATCAAATGCAACAACCATACATTTTAACAAACAGCACACACCACAAACAACAATCATTCAATCAAACAACCATTAGTTGTTCGGGTTCAAATTCTGAAATTTTACGGAGTGAGAAATAACTATCAAGTGCATCCGTTACTCAACAGTCTTAGATGGAATGGAGATAGATTATTGTTCCTCCAACAACTCCAAAATTCCTTACCCAACAAACATACATCAACCAAACAATCCAAACCAACACCAAAATAGTTTATTTACATTTATTTCATAATTCAGTGGTTTGATTTTCTTTCCTTCATTTATGGAGGAATTTCTTTGTTTCTTACAAGTTTTATTTTCCAACTATCACAAAATTCATTATATTTGTATTTCCTTTTAATTACTTAAGTTTATAAAATAAATTCTCATTAATAACAACAAATATTTTGAATATCTTCATTTCCTTACTCTTCACTTGTAAGATTTCCCTTAAATTCTAAATCTGCTAACATTCATTCTTATAAGTGGAAGTTTTTATTTATTCATTAACTATTAATTGCAGTCATTTCAATTTTTCCTACTTTCCATTATATTAGAATAGGGAAGATTAAAACATACTTAAGTCAATAATCATTCAATCAATTCTTATTTTGAATTTCATTTTATATACTTAGGTTCATATCATCTATTAATAATTCTTAACCCTTTTTCAGTAAAATTTCAATTATAACCTAAGTTTATACCATTAAATTCTTATTATAACAGTAATTTATTGAATACTTCATTTTTCCTAAATTCCTACCTGTAAAATATTCAATTCCAGTTTCTCATTTAACACTTCAACTTTTATATTTGGGTAAGTTATTTATGTTAAGGAAAATGCAATTGAACCTATACAAGTTAAATCTCCATTCTTTTAATTCATTCATTCTTCAATAAATCTTTTCCATTATTTATCAGTTAAAAACTTTTACTTCCCTTATACCTAGCATTAACTTTCTTACTTAATATTTCACTAACAAATTTTAACAATTAATTAACGGAAAAATTTAGAATTAAATACCGGGTCAAATTTCAAAATTACTTTAAAATAATAGATAATATAATTTCTTACAACTCTTATATCTCCAATTATCTTTAAACAATTAAAATTTCAAATAAATTCAAAACAATTCTGTAGTAGTATTTACTACAGCGGCCTTTCCCCTTCGAAACTCGAAAATGAAAGTCGATGATGCGGCCGTCATCACCGAATTTATTTTCCAGCGACGGAGAGAAAAGTACATAATTTATTTCCCCAAAATCTTCTTTTAAAACAAATTTCCCGAATTTAAAACGGAATATTCATATCGGAAAACATATATATGACAATATTATTATACTTCCAAATTATACTTTTTATATAAGAAATTTCTTATAAACCAAATCATTATTTTTCATAAATTCTTTGAAAGCACATTTCAAAAATCCCGGACTTAAGTTCTAAAATCTCCCATTTGATTTATCATAATTTCAACTTAGCTTCAGTTATTATAAATATTTTTATTGCCTAACATCCAATCTATAGCAACCAAATATATATATCTTTATAAAATATTTTTTTATATATAGAAAATATGATAGGCAAAATTATTTCATTCACCTATATTAAAAACTAATATTATGTCGGCCTGTCCTATTAAGTGTTTAGAAATCCCTATTGATGACATAGCGTCCCATGCATCAACCAGATTTTATAAATACAAAGCGGAACAGATTAACACAATATCAAAAATTTTTATTAATACTAACAAGTACGCTCTCTCATATATACACTCAGCGACTCCCATAGGATATTTCTACCCTATTAACAAAGAGTCAAACCCCACAAAGCCAAGGTTTATCGCTAAACCAAAGCTCTGATACCAACTGTAACATCCCGCCTTTTCGCACACTTTAAACCGACACACGTGCCAATTCAAAGCATACGCAAGGGCGGATTGTTATGGGGTAAATAAGAAAACAGAGAAGAAATAAAAACAAAACAGAATCTCACAGCGGAAGGATAAAATATAATAATAAATATACAGTTCAAAACAGTTTACAAAAGCTTGATTCTTCTTTTACAATAAATATCAGAGTTACACATACCAATACAAGCAATGCAGCGGAATAGAAAGAGTGTGGTGTAATACTATATATAAAATAATACTGATTCTTCGTCTTCGTCCTCCAAAGCTAAAATCTGCTATCCTGAAACGCTCGGACTGACCCGAGCGAATTTGAAAAGACAAAAACACTCGAGTCAGACTAGAATATCTTATGTGAGTTAAATAAACAGAAATAAATATGAGTACAGTAACTCAAGAGATGCTCGGGATTTACATCTCCTAAGGATCCGTTAAACTATTTACTATGTAGTATATTGCGTTATTATAATAGTGTCTATTTATAAAATAAACTTACTTTTTAATAGCGTTAAGGGGTTACCCATATAGCCCTTAACACGTAATAGTCCCAGTAGTCCATCCAATATCATAGTCCCTCCTGATCGGGAAGCCACTAGAGGATACCACACGGGCTACGGGAGAAAACCAAACTCGTACAAGGCGCGATAGGGTAGGTGACACGGCACAACTAGGCAATGCCAGGGTAGATATACCAATTACGCTTCCGGGCCGATGGTAACGCGAAGCCGCAGCAACCGCCCACCTCGAAACAACTCCCCAAATCAAAAAAATAGAAGTGGCCACTGAATCAATCCAAAGTCATAGTATAATATCGAAGAGGAGTGTCCGATCAGAGGAATGACCTCATTAACCCGTCGATCGCTCCTGTTTTAGCCACCTTATGCCAACTCACGGGAGTTGGGTCCACGTATTTACCTTACAGGAAACGTCGCCACCACCTACTTCATTCTGGAATCTCCACCGCGTACACGGTTAGTCAAAGTGGTTTTCGGTATCGACAGAGAGTATGTCCATATCCGATCCCGGTCTCTTTGCCAACCCATCGTTATTATAACACCGCGGTTATTTAAAACAGTTTATACTTTTAAAACCAGAATATAATCCATTTCAAAACCATAATATTACGATATCATTCCAAAACCCAAAACCATATTTTACCACTTATCCCAAATATAATTTCTTTCCAATAATAAAAAGGCTTTAACTTCATAATATCTGAAAATCGAATATTTTCAAAGCATAATATTTTTGGAAATCCATAATTTCAACCATAACTTTTAAAACTCAAATGGTTTGGATATTCAACGGTATATGAATTTCAAGGGCTTAACTTTACTGTCACTTTGTAAAGGAATAAGTTATATGGCTTTATGGAAATATTTCTTTATCTAAAGTTAAGACCATAATTTAGATATCACTCTTAAGTTCCAAAACCATTTCAATTTCCATATATATAAATCCATTGGAGTATTAATATTCAAAAACTAAAATTGGAATATATTCTTTCAACAAATTAAATGTTTTATTATTTAGTTTGAATATTCACATAAATCCTTAAACAACTCCAATTTCTAGTAATAAAACATATGTATTTTTCGATTCCAATTTATATTAGAATATTTTTCCAATTCAAATTCATATTAGAATATTCATTTCAATTTTTTTCTTGGGAAAAATCCAATTATAAATATCATATCTTAAATTTCCAAACTTAACATTTAAACATATGATATAAATTTATCCAACTCCATTTTCTAAATTTTCTTCCATTTTACTAAGGGAATTTATACACCTTTTTATTTCAAAATTTCCAACTTTTCATGTACATAAATACGGAAGAAAAATATTTATACAGTATAAAATTTAAGATTATTATAAACCGTATTCCATCCAAACCATAGAAATCACATTAAAATAGTTATATATAGACCGCGGTGCCTGTATATAATTTTCTATCCTATGGTCAAGTGATACGGATATTTATCATTTCAATCCGCAATTTAAAAATAAACTTTGCGGTTTTATCATTTCAAACCACAATCCCGAAAAATGAAATATGCATGATAAATTTGCAAATTTAATGATATGCAATAAACATTCATTCATCAACAACATCCATCATCCAATCGCAACCATCAACCAATTTCAATCAATAACAGTATATATCTATGAACATATACAACAGGTAATAACTGTCAGTTTTTTCCCAAATTAAATTTATCAACTATTTATCTAACAGTTTACTCAATAATAATTTACATAACTGTTAACTAGCAGTTCTTATGCAAACAATAATTTCTAACAGCCAATTAATATGCAATCAATCAATTTAAATTAACAGCTAAATTCAAAAAATGCAATTCAACAGATATGGATGAAATAACATGCCCAAAAGCTCATAAATAAATTTCTATTCATTTCTAAAATTTATTTAACAAACATAAAAGCTTCTAGTAATTGTGAGTGGGTTAAAACACTCACCTTTGGAATTTAAATCGAATTTAAATTCAATTTAAACTCAAAAATTCGCCCGCCTCAGAATTCGTCCAAACCAGCGTCATCAAGTCCGGAATTTTAATACGATCCTAACAAAAAAAAAATTCGTGTGAATCCGACTTCGTATGAGAAAGTTATGGCGAAAAATGATGATTGAATTCAAATTGAAAATAAATAGAAAACGACACACATTGATACATAACTTGCCACGTCATCAGAAGGATGCGCACGTCCCAGCATCACGCGTTTCTTCCAGCAACCCCTTTCGCACGCACGAAACCCACCATGACCGTGCCTTTGACCAAGCTTGCACGCCACCAGGCACCACCATACGCCGTGCCGCCGCCGCCATTGGCTCCAGCTCGCCGAGCTGCACCTCCCTATATAGGTCCGGTCGCCTATTGGCTCGCCCAAAAACATGCATGCCGAACCCTAATTTCAAAATTCCCGGCTCCTTTAATCGAATTAGCACGAGCGACTACCGCCATCTCGAAGCCCCAGACGAGATCTACAATACCCAGATCTTGATTTTGCCAATTTCTTCCCGAATCAAAAACGCCCAAATTTGACCATATGGATTTCGAAAATTGGAGGTTTGACCGAGATTTGTCGTTGATCTGAGCATCAATTGAAAAAACCGAGATCACCCGTAGATTCGTATCGATGAAAACTACCACATATATTTTTTTCAGAATTTTTGGAGTAGTTTGAAATTTCATTTTATTTTTGAAATGATTGGATCTAGGGTTTGCACCCATTGAAGAAGGAGAGGAGCTTGAAGAACGTATACGCGCAGATGAATGAAATTAGACGGAGGCTAGGGTTTAGTTGTATATTTATAGATAGGCTAGAGGTAGGGTAGCTAGACTGGATACGCGAACGTGCGTGACAAACCATGGTCCAAAAAGCCTGTTATGCCTCCGGAGCCAAATTTGTTAAAACTATATATCCAAATAGGTGTTTTAAAATATTCTGAACGCGATGGAAAAAGTTTCGCGACCAAATTCGATCGTATGAAGAAGTTATGCTAAAAAACAAAAATTTCAAATTGATTTCAAAATGCGTAAATTTCAAGGCGTTTCGAGTCCGTACGATCAAACGACAAGTCCGATCGCTACGAAACTTGAAATATTATTATAATTCAACGTTACGGATCCGATGAAACTGGTTTCGTCGAAATCCGAGTCCGTGACAAAAATGGCTATTTTTAATATTTATTAAATAAATTAAATAAATCATAAAAACCAATTTTATTTTTCAACTTCTATTATTAGCCAAATTTCATTACTAAGATAATTCAATCAGTTCCAATTGATTTAACACGCTTGAATTTGAATTAAAATGTATAAGTATATTAATTTGCAGCGTTAATATCCGCACTTTCTTATTATTAGGAAATTAAAATTTTATTCTAAAACCCAATTATTAAAACTTATACCCTTATACTCTCAACAAAATCTAACTAAATAAATAATTGGATTTCCATTTCAACTCATTATCTTGATTGCAATTAGCCTTTTTACCATAATTAAATTCCAAATTATTAATAACCCTTATTTTTCTTAACTATTTATTAATTCCAATCCAATTGAATTCAACACTATAAATTTGATTAATTTATTATATTCACTTCCTTTCTATTATTCAAAGTTATTGTTGTAAATACGACGAATACTAACATTAGTTTAAGATTTCACTCAATGTTTACAAATTCCATTTCCATTTAATAACGTAATATTTTACGTTCAATTCTATTTCATTTGTCGTAAATACCACTTGTTGAATTAAATACTCAAATCATAAATAAATCTTGCTTCTAAAGTTATACCAACAATGGTCCAGTTAAATTTGAATTAGCTTTACCTTTATTTTATGAAATTAACTATTGCAATAAATCCAAATTTATAAAGAAGGTTAGATTCCTATACTACTTCTTTGGTCTCAATTAACCTTTTATGGCGAGTATGAATTTCCATGTATAATTGAAACTTTTATATCCATTAAATTTTTACTATCATTCAATATCTACATATTCTAGCTAAATTCAACTAACATATAAATTAGCTATTCCAACTTCCATTAATTTCGATTATCATACTATAGAAATTAAATTCCCTTGACCACATAAATAAAAGTTGATCCCCATCTATTTACATTATATCACGTTTACATAAATTTATTCAATGGTCACTTTTAATTAATAACTATCAAATTTCCAATCCAAATGTAAATCTTCCACCTTTGAATTCTCATATTAAATGGAATTTAATATTTACTGATTCAACATTTATATGTTTCTAAAAATTAGCTCCAACCAAATGTGACAATTTACATTTCATTTCTATGCAATATATACTCATCTTATTCCATTTATTTGGTTACTGCATTGGAATCTATTTATTAACCAATACTAACGTTATTATCATTAAAAAAAATTGATTCCCAATTTTATTCAATACTTAGAACAAAAATTTTCACATTAAATCAAATCCTTCTATTCAAACCAAGTATCATGCTATGATAATATTTTACGTTGGTTACACTGAAAAAATCAACTTTTTATCGTTATCAATTAACATATATTAATTGCACAAATTAAAGGAATTAATTGCCATTTATCCAATTAAATTTTTCATATATCAATCTATTTCATCTAAATCCTTACCTATGAATATTGCAACCTTTAATTCCATTAAATACCAATTAACCCAAATTATTTCATTTATTCTAAGTCATATCAGTAAAATAATTCATCATAATAAACTTAAAATCTATACGTTTATTGATTTATTTCTATTTGTCTTATGTTAAATTCTAAATTTAGTAAGACAACCTAAAGTACTCCATTCAATCGACAGTCCCTTTCAATTGTTAATACGTACTTAAATTTCTACAGTTGCCTTCCATCTGCACTTCCGTTACTATGATAAAAATTAGTAACGTTTATGCCATCAATCCATCATAATTACTTACCCCTAATTGAGTTTGATTTCCAAATAAATTTGCTGACCCTTAATTAGACAATTTATAAAAGGTTGTCATCATACCTATAGTTCTACGCTTATGCTATGTCTTAAATTTCAATAAATTTATAAATTTCGAGATGTTCATTAGGGTTTACAAATTTATTGACTTGCAAGAACAGGGTTTCTTAATCTATTCAATTTATCGTTCACAATCTTTTATTGCATTAAATTGGTTTAATATTCCCATAATAAATATTATGTCCAGGTAAGAATTTTTCTTTCTTTCTCTACTTAATTCATTTGAATTTTATTCAAATGTCTTTAAATAGGTTTCTAAGTCACTTCTATATAATTTATTCTAGCCTTCATTCTAATATTTATCTACCACCTTTATTCTTTCAACTAAAATAAATTACAAAAATCCTATTAAACAAACAATTTTAAATGGTCGAACTTTACGGGTCGTTACATCGGCTGCCCTGAAAAATAAGGAATCTAGAGTTTAAGTGAAAGAAAATTAAATTCCACACCAGACATCTGTCTAATGTGAGTAAAGCATATATTTTAACTTAATAAAACTTTAAAAAAAGATATCTTGTAAGGCCACACTACATATAAACATGGATGGGTTTTAAATTTACGGTAATTAAACCCTTTCTATATCAAAACTTCAGATATTATCATAATGTCTAGGTTTAAAATAAATATGGAATATAGCTGAAATGGTTGCATCTCTTGTTTCAAAATTTGGGCACAACTAAGTCCGTAAAGCTCGTAGAGGAAATAGATTCCAACTATGAAAGGGTAAGGGTATACCCATCGAATCCGTACACCTCTAGAAAAAACATACGGGAGGCCACAACAATGTTGCACCTCTACTACTCAGGACCGACACTATACCCTTCTCTAATAGTATCAAATATGATCACCCCTTGGTTGCGATCAACAACCATATAGTGGGATCTCGAAGCATACATGAATATCGCTCTAGATTTGGAGTGATCATACCCTTATGGGTGCGACCCACATAGCCTTGCTGCACGTCCCTACTTTATTCATATTTCTGGTTGTGAGGCTTTGAGAGGCTATGATCTTACCACTTCCTCCTAGCTGGTATGAGCAAAAAAACAGTTTTATTTGAAATAGAAACAAACAAAAGAAATTAAAAGAAATCCATAATTCTTTTTGGAAAAATGAAACTACCATAAGGTCACTCGCCACACACACAACTAGGAGGAGACTTCTCCTTATGATAGTCAAACATGCTTAATATTAAAAACCTTTTGATATTATTATTAGTGCATAGTGCAGAAAAAATTTCGAAAGTATAATATTAATCTTAGCCAACATATAACCATTATTGTATGCCTACTATAGCTACCATCTAAACGGTGGGTCACCACCATAAGTAAATGGCAGGTTATACAAATAAAACCGTAAAAGGGCTCGTATTGATGATTGAATTTTCAACAAATGGTCAGGCTAAGGAACTTCCTGGGCCACATGGGCACGCCTCTGGAGGGACCCCCCAAGAACCTAACCGAATCTTTGCAAACACAAGGTCGGGTTACCTCTGTAACTAGGTGACTACTAACACGAGTATGCCATACCCCGGTCGTTACCGACCTTTATCCAAGGGCCCTCAACACCAAAAACCACAAAGCAATAGATTTGTAGTAACCATATAGGTTAAATATCTGGGCTCCATACCATGATACCACCTTTTATCCAGAAGGAAATGGACATACCCTCAGGGGGCGCTACCCCCAAATAACCATGCCGCATCTTTCCTGTTTCGACCGTTCCAGGTTGTGAGGTTCTGATGCAGACTCGTCCACAAAGCCACGCTTTACACAAAAGTCAAGCTTTGATCAACACATGACAGCAACACTTCGTATGCCACATTATCAAATTGGGAATGTATCACTAGTAACCATCAACTACATAACCTCTGAGCTCTCGTACGTCTCAGAGAAGAGTGTTAAGCAAAGAGAATAAATCCTCCGCCACCAAACAGAAATGTATTTGATAGAAACCAGCTTTACATCTCAAACTGTAATGTCAGACACACATCCATACAAGTCTGTCCCGGGTTCGAACAGAACCGAAGACACTTCCAAAGAAGCCCTTGCAATCCGAGTATTCACAATGCCCCCATCACATATGGAGATCTCTATACCGGCGCGACTCAGTGCAGAGACATTAGACGGGTAATCCCTTCATTCTCGAAAATACTTGGTCTTCAAATGTTATCCATTTCGCCATATCATTATTCAGAATGGGTTATATGACACGAAGTCCTCTCCCGACAAAACCAAATAATGAGCGCTTATCTTCAAAAACATATGGATATTGGGATCTTAGTTAAGCCGCAACTTATTACCCAAAACTTTTCTTTCAAATGGTTCAAAGAAATTACCATTTTCAAATCTTTAAACAAAAATATTCACTTCACAAAGTTCACCAGTCATTCACATAGATTAATTCATAGCTTTCAAAACTATTTACAATTCAAATCTTTTATACAAAAGATACACCTTTAAGATCCTCTCATTTTGGAAAAAAAGTTCACTAATCTTTAGCAAAATTTCATTTATAGCTTTCAAAATAATTCCACTTCAAATTTAAAATCCTTTCAATAAAAACTGGAAGTCCCTTCTTTATTTGAAAGCTATTATCATTTGAAAACAAATACATTTTGTTTCGAAAAAATCTGGTCAAATATACACAAGTTATAGCCTTTAAAAGTATAAACTAGAAAATCAGCGAACTGCCTTATCATCGGCAAGTCCTATCCAAATTTCCCCAAAACAATTTATTTAATGCACTTCAAAATGGTTTAAAATCTATATATATGCGTATAACCATTTGAAACCATAATATCCAAATAAACATACATATATATATATATGTATACAACTTCAAAATCTTGAATTCAAATTCAAATCAAGCTATTTATATTTCAAAACTTTATCAAGTTATTCAAAATAATTTTCATCTTCAAACTTCTTTCAAAAGCTTTTCATATTAAACCCAATTCCAATTTCAAACCATTTTTGGATTCAAAATTCAACTTTCAAAATCATTTTGAATAATTTTAAATTCAAATATCTGTGACTTAACCGATTCCCTCGTGCAATCCATATTTGTATGTGTACGGTGTAGTCCAGGGTTTTACACAATAGTGCGGCATCATTAATCATCACAATCCAAACACAGCAATATCGATAAGCGGTATAATCCTATAACTCTAATCTTCATTCACAGATTCACAGATAATATAAATTCATTACAGATAAATATATTACATTCATCACAGCTCAAATCAAAATAATTCAAATAACAAAGCATCATGCATCAGGGATATCAAACAATTCAATCATTCAATATAATCCAAACATCTATAAGTAAGATCAATTATCTGATTAATTTAATTCAGATTAATCACTAATCCTGGTTAATTTACATTAATTAATCACAAACCATTTTAATTAATTATACTTTAATCATATATTAGTTAAACTTTAATAATAAATTAATTAACCTTTAATTATTAATTAATCAACCTTAATTAATAATTTAGCTAACCTTTAATCATTAAATAATTAACCTTTAGTTATTTAATTATTTTTTAGTTAATTATCCCCAATTAATTATATTAAATAATTGACCTTTAATTAATAAATCAACCCTTTAATCACTTTCATTAATTAATTATCCTTTAAATTAGTTAATTATCCTCAAATTAATTACGTTATTTAATTAATCACATTAATTAATTACCTTTAATTAATTACAATAAGTGATTATCCCTAATCACCTAGTCAACTTTTACCATTAATTAATTTATTCTAATTAAGTAATTATCTTTAAGTAATTAATTACCTTTAATTACTTACATTATTAATCTAAGTTGATTGATTACAAAATAATTATCCCTTAATTAATCATATAAATAAATTAACCTTAAGTTAATTGCATTAATTAATTATCTTTCAATCATAAATTAATTAACTTAATCATTAATTAATTAACCGTTAATTATTTACTAAAATTAATTTCATCAATGAATGATCCATAATTAATTACATTCAGCAATTATCCATTAATTACTTACACTAAGTAATTACACTTTTATTAATTACATTAAGTAATTGTCCCTTAATCATTAAGTAAAGAATTATCCCATAATAAATTTAGGTAAACCATTTATTTTAATCAATTATCAAACTATATTTGAAAACACTCAGGGATTTTAAATCAAATTATAAATTTATTATAAATCAAGACAAATTTAAAAACATTATACTTTAAAATTTTATTCTTTGAAATTTTTCTTGAAAAACTTATTCCATGTTTATATTTTGGAGACTTGTTTGATAATAAAATATCAACAAATGAATTAAAACATTTTATCTTAAACATTTAATTTAAAATTTTAAGTTATAAATTTGTTTGACAAAACATGATAAATACTTCACTTTCATTCTTGAGCTTTGAAAACTTATTTACTTGAAAACCTATACAAAATTTGATTTCAAAATTTAGAAACCTATTACCATTAAAACTACCTGAGCCCACAACACAATCTACTCGAACAATCGCTCGAGAACGAACCCGAGGCACCACTTCAACTCCCCCGAGTTCCATCTAGCACAGAAACCCACCTGATACGGATGATAACTCGTGCACACGGACACGAGTTCGTTGCCCCTCTGGCCAACTTCGCGATCACCCACATGTCGTCGACTACTCCGACAACGATCTACACAACCCAGAAACTTGCAAACACATCCCACTCAAGATCGAACAAGTTGATATCTTACTGGGATCAACCTGGTCGGCAATTTACCTTAATCCCCACCTTCGACCGACTGAACTCCCGCCGCCTTGTCCCAAGCTTGGCCACGACCCAATACCACGATTCACTTGGGTCTGAACCACTTCTATCCACTCACGGTGATGAAATCAACTCGATTTCAACGACGACTCAACTGGCTCTTTAAACCCTATTTTGCTGTCTTTCAACCATTCTGATGATCGAGAAATTCTTCGAGCATTTTTTCCTAGGTCCCTAGCCTACAATCCTCCTCCAGCAACAACCTCGACATTCATCTCATCGTTGATCACCGATAATCAATGAAAAAACCAATTACGAGCAATTTACATATTCCCATCATACCCAATATTAAAAATTATGATATCTATATCAAAAATCATATTTTTTACATGCGAATTAAGTTATAGAATCAAAACAAGAAATTACAACATTTTGTTTTTTCTAGTTTGGAAAGATTTTACTGTTATTTCATATTTTTGAAATATTTACCAAACATTTTTACTTGAAACCATTTTTAAAATTGAAATCTGGTAAATTCAAACACATTTGTTTTGAACATCAAGGCCTAAAGAGGATTTTGTGATGAGGTTTCGATTTTTGGATAAATTTTAAAACTTGTAGACCTGTGACAGAAAAAATGTTCTCATACCCAGACATTTATATATATATATGTATATATATGTATATATTCAGATATGCAATAATTTTCATTCACACAACACGTTTCATATCATGATTTCAATCGCATGAATTAGAGATGAAACAAATCAAAGTCTAAAAGTTTGCTCACCTGGTTTGTATAAACAAAGGAAGCTTGGAATAAATTTGCAAAACTGGAAATTGTTTCTGCCACTTTGAAGCTGGGATTTGATCTTGCTTTTAAATCTGATTTGCTTGATCTTTGAATTATTGAGTTTGTTTTATTTAAAGCAACTGCTCAGGTTGAAGTGTAGTTGAATCCGAACCTTACTTCAGGTTTGAGGATTTTATCAATTGCTTTTGGTTTCCTAGTTTTAAATATTTTGTTTTTCTGTTTTGATTTCAGTTTTTTCTGAAATGGGAGATGAAAGAATATCTCTTTGAACTGAAATAAGAATAGCTTGGTTTATTTTCTTTCTTATGCATGTTAATATGATTTTCAAATTAAGAGAAATTTTTATTTTTCCACTTGTCTACTTTAATTACACTTGTTCAAACTCATGTTTAATTTCTTTACATTTTTTAAAATGAGAAATTTTATGTCTAAACCCTCCACTTAAATAAATTTAAAAATTATGTTTAAACACTTATGTTAATAAATTTACACTTTTGTATATTTAAGAATCATGTTTTTATAAGTATGTTTTTATACTTATTATGCTTGAAATGTTATATACTATTAAATTCAAACATTTTCATTAATCTTATTTTAATTAAAAATATTTAATCCATACATATTTACCTTTATAACTGTTTTCATAACCTTAAGAAAATGATTTGAAATCAAACTATACATAACTAATAAATAATCATATATTCATATATATAGTTGCTTCTTGAAACATAGAATTTTAAATCCAATTTTTATTTCCAATATATTTATTTTTTAAAGATATTTATTATTGAATTCTAAATCCAAAATTCTATTTAAAAATCAATTTATATTCATATTTTTAAATAAACAACACATGTCTTTATTTATCTGGAAATTTTCCAAATTAATTCACCAATAAATTCATAATTAAATCCTAAAAATTAAATTAATTCTTAATTTAATCCAAAAATAAAATTAATTACTAAATTAATTTGGCTTAAAAAGCGGAAATGTTACGGATTCCCCCTTAAGAAAATTTCGTCCCCGAAACTTGCTAGGGAGACAACAAAAAATAGAATGTTTTACCAGATCAAACTGAATATTTATTCTGCATTTGGCTTACCAAATCAGAATATCATCAAATACGAGAAAAACTCATTCAACACTTTACAAAATCATTCGGGTCATCTGATCTACGAAATATGTAGGGGCATCGTTTAGTTCGAAGGGATAACTAACCGTTTGTAGAATATATCGGGACCCTAAAGAATAGACAAACAGATACAATTTAATTCGGCTTCATATTTTATTAATAAATTTATATCATTTTAAATTCCAAATTCATTAAAGTTTAAAACAAAAGGCTGATAGAAGCTGATGAAGATAATATTAAATAGGGATTAGAACCTTTTCTACAATGATTCGTAGGGCCACCATCACATTGAAGCTTCTCCCTCGAGCTGCCACGAAGCAATCAAAGAATTGGAAGTGAACGATGATCAAAGAGATTACCTATATATGTATTATTTTAAACTTTTATTTCTTGTTTTATCTACATTTTTGTTTATTATTTATTTCTGTACAATTTTTAAAAGAAAAGAAGGATATAAAAATTTTGATTTCATATTAACAAGTAGTCACATTTATTTATATAAGAGAATTTTAACTTAAAAAAAACACTTTGAAAATGAGTGCACTAATTTTTCTTTTTATTAATCTCAAGCTTTAAATTCCTTTTTTTTAATACATTGTATTTTGAAATTCAATATTTGTTTATAAAATACTTATTCTTATATTTAAAATCAAATTTCTATTTATCCCCAATACATTTATTTTCCTAAATCCAATTTTTTTGTAAGCTACTTATGCTTGAATTTCTAATTAAACTTCTATTTATAATCAAAATTTATTTATTTATTCTAGAAATCTCTAATTAATTCACAATTTATTCTCAAAAATAAATTTAATTGCCAAATTAAACTTGATAAATTTCAGGAATGTTACATTAGGATGGGAAGAATAAACTCCAGGTCATTCATGGGACTGGTATGAGCAAACAAAAACAGTTTTATTTGAAATGGGAGATGAAAGAATATCTCTTTGAACGGAAATAAGAATAGCTTGGTTTATTTTCTTTCTTATGCATGTTAATATGATTTTCAAATTAAGAGAAATTTTATTTTCCCACTTGTCTACTTGAATTACACTTGTTTAAACTCATGTTTATTTTCTTCACATTTGTTAAAATGAGAAATTTTATGTCTAAACCCTCCAATTACATAAATTTATAAATTATGTTTAAACCCTTATGTTAATAAATTTACACTTTTGTATATTTAAGAATCATGTTTTTATAAATATGTTTTTATACTTATTATGTTTTAAAAGTTATATACTATTAAATTCAAACCTTTTCATTAATCTTATTTTAATTAAAAATATTTAATCTATATATATTTACCTTTATAGTTGTTTTTATAACCTTAAGAAAATGATTTGAAATCAAATTATACATAACTTTTAAATAATCATATATTCATATATATAGTTGCTTCTTGAAACATAGAATTTTATATCCAATTTTAATTTCCAATATATTTATTTTTTCAAGATATTTTTTATTGAATTCCAAATCCAAAATTCTATTAAAAATCAGTTTATATTCATATTTTTAAATAAACAACACATATCTTTATTTATTCTGGAATTTTTCCAAATAAATTCACCAATAAATTCACAATTAAATCCTAAAAATTAAATTAATTACCAAATTAATTCTTAATTTAATCCAAAAATCAAATTGGTTACTAAATTAATGGAGCAGTGAAGTGCAAAGGCTAGTCGCTACTAATTCTGAGGGCGATTCCAAAATGGATGTCGTAGGAGTCGTGTCTTCGGTTCCATTCGAACTCAGAATGGACTTGTATGGACGAATGCTTTAAGAACATCTTCAAGAGGACGGTGAGCATTCTAAATGAATGTGTGCTAAAAAGGTAACGAATAGCCTCGAGCCTCATCAACCGGGAATGGCTAAAACTGGGGAGGTGCAACAAGGTTGTGGCTAGCAAACAATTAGGGTAAGGTCACCACTGTCTAGATGTGCTTTATATATTCTGCTATGTGGCGGTTGTTGATCCAAACTGCGGGGTGAACTTATTCAGACTATCCGGTAAGGTGTAGCTTCGGTCTTGTGTTTAGGGGATTTAGGGTGGATTCTCGGTACGGTGATCTAGAGCATGTACTGTGACAGGCGGTACCCAAGTGGCCCTACCATTGATGGAAATCCATTTTGTCTATGAGCCTTTACGGTTTTGTTTGTATACCTATTAGCTGGAATTTAATAAATGTAACAATTTAGGCTATTTGAATAAGTATTTGTATATAGACACTACTATAATATCAGATTATTTTATAGGAAATGTTTGGTTATCATATGGTTAAACCCGGCATGTTTATTTGTGGCGTGGTTTTACGAGATACCTTTAATTTCAAAGGATTTTGAAACTTTAATAATCCAATTGAGTGTATTTTCTCACGCTGGTTTTCCAGACTGACTCGGGTGTTATTTAACTATAATGCTCGGGTCAGACCGAGTATTATAGATACAGGAAAGGATGCCGTGAAGCTCAGGAGAGGAGCTGATGGTGAGACGTAGTATACGTACTTGATGTATAATTCAGCTGTGTTGTAAGTTGTATTGTCAGTTTGGTAAGGACAGTTAATATAACTGTCCAATTGTATGTTATAGATGTTGTTGAACTCCGATGTTGTATTTTAATGATGTATGTATAAACAGATATATTTTCTTTTGTGAAAAGATCAGTTATTATCTGTTATATTTTATTCCGCTGCTTTGGTAAGATTCTGACATTGTTTCTATTTCTTCTTCTACCTCCTTCTTTAACCCTAATGGTTCGGTTTTTCGACATTCGATTGTTCGACATTTGATACAGCGGACGTATTGATGTCGATCTTCAGGCGTCGAAAAATTGGGTCATTACACTTATCACGACACGAATTTCAGTGTTCGAAAATCGACATCCATACTTCACTTGTACTCGAATGCCGCAGATTCAACCGTTGAAATCTGATTCGTGTCGGGGCTTATAACACATTAAGTACAACAACACAGCGGAAGACAAATGAATATGTATCATTGATACACAAAATTTGATACAACACATTAATACAATTGATATCGGTACTATCAAAGATACAAGACACAGCAGCGGAACAATATCACCAAATGGTCTCCAAGAGAGAAAGAAAGAATCCAGTATCCAAATCCATTGTCAAAGCTCTAAAGATCTCCAAGCTATCAGCTCGAACCACCATCAATGCTGAACTTAAGCAAACTAGGCAACTGATGAACCAAATGTAATTGCCAAATCCAAAGCCCCAAAGATACCGAATCTACATGTACTATCTGACTATTTGAAAAATCCAACTCTAGACTGACCGTGTAGAAAATTATGGGCAATCAAAGTTTAGAAAGGGAATAATAAACTCCAGGTCAGTCGTGGGACTGGTGTGAGCAAATAAAAACATTTGTTTTAAAACAAAAACAAACAAAAAGTTGAAATTCACAATGTTTTTTGAAAAGTGAAACTACCATAAGGCCTCCCGGCACATACACAATGCAATCGCACACTTGGGGGAGATTTCTCCTTATGATAGTCAAATATGCTTGATACGCAAAATCCTTTTGATATTAATATTATTGCATAGTGCAGAAAACCTTTCGAAAGTATAATATTAATCTTAGCCAGCATAGGTACCATTATATTATACCTGCTTTAGCTACCACCTGAGGTGGCAGGTTATACAATTGCAATCGTAAAGGGCTCGTATTGTTTCTTTGAATTTTCAACAAATGGTCAGGCAAAGGAACTTCCTAGGCCACATGGGTACGACTCTGGAGGGAAGTCCCGAGAACTTAACCAACTCTCTGCCAACACAAGGCCGAGATACCTCTGTAATTAGGTAACTACTACACGAATATGCCATCCCTCGGTCGTAACCAACCTTTATCCGGGATTCACCAACAACCAAAAAGAAATAGATTTTTTTTTGCAGCAACCACATAGGTTAAGTACTGGGCTCCATACCATGATACCACCTCTAACCAGAAGGAAATGGACATACCCCCAGGGGGTGCTACCCCTAAATAACCTTGCTGCAATCTTCCTATTTTGACCATTATCAAGTTGTGAGATCTGACGAGGTCACGTCCACAAAGCTACGCTTTACACAAAAGCCATGCTTCGATCAACACATGATCAGCAGCACTTTGTATACCACATTACCAAATTGGGAATGTATCACTAGTAACCATCAACTACATAATCTCTGAGCTCATACGTCTCAGAAAAGGATGTTAAGCTAAGAGAATAAATTCTTCGCCACCAAACAGAAATGTATTTGATAGAAACCGGTTTTACATCTCAAAGTGTTATGTCAAACATACATCCATACAAGTTCGTTCCGAGTTTGAACAGAACCGAAGGCACTTCACAAAGAATCCCTTGCAATCCGGGTAGTCATAATCTCGATCGGACTCCCCATCACATATGGAGATCTCTATACTGTAGCTACTTAGTGCAGAGTCATTCGACGGGTAATCCTTTCATTCTCGAAAATACCTGGTTTCCACCATCGGTCTTCAAATGCTATCCATTTCATCGTATCATTATTCGAAACAGGTTATATGACACAAAGTCCTCTCCCGACTACACCAAATAATGAGCGCAATATTTAAAAACATATGGATATATGGGATCTTAGTTAAGTGGCAACTTAAAGCCCAAAACCTTTCTTCAAATGGTTTAAACAAATTTAAACTTTCAAATCTTTTAAACAAAAGTATTCACTTTACAAGGTTCACCAATCTTTCACAAAGATTCTTTCAAAGTTATTCCAATTCCAAATCTTTTATACAAAAGATACACCTTTAAGATCCTCTTCCTTTTGAAAAAAATATTCATCAACCTTTCACAAAGGTTTATTCATAGCTTTCAAAACAATTCCATTTCAAATTTGAAACCCTTTCCAACAAAAACTTGAAATCCGTTCTTTATTTGAAAGCTATTATCATTCGAAAACAAATATATTTTGTTTCGAAAAAATCTGGTCAAATATACACAAGTTATAGCCTTTAAAAGTATAAACCAGAGAATCAATGAACTGCCATATTATCGGCAAGTTCTAATTTGAATTTAAACTCCCAAACAATTTATTTGAAATGGTTTTAAATACAGATATTGTATAAACCTTTCAAACCATGATTTTCTAAAATAATTTCAAATAATATTTAACAAGATATAGTTTATTCAAAACTAAATTTCAATTTCAAAACTTCCCTTTCAAAGGCTTTTCATATTCAATTCAATTCCATTTCCGAAACCATTTGGATTCAAACTTCAACTTTTAAACAAAATAATACTTAGATTTCAAAATATCTGTGACTTAACCGATTTCCTCGTGAAATCCATATTTGTGTGTGTTTGGTGTAGTCTAGGGGTTTTACACACAACAATACAATATCATCAATCATCATAAATCCAAGCACGGCAATATCGATATGCGGTATAATCCTATAATGCATATCTTCATTCATAGATTCACAGATAAATAATATAAATTTATCATGGATAAATA
The DNA here is from genome assembly GCA_030765085.1 of Allium cepa. Classification (NCBI taxonomy): domain Eukaryota; kingdom Viridiplantae; phylum Streptophyta; class Magnoliopsida; order Asparagales; family Amaryllidaceae; genus Allium; species Allium cepa. Next base: position 353,382,654 of record CM060937.1, on the reverse strand, counting down.
AATTACATTCATCATAGCTCAAATCAAAATAATTCATATCACACAGAGTATCACACATCAGGGATATCAAACAATTCAAACATTCAATACAATCCAAACATCCATAAGAAAATCAATTAATTATCGGATAAATTTAAATCAGATTAATGACTTATGAATAAATTACTAATCCTGGTTAATTAATTATTAATTAATTACAAACCATCTTAATTAATTAACCTTTAATCATTAATTAATTAACCTTTATTAATAAATTAATTAATTAATCAACCTTAATTAATAAATAAATCAACCTTTAATCATTAAATAATTAACCTTTAATTATTTAATTATCCTTTAATTAGTCACCCTTAATTAATTAATTAATTACCCCTTAATTAGTTACCATTTAATTCATTATCCCGAGCTATAATAAGTGATTATCCCTAACCAATTTCATTAATTAATTATCCTCAAATTAATTACCTTAATTAATTAATCACATAAATTAGTTATCCTTTAATTAATTATTCTTTAATTACTTGATTAATCAACCTTTAATCATTAAATAATTAACCTAAATTACTTTCATTAAGTAATTATTTTTAAGCAATTGATTACCCTTAATTACTTACATTAATTAATCTTTAATTAATTAATTATCCTTTAATGTAATTACACAAAGTAATTATACCTTAATTACATTAAGTAAGAATCTTTTTATTAATTACATTAAGTAATTAATTTCATTAAGTAATTAACTAATTACATCATTTCATTATATTTGAAACACCCAAGAATTTAATTACAAAATTAAACCAATATATTATTACATACCCAAAACAATATTTAAACGTTACCTTTTAAAATTAAATCTTTAAAATTTGTCAAAAACTTGTTAACACTTTGCTTTGAAACTTGTTGTTATTTTAGAACTTTATTTTTCCAAAACCTGGTTACAAAATTTCTACACATTATTAAAACTCAAGAACAAAAATGACTACCCGAGCCAAACACTCCAGATTCCCGAGCTAACTTCGATTCTTCCCAAAGTTTCCCCCTACCACTTCCCTTTCTTCTTCTTTTCTCTCTTTTTCTATTTTATTTATATTATATAAAACCTGTTTCGAAGCCCATTCTAATCACCCGAAGTCCAACTCGAGCTACCACGTTATTTTCCCGAGACCTTCCTCGAGAATTCATCCTTGCCCAAACAACTGACATAGTGCCAATCTCGTGCATGTGTACGCTTGAACGAGGTGACTCTGACCATCGTTCCAATCGCCAATATGTTGCCAGTGATCATGCCGATAACCCTGTGTGCTCAGATCGATGGAATTGTCCAAGAATCAAAATCGAACTATACCAACATCTACTGGCACTAACACGACCAAAAAAAACATCTTGCGCCTCCACGTGATGCCTCCAGAAGCTTTGCGACTCCTTCCAGACCCTCGCCAGAGTTCCCTGCTCTGATTCCCTCAGGTGCGATTGAACACGATCCATCATCGATGATGAAATTGCCTCAATTCCAACCTCGACTAAAGAAGGTCCTTAAACCCTAAATCAACATCAATGCGCCACTGGGGTGGATTAAAAATCCATTGACCATTTTTCTGATGACCTCCATCACCTCGACCACCTCCAGCTTTAAACTCGACGAACAACTCTAAGCCGGTCGTCAGAAATCACCCAATCTATGCTTTCCGTTCAACTTGCAATTTCGCTCGACTTTCAAGTTTAAAAATCATGATTTCTTTCTCTAAATTCATCATTTGCAAGCACTATTCAGATTACATAATCAAAAAAATGAATTTTAACATTCAATTTTTCAATTCAATTTTGATCATTCTTGTCATTTTCTATTTTCGAATTAAATATTAAATATTTTTACCTGAAATTATTTCTAAAGACAATAGTATTCCCTTATACACCTTTCTTCTTCAAAGATCCTAACCTATTACTGATTGTATAATGAGGATTTGAATTATCAGAATGGATTAAGCCTGTAAGTTGTTTTAAACAGAGAGATATGTCCCTGTAAACAGACATACACACATCACATATATATTCAGACATGCACACCCATAAATATATATATATATATATATATATATATATATATATATATATATATCCAGCATGTAGGCATTTTAAAATAATCATACTTCAAGTGTCAACCATAATATCAATAGGTAGATACAAGTGAGTTCGCTTACCTGGTTGATGAAGCAGAAACCTGGAAATGAAATATGGAAGTGTTTGATGTTTTGATTCTTCTTGAATCTTTCTTGTTCAACTAAATTTGATCCACTTGTAGTTGAAAACCATGCTGATACGATTTTTGATTTGAATTTATAACTTTAGTTTGCTTTCAGGTTGAAACTTAATTTAGCTTTGATTTCCAGATTGGAAATTTTCATTTTGGTTCCTCTGGTTTTGGCTTTGATTTGAATTGCTTTATCTTCTCTCTGGTTTTTATTTTTGGAAAGTTGGAGCTTGTTTTCAGCTTTGATTTTAAACTTTGTTTGATCTGCTCTGTCTAGATTTTGAAAATCTAGAAGCTTGAAACTAGATATGCTTTCAGATTTGAATTTTGAAACTTGCTTTAAGTTGAAGACTGAAGTTTAGATGTCATTCCTAGTTTCAGTTTGTTTTGTGTTTTGATTTTGTATTTTCATATTTTTGTTTTAGCTTTGAATTTTAACAAAGAAATGAGAAGAGGAGGAGTTAGTGATATTTATATCCTTAATTTCCTTTATTATTATTTTCAAAAAGAAAAGGAAAACCAAAGATGACACTTGTCTCTTTTTATGCTAATTGGATTACAAATGTTTTAATACAGTTTTAAAATATTTACACTTGTTAAAACAAACATTTTTATGTTTAAACCCTTATTCATTATTTTCTTATGCATATTAATTTATGCATTATGCTTATATACATATGTTTTTATAAATCTATGTTTATGTTTCTATCTTCTTATGTATTTACATTTGTACAAATTAAATTTATCTCAATTGTTTTTTTATTATAATCTCAATTTAGTTTTATATATATATATATGTGTGTGTGTGTGTGTGTACTTTACATTCTCACTCATACATTTTCCTATCATTTATATTTACACAACTTTCAAAAGAGAATGATTTTAAAATCTTAATCATACATTAATAAGTAAATCACATATACATATACATACATACATACATATATATGTATGTATATTAAAATTAGAAAACAAATTTATTTATTAATTTAAAAATATAAATTTTGAAATCTAATTTATTCTTTAAGATATTTATGACTGAATTTCCAAATCAAAGTTTCAATTTATAATCTATATTTACTTATATATAACTAACAAACACATATCTTTATTAAATTTGGAAAAATTCAAATTAATTCACAATTTAATCCAAAAATGTATATAAATTACCAATTTGAATTTAACTCAAAACCAGGATCGTTACAGATTCCCCCTTAAGAAAATTTCGTCCTTGAAATTTGCTAGACAGGGAGACAACAAAGAACAGATAGAAAATGTGTTACCAAATCAAACTGAATATCTATTCTGCATTTGGCTTACCAAATCAGAATATCAATAAATATGAGAATGAACTCATTCGATATCTTACGAAGTGTTGGGTCATCCAGTCTACGAAATATGCAGGGGCATTGGTTAGTTCGAAGAAATAACTAACCGTTCGTAGAATACATCTGGACCCAAAAGAATCGACAAATGGATACAATCCAATTTAACTTCATATTTTATTAATCAATTTATTCCTATTTAAATTTCAAACTTATTAAATTTAAAAAGAAAAGATTGATATAAAAGTTGTTTCCATGTTGTTACAGGGTATCGACCATTTGTAGTGGTACTTCGTTGTCCCCTACCTCGTCCTCTTCTTGCACTCATACTCACTATCAGTGGAGAATAAGAGAATTTACTAAGGCATACAGATGGACATCTTAGGCATATACTCATTCTAGGGCATATCAATCCCTATCTCTAATGAGTCACCTAATGTTGTTTTCAAAAGAAAAATGTTTAAACAAGTTTGAAGTTTGAAGACTTTGACAGTAATTTAGTTTTTCAAAGGAATGTTTAGCTAAGTTTAAAGATGTATATAAAGTGAAAATGTTTCAAATGGAATGTTTAACTAAGTTTTCAAAGAATAAGTATTTGTTAAATAAGTTTGAACGAGCATCAAGATTTTAAATGATAAATTAAATGTTTTTAAATTGTTTTGTTTTAAAGTAAATTATATATTTGTTAATTATATATTTGATTTCTAAATGTTCTCTAATGAAGGTTCAATGATGTAATTAAGATTTAATTAAGGTAAAGAACTTATATTTAATTAAGGTTGTGATTGATTAAGAGCAATTAATTCGTAAAATAAATTTAAAATTAATCACTTATTGTGATTAAGGATAATTACTTAATGAAGTAATTATTGAACGGTTAATGAATGTAACTAAGAAAAGAATCATTAACTAGTGATAATTAATTAATTAATGATAATTAGTTGGTTTAATTTATTAAGGATAGTTAATTACTTGATTAATTAAGGGTTAATTAATTTAAATAATTAAAGGTAATTAATTAAAGAGTAATTAATTAGTGGAAGTAAGTAAAGGGATGAATTACTCAATTGTAATTAATAAAATTTATGTGACTAATTTAAGTTAATTAACTAGTTTAATTAATTAAAGATAATCACTTGATGATTAATCAAGTAAAATTACTCAATGGAATTAATGAAGTATAATTACTTAGTGTAAATAATTAATGGGTAATTACTTGGCGTAATTAATTAAAGGGGAATTACTTAATGAAAAGTAATTGAAGAATAATTACTTAGAGGAAGTAATTAAGGATCAATTACCTTGTGTAATTAATTAAGGATTAATTAATATAATTAATTAAGGAATTAATTAATAAGGAATTAATTAATTAAGGTAAGTAATTACAGGATGGTTAATTTTTGTTTGTAATTAATTAAGGTTAATTAAAGGAAAGTAATTAATTAAAGTATAAGTAATAAATATAATTAATTAATGATCAGTGTAATTAATTATAGTTAATTAATTAATGAAAGTAATTAGAGGATCATTAATTATTGTAATTAATAAGAGTAATTAAAGGTGAATTACTGTGAATGGTTAAAGGATGATTAAATTGTGTGGTTAATTAAAGGCTAATTACTTAATGTAATTAAAGAATAGTTAACCAAGGATGACTAAATTAAGATGGATAATTAGTGGGTGATTAATTAATTGGATTGTAATTAATTAATGTTAAATAAGCAGTATTTAAAGTAATTAAGTAATTAATTTAATTCGTTGGTGGTTAATTAAATTAATTAGGGATGGTGTGGTTGATTAATCTTTCTTATGAATGAATGAATAAGATTGAATGCCTTGGATTATGTGATATCTCTGATATGTGATATGGGTTGCTTTGTGATATGAGATACTTTGGTTGAATTATGATAATATGGATTATCTATATTTTGGTAAGGTGAATTATCTATTTGTGTGATTATAGATAATAAATTGAATTGTTTAAACCCTTAAAACAACTTGGACATTAAAACGGTGTTTCGTATTTCGGTGAGACTGGGATCGGATTTTCGAATTGGATATCTGAAAACCACATCGATCCAAATTAAACGTTAGGTCGTGAAATCTCAAGTGAAGATGAAGACTCGAAGTGTAAGAACTATTTGTCGTTAAAACTCTGACGGTGATTCCAATACGAGTATAACGGAGATAGTACTTTCAGATTCAAGATAAAGATTTAGAGTGCAAGGTCTATTGTCGTTAATTCTGAGGGTGATTCCAAAATGAGCGTAGCGAGATAGTGCCTTCGGTTTCGTTCGAACCCAGAATGAACTTGTATGGATTGAATGCTTTCAGGACATTGTCACTAGAGGACGATGAACATTCCACGTTGTGTTCTTTAAATGTAATCGTAGCCTCAAGCCTCATCAACTGGGAATGGCTAAAACAGGAGAGGTGCAGCAAGGCTAAGTGGGTCGCGTCCAAGTTGGATGAGATTTTCCCTTGTCTAGAGACCCTTTTATTTCGGCTTAGTGTATGGTTAGTCGCGTCAACTGCGGGGTTGTCTTGTTCGGGATTATCCAATAAGGGATTGTTTTGGCCTTGTGTTGCAGGGGATTTAGGGTGGATCCTTAGTACTCTGATGTAGATTAGGTACTGTGATGGGCGGTACCCTAGTAACCCTGCCATTGATGGAAACCCATTTTCCCTACGTGCCTTTACGGTTTTGATTGTATAACCCACTTTGTGGCTAGTATGCTGGAATTTAATCATGTAACAATTTTCATCTATTTTCTATTTAATTGAAAACCCTAGACACTATTATAATACCACTGGATTTCCTACCAAATGTTTTTGTTATCGTAAGGTAAATTTTTTTCCATGTTTATGTGTGGGAAGTCTTACGAGATACCTTTTGTTTCAAAAGTTTTTCAAAGTTAAGCAACTTTAACACGTTTTCTCATACCAGACTCATGTCTAACCCAAAGTTTATTTTTTCTTTTATCAAAGGCTTGGGTACTCAAATTTTTATGAGTAGCCAAGGGATTCATATTAGCTTTGACGAGTTTCTGGAGGAGATATGGAGCAGGAGGCTTCAGCATATATAGATATAGTGGTTCCTCTGTGTTATATCTCTGTGATGATGTCTATATAATATTAGAGTTGTATGATAGATAGATCTTTATAACTGTCTGATTTGTGTTGTATAAGCTGTGTAACTCTGATATATATGATACTATGTAATATCTTATGTGATGTAATATATTTTATTCATTCTGCTTTGAGGTTCTGATGTTGTTTAGTTCTTCCTTCTCTATCTTTTCTCTTCTCTATCCCTTTCTTTCTTAATCATGATGCATCTTTCTGTGGAATGAAGGACGGATCGTGATAGTTGGTATCAGAGCATTTCAAAGCATATATATACCCAGATAAATCATGCAAGCCATCATACAACAATTTCCATTCGGATTTATCACAAACATTAACATAATCATCGATTAAAAGTTATTTTTAAAGAAAAGGTTTACTCATAAAATTATTAAAATAGAGAGACAGATTCTTGTTTCCTGGAATTGATGCATTTCAATTTGATCTTAAGCTTGCAAATAAAACTTGAATTTGAGTTGAAATCTTGCTTGTTGTCGTTGAATTTGAACTGCTTAGCTTGTTTTGATTTAACATATGTTCATGTTTCACTATTTTTTTTTTAAATCTGGTTATTTGTTCAAAACCAGGAATAATACTTCCAAATTTAAAAACCTGGGAACAATAACATTCCCGAGCCAAAACAATACTCATTTACTCGACACAAACCCATCTTATACTCGAGTCAACCCAAGGCAAAATGCTACATCCCCAAATCGTCAATTCCACCTGATACGTCGTGCACCTGTGCACGTACACCGTCACTCCGACCATCAGAGATCACCGCTGCAGCTCTTGACAAGCCATCGATATCCACGCCGACCCTCACTTCCACTCAGAACAGAAGATCTCACCACAAAATCCAAATGAGCCATCAAACGTCAACAGGACTCAAAACACTTTGACAAAAACTGGTTCGCCACGATGATCTCGACAACAGGAACTCACGTCCTTCCAACCAGAGCATCCTCACAGATCCATAAAATGATCTCGACCTTCGCGATCCATTCCGATGCGCCATAGTTGTCGAACGAAGCTCGATATCTACCTTGAAAAAAACCGATTACCAAACCCTAGTTCGCCACTGCCTGGCCACCGTGACCATTGATAAATACCTTCGACATTTTCCCATAATCGACAACCCTAAAGCCATCCTCGACCACAATCCCGAACCTCAAATCGTCCACGATCGCCGGCGATTGAAGAAATACCCAAACTCGAACAACTCGATAAATCTCAACTTATACCAAACTAAAATTTATGATTTGATTTCAAAAATTCAACAAATTACAATACGAATTAGTTTATGTAATTCAAAAATGATTTCTAGATTATCAAAATTTGACCAGACTTTGATTTTCTCTGTAAATTTCAAATTTTGAAATAATCACTAAATTTAAATTTTTGATTTTATTTGTTTAAAATTGATAATACCTTATTAAAACTATTTTCGTTTACAAATCCAAGTCTAAAATCAATTGTATGTGAAAATAAAAATTTTCTAATGAAAATGATGCATGTACAATAGACAGAGAAGAGTGTATTATCTACATATCCACTGACATAATATACATATTCATTCATTCAAATCAAAGTATTCCTGTAAACATATACACTAAATTACTACATCATTTCATCACAAGCATCTAAGTCCAAAAACTGTTTTTAAAAAAATAAAGGTTTACTCACTTAAATAAAAATAGAGGACAGTTTTTTTTTCTTCCAGGTTTTGATCTGAAACTGCTGTATTCAACTGATCTACTGTTATTTTGATCAGCACTTGTTTGTTGATTAGAAAAGTTATTGAAATCGAATTCTACAGAAAGATGCATCATCATTAAGAAAGAAAGAGATCGAAAAGAGAAAAGACAGAGAAGAAAGAACTAAACAACATCAGAATCTCATAGTGGAACGCATAAAGTATATCAATCGCATAATTATTATATAATATACAACATCTATCGGAGTTACATAGCTTACACATCACATGTTAGAAAGTTATAAAGACCTGTCTAATCATTACAACTCAAGATACAACACAGAGATGCAACACAAACACTAGCATAGCAGAACCATAATATCTATATACGCTGAAGCCTCCTGCTCCAAATCTCCTCCAGAATTCGTCAAAACTATCCTGAATCCCTTGAGTACTCATAAAAATTTAAGTACCCAAGAGTTTAAGAAAACAGAAAATAAACTTCGGGTTAGACATGGGTTTGGTATTAGTAAACGGGTTAAAGTTGCTTAACTTTGAAAAACCTTTGGAAACAAAAGGATATCTTGTAAGACTTCCCGCACATAAACACGGGAAAAGTTTTTACCTTACAATAATCAAAACATTTGATAGGAAATCTGGTGATATTACAATAATGTCTAGGATTTTCAAGTAAATAGAAAATAGCCGAAATTGTTACATTTATTAAATTCTAGCTATAGCCACAAAGTGGGTTCTACAATCAAAACCGTAAAGGCACGTAGGAAAAAATGGATTTCCATCAATGGCAAGGCTACTGGGGTACCGCCCATCACAGTACATGGCCTAGATTACCGTACCGAGGATCCACCCTAAATCTCATGCAACACAAGGCCGGAACCATCCCTTTTTAGATAGTCCCGAACAAGACAACCCCAGAGTTGTCACGAATCAACTGACCACTACGACGAATAAAAAGGGACCTCTAGACACGAGAAAATCTCGTCCTACTTGGGGGTGACTCACTTATCCTTGCTGCACCTCCCATGTTTAGCCATTCCCGGTTGATGAGGCTTTAGGCTACGATTTCCTTTTTAAAGAACACATCTTGGAATGCTCATCATCCTCTAGTGATGATGTTCTGAAAGCATTAAATCCATACAAGTTCGTTTCGGGTTTGAACGAAACCGAAGGCACTACACTCATTTTAGAAACACCCTTAGAGTTAACGATAATAGCGCTTGCACTCTGAATCTTCATCTTGATCTTCACTTGGGATTCACGACCTATCATTTAATTTGGATCAATGTGGTTTTCGGATATCCAAATTTGAAAATCCGATCCTGGTCTCACCGAAAACCAAAACACCGTTTTAATTTCCAAATTTTTAAAGGTTTAACAAGTTAATCTATATTCAGATAGATGATTCACGATATTACAGATAGATAATCCATATCATCACAATTCATCCAAAATATCTCATATCACCAAGCAGCACATATCACATATCACATATCAGAGATATCACATAGTCCAAAACATCCAATATCATTCATCATTCATAAGCAAGATATTTAAGTTGAACAATTCTTAATTAATTTAATTAACCTCCAATTAAATTAATTACTAACTTTTTAATTACTTGGATTACTTAAATCCTGATTACTTAACATTAATTAATTTCATCATCTTAATTAATCATCCTTGATTAATTATCCTTTAATTACATTAATTAATTAACCTTTAAATTAATTACACAAATTAATTATCCTTAAACAGTCATATTAATTAACCTTGATTATTATTAATTAATTAACTATAATTAATTACATTGACCCTTAATTAATTACATTAATTAATTATTCTATAATCACTTATATTGATTAATTATCCTCAATTAATCACATTAATCAACCCTTAATTATCTCTATTAATTATATTAATTAATGATCCTATAATTACTTCATTAATTAATTATTCTTCTAATTAATTTAATAATTAATCTTTAATTAATCACATTCATTAATCAACCTTAATTAATCACAAACAGTAATTAACTATCCTTTAATTACTTACACAAATTAATTAACTTATTAATTAATTATATTAATAAATTCTTTAATTAATTACATTCTGTAATTAATCCTTAATTACTTCCACTAAGTAATTACCCTTCATATTAATTACATAAAGTAATTAAACCTTAATTACTTCCATCAAGTAATCATCCTTCTTATTAATTGCACAAAGTAATTAAACCTTAATTACTTTCATTAAGTAATTATCCTTCAATTAATTACATCCAGTAATTACCCATTAATTACTTACACTAAGTAATTACACTTATTATTTACATTAAGTAATTATACTAAATCAATCATCAAGTGATTATCTTTAATTAATGAATCTAGTTAATTAACTTAAATTAATCACATTAATTTAATTAATTACATTGAGTAATTCATCCCTTCAATTACTTCCACTTCTACTTCTAGTCGCACATGATGAAACACGAAATCGACCTAAGCTACCCTGCTTTTACCCAACCTCGATACCATCTGATACATCGTGCACGTGCACTAGCGAACGTAGTAGCTCCGACCAACTACGATGGCTCCAACACATCGCCGTCGACTCCCACAGCCCTTCCGACCAACCAGATCCGAAGATAGCAACGGAAAATGAAAATCGAGCACTAAGACTCAAACTGGAAATCAACTCTGGTCGACAAATCCCCTTGTCGACGAAAACCTTCCATTGTTCGTCGGAAAGTGACGAAAATGCAAAAATAGATCATCCCAGAAATTCTCGACTTATATGAATCTAAAAATCATGATTCAATTACTTAAATTCATCATTAACTTCATTAGAAACCATTTAGAAAATAATTATATAATAAAGAGTATATAATTACTCTAAAACAAAACAATTATAAATATTGAATATATCATTTAAAATCTTGAAAACTTGTTCAGCTTGTTTAATAAATTTAATGAATTCTTGTTCTTTGAAAACTTAATTATCATCCTTTTTAAGATAGAATAATTAAGGGATGATTAATTAATTGGGTTATAATTAATTAATGTTAAATAAGCAGGATTTAAAAGTAATTAAGTAATTAATTTAATTCATTGGTGGTTAATTAAATTAATTAGGGATGGTGTGGTTGATTATTCTTGCTTATGAATGATTGAATGAGATTGAATGCCTTAGATTATGTGATATATCTTATATGTGATATAGGTTGCTTTGTAATACGAGATACTTTGGTTGAATTATGATAATATGGATTATCTATATTTTGATAAGGTGAATTATCTATCTGTGTGATTATAGATGATAAATTGAATTGTTTAAACCCTTAAAACAACTGGGACATTAAAACGGCGTTTTGGATTTCGATGAGACCGGGATCGGATTTTCGAATTGGATATCCGAAAACCACATCGATCCAAATTAAACGCTAGGTCGTGAAATCTCAAGTGAAGATGAAGACTCAAAAGTGTAAGAACTATTTGTCATTAAAACTCTAAGGGTGATTCCAATACGAGTATAACAGAGATTGTACTTTCAGATTCGAGATGAAGATTTAGAGTGCAAGGGCTACTATCGTTAACTCTAAGGGTGATTCCTAAATGAGTGTAGCGAGATAGTGCCTTCGGTTTCATTCGAACCCGAAACGAACTTATATGGATTGAATGCTTTCAGAACATCATCAGGTGGACGATAAGCATTCTAAGATAGATGTGCTCTATAAAGATAATCGCAGCCTCAAGCCTCATCAATCGGAAATGGCTAAAACAGGGGAGGTGCATCAAGGCTAAGTGGGTCGCGCCCAAGTAGGACGAGAATTTCCCCTGTCTAGAGGTCCCTTTTTATTCAGCTTAGTGTGTGGTTGGTCACGCCAACTGCAGGGTCGTCTTGTTCGAGACTATCCAGTAAGGGATGCTTCCGGCCTTATGTTGTAGGAGATTTAGGGTGGATCCTCGGTACTCTGATCTAGACCAGGCACTATGATGGACGGTACCCCTGTAGCCCTGCCATTGATGGAAACCCATTTTCCCTATGTGCCTTAACTGTTTCGATTGTATAACCCACTTTGTGGCTAGTATGCTGGAATTTAATCATGTAACAATTTCAGCTATTTTCTATTTACTTGAAAACCTTAGACACTATTATAATATCACTGGATTTCCTATCAAATGTTTTGGTTATCGTAAACTAAAAACTTTTCCATGTTTATGTGTGGGAAGTCTTACGAGATAACTTTTATTTCCAAAGGTTTTCAAAGTTGAGCAACTTTAACCCGTTTACTCACACTAGACCCATGTCTGACCCGAAGTTCATTTTCTATTTTATCAAACTCTTGGGTACTCAAATTTTTACAAGTAGCCAAGGGATTCATGTTAGCTTTGACGAGTTTATGGAGGAGGTATGGAGCAGGAGGCTTCAGCATATATATATATATATATATATATATATATATATATAGTGGTTCCTCTGTGTTGTATCTCTGTGATGGTGTCTGTATTGTACTGGAGTTGTATGATAAACAGATCTTTATAACTGTCTTGTCGGTATAAGCTTTGTAACTCTGATGTATACGATACTGTGTAATATCTTATGTATTGTAATATTTTATTCGTTCCGCTGTGAGATTATGATGCTGTTCAGTTCTTTCTTCTCTATCTTTTCTCTTCTCTATGCCTTTCTTTCTTAATCATGATGCGTCTTTCTGTGGACTGAAGGACGGGTCGTGACAGTCGGTATCAGAGTGCTAGGTTGAGTGAATACCTAGGCTTGGGAGTGATTTCTTTTTAAGAGAGCGTACTTGTATCATATATATATGTATGTATGTATATCTACCTAATCTGTTGGGTTACCTGTCCGGTTTTCCAACATAAGTTCTAGAGGTAGATAGGGTAGTGGTGTGTGTAGCACGACTACCAACTAATGAAAAAGGCCCTAGTATGAGGTTGGAAGAGTATCTGCCAAGGCAGTAGACCTAGTACCGCCTCGAGTAAGCTTTGCAGCATTGTGTAAGGATTTCTCCTATCTCAGATGGAAGCCTTTTCAAAGGATCGGAGTCCATCATTGAAGTGCAAGTTTGGTTATGCTTGTGTAAGCGGATTTTCTAGAGTTTGGATCTGTCGATTGAGTAGAAGCAAGTGATGGTGTCTTAGAAACCTCAGGAAGGAGCGGTTGCATGGTGGAATGTGGTAACCATGAATGTTCCCGAAGATGTTTTCTCTTGGAGCAGTTTAAGAAAGTTTTGAGAAGTAGTTGATACCTACCGCAGGGAAGACTCGGATGCGTAGGAATTTTCTGGATCTCAAGCAAAGGAGTTTATCTGTATTAGAGTATGAGACTAAGGCTAATAAGTTACCTCGCTACAGACATGGTCTCATTTTCACCCCTTAAGAAGAGTAAGTTGTTAGTGCTTAGTTTGAGGCCTGAGTTTCTTAAGAGTTGACTGCCCAACTCAAATGGGTCTTTGTGGAATTGATTGGTAGCTTTGAGGTTTGAGGAGCTTTTAAATAAGAAGTCTTTGCATCTTTGGCAGTTGTGCAGCTCAGAAGTGTTTTGTGTATGCTGGCAGGAAGGTCTTTGGCTAAGCAGTATCCTAAAGGTAAAGTTCGGGAGCAACAGAGTGGACCCTTTTCCTTCGATGGTTCAAATTTTGTTAGGATTCAACTGTCAGCAGTCCGGTCATTTGGTGAAAGCTTGACCACTTCTTCAAAAGCTTAGCAGAGTGAGGTGTTTGGTAAGTGAAGGTGAACCATCAGCTTCTATGGATTGGTTAAACAAGCATAAGCTGTTCTGATTTGTGATGAAAGAACAACGTCTTTGGAAAATAAACTTGGTAGGATCACAAAAGCGACTTGCGATAGTTCAGAAGTTTACTTGAGTAATCTTTTGTATGGAGTTGAGGCATTTCAAGAGGAGGTTGAAGCTATCAAAGTGGTCAGAATTTGATTTCCAGATTATCAAAATTTGACCAGATTTGGATTTTTCTGTAAATTTTAAATTTTGAAATAATCACTGAATTTAAATTTTTGATTCTATTTTTTTTAAACTGATAATACCTTATTAAAACTATTTATCATTTACAAATCCAAGTCTAAAATCAATTGTATGTGAAAATAAAAAATTTCTAATGAAAATGACACCTGTACAATAGACAGAGAAGAGTGTTTTATCTACATATCCACTTACATAATATACATATTCATTCATTCAAATCAAAGTATTCCTGTAAACATTTATAATAAATTACTACATCATTTCATCACAAGCATCTAAGTCCAAAAACTGTTTAAAATAAAAATAAAGGTTTACTCGCCTTAAATAACAAAAGAGGATAGTTTTTCTTCTTCCAGGTTTTGATCTGAAACTGCTGTATTCAACTGATCTACTTTTATTTTGATCAGCACTTGTTTTTTGATTAGAAAAGTTGTTGAAATTGAATTCTATCTTGAACTCTAGCTCGGTTGAACTTGAACAGATGGTTTTTGTTTGATTGTTGGTTTTTCTTTGATTTTTGATTTCATTTTTAATATTTAAAAAGAAAGAAGATATTAAGAAAATTTGAACCGAAACCAAAAATAACCAGTTTCTTCCCATTCTTATGTTATATGATTAAATTTTCAAACAAAAGAAATAAGAGCCACTTGTTATTCAATTGATACAAGTGTCATTGCATGCTTAAATTGTTACAGATGTTAAATATAAGAAATTTTATGTTTAAACCCTTGCCTTAAAAATCTCTTATGCATTTTTATTTATGAAAATAAGAATTTATGTTTATATTTATTTGTATATACTTTTTTTAAAGTAAATATATATATTGTATGTTTTTATATGTCTTTTATATGTTTACAAATTATTCCTAGTTCATAAGATACTTAAAAAGAAGGTATAATTAAACCTCTATATATATTTATATATAAACCATTTTAGTTTAAGTAAAAAAAAAATTTCTTATTAAATCTTATTCAAAATAAAACTATTATACATTTTAGATAAATAAACATTTAATTTAAGTGTTTTGAAAATAAGTGATAAACTTTTAAATAGCTTTTGTAAAGTATTATATTAAATTCAATTATAACTTCCATATTACAATATATATTAAAATTTGAAAACATGTTTTTATTTGTTACATTCAAACCATGCTTTTCTATTTAAAATATATACAAATATATACGTTATAAATAGAAAACATTTTAATATTAGTTTTGAAAATTATTATACTGAATTTTAAAACATCACTTCAAATCACAATACACACACACACACACACACACACACACACATATATATATATATATATATTAATTTGTAAACATATCTTTTATTAACTTTTCTCAAATTAAAGTTAAGGGTTTTCAGTGCGTTTTATAGCGACTATCGCTATATTTCAATTCAGTATTTAGTTTCATCCCATTTTATACACGTATATGATTTCAAATTCCAAAAATACTACTACTAAACATGTATTAACATATATACTAATCAATGTATTTACTTTAAATATTCAAATGAACTTATCACAATTCAATGGTTTATAAGCTAACTAATTTAGCAATCTAAATATGTTTAAAGCATATAATTAAGGGTTTAACTTTAAGTAGTTAATGTCTATTATTACTATTATATAGCAAGCATTTTATCAACTGATTTAGCAAGCAATTATCAAGTTATTATCAAGTTATTACCTTGATTCAAAGTGAGAATAACTCACTTTTATCAAACCAAATCTCTTCCTACCAACATTCAATTATAACCATACTTCAACTAACATATCCTACTTCAACAAAACATCACTAAAACAACATTTCCTCCCCTACAGCTCACGGCCATCACCATCATCCCCTCTTTTCCATGCAATCACCTCCTCCACCACCATAATACCCATGGCCTTAGCCTCCTTCCTCTTCCTTAATACCCACAGCCATAGGCCATTTCACCCCTCCAAGCTCATGGCCCAAAGAAGAAGAGGATAAAAAAGTGAAGCCATTAGATTTAAGAAGTTTTAAGAAGAGAAGAAAGTGAAACAGTGGAAAGGTAAGAAATGAAGTGCACATTCTCATCTATTTATAATCTTAGGAATTTAGTGGAAAAGATTATAAACCCCCCCTACATGCATGAGAACATGCACACCATACCCTTACACAACCATGCTATTACACCACCATGCTCTCCTTAAATCACTCCACAATTGAGGGTCACTGTCTACACTTACTTTTACTAAGATAACACTTAGTTTAATTGATTATTTTCTCAGGAAGATGGAAGTTTAATTCTTTTCTATATGTGCATATGTATCATACAAGTTGTAAACTATTGATACAACTTGTATTGAACAAAAAGTTGACTTTTATCAAAATGTTTTCCAATCACATTTTCAGTTTTTATTTCAAGTGTATTCTTTTTAAAAACATAAAAATAAGTTTTCCATCATTAGTTATTAAGTAAAAAGTGTTTAACAGGGTTATAAAATCATATTTAATCACATTAAATCTTAGACGAAAATATTTAAATAATTTAGACATTTAAATACGAAGTGTTCGAAATTTTAGGTCATTACATACTTACATTCAAAAAAGGAAAACCTTGCCTTTAAAATCAAGCTTTGGTTTAAATCAATGATTTTTGAAATGTTTCCAATAACTAGTTCGAAATTTAAAGACTAGAAATAAGTTTAAGTTGGTTTTCTGATTTTTTTTTTTTAAACTTTGTTTTAAAAAGGTATTTCTTTATCATTGTCATTAAGTAACACAGAATAAATATAATAAGTAGTGCTAAAATTTTGACATGTTTATGAAAAGTAAGTCATCTTATATTTAGCACTTAATCGATAAATAGACCTTCCACTATCTTTGAGATCCGGAGTAGTAATGTCTAGGCAAGGCTAGGAGTAACCGGTGCTTTGACTTACTTGGTTCCAACTCTGGACGAGGGATAGAGAAGTCGAATTGTCGGATATAAGTATAAGAGAGTTAATTTCTATAAATAGGTAATGCCTAATTAAGTATATATAAGGTATTTCATCTTATACTTGATAATAAATTTCGATGTATGGAGCCTATTTCTATCTGTGAGAGTTTAAGAGTGTACGTCGAGGCAAGGGTAGCTTTTTAACTTGTCCGACTTCATTGTTAATCGAGGGATAGTACATGGTTGAAATTGTAAAGTGGTGATAAGTATATGATGTATGATTTTTCATATGCAAACTATATACTTATTCCAGATAGTGATTTGTCCACTATCAATAGCTTGACCTATTTTGACTTAGGAAGTATATGAAAGATTCATGATTACATATAGAGTGAGATTCCCTTAAGAGAACCCATTCAGACGAAACATCTTTCGCTTTAAGGGAAGATATCCGAGATCCCCTTGGGACTCTTATATCATCCGTTTACTTCTGAAGGAACTGGGATTGAGTCAACTAGGAACTATTGATTGTTGGTTTCAGAGAGATTAGGATTGGATAAGTATTTGCATCAAAATTGGTCACAAACCCCGAATACCGTGAAAGCACCAGTGTATGAATACAAATCAATAATATTCAAACACAAATATCAGATCTCAGCAAATATTAAACAGCAATCCAGAAGTAAAGAACAGAGACACAAGTTTTATAGTGGTTCGGCTATCTCCGGCCTACGTCCACTCCAAAGTTTTTTTATCCTTTTATTGATTATCCTTACTGGTTACAAGTGATTACAGCAATTACAAAGTCCAAATTCGAAATAAATAGCAGCTATGATAGTGATGATGGTATGGAGTGATCCTGGCAGCGTCCGGGCGTGCTTTCTTTCTCCAAATTCTCCGACCCCCTTTCTAAATGACCAGGGGCACTATTTATAGGCGTAGGAGGCTGATATTTCTCCTAAAAATCCGCGCGTGAAATCTGGAGGTCTGGGCCCACATCATGATCGATTCGAAGTAAGGTTCGAATCGATCAAGAAATAATCCAATTGAGCTGAAATTTGGTGAGAACATTCTTCAACATGTATGTAAGCTCCTGTAAAAATTTCATTTCATTTGGATCAACGGTGTGGAAGATATGATCGATTCAAGTTCAAAGTTCCGTGTGTTCTGCCTGGTTCGAACCCATACTTCGAATCCACCTCCTTCGAATCCAACTCCTTCGAATCTATCTCCTTTGACTCTATCTCCTTCGAATCCATGAAGTCGACTCCCCGCGTATCCTCTTCGAACGCTTTCTTCGTATCGGTAGAACCCTTGTATGGATTCAAAGTAACTTACATTCCCTTTGATCGATACGAGTTGTAATCGATTCGAACCAACATCGATACGAACTAACCTGTGTACACCTTATGGATACGAAGGAGATCCATGCTGTGATCGAGTCGAAGTCCACCTGTCCTTCTCATCTGATCGATACGAGCCTATCGAGTCGAACCAGTAACTCGATCGATTCGAACACTATCGAGTCGAACCAACACCTGATGCGAACTTCACAGAGCCGAATCCATACCAATCGATACGAAGTGTATTGATTCGAACCTTGTGTGCCTTCGATCGATTCAAACCTGATGGGTTCGAAACGAACACCTTGATGGGTTCGAACAGCCATGCCCTTCCTACTTTGCATCGATCATAACTCCTTCATATGAACTCCGATTAACCTGAAATTTGAAACATAGCCTTTCCTAATCCTTATCATCATCTTCAATTAATTTCGTCCCGATCAAAGTTCAACCAAATTTTGATGATATCGATCGTAGCCTTGATTCCCACTGATCTCTAATCCTGACATCCATCATTCCTCGTCCATTTGTTGATATTCCAGTTTTGACCAAAAATGGGATAACACTTTGCCCCCCCAAAACATGCCTTGTGATAACAAGGCGTGTTTTGAATAGTTCCGAATCCAATATCCGAAGTCCATAGCCATATTGCCAGAGTATGCCATCCTTGACTGCTTCGAGCCGATGCCCAATTCCAAATCTCGTAACCAAAGCCTTAGCCAATTCCATATCCATTCGAACTCGACAGCCGAGTCCTAATCCATCCTTATCCAATAGCCAATAACCAGGTCCAGGACCTCTCCGGGTCGATATCCGAATCCATAACCTCTCCAGGTTCTTGCCAAGCGCAATCCATACTTGATGTCCTTGGTCAGTGTCCCTGGACGTTGAGCTAACCTCTTCGGGTTCTTGCCAAGCGCAATCCACACCTGACGACCGTGGTCCAGTGTCCTTGGACGTTGAGCAATGTCATGGCTTAAGTCCTAAGCCGAATCCTGGTCTCTCCGGACCCTTGTTGAGCATAGTCCATACTCAACGACCTGAAATAGCAATTGATAATGCAGGGCCTAAGTCCTAGGCCGAATCCTGGTCACTCCAGACCCTTGCCAAGCATAGTCCATTCTTGACGACCTGAATGAGCCAATTTGCCACGTTCGGGCAAAGTGACTCACCCCTTGCCAGGCATAATCTATACCCGACGACCGTTTATCAAAAACCAGATAAAAATCCAATCAAAATCTAATCCAGGATCAAAATCCAAATCAAAACCAAAGAATCAGAATTCCAAACCAGCATCCAAAACCGAAAACAATCGTCCAAAGGAAAAACCAAATTAAAAAGCAAGAAAAATCAAGAGTTCAATCCAAACTCCAAAACCAAATCCAAACAGAAAAGCAGTGTCCAATCAAAAAGCAAAAGATAAATTTCACAAACCACAGCATCGCAGTTTATCATCATTCAGAGCATGCCTTGGGGCTATCTCCGTCCCCATACATGTGTAAATGACTTAGTTGCTTGCCAATAGTTCGCTACTTATTCCATATTATCCTGGTCAATAGATGATCAATCGACCATCGTCCCTGGGCCTCACATCATCACGGTGTGAGGTGGTCGGTGGATGCTCCTGCTCCACCATTACGTTCCGTGTTCCAACGTATTGCCGTAACTGTCCATTCCTTACATGCTCCTCGATTATATCCTTTAAGTGCCTGCAGCTATTGGTGTCATGTCCTTCTAAGTCATGGAAGAGACAATGCCTCCCTGATGCCCTCTCTCGTTCAAAAGGCTCTCTCCTGGCTGGCCTCCGGTAGGGAAGGCGATTTCGAGTATCCATATATATCCGCTCCAGTGTCTCGTTCAATCCTGTGTATGTGGAAAACTTTGGATCCTTCCATCGCTTCCTGGCGTTTCCAGAATCATCATCCAATTTCCTTTTCCCTTTGTCTTTATCCGAACCACTGCTAGATACTGCTCCAACCTCGGTCGCACTAACCTTTTTCAACTTTAAATCTGTACTTGCATCTTCTTGCCGAAGGAACCTTTCTGCCTCATGAAAGAACTCATCGAGATCCTGTGAGGGATCTCTTATCAAAGACACCTTGAAATCCGAGTCCTCGCTGACTCCTGATACTGCTGCCATTAAAACCATCGATGGATCAGGCCGATCCACCGAAGCGACTTCCGCACTGAATCGAGTTAGAAAAGCTCTAAGCGATTCATCCATCCTTTGCTTCACCGATGTTAATGTCATCACATTCTTCGGTCTCTTGACGTGAACCCGAAACTGTCCCAAAAACTTTTCCACCAATTCCCTCCAAGTCCTGATAGATCCTTCTCCCAGCTGTCTAAACCACATTGCAGCTAAGTCCGTTAAATACAAAGGGAAACATCGGGCCATCACTTCCTCCGATGCCCCCAGCACCTCGATGTGTCTGGTGTACCTCATCAAGTGATTAGTTGGGTCTGCCTTACCATCATATACCTCCATGCTAGGTAGCTTGAACTTAGGTGGATTCTGAGCCATCCTTATTTCCCGAGCGAACGGACTCCTATTCACTCCTTCCAAGTCTCTTTTGGTCAAACAACCTCGCACAGTTCTTCTGATGATTTCCACTAATCCTGTATCGTCGGTTGGGGGTTTCCCCCATGCCCCCGAGGGAACTCTGGCACATATTCCTCGTGTGGCTCACTAGCAGCAACGTTAGCTCTAGCTTGCTGGACTCCTTCCAAAGGTCTTCCTGTATTGGATCCGGTGGGCCTGCCCCCAAGCCCCTGTTGATTGCCTTCTAGCTCCGTATCTCTTCCTCCATTGGGTTCCAGGACCCTAGTCCCCTGTCCTGCATCCACAGCGGCTGTAGCTGATCCTATGTTCTGCATCCCTGCAGCTCTTATTTGCTCAAAGAAAGTCTGCATCATTTCCTGTTGGTTCTTCAACAGTCTATCTTGCAAAGAATTTGCCATGGATTCCATCTCATTCCGGGTTATGTAGATTGAAGCCTGTCCTTCCCCAGCTCCAGAGGATGCTTGTTGACTTCCTTCCTGTTGGCTTCTCTCAGCCCTTTGCCTTCTACTATTTTGCCAAGTCATTATCTTCAAACCCAAAAACACCTTAAAATCTCTGAATCTGAACTTCAAATCCGATGTAGCGGGTGCTAGTCCCTCTCAATGAAAGCACCAAAGTTTTGCGTCAAAATTGGTCACAAACCCCGAATACCGTGAAAGCACCAGTGTATGAATACAAATCAATAATATTCAAACACAAATCTCAGATCTTGGCAAGTATTAAACAGCAATCCAGAAGTAAAGAACAGAGACACAAGTTTTATAGTGGTTCGGCTATCTCCGACCTACGTCCACTCCAAAGTTTTTTATCCTTTTATTGATTATCCTTACTGGTTACAAGTGATTACAGCAATTACAAAGTTCAAATTCAAAATAAATAGCAGCTATGATAGTGATGATGGTATGGAGTGATCCTGGCAGCGTCCGGGCGTGCTTTCTTTCTCCAAATTCTCCGACCCTTTCTGAATGACCAAGGGCTCTATTTATTGGCGTAGGAGGCTGATATTTCTCCTAAAAATCCGGTAGACCACTTCAAGCACGTGAGGGGGCCCACGCGCCTGAAATCTGGAGGTCCGGGCCCACATCATGATCAATTCGAAGTAAGGTTTGAATCGATCAAGAAATAATCCAATTGAGCTGAAATTTGGTGAGAACATTCTTCAACATGCATGTAAGCTCCTATAAAAATTTCATTGCATTTGGATCAACGGTGTGGAAGATATGATCGATTCAAGTTCAAAGTTTCGTGTGTTCTGCCTGGTTCGAACCCATACTTCGAATCCACCTCCTTCGAATCCATCTCCTTCGAATCTATCTCCTTTGACTCTATCTCCTTCGAATCCATGAAGTCGACTCCCCGCGTATCCTCTTCGAATGCTTTCTTCGTATCGGTAGAACCCTTGTATGGATTCGAAGTAACTTACATTCCCTTTGATCGATACGAGTTGTAATCGATTCGAACCACCATCGATACGAACTAACCTGTGTACACCTTATGGATACGAAGGAGATCCATGCTGTGATCGAGTCGAAGTCCACCTGTCCTTCTCATCTGATCGATACGAGCCTATTGAGTCGAACCGGTAACTCGATCGATTCGAACTCTATCGAGTCGAACCAACACCTGATGCGAACTTCACAGAGCCGAATCCATACCAATCGATACGAAGTGTATTGATTCGAACCTTGTGTGCCTTCGATCGATTCGAACCTGATGGGTTCGAAATGAACACCTTGATGGGTTCGAATAGCCATGCCCTTCCTACTTTGCATCGATCATAACTCCTTCATATGAACTCCGATTAACCTGAAATTTGAAACATAGCCTTTCCTAATTCTTATCATCATCTTTAATTAATTTCGTCCCGATTGAAGTTCAACCAAATTTTGACGATATCGATCGTAGCCTTGATTCCCACTGATCTCTAATCCTGACATCCATCATTCCTCGTCCATTTGTTGATATTCCCGATCGAAGTTCAACCAAAAACTAGGAACTACTGATTGTTGGTTTCAGAGAGATTAGGATTGGATAAGCATGAGTTATTGGAAATTCACTTCAAATCGGCATAAGCGTTCAAATTGGAGACATCTTGAAGGTGGCGGAAATCAAAGATTGTGTTTTGTTGAAGTGTAAGGGCTACTTGCTACTAATCCTTATGGTGATTCCAAAAAAGGATGTAGTAGAAGTAGTGCATTTGGCATGTTCATATCCTGAACAACTTGTATGGATGAATGCTGATATTGCATTATTTCCTAGAGGACAGTGTTAGCATTCCTACTGGGATTTGCTAAGAGGAAAAGATAATCATGACCTCATAAGCCTCACACCTAGGAATGAGTAAAATAGGGGGTATGCTGCAAGGCAATGTGGGTTGCTCCTATTAGGGTATGGTCATCAGCTTTCTAGATCACTATTTATGGATTTTGGTATATGTATGAGAGCTCTCGAGAAGAAGGTTTGTAAAGCAACCGGAGTGATGACATATTCAGTACTATTCAGGAAGGGTAGACCGATCTTGTCAAGAAAGGGGTCCATGTATGGCCCTCGGTACATTTTATCTAAAGATGTACTATGGTAGTTGGTACCCTAGAGCCTTGTCATTGTATGTAATCCAATCTCTTATGTGCGCCTTAATATGTTGGAATGTAATTAATTAACCATTTCGGCTATGTTAAATATTTATTTTAAACCAAGACATTATTATAATATCACTGGATTTTATAATTAAAGTATTTGGTTTTCATAAGATAAAAACTAATCTGTATTTACGTGCAGCATGGTCCTATGAGATACCTTTATTTTTGAAAAGGTGTAACGACCCATTCGTTAATTATCCTAAATTAATTAACCTTTAATTTTAAATTAGTTAAACCTTTAATTAAATTAATTAATTCTTAACAAATTTATCCTTTAATAAATTAATTATCTTTAGATTAATTATCCTTAACACAGTAATAAATCAATCCTTTAAATTGATTACACGAATTAATTAACCTTTATTAATTATCTTAATAATTAAATTAGTTAATCCTTACTTAACTAACTTCATTAATCAATTTAAAACATCCCTAATATATTAAATAATTAATACTTTATTAAATTTCATCATTAGTTTACCTTTGAAAACATATAGGATGTAACCCTATATATAATTATCTAAGTACAACAATTTGGAAACATTCTGCAACTTTGGAAACTTGATTTAATCTTTTTAATACTTAGATTAAAACTTGGTTTTCATTTACGTTCCACTGTATTCAAAATAAAAACACGGCTCAATGAAAATCCTGATCTACTCTCCTACCCCAGCCCAACCTTCTCTGTTCTTTCTTCCTTTCCATTCAATCTCCATTTCCTCCTCCAGGAATTCATTCAAAAAAAACGAACAGCAAAACATCGACTCTCGAAAACATTACACCCGCAAATCAAACAATATCAATGCCGAGTCCATACGTCTCGCACCACTATCCCTTCGACGAACCACCCCCAATCCTTCAGGATCCAACGTGCACGGTGACACGCGTGCACGTGTACGGCCAAGCTCCTGACCTGACTATCAGGCCGCCGCGTCATCACCTCCCATCTCCCTATCGTTACCAGATTCCGATTCGCCACTATAACTATGTGATGGCATACCAAATCGAAAAAAAATAAGCTCCAGTACATCAAAATCCAGAACTCGAATCCACACTGCCCTTACAAATCCACCTAGCGCCTCCACGATCGAACACAAACTCGCATGACACCTACCTCGATCGACAGCTCTCCCGTGTAGCCACCTTCAATTCAAATCCTTTAAACTCCGGTTGCACCATCACGTAGCGAAACCATCGTGACTTCACCCCAAAGACGTTCCCACCTTAAACCCTAAATCAACTCGCTATTTCAATCTAAGCCCAATACAAAAATTCCGCCTCGGTCACCCTCTCCCCTACGACCGCCAGCCTCTTCAAGAACAAACCGTGACGTCTCTCATCGATGAGTTCGACGGCCAAATTTTTTTGAACGTAAACCTTTTATTTGCAAATTTCTCAAAACATAGATTACTAAAAAAAACAATTAACCGCTAAAATTCATAACTTCATACAATAATCGCGACTGCTTATTTGAATTCCAGAATTAAACATATTAATTCTTCACAAAAATTTGGGTTTCACTGCAAATTACCAATTTCCAGATAAATTGCTTATTAATTTTACCAGTTTTGATTTTTAGGATATGTATGATGTCAACACAAACAAATTATTTTTACATTAGGTGTTCAAAGAGATCAGAGAAAGAAATATTAAATTTTTATGTAATCAACCCTCAAAATTTTTAACAGAGGCATGAATATACCTGACACAGACATGCATTTAGTTTCTTACATATATATATATATACATACATAAGCTATACTTACAGCCATTCAAATAAATTAATAGATTTAGAACCTTAAAAACATTTTTAGAATTCCTATCACGTTGTTATCATTAACTTCCATTTAGAGATTTGGATTTAAAAAGGAAATTCCAAGTACTGAAAACACAGAGAACCCAAAATACAACTAATGTACAAGTATATTCAAAATTCAAATATCAATTCCAGACATAATCAAGCTAAAACATCCACGCATTCCATAACTATCACACATATTCACAAACATTTAAGTTTCATCTTCAAATTTTAAACTATTTCTAAAAGAAACAGATTTGCTCACCTGTGTTTTGAAGATAGGGAACATGCCTTTGAAACTTTGGAAACTGAAAGCCATGATTCCCTTGAAACTTGAATTACTTGCTGAAATTTTGATTTGTTATCTGATTAAATCTTGCTTTGATTGCTGCTGAAATAGAGAGCACAGATTCCAGATTGAAGATTTAATTTTGTTTCGATGTTGAGATGAGTTTTACTTTGATTTGGTTTTCCAGGTTTTTGTAAACTTTACTGATTTCTCTTTTCTAAATATAACCTGGTTTCTAAATTTCTACAATATTAAACTAAAGGAAAAAAAATATTTTATTGCCACTTGTGACTTTATATGGTTAACACTTGTTTATTCTTTAAGTTAGATGATTTACATTTGTTACACTTGTGTGTTGAATCTTAGCACTTGTTTTTAGCATGAGAATTTTTTTATATTTTTTTATTATAATGTATATACCCTTTATATTACTTATATTATGTTTATTTATTTATATTTTTAATATATATGTGTGTGTGTGTGTAAATTTATATCTATACTTCTCTTTTATTTGCATTTATATATACTTTGAGAAAATAAAATTTGAAACTAATTTATGCATAAATAAATAATCACATCCTCATATATGTATTCAAATCCAATTTTCATTTCAAGATATTTATCTTTTGAATTTTCAATCACAAATTTCAAATTAAATTTAATTCACTCGTACGTATATTTAAACAAACACACATTACATTTGTTTGAAAATAATGATTTTGCAAATTTTACATAATTATTCTAGAAGAATATCAAATAAATATTTATCCAAGAATAAATTTTTATCACCATATTTATTTGTTAAATCAATATCCTATTAATTAATCCAATTATTTATCAATTACAGATGTGTAGAATTCCGGGATATCACATTCCTCCCCCCTTAGAATCTTTTCGTCCTCGAAAAGGAACGAAGCCAGAATTTATTAAATATTTTAAAACCAGTTAAAATATTCTTTGATCATTTTAAAACACTCTTAAAATCTGTAATACTGTCAAAATAGTTTTATAAAAATACTTTTATAACTCGATGTTTTAACCAGTCCATCCTTGTTCTCACAGAAATTCGGTCATACGTTGATCAGGCGTACGACTGAAAATCTATAAGTACTTAGCAGACCCATTTTCAACATCTAGTGAAAATACTTGGAAAATACTTTTATTGAAAATATAGAAAACAGTTTTTGAAAATAGAGGATATATCTTTGGTGAGAATGCTCCGTAAATCATCACCCTCATCCATGGTCACAGTTACATTCCAGGGTTACGTTGCCGTCGCAGCAAAAGTCCATGTAACTACGGGCTCTCCGCGGCCTCTCGATTACGCCATGGAACCAACAACAGATCACAGTTACATCCAGGGTTACGTTGCCATCATAGCAAAAGTCCATGTAACTACAGGCTCTCGGCGGCCTCTGATTTTCGCTATCGAAATGAAACCTCTCCACTCCTACATAGGTCGCAGTCTGTCGATATAAAATCAAACGTAGACTATTGGCTCTCAGCGGCACACACGACTTTCGCTATGTTATACCATAGGTCGCAGTCTATAGATATATAATCAAACGCAGACTGTTGGCTCTCAGCGACACACACGACTTTCGCTATGGTATACTCTACTCATAATCCCCAGGAACTAGTTTTGTCCGGACTCCTCACAGGATCAACTTTAGAACCCCCCCTTGGGGCTCAAGGCAGCACCACCCGGTAGTACTCCTGAGAAGTTCATTTCAAGGGAGCGCCTTTTTCCCCAGAGCCATCATCAAAACATTTTATACTATACACATATAGTGTCTTCAAATCATACACCTAGTATGATCTCATAAAAAGCTCCTTTACACAAAATTGATTATTCCAAAAATCGATAATTCTCAAGCTAGGCTTCCCAAATTCAATATTGATTTTACCCAAAAATCAAAAGCCTTTCCAAATCCAAAGGTTCCCAAAACCTTTTTCCAAAATCCTCATATGATCCTTTACATATATATATATATATATATATATATATATATATATATATATATAAAATCCTTGATAAAAATCTTTGGATCATTTTAAACTTGTATAAAATCCTTTTATACTTCAAAACACCTTCAAAAATCCTTTTCTTCTTGCAATAGATTCAACAAGGGAAGTTTTATTTTATAAAACAAAGATATTTACTTTGTTTACTCAAAATCAGATATTCAAATTTGATTACTCCTTTCAATATCAATTTCATTCAAATCCATACGATGTACACATATCATCCGTACGCTATACCAATCTGATCGCTCACTCGATCACACAATTTCATTTCCGAACTAGTATCGTCCACCCGACTTCCTAGTGTGGACACAGATCTGGTTTCTTGATCAGAAACAATCATTCTCCTTGCATAGACATAACTATGATAGAGAATATCCAGAACCAATCAACAATCCATATCCAGGTTCATCATCGAAAATCGAGTGAAAAATCCCAACTCGGATCGACATACTATCTTGAAATTTTGTGCTCGAATCTGGATCAAATCACTCTACGAATAAAATAGCATATGTACACCCTACGTATTTATCTTTATTGGTTATTATCCAAATCAATTTCCATTTCTATTCACTTTCACTTTGATTATCATTCACTTACTCACAATTGCTTCAATCCATTTGGATTATCACCTCTATTCTTATCTCGGTTAGGTATTTAACCAATAACAGTTTGAACTCCGACCAGATTATTTAGAAAATAGCTTGAAAATTTAAAAATAGATAAGTAGTTGGAAAGTAATTACTAGTTTGTAAAATAGGTGTAAAATAGTTAGAAAATAGTTAAAATAATTATAGAAATTTTAGATAATTGGAAAATAATAGTAAGATAGTAATTAGTTTTGTAAAATAGCAGAAATATAGTAATTAGTTTATAAACAGTTTCAAAAATAATTGTAAAACAAGTATAAGATAGTTTGGCTTTTAAAAGAAAGGTTGTAT
Organism: Allium cepa; assembly: GCA_030765085.1. Lineage (NCBI taxonomy): Eukaryota > Viridiplantae > Streptophyta > Magnoliopsida > Asparagales > Amaryllidaceae > Allium > Allium cepa. Next base: position 353,353,724 of record CM060937.1, on the reverse strand, counting down.
ATATAATGAATAGCTTTGGAAAAATAGGTTTATACTAAAACAATTCATATTAAAAATAGTCCAGAGTCAAAACTGTTCAATTCCCAATCTTCATTCTCATCAATTCAATATAAATTTCCTCTACCATTTAAATTGAGCCAATTCAAATTTAAATAACTTCATTTCCATTGAAATTGATTCAACCCCAATTCAAGTTGAATTAACCTCAGTTTCTTTCCAAATCATGTTGAATTACTCTTGATTTCCTCCCAAATTCAATTCAAATTCCATTTGAATTTTAAAACTATTCAACTTCAATTACAATTCCAAATTATTCAAATCAATTCGGACTAATTTCAAATTGAACCCACTTCAATTTCAAATCGTACCAAATCAATCCAATTCAAATTTTCCATTTGAATTTTATACTCATACATCTTCAATCACAATTTCAATTAATTCAAATCAAATTCAATATGAACTAATTCAAATTTCAAATTTAAACCATCTCGAATTATATAAATTCGAGTTAAATTCACTAAGGTTGGTTTAACCTTTTAAACCAAGTTAACCTTTATTAAAAGATTTTAAACAATTTAATTTCTGAGCTCAAATTCAAGAATTTTCATTTTAAATTATCTTTACTTATTTCAAAGTTAACATAAGAGTTCAGAACAATTTTTATCTTAAAAATTCAACTTATCACCCAATTTTATCTTCTAGTTTGAAATCAATTCTTAAACACATTTAATTTACAAATTCAATCATTCAAATTTTCAAGTCGAAGTAATTCCATATCCTTAATTTCAAATTAAAGTTAGATTTTCTTTTATCTCAATAAAGGATATATTACTATAGTCCATTTTTTTTCATTCATTTAGACAAATTCAATTTATAGTTTAAAGACTGTTAATAAAAAAAGGATGGTATCTTTCAAATTGTTTTTTAAAATATCCATCCATTTCCAATTTTGGATCTCAAACCCATTTTGAGATCACTCAAACTTCCTAATTCAAATCAACCATTTAACTTCTCAAGTTAAATCTTAATTTCATTTTGAAATTTCCAAATCAGGTTGACCATTCCAACTTTTTTAACCTTCCCCAAGTTAAACTCAATTCACTTAATCCAGTCAACCTTACCCAATTTGAACTTCCATTTCAAATTTTAAACTTCTCATAAATAATCTTCCCACTTATTAAGTTCAAAAACTTATCACTTTGGGTATCATATCTCATTCCAGATTTAAAACTCAATATTAAGAGTTTCTTTCAAACCATCTTTGACATTATGTATATTTCTCATATATACATATTATTTCCTTTGCATACCAAGTTATCCATAAATTTTAACCACATTTGGTTTTAATTCAAAACAAATTCCTATATATTTCAAACAACTCTTGTTTGAAATAGGACCATTTCATTCAAATGCATGAAATAATATTATTTATTATTTCTTTATTACTTTGAAACAATTTCCAAATTCTGGACCCAGATTTAAAATTTCACAATTAGATCATCCTTAATTCCAATTTATAAATCATACTTACCCAAATGTTTTACTTCCTTAAAACATTTCATTTTGCTTACTCATTAATACACACCTTATTATTAAACACACAACTATCATTTAGGATAATAACCAAGATTATCATATCTAAAGCCATTCATTATCATCTTATTCTGAAACATTTCTCCAATTTAAGATTTCAATTTCAGTTTGAATCCATTTCAAACTTATCTTTATTTAATTTCAGTTTCAATTTGGTTATTACTTCTTAACTTAATTCCAATAATTCAACAACCCATTAGCTTAATACTTATTAGAAAGAGATATTGCTTTATATATCAAAATATATTTTTATATAAAATCATTAAAAATCCTTATATAAGAAAGTAACTAGTACGCTCTCATATATATATATTTACTCAACTCATTCTAGGGTACCACTTACCCTATCCTTAATGAGTAATCCCACCAGAGCCAAGGTTCTCGCTTAACCTTCTGCTCTGATACCAAATGTAACGACCCGGAAATTTCGATCTCGAAAATTCCAGATAGTTAGTGAAAAGAAGAAAGAGAAGGAAGAAGAAGCAGAAACACCGAAACACAGAAATCCTCACATTCGCAGCGGATCAAAATATAATATCACATAAATAACAGTTTTACAAAGAAGAACTGTATCGGTACATTTATACTATTATACATCAGAGTTACAACCATTATTAATTTCTGGACAGTTTAAAACAACACGTCCTAGTTATACAACCATAATATATACAACGGGTACGCTCCATACGTTCCTGCTATCCAGCTCGCCTCCTGAGCCCCAGAACGTCCTTACCTGAAAATCTGTAATACTCGGTCTGACCCGAGCATTACATCAAAGTAACACCCGGGTCAGGCTGGAAACCAGCGTGGGTAAACCCATTTAACATAAATTTCAAAAACATACAAGTATATATAACCCGGGTAACTTGTATCAATTACAATTTCATAAATTGTTATCGACATTATTTATTTCTCTCACCAATTTCTAAGTACTAAACTTAGATTAAATGGTCGAATTCACATAAATCATTCCATACAGCCTATTGATTTCACATATCAGTCTATAAAGAATCGAAGTGGTTTCAGGTATTTACTATACTCGACTCCAGTCTCTTCGAATCCAATGTCATCTAAAACCAAGTTATCTAATTAAATACAACTCAACTTTAATTGTCGTATAACACTTTTACACAGCAATTCCTAATTGATTGATAATCGCATTATCATCGTTCATCTAACATATCACATCACAAAGCAATTCAGAACAGAGATATCAACCAATTCAAGGTACTCATTATCATTCAATCAATAATAAGCAAGATTTGATCATTTCCACTAATTTCATGAACAAACGATCCTCTAATTACTTCCACTAGTTAATTATTCTAAAATTTCATTTAATAATTAACCTTTAATTTAATTACATGCATTAATCAACCTTGATTAATCACTAACAGAACTTAACTTTCTTAAATTACTTCCTCAATTAAACCAACTCCTCGATTAATCATATTAATTAATTCTTAAATTTCACTGAGTAATTATGCTTTAATTACATCTCACCAAGTAATTTACCCATTCATTAATTACATCCTGTAATATTCATTAATTACTTCGCTAAGTAATTACACTTCTTTTATTACATTTATTCATAATTAATTATTCAAAATCATTTACATTGAATAATTATCCTTTTAAATAAATCACACTCATCAATTAACTAACCCCTAAATAACTTTCTTAATTAATTCATCTTTTAATCAATTACACTTAAGAAATGAATTCTTAATCACTTTCATTTAGTAATTTCCTTTTTATTAATTACTTTCTTTAAGTAATTATCCTATTCATTAATTATCCTAAACTAATTAACCTTTAATTTTAAATTAGTTAAACCTTTAATTAAATTAATTAATTCTTAACAAACTTATCCTTTAATAAATTAATTATCTTTAGATTAATTATCCTTAACACAGTAATAAATCAATCCTTTAAATTGGTTACACGAATTAATTAACCTTTATTAATTATCTTAATAATTAAATTAGTTAATCCTTACTTAACTAACTTCATTAATCAATTTAAAACATCCCTAATATATTAAATAATTAATACTTTATTAAATTTCATCATTAGTTTACCTTTGAAAACATATAGGATGTAACCCTATATATAATTATCTAAGTACAACAATTTGGAAACATTCTGTAACTTTGGAAACTTAATTTAATCTTGTTAATACTTAGATTAAAACTTGTTTTTCATTTACGTTCCACTGTATTCAAAATAAAAACATGGCTCAATGAAAATCCTGATCCACTCTCCTACCCCAGCACAACCTTCTCTATTCTTTCTTCCTTTCCATTCAATCTCCAGTTCCTCCTCCAGGAATTCATTCAAAAAAAACGAACAGCAAAACATCGACTCTCGAAAACATTACACCCGCAAATCAAACAATATCAATGCCGAGTCCATACGTCTCGCACCACTATCCCTTCGACGAACCACCCCCAATCCTCCAGGATCCAACGTGCATGGTGACACGCGTGCACGTGTACGGCCAAGCTCCTGACTATCAGGTCGCCGCGACATCACCTCCCATCTCCCTATCGTTACCAGATTCCGATTCGCCACCATAACGATGTGATGGCATACCAAATCGAAAAAAAATGAGCTCCAGTACATCAAAATCCAGAACTCGAATCCACACTGCCCTTACAAATCCACCTAGTGCCTCCACGATCGAACACAAACTCGCATGACACCTACCACGATCGACAGCTCTCCCGTGTAGCCACCTTCAATTCAAATCCTTTAAACTCCGGTTGCACCATCACGTAGCGAAACCATCGCGACTTCACCCCAAAGACGTTCCCACCTTAAACCCTAAATCAACTTGCTATTCCAATCTAAGCCCAAAACAAAAATTCCGCCTCGGTCGCTCTCTCCCCTACGACCGCCAGCCTCTTCCAGAACAAACCGTGACGTCTCTCATCGATGAGTTCGACGGCAAAAAAATTTTGATCGAAAACCTTTTATTTGCAAATTTCTCAAAACATAGATTACTAAAAAAACAATTAACCGCTAAAATTCATAATTTCATACAATAATCGCGGCTGCTTATTTGAATTCCAGAATTAAACATATTAATTCTTCACAAAAATTTGGGTTTCACTGCAAATTTCCAATTTCCAGATAAATTGCTTATTAATTTTACCAGTTTTGATTTTTAGGATTTGTATGATGTCAACACAAACAAATTCTTTTTAAACATTAGGTGTTCAAAGAGATCAGAGTAAGAAATATTAAATTTTTATGTAACCAACCCTATAAATTTTTAACATAGGCATGAATATACCTGACACAGACATGCATTCAGTTTCTTACATATATATATACATAAGCTATACTTACAGCCATTCAAACAAATTAATAGATTTAGAACCTTAAAAACATTTTTAGAATTCCTTTCACGTTGTTATCATCAACTTCCATTTAGAGATTTGGATTTAAAAAGGGAATTCCAAGTACTGAATACACAGAGAACCCAAAATACAACTAATGTACAAGTATATTCAAAATTCAAATATCAATTCCAGACATAATCAAGCTAAAACATCCATGCATTCCATAACTATCACACATATTCACAAACATTTAAGTTTCATCTTCAAATTTTAAACTATTTCTAAAGGAAACAGATTTACTCACCTGTGTTTTGAAGATAGGGAACATGCCTTTGAAACTTTGGAAACTGAAAGCCATGATTCCCTTGAAACTTGAATTACTTGCTGAAATTTTGATTTGTTATCTGATTAAATCTTGCTTTGATTGCTGCTGAAATAGAGTGCATAGATTCCAGATTGAAGATTTGATTTTGTTTTGATGTTGAGATGAGTTTTACTTTGATTTGGTTTTCTAGGTTTTTGAAAACTTTACTGATTTCTCTTTTCTGAATATAACCTGGTTTCTAAATTTCGACAATATAAAATTAAAAGAAAAAATATATTTTATTGCCACTTGTTAGTTTATATGGTTAACACTTGTTTATTCTTTAAGTTAGATGATTTACATTTGTTACACTTGTGTGTTAAATCTTAATACTTGTTTTTAGCATGAGAATTTTTTTTATTTTTTATTATAATGTATATACCCTTTATATTACTTATATTATGTTTATTTATTTATATTTTTAATATATATATATATATATATATATATATCTGTGTGTGTGTGTGTAAATTTATATTTATACTTCTCTTTTATTTGCATTTATATATACTTTAAGAAAATAAAATTTGAAACTAATTTATGCATAAATAAATAATCACATTCTCATATATGTATTCAAATCTAATTTTCATTTCAAGATATTTATCTTTTGAATTTTCAATCACAAATTTCAAATTAAATTTAATTCACTCATACATATATTTAAACAAACACACATTACATTTGTTTGAAAATAATGATTTTGCAAATTTTACATAATTATTCTAGAAGAATATAAAATAAATATTTATCCAAGAATAAATATTTATCACCATATTTATTTGTTAAATCAATATCGTATTAATTAATCCAATTATTTATCAATTACAGATGTCTAGAATTCCGGGATATCACATTTTTTTTCTTTTGCAATTCATGTACACATTTCTTTCTCACTTCTCAACTCGCTAAATTTTTCCAATCTGAAGTTTGGTAATGGCTCTTATAATTTTTTCTACTCTTTCCTCTTCTTTTTATTGATTTTCCTTTGTAAATTGCCTTGCCCCTTCTATGCTTTAGCTCGGCCATATTCCTCCATCACTCCTCCGACCAACTCCACCACCATCCACAGCCACTTCGCCATCTTTCCCCTCTGTCTTGACCAGGGCGTGGCCCCATGATGCGTGCTCCACCAAAAAAATATCAAACAACCCCTTAAACTAGCCTAGCTGAACCCCTTTATGCTCATACCCTTCATTTTTCACCTAAACCCCCTTCATAACCGCCGCCACTAGTCCCTCCACCACCATTGGCCACTGTTGCACATCACTCTCCACTGTCCAGACCTATGCAAGCTTGAGCCGAGCTCACGCAATGACATAGGCCGAGCCTAGATGGTGAACCAAACTTCCTTATGCCTTGATTTTTGACATTTCATGCCTTGTAACTCCAACCACTTCACATTTTTATGCTTGCCATGTCTTTGTGATGCCAAACCAAATCCTTTTCCACCTGAAAACATGTGTGGCGGATCCCTAAGCATGTATGGCCGAGCATACATGGAGTTGTGGTCAAGCAAAAATGGTTGAAAAGCTTGGTAATGTCATTTGTTGCTTCTACTTTCCTATTGTTTCAATTAATCTTTGTATTGTATATATATGTTTATATTGCTTTATTTAATTATTGTGTGCAAAATAATATCTTAGCTCTCTCTCATTTGAATCAAAGTCGTGCCAAATCGTACTTGTCGTGCCCTTGGAATTGTGCTTGTGTGTTGTTTTGGTCTCTAGCTTCAAAAATGGTAAGCCTTTCTCACTCTGACATATTTACTTATGTAATAGTAAATTGATGGCAAGTGTATAGTAATATAAAAATTTATGCAAGTTAATGATGATCATATGATATGCTATGCCATGTTATTACCATGTTAAAACTGTTAATTATCACCTGACATCTGATATATGACATTATATTGTGACATTGACATTGTTTATATTGTTTATACATATATTCACACTTCAAGTTCCCTGTTAGAATAGAATCACTATGGGTTGAAATGATACATACCCGAATGGACTTTAGAATAGGGAAAAATCATTATGGGATGAAATAATAGGCTTGAGTGATTTTATTTGTATTTTAATTTACTGGGGATTGCGGGTTTGAAATGATAGAACCCAGATTTTCTTTTTAAATTGCGGATTGAAATGATATATATATCCCTATCAATTGACCTTGGTCAGAAAATTTTATATAGACCCTGTGCTATATTTTAAATGATTTTATTAAGATATGTATTTTTGTAAAAAGTATGAAATTTTGATATTAAAAAAAATTAATATTAAGTCTTGAAATTATGAATTTAAGTATGTACTTTGAAGTGATTGTGATTTTGACTTTAAGTTTTATTTTAAAAATGTAAGTAAATAATGGAAATTTAATTTAAAGTTTTGAAATGATATTTGAAGGAAAATATTAAGTTTTATTTAAATTTATGAGTTAATAAACAGTGAAATTTTGACTTAATAAATGAATTGAGTTTCTAAAATTTAATATTTGATTTTAAATTTTATGTTGTGATAAATCATATGTTAAAGTCATTTAAATGTGAAATTTTAAAGTCTAGAAATATGATTTATAAATTTAAATGACAAGAATTTGGAGTGTTAATGTTTTTGAAGTTATAATGAAATCTGGAATTTTATTAATAGCATTTCCAAATTGGTGTAGTCCTATGACAGCATTTTTAAATGCTGTTGTTTTTTAATTTAACTAGGTTTGAAATAACTAAATATCTATTATGGCATTTTATAAATGTCGTTATTCTTGAACTAAACTATTTTGGAAACTATAAGCCACGATAGCACTTTATAAATGCTGTCGTTGCTAAAATTTGACAATGTTTTGAAATGTTATAGATTTTTAACACTATTTGAGTTATATTTTAAAGAGTTAAATGATTTAACTTTTGGAATAGATTATTTGCGATATTTAAGGAGTTTTGAATATAGTTTAATATTTAAATTTGAATTTGAATTCAAATAATGATTTGATAATGTGGTTTTGAAAGGATATGTTTTTTTAATGATTTTGAAATGGTTTGGAAATGATATAATCTTCATTTGATAAAGAATGTGAATTTGGAATGATATTTGATTTTGATAAATGAATATTTGAACTTTATATTCTATAAAAGGATATTTGGTTTACTTGTAATTTGAGTTTATATAAAAGATATTGGATTTATAAAATATGGTATACTAAGGCACTAAGATATATTAAAAATTGAATAGTTTATTTTGTGAATCAAATATATATTTGAAATTTATAAGATTTGAAATGGTTTGTGGGGAAACTAAATTTAAATGAAATTGATGGTTTGAATTGAATTAAATTGAAAATTTGAAAATTTGGGTTTAATTGAATAAATTTGTAAAATGTAAAGAATTAAAAGAATGTTTTATGATTTCAAATGGACGATCTCGAAATGTTACGATTTTCAAAGTGTAATTATTTCAAGTATTTTGGTTTCGAAAGAGTTATATTTTGAAAGCATTATGATTTTGAAATGGTTTTGGTTTCGAAGTATAAACTATTATGAAAGGAATATAGTTTTGAAATGAAATGATTTGATTTTTGAAGCATAAACTATTTTGAAATGACCACGGCGTTATAATAACGTTTGGTTGTTAAAGAGACCGAGATCGGAAGTTGTCATACTCTCTGCCAACTCCAAAAACCACTTTAACAACCGTGTAAGCGGTGGAGATTCCAGAATGAAGTAGGATGGTGGCGATGATCCTATTGAGGTATGAACGTGGACCCGACTCCCGTGAGTTGGCATAAAGTGGAAAAAACAGGAGCGATCAATGGGCCAAGTGAGGTCATTCCTTCGGTCGGACACATTCCTTTGATACCATACTCTTACTTGTGGTTGATTTGATGGCCATCCTCCGATTTTGATTTGGGAGTGTGTTCTGAGGTGGGCGGTAGTGGCTGCTACGCGTTACCACCAGCCCGGAAGCGTAATTGGTATATCTACCCTAGCATTGCCTCGTTTTGCCGTGTCACCTACCATACCGAGCCTTTACTACGAGTTTGTTTTTCTTCTGTAGCCCATGGAGTATTTAGGGTAGTCTTTCGATCTGGAGATATGCTGACACTGGATGGACTACTGGGACTATTACGTGTTGGGGGCTATATGGGTAACCCTTCAACGCTATTTAAAAGTAAGTTTATTTTACTGTAGACATTAATATAATAGCGCAATATTACTACATAGTAAATAGTTTAACGGATCCTTAAAGGATGGGCGATCCCAAGCATCCTTTAAGTCACTGATGCATTTTTGTTACTGTTCGCTTGAGTTGATTTACAGTTCATAAGTATTTATGTCCTGACTCGAGTGTTTTGTGTTTTGCTTTACGCTCGAGTCAGACTGAGTGATTCAGCATTCAAGACTCACCTTCAGTGTTGGAGCTTTGCTTGAAGATCCAGCCATCTATTTTGCTTTCAGTATCTAGTGATTTCGGTGATGTATTCTGATTCATACTTGATGTATCTTATTACTCTTTTGTTGCATCCTGTTTAACTCTGATGTATCTTATTTTATATAGTAGCTTCATGAACTACTATCTCTTTTAAATTCCGCTGCATTATTATTTACTCTGTGTCTGTGATCTGTGATTATGTATATACTGTATATTCTGAGATTTGCCAAATTTTATTCACTACGAGGTATTTTGAGCAATTCAAGTCCGACATGTGCAGATACGAATGGTTGAAAATATCGGGTTGTTACATTTGGTATAAGAGATTTGGTAGCTCTAGGAAAAACTCAGCATATAGGGTAAATGTATTTACAGAATCACTTACATTCGAGTTTGAATCTCTCCCTCTTTGACTTGATTCCTTCGAATTTTGGAATGTTCCCTACGGTTCCAAAATTTATTCGTGTCCCTCACTATTCATCTTCTTTTGATTCTGGAGTATCCCATAACTCCACTTCGAATGATCTTTATAGTGAGTCGACGGTCTCGCCAATCTCAAATTGATTTCTAAAGGGAGAAAACTCCTTTACAATAGCATCGATTCACCAAAGATTTTATATCCTTGGTTTAGATGCTAGAATCTCTTACTATCCAAAACTCTATCTCTTGAGATCGAATGTTGATTTACCCTAGAAAATCCACATCGATCTTATTCTTTAAGTCACGGTTGACCCCGTTAAGGTTGCCCGCGATTTATATAGGTTTATCCATCTTCACTATTTTGTTATTTAATCATCTCATCTTTGTTTCCAACTTATCTTCAAATCATTCTTGAAGTGTATTTGTAAATTAATATTTAAAATGTTTTATATATTGTGTTGTTTGAGTTGTTGATGTTGACTTGGATTTTCAATCGATTCTTCTTATCAACGCCATCGATAAGATTTCCAAAACACTTGAACAAAGCAAACTGACACAATATGTTGTTTTTCAAATTTAGGAATGAAATAAATTTTGTAGCTATATTATAAATAATTTTCTGGATTTCATTAAATTGGTTATCAAGAAATAATATTTGATTTTATATATCATTATTTCTTGTTTAATATATAAATAATGGAACTATAAACATGGTTATAAATTTATTTGGAAATTTAAATGAATTTAAGCAAGAATTTGAGAATTTAATTTTCGATGGATTTCAAACCTTGTATTTAAAGTTTTAAAAGGATATATTATTTAAAGTACTTCCGAATAGAAATTTTTTTCCAAAGAATTTTAAAGTTAAAATTAGTGCTATTCTCTTTGTTGCTGGAAAATAACTTCGGTGATGACTGTAGCATCATCGACATTCATTTTTGAGTTTCGAAGTGAAGAGATCGTTCTGTAGTCTTGCTATAGTTTTGTTTTGGTAAATTTAATTGATTTGAATTTCTAAAATAAGATTGGATTTATAACATATGCTGATATATGAAATAAATTTGAACACACATATATATAGTATGTGTGCATTTATTTGTCTCTAAATAGTTTGGAATTTATCGGAAATTTAATTCCTAAATTTTATCTTGAAAGATAATTTCAAGTAAAATTTCAAGATTTGGATAAATATTCAAGCTTGAAATGATTAAATTAGAAAGTTTTATTTGTATAATATCCAATTTCATTCCAATATAACTTACCTTAATTTTTAGAAGTTGAATATGTAATTGGATAATATACAATATAAAAAGATTTTTATAAATAAATTTTGAGTTGTTGTAATAAATGCTATGCACTTAAATTTTAGTTATAAAAAAATTAAAAGAGGTAAATAAAGAGGAAAGGGGGTAATGGAATAATTTACAACATAAAATGTTGTTAAAGGAACTAAGAATAAATTAAAGCAGTTATAATAAGTATAAATATATTTAACATAGGTGGTAAAATATATTGAGAGGAATAAATTTAACTTTAATTAGGAATAAAGAAGAATTAATTTTATTGAATACATTATGAGCATAATAAATGATTTTTTTCAAATCCATGATTTTAGAGATTAGTTATTTAGATAATTGGATGATAAGATAATGAAATTTGAGATATTTATAATTTATGTAAAATTAATTTCAATTTAAATTGAAATTTTCATGGCTCCAAATTTATTATCTTATTTTGTTTTTTTTCAAACTATCTTTTGGTTGTCCTTATTTCCCTTATCTTGCTACAGAATGGGAGGCTATTTCTTATACCAGTCTTTTTAGAAATCTTCCTATAATCTATGATAATCTTTGGTACTCATCTGAATCTGAGCATGGCCTATCATCCACAGACCGTCGGTTAAGTGGAAAGGGTGAATCAGATTCTAGAAGATCTTTTTCGTAATAGTGTTCTTGATTCTGGAGGATCTTGGGAAGATCATCTCCATCTTGTTAAACTTACCTATAACAACAATTATCGGGTATAATTTCAATCTTCTTATCATCTTGTCTTAATCCTATTTCATTTTATCTTTTTCTATGCTTTCCCGTAACTCGTTCCTTTTCGGGAATGAAAAGTTTTGAAAACTCAGCATATAGGGTAAATGTATTTACAGAATCACTTACATTCGAGTTTGAATCTCTCCCTCTTTGACTCGATTCCTTCGAATTTTGGAATGTTCCCTACGGTTCCAAAATTTATTCGTGTCCCTCACTATTCATCTTCTTTTGATTCTGGAGTATCCCATAACTCCACTTCGAATGATCTTTATAGTGAGTCGACGGTCTCGCCAATCTCAAATTGATTTCTAAAGGGAGAAAACTCCTTTACAATAGCATCGATTCACCAAAGATTTTATATCCTTGGTTTAGATGCAAGAATCTCTTACTATCCAAAACTCTATCTCTTGAGATCGAATGTTGATTTACCCTAGAAAATCCACATCGATCTTATTCTTTAAGTCACGGTTGACCCCGTTAAGGTTGCCCGCGATTTATATAGGTTTATCCATCTTCACTATTTTGTTATTTAATCATCTCATCTTTGTTTCCAACTTATCTTCAAATCATTCTTGAAGTGTATTTGTAAATTAATATTTAAAATGTTTTATATATTGTGTTGTTTGAGTTGTTGATGTTGACTTGGATTTTCGATCGATTCTTCTTAGCAACGCCATCGATAAGATTTTCAAAACACTTGAACAAAGCAAACTGACACAATATGTTGTTTTTCAAATTTAGGAATGAAATAAATTTTGTAGCTATATTATAAATAATTTTCTGGATTTCATTAAATTGGTTATTAAGAAATAATATTTGATTTTATATATCATTATCTCTTGTTTAATATATAAATAATGGAACTATAAACATGGTTATAAATTTATTTGGAAATTTAAATGAATTTAAGCAAGAATTTGAGAATTTAATTTTCGATGGATTTCAAACCTTGTATTTAAAGTTTTAAAAGGATATATTATTTAAAGTACTTTCGAATAGAAATTTTTTTCCAAAGAATTTTAAAGTTAAAATTAGTGCTATTCTCTTTGTTGTTGGAAAATAACTTCGGTGATGACTGTAGCATCATCGACATTCATTTTTGAGTTTCGAAGTGAAGAGATCGTTCTGTAGTCTTGCTATAGTTTTGTTTTGGGAAATTTAATTGATTTGAATTTCTAAAATAAGATTGGATTTATAACATATGCTGATATATGAAATAAATTTGAACACACATATATATATAGTGTGTGTGCATTTATTTGTCTCTAAATAGTTTGGAATTTATCGGAAATTTAATTCCTAAATTTTATCTTGAAAGATAATTTCAAGTAAAATTTCAAGATTTGGATAAATATTGAAGCTTGAAATGATTAAATTAGAAAGTTTTATTTGTATAATATCCAATTTCATTCCAATATAACTTACCTTAATTTTTAGAAGTTGAATATGTAATTGGATAATATACAATATAAAAAGATTTTTATAAATAAATTTTGAGTTGTTGTAATAAATGTTATGCACTTAAATTTTAGTTAAAAAAAATTAACAGAGGTAAATAAAGAGGAAAGGGGGTAATGGAATAATTTACAACATAAAATGTTGTTAAAGGAACTAAGAATAAATTAAAGCAGTTATAATAAGTATAAATATATTTAACAAAGGTGGTAAAATATATTGAGAGGAATAAATTTAACTTTAATTAGGAATAAAGAAGAATTAATTTTATTGAATACATTATGTGTAACAACCCGCATATTTATCGAGTTTGTATTTAAATATTTTATTTAAATATTAACTCGTTAATCGGATTTTGGTCCGAAAAGCTACTTTTTGCAAACGGTCAAATTAGGACTCGAGACCACTTCCATTGAGTTCGAAATGTCGTTTACAATTTTTTTAAGTATAAACATCGATAGGTTTGGAGTTAGTGAAATTTCACTAACTTTTCCCGCTTTGGACTTTGGGTTAGTTTAGCCTATTAAGCCCAAGTTCCAACCCTCTTCTCCTCACTCTTCATAAATTTCCTAACTAATCAAGCTTTGGCATTAATGGTGGAGGGAATGGGAAATTAAAACTCCAAGCACAAATTCAATTGCAAATCCAACATTCAACTCCAAATTCAAGTAGAAGATATTGGATTCAAGCTTTGGATTGCTTCTCCTTGCTTTCAAGCTTCATCTTCATAAACTTTAGTGCAAAGGTGAGATTTTTATCTCACAATTCTAGTCTATATCTATCTTGGGCTATTGGGAATGCATCCCTATCATGTTTGCATGCACTTTTGCATTTGGTTTGGATTGGATTGGCGAAAAACTCCACTTTTTAGTGTTTTGGGGTGAATTTCTGGCTTAGGTCGCTCTGTCCCCCTTAGGTCGCCCAGCATCTATAGGTGGTTTGCGTGGAAAAGTCGTCACCTTCATTTGGGTCGTTTCTGGCCTTAGCCCATTCGCCCACCATAGGTCGTTAGGCCTTAGGTCGCTTGCAGTTAGGTCGTAGGTCGGCAGGTCTTCAGCTCGCACGCATTGAAAAGGCGCGTCTGGAGTTAGGTCGTTCGCGAGTTAACGTTAGGTCGTTTGCGAGTTAGCGCCCTAGGTCACTCGCGTACAGCTCGTTCGGAGTTAGGTCGTTAGGCCTTAGCTCGTATGGCCTATGCAATTTGGTTAGGTCGTTCAACCTCAACACCTTAGGTCGTAAGACCTTAGGTCGTACCCCTTAGGTCGTTAGACCTTAAGCCTTCACTATTGGAACTCGTTAGGTCGTAGCAACCATAGGTCGTAGGTCGCTCACACGAAGTTAAGTCGTAGGTCGTCTCCGACCTTATATCGCTCAGCCACGTTTCACTTTAAGTCGTTAGGTCGTTTGGACCTTGTTTCCAGTTAGGTCGCAAGACCCTTAAACCGTTAGGTCACTAGGTCGCGATCTTTTAGGTCGCGTCTCCTTTAGGTCGCGCCTCTTTTAGGTCGCGTCTCCTTTAGGTCGCGCCTCTTTTAGGTCGCGTCTCCTTTAGGCCGCGCCTCTTTTAGGTCGCGTCTCCTTTAGGCCACGCCTCTTTTAGGTCGTTCGAATGCTAGGTCGCTCGGCCCTATTCCCTTAGGTCACTCGGTCTCGTTTATGACCATAGGTCGCTCACCCCCTCTTCCTTAAGTCGCGAGTCATCGTTAGGTCGCGAACACCTTTAGGTCGCTCGACCTTATCCCTTTAGGTCGTTAGACCTCATTTTGTCTTCACTAGGTCGTACCGTTTTGGTCGGGGCGCTGCCCCCTGGACCCCCGCGACCTGACCGGGCAGGTCGAACCCCGTAAGCGGTGGCGTTGCCCCCGCACCCCCACCTTGTGGGGTTGCCACCCCCCCTGGACCCCCCCTCCGTAGGGGATCTTATCTGAAAAACATTGAGCTGATTTCCTTGGATTTTATTCGCATCTCCGTATGCGATCTTTGTGACTGATTGTTTCTACACTTGCTTATGTGTTTTGTCACTTTATAATATAAAGGTTTCAATACTAGTAGTAAATATCAAAACTCTTTTAACAAACAATTTCAACTCTATTTTTAATAACAAAGCTCTTTTCTTAAACCGTTTTCCAATCTATTAGTATATACAAGCCTTTACCTCACTCGGATGAGAAATCTAATTAAACGACTTAGTAAAACAAGTGGTATGAAACGCTTGGGTTCACTTCATCGGTTAATTCTTGGACTTGTTCGATTGAACCTCTTGTGACAATTTTATTAGTGAAGATTTACAGTTTGTTCGTAAATATTTAAGTTAAGCAAGTGGTTATGGGACATGAAGCTAAACTTCTATATTTACTAGCTTAGTGTAATTGACACTTCTCGTTGATCTTGATGATCGCTTTATGAATTAGACTAGCAATTACGCGATGTCTCTTTCATTGCAAGGTTAGACTAGACACCACTTGTGTGATTCCATTCACACATACCTTTCTGCTTTTTCGTTAGTCTTGACCTCAATCTGTGTGATTCCATTCACACATGCGGGGTAGCTCCCCTTGGTCTTCGGACCGTCATGTGATAGGCCTCTTTCCCTTTTTATGATTTCTGGATTTCTCGTGTTGATTTCTGGAATTTATGTCATTGACTTGTTATGAGTACAAGTTTAGGGTATGATGCCCTCTTCGAATCTTTGAGAAGATTCTTGTGATATTGATTATCTCTTATTGATTGATCTTCTGTTGATCATTATTTACATACTCATAGTGGTATGTCGTTATGGATGTTTATGTTTATGCCATATCTTTTATGTTATATCATGTCATCTGATATTTATAGCTAGACTGATCCGTTTATTATTTTTCTTAAATAATACTCGGGTCAGACCGAGATGTTACAGGTGCTTCTGCTTGACTTCTTCCCAGGGATTCATCACTCTGACTTTTGGCTAACTGTGTAGATTAGCAGTTTTTGTTGTATACACTTGAGATATAGACTCATAGTTGTATTCTTTTGTATAGCACGTGTTGCTATTCTTTTGTATTATCGTGGATCTTAGTGACCACTACTCTGATGTACACTTTCATGTGTTAGTTATCTATTCATATCTTCTTCCGCCTTTGTGATATGGATATCTGTGACTGATTTGTGATATGATTATTTCTATGTTTGTTTCCGAAGATTATTTATAGCCACCGTGTGATAAGCAATTACATGGTTGGTCGCTCCTCAACAGCCTTATTCTCCGTGCTAGTTGACAGCACTACTCCGGAGTGTTCTTGGCTAGCGTGGGTATAGAGGTGGGGCGTCACATTATGAGTATAATAAACGATTTTTTTCAAATCCATGATTTTAGAGATTGTTTATTTAGATAATTGGATGATAAGATAATTAAATTTGAGATAGTTATAATTTATGTAAAATTAATAGCAATTTAAATTGAAATTTTCATGGCTCCAAATTTATTATCTTATTTTGTTTTTTTCAAACTATCTTTTGGTTGTCCTTATTTCCCTTATCTTGCTACAGAATGGGGAGGCTATTTCTTATACCAGTCTTTTTAGAAATCTTCCTATAATCTATGATAATCTTTGGTACTCATCTGAATCTGAGCACGGCCTATCATCCACAGACCGTCGGTTAAGTGGAAAGGGTGAATCAGATTCTAGAAGATCTTTTTCGTAATAGTGTTCTTGATTCTGGAGGATCTTGGGAAGATCATCTCCATCTTGTTAAACTTACCTATAACAACAATTATCGGGTATAATTTCAATCTTCTTATCATCTTGTCTTAATCCTATTTCATTCTATCTTTTTCTGTGCTTTCCCGTAACTCGTTCCTTTTCGGGAATGAAAAGTTTTGAGTGGGGGAGAGTGTAACAACCCTGTATTTTGTGATTTATTTAATTGTATATTTTAATTATTTTAATTGAAATTCCTGATTTAAAAACTTTATTTTATTTATTAAAATGAATAAATTTTGTTATTTAAATATAAACTTTGATTTTTATGTGAATAATAATTTCAAACCTGAATAAATAGAATATTTTCCAAAAATTGTGAATTTTGGTCATTATGGTCAAACTTTGACTTTTAAATTTATATTTTAAATATTTAAAAAATTTATTTTTATCTTTTATTATGAAAATAGATTAAATTTTAAGAATACTTCTTTTCGTTTCGTTGAAATCCGATTTATATTGTGAAAGTTATGCCTTTTACAATATCGTATGTAAATTATTTATTTAATAAAATTGTTTATTTTAGTTTATATAAATAATATTTTTACTTTTAGTATCTTGCTCTAATTTGTATATATGTGTGTAATATGTTATGTTATATGTAATTTTTATTTTAATTTTTTTTTTAAAGTGTTGTTGTTATTTTTCCCAAACTAGTTATATTTTGTTTTTAATTTTCAATACTAGCTTACGTATAATTAACTATATTCTTATACTTTTTTATATTTTTCTAAAATTTATTTATTCTTTTCATTTTTACTTTATATGGTATTCATTTTTTTTGCATCATTTTATTTTGATTTATTTGCATAAAAGAAGAGGAAATTTCAAAAGTCTAATGCCTTTTAACGTTTGACCTTCCATTTTCCACCCTTTCATTTTAGGCCGTCCCTTCAAAATGCAATAGCCGTGATTTTTTTTTCTTTTGCAATTCATGTACACACTTCTTCCTCATCTCTTAACTTACGAAAATTTTCAGATCTGAAGTTTGGTAATGGCTATTATATTTCTTTTCTACTCTTTCCTCTTCTTTTTATTGATTTTCCTTTGTAAATTGTCTTGCCTCTTCTATGCTTTAGCTCAGCCATACTCCTCCATCACCTCCTCCGACCAACTCCACCACCATCCACAGCAACTCCACCATCTTTCCCCTCTATTTTGACCAGGGCGTGGCCTCATGATGCATGCTCCACCAATAAAATATCAAACAGCCCCTTAAACTAGCCTAGCCGAACCCCTTTTATGCTCATACCCTTCATTTTTCACCAAAACCACCACCATAGCCACCGCCAGTCCCTCCACCACCTTTGGCCGCTGCTCCACCATCACTCTCCACTGTCTAGACCTGTTTAAGCTTGAGCCGAGTCCAAGCAATGACATAGGCCGAGCCAAGTTGGTGAACCAATCTCCCTTATGCCTTGATCTTTGACATTTCATGCCTTGTAACTCCAACCACTTCACATTTTTGAGCTTGCCATGCATTTGTGATGCCAAAACAGATCCTTTTCCACCTGAAAACATGTATGGCCAAGCCTTAAGCATGTATAGCCGAGCATATATGGAGTTGTGGTCACGCAAAAATGGTTGAAAAGCTTGGTAATGTCATTTGTTGCTTCTACTTTCCTATTGTTTCAATTAATCTTTGTATTGTATATATATGTTTATATTGCTTTGTTTAATTATTGTATGTAAAATCATATCTTAGCTCTCTCTCGTTTGAATCAAACTCATGCCAAATCATGCTTGTCGTGCCCGTGGAATCGTGCTTATGTGTTGTTTTGGTCTCTAGCTTCGAAAAAGGTGAGTCTTTCTCGCTCTGACATATTTACTTATAAAATAGTAAATTGATGGCAAATGTATAATAATATAAAATGTTTATGCAAGTTAATGATGATCATATGATATGCTATGCCATGTTACTACCATGTTAAAACTGTTAATTATCACCTAACATCTGATATATGACATTATATTATGACATTGACATTGTTTATATTGTTTATACATATATTCACACTACAAGTTTCCTGTTAGAATAGAATCACTATGGGTTGAAATGATACATACCCGAATGGACTTTAGAATATGGAAAATCATTATGGGCTGAAATGATAGGCCTGTGTGATTTTTATTGTATTTTAATTTACTTGGGATTGCGGGTTTGAAATTGTAGAACCCGGGTTTTCTTTTTAAATTGCAGATTGAAATGATATATATCCGTATCACTTGACCCAGGTTAGAAAATTTCATGCAGACCCCGTGGTATATTTTAAATGATTTTATTAAGATATGTATTTTTTTTTAAAGTATGAAATTTTGATATTAAAAAAAGTTATGGTTTTAAGAAAATTTAATATTAAGTCTTGAAATTATGAATTTAAGCATGTAATTTGAAATGATTATGATTTTGACTTTAAATTTTATTTTTAAAATGTAAGTAAATAATGGAAATTTAATTTAAAGTTTTGAAATGATATTTGAAGTAAAATATTAAGTTTTACTTAAATTTATAAGTTAATAAACGGTGAAATTTTGACTTAATAAATGAATTGAGTTTTTAAAATTTAATATTTGATTTTAAAATTTTTGTTGTGATAAATCATATGTTAAAGTTATTTAAATGTGAAATTTTAAAGTCTAGAAGTATGTTTATAAAATTAACTGACAAGAATTTAGAGTGTTAATGTTTTTGAAGTTATAATAAAATCTGGAATTTTATTAATAGCATTTCCAAAATGGCATAGTCTTATGACAGCATTTTTAAATAATGTTGTTTATGAATTTAACTAGGTTTGAAATAATTAAATATCTATAACGGCATTTTATAAATGCCGTTATTCTTGAACTGAACTATTTTGGAAACTATAAGCTATGATAGCACTTTATAAATGCTATCGTTGCTAAAATTTGACAATGTTTTGAAATGTTATAGATTTTAACACTGTTTGAGTAATATTTTAAAGTGTTAAATGATTTAACTTTTGGAATTGATTATTAGTGATATTTAAGGAGTTTTGAATCAAATGTAATATTTAAATTCGAATTTTAAGGAATCTAAATTGAATTTGAATTTAAATAATGATTACTTTGTTATGTGTTAAATGGAATGAAATATGATAAATGAATTTTTGAATGGAATTTTGAAATGTGCTTTGGTAATGATATTTGAAATAATAAATGAATGACATACGTGATTTTAAAATGATATTTGAATTTGAATTCAAACAATGATTTGATAATGAGGTTTTGAAAGGATATGTTATTTTAATGATTTTGAAATAGTTTGGAAATGATATAATCTTCATTTGATAAAGAATATGAATTTGGAATGATATTTGATTTTGATAAATGAATATTTGAAGTTTATATTTGTATGAAAGGATATTTGGTTTACTTGTAATTTGAGTTTATATAAAAGATATTGGATTTATGAAATATGGTATATTAAAGCTTTGAGATATATTAAAAATTGAATAGTTTATTTTGTGAATCTAATCCGTATTTGAAATTTATAAGATTTGAAATGGTTTGTGGGAAAACTAAATTTAATTGAAATTAATGGTTTGAATAAAATTAAATTGGAAATTCGAAAATTTGGGTTTAATTGAATAAATTTGTAAAATGTAAAGAATTAAAGGAATGTTTTATGGTTTCAAATGGATGATCTCGAAATGTTATGATTTTCAAAGTGTAATTATATCAAGTATTTTGGTTTCGAAAGAGTTATACTTTGAAAGTATTATGATTTTGAAATGAATATATGTTTGAAATGGTTTTGGTTTAGAAGTATAAATTATTATGAAAGGAATATAGTTTGAAAATGAAATGATTTGACTTTTGAAGTATAAACTATTTTGAAATGACCACGGCGTTATAATAACATTTGTTTGTTAAAGAGACCGGGATTAGAAGTTGTCATACTCTCTGTCGACTCTGAAAACTACTTTAACAACCGATATGCGGTGGAGATTCCAGAATGAAGTAGGATGGTGGCAACGATCCTATTGAGGTATGAACGTAGACCCGACTCCCGTGAGTTGGCACAAGGTGGCTAAAACAGGAGCGATCGACGGGCCACCAGCCAGCCCGGAAGCGTAATTGGTATATCTACCCTGGCATTGCCTAGTTGTGCCATGTCACCTACCATACCGAGCCTTTACTACGAGTTTTTTTTCTCCCGTAGCCCATGGAGTATTTAGGGTAGTCTATCGATCTGGAGAAATGCTGATACTGGATGGACTACTGGGACTACTACGTGTTGGGGGCTATATGGGTAACCCTTCAACGCTATTTAACAGTAAGTTTATTTTACTGTAGACAATATTATAATAGCGCAATATTACTACATAGTAAATAGTTTAACGGATCCTTAAAGGATGGGCAATCCCAAGCATCCTTTAAGTTACTGATGCATTTTTTTTACTGTTCACTTGATTTGATTTACAGTTCATAAGAATTTATGTCCTGACTCGAGTGTTTTGTGTTTTGCTTTACGCTCGAGTCAGAATGAGTGATTCAGCATTCAAGACTCACCTTTGGAGTTGGAGCTTTACTTGAAGATCCAGCCATCTATTTTTCTTTCAGTATCCAGTGATTTTAGTGATGTATTATGATTCATACTTGATGTATCTTGTTACTCTTTTTTTCTATCTCGTTTAACTCTGATGTATCTTATTTTATATAGTAGCTTCATGAACTACTATCTCTTTTAAATTCCGCTGCATTATTATTTACTCTGTGTCTGTGATGTGTGATTATGTATATACTGTAAATTCTAAGATTTGCCAAATTTTATTTACAATGCGGTATTTTGAGCAATTCATGTCCGACATGTTCGGATACGAATGGTTGAAAATATCGGAATGTTGCAAGTAATGAAAAGACAAAACACTCGAGTCAAAACTAAAAGATCTTATGTAAGTTAAATCAGCAGTAAGTAAATATGAGTGTAATGGCTTCAAATATTTTTACGGGGATTTACATCTCATATCTAGTGTCTAACGTGTGTGCAATAACTTAGAGATGTTCGGAATTCCATCTCCTAAGGATCCATTAAACTATCTACATACATAGTACAACACGCTATTATATTATGTCTACAGTAAAGTAAAGTATTAAAACATTGTTAAGGCGTTACCCATATCCCCTTTAACATATTTTTATATAAATACCGTAGTCTATAGAAATACTATAATCTCCACCAAACCGGTGGTTTACTCAGTGAGAACTCCATAGGTACGATACAAACCAAAGTCGTAGTGGGCACGATCAGAATAAATATGACAAGGCACGTGACGCAATGCCCAAGGTAGGGTACAACCCTTTTGCGGATCCGAACTATTGGTAACACGTAGCAGCTACTACCGCCTACCTCGGAACACACTTCCATAATAAAATCGAGGGTGTCCACCAAATCAAAAACAAAGTAATAAATATGGTATCGATGAAATGTGTCCGATAGGGGGAGCGACCCCACTTGGCCCGGCATGGCTCCTATTTTAGTCATTTTAGTTATGACCCGAAGGTCAAGGCTATCCATCATCATTCTCTTACTTCATTCCAGTAGAGTTCGCCAAACCAACCTACTTCATTCTGAACTCTCCAGCATGTACACGGTAGTTAAAGTGATTTTCGATATTAGCATAAAGTATGACAATATCTGATCCCGGTCTCTTTAACAACCAAATGCTTATTTCACAGCAGTTGGTTCTTTTACATTTCCAAAACCAATTCATAATTGATATTAAAATTTCATACTCACTTCAAAATCATATCACTTTCAAAATCATTATTCACTTCGAATCATATCACTTTCGAAATCATAACTACAAATAGGTTAAACCATCATATCAACATATTCGCATTTAAATCAATTAAATCTAAATCATAATAGTTACAACTTTAAATGGCTTGAATATTGAAGGTAGTTTATATATTGTAATAGTTATACACTAAAATATATATTTAAATAGGTTATAGATTAAAATAGTTTATATATTAGAAATAGTTTATACTTATTAAAATTGGTTATACATTAATATGTATATATATTAAAAGTTGTTTATAAATTTAAAATAATATATATTAAAATAGTTTGTAAATTTAAAATAATATATATTATAATATTTATAAATTTAAAATAGGTTATAGGTTAAAATAGTTTATATATTAGAAATAGTTTATATATTAAAATAGGTTATATATTAAAAATAGTTAATGTGTTAAAAATTATTAATATATATTAAAATGGTTTATATGAGAAAAATAATTTATATGTTAAAAGAGTTTGCATATTAAAAGAGTTTATATCGAAAATAGTCTCAAATTGGAATTGTTTCTCCCAATTTCACAAATCAATTCAAATCAACCTTAGTTCCAAAAATTCAATTTAAATCGATCATAGTTCAATGATTTCAATTCAAAAGGCTAAAGGTTACAATTCAAATTCTTATTAAAACCATTTCAATATTTATATCGATTTCAAATCCATGTTTGAACTACAAATTTGAACCACTTCAAATTCAATAGGTTTCAAAGTTTAAATATTCAAACATTTACAATAACTCATTTTTGATAAATTTCATTTATATTTCAAAATCCAACTTTAAGATTTCAATTTAAATTCTTTAAAACAATTCATTTAAACCAAATTCAGTTTCAACATTCTGGAGCTTGGACTTTGAATATAATTTAGTTCATATAAATCTAATTTTAGTTCAAAATATCATTTAACTGGATTCAAAAGGTAACGATTTAAAATTATTTAATTTAACCAATTCGGTGTCCATATATAATTTTCTACCATATGGTCAAGTGATAAGGATATATATCGTTTCAACCAACAATAATTTAAATTTATGGATATGTATCATTTCAACCCGCAATCCCAAGTAAAATTCATGATCCATAAAATCGCTCGAGTTTATCTTTCAACCCATTATGATTTTTCCCTAATCTATAAGTCCGATCGGTATATATCATTTCAACCTATAGTGATTTTCCTAACAATAACTAATGGAACTTGCAGTGTGATAACAACATACAAAATAATTATAAAATCCAATCACCCAAATATCAACAATTAAACATCCATCACAATCATCATTCAAATCAACCAATAAATTATAACAAATAAACTGGTTAACATTATCAGTATTTCATTGGCAATTAATTTCAGTATTAATTAAATGGCAATTAAATTCAATATAAATTCAAATTAAATTTGAATGACAATTTAAATATACCAATCAGTAATCAATCGAATTTTAATCACATCATTAATTTAATTTAACTAACATAGGATGATTTAGTATTCGTGAGTGGGTTAAAACATTCACTTTTGATTTTTCGTCGAATCAATCCAAATAAAGCCCAAAATTCTAACAGACTCAGAATGCAGCCAAACTAGTTTCGAAATGTCCAAAATTTTGATATGATCGCAACAGAGAAAACTGGGCATGAATCCGAGCTCATATGAAAAAGTTATTATGATTAGAACGTTTGGAAAATTTAATTAAATTAAAATAAACAGAAAGGCACTATAGTAAATAAACCATCACCTCCCAGAGTCCTAACACCGTCGATCGAGCATGCCCCATCGGCCGCCACCGAACATGTCAAAGCGCTGCCACCCACAAGCATCTGCCACCTAATCCAACCATGTTGTCGCGTCTGTCAACTCAGGCCGCCCCACCCTGACAAGTTCAACCCATCTTTGGCACTAGGAAACGTAACCACCGTCGTTAGGGTTTCGAACCCTAATTGAATTTTTGACGACGATCTAACCATCATCTCTCCAAACGAACCACTCTAATGAACTCCCCATGACTACACAGTTGTACCATCGAATCGTTGCATCATCGTCGTGGATCAACCACCAAAATCAATGGCCGATAATGTTTTGGTCATTTCTGGACAAACCAAAACTCGATTGCAAAAATGAACAGTAGGTCTAGATTATGCTCATCGAGAGCTTTCTAATGATATATAATTTGCTAGGGTTTGGAGGGTTTGAATTTCGATTTTGATTCGAAATTGAAATTGGGAATTAGGTTTTTGATTTTACCGCCATTGGAAAGAGAATATGAGAAGGAACTGTACGTACAAATAATAAGAAATGGCTGCTAGGGTTAGAGAAACAAAATCTATTTATATGGAAAGGGATAGATAAGAATGAATGGATAGATCGAATTGGTCGAAACGATTACGCGAACCCGAAAAGCCCGTTCCACTTATGAAACGAAAATGGGTCACCAATATATCAAAATATATGTTTTCGATATTTTTAAACTCAATGGAACTAGTTTCAAGCCCCAATTCTATTGTATGCAGAAGTTAGCTTTTAGAATCAGATTATACTCTTTAAATTCT
The DNA here is from genome assembly GCA_030765085.1 of Allium cepa. Taxonomy (NCBI): domain Eukaryota; kingdom Viridiplantae; phylum Streptophyta; class Magnoliopsida; order Asparagales; family Amaryllidaceae; genus Allium; species Allium cepa. The sequence goes on along the minus strand of CM060937.1, from coordinate 353,327,969 downwards.
TTTAAATGATTTCTACGTGTTTCGATCTCGCATGATCAAACTATAAGTCCGATCACTGTGAAACTTGAAATCCTATAATAATTCACTGTCACGTATCCGATGAAACTGGTTTCGTTGAAATCCAAGACAGTGGCTAAAATGGATATTTTTACACGTTAATAAATTAAATTATTAAATTGATTTAATCACTTTTAAATTCAAATTTAGTGGCTAACAGTTTTCATCGCTCTTGATTACATAGAAATTTATAATCATTTAAACTAAAATTTCCAAGTCAAATTCAATATTTAAATATTGCACTAATTACAGCATTTAATTACATTGTAATAAAATTCCAGTTAATTATATTTTATTTCAATCAAATTCCTTTTTATTTCAATTTACACTCCTATTATAGAATCAACTATTACCTTATGAATTAAATTAACACTAGTTTAATTTATTTACATTCATATTTTATAGCTATCATCTTAACTTGTATTAACTATAATATTTAACTATATTAATTCACATTGATTTCCAAATTAATTTAACATATTAAATAATGAAATGATAATTAAAATAATTGTTACACATTAATAATTCAAACACATTTCTATGTTTATTGTTTACAAACAAAGCTAATTAATTCACATACTAATTAACTGATTTCATATTCCTTAATAAACCTATTATAATTTATAACATATAATTTCGATATTAAATCTAGCATTTAATTTATTACTTATTTACAATTATAACCAAATTAACTTTACAATTATTTCAATTGAATGAAATTAGTTTAAAATGGTTATCAATTACCTTAAATCAACCTTAGTCTTTCCCATTAATAAATCATATATTTTCAATTTCACACAATATTAAATTCAAAAGTCTTATTTAGTTAAATATTTTTAATTTTCGAAAATTATGGGTCTTTACACTCTCCCCCACTCAAAACTTTTCGTCCCCAAAATGGAATGAGAAGGGATTAAGAACTTGATAAAATTTTACTCAAAATAATCAATTTATAAACATTTTAAACTTACATAATAAAGTATTTTAAATATATCAATTTATAAACAATTAAATCTTTCATATTCAATTCTAATGAAAGTTTGAAAATATTTTCATTTTCACAAAAAAATTCTAAGTCATAAATTCGCGAAAAATTTCGGCAGAGTCTCCTTTGTATAGATAGGTCTAGAAAAATGATAATATCAATAATTTCAATGTATATATATATATATATATCATATTTCAAAAATAAAACATCCCAAACTGTGGGAAAAACAACCGTTACAATACCATAATCTGAAAACGTGCCTATTTATCGGGGAACAACTTTATTTATGAAACCAAAAGCAGTCGCTATTGCTTCCATAAGCATGTATTACTTATATAATCCAAAATAGAGAGAATTATGTACAAGAGAAATATTTAGTTGTTTCAATTAGTAACAAAAGCAAATCAATACAGAACATATGCAAACAAACAACACGAACATCATATGCAACAAGGAATCAATCATACATCCATAGCAATCTAAAACTAATGGTTGGTCTAGTTCAGAAACCTTTCATAGTACAAGGGAGATAAATAAACTATCAGGCTTATCCTATGCTCAACAGCCTTAGATAATTTCTTAATAGTTTATTTATACATCCTTAAACAATTCAAAGTATCATAACCTCCCATCAGCCAAACAACAATGAATTGTAAATATTATTTAAGTTTATTTTATTGGTTTTGTAACAACCCTGTATTTTGTGATTATTTTAAGTATATTTTAATTATTTTAAATTGAATTCCTGATTTAAAAACTTTATTTTTTTTATTAAAATGAATAATTTTGTTACTTTAAATATAAATTTTGATGTAAATTAGAATTCCAACCATGAATAAATGGAATATTTTCCAAAAATGTGAATTTTGGTCAATTTGGCCAAACTTTGACTTTTAAATTTAAATTTTAAATTTTTTAATTTTTGAATTTTATCTTTTATTATGAAAATAAACAAACTTTAAGATACTTCTTTTCGTTTCATTAAAATTCGATTTATATTGTGAAAGTTATGCTTTTTACAATATTGTATGTACATTGTTTTATTTAACAAAATTGTTTATTTTAAATTATATAAATAATATTTTTGTTTGATAAATCTTGTTCTAATTTTTGTAATATGTGTAATATGATATGTTGTGTATTTATTTTTATTTTTAAAACATTTTAAAAGTATAGGTATAATTTTCAAATGCTTATTGTATATTGTTTATATTTTTAAATTCTAGTTTCAATATATTAGCTATTTTCTTAATTATTTTCTATTTTTCCTTAAATTATTTATTTATTTTATTTTTCATTTTATTTTTTTTAGTTTTATTTTTTTATTTACTGAAATTTTATTTGTTTAATTTGATTAAAAGAAAAAGAAATTCACTTTGCTTTATTTTGCCTTTTCATTGCTTTGGCCAACCATTCTCTTTGCTGTAGCCGTGTTTCCCATTTCACTTTCACGTGAAATATTTCTCCTCCTCAAAAAAATCACGGCCGTGAGAAAAAAATGGAAGGCAATGGCCTTTCTCCTTCCTTCTTTTCCTCTTTTCTTCTTCTTTCTTCATTGTTTTGCATAGTTCATTCATATTTCCTTGGCCTCACCTCTCTCTCCTTGCTGACCACCTTCCTCCTCCACCTTCCCATCCACGGCCTACACCACCATCACCTCCTCTCAAAGCCAGGCCATGAGCCCCTAGGCCAAAACCCCGCCTCAACTTTGCACAAAACTCCTTGAAACTATGCTAGCCTAGCCACAAAGCAACACCTACCTCTTCCTATGCACATTGGTCACCCCTAGAACCACCACCACTAGCAATTACATGACTTTTGGCCGCTGATGCACCATCACTCTCCACTGTCCAGACCTGTATCATGCTTAGGCCGAGCTCATTTACCCATAGGCCGAGCCTAAAGTTGAACCAAACTTGCTTATATTGCTTTATTCCTTTGTATTCTTCAAGTTTTATCACCTACCTCCTCATATCATCCCATACCCTTCACTTACTCCATGTTGCGATGCATTTGTGATGCCATAACCTGATCTTAACACCATCATGGCTGAGCACTTGATGTTCTATGGTTAATTTTTTGAATGGTAAAGGCAAGGTCTTGTCTTTGTTGCTCTTTATTTCAATTTATTTCAATATTGTTTTGGTTAAATATTCATGTATATATAGTCTGTTGTTTTGTTTGTATATAAGATAATATCTAGGCTCTCTCCACTCATTTGAATCCAATGTCGTGCTATGTCATTCCATCGTGCTTTTGGATCTATTCGTGTAGTCTGATTTGTTAACTCCAGCTTGAAAAGGTGAGTCCTTCTCACTCTGACATTTCTACTTATGAAATAGTGAATTGATGACAAGTGTATAGTAATTTAAAATACTTATGGAAGTTAATGATGATCATATGATATGTTATGCCGTGTTATTACCATGTTAACTCTGTTAATTATCACCTGACATCTGATATATGAAATTATATTGTGACATTGACATGTTAATATAATTGTTTACATTGTTTATGCATATATTTACACTACAAGTTCCCTGTGGAATAGAATCGCTATGGGTTGAAGTGATACATACCCGAACGGACTTTAGAATAGGAAAAAATCATTATAGGATGAAATGATAGGCCTGAGCGATTTTTATTTATTTTTATTTACTTGGGATTGCAGGATTGAAATGATAGAACCCGGGTTTTCTTTCTAAATTACGGATTGAAATGATATATACCTCTATCACTTGACCTAGGTTAGAAAATTATATACAGACCTCGTGGTATATTTTTAAATGATTTTTATGTAGATATGTATTTTTAAAGTATGAAATTTTGATTTAAAAATATATATTTTATGGTTTTGAGAAAGTTAAATATTAAGTTTTGAATTTGTGAATTTAAGTATGTAAATTTGAAGTAAATGTGATTTTTGACTTTAAATTATATTTTTTCTAAATGTAAATAAATAATGAAAATAAAAAAATTAAAGTTTTAATGATATTTGAAATAAAATGTTAAGTTTATTAAATTTATAAGTTAAGAAAACAGTGAATTTTGACTTAACAAATGAATTGAGTTTTAAATTGGATATTTAATTATAAAAGTTTATTGTGATAAATCATATGTTAAATTTACTTAAATTTGAAAGTTTTGAAACCTACATATATGATTTATAAGTTTATAATTTGCTAAAATTGAAGTTTTATTGTTTTTGAAAGGTTAAAATAAAATCTGGAATTTTATTAATAGCATTTCCAAAATGCTGTAGTCTTATGACAGCATTTTTAAATGCTGTTGTTTTTAAATTTAACTATGTTGTAATAACTAAATATCTATTACAACATTTTATAAACGCCGTTATTCCTAAATTAAACTATTTTGGAAATTATAAGCTACGATAGCACTTTATAAATTCCGTCGTTGCTTTAATTTAACAAAGTTTTGAAATGTTATAGATTTTAACACTGTTTGAGTTATATTTTAAAGCGTTAAATGATTTAACTTTTGGAATGGATTATATGTGAAATTTTAGGAGTTTTGAAAATATTTTATTATTTAAATTTGAATTTTTGAGGAATTTAAAATTGAATTCGAATTTAAGTAAAGTTTACTTGGTTATGTGTTAAAATGGAATGAAATGTGATAAATGAATTTTTGAATGGAATTTTGAAATGTGTTTTGGTAATGATATTTGAAATAATAAATGAATGACTTATTTGACTTAAAAATGGTATTTAAATTTAAATATTTGAATTACAATTCAAATAATGATTTGATAATGAGGTTTTGAAAGGATATGATATTTTGATGATTGAAATGGTTTGGAAATGATTTAATCTTTATTTTTTATAAAGAATGTGAATTTGGAATGATATTTGATAAATGAATATTTGAAGTTTTTATTACTATGAAAGGATATTGAGTTTACTTGTAATTTGGGTTTACTTAAATGATATTGAGTTATTAAGTTAATATTTCAAACGTAAATATTAGTTAATTGAATTAAGAGATATATGAAATTTTGAAATTAAGTTTTGAAATATATTAAGAATTGAATACTTTATTTGGTGGATCATATTTGTATTTGAAATTGATAAGATTTGAACTGTTTTGTTGGGAAAATAAATTGAACTGAAACTGATGGTTTGAACTAAATTTAAATTTGAAATTTGAAATTTGGGTTTAATTGAATAAATTTGTAAATGTAAAGAATTAAAGGAATGTTTCATAATTTCAAATGTATGATTTTGAAATGTTATGATTTTTCAAAGTGTAATGATTTCAAGTATTTTGGTTCCGAAAGAGTTATAACTTTGAAAGTATTATGATTTTTGAAAGTTGAATATGTGTTTGAAATGGAAATGATAAACTATTTTGATTTGAATATAATTTGAAATAAAAATATGGTTTTGGTTTCGAAGTATAAACTATTTTGAAAGGAATATAGTTTTGAAATGAAATGATTTGATTTTTGAGATATAAACTATTTTGAAATGACACGGCGTTATAATAACGTTTGGTTGTTTAAGAGACTGGGATCGGAAGTTGTCATACTCTCTGCCAACTCTGAAAACCACTTTAATAACCATGTACGCAGTGGAGATTCCATAACGAAGTAGGATGGTGGCGACGTTCTTGAGGTATATTACGTGGACCCAACTCCCGTGAGTTGGCATAAGGTGGCTAAAACAGGAGCGATCTTGGGCCAAGTGAGGTCACTCCTCCGATCAGACACATTTCTTCGATACTATACTCTTACTTATGATTGATAGATGGCCATCCTCCGATTTTGATTGGAAGTGTGTTCCGAGGTGGGCGTATGTGGCTGCTACGTTACCACCAGTCCGTATGCATAATTGGTATATCTACCCTGGCATTGCCTCCTGTGCCGTGTCACCTACCATAGCGAGCCTTACTATGAGTTTGGTTTTCTCCCGTAGCCCATGGATTATTTAGGGAGTCTCTCGATCCGGAGACATGCTGATACTGGATGGACTATTGGGACTTTTACGTGTTAAGGGGAATATTGAATCCCTCCTTAATGCTACTTTAAACTAAGTTTATTTTGCTGTAGACATTATTATAATAGCGAAATATTACTGCATAGTAAATAGTTTAACGGATCCTTAAAGGATGGGCGATCCCAAGCATCCTTTAAGTTACTGATGCATTTTGTTACTGTTCACTTGAGTTGATTTACAGTTCATAAGTATTTATGTCCTAACTCGAGTGTTTTGTGTTTTTCTTTACGCTCGAGTCAGATTGAGTGATTCAGCATTCAAGATTCACCTTCGGAGTTGGAGTTTTCCTTGAAGATCCAACTATCAATTTTGCTTTCTGTATCCAGTGATGTATTCTGATTTGTACCTGATGTATCTTGTTACTCTTCTGTTGTATCTTGTTTAACTCTAATGTATCTTATTTTTATATAGCAGCTTCATGAACTATTATCACTTTTAATTCCGTTTTCATTATTATTTACTCTGTGTCTGTGATCTGTGATTATTTATTTACTATATATTCTGAGATTTGCCAAATTTAATTTACAACGCGGTGTTTTGAGAAATTCAAGTCCGACATATGCGGATGCGAATGGTTGAAAATATCGGGTCGTTACAGGTTTCATTTTCACATCACTGACATTTTACTCATTTTCATTCATCCACACAATGTCTTTTTTTCCATTCGTTTACTTACATAAATTATTTTTGTTCAATTATATAAAATAATCAATAAATTCATTATCTAAGTATTACATACATTTTATTGCAGTTTAGTTCACATTTATTATTAAGTTATATACTTGATTTCCGTTAAATGTCAATATTCATTAGTGCATAATTCATACGTAAGTTTCTTAACTTTTTAATTTACATTCATTCCTTCACATACATAACACTTGATATCCAATATATTTATGAATCATTTGGACAATTTCTTAAGTTTATAATCATTTTCTTAAATGATATTCACTTTTACTATTCAATCTAATTGTTAGCATTTCAAGACATTAACCTTTGCTTATAACATTTCTTGTACATCAAAACTCTTATTTATAGAAATAATTCCATTTGAACACTTCATTACTTAAGTTTTACTTGCATAATATTCTATTGCATATTCTTATTTAACATTACAACTTTTTAAACATTTCTGGTAAGTCATATATATGTTTTAAGAATGTAATTGAATGTTACACAAGTTTATCTTATTCATTCTAGTTAACAAAATGTTCAATAATTACATCTTCTAAATTTACATATCTTTTGATTTACAAGTTACAAAATTTCAATTTCTTATATATTTCATTAACCGCTTAGCATCTACTTTCTTATTTTCCATTAAAATTTTCCAACCATTAAAATTTAAATAGTTAAGATTTCATTTCATTACAATAATTGAAATCCCTAATTTATAGAAACTTAAGAACTAAATATCAAGTTCCATTTCAATCATTTAAAATACTCATAGCTTTTATATATCCAATCATATTTAGAAATTAAAATTTAAGATTTGTTTATCAAACAAATGTGTAGTAGAGCTACTACAGTGGTCTTTCCAATTTGAAACTCAAAAATGAATGTCGATGATGCGGCCGTCATCACCGAAATTATTTTCCAGTGACAAAAGAGGGGAGTACAAAACTTATTTCCTTTTAAAATTCCTTTAAAATATTTCTTACACGTCACTTTGAAAATATATGTATTCAAAATACTTATAAATAATATTAATATTATATTCCCAAATCCTTTGAAAACAAATTTCAAAACTTCGAAACTTAATTTCTTAAATTTCCAATTTTGGTTTACTTTATAGGTAAATTCTATTTTCTAACCAATATTTATAAAAATCACTTCCTAACAAATAAACATATCACATACAATTATATAAATTTATAAAGATTATTCTTTTATACACAAATTATAATACTAGGTAAAATTATTTCATTTACCTATATTTCAAAAACAATATTTGTGTCGGTCTGCCCTATTAAATGTTTAGAAATCAGTATCGATGTAATAGCGTTCTATGTACCGACCAGAATTTATAAACACTAAACGGAACAAATTAACACAATAAAAAACATTTTATAACACCAAAAAGTATGCTCTCTCATATATATACACTCAGACAGACTCAATACCCTATCTCTAATTAGTCAAACCACATGAAGCCAAGGTTATCGCTAAACTCGGCTATGATACCAACTGTAACGACCCACCATTTTGGACGGTTTAAATCGATAATTAACCACACATGTCGAATCCAAACCGTTCAAAAGGGACGATTATTATGGGCTAAATAGGAAAAAGAAGAGAATAGAATGAAAAAAACACACAATCTCACAGCGGAATGATAGAATATAATAATCAAACAAACAGTTCATGAAGCTGTTTTACAAATAACATTTAATTACACTTTTACAACACAAATCGGAATTATACATGCAGTTGGAATAAATAAATAATGCAGCGGAACAACATGATGCATTGGAATAAATATAATAAATAGTAGAAAAATCTCTGTCTTCATCCTCCAAATAAAATGGTCTTTGATACATTGAAAAGCTCAGACTGACTCGAGCGTAATGAAAAGATAAAACACTCGAGTCAGAACTAAAAGATATTATGTATATTAAATTAATAGTAAATTAATATGAGTGTAACGGCTTCAGAGATGTTTTCGGGGTTTTACATCTCCTATCCAGTGTCCAACGTGTGTGCAATAACTTAAGAGAAGTTCGGGATTCCATCTTCTAAGGATCCATTAACCTATCTACGTACATAGTACAATATGCTATTATAGTATGTCTATAGTAAAGTAAAGTATTAAAATAGAGTTAAGGCGTTACCCATATCCCCCTTAACACATTTTTATATAAATACCGTAGTCTATACAGATACTGTAAGATCCACCAAACTGGTGGTTTACTCAGTGAGCACTCAGGTATGATACAAACCAAGTCGTAGTGGACGCGATCAGGATAAATATGACAAGGCACGCGAGGCAATGCCCAGGGTAGGATACTACCATTTTGCAGATCTGGACTGATAGTAACGCATAGTAGCTACTATCGCCCGCCTCGAAACACACTCCCATAATCAAATCGAGGGTGGCCACTAAATCAGTCACAAAGTAATAAATATGGTATCGAAGAAATGTGTCTGATAGGAGGAGCGACCCTACTTGACCCAGCATGGCTCCTATTTTAGTCATGACCCGAAGATCAAGGCTATCCATCATTGTTCTCTTACTTCATTCCAATAGAGTTCGCCAAACCATCCTACTTCATTCTGGATTCTCCAACATGTACGCAGTTGTTAAAGTGATTTTCGGTATTAGCAAAGAGTATGACAATATCTGATCCCCGTCTCTTTAACAACCAAATGCTTACTTCACACCAGTTAGTTCTTTTACATTTCCAAAACCAATTCGTAGTTGATATTAAAATTTCATACTCACTTCAAAATCATATCACTTTCGAAATCATTATTCACTTTGAATCATATCACTTTCGAAATCAGAACTACAAAATAGGTTAAACCATCATATCAACATATTCACATTTAATCAATTAAATCTAGATCATAACGATTCCAACTTTAAACAGTTTGAATATTGAAGGTAGTTTATATATTGGAATAGTTATACATTAAAAAATATATTAAAATAGTTGTAGATTAAAATAGTTTATATATTAGAAATAGTTTATATTTATTAAAATATGTTATATATTAATATGTATATATATTAAAAGTTGTTTATAAATTTAAAATAATATATATTAAAATAGTTTATAAATTTAAAATATTATATATTACAATAGTTATAAATTTAAAACTGGTTATAGGTTAAAATAGTTTATATATTAGAAATAGTTACATATTAAAATAGGTTATATATTAAAAATAGTTAATGTATTGAAAATTATAGACATATATATATATATATATATATATATATATATTAATTAAAATGGTTTATATGAGAAAAATAATTTATATGTTAAAAGAGTTTGTATATTAAAAGAGTTTGTATATTAAAAGAGTTTAATCGAAAATAGTTTAAAATTATAATTGTTTCTCCTCGTTTCACAAATCAATTCAAATCAACCTTAGTTCCAAAAATTCAATTTAAATCAATCATGGTTCAACGATTTCAATTCAGAAGGCTAAAGGTTACAATTCAAATTTTCATTAGAACCATTTCAATTTTTATATCGATCTCGAAAACATATTTGAACTATAAATATAAACCACTTCAAATTCAATAGGTTTCAAAGCTTAAATATTTAAACATTTGCAATAACTCAATTTTGATAAAATTCATTTATATTTCAAAATCCAACTTTTAGATTTCAATTTAAATTCTTTAAAACTATTCATTTAAACCAATTTTGGTTTCAACATCTTAAAGCTTGGATTTTGAAAATAATTAGGTTCAAATAAATCTATTATTTCAAAATATCATTTAACTGGATTCAAAAATTAAGGATTTAAAATCATTTAATTTAACCAATCTAATGTTCGTATATTATTTTCTACCATATGGTCAAGTGATACAGATATATGTCATTTCAACCCACAATAATTTAAATTTATAGATATATATCATTTCAACCTGCAATCCTAAGTAAAATTCAAAATTCATAAAATCGCTCGAGTTTATCGTTTCAACCCATAACGATTTTCCCTAATCTACAAGTCTATCCGGGTATGTACCATTTCAACCCATAGTGATTTTCCTAACAATAACTAAGGGAACTTCTAGTATGATAACAATATATAAAATTATTATAATATCCAATCATCCAAATATCAGCAATTAAACATCCATCACAATCATCATTCAAATCAACCAATAAATCACAGTAAATAAACTGGTTATCATTATCAGGTATTTAACTGGCACTTAATTTCAATATTAATTAAATGGCAATTAAATTCAGTATAAATTCAAATTAAATTTGAATGAAAATTTAAACATACCAAATAGCAATTAGTTAATTTCTAATCATATCATAAATTTAATTTAACTAACATAGGATGATTTAGTATTCATGAATGGGTTAAACACTCACTTTTGATTTTTCATCGAATGAAAATCCAAATAAATCCTAAAATTCTAACAGTCTTAGAATGCAGCCAAACAAGTTCCATAATGTCTGGACTTTCGACATGATCGCAATGGAGAAAACTGCGCATGAATCCGAGCTCATATGAAAAATTTATTAAGGTTAGAACTTTTGAAAAATTAAAATAAACAGAAGGGCAATATATAAATAAACCATCACCTCTCAAAGCCCTAGTGCCTTCAACCGAGCATGCCCCATTAATCGCCACCGAACTTGTCAGAACGCTGCCGCACACAAGCCTTTACCACCTAATCCAAGCATGTTGCCGCGTCTATCACCTCAGGTTGCCCCACCCTGACAAGTGTGACCATCTCCGGCACTAGAAAACGTTGTCGCTGCTGTTAGGGTTTCGAACCCTGATAAAAAATTTAACGATGGTCTAACCATCATCTCTCCAAACGAACCACTCCGATGAACTACTCATAACAATCTCTACACAACTGTAGCCTCAAATCGTCGCATCGTCGCCGTTGATCAACCACCAAAATCGATGACCGAGAATATTTTTCTCATTTCTAGACAAACCAAAACTCAATTGAAAAAATGAATAACAGACCTAGATTATGCTCGTTGAGAGCTTTCCAATGATATATAATTTGCTAGGGTTTGGAGAGATTAAATTTCGATTTGAAATTGAAACTGGGAATTAGTTTTTTGATTTGTCTGCCATTGAAAGAGGAGATGAGGAGGAACTGTGCGTACGGATAATAAGAAATAGCTGCTAAGGTTAGAGAGAAAAATCTATTTATATGGACAAAGATAGATAAGAATGAATGGATAAATCGAATTGGTCGAAACGATTACATTAACCCGAAAAGCCCATTCCGTTCCCGAAACGAAAATGGGTCATCCAATATATCAAAATATATGTTTTTGATATTTTTAAACTCAATGGAACAAGTTTCATGCCCCAACTTAAAATCTCATAATATATCAAATTTCTGATCGCTATGAAACTTAAAATCTCATAATAATTCACTGTCATGGATCCGATTAACTGGCTTCATCAAAATTCGAGACAGTGGCCAAAATGACTATTTTTACACGTTAATAAATTAAATTATTATTAAATTGGGTTAATCGCTTTTAAATTCAAATTTAGTAGTTAACAATTTTCATTGTTCTTGATTACATAGAAATTTATAATCTTTCAAAATAAAATTTCCATGTCAAATTCAATATTCAGATATTGCACTAATTACAGCGTTCAATGACACTGTAATAAAATTCCATTTATTTATATTTTATTTCAATCAAACTCCTTTTTATTTCGATCTACACTCTTATTATAGAATCAACAATTACCTTATGAATAAAATTAACATTATTTTACATTTATTTAGATTCATATTTTATAGTTATTATTTTAACTCATAATAACTGTAATATTTAATTACATTAACTCGCATTGATTTCCAAATTAATTTCAGTAGATTAAATAATGAAATAATAATTAAAACAATTATTACACATTAATAATTCAAACACATTTTTTATGTTTATTGTGTACAAACAAAGCTAATTAATTCACATACTAATTAATTGGTTTTATATTCCTAAATAAACCTATTCTAATTTATAACATATAATTTCGATATTAAATCCAACATATAATTTATTTCGTATTTACAACTATAACCAAATTAGTTTTACAATTATTTCAATTGGCTGAAATTAATTAAAAATAGTTATCAATTACCTTAAATCAACCTTATTATATCACATTCTAATAGTCTTTCCCATTAATAAATCATAGATTTTTAATTTCACACAATATTAAATTCAAAAGTATTGTTTAATTAAATATTTTTCATTGTCGAAAATTATAGGTCATTACAAAAGGATTTATAAATATAATAATCAATTTGATTTGAGTTTCTCACGCTGGTTTGCTAAACTGATCCGGTGTTATTTTCTATAATACTCATCATGATGTGAGATTTTGTTCTTCTTTTCTTTTCTTTCACCCTAACATATATCATCATGGTGTACATATATCATCATGATCTGAGTCCGCACTAGGAAGTCGGGTGGACGATACTAGTTCGGAAGTGAAATTGTGTGATCGAAGGAGCGACCGGATTTGATATTGCATACGGATGATATATGTACATCATACGTGTTTGAATGAAATAGATATTGAAAATTTTAAGAAGAATGTGAAAAAATTATTTTATAAAATTGGGACAAAGTATTTTGGAACCCATTGATTTTGAAAGGCTTTTGATTTTTGGGAAAATCAATTTTGGAAATTGAAAAGCCAAATTTGAGAACTATCGATTTTGTGATATCGATTTGTGTAAATGGGTTTATATATGAGACATATAAAGAGTATATTTTCAGAGATACTATATGTGTATAGTATAAAATGTTTTGAGAATGCTATGGGGAAAAAGGCGCTCCCATTTAGAGTTGAAACTTAGTAGGAGATCCACGGGGTGGTTCTCCCTTGAGCCCTAAGGGGGGTTCTAAATTTGATCCCAGAGGATGTCCGGACAAACTGAAGTTCCTGAGGATTGTGGTTTGGGTTAGCGAAAGTCTAGGGCGTTGATGCCTACAGTGACATTGGGGTTATGCTGTGACGATAGTGTAACTTGGTGTAACTGCGATCTACTGCGTTCCATATCGGAAGTCGAGGGGCAGTGATTGCCTAAGGTCTACGTTTGATTTCGTTGGGAGAGAAATGTAACATTTGCATATTGCGATCTATGAAGACATAGCGAAAGTCGTGTGGCAGTGAGTGCCTACAGGATACATTGGGTCTCGACTGATGTAGTCTGCGATCTATGTGGTCTGTGTGGTAAAGTTTCAATTGGCAACGAAATTCGAGGGCGTTGATGCCTAAAGTTACATGGTTTTTGACCGTGATGGCAACATAACCCTGGGTGTAGCTACGATCTGTGGCGGTTCCATGGTGTAATCGAGGGGTGTGGATGCCTACAGTTTTCTATGGTTTCGTCGGGATGGCGATGTAATCATCGGGCTAACTGCGACCATGGAGGGGTGATGATTTCCAGAGCATTATCATAAAAATGTTTTCTATATTTTCACAAAATCTTTCTAAGTATTTTCACTAAGTGTTGTAAACAAGTCTGCTAAGTACTTATAGATTTTCAGTCCTACGCCTGATCAACGTATAACCGAATTTCTGTGAGAACAAGGATGGACTTGTTGAAACATCGAGTTATAAAAACTATTTTGGTAATATTATGTATATTTTAAAGTGTTTTGAAAATTTAAAATAAAACAAGTTAAGATTTAAAATATTTAAGAATAATTTAACTAATAATAAGCTTTGTGATTAAAATTCTTGCTTCGTTCCTTTTCGAGGATGAAAGGTTATAAAGGGGGAAGGAATATGATAACCCAGATTTTTGGACATCTGTTAATTGGTAATTAACTGGGTTAAATTATTAAAAATACTGATTTGTAAGTTGAACAAAAAATTCTGATAATTAAAAAAAAAACTATCTGGATATAAATATTTATTTGATAGTCTTGTAATATAATTATTTAAATTTGCAAAACTTATCATTTCAAAGCAAATAAAATATGATAGCTATTTTACTATTATTCATATATATGGTTTGTGAATAACACTATGATTTGGAATTCAAAATATATATCTTAAAAATAAATTAGATTTAAAACTCTACATTTTTTAACACTAGTATATATGTATGTATGTATGTGTGTATGTATGTATGTATGTATGTATGTATGTATGTATGTATGTATGTATGGTTATTTATTAATGTATAATTAGGTTTTATATCATTTTATTTGAAGTTATATAAATGTAGGTAAAAAAAGAAATATATAAATAAAATATAAAATATAATATAAGAACATAAGAAAATATAAAATGCATACATTTGACAATTGTAAGCTTAGGAGTATCATGCAAATACAAGTGTCAAGAAATTCTGGTTTAAATGAATTTCCTTATTTTTAGAAATATAATAAAAAGGAGAATAATAACAACCAAGGCTGTATACACTTATATATCTCAACCCTCTTTTTTTTTCATATTTCAAAATCTAAAACTAGAGAAGAAGAAAAAACAAAAAAATAAACATTCTTTCTAGTTTCAACTGTACAAAGCTAGATTCAATTCAAAATTTTACTTAATTAAAGTAGATCAAGACTACAGTTTCAAAATCAAGTTATAGTTTCCAGATTTCAAAAACTATTCTCTGTTTTCTGTTCAAACAGTATAAAGTGAGTAAACTTTAAACTTTTAAGTTAAATCATCATTATTATCTGATGCATGTGATAAATAATGGTAGTAATATGATTTGCATGGATGTATAAATGTATTTTGCCTGGAAGTACAGTTGAATTGCTATGTGATCATCTGCATGTGTGTGTATTGATATGTAAGCCTCTGTTCTTGGTTTACAGACCCAAAAACTCAATCAAAAATCAATTCCTCTTCGTATAAACCATTATAGGTTATGATGTTTAAGGGAAATATGTTTGAATTTAACTCAATTTTATTTTTAAAGAAATTTTTTAAAGTGTAGTTAGCAAGTACTTTAACTGGGAAGAAGAACGAACAATGAAATCAAAATCAAGTAAGAAATTAAATTATTTAAATCTCAAGTTTTGTTCATAGAATCTAATTCGATTTTGAAAATGATAATTTTTAATGGTAATATCATAATTTTTAAGTTTGCATGGATCGAGATATGGTAAGATGATCGGAAATTGATATTTTGTCAATTTCCGGTGATTGCGAGGTTTTATAGCCTCGGGGTTGTGGCCGGAGGTTGCTAATTGGTCGTTGATCATGGGAAAAATGCTCGACGATTTTTCTGGTCGCCATAGCGTCGTAGCCACGATGATGTAGGGTTTAAGGTTAGGCTCGAGTCGACGGTGATTATGAGGCATGTGCGACATCAAGGTGGCATCGGAAGGGTCCAGAGGTGGGGAAAAGGGAAGATGGAAGCAAAGCGGTAGTCTGGGCGAGGCGTTGGGTTTCAAATCATCGAAGATGGGAATTGCGATATGTTTTCGTGATCTGGGTCGATGGGGTCATCGCCGACTTACTGGTGATGGCAACGATGATCGGAGCATCGACGATCGCGTGTGCATATGCAAGAGTGTCAGTAGTATCAGTAGGTTTGGGGTTAATGCTGTAGGAATTGAAGAGAAGAGAGAGAGCTCAGGGAAAAGTGTTTTGGCTCGAGTTTGCTTAAGGGTTAAGCTCGGGTCTGTGCTTGTGTGTAAATAAGTTTTCAAAGTTAAAACAAAACAGGATTTAAAAAATAGGAAAAGAAGGAAAAGAAGAAGATGAACCGTGGGTTGGCGGGGAAGTGTCAGGTTGTACGCGAGTGTTTTGAAGAGTTGTAACAGGGTTTAAATTTAATAAAAACAAGTTTGTGGAAACAATTTTCTTAAATAATTCTTTTATATAATAAATGTTCTATTTAAGTATTGGGTTAGTTATAGGTTATAAAATAAATTATTTTAAATTTATTAAGTTTGGAATATTTTATTATATTTCCATTATTTTATTTAATTCCTAATTTTATTAAATGAAATTAAATAGTAAAATTAAGTAGTTGATTAAAGAAAGTAACGGTTTTAAGCTTATAATTAATCAAAAGGTCTTAAGTGATTTTGTATATTAATCGTAAATTAAATCCAAACATTTAAATTAAATGAAATTTAAACGATGATTGAGTAAATGATTAGAATTAATGGTTTCTACTTTTAACCAATCAAGGCCTTAAGTAATTGTAAAGGATAATTAATTAATTGAATTACAATTAAAATTAAATGAATGGCTTGTAATTAATTAATAACAATTAAGAAGGGTTATAAGTTTCAGCTCAAATATCATAAAAATATTGTATTCAATCGTGAGCGTATAAACACTCGCTTTTTTATTTGAAGCTGAAATAATTCTAGCTCCAAATAAATCACCATCTGACTCCAAGCTATAGACGACGTTGATGCAGTTGCACTGCAACTCATTTTCTCCGAAACAGAACTCGTATGCACAAATTATATGATAATCAATACACGACATAAAATCAAATTTAATCAGCAAAAATAAATAATTTATAAAATAATAAACGTAGCCTTCTCATGACAGTACCCAGATCGAACTACTCCCAGGTGCTTATGACATATCCTTTTTTTCCTGATCGCCCACCGCTATTGCACTGCCCCCGACCTCCTCAGCCAACCGTCGCCTCACACCACTCGCCTCCACCATCAGAAGACCACGCGTGCTCACAGGAAGAAACGCGACCCAAGGTTTATATGTTCGACCTCGTCGCCAACAGCTACGACATCAATGTCGCCTCTCACCTCCGTGTTGCCAACCGATCTTGCTTCTTTCTCCCTTTTCTTCTTTTTTTTCCTTTATCGTTCACTACTTTTTTTTAATTTGAAAGCTCGATTCGAAAAGAGGGGAGATAGAGAAGGATATACGGCTGAAAGAGGGATGTTTGAACGAGTTGGTTTGGTTTGTTATATATATAATTATTATTAAATTAGAGAATTTCTATCCCAATACGTTCGAAATTTCTCGAATTTCAAATGGAGCATGCCGACTGGTGTTTAAAATGTTTTACTACATTCCGAACACAATGGAACTAGTTCCAGGGTCTAATTCGACCGTATGTGGAAGATAGCATTTTGAAATCAATTAATTTAATTTAATTTTGAAAGTAAATTCTACGCGTTTCAAGCTCGCACGGCCAAACGACAGGTCCAATCGCTACGAAACTTGAAATCCTACAATAATTCACTATTACGGATCCGATGAAACTGGTTACGTCGAAATCCAAGACAATGGCCAAAATGGCTATTTTACTCGTCAATTACAATATAAAATTTCAAATTATAAATTATTCCCATTTAAATCCAATATTAATTATTAACCATCTTCATTCATATTTTGAATAAAATTTAAATCAATTTTCGATACCCTTTTTTTATTAGCATCTTAAATCCAGAATTAAATTATTTAAATAATTTCCAATATTAAATTTTAAACAATTTATTTATCCAATAAACCAATATTAATAAATCATTAAATTTTGTTTCTACTCATATTTATCCAATAAATACATTAAATTTAATAATTTAAAATAGCCAAAATACGTGTTGTTACCACTTAGATATACAGTGAGACCACGCCCCTTAGCGAAACGGATTTTCCCCTCACCGGTATCCTAAAACCTTTATAAGACCATATACCTTGGTCCTGCATCCACAATGGTTAAAACAATTCAAAACGGTATGATATTATGATATGCAAAACAAGTGAATCAATTCTGGATTACCCATCCTATTCATTTTTACTATCTGTCTCAATTATAGTTTCTAGGATTACTATTAGGTTTTCACGGGCTCACTAATAACCGATAAAATGATTAAGGAATCCCTTTCCAGTTACATAGGGATCACTAAGAACCTATTGGTAACTCCAATATCTTTACTCTTATCCTAGTTTTCATGGGTTGACTAGGAACTTATTGGTAACTCCAATATCTTTTCTCCATAGCCTAGTTTTCATGGGCTGACTAGGAACCTATTGACATCTGCCAATATCTTAACCGGATATAGTTTTCATGGGCTTACTACAAACCTATTGGCCCCTACCAATATGAAATCATAGTTTTCATGGGCTAACTATGAACCTATATTTCTAACATCTTCAAATATACATAGTTTTCATAGGCTTACCGAGAGCCTATTGGCCCCTGCCAATATCTTTTCCTTTAATTTTTTCGTATCCTATATTCTATTCTTCCTGACCTCCTAGATGTAATTCTACTCACTCAGGAGTTAACTTAATTAATATTCACTACTGGGTCAACCTAGCTGGTTATTCTGCCCTTCTCCAAAATACAGTTATGGGTCCAAAACAATGTGAATACATACATTAATGAAGAAGCAAACACAATAACTTGGTTAGTCCCTTTAACCTTTTAATTAAAGAAAACTTTTTCGAAAACTCCTTTTCAAAACGCTTTGTATAATTATACCATGGTTTTTCTTAAAAATGAGATTGCGTTATTTGCTTTGAAAACTAAGGCTGTCGAAACCTTCAAAACCTTGCTTTCAACCTCACTGGATAAGCACCTTTGAAAGCATATAAATCTCTTTTCAAAACATCAGGCCCTTGCCTTTCGAAACACTTTAAAACATCTCTTTAGAAACCATTCGAATGTAAATAAGTATTACTTAATATCACTTAGAAGCATAGCTTAGAAACCATTGAAAGTACCCCTTTTGAAACCATTGCAAGTATCCCTTCCAAAATCATAGAAAGTCCCCCTTTTCAAATCATTGGGTTTATACTTAAAATATTTCAAAGTGAACATAAACGAAAGTATCTCTTTTGAAACCATCATTTGCCATATATAAAAATATTGGGGAAAACTTGATGGCGTCGGCACCATCCCTTTCGAAAGCTAAAACCATTTAAACAAAACATTGAAGGATCGCATCGAACCCCCCTTCGAAGCCATTGCCTTCGAAACCCTTGGACTTATTCGAAAGAATTTAGGAAGTGGCTTAAAATATCTTTAAAACAAGAATTACCTTTTGAAAGCATTGATGACTTCAATACACTTGAAAGGCTAAAGAACGGCAGTAGGGCTTTGACTAGGTCGGAACCCTTCGTTCGAATGCATTATTTTATAAGTAAAGAAACCCATTCGAATTCTTACTCTTTAAAACATAAGTTGATGGCAACCCCTTCAAAAGAATTTAGAAAACCTCTTTCAAAAACATATGCTTCGACTCCTTCAAAGGCTTTAATTAAAACAGAGGTAGGTGCTTCTCTTTCAAAACAAACAAAAAGGAATCGACCCCATCGGAAGCTATGCTTTCGACACCATGCATTCCGCCATTCTCTAATCCACTACATACCATCTAAGTGATACTTTGTGTATTGGTTTCGGCTTAGTAATGTTTCGACTTGATCAAAGGCGGAAGCTCTAAGTCGAAAGCTACTTCTAAAGAAGGCGAAACCAACTTTTTTAGGTAAACCTGATTTAATACTAATCAAAGCAAACACTTTCTAGCTAACATGCAATGTGTGGACTTATGACTAGTTGTCTTAACTTTTCAAATTATTCACTATTTCAGATCTAAACCATGGTTAAGTTAGCAAATAAGTCCTTCCATTAAGCAAAACCAATATTGCAAATAAGTCCTTCCCCTAAAATAATTCAATTTGCATGGAAATTTACTTAGGAAAAATCCCCAAAAATTACAGAAATTCACTTTAATTGTGTTATCTAATATATCAAAATTTTAGACCCAAATTCTCAATATATTTTTCGAAATAAATTTATAAACCTAATTTACCACATTTTCCTTTGAAAATTCATAGTAATCTTTCCATAGCTTGGAAAATTATCAAAATTAAAACCCAACTCCAAAATCATGTTTTGTCCAACATAAGTTTTTCCATGGTATTTAAACATTAGTATAAATTGTTTTTCCCTAAAACCACGTATAATCTTATTTAAGCATTCTTGTTTAAGTCAAACAAATTGTAATTCAAGCGTACCATCATCCAAATCATTATAAAAACGAATTTACCCTTAAATCTGATAACATATGATTATAAAATAAAATAGAGATGGAATGAATTATTATTCACCTTGATTAAGATAAGGAGATTGGATTGAGATTTATCCCTTAGCTTTCTTTGATTCATCTTCTCTTTTCCTTGTTAATAGCCGGCCCTCCTTAATGTTTGTGTTTTGTTTTTCGAATCTGAATGGAAAAAACGAAACTTGAATGGGGAACGAGAATATATATAAGGGTAAGGGGTTTTGTGTGGCAATTTCCCATTATATCCTTATGTAGATTAATTAACTTTAAGCCCAGTTCATTAATTAAACTGAGCACGGCCTTAATTATATTCATATCTCAACCCCTTATCACTTAACATTTACATTATCTATTTAATTTATTCAATTAAATCTCCTGAATAATGTTATCAAAAATTAGAGGTGTTACAGATAGTAAGCACTTCTCTTAATTACTACCTTTCTTGGTAAAGGGGTGTATGATACTATTTAGTGGCACCCAGTTCCTTGGCACCATTTTGGAGTTACTTAGTCAATATGTATATTCTCTATTAATTAAAATATATAGTATCAATTCAAAAAAGGTTTTGAAATAAAAACCAGGTATTTAGTTCTTAAATTTTGTTAAAAATAAAATGGATTCAAAATAAAAAGGTATTTTGATAAAGGAGTGTTTTGATAAATGAAGTTTTAACATGAGTTTTTATCACTCTTGGATAAAGAAGAAATAATTTTAACACGTATATTTTAATGGGTTAAATATATTAAGAATTTTTTTATAGATCTTGTATTATTAAAACTGTCCCCTTTTTAACATCGAAGTTGTACAAACTATTTGATATTATTGTGTAACAATCCCGATTAAGATTACCTGGAGTTAAATCTATAAAATATGATTTAAATCATCTTCATTAATGTTAAGATGAATTTAGGGAATTTTAATTGTTAATTTTCAAATTGAAATAGATTGGGATTTGTTAAATTGGATCTTTCGTAAAATATCCTTTGGTGTAACTTAAATCTTATATTTGTTAATATAAGAATAGTTTAGGGAAAAATTAGAATTTGATAAAATATATGAAAAATATTTTTTTTTATAATGATGATGAGAATAAAGATATTTCATTCACTTATTTATTTGAACGAAAATTTATGATTGATAATTTTCATTTGAAACTATTGCAAAAAATGTTGTAAATTTAATAGAAATGTTAATATTTATATTTACTGTTAAAAATGATATTTTTGGTAATTAACACATTATTTTATCAACATAATAATAAAAACTTTTATTTGCAAAAGTATTATTTAATGTTTTTCAAAACACCTCGATATCGATAAAGAATAATAACTTTTGTTATTTTGGTGTTTGTCAAATTTTGAGGAATCAATATATGCCATATATAATATAGTTTAAAGTGTGAAATAGGTGTTCAGTGAAAAAAATGAAAAGAAAATGAGAATCTTTCTTATTTGGTCTATGATACTTTTCTTGGCCCATGCTATAGCCTAAAAATGAGCATATACATTCATCTTCTCTTAAACTATAATCACTTTCAGCCTAAGTAAAAATCTGAAACCATTCATATTGGAAAACCCCAGATTAGGAATTTATCTGCAAATTTGAATCAAATCAAAGGGCTTTTGATTATTTAACCCAAAAAATGGATCAACGCCCAGGATTGAGTGTAAAAGCACCAGCCCTATTTATCAAGGTAAATAAAATAGAAAAGCAATAGTAAATTGCAAAAAAGTAAAGAGACAAGAGATTTTTACAGTGGTTCTGCTGTTAATGAAGCCTACGTCCACTTTATAGCTTTTATTGATCAACTTCTGTTACAAGAGAGTTTGGATTACAATATGATTCTTCTTTTTCATGTTAGACCAGGCCACTATTATTAGAGATAAAGGGAGGATCTCAATTGTCTCTTCATTACTGTTGCATAGGAGAAGAGGAGTGAAAAAAGAATAACAAAGCTTCAGCAGAGATCCGGTTAGGAACCCTTTTTTGTTAAAGGTAGGATGGTATTTATAGGATGTAAAGAGCACTTAGGTAGGAACCATTGCACCAAAAGCCTGTAGTTGTCCATAGGAAAAAGCATGAAAAGTTTGGAATGATTCTGACCTAACATTTTGGATCGGTACCGATTCAATTGGATCGATGCGTATCGATCCAAAGAGTTGTGCAATTTTTGCACAACCTCTATCTAGTTAGCTTCCCTACTTACTTGTGAGGCTCTCCGTGTAATTTCATACATTGTTGACTTGTTTTGATGATGGTTCATCCATGAGTTTGACTGAACTATTATCTGAATCCGATAAGTATTTAGTTCTCAAACTCGGATGCATGGATTGTTACCAAACTTGGTAGATATGCTTAATAGAGAGGTAGGAACATAACGCAAGTGGTTTTGAGGAACTGCAAGTCAATATTTTGGATCGGTACAGATCCAAAGTATTGGCGTATTTTTGGGTCAAACTTCCAAAGTTCCTTGGCCTTGTACGTTTAGGCCTTCCGGTCAAGTTTCCAGTCGTTCTGGCTTATTCTGAATGTTCTAACTCCTTTTGAATTCTACTGGGTTGAAAACCCGGTTAACAATTTTTAATAGAAGATATAAGGCCAAGGTAATCTCTACTACCCTATGTTGCATCTAAATTGAGTTTTAACCTCAACTTTAATCTTGATTTTTAATCTTTCCTTTTCCAATTGATGAAATCTAAAACCTAGGTTGTAGCTGAAATTGTTTGGCTAAGTGAATCTAGGTCTTTGGTTATTAAATCAAGCTTAATTAGGTGAGTCAATCTCACACTTCTAGCCTATAAATGGATGCTTGTCGTTATTTGCTATTTTGAATGAATTTGTTGTGAACTTGTTCTCAATCTCTTATGTTATTCGCAACTTTTGTTATTCAACTCTATTGTTGCTGAAACCATTTCATATGATCTTGATTATCACCCAATGTAGATGTTTTGGTTCTTGTCGAGTGTTAAACCAATGCCCCAAAGTCAAAGCAAGCAACAACGGACCCTCGGAGCGGCCTGGAGCTCAGTCCAGGCATGCCCACTAGCGGACCGGTCCCACCAGACTTGTGGTGGCCTAATCCCCATGTCGATCCGTTTGGCCCTCCAGTTTGCGCCGTCCACCCACTCATTCATCTGTTTGGCTCCTTTTTTTGTTTGCTTGATTTTGATGTTGATTTCTTTGTCGATTTGAATGCTACTTATGGATTTTGATTTATGATGAGCATTCATTGTGGAGTTATTATACCATAGAAATTCTCTCTGAATTCATGGACTTATACACAAATTTTTCAAGCATGGTTTCAATTGGAATTTGCAATAGGCTATTTCCAAATTAAAGTGTTTTATCCAAATCTTTTCAAGTACAACTTATTTTCTATAATAAGTATATTTGAAAATACACATAAACACATTTTATTATTTATCTCTACTACTAATAATGAGAATGCATTGAATAGACTTCAACCGTGTCTTTTTGAAATACCAAATATGCCCTCACTCTAGCTGTATACCATTGCTCTCGTTGTGCGTCTGCATTTTTCCACGCTTCTCCTGAAAGTAAAAAAAGCCCTACTTCGCCTTCCCATTTCTAGTGATTCGAAATCTAAAAATTGCAATCGATTTCCACATGTTGAACAGAAGCAATAACGATTATCAATTACGTACGGTCACCAATTAAAGATGATTACTCCTTACCAACGACTACGCTCAACCAACATCGACCCCATTTCTACTAGACTTTGAACATAGGTACCATTTTGATTTTCTTTTCCTTTCCTCCGTCGAGTTTAAATTCTAATTTGTTGAACCGTTAACTTGATGTGTGCAAGGAGGTGAGGTTAGGTCTGATTCCTGGCTCAATTGACCTTCTTCCAATGCTATTGACTTGGCTAGCTTTGACAAGTGCCATTGCTGATCTGACTTAATGAGTAGGTGTTTCATTTCTGATTTTGGTTGTTGTTGCTCTGTCCAAAAAAAGAAAAGAAAAGAAACACTTTTCCATACAAATTTTTATTTTATTTTATATTTATCTATTGTTTCTTTTGAATTTGAGTTGGTTTACAATGATTTTCTTTCTTGCACATGATTATATATTGTTTACTGACAGTCCTTTGTCTATTATGTCCACTATTT
Organism: Allium cepa; assembly: GCA_030765085.1. NCBI lineage: Eukaryota > Viridiplantae > Streptophyta > Magnoliopsida > Asparagales > Amaryllidaceae > Allium > Allium cepa. The sequence continues at coordinate 353,303,074 of CM060937.1, read as the reverse complement.
TACTAACATCAAGACATTTTTATGAATATTTGAGTTCCTTCTGTATTCATTTTGATTTGTTAATGTGATCTTTGTATATTAGGCTATTGTATTCATTTTTCTTAGCTTAGACTGTTATTTCTTATATTAGAGTTGAGTAATGCTTCGTAGAAAAAAAATAATGCTTCGTGATTTTGTAGAAAAAAACTGCGATGATAACGAGGCTGTTACGGAAACATTTACCTTAGATGTTCTAAGGTAAATGTTATCAAAACATATTTTCTTATATGGAATGATACAATTCTCTTCATCATCGAATTGAGTGAATACACATTAATTTTAATTATTTTAGATACTAGAGTTCCTACTATGCTAATTTTGCTGGTTTTATATGATGTTTATCTTATGCTACGTGGTTGAATTTAGTTGTGCGTGTGAACATAGAATTCATACAATAACGGATAAGAATTATTGTTCATTTTCTACCTAGATTGTTCTATGTTATGCAATTGGATGAGTTAACGATTGTCTTTGAAGACCGAAATAATATAATTATAGTAAAATAATAATTTGAAAGGAAATTATAGTAGTATTCTTATGCGTATATCTAGACCGATGGAAGTAAAACTGAAAATAAAGTAAAAATATCCCCTAATTGAGCATAGAGATTTGAAAATTGAAGGAATGTAAACTTGAGAAAAAAGCAAAGAGGGTATCATTTACTACACAAAAGCTAATTTTTACATGCACATAGTTTATTTTCGAGTGAAAAAACCGCTGAAAAAATAAGCACTGTTTTATAATTGATGTTCAAAAAAATGTTTTTACGCGGTGCATATAGATCTATATATGTCAACATGATAGAACTGAGGATAGAACTTGGAAATCTTTTAGGTATGCTCAATGTGTGGAGCAGGCCCATGTTAATTCGATAAAAATGAGTTTGGAAGTCTTTTAGGTATGCCTGCTGAAAATATGGTTGGGTCAGAGGCTGGGCTATGGTGGAAGACCCTAAGCAATATTTGGGTTGGGTCGTTGGGGAGAATTAAATAATTGGTGGGTTGAATTCTAGAAATTGAAATTAGGTTGCCAGTTTGGATTTGAAACAAAGGCATTTTCTTGAGAAATTAAATGTTGAGTATCATTATTGGCTGGGAGGAAAGTCGATGCAGAATTAGGCCTGAAATTTATGGGCTTGAAGTTACTGCATCGGTTGCTACATAGAATGGAGGGGTGCAACACGTAGAACAAGCTTGGATTGAAGCAGCATGAATCTATGATTGTGGACATAAGTCCACTACACTTGATGATGACGAGGACAAACCAACGCTTCTGGGATGATTAACTTCAGAGACTTGCACCATTTCTGTCGTGGAGCACGTTTGAGTAAAGGGGATGACCATGGAGAAACGTAAGCCATAAAATGATTAAATTCTCAACAACTTGAAATCCATGTAATCTTAATGAAGATATGTAGTATTTTTCACTCACTCTTTTTGTGCAAGTCATAAAAAATGTGAGGTTACTGCTTGTACTTTGTACAACTTGGATTGCATAGTATAGGATTATTATATGTGAGAGGACAGCCATTTATATTTTCTCTACTCTTTATTGATTAATGCATACACATTGTGACTAGATGCACGCCCTGCTGGATGTGCCTATATACTCATTATAATAATGATGGTTTTAAATTGATATGGTACTCTTTATATGTCTAAAAAGATTTCACACGGGCTTTTCAATATATATTAGCTTACAAGGCAATGTCTAAATATTTATGAATATAAAAGTTTAACGAATTCCTTTTCATATAAAGATTGGTTTATAAACTAATATATATAGTTTTAAGAAGATTTTTCAAATCTTAATACTTTAATAAAATTGCACGACATCGATGGAACAAGGAATTGATTTAAATGGATTAATAAAGCGAGTGGTATGGAACGCCAGCGTTTAGTTTTCCCATCAACTCCCGAACTTTTTCGATTGAGCCATGTATATATACGAGTGGATTTTACTAACCTATAGTAAATGTTTAAATAAATCCGTGTGGTGTGGGGAACATGGTTGTTATGTATTCGTTACTATGCGGAGGTATATGACACTTATCGACGAGTTTATAACTCACCTTCGGAGTTTATAGAACTTGTTCCTATCTTGATGTTTATAAGACTTATTCCTATCTTAATGTTTATAGGTCTCGTACCAATCTTGCTGTTTATAGATCTTGTACCTATTTTAGAGATTATAGGAATTGTTCCCATCTTGATGTTTATAGGTCTCGTACCTATCTTGATGTTTATGGACTTATATGTCTATCTCGAAGTTACATGCATGTGGTGAATTTATTTCACCAAACTTGCATTTGGTTCCTTCACCCTTTTTGTGAGATTTTTGGGTTTTTATTTGTAAGATTTTTGGATTTTATGTTGTTTGAATTATCACCAAATCATTTCGGGGATTTTTGCTTTTAACAAGCTATCATGAGTTTTAGTATTCGATAATTTGAAGTTATTGATGCATGCTTGATATTTGACGATACATGACTTGATGATTATACTCGACTTCTAGTTCATTTTATCTATCATTTATCTTGCTAACTCATTCATTGCACTCTAGATTGAACCATTTATTACTTTATAATGCTCGGGTCAGATTAGGATATTTTAGGTAGTTTGATAGTTTTAGAGAGGATTTCACTCCAATTGTCTAATTATCGTTCATTCTACCTTCATCTTGTATATGTGTACATATTCTTAGAGTGTTGTATCCTTTATCGAGTTTGGACTCATTTATTGTATGCATTTGTACCTATGGGACATTGTACTTATATATTCTATCGTTCTTGATGACTATAGTTTTATAATCGACTTTATATACCTTATATTCCACTGTGTATATTATGTGATCTTTGATTCTGTGATTTGTATTTATTATATATTATTCTAGATAACTATTATAGCCACCTTAGTTTTGTTTTAAGCCTGGATTGCATATGTCGATTCCACTTGTAATGAAAAAACCTATAGAATATTAATCGACTATCAATGCTCGCTTAAAATAAAATTCATGGATGGTCCCTCTTAACAAACCATATTCTCTGCACTAGAAGAGGATATCATTCTATAATATCCTTTATTAGTATGGTCTCGGGATGGGGCGTTACAGCTTAGGATCAGAGCCAGGTTCAGAACAAAATATGATATCATAGACACAAATCTTGACTTGGATGAATCTTAGAGACCGTCCATATGGAGTTCCTGGGATCGATAGTAGGATTCATCCCCTTTTTTAATAAGAAAGTGGCTTTTGGGATTCTAAAAACATTTTCCTTCGTTTCCACTCTTTGATGTTCCTATTATCAAATCATGTGATTCCTATGCTATCTTTGATCCTGTTTGTACCAAAAATTGGTACAAACACCTAAGAAAACATTTGAAGAGAAATAAATGAAGAATATAAAATGAAAATAGAGGATAATAACAAAGAAATAGCAGTAAATTGAAAGAATAACATGCACCCAATTTACCGTGGTTCGACAATGTTTGCCTATGTCCACTTTGAATAGATTGCTTTATTAATTACTTTATAACTGAGTACAATAGGGATCAGATGAAAATCCTTAGTTACAAAAGAGTATAAAACAAACAACCAAGCCTATATCTATAGACAAAGATGGCCAAATATCTCCCTGAAAATTCAGCAAAAGGACCTCCAAAGCCATATGGACCCACAAGAAGGATCACATGGCCCAATTCCCAAACAAGAGGGAAGGAATTATAGGGTGTGACCCCTATGGTATCTTCCTTATGCTAAAATATGCTTATCCTTCAAATTTCATGCCAATTGGATCGGTAGAACTTGAGTTATTGCTTGATTTTTGCTTCAACATGAGTTGCTTGCCGATTCTGGTCGATGCCTACCAAGGGAAGAGTGCTGATCCCTCTGACTTCATCTTCTTCAAGTGCAATCCCTAAGGTAGGCTCCCTAGAGTCTACATATCTTGCTCACAAAATTTCATATGCATTGGATTTATGGATCTTGAGATATTAATTGTTTTCTACTGAAATGCACTTGCTCCCTGAAAATATAACGATACCTATGATGGAAGTTGAATTTTGCCAATCCCTCCTATATGTTGAACCATATTTCATACTTCGAACATTCTACCTTGCGTATCTATTAATTCCATTCGATCTCGACTTCATGTTATTACCTATACTTGATTTCTGAACCCCACAATCATTACTCTGGACTCATCGACTTTGATAGCAGTCGAATCTAACTTACCAATCAGTTGAATATAGCCGGGTCAAAATGTCAGATAACACTTACCCCCTAAAGTACGTCTTGTGATGAACACGACATGCTTTGAATCGAAGCAAGTCAAAGTCGTCGGAAAGAAACCCATCCAGTTTTCTGAAGAATCGTTATCCTTCCGTCGTATTATTTTCCCAAAGTGTTGTATTTCTCTTTGATCGTCATGATGCTTGATCGATTTTCGATAGTATAAATCTAGGGTTATATTCCATCAGTTGATATATGAGTCTGGTTCCACAAGACTAATAAACTTTGGTTATCTAGTATAGCCTCGAATTTGAAGGCTTTAGGTTTGATTTTTTTTATTTTTTGGTTTCAAAAATTGAACTTTTAGATCATACACGTGCAAGTCCTTATCGTTGGCTCCCGGACGTGTTCGTATGCTCATAATTCATCGCCAATTTTTATTGAGTAAGATGTAATTTCATTGCATTTTGCACATACGTGCTTTGAATAATTTCCATGCCTATGTTTGTTTGCATACGTGTTCATACCCGATCCCTTTTTTTTACAGGGATCAACGTACTTCTAGTCGATCCCTTTCTCTCTTTTTATACACATGCTTATAGGTACCGACATATGTTTAACTGATCCCTCTCCCCTTGTTTCGAGTCGAAATCATGGGCCGATCCCCTCGTCCCTATATATAAACTAACACTTTTCTCTCCCATACTTATTTCATTTCCCTATCATTTCCTCTCATCCCTCAAAATACTGAACCTTCCTCATTCCACCATTAAAGCCGATCCCTCCCATCTTCCTTCTTCCCTTCATTTTGAAGTGAATTCTTCTGCAATCCATCCCACCTTTACGATCCCACTTCCTCTTATCTTCTATCTCAATCATCCACAAGCCACTTATTACCACTATTAACATATATATATATACGTGGGAGGTTTTCTAGTTTTTAAGTTTGATTTTATGAGAAGGCGATGGATTCTATTCCATCGGCGATGATTTAGAGTTCGACGTTATGGATAATTTATGGCCAAAGTTGCTTAGAGAAGATGAGAAATGAGATGTGGTAGGGTTCGGTTAAAAAGTTTAAAGGGTCGCACGAGGAGGTGGAATGAGAGGGATCTACCATCTTTGATTCGCATGGACAAGTTGATAGTTTTGTCGGATAAAGAAGAGAGCGGTTAGAATGATAAAGGGAAGGGACCTTTAGTGGAAGTTAGCATAGAGGGATTGGTAGTGGAAATTTGGTGGACGGTTGAAAACAGTGAAGTAGAGGGATCGGTAGAGTTGGTTAGCATGGAGGGATCGGTATTTTTGTTGAAGGAAAGGGATTGGCATTAATCACCTGGAGAAAGGGATTGATTATTTTTCTCTAGGATAGGGGTTGGCTATTTATACTTGGCTAATTCTAGTCTTTGAATTGAACTTGAAAACCAATCCATAATCACTTGTTTGAACAATCAAAACCAATCCTATCTCAATGAACTTGAACATATGACAATGATGAACTATAGGACATGCATACCCACTGATCAACTCGAAATTGAACGACCAAATCCATGGGACTTAGAACATGTACTAAAACTTAATATATGGACTTTAATAATGGATTTCACACTTCGATATGCCGATGGTCGATCCCAAAGCTTACACAACCGATCGATCTTTTTGCCAGTTGGGACCAGCGATGATGGTTACTCTGGTCAAAATCCAAAGTTTCGTCATTCACTTTGTTTTGTTTTGTTTTGAGCTGCTTATCTCTGCACTACACGACACTACACCACACTAGTTTACACTTAGCAAAGGGGATAGATAAACTTTTCTAATATCGATTATCCATTGAGTGTAGTTGGCATGGCCTTTAGACATTCAGAGCGTTTAGCTGCGATGTCTTTTGGACCAACTTCAAAACATAGTAATCCCGAAGCTGAGTTGAATTCCGCAACTAAATCTGGAAGGCTTTCCCCTAGTTGTCAAAATGAAAAAACAGAAGTTGCCCATCAGTCGACCTTTTCTCTGACGTTCCCGTCCTCCCGACAGAAGATATAAGTCATGCCCTCGATGTTTTAGAAGGCGCTATATTATTATATAACCCAATAGATTCCCATGCCTCCAGAATCGATGATACCGCTCTTTGTAGACTTTGTTCCAGACATGGAATTCCATTCGAAAACGTTTGGTTCCTTTAGTAAACGACATGGTTCATTCACCCCTAGAGGGGTATATAGCATGCGATAATTCATGTGCTGGGCCGGATGTATGCCACCCTTCAATTCATTTAACCGAGAGATGCAAAAATATCTTGTGATAGCTCCTACTGAACTACATCCGAAAAACTATGCCTTTCGCCATGGCACTTTCTTACTATTTATGAATGTCCTGTTCCGCCCGCCAACTCTTGAGTAATTTACAAATTCAAATGACAGAAAGGGAGCCTTTCCAACATTTTCCTTGATCCTTCGCCCAATTGTCAAGTCTTAATGGGTGCTTGGAACAAGCTCAGCCTCTTCAAACACAAATGGTTTATGTCTGATGTCTTCCTAGCTTTGCAAGGCAATGGTTGGAAGGATATAAGAGTCATCTTCGCTTTATTATCAAATTCTTTAACCCAGGTCATATCCTGAATCAACTAATATTTTGAAAATCTACAGGTATCCGCTATTTATTTCCGCTGTATGATTATGTATATGTGTTTTGTATCTAAAAATGAAAAGCCGGAATGTTCAGTTAGATGTAGTAATTTTGTTTAACTCTAATAGCTCCATGTAAGGATTATCTTTTTGTACTATAATATTTTGTATTATATGTAACCATTCCGTTGTGAGGTTTCCATATTCTGCCGTGTTTTGTTTTTTATTTTATCCTATGACAACTTGTCTTTCAAATGCTTGGGCAACGGCACATTAAAACCATGGATGTATTAAGTGTCGTTCCAAAGGGTCAAAAAGGTGGGTCGTCACAGTTGGTATCAAAGACTAGGTTTAGTGAACCCCTAAGCCCCGGTGCGGTAAAATCTCTAAGGATAGGATTAGTAATGTCCTAGGATAAGTATGAGAGTATAAATATATACATTGAGTGCATATTTGTTCATATTGTGTTGTTTGATCCATTGAATGGTATATGTATTTCGATCGATGTGTCTGATTAGTGTTATCGATAGGGATTCCTAAATACTTGAATAGACCAACTGATACAGTATTGTTTTAAAATGGTAAACGAAATAATTTTACCTAGGAATATATTTTATATATATAAGAATGATTTTCAAAATTTATAGTTGTATTGATGAGTTCATTATTAGGAGATGGTAATAATTTATTATTATCATTTAGGATTTGTTTAGTTATGCTCGTCCAGTTTGAACATTAACTATTGTGGAATAGTTCATAAGAGATTTTCCTTAGTAATGCCATCAATTTTAAAACTTTGATTTTTTGTCAAAATACTTCTATTCATATGCAAATATCTAATGTAAATACATTATATAAACATTCAAATCTAAATTAAACTTTGTTGTGAAAGATTAAATCATAGATCTATAATTAAATCATTGCACTAATTATATACAAATTTTAGTTTTTAACATTAAAATATAATTTAATCAATCAGCATGAACGTGCAAATTTTCAAATCTAAAGAATTGGACTTTAAATTGAATGTTAAAAATATAGATCTAGAATAAAACAATGTATTTCAACATTTATAGATTTAGTTTTAATTTAACAACATAAAGAAAACAGTTAGTTAATTTGAACATTCAAACTTTCAGATCTAAAGGAATAAGTTTTAATTTGAATATTTAAAATATAGGCTACACTTAAATATTTTTTAAATCATAAAAAAAATTCAATTTTGATTTATCAAAATAAAAAGCTCAATCATATCATTCAACGAACAATTCAATAATCATAAACAATTTTAATTAAACGAGTCAATTATACATACTTACAAATTATGGTAATCAAATTTAATTTCTTTGGGCATTGCATCAAAATCATTATCTATATAGAAAAGGACATACCTTGTTACCAAAGCATAAAAGCACATCTTGAGAAAAGGAATTCTCCTATTGAAACCTTTTCCAAATCAAAGGTGCAATAATCCTTGGATTGATGGCCTTCAACTATCAAATAGTAATTTGATCCTGACTTTGATTTGAGAGTTTTTTTGTTGGAAAGGGATTAATTTTCTACCATTAAAATGATGAAGAACGAGGCTAATAAAAATGGTTTAGAGAGCTTATGTGGACAAAAAAGAAAGAAAGGTGGATCTAATCTTATGTCTCTTTTCTTCAACCTAAGTCGTCAAAACCAAGCCTCCTTACACCTCAACCCCAGCTGCCCATTTCATGTTTATAGCTGAAAATTACAGCCCCTATAATAGGCATCAAACCCAATTAAGCCCATGTAAAAATATTCCACAATTAGATCCAATTCAATCGCTTACCAATATTGTATATCGTCAGATATATTCATAACTATTATAAACATATCTTGTAATATTAATTTCTCAAATCATATTTAAATTTATGATTAATATTTCATAAATAATAATTAATATAACTGCTTTATAACATTATAAACTAATTAAATCGTTTGGTCAAAGGAGAATTCATTGTTTTCAGTTGTGTGACTCGTCGGGTGTAAATTTGGTAAGTGATTAATATCGAACTATTTGAATATTAATGTTCACACGTCATTTAATAGGTGGTGTGACATTTTAGCCAAACTTGTCACTTAATTAGTTTCGGTAAAATCGGATTTCATTTTGTTAAGCGTTACCCGGTTGTGACTTTTATTCACACTAATTCTCTTCATCAAAACTATATAACTCTGGACTTATGGAATTTGGTAGTGATTAAAATTCCAATACTATCCATATTCAAATCCACAGTCCAAAAAATATCCTTGGTACATTGATAACGATCACTACTAACCGAATTACTCTAGCCAGAGATTTTGACTTTGAGTTGGCTCGAGTTGACCTATGATACTAACCCCTATATAACCGAGGACCTCTCTTAGATAGTGTTTCACTTCCAATACTTCCACTCAACCCAACTGTAGTCACTCAATGGACATCGTTCCATGATTTAACTATAATCAAAGCGGAGCTTTTATATTGAAGATCAACAGTATTTTCAAATCGAGAGAACTGTGTAAATCAGTCACAACTATATTTTATGTTTGACCTTAGTTATATTAACCAACAAAAAGCTATCGAGTGAGTCATTCCATAGTTATCCAATAATTATCAGTGCGTAACCCCTAGGAGCCTCTAGTTGTCATGAATAATACACTGCCCAACATTTGGAGAGCTTGTTATATACTCTAGTCTCAATAGATACATCGATATCCAATCTCGATGTATAATGACTAGGACATCTAAAATGGTATATTTATTTTACTATAATAAATTTCTCACAGTTACAACACTTTGTAACTACTATCACAAAACATACCATTTATGGATTTTCTTTTATATATAGTTTTAATTTATATAATTAATTAATATAACACATTACATCAAGTATATAACAGAATGAAAACATCTTTTATTTTGAACAAGATTGGTGATTAAGCTATATGTAGCAAATTACATATTTTCCCCTAGAGCATACCCTTAACTCTATCGGTAACAACTTAAACGCAAAAAAAATGCTTAACTGATATGATTGCATTTGCATAACTAAGTAGAAAATTATAATTTATGTTCATGCTTTTTAGCTATAAATTTTGCATATGCATATTGTTTCTTAATGCAATAGAATATGAGTACATCATGGGCAAATTTTTGTACAAATATGTGAAAATCGTGAATATGCAATATCATATCGAGTCCTTATATACTAACATTAAACATTTTCATCACCAAATGGTAGAATATAAGTACAAATATTATAGGCTTAATTTAATACAAATACATAAGCTAAATACTTTCATATAGGTAATCTAGGTTATGGTTTTATTCATTTTAGAATGGTGTTGTGAGTGTAATTACACTCATGAAAATTTATAGTTGAATAACATACATAGAATAGGCTAATCCCAATTTAATATGTTTTTCAAAATAGTTGTTATATATTTTTCTGTGAATGGATAAATTGATAATAACAAATAATGTTTCTCCACCTTATTTTTTGTAAAATCTTTAATTATTAATGCCTATATATTCCTTGGTGTTTTTGTAAAATCTGAAATTACTAATGTCACATCAAAGTTGTTTTTTCTTAAGTTGTTTTAACCAACATATGTTTGTTGATGGTCAATCAATACATAATCTTTTTTAAAATGTCTTTTTCATTTTTAAACAACGAGTCTATTATTTTATGTGTTTTTGGATGTTTTCTTCTAAATTGTATTATTTTTAATTACATGGTCATTGAGTAGTAAAGACCCAAAAAACAAAAATGTTAAAATGTTGAATTAATGTGATAATTTGCGCTCAATGGCTAAATTCTCTTTAAATGCTACTATTAAAGAAGTTATACCTATATCAAAACTAATTACTTTCATCTTATGTGCACGTATTTGTATAGTGTTGTATCTTATATCAATGAATTATGGAATAAAGTAATTACTTTAGCAAACTTTTTGATTTTTTACCCTTTGACCATGTTATTGTTGATAAAGTAGTCGATTTATGAAATAAGTACTATTTGTGTTCCTAGAATTATTTATTTGTTTATGTTTATATATAGAATATAAATTAAGTGACATTTATTACTGGCACAAAATTATAATGCAAATGTTAATGACCATCTTTAGTTTTTCATGGTATTATAATCACCACTACTTAAATTAGAAATGACCAACTAGCATTATTAAGCCTTAACATCAAAATATATTAAACACTTTTAAATAGATGTTATAACCTAAAAAGTCAATTAATTAGACAAGCATCTGTTATCCTGCTTTTTGGGAAAGCCGCGATGCCAAGAGAATCGATCGAAAACAAAGGACAGTTCGTCTCCGGGATTGATCATACTTAGCTTCACTATGGATATCACTGAATTTTGTCCGAGTCCAGATTGAGTTACAATTGATGGGACATGACGAGAAAGATCATAAAAGTCAGCATCTCAAATCTCAAGTCAATCCGAGTTCGTATGCTCAAATTATCACTAATGAAAAGTGGAGGGAATAGCTTTAGGTTCGAATCCATACGATTAGTCCCACGATCGAATCCATCATCCATGCATCGGTTCGAATCCATCGAGACATAACCTTGGTTCGAATCCACCGAGCAAGCCTTGGTGCGAGTCCATCAGAACAGGGCCTTGGTTCGAATCCATCGAGACATAACCTCGCTTTGAATCCATCGAGCAAGCCTTGGTTCGAGTCCATCAGAACAGGCCTTAGTTCGAATCGATCGAAACATTCCCTACTTCGAATCCATCAAGGGTAGGACCTTCGAATCCATGCGGTTGAAGAACTTCGACTCCATCCCATGACCATCGTCGAATTCATTCAGCTGAGAAGCCTTCGTGTCGATCAACTATGGCATACCTTGATCGATACGAAGGAGCATCCATTCGATCGATTCGAAGGAGCATATCTTCGAATCCACTCCCTCGAATCCACCAAGTCAAGGCGGCTAAAACCATGGGTTTGACCCAGTAAACTCGAAGAAAAAGATGGATCAACCCGAGAAGCGCGCGACGTCACCAGGCACATGCTCGAGTCATCGACTCGGCCCTATCGATTCGAAGGGATCGATTCGAACCAAGCTCGTTAACCAGAAGCGCAATATTGAATCGATCATAACTCGAGATCTACAAGTCCAAATGTATGAAATTTTCACAGGAGCTTGCATACATGTTGAAGAATGTCCACACCAAATTTCACATCGATTGGACACTTTTTTGATCGACTTGAACTAGAGTTCGATCGATCCCAAAGTGGGCCCGGATTTCCTGAGGCTGGGCGTGTGGGCCCCCCTCACGTGCCAAAAGCGGTCACCCCGGATTTTAGGCGAAATATCATCCTCCTACACCTATAAATAGAGCCCTTGGTCATTCAGAAAGGGGATCGGAAAATTCCTAGAGATAAAGTATGCCCGAACGATGCCAGAATCACTCCAGAACGCCATCACTGCCATTAATTTCAAATTTAAGTCTATTATCTGCTGTACTTCGCTCTAAAACACTTGTAATCTTCAAGTATTAAGCAATAAAGTGATAAAATTTCATAGTGAACGTAGGCAAATCGCCGAACCACTCTAAATTATTGTCTTCCATGCAATTTACTTTTCTGTGACTTGGAGTTTTTGTTAGATAATCCTCATTTTCAATTTGATTTCTTCATTTATTATCTCTTCAAAAACTTCCGAAGGGTGTTGCCCAATTTTGGTGCAAACACTTTGGTGCTTTCACTGAGAAAACCCAGGTTTTCTCCTGCTCTTTGGATCTGCCATCAATACCGGATTGAATAAATCTAAGAGAGAGATCCAGACTTCAATTTCAGACTCCTTCCATACTATTCAGATTTACCAAAATTTAGGAAAGGATTCTACACCTCAAGATGGTTAGCACGAGAACCACTTCTACTGCCGTTGGCCAAGAAGGCCGAGATAGACAAAATCCCACGCAACTGCCTCCACCCAATCAAGATGATACCGGCATTCAGATCCATCAGGTCCGGTCACTCGACAAGAGTTCCAGACATTACTCTAGGAACTAACACAAAGTCGACAACAGCTGACTGAACAATTACGTGCCAATGTTGAGTTGACTAATCAACTAAACCGCCAAATGCGTAAAAGATCCAGAAGGGACCACACCCCTCATTCCTCCACTGAAAGCTCTGCCTCGTCTGATTACAGCGGCAGATCTACTCATCCCAGGCTAGACGGAAATCATGTGCATGATGCTGGCCACCCGCAAGCATTAACTAATGGACAGATAGAGTTGGCCCTTCTGCCAGTTTTCAAACAGGACCCTCCTCTCGAGGGGGCACTGTTCCACAACATACTACGGATAACCAAGCCGCCGCCACCGCAGTTGACATTGGAGTTGATACCCGAAATCACTCCAATCAGAACTACCACCGGCAGGAACATGTTCCAGGACCGTATATCCCAGAAGACACCGAGCCAAGGAGGCGAGATACGGATCGTCGACAGCGCCCGATCCTACCTCGCACTGTGGAACCCGACCACACTTTGGCTCGCCACCCTCCGAATATAGCAACACCTGACCTCTCAGCTATGGTACGCCAAATGGTCCGTGAAAGTCAGGGCTTAACAAATGACGATTGGGGAATCTCCCGAAGTCATACTCCGTTCACTGATGACATATTATATGCTGAACCTCCTCGGCGATTCAGGATGCCGACTCTGCCCATGTATGAAGGAAATTCCGACCCTAATCAACATATTCTGAAATACGAATGGTCGATGACTACTGCAAGAGCTGATGATGAAGTAAAATGCCGTAGTTTTTCCATTTCTTTAGGGGGAATTGCGACAATGTGGTTTACACGATTACCACCGCGATCTATCTCTACATTTGACCAATTGGCTACTAAGTTTGTTGAACAGTTTCATATGCACATTGCCAGGCCTAATGTAGCGACCCGACTTTCTATCACCAGAAAATCGCATCACTAATTAAGAAAGAAAGGGATAGAAGAAGAAAAGAAAGAAAAGAAAAAGAAACAACAAAGCATCAGAATCTCACAACGGAACGATTTAAATATAATATAGAACATATACATAGTATCATATACATCAGAGTACACAACAAAACATCTCAATCTAGACAGTTATAATATTTCTGTCTAATACAATACAAGACATTATACAGGATAACAACACAGCGGAAACTCTAACTATATCTACACGCTTAAGCCTCCTGCTCCAAAGCTCCTCCAGATTCGTCAACGATAACCTGAATCACTTGACTACCCATACATAATATGAGTACCCCAAGAGTTTAGTAAAACAGAAAATAAACACTCGGGTCAGACAGGGGTCTGGTGTGAGTAAACGGTTTAGGATTGCTTAACATTAGAAAATCCTTTGAAAAGGAAGGGTATCACGTAAGACTTCCCACACATAAACATGGAAAAGTTTTTACCTTACGCTAACCAAAACATTTGATAGGAAATTCAGTGATATTATAATAGTGTCTAGGGTTTTCAAATAAATATGAAATAGCCGAAATTGTTACATTCATTAAATTCCAGCTACTAGCCACAAAAGTGGGTAATACAAACAAAACCGTAGGGTCGCGTAGGGAAAATTGGGTTTCCATCAATGGCAGGGCTACTGGGGTACCGCCCGTCACACTACGTGGCCTAGATCACCGTACCGAGGAGTACGCCCGCTCCCCTGCAACACAAGGCCGAGACCATTCCTTACTGAAAAGTCCCGAACAAAACCACCCCACAGTTGGCTGCAGATCCAACTGCCCACAAAGCCGAAATAAAAAGGGACATCTAGACAGGGATGTATCTCGCTCTCCAGTGGGGGCTACCCACGAAGCCTTGCTGCACCTCCCCTGTTTTAGCCATTCCCGGTTGATGAGGCTTGAGGCTGCGATTAACTTTATAGAACATATCTATCTTAGAATGCTCATCGTCCACCTGACGATGTTCTAAAAGCATTCAACCCATACAAGTTTGTTCCGATTTCGAACGAAACCAAAGGCACTATCTCGTTGCACTCATTTTGGAATCACCCTAAGAGTCAACGACCATAAACCTTGCACTCTGAATCACCATCTCGAACCTATAAGCACTATTCCGTCAAACTCATTACGGAATCACCTACAGAGTTATACTGACGTATAGCCCTTACACCTCGAGTCTTCACTCGCTCCACTTGGATTAACGACCTAACGTTTAATTGGAATCTGTGTGGTTTTCGGATATCCAAATATGGAAACCCGATCCCGGTCTCACCGAAACCAAATGCCATTTTAATGTCCAAGTTGTACTTAAGGGATTTAAACAATGGATATTCAGAAATATCACTTAACATAAATGGATGATTCATATTACATAGATAGATAATTCACTATTATCACATTTATCTGTATATCACAAAGCAGCATATATATCACATCTCAGATATATCACATTCATATCATCACATATCAACCAACGACATCCAATATCATCCAATATCATTAACTCATTCAATGATGCTTATCAACCAATCAATAATCAACCATAACAAGGTTTGATCCAACTTAAATAATTTAATTAATCCTTACTTAATCACTTTGATTATCATCAATCCATCTTACTATTCATTAATTAATTTCAAATTAATTAATAAACATCACTTAATTATTCACCTTAATTAATCATTCTTGATTAATTATCTCTTAATTACTTTAAGTAATTATTACTTAATTACCATATTAATTAACCATCCTGATTAATTACTTCCAAATTATACTAAGTAATTACCTCTTAATTACCTTTTAAAATTAATCATACTTGATTAACTATTCTTTAATTACCCTGATAAGTATTCCTTAATTATCCTTTAATTAATCACACTTGAATAATTACTTTTAATTAATCACACTTGATTAATTACTTTTAATTACAATTAGTAATTAAAACTTAATTATAAATTAATTATCCTTAAATTATTAATTATCAATTAATTAATTATTTCCATTAATTAATGATTACTTCATTAATTAAATTCCCCCTAATTAATTATTTTACAAATAATTAACCACTTAATTAATTACTCTTAATTCCTTTATTAATTAACCCTTAGCTAAATAATTTAAACCTTTAATTAATTTTATTAATTAATTCTTTAATTAATAACTCAAGTGATTAACTCTTAATCACATTACTTAATTACTTTTAATAAAGTAATTAACTCTTACTTAATAACATCTAGTACTTGACCACTTAATTACTTTAATTATTTTCCCCAAGTAATTATATAAGATTAACTCATAGGTGATTATCTTAATTAATCACTAATTAATCATTTAATTAATTATTTAACTAAATCATTTAAAATTCATTAAATGATTCTTAACTTCTCATATTATAAAGATTCTTAATTAAGAAATTCATTATCTTAATTTATTCATTTATTAGCCAATAACACTTGATAAAAATAATCCAATTATCTCAAGTATCTTCACAAATTTATTTATCTTTACTTAATCAACACTTAATTTCTTAAGACAAATCTTTATTATAATTGAACTCTTATTCTTTATCATTTATCTTTATTTAAAAATATAATATTTATAAATCAATTTTAATTTTAACAATTTAAACATTTAAAATAAACTTTTTAAATCTTTAAAACTTTCCAAAGATATTTAATAAAATTTAATACAAATTTCATTTCAAAAATTCACTTATTTTCTTTTAAAAACTTTCATATTTATTATATAAAAAAACTTGTTTAAATCAAAACTTGAAAACAAATTTAGTTTTTTTTTAAAACAAAACTTGTTTAACAATTGTTTTAAAACTTTGATTTTATACACAATCACCTTATCATTGCTTTAAAGCTTTTGGACTTTACTGAAAAAATTTAAAACTTTAAATTCCCCTGAACCCAACTAAAACATGCTCGACAACTCGATGCAAACACTCAGAAATACTCGCGTCTCTCCCCGAGCAACCAAAAACCATATACCTGCTTCGAGCTCAACCACAACACACTCGAGATCGTCTTCGAGTCTCCCCCCTTCTTCTCCCCAGAACCCAAAACCAAAACAATTCACCGTGCACGTTAACGTGCACAGCGCCGATGGACGCTGGCGAACTCCCCGTCGACCATCCCTAAGTTGCTCACGTCCCCAACATCAATATTCGAAACCCAGAAAACCAAGTTTGATCAAGAATCGAAATTAAGTTCTTCAACTCAAACTGCTCGAAAACCACCCATCATCAACATCGACCACCGCCGACGATCCATGTTACTAGACGCCACTTCCTCCCTCCAGAAGCTATGACTCCCTCTCCAGCACCTCTAGTCCCCTACGAGGTTGACCCCGATACCCTCTCGACGACGCAGAACCATCAGATCAACGTCGGCATTCACAGGGTAACAAAACCCTACTACCCCAATCTACGATCACCCCACACATAAATAAAATACACCAGTGTTTTTCTGATGACCACCATTGTCTCCCCCACCTTCATGCACAGCCACGTCGGCCAATTTGCCGCCGTTCGTCTCAGATTGGCCAAAAAGTCCAAATCAGTAAATCCCAAAATTCTCTTCAATTTCAAATCTAAAAATCATGATACTAATCTCAAAAATCATGATTTTGCATTAGGAATCCAATTATATAATTCAAATCCAAAATTGATTCGATTAATTTTTGACCCATAATAAGATTTTACTGTAAATTTTTAAATTCAAGCTAATCATACATTTTAAAAACCTATAACCATTTTTAGATGACAGCTTACTTAATTATAAACATCTTCTATTTACAATTCAAGGTCCAGTTTGACTTGAAAAACTAGTTATTGAATTTTATTTATAAAATTGTAAACCTGTTCTTCATACAGACACTAAAGTATCACTATACAGGCATTCAAAAGTCATAAATCAAACATGCATCCAATACAATTCAAATATTTTCAGATAACATTATGTTATTCATTCATAAAAAAAACAAGTTAAAACTACTTTTAAAACTGTTTTTAAAATATGCATTTACTCACCTGTAATTTGCAGAAAACAGAGAATGTTCTTGACTTCCAGGTTTTAAATTTTATTTGCATGTTCTTGATTTCCTTCTGCATGTAGATGAACCCTCTGAATTGTTTGATTCCAGAATTTCTTGAATTGCTTGAATTATTCCAGTTGCTTGCCTCTAATTTCATTTGAGAATCTTGCATTTGAATTTATCCTCTGTTTGAATTTCCAGATTTTACAGTAACTTCTTCCATTTTTATTTTGATTTACATGCATTCTTGATCTTTATTTGATTTTATATCTTTGTTTTGATTTGCATTTTTTTCATATTTGTATTCATCTTTGTGAAATGAAGAGAAAGAATTTGCTGAAGAATGTTTCTTTACAGTTTACTTCTTTCAATTTTTTTTTCTTTGATTTCATTCAGTTTGGTTGAGATGAAGATAATATTATTTTTTTAGCTGAAGAAAAACTTTTGTTTTATTTTTTACAAGTTTAATTTTAAATTATATTTACAAGAGGATGACATTTGTCTACCTTATCTCCTTATTAGCCTACACCTATACCATTTAATTTACATTTGTCTTAACACATATTTAAAAGTTTACAAGTGTTATTTTCCTTTTATAATTTATTTTAAGCCTTGCATGGAATGTGTATATGTATGTATTGTATTTTAATGCTTAATTATAGATTTTATTATGTAATATTTATATGACTATAAAATGTGCATACTTATCTTTTAAAAATATTCATATGAATTCAAGTAACTTACATTTTGATTCAATTAAATGTTTATATAATTGGCACATCTATTTTAATTTAACTCTTAAAATTTTAAAATAAATTTATCTTGTGTTAAAATTTTAAAATGAAAGGATATTAAGCAAATGAACTTTTAAATTTAAATCTTATCTAAAACTCAAGTTGAACTATATGTTTATAATAATAAGAAATTAACTTTGTTATAAAAATTTAAACTTCAACTATCATTTCAAAAGCATTAAATCAAATTAACCTTTCAAATTTCAAATTATATATATTAAAGTTTGCAAATACTTATTAAATTCAAATCAATAAAATTCCTATTTCAAATATATATATATATATACAAATATATATACACATTTCAAATAGAAAAACATTTTATCATTAGATTTGATAATTACCATATTAAATTTTAAAACAAAACTCAAATCACAATATATACA
Source organism: Allium cepa (assembly GCA_030765085.1). Classification (NCBI taxonomy): domain Eukaryota; kingdom Viridiplantae; phylum Streptophyta; class Magnoliopsida; order Asparagales; family Amaryllidaceae; genus Allium; species Allium cepa. The sequence goes on along the minus strand of CM060937.1, from coordinate 353,283,962 downwards.
TTCATATATATTACAATTTGAATATAAAGTTTTATTACATTAAAAACTTCCTATTTACCAAAACAAATGTTTCCAAATCAAATTATTATAAACTTTCAAAAGAATTTAATCTTGCCAATTTATATTGTTAAGAAAAATATTGATAAATATTAACAAATTATTGTTTTCAGCCTTTGAAATAATTTTAACTTGTCAATTTATAATATAAAATGATCAAATCAATTTAATTATTATCAAAGATTATTAAATTGATATTGCTCAAAATTCCGGGTCGTCACACCTAAAGACGTAAATACTTTATCTAGTGTCACTCAATCTCCAGGAGTGACACTCAGGCGATATCTGGAAAGATTCAATGCCGCTTGTGCAGAAATTACTAACCCCAATGATAATTCAATCTTGATGTCCTTGACTAAGGGGATTGACCCCGATTCTAAATTTGGAAATTGTTTGGCTGGGAAGCCTCCCGCATCGTTGGATCGTTTCTATTCCAAAGCCTCTCAATTCTTAAGGCGTGAGGATGCGAGACCCAGCAATGAAGGGATTCAAAGCCATGTGGCAGTTAAACAGTCAGGGGAGAGCTCTGGAAAAGTACAATTGAATATTCAAAACAAGCAAACCCAGCCAAGGAACGGCGACAATAGAAATATGAAGCAAGATCAGAATCATGGCCCGCGGCATAGGGCACAAATGTTTGAAAGCTATACACCACTGAACACATCACTGGAAAACGTGTATCTACAAACTTGTAATACAATGCAATATAAGAAGCCGACTCTGAAGCCATCATCGGAGAGACAGATTCGAACAGGAAAGTTCTGTAGATTTCACAAAAGTTACGGACACAATACCAATGATTGCAGGCATTTGCAAGATCTTATTGAAAAATTGATCAGGGAAAGGAAGTTAGATCAATTCGTGCGGGCACCACAAGCTGGTGGTGTGGGCCCATCAAACCAAAATCGTGCACAAAACCAAGAGAGACAGGAGGAGCCCGCTCATACAGGCGGGAGGTTGGTTATTAATACAGTTAGTGGTGGTCCTCATCCTGCTGACCGAAGATGGAGGGAAATGGAATCATACGCCAATTCGATCAGGCATGTGGATTTCGAGAGTTGCAGTACGCTTGATGAAGGGGCCCCGGCCAAACAACAGAAAACGATGGCAGATGACATCGTATTCAGAAACCGAGATGCTGATAAGGTCGAAGCCCCAACTATAGACCCACTAGTCATATCTGCCCAGGTTGGTCCTGCTTGGATGAAGAGGATCCTGGTGGACAGTGGGAGTTCAGTAAATATCTTGTTTAAAAGAGCATAAGATCAAATGAAGATGGAAGCCAAGAATTTAAAGCCTTGTCAATCTAGAATCCATGGCTTCAATGGAAATGCTAATATACCCACTGGAGTGGTGGAGTTGCCAATGGAATTGGCAGTTAGAGAACGCCGAAGAGTCCGAATGTTACAATTTGTTGTCTTAGATATCCACTCTCCATACAACACTTTTTTGGGCCGACCGGCCCTTGCCGAATTCAGGGCAGCAATTGCCCCATGGCGCTTAACTTTGAAATTCCCCACTGATCGTGGGATTGGGGTCATTCAGGGAGATCAGGCTGCTGGGAGAGCCTGCTATGTTGCCGAACTGCGAGAAGCGCAGCGAAAGGAGAAAGGAAAGGGCGTGGAGGAATCTCTCTGTGTCCGTTTCACTGACGATTGACAATTAGTGCCTGGGCCTCGGCCCGGGCACCACGACCAATTCCAGAAGGATCTTGACCCCAGAGACACTGAAGATAATAATGAATCTAAAGAAAGTCAAGCTTCCCCAGCCGAGCAGACGATTGATGTTCCAATTGATGATGATGATGATTCAAAAATGTTAAAAATTGGGTCTCAGCTAAACCCGCAAGCACAAAAGGAATTGGTCGAATTTCTCCAAGCAAATCTAGACGTATTCGCTTGGACGCACTCTGATATGTGTGGAATCTCGCCGGATATCGCGAGCCACACCTTAAATATTGACCCACGGTATATCCCGGTCAAGCAAAAGAGACGCGGTATGGATCCAAAGAGATCTGCAGCCCTCAAAGAAGAAGTTGATAAGCTAAAGATGAATGGGTTTATCCGGGATGCCTTGTACCCAAAGTGGGTATCCAACCCTGTACTTGTCCGAAAACCGAATGGGAAATGGAGAACGTGCATTGATTACTCTGATTAAAATAAGGCTTGTCCGAAAGACAGCTTTCCACTTCCCCGAATCGATCAACTTGTGGATTCAACAACCGGACACGAATCACTATCATTCATGGATGCTTATTCTGGTTACAATCAGATACCCATGCATGTGCCCGACCAAGAACATACGAGCTTCGTAACTGACCTTGGACTATACTGCTACAAGGTCATGCCTTTTGGGTTAAAGAATGCCGGAGCAACTTACCAACGCTTAGTCAACCGAATGTTTGCCGACCAGATCGAAAAGACTGTGGAAGTTTATGTATATGACATGTTGGTAAAATCACGATACTCCACTAATCATGTCAAAGACTTAGAATCAATGTTCAATGTCCTCCGGAGATACGGGATGAAGCTTAATCTGTAAAATGTCATTTTGGAGTCGCATCCGGAAAATTCCTTGGGTTCATCGTCAACGCCCGGGGAATAGAGGCCAACCCCGAAAAGATCTGGGCGATCATGAATCTTCAAACTCCAAGGACCATAAAGCAGGTTCAGTGTCTCAATGGGAAGGTTGCAGCACTAAGCAGGTTCATCTCGAAATCAACTGATAAATGCATACCCTTCTTCGATCTGATCCGAAAAGGGAAACGAAACTTCAAATGGACTACGGAATGTGAGGGCGCATTTCAATCACTAATTCAGCATCTTTCCACCTCCCCCCCCCCCCCCGATTCTTTCAAAACCTGTTGATCATGAACAGTTATACCTTTATCTGGCCGTATCTGAAAACGCAATCAGTGCTGCGTTAGTTCGAGAGGAAGACCGAGTGCAGAAACCAGTCTACTATGTCAGTAAACGGTTAACCGGGGCCGAGAAAAATTATCCAAGGTTAGAAAAATTGGCATACTGCTTAATCATCGCCTCGAGGAAGCTCCGTCCATATTTTCAGGCTCATCCCATCACTGTGTATACCGATCAGCCGTTACGACAAGTCCTCACACGACCTGAGACGTCTGGCAGGTTACTGAAATGGAACATTGAACTAAGTCAATTCGACATCACATATACTCCGAGAAGAGCCATACACGGTCAAGTCCTAGCGTATTTCATTGCCGAATTCACTGTTCCTGAAGACTTACCTGAAACTAGCAAATCCCCCGAATACGTATGGAAGCTGTATACTGATGGTGCGTCCAACGATCGGTGCTCGGGCGCAGGGGTAGTGCTTGAAACCCCCGAGGGCCGATCCATATGCTGCGCTTTAAAGTTTGATTTCCGTGCAACCAACAATGAAGCTGAATATGAAGCTTTGCTTACTGGGTTGAAGTTAGCCCGTGACCTAAGAATTATCGCTGTGGAAATTTACTGTGATTCCCAGTTGATAGTATGCCAAGTTCGGGGTGAATACCAGGCCAAAGATCGAAGACTAGCCGCTTACCTAGCCCGAGTCCGAGAGATGCTTGATCAGTTCGATTATTATACCATTTTCTACGTACCCCGAGAGCACAATCAGAAAGCCGATTCGTTGGCAAAGTTGGCAAGTACAGGCGAAGCTCAACACTTGGGACTCATTCCTGTCGAAACTTTATCCTCTCCGAGCATTGATCGAACAGAGAATGATTCACATTTGAAACTACTTCCAGCAGGGAATCATGGATGACTCCCTACCAAGATTACATTGAGCGTGGTATATTACCTGAGAGTCGAAGTGAGAAAAGACAAATTCTTCGAAAAGCTTCACGATTTGTCATTCAGAATGGAGTTATGTACGAAGGGGATATTCCGTTCCTCTTCTCTGGTGTATCGCACACGACGAAGTCAAACGAGTATTACACGATGTGCACGAAGGAGAATGTTGCGATCACACTGGGGGGCAAGCACTTGCCAAGAAGATACTCCGATATGGATATTATTGGCCTACTGTAAATCGTGATGCTATGGACTATGCCAAGAAATGTGATAAATGCAAAAAAAACGCTCGGATTCCTAGAGCCCCACCTACTGAGATAACCCAAATGGTCAGTCCATGGCCATTTGCAATATGGGGAGTTGATATAATCGGTGAATTGCCTTTATCTAAAGGTGGCGCGAAGTACGCCATCGTCGCAGTTGATTACTTCACCAAGTGGGCTGAAGCTGAACCTCTTGCAACAATTACGACAAAGAAAGTAATCAACTTCGTGGTACACAACATCATCTGCCGGTTTGGTCTCCCGCATACTATTATCACCGATAATGGAGCCCAATTCGACAGTGCCGAATTCAAGAACTTCTGTCAACGATTTCACATCCATAAGAAATTCTCCGCAGTAGCACACCCTCAAGCAAATGGTCAAGTTGAAGCTCTCAATAAGGTTATCAAGTCTATTTTGAAGAAACGGCTGGAGAAAGTCGGGGGCAAGTGGGTTGATGAACTGCCTATGGCTCTACGGGCTTACCGAAAGACTCACAAAACTACAACCGGACACACTCCTTTTTCTCTATCTTATGGCTCTAAGGCCGTTATTCCGGTCGAAGTGGAAGTTCACTCTCACATCCGAAAACGAATGCCATATTACTTGCTAAATCTCTGGATCTACTCGATGAAAAGCGTGAAGAAGCTGATTTGAGGGCAGCCGCATATCGGGGTCGTGTCGCTCGAATATACAATGCTAAGGTCCGACCGCGAACCTTTGAACCCGGCGATCTCGTATTCAAGAGAATTTATTCGGTCCCTTCGCAACATGAAGCCAAATTGGGAAGGGCCGTATGTGATTTCATAAAAACTCGGAGATGGCACGTTCAAGTTGTCAACCGTTGATGGTATTACTTTACCGAGAGCTTGGAATAGCGAAAGTCTCCGTCGCTACTACACATGACAGGCTTTATTTATCTATTTTTAGTCAATTTCTTCCTTTGCATTTTATTTTTGCATTTCGAAGTTTGAACTTGTAATAAGGCAACTGATTGCGCCATGTTTGTTTCATTTCAGCAATAAAACGCCATCTCTTCGAGCCAAAGTTGTGATTCACTGAAAATAACGTAAAATATCACGATGCACGGAGTGCTAAGTTCCATCACGCGGTGGGATTTATTCAAATAGGGAGTGACTGTGATACGGCCGGTCACTCACTAAGTGAAACCCGAGCTCGGGGACAGAACACTACGCCAGCATTTACAAGGATTGATACATGACAATCCTTTTACTAACTCCAAATTCCCAGAGTGCGAATTGGAGTATAAACATCCAACAACTCGTTCCCGGAGTGCGAACGGACTCCAAATTCCCGGGAAGTCCTTCTTCAATTGAGCAAGTCTGATAGCCCCTTCACCGTATGGTTCAATAGGGGCCTCCTCCGCAGCCATGGTCGTAACAACCTCAGTTCTAGAACGATGTGACTCAAGCCTCGAAACCTGTGAAGATGGTTGATGTCGCAGAGGCTCAGATACCTGAATATGGCTTCGGGGTGGCGGAGGAGAACGAGAAGGGGAGCAGTATCTCTGATCTCTGTCCGAGCACTCCTGACTAGAGTAACTACGGTGATGATCCCTTGCATAATATTCCTGGCCATGATACCTCCGTTCACGATCGCGATCGGAGTCTCCACGTCGAGATTCATAATAAGACGAAGGGTGATGCACTCTTCGGAGTTTGTCTAGTGTAGATTGACGGCCAGACATAGCACCTGAAAAAGAGAAGCAGTTCAGTTAAATACCAGGCGAAAGCAATACGATCTGTGCGGAAATCGTGTAGTGTTATGAAAGTGTATGCAAATGTGCAAAACCCCCGACCAACCAGAAGTGTCGACTGCACTAACAGGTAAAGGCTCGCTTATTTCTAACGTTTCCCGGAGTTCATCCAACCCAGAATCATGGTGGAGAGATACATATTCCGGGATGGGAATGTCATCCAGTCCTATAAAAGCGTTTCCTGATTGACAAGGAGCAGCGTCAGAGATAGTAGTTCCGGGGATCAAACGAGATAGGACTACATACTTCCGTCTCTTAAGTTTAGGGACAACAACCTTGCCTTTTCGCTTCTTTTCTATTCGGGAAAGATCAGCCGCTAGCTCAGTATCAGTAGGTGTCCTCTCATCGTCGCTCATTTCTCTTATTACTATGCCGGGGTTTCTTTTCACCGTTTTCTTCTTTGTCTTCGAAGCCAGTTTCGCCAATCCCTCGATAATAATGCTCTGGTTCATCTCTATTAAACCCAGCGTCCTTAAGTTATCATCAGTTAACACCGAGTCGATGTGTTGCAAATCACTCGGGACCTCTTGTAAACTTCGGACAACGCCTTTGTAATATCCACCGTCAGGCCTTGAGATGATAGCTGTAAGAAGAACACCTGATATTAGTACAAGTATTGATAACGACTGTTTAAAGAAGGCTTGTGCAATTTACGACACTTACATCTAGACAGCCATCGCCTAGCAAACCCTGGGGGGCATCGAACAAAAAATCATTCATTTTTAAAATAACTGAGTCTGGTCCAGGCTCCCGTCACAATCTGGCAGTTTCTAACTGCTTCCAAAAAGGTGAAAGATGGGCTATCGCCCCTGCTCTTGAAGTTAAATATGTGTCTAATCTCGGTTGGTCTTGGCGGACGAAAGAGATGATCCATAAATAGGACAAAAACACTGTTCAGCAATGCGTGTCCGTTGGGATGAAGTTGTGAAGGGGCGATTCCAATGAACGATAACATCTCCTTGATATATTGGTTAAATGGAGGGAGAGTTCCAACCGCACAGCCGTGACGATAGAAAGCAGTATACCCCTCGGGCGGGTTGTGAGGTCTGTCATCAATGCCCGGTAGCAAAACATCGTCCGGGGATAAGTTATGTTTCAAGCAGATCCGACCCAGTAAGGCTTCAGAAATACTGGACGAAACGGAGTCGATAGGATCCTCGATAAATATGGCTTCCGGCACTTCGTCCGGAGCCGGACCAACTACTTCGGGAGGAATGTCAGGGATTTCAAGTATTTCTGTAGGAGGCGAACTCTGTACTTCTTGTTGTTGAGAGCTCGAAGATTCCATAACTAACTAACTCATCAGAAAGCAACATTAAGCACATAGAAAACCCGTTCATTCCCAGTGTAAAGTGTGTGCGGTGCAGTGCAGTGTTGTGCATTACTTAGAAAGATTCTATAGAGTTAGAGAAAATTTGCAAACGACAGGATGTGCGAACGACAAAACTCTGAAAATCGGAAATGACCGTCATCGCTGACCGTCACATCCTCGTCATCCCGATGTTACCGACCAGTTCAAGCACAAGTCCGTTATATTTTGGTTAAGCCACAGTTCCATCGACGAGCTTCAAGAGATAGTCAAATATGCAGCCCTACAGTCAAGTTCAATTATGCAAGGCAGAAGCTCGTCAGAATCAAGTATTCAAGTGTGTTAAAATTCGGCTTGAAATTAGTCATAGTTCAAGTGTTGGAGCAAGTCAGGGACAATGTTTTTTCGCATCGAGTAGGGTCGAATCGATTGCTTCGTATCAATGCAGCTCGACTCGATAAGCTTCGTATCGATCAGGGCTGGCCCGGCACGTCTTCGCACCGATGGACCTTAGATCGATGTTATTTGTATCGACCAAAGTCCTTCGAATCTATAGGGAAAATGTTCGAACCAATCAAAAATAAGAGCCTCGAATCGACCAAGTTTAAGGTCTTCGAGTCGATCGGTCTATGTGTTCGAATCAACCACACGTTACAATGGACTGATACGAACTCCAACTGCCTTCAATCGATCTGAAACACTTCACCCCACAAACAATCGATACGAAGCCGTGCATCAAGATCAGTTCGAACTATCCCACCCTGAATCGATATGAAGCAAAAAAGTAATCAGAATCTCCTTCTTCTCCAAGAAACATCAACACTTTGCCACGATCCATCCCTCGATTCGATCAATTCCGCTCAGATCTCACAATCCTTCGAAATAGATCTCAGAAGAATTCAAGAATGATGGCAATTCCAATTTTATCATTCTCAGCTTGGCCTTATCCATTAGTTAGCTGATTTGTTTTGATTATGATCGAAGGATTGAAGGCAAGATCGATTCGAAAGAGTGTCTTTCTCGAGCCTGGGAGATCGATGCGAACAGGAAGGCAGAGTAACAGTAAAAAGTAAAAAGTGAAAGTGAGCTAAGCCCCGCGTATTTATATGGATCCAAGGGAGGAAGAGAGACACATCGCCTCCCGGTTGACCTGATCGATTGTAACCGGTCAAACACCGATCGATTCGAACGAGCACGTTCGAATCCACCATACTTCGAATCCATCAGGGTGGCGTTGCCACGAAGCTTCAGCGATACGAAGCAATTGAACGAAAGCTGGATTGAAGTCGCAAATCCTATCGATTCGAAGTGTAAGATTCACAACCATCGACTTGCAACAGTTCGAAGCCTATCGATTCGAAAGACCATTTCGAATCCATTGAAAACCATCAGTGAGAATGAACGCATCGCTTCGATATGAAAAAATTACTTGTCAACCTTTTATATCGGTTCAGGAGAGGATCGATACGAAGGGACTTTTCAAAACAACCATCTAGCGTTGTCTCAACTCAAATTTCCAAATCGGTTCAGGAGAGAATCGATACGAAATTCAATATCGAACAAAACTGACAAAGACTCGTGGACACACGACATTAACAAGGGTCAAACTAACATATGTGCATATATGTCGGACTAACATTCGATTTTAAACATTCACAGGGATCGAATACTCATCTGGTTACGATTACAACAACCAACAGCAAGGCACTATCCTGCAGCAATCAATCATATCAAAGCAAGGTTACAACCTTCGACAAAAGAGCGATGATTGTTAAGAGAGAAATTGCATCTCTTCAAAGCACGTCATGTTCCACAAGACGTACTTTGGGGGGCAAATGTTATCCCGCTTTTTGGGAAAGCCGCGATGCCAAGAGAATCAATCGAAAACAAAGGACAGTTCGTCTCCGGGATTGATCATACTTAGCTTCACTATGGATATCACTGAATTTTGTCCGAGTCCAGATTGAGCTATAATTGATGGGACATGACGAGAAAGATCATAAAAGTTAGCATCTCAAATCTCAAGTCAATCCGAGTTCGTATGCTCAAATTATCACCAATGAAAAGTGGAAGGAATAGTTTTAGGTTCGAATCCATACGATTAGTCCCACGATCGAATCCATCAGCCATGCATTGGTTCGAATCCATCAAGACATAACCTTGCTTCGAATCCATTCGAGCAAGCCTTGGTGCGAGTCCATCGGAACAGGGCCTTGGTTCGAATCCATCGAGACATAACCTCGCTTCGAATCCATCGAGCAAGCCTTGGTTCGAGTCCATCAGAACAGGGCCTTAGTTCGAATCCATTGAAACATTCCCTACTTCGAATCCATCAAGGGTAGGACCTTCGAATCCATGCAGTTGAAGAACTTCGACTCCATCCCATGACCATCTTCGAATTCATTCAGCTGAGAAGCCTTCGTGTCGATCAACTATGGCATACCTTGATCGATACGAAGGAGTATCCATTCGATCGATTCGAAGGAGCATATCTTCGAATCCACTCCCTCGAATCCACCAAGTCAAGGCGGCTAAAACCATGGGTTGGACCCAGTAAACTCGGAGAAAAAGATGGATCAACCTGAGAAGCACGCACGCCACGTCACCAGGCACATGCTCGAGTCATCGATTCGGCCCTATCGATTCGAAGGGATCGATTCGAACCAAGCTCGTTGACCGGAAGCGCAATATTGAATCGATCATAACTCGAGATCTACAAGTCCAAATACTATGAAATTTTCACAGGAGCTTGCATACATGTTGAAGAATGTCCACACCAAATTTCATCTCGATTGGACACTTTTTTGATCGACTCGAACTAGAGTTCGAATCGATCCCAAAGTGGACCCGGATTTCCTGAGGTCGGGCGTGTGGGCCCCCCTCACGTGCCAGAAGCGGTCTCCCCAGATTTTAGGCGAAATATCAGCCTCCTACACCTATAAATAGATCCCCTGGTCATTCAGAAAGGGGATCGGAAAATTCTTAGAGATAAAGTACGCCCGAACGCTGCCAGAATCACTCCAGAACGCCATCACTGCCATTAATTTCGAATTTAAGTCTATTATCTGCTGTACTACGCTCCAAAAAACTTGTAATCTTCAAGTATTAAGCAATAAAGTGATAAAACTTCATAGTGGACGTAGGCAAATCGCCGAACCACTCTAAATTATTGTCTTCCGTGCAATTTACTTTTCTGCGACTTGGATTTTTGTTAGATAATCCTCATTTTCAATTTGATTTCTTCATTTATTATCTCTTCAAAAACTTTCGAAGGGTGTTGCCCAATTTTGGTGCAAACAGCATCATTGTCCAAGTGGTTAAGTGATTCGGGTTTGGTGCGAGAGGTCACAAGTTTGAAACTCACGTAGCGTGATTCGAACGTTTATCGACATGTGATATGTTATCCCAATGACATGTTGTATATAAAGCATCATTTCAAAAATCAATTTGTTAAGTATCTGTATATCTTAAAAGTAAGATGAGGATTATTAACATGCCACTTATGCAAAAAATTATGGAGATATATTTAGCCATCATTGTTTTTGGAATATTTTCAAGTTTTGTGCTTTTTTTGAGAAAAATGTGTGATCCTTTATAAATAAAGGAGAGCACACATGTAACTATATATAACATAAAAACAAGGCGCCGCCAACATGCCTGGCAGGTAACAGAAATAGATACAAAAAACAATAGTACTCAAGTACCCCTAAGATGAGTTCCGGCAAGGCCACCACCCATCACACCTTAATATCGAGCTCTGACATGGCCACCGCCTAATATTAAGGTGTTAGAAATACCTAAAAAAACTAAAGAAAAACCAATAATACTGGATGTCATCACAATCTAAGAAGGAAGCTCCAAGCTTCTAGATCGAAAGAAAAGGAAATGAATCTGCTCTGAAGTGAACTGAAGATGATACTGAATGGAAAATCCACTCTGGAGACTCTGATGTGGAACTACTAGTGAATCTGTGAGGGAAACTTTGCTCTGATGATCTCTCTGCAATCCAAAAACCTAAAATCTGATGTCGCAAGTACCTATAAAGTGAACCTAACATCCTATCCCCTGAAACAGCGTTTGAGGAATGACTAGGGAAAAAGATTAGAATTATACATATATATGTATATTTATATATATATACACACATATATATATATATGAATGTGAGAGCTGGGAAACAAATTATCTAAATAATACTAATAGGACTATGAATGAATGAATTATATAATAAAAAATCTAAATAATACTAACAGGAAAAAAACAAATAAATTAAAGGAAGTATAAACTAATAACAACAAATACGAGCACAAAGCTAAAATAATCTTATGGACTCTTGATCATAAGTAAGTTATAATTAATGGTAAAATCGTCTTATAAGCATGAAAAAATATTAATACTATTATAGTTGATGTTAAAAATATTATTATTGAGTTTAAATAGATTAATATTATAGCTAACCTTATTAGGATATCTTTTTAGCAAAGCTAAGCGGGTTTGACTGGCCCTAACCAGTTTATTGCGTAAACAATAAGGAAAATTGCACCATAACAATTCTATGGAGCAACAGGAAAAGAAGAACTAAAAAAACAAGAAACCAAAAAATAACCAAAGCAAACTGTGACAACATTCCCACAGTCAGATCCAAAAGCTGTTTACACCAGTGGTAAACTGAAACGTGCAGTTTCTAACACCATCTTTGATGGAGCCAATCAGTTGATTCCACAATTCAATTTCAGTTTTGCTCTTGCTATTGAATACTCTGTCATTTCTTTCCCTCCAAATTACTCGTATGAATTTTTTGAGGACTAGAAGCAACATTGTACCAGAGTCATTCTTCCATCTAGTGGCGCTGAATAGAAAGCACCACTCACTATTGTTATCCCTAGTTCTGTTACCATGACCTAGTAAGGCAGAAACCATATTCCATAACATATGTATAACCCTGCAACTGAAGAATAGGTGAACATTAGTCTCGGGTTCTTCAAGACAGAAACAGCAGGTAGCATCAGAAACCATGCCAATGCGATGGAGTTTGTCTTTGAAATTCATGGCATTTCTGAGGACCTTCCAAAGAAGAAAGTTGTCATTTTCTTTGCAGTGACTATCCCAAACTCTTTTTTCCCAGGCAAACCAAGGAACGGTCGTGACGTGGGAAAAACAATCATATATCTTGGCAATGGAGTGAACGACAAGATCAGGAGACCACAGCACCCTTTCACAAGTGACAGTAGGGTACTGTTGCCTGCTGATCTCCCGCTACAGTTGTCGTGTGGATTGGTTGCCGGTAACCGGCAATGAGATGACTCCATTACTTATGAAGTTCTTGGCCTTGGCATCCATTGGGATATCAGTCTGAAGTATTTGGTTGTATGTCATCGTTTTGCTGAGAATGAGACCATGCATAGCCCAGGGATCATTCCAGAAGCTCACATTGCCACCAGGAGACGCCATGTGTTTCAAATGCGGAAGCAACATTGGCCTAAGGTTGAGGATGGATCTCCAAGTCCTAGTACTGCCGTGGGCGATGTCCATACACCAAAAATAATTGTTTTTAAGCTGATGCTTCTTCGTCCACGACACCCAAATATTGTTTTTAGAATTAAGCAGATTATCAAAATGCGTACTAAAAGCGGCAGAATTCCAATTTTGTATGTTAATAATGCCTAGGCCACCCATGCTTTTCTTGGTTTCAACTTTGCCAAAGTTTATAGGTTTGAGCTTATTAGAGTGTATGCTACCAAACCAGAGAAAATTACACATGGCCTTCCTAATCATGTGAATGAGCTTCTTGGGTAGAATGAAAGTTCTGGACCAATATGTTGTGAAAGAGAATAGCACAGATTTAATAAGGGTGAGTCTTCCCGCCTGAGTTAGAAACCTGTTGGCCCAGGCTTTCATGGTATGCGTTATCTTGTCATATAGTTTTATGCACTGAGATGTAATGACTTTGGAGGATGTCATAGGGATCCCCAGGTATGAGATATCATCAGGAGCAAGGGGCAGGTGACAATCATTAGCAAGGGTCAGGACTGCAGCGGCATCAATGCCAGCAACTTTGATTAAGGACTTGTCAAGATTAATAGCAAGCCCACTGAACTTGTGAAAGGCATTGAGACAATACATCAGATTGCTAATAGATTGAGAAGTAGGCTTAGTGAAGACTATAAGGTCATCGGCAAACATGAGCGAGGAAATAAGGGGGTCTTTGCACTTGGGGTGGGTGAGAATTCTTTTGCATGTGAGTTCATGATTAATCATAGCTGTGAGCACTTCCATGATTAGAATAAAGATGTAAGAAGACATAGGGTAACCCTGTCTGATTCCTTGCCTACTCTTGAAGTAGCCAACAGTCTTACCGTTGAGATTAATTGAAAAGTGGGCTGTCGAGATGCAAGTGTAGATCCATGAGGCAAAGTGGGGGGGAAATTTCATTTTGGCAAGGGTTCTAGAGATAGTGGTCCATTGAAGAGTATCATATGCTTTCTTTATGTCAAGTTTCAACATGGCTCTTGGGCTTGTCGTGGATTTGTTGTAGTCTTTTAGAAGTTCATTAGTTAACAGGACATTGTCAAGAATACTCCTCCCTTGAATAAAAGCTGCTTGGTTGGGGGAGATAAGATGGTTGATAACAACTTTCAACCTGGAGGCAATTATTTTGGAAAGACATTTGTAAGTGGTGTTGCAACAAGATATTGGTCTGAAATCACTGACACTGATAGAATACTCAGTCTTGGGTATTAAGGCGATATTGGTTGCATTTATTCCAGTTAGCATTTTGTTATGCTTGAAAAAGCTGTTCACTGCCTTGATTAAATCAACTTTAATAATGTCCCAGCAGCTAGTGAAGAAGTTAGCATTGAAACCATCCGGGCCACCACACGATTCCTTATTCATTTCAAATATGCTTTGCTTGATTTCATTTTCAGTAACTACGGTGGATAGGAAGGCAGCTTGATCTGGGCTTAGACATGGAAGTTCCAGATTATCAATAATTGATAGGTCGGGTTGGAAATCAACATCATTTCCAAGAAGGTTGGAAAAGTAGTCATGGAATGCATTGTCAATTTCGAGAGGGGTGGTACAAGTCTTACCCGAACGATCAATGATGCATTGTATGTTGGAATTGGAATGCTTGACTTTAAGGCTTTCATGAAAGTACTTTGTGTTCCTATCACCAGCATTTGTCCATTTGAATCTGAGTTTCTATTTTCTCATATTGTTCTCCACTTCAAGAGCTTTACTGTATTGTTGTTGTAAATTGTATTCTGCATTGGCTAATTCAACATTGTTAGGAGTTTGCATAGCTTGTTTCCTGGCATTAGCTAGAGAGATTGCAATTGTGGTAGATAGAAGGTTACCAGTGCCAAATCTATTTCTAGCCCATTTCCCAAGTGCTCTTTTCACATTCTTCATTTTTTGCTGCAAAACAAACATGGGATTGCCAAAATAGTAAGTACACCAGGCGTTTTTAACAATACTTAAAAAATCATGCTCATTTGCCCAGATGTTAAAAAATTTAAAAGAAGACTTTCTTAATGGGCAACCATTTTCCATTTGGATGATTTGGGGGGAGTGGTCAGAGAGTAGTGGGGGTGGGAGGAATATGGATAACTTTGGCCAAGTGTTAAGCGACTCAATGTTGCAAAAGGAGTGATCAATTTTGGTGTAAATTCTCCTGCCAGATCTACTTCGATTGTCCTAAGAAAATCTGGCACCAGAGAAGGGAACATGTATGAGATCAACAGCATTTGTGGAAGAGTTGAGGGGTGCAATCTCATGCAAAGTGACATCATTCCCGACGGTTCGATCATTGATGGACAAGAGGCAGTTAAAGTCCCCTGAAACAATCCAGGGATGAGTGTTTTGAGCTAAATGTGGTAGGTAGTTATGGAGAGTAAGTCTGCTACTGGCACAATTTCAGCATACACTATAGTGAGATATAATGATTTGGATGTGGGCTTGCGAGTGAGGTGAGAATGGATGAATTGCTTGTGAGATAGGATCGGGGTTAGAGTGTACATGTTTGGGTCATATAAGATCAATATTCTGCCATAAGGGGCTTCAATTAGGTTGTGGCATGCTTTCCACATCGGGTTGATGAAGTGCACAGCTTTAAGGCTAAGGTCATGGTTTAATTTGGTTTCAAGAATGGCAATAAGACTGAGGTTATACTTGAAAATGATGCTTTTAACTTGGATTAATTTGGTTTCAAGGTGCACTCCTCTAATGTTCCATACAGCAAATGTTTGTGTCATTGATGTAATTTGTTTGAAGTGGTACTTTGGTTAGTCTTGCTTCTGGTTGCAGAAGATGGGCTGTCACTAGTTTCAGGGAGGATTCTTGTTGTTGTGGTGATATTGGGGTTATTGAGGTCAATATTGGGTATAAAGGCACGATGATTGTTGCCTCTGAATTTAAGTTTGGTTTTGTTTTTGTAGTGGTGCGGCTTTGAGGTCGGGGATGAAGCTTTGTGGGAAGGGGTTATTATGTCAGTGTAACCAGGAGGAGCAATAATATTAGAGTAAGGTCCAGGGGGGTGGATAAGACGTTGAGGACTATGTCATCGTTGCTGATGTGGAAAGGGGGGGTGGATGACTTCTTAGGTTGTGTGTTGGGAATGGGAATGGTTGTGGTTGACTTACTTGGTTGCTGAGTGGTATTGAGTGCATGTGGCAAATCCATGCACGTATCACCTATGTATGAAAGGCTGGTATTAATATTTTCCACTGTGATCTCTGTGTTTGTTTCTTCCTCTTCAGCAACAGTTTCAACCAGTGAAGTTAAAACCGAAAAACTGTTTTTCCCTGTGAAATCACCCAGAACATTTTCAACAACAATGTTGGACATGTTAGTAGTATCAGCGTTTTGTTTGAATGGGGTAAATACATCTGCATGACAGTTTGTCAACTGATCATCTGGTTTGCTTCGAGGAATTGTTGTGTTTTCCATGTTTTTACTCGGGTCATTTGTATTGTTCTCTGCAGTTTTTCCTTGGTGCTCACTTTCACTACAATCTTTCATATTTCTGCAATTTGTTCCAGTCATCACATTTTTATTTAGACTTTCATTATTCTTGTACATTTGCTTTCTTTTTGTAATCTTCTTCCAAGGTTGTTTTCCTGCACTTATTTCTTTTTTCTGAGTTTTTTCCCCTTGCATTATGTTTTCCTATTCATGATTGGGTTGATTCACAATCTCTTGCATCACAATCTTATCACACACAACAGATATGTGGCCAAACATCTTGCAGTGTACACAAATCTCGGGTTTCCACAAATAGTTGACATGCACGTTTTGCTCACTTCCATCCAACAGCATAACTGGGGATTTCTCAACTAATTCATATTCTGGTGTAACTTCAACTAAACACCTAGCATAATTTATTCTTTCCAATTTTTCAGTGGATTCGTCAAGACATATCAATTTACCAATTCGATTCGCTAGCCAGTTTATTCCAAGATGTGACCATGCATAGATTGGGATGTTAGATAGTTGAAGCCATACTGGAACAGTTTTGATTTTGCCTATGACATTGCCAAGCTCAGGGGTCCATTGTTGCATAATAAAGATCTTGTTTCTTATAAAAATAGGATCACTTCTCAGAATCCTGATTTTGTCCTCTTCACACGAGAGATGAAAGAGAAAAAGAGCACCATCATATTTAACTTTGACAGATCCTTTCAGTTTCTATGTTTTTTTGAGAAATTCGACAACAGTGGTAAAAGACAGTGGTTTGTCAAGAAAGAAACCAACTATGTAGTCTTGCCATATTTCCTTACCTGCTGCCAGCACGTCTTCAGGGGGAATCATGGCTTCACCATTGAATTCAAGGTTGATATTGATCGGCAAGTAGGAACCAGCATTGCGTGGTTTGGATTTGAAGAGGTTTGTCCAGGCACGACAGGGTGTGGATGGTTGGATAGGTTGTGGGATTTGCGTAGGGGGGTCATCAGGATGGGAGGTGGAGCTGATGGTAGGTAACGTAGATGGAAGGGTTGCAAGGTCTGACATAGGGTTGATGGGTACAGGAGAGGACGGAACGTGGAAGATAGGGGGCACGGATGTGTCAGGAAGCATGGTGATGGAAAGGGTCAGAAGGATGGGTACGATGGATAAACGGCTGCCATTAAAAAGGTTAAAAAATTAAGGATTTTTATTAAAATAAATGTGTAAACTTTGGGGCCAAGGAGACTCGAAAAAAATGTGGAAATTGTATAAATCAACTTGTTAAAATGACTATTATTATTATTGAAAATTATTTGATTTCTTTCAAACCAAATATACCAACAAATAATAATGAATAAGGTGTCAATTAAAAATCTTATAATCTTTTTGAACCTAAATCTAAAAGTATTCCAATATAAATCACAATCTAAGATTTTAGTGGGTATATTAAAGTTAAAGATTTTAAGGGTATTAATTAGAACAAAATAGTTATCTGCCCAATTATAGTATAAATGATTAATATCTTCAAGATAATTATTAAAAAAATAGCATTTATTATTATTTTGAATATTTTTCCCTTTTAAGAATTCTATAGTGTTAAGTTTTCCATGCAAAATTAACCACACATGAATTTTAGCTTTAGAAGGAGCGTTAGATTTCCAAATAAATTTAAAAAAATTATTAGCTATGCTCGAAAAATTAATAAATTTATATTTCTTACTCTCATCTAATTCCCAACTAATAATATCATTATCATTATCAATTTTATAAAGGTTTAATTTAGCATAAAGCAAAGATAGTTGTCTAAAGGTAGAGCCTACTAAAATATTGTTAAAACTAAACTTCCAATGAGGGTCATTTTCAGGAGAATAAACCTCGCTAATTAAAGCGTACTTAAAATTATAGATTTCATAAATTTCTTTAAGCTTTATCCTAAGAGGTAAAGAAGAAATCCAACGATCATACCAGAAAGAAGTACAATTGCCAGAATGAACTATTATAGAAATACCTAGATTAAAAATGTCATGAAATTTTAAAATAGATTTCCAAAAGTTAGATAAATTACGACTCACCGTAGGGGTAATTTGATATAAGTTAATGCTACCATTATAGTAATATTTAGAAAGTTAATACTACCATTATAGTAATATTCGTCTTTCCATCCCCTTCTCTCCTCCCCTCCTTTCTTCTTTGCTTCCCCTTCCATGCATGTTTCTCCTCTTCATCCCCCATCAGTTTCGCCTCCACCTTCTCCCTCCTCTATGTGTTTTCAATGACCTCCCGTTAGTGCCCTTACGCCCTATGCCCATCCTCCTTTATGCCTCTTAATTTCCTCCCCTCCATGTTATCAACCCTGCATTCCATGCTGTTGGCCCTAGCTCATTTCCAATGATTGCGTTTTCCAAGCCTGGTCGAATCTCCCATGGTTCTGTCTGTCATTCTGTGCTTGGGGTTATGCCTTCATCAATGACTGGTATGCAGTCCTCGTCTCTTATTGCTTGCGGTGTTTTGTCGAATACTGATGATGTTTCGAAACGTAATTTGGGTAATACTGGTTCTGAATTTGATGTGCGTGTATCGCCTGTTGTGCGCGATGTGTCTGATGATGTTGGTGCGCCTGTTGTGCGCGATGTGTCCGATGATGTTGGTGCGTAGGTTGATATGTCTGGAAGCGATATTCGAACAGATTCTGCTGATTTTTCTGGCTACGAACGATGCTCTTCAGGTGTTTGTGTTAATACCTTTGCGAATGTTGATCCTGCCTCTGTTGGTATTCCCATTGCTTTGGAGTAGCCCGGTCGATCAATTCATAATCTTTCTGCTCCTTCCCTGGCTAGCGCCAAATCATGGTCTTCACTATTCACTTCACTGCCCCGTAATGCGGGTGATTACAAACCGATTGAATTTGATATCGTTGATGAGAATGGTGTGATGATCCCTTCTCCAATTGTTACGCAGGCCGGTATGGACTGTTGGTCAGAATATTTGGTTGGTTTCTTTTTGGATCCTAATCACCGCCTTCTTGAAGCATCTTCAGTTTGTCATCGGGCTTGGAAGCTTCTTGGTGATTTACGTGTTATATTGGTTGACTCCATGTATTTTCTTAAGTTTTCCTCCGTCGAGGAACGTCGTCGTGTTCTTGAGGCTGAGCCTTCTTTTTTTAATGGGAAACCTTTTATTGTTACTCCTTGGTCTCCAACAGTCGTTAATGCTCGTGAACAAGTTCTTTCTATCCCCGTTTGGGTTTTTCTCTCAAATTCCCTCTGCTCTACAACCTTTGCTTGGATTGAATTGGCTAGCTTGTAATGTAGGAAAATTGAAATGTTTTGATTCTAATACTGTTGCGTGTGAAAAATTGGTGTATGCTAAGGCTCTAATTGAGATTTCCCCTGTTAAGCCTCTCCCTTCCTCTATTCCTGTTCAGCTAGCTATTGGGCATGTTGTGGAAGTCCATGTTCGCTATGGTTGGGTTCTAAATATTTGTACCTCCTGACACTCCTTTGGCCACCTGGCTATCGCTTCCCGCATTCTGTTGTCTCCGCGGTTGCTCCTAAGATCCCTCTTCCTTGCCCCCGCTCCGGAAATGGGTTCCTAAGGTTTCTTCCTCTGTCTCTCTATCTACCCCTCCTCTGTCTCTCTATCTACCCCTCCTCCGGCAGTTCCTTTATCTTCCCCGTGTCCGCCTCCGTGCTCTGTTGATAGGCCTGCCTCCCCTTCTACCTTTGTCGTCCCTTGTGTTGTTTCATATATTCCTATTGCAGCTCCTGTTTCTGTTCCTCAGAGTTTACCTACTGTTTGGGTTGAGTTCGAGCGGTGTTGGGTTGATCTCAAATCATATATGCGATTTAACCCCGTGAATGATTCCTTTTTTACATTTGTTTTTTATGATCATCTGGACCTTAGATGCCTTCATTATAGACCTTCTGGGGATTCCTTAGTTCTTGATATGGATGGTCATTATGCGAGGTCAAGTTCTGTCTTGCTATCTGATTCTACCTGGGATCGTTCATTTATTTACTCTTCTGATTCAGTGGTTTATGATCCTTCTCTTGCTATCCTTTTCCTCCCTTTTGCTGGTGTTCTTGGGAATGTCCCTGCGGTATCTTCTCTTGTGAGTGTGGACGTTGGTGCTTCTTCCTCTCCTGAGGTGGCCTAGTCTAGGTGTAATTTGAGTAGCTATGGCATGTCTATCACACTTCTGTGCTGTATTTTCTTTTTTCTTAGTAGTTAAGGTGCTTTTACCTTACTCCTTTATTTCAAGTTTTTATTACGTTCGTAATAAAAAGTGGACGGTCGACTATAAAACCGGTTGGTCTTGCCAAAAAAAATATTTAGAAGTAATCTCTTTCCAACTAGCTTTATTATTAATATCCTTAAACTTCCATAACCATTTACCTAATAAGGATAAGTTCATACCACGCAAATTAATGACTCCTAACCTCCGTCTGTTTTAGATTTACAAACTGTTTCCCAATTTACTAAGCATTTGATGCAACTATTAAAGCTTTCACCACTCCAAAGGAAATCCCTTCTGATTTTATCTATTTTATCAATCATCGAGTCTGGAAACAGATGCATAGACATCCAATAGATCGGGAGTGCTGAAAAACAGAACTAATCTACCCGCTCTTGATAGTAATCTCCCATTCCAGTTAGAAATCCTATTTTTGATTTTATCTATGATTAAAAACCAGTCGTCATGTTTGAGCTTAGTAGGCCTAATTATAAAACCAAGATAGTCAAGTGGAAAGTTCATAGTTTTACAATTCAGAGTACTAGCTACTAAATTTTCAACTTTTTCAAAATCATTTAAAACTAAAACCGAACTTTTGTCAGAATTTATTTTTAAACCTGATAATAATTCAAAACTATATAAAATGAACTTAAGTGTAATAATATGACTAGGTAAATGAGAGGAAAAAAGCAAGGTATCATCAGCAAATTGGAGAACAGAAATGCCATTACGTGATCTATGTAGGATCAAGTTTTGTGTTGTTACGACAGTTTATTGCTTTGTAATTCTATGTAGGATCTAAGTGAGAATTGTCTAAATTATAGTTTACCATGTGAAGAGTGTGCTAAATGAACATGTTTCTTGATTTCATCTTTGCGTCCACGTCATTTTGTTGAACATGAATTATGAAGTAATGTTATGTAATATGGATTAGAAAACTTAGTTAAAAAATTAAATGCTAAAAAAGAATATTGATTAAAAAATTACAATAATTGAATAATAATATTTATCACAAAACATTCTAGAGGACAAATTTAAAGGCATTTTTATAATTTAGGACGGCCCACACAGTTCTTTCTCCAAGGATAAAAATATTCAAAAAAATTCTTTAAGCCCTAACCCCTAACCCCTAACTATCGCGTGCTCTTTCTTTTCCTTCTTTGGCCACATTCTTCATGTTCTTTTTGAAATTTCACATTGAAATTTAATTCTCTTCTTCATCCTTCTCAATTCTCGTGTACGATCCTCTTATTGATTTTGAATCGTGTTTCTTTCTTCGGCTTTGTAATTTTTAGCTTTAAGCATGGTTCTTTGACTATATGTTTTCCTTTTCTTCTACCATAGTTTGATTTTAGTTATTTCTAATTTTTTCCTATTTTTCTTTTTTAAAATGAAATTCAACTTTGTTGCGGTGTTTATTCTTTGATATTCTACAGCAAATTTGGCAAATTTACGTATGATGATATGCATCAAGCATCCAATGAGTTAAGTTAGTGTTTATTAGTATCAAACATTTAATAAAGTCTGTTTGAGTATTTCTCTCACTATCAGTTTGAGGATTATTTTTTAAGTGTCATTTTTAGTTTTGTTAGTATCATGTTTCATAGTAATGCAGTCTTGAAGTGTTTTAACGTTTTAATTGCTTGAGAATATATAAAAATGAAGTTGTTATAGAGTAAATATGATTTTATGCATCAAACTTCCAATGAGTTGAGTTAGTACTTTGTTAGTACCAAACGTTTAACGAAGTCTGTTTGAGTATGTGTTTTATTATCAGTTTGATGATCAGTTTCTAGGAATCGTTTTTAGTTTTTTGTTAGTGTCATTTTTCACAATTGATGCAATCTTGAAGTGTTTTAATTTTTTTTGTTTAAGTATATATAAAAATTAAGTGGTTGTAGATTAAATATGATGATATGCAACAAACATTCAACGAGTTGAATTAGTATTTTTTAGTATCAGACATTTAATGAAGTCTGTTTGAATATTAGTTTTACTTCCAGATTGAGAATAGTTTTTAGGTATTGGTTTTAGTGTCAGTAGGTATCATTTTTGAAAGTACTGTTTTATTAATTTGTAACTGGTTTTGGTTATATAAAGAAAATGAAATTGTTCTAGGATAAAATGACAATCTGAAGCAAATATTTTTATATTGATGTTTTTTTCACTGGTGACAATAGCATTCTTGTTGATGCAAATGTTGAAGATGTTATTAAGCCACCTACGCCTATTGTTGATTCAATTTTATAAGCCTATTGATAATATGCAATTATAATAAGCCTATTGTTATTGCAAATATTGAAGAAGTTATTTAGCGACCTAAGAAGAAACGTGGTGCTGGTAGACCTTCTATCAAACCGAAAGGAGGATTTGCGCATTTTCCAAATACGTAAAATAGATGTGATGTATGCAAGACTTAAGATTGGCATATTTCCCCCTAAGTCGTTCAAAACAACCATTTACTTCGTGGAAATATATAAGTACTTCAGAGTGAGTGAGTTTTAATACCTCGCTTGGCTCGTCATCGTCGCTATCAGTTATATCACTTCGAAGGCACAAATCATCTTTCTCACTGTCACTGCTATCGCTTTTATTCCACGTGGCTGCAAAACATCTTCTTTTTGATTTATTTTCTTCGTCGAATTGAAATCGGGGATAATTGGGCTTGATATCACTGGGTTTGTTGCAAATGATCCCATGTTCTTCCGAGTTGTCTAGTGCTTTAATTATTCTACTTTTCAATTGTTGATTTAGAGCCGGACTTCCGTATTTGTGGTTCCACTTTTTGAATTTCTTCATTATTAACGCCAGATCAGCTTCTCCATCATCATCATCCTCATCACAACTACTTTTTACAAATCCTGTTAAGCACATTTCTTTAACTGAGTTGGTTGTGGAGGATTTCTCATTGCTGTTGACTTTTGCACCGTATAATGCATTCAAAGTGTTCCAGATTTTCTATGCATTTTCACAACGAGAGACGAAATTAAAATTATCTTGATTAATATGAGAATATAATAAATGCATAGCAAGAGCATTAATCGAGATAATTTTCTCATCATTTATATCACACCCATTTTCAATAATATTCCAACGTCTAATATTAACAGATTTTAAATAAAATTCCATTTTCAATTTCCAATTCAAAAAAATCTGTTCCATCAAAAATAGAAGGAATAATATTGGAACGACCCTCAACAAAAGTATTATTAAAAGAAGCCATTTTAAAAATTCAAATTTTTAAAATCAAATTTTTAAAACAAAAACGGCTTTTGTTCCTAGCTCTGATACCACTTGTAGGATTAATTTCACCCTAGAGGTGGGGTGAATAGGGTGATACTATCAATTATAAAAATTAATTGCGAAAGCTTAAAAAATTGTTTCAACACAGATCACAGAATAATAGCAGCACGGAAAAATAATAAAATGCAGAAACAGAACGACACAGAATTTACCCAGCTTCGGCAAAACCCTGCCTACGTGCTGCCCCCAAGGTTTCTACTAGAAATTAAGTAGTCACACGCTTACACAAGTAAACTCGCGACACCCGCTACTGACTAACCTAACTCTATGCTCAAAACTCTGCCACAACTCAGCCACTGAGTTGCGAATTCTCAAACTACGGCACGTAGTTTGTCCCCTAGTCACACGACTAGTAAATACAAAGGTTAAAAGAGAATTTAAATTAAAAACAAATTAAATAACCCCAAAACCCTAATAAAAAATAAACCAAAGCCTAAATATTAAAAGAGATGGCCGGCCCACAAAATAATGATTATAACCCCCTTTTCTTTTTATATTTCCGGCCCGTTATCTCTATGGTGAAAATGACGGCTTCCTGTTCTCTTTAGTTTCGTGCTCTTAAATTAGGGCTTTTGAGAAATCTTCGAAGCACCGCCTATGTTGATCGATTAGTGGATATTTGCGTGTTTCGTTTGTCGATCGTTCATCTCCTTGAGTTGCGTTTGGCTGCTTCGATGTTGGTCGAGTTCGATTGATTCTGGTACGTAATTTATTCCTTTTCTTTTCTAGTTTAATGCTTGCTTGAACTCGATACCTAATAGCCGATGATGATTCTGGGTTATATATGTGTTCGATCTCCTTTACTTGCGTTCGTATAAATTTGTTTGAATTTGTCAATTACTTTGCCCGGACGTTCGATTTCGCTTTGATGCTGATGATTTCTCTGACTTCTTTAATTCATTTGCTTGATACTCACGGTGTTAATTCGTGAGTTGGTCAAATTACTTGGTCACTACGGTTTTGGTTTGAAACTGTTACATTTGATTTTAATCTTCGTTTCCTTTGACTCCGGTCAGATTTTGTGTATGCAAATCCACGTCTTCGACCATTTTTGATTTCTTAAAAAAAACTGATGATCACGTTCGAACTGTACCATCTGTTCTATGACATTGCTGGTTTGATCCATGACTTAGTTCACTGTATATTCATTCTCTTTAGTCTGCATTAGCTTGTACTTCGAGTTTGTTACTTTTTCACTGTAGCATTAGTTTGAGCTGTAGCATGGTCGTGGTTCTGAGAATGCGACTTCATCCCATTGCGTTGATATCTAGCAGCAGTAACTTCATTGAATTGTAACTATGCCGTGTCTGGTTCATTTATCTGCATTTAACTTCACTCTATGATTTCATGAATTTTGCTGGCTAGCCTTTGCTGCTGTGTTGTCATATCTCTGGTGCACTCACTAATTTGAGTTTTGCTTGTATAACTCGAGCTTGGTTTGGTTTTTTTGCTTCGAGCATGTATTATTGAACACTTGAGTCAGTACTTGCAGCATTGAAACTGTACTGTGCCTTGTTCTTGGTCGTAGCTGGACTTGTTGCCTTGATCATTTTGACTAACTTGATTTTGTGATGTCTAGACTTGAATGTGCAGTCTTGTTTCTTTGAGTTTGGTTTATTTTATTTTGGTCGAGGCTTTTCATTTTTAGTTAGACTGTGTTTATTTCATGTTGGCGTAAGGCTGGGCATGTGAACTATCTATGATATGTTGCTCCCGACCATTTTATTGCATTTGGATTGATTTTTGAATTGCACCTGAGTTGACTCCATCTTGTAGCTCGGATTTGACCTTGTGCTGAAAGTTGTGACATTATTTTATTGCACTTGAGTTGAATCCGATAATTTGGGTTTGACCTGTGCTCACCTGTCCCTGTAAATTTATCAAGTGTATATATATCGGTGTGCACGGCCTTGTGGCATATACAGTGATACATTGTGTATGTCACAAGTTGTTCGTGTATGATGAATTCAAAGTTAAATGATGATGAACAACCCAAATAACTGAGGCAAATATTATTTTCAAAATTCACATTTTATTTTATACTGCAAACATATTTCCTTTTCAATTTTACCGCGTCAATATTTATTTTTACATATTGCTCAGATGCTGGATTCAATCTGGAATGAAGTTGAGGATAAATTATGAGTGAATGGGCGATATGTAGTGAGGACATTTGTAAATGAAAGATTGTGATGTAATAGGATTTATATTGTAATCAAAATTGTGTATGTATAGTGAGAGCTCGAATTTGTACTATTCAAAATTATAATAAATATTTGTTTGAATATAAATTCTGTTTGAATTCAAATTCTGTGTTAGTTATTTTTATTCAGCAAATGTTTATTTAGTCTACGAAAAATAAAATAGTACATTAACAAATACATTTACACGAATATATATATGTTTATTATCATCAAACAAAAATCAAATAATCGCATATTCAACATATATATATATATGTGTGTGTGTGTGTGTGTATATATATATATTAGTTTAAATATATGTTTTAAATTGGTTGTTAGAAAATTTATATATTTGTCTTATATCTTGTTTCATCGATCTCGTGCCCATCTTGACTTATCTTTTCAATATCGAATTTGTCGTAGAAATACCTAACTTGTCGTTATTCTGTGTGCGTATCTGTGTCTATTTCATCTTCTTGTTTCTCTAGCCTCGAAAGGTGAGCAATGTAACATCCCACTTTTTTGTATGTTTTAAATCGATGATAAACCACACGTCAGACTCAAACAATACAGATGGATAGATTGTTATTGAGGTAAATAAGAAAAAAGAAGAAAGAAAGAAAAAAATAGAATCTCGCGGTGGAATGACAAAATATAATAATCAAATAACAGTTTATGAAGCTATTTTACAAAACATTTGATTTTACTTATACAACACAGAATCAGAATTACACATACCAAGAATAATAAATAACAATGCAGCGGAACAATGTATTAAATAATAGTAATAGTACAATCTTCGCCTTCATCCTTCAGAAATAAGGTCTTCAAGCCCTGAAATGTTCAAACTGACTCGAGCTAATTGAAAAGACAAAACACTAAAGTCAAAACTAGAAGATCTTATGTGAGTTAAATCAACAGAAATAAATATAGTGGAACGGTGTTAGAGATGTTTACGGGATTTGACATCTCCTATCCGGTGTCTAACGTGAGCGCAGTAACTTAAGAGATGCTCGGATTCACATCTCCTAAGGATCCGTTAAACTATTTACTATGTAGTAATATACGCTAATATAATAATGTCTAATAGTAAAATAAACTTACTTTAAAATAGCGTTAAGGAGTGACCCAATATTCCACTTAACTCGTAATAGTCCCCGTAGTCCATCCAGTATCAGCGCATCTCCAGATCGGAAGACTACCCTAAATACTTGTAACGACCCGTAATTTTCAGTGTTTAAAATTTGTGAATTTAATAAGATTTGGTAGTTATTTCTAGAATAAATAAAATTTTGTAATTTGTTAATGAATTTATAATGGAATGAAAAATAAGAATGTTGATGCAAGTTAATGAATAACTAATTCAGTACAATCTCAATTAATTGAAACAATTGTAGGGTTATAATTGATTGTAAATAGTAACATTTGGAAGTAGTGTTAATGGTGTTCATAATAGGAAAATTTGTTGAGTTCAAGCTTTATTAATTTATTTGAATTTTAATTATAGTAATTAGATCAATTGCAATTAAATGAAATTTAATATCTAAATATTACGTTAATTGAAATTAAGATGGAAGTTGAGAATATTAATGTAATAGATCATGAATCCAATATTTATTTCATCTGTTTGACAACAATGAATTGAATAATAGAATGAAAAGTAAATTAAATAGAATTATTGGAAATTAAATTTATAATTTCTGAATTTAATGAAATTGAGATTAACGCTGAAATTGATAAGTTAATCAACTCTAAATTGACATCTAAATTTGTCAAATTAGTGTAAATGATTAGGAAATTAAAAACGATAAAAATTGTTAATTATAGAATTGAAACTGAAAATCTGATTTAATTAATTAATTATTAATTTATTTAATTAACTAGAAAATAACCATTTTGGCCACTGACTCGGATTTCGACGAAACTAGTTTCATCGGATCCGTAAAAGTGGATTATTGTAGGATTTTAAGTTTCATAGCGATCGGGCTTGTCGTCTGATCATACGGACTCGAAATGCCTAGAAATCGATTTAATTGAAATCAATTAAAATCAAATTGAAATAACTTGATTTGAGCATAACTTCTTCATACGATGAAATTTGGACTTGAAACCTGTTCCATCGCGTTTAAATATTTTAAAACATCTATTTAGATATATGGGTTGACCCAATTTCGTTCCGGAGTCGAAACGGGCTTTTCAGGCCACTGTATCGTTCATCGCGTATATATATCTTATCCATCCATTCTAATTTCAGCATGCCTACATATACCCTACTATAAACCCTAGCCTACTTCTTATTACTCATTCATGTATGTTCAATTACATTAGCTCCTCTTCTTTCCAATGGCTGCGAACCCTAAATCCCAAAATACAATTTCAAATAAAATTCCAAGCCAAAAATTAAATCTCTTCAAACTATACCGAATTATATATGGATTTGAAGATCTCGACGAGCGTAAGTCAAATATATGATTCGTTTTTCAATATGGGTTTCGGTGTGGCCGAAAATTGATGATGAAGCCTCGGTCGTTCAACGTGCATTGATCATCTTCATCGGATTGTCAAATGGCGGGTACTGTTGGGTAGAGAGCGACGCGCGTAGTGCATCAGTGGTTTTTGCTTGGTGTTTTGATGGTCTAATCGTCAGCAATAATTCGATTAGGTCACAAAAATCGATGGAGGCCACTAGATTTTGTGGCGACCGGAGGCCACGTTTGGGCTGCCGTGTGGGTCGAGGGAAGCCGGAGGAAGGTCGGCGGCAGGCCGGTGGTGGCACGGCGCGTTCGAGCGAGATGTGGCAGCGCATTTTAGTGCGTGCGTGGGTTTCCAGTTCGTGCATTGAGGAGATGTATAGGGTTTCGTTGGGTAACGTGTTGTGACGTGGCATAGTTTAGAAAAGGTGAGTTTTTATTTTTGTTTTAATTTAATTTTGTTTTCAAACGATCTAACTTGTATAATTTTTGCATACGATGTCTGTTTTACACGCGGTTTTCTCCGCTAGGTTCATATTGGAATTCCAGATATTTTGACGTGGGTTTGGATGAATTCTGAGACTGTTCAAATTTTGGGTTTAAATTGGATTTAAATTCAGTTTGAATTCAAAAGGTGAGTGTTTTAACCCACTAACAACTTCTAAAATTTCTTATGTTTGTTAAATTAATTTTTGATGTGATTAGAAATTTATTTATGACTGTTTGGCATATTTTTAATCAGCGTCTCGGTTAAATTAAATTTATTGGATTAAATTGTTATTTAAATTATTATTCATATAACAGCCAGTTAAATTACTTAATTTATTATTGCATATAAACTACCAGTTGAATTATTAATTAATTTATTATTGAGTATAAACTGCCAATAAATACCTCTTGTTTATTACCTGTTATATTGATGTTATCGATTTAATTGGATGATGATTGTGGTAAATGGTTGATGATTGATATTGGATGAATGGATGTTCTATTTTATATTGTTATAAACTACAAGTTGTTATGCATTTTTATTTCATTCGGGATTGCGGTTTGAAATGATATATAACCGTATTTTTATTTTATATTACGGATTGAAATGATAAATATCTGTATCACTAGACCATAGGGTAAAAAATTATATACAGACACCGTGGTCTATATGTAAAAATATTTTGGAATTATTTTCTATGGTTTTGCAAAGAAATATATGGTTTTATGAGATATGGATTTGGATATTTTATAAATGTTATTTTATATATATAGGTAAATTCTTGGTTTTAAGCTATGGGTTTATGAGATATGGATTTGGATATTTTATAAATGTTATTTTATATATATACTAAATTCTTTTCTAAAATCATAGCACTTTCAAATTGGTTTAAAGTATAAAAGAAGATTAATAAAAAAGTTTGACTATATTAAGATATAATAAGGTTAAGTATTTATTTGAATTATATTTCTGGAGTTTATAATAACCTAAATGAGAATAAGGTGGGAAGACAAATATTAAATTGATTTGAAACTTAATAAAATTGAAATTTTAAAGGTATGATTTTATAACCGAATTTTGGTTTAAGATGAATTAAACGAATATTTCAAGTATAAATAAACTGAAAGAAATATTTAGTTATTTGTAATTCGAGTTTTATTTAAATGATAATGGATTTATTATGCAAATACTTCAAAACTAAATAATAGAAAATTGATGTGTTGAATCGTAATTACCAACCTTAGTTTTGAAATTTTTTAATACTCAAAGTTTGAAATATATTGAAATTGAAATGGTTTAGTGAAACTGAAAGTGAGTTGAAAGTTATGAATTGAGATTTAATTTAAAGTGAATAAAATTGTGAAGTCGAGGTAATTATTTTACTTTATAAAGTAATTTTAAAATTCAAGCTATCTTAATTTATATACTGTTTGAATATCCATACCATTTAAGTTTTGGAAGTTATGGTTTGCAAGCTATCAAATTCGAAGTATTATGTTTATAAAGGTTATATTTCAAGCGTTTGGTTTCGAGATATTATAAATTTGAAAGTGCTATGATTTTAGAAAAGAGATATATTTGAAATAAAATGATATTATATTGATTTGGGTTTTTATAAAAATGATATCATAATGATTTGATTTTTGAAATGGAAAGGATATCGTATTTATATGGTTTCGAAATAGATATTATATTCTGGTTTGAAGTATAAACTATTTTGAAAAGACCGTAGTGTTATAATAACGTTTGGTTGTAAAAGAGACCGAGATCGGAAGTTGTCATATTCTCTGCCAACTCCGAAAACCACTTTAACAACCGTGTATGCGGTGGAGATTCCAGAATGAAGTAGCATGGTGGCGGCGTTTCCTTTGAGGTATATACGTGAACCCGACTCCCGTGAGTTGGCATTAGGTGGCTAAAACAGGAGCGATTGACGGGCTAAGAAGGTAGCACCTTTTATCAGACACACTCATTCGATTCTATTACCTTGTGATTGATTTAGGCCCTTTTGATTTTGGGGGTGTGGCTTGAGGTGGGTGGTAGTAGCTGCTATGCGTTACCACCGGTCCGAAAGCGTAATTGGTATATCTACCCTGGCATTGCCTAGTTGTGCCGTGTCACCTACCCTAGCACGCCTTGTACGAGTTCAGTTTTCTTCCGTAGCCGTGGAGTATTTAGGGTAGTCTCTCGATCTGGAGATGCGCTGATACTGGATGGACTACTTGGACTATTACGTGTTAAGGGCTATATGGGTAACCCCTTAACGCTATTAAAAAGTAAGTTTATTTTACTATTAGACATTATTATAATAGCAAAATATTACTATATAGTAAATAGTTTAACGGATCCTTAGGAGATGTAAATCCCGAACATCTCTTAAGTTACTGCACTCATGTTAGACACTGGATAGGAGATGTCAAACCCCGTAAACATCTCCGACGCCGTTTACACTCATATTATTTACCGATTTAACTTACATAAGATCTTTTAGTTCTAACTAAAGTGTTTTGTCTTTCCAATTCGCTCGGGTCAGCCTTAGCATTTCAGGGTTTGAAGACCATACTTCGAGGACGAAGACGAAGATTGTATTACTATTATTTACTATATTGTTCTGCTGCATTGTCATTTATTATTCTTTGGTCTGTGTAAATCTGATTCTGTGTTGTATAAGTATAATCAAATGTTTTTGTAAAACAGCTTTATGAACTGTTATTTGATTATTATATTTTGTCATTCCACTGCAAGATTCTGTTTTATTTTTTGTCTTTCTCTGCTTTTCTTATTCACCCCAATAACAATTCTCCCTTTTGTATGGTTTGAATCTAGCATGTGTGTCTGCCTATGCACTTGGAGGGTGCAACATGATAGGGGGTTCTCGAATTTGGTTTGGTAGCGAGCGGATGACTCTTGCTCCGACATGTCCCCGTGGGGGTTGGTGGTGCAGTCGAGAGGCTGGCCGTAAAGGCAGAACATAGGTATAACTGTATGCCACGGTGGGCGTTACCCTACTGACGCAGTCCATTACATCTGGTATCAGAGCTTTGGTTTAGCGATAAACCTTAGCTTTGCGGGGTCTGACTCTTTACTAATAGGGTAGTAATACCCTATGATGAGTCGCTGAGTGTGTGTGTGTATATATACATATATGAGAGAGCATATTTGTTAGTGTTATAAAAAAATTATATTGTGTTTATTTGTTCCGTTTTGTATTTATAAATTCTGGTTGGTGCATAGGACGCTATGACATCAATAGGGATTTCTAAACACCTAATAGGACAAATCGATACAATATTTGTTTTGAATATAGGTGAATGAAATAATTTTGCCTATTATATTTTCAATATATAAAATAATTTTTTTTATCAAATGATATATTTTTGGTTTTAATATATTGGTTGTTTCATAGTGTAACTTATAAATATTAGTTTAAGGTAGGATTTGAAGTAAAATAAAATAAATGGAATTGGAAATTTAGAACTTAAGTTCCGAGCTTTTGAAACTTCCTTTTGAATGATTTTGGAATATAATATTAATATTATTAGAAGTATTTTCTGATATAAATATTTCAATATAATTTGAAAGAATTGTTTTAAAGAAACTTTGAAAAGAAATAAGTTTTGTACTCCCCTCTATGTCGCTGGAAATAATTTCGGTGATGAGTGCACGCATCATCGACATTCATTTTCGAGTTTCTAAGTGGGAAGTCCACTGTAGTAGTTTTACTGCAGATTTATTTTGATAAACAAATATGAATTTTTAATTGTTTTAAATATAATTAGATATAAATTATAAGTGTATACATCTATATATTATTTTAAAATAATTTAAAAATAAACACGGAATTTAGTTCTTAAGTTTTCGTTAATTAATAGTTTCAATTATTTTAGTGAAATGGAATCTAACTAATTAATAGTTGGAACCTCTAAATGAAATAAGTTGAACTTGTGTAATTTTCAATTACATTCTTAAAAAGCGTATATATTCAACTTACCAAAAGATGTAAAAGTTGAAATGTCTTATAAGGAAATGTAATACAATATTATACAAGTAAAGCTTAAAGTAATGGAAACATTCAAAGAAATCCTTTATAAATAAGAAATTGATGCTATAGTGTTATAACCTTAAGTTATAATCAAAATGTTACTACAATTAAATATAATAGAAGGGAAGGTATTATAAATAAATGATTATAAACTTAAGTAAATAAATTGAAATGCTAAGAAATTGAATTGAACATAAATACTATAAATAAATGAATAAATAAATGAAGTTATGCAATAATGAATGTAATGCAATAAAAAGAAAATTTATATGATATAAATAAACAAAAATGAATTTATGTAAGTATAAGTGCAAATAAGTGAAATAATCACCGAGTCAATGGATGGAAATTGAAACCTTGCATGAAATGAATGTAAATAAAAAGATAAATCATCATATGAATGAAATGGAAATCAAACAACAAATGTATGAAATGAAATTAAAAATAAAATAAACTTGATCTATTGTTTGAAATTGTTGTTTGTTGGTTATGGTTGTTTAGGCAATGATACTTTAAGATTGTTTGGATGAATGAATAATCTATTTAGTTTCATTTAAGACTATTGAGTAAATGGTGCGCTTGTTGGTTTATTTTCCATTCTGTACAATTTAAAGTTTTTGAACCCAAACAACTATTTGTATTGTTTGATATGGACGGATAATTGAATTGTGTCGATTCTGTATGATGATCGTATGTTGTGGTTGCAAGTGATTGTCGTCGTTTGACATTGATTTGTTTGCTAGTGGATGAAACTACATTAATATTTCATTCTATATAATTATTAACTCTTTTGGATTATATAAGTGAAATACATGTTATGGTAGCAATTGCTACTGCTTTTGGTTTCATAAAATAAGCGTAATTTTCCGACAAATCGGTACGTTTTCGGATTACGGTTTTATAGCGCTATTATATTATTTTTCCCGTGTTGGGATATATATTATTCTGGAAAATATGTGTTGTATATTGTTATATTTGATATTATATTTTTCCCGAGCTTCTCCGTACAAATGAGACTCTGCCAGAATTTTCCGTAAATTTTGGACTTAGAATTTTTTTGAAAATGTCTTCCAAACTTTATTAATTTAAGTATAAAAGGATATAATGGTTATAAATTGGTATATTTTATTTAAGTTATTTTATTTTGTAAATTTATTTGTTTATAAAGTTAACATTTTGAATAAGATATATTGACTACTAAATTCTCTCTTTTCCCTTCTTTTTCCTTTTCGGGGACGAAAAGTTTTTAGTGGGGGAGAGTGTAACGACCCGTAATTTTCGATGTTTAAAATTTGTGGATTTGATAAGATTTTGGTAGTTAAATCTAGAATAAATAAAAATTTGTAATTTGTTAATGAATTTATAACTGGAATGAAATGTAAGAACGTTGATGCAAGTTAATGAATAACTAATTCAGTGCAATCTCAATTAATTGAAACAATTGTAGGGTTATAATTGATTGTAAATAGTAATATTTGGAAGTAATGTTAATGATGTTCATAATAGAAAAATTTGTTGAATTCAAGATTAATTAATTTATTTGAATTTTAATTATATTAATTGGATCAATTGTAATTAAATGAAATTTATCTAAATATTACGTTAATTGAAATTAAGATGGAAGTTAAGAAATTAATGTAATAGATCATGAGTCCAATATTTATTTCATCCCTTTGACAACAATGAATTGAATAATAGAATGAAAAGTAAATTAAATAGAATTATTGGAAATTAAATTTATAATTTCTGAATTTAATGAAATTGAGATTAACACTGAAATTGATAAATTAATCAACTCTAAACTGACATCTAAATTTGTTAAATTAGTGTAAATGATTAAGAAATTAAAAAGGATAAAAATTGTCAATTATAGAATTGAAACTGAAAATCTGATTAAATTAATTAATTGTTAATTTATTTAATTAACTAGAAAATAGCCATTTTAGCCACTGACTTGGATTTCGATGAAACTAGTTTCATCGGATCCATAACAGTGAATTATTGTAGGATTTCAAGTTTCGTAGCGATCGGGCATGTCGTCTGATCGTACGGACTCGAAACGCCTAGAAATCAATGTAATTGAAATCAATCAAAATAACTTGATTTGAGTATAACTTCTTCATACGATGAAATTTGGACTTGAAACCTGTTCCATCATATTTAAAATATTTTAAAACATCTATTTTGATATATGGGTTGACCTAATTTCTTTCCGGAGTCGAAACGGGCTTATCGGGCCACTTTATCGTTCATCACGTATATCAATCTTGACCATCCATTCTAATTTCAGCTTGCCTATATATACCCTGCTATAAACCCTAGCCTACTTCTTATTCCTCATTCCTATACGTTCAATTCCATTAGCTCCTCTTCTTTCCAATGGTTACAAACCCTAAATCCCAAAATGCAATTTCTAATAAAATTCCAAGCCAAAAATTAAATCTCTTCAAACTATATCGAATTATATATGGATTTGAAGCTCTCGACGAGCGCAAGTCAAATATATGATTCGATTTTCAATCTGGGTTTCGGTGTGGTCGAAAATTGATGATGAAGCCTCGGCCGTTCATCGCGCGTTGATCATCTTCATCGGATTGTCAAATCGCGGGTACGTTGGGTAGAGAGCGACGCGCGTAGTGCATCGGTGGTGTTTGCTTGGTGTTTTGATGGTCTAATCGTTAGCAATAATTCGATTAGGTCACAAAAATCAGCGGCGGCTACTAGATTTTGGGGTGACCGGAGGCCACGTTTGGGCTGCCGCGTGGGTCGGGGGAAGCCGGAGGAAGGTCGGCAGCAGGCCGGTGGTGGCACGACGCGCGTTCGAGTGAGAGGTGGTGCTGCGTTTTAGTGCGTGCATTGAGGAGATGTACAGGGTTTCGTTGGGTAACGTGTTGTGACATGGCATAGTTTAGAAAAGGTGAGTTTTTATTTTTGTTTTAATTTAATTTTGTTTTCAAACGATCTAAGACGTATAACTTTTGCATACGAGGTCCGTTTCACGTGCGGTTTTCTCCGCTAGCTTCATATTGGAATTTCGGATATTTTGACACTTGTTTGGATGGATTCTGAAACTGTTCAAATTTTGGGTTTAAATTGGATTTAAATTCAATTTAAATTCAAAAGGTGAGTGTTTTAAACCACTCACAACTTCTAAAATTTCTTATGTTTGTTAAATTAATTTTTGATGTGATTAGAAATTTATTTATGACTGTTTGACATGTTTTCAATCATCATCTCAGTTAAAATGAATTTATTGGATTAAGTTGTTATTTAAATTATTATTCATATAACTGCCAGTTAAATTATTTAATTTATGATTGCATATAAACTACTAGTTGAATTGTTAATTAATTTATTATTGAGTATAAACTACCAGTAAATACCTGTTGTTTATTACCTGTTATATTGATGTTATTGATTTAATTGGATGATGATTGTGGTAATGGTTGATGATTGATATTGGATGAATGGATGTTGTATTTTATATTGTTATAAACTGCAAGTTGTTATGCATTTTTATTTCATTCGGGATTGCGGTTTGAAATGATATATAACCGTATGTCTATTTTATATTACGGATTGAAATGATAAATATCTGTATCACCTGACCATAGAGTAGAAAATTATATACAGACACCGTGGTCTATATATAAAAATATTTTCAAATGATTTTCTATGGTTTTGTAAAGAAATATATGGTTTTATGAGATATGCATTTGGATATTTTATAAATGTTATTTTATATATATAGCTAAATTCTTGGTTTTAAGCTATGTATAAAATTGGTTTAAAGTATAAAAGAAGTTTAATAATAAAGTTTGACTTTATTAAGATATAATATGGTTAAGTATTTATTTAAATTATATTTCTGGAGTTTATAATAACTTAAATGAGAATAAGGTGGGAAGACAAATATGAAATTGATCTGAAACTTAATAAAATTGAAATTTTAAAGGTATGATTTTATAACTGGATTTTGGTTTAAGATGAGTTAAACGAATATTTCAAGTATAAATAAATTGAAGGAAATATTTAGTAATTTGTAATTCGAGTTTTATTTAAATGATAATGGATTTATTATGCAAATACTTCAAAACTAAATAATAGAACATTGAAGTGTTGAATCATAATTACCAACCTTAGTTTTGAAATTGTTTAATACTCAAAGTTTGAAATATATTGAAATTAAAATGGTTTAGTGAAACTGAAAGTGAGTTGAAAGTTATGAATTGAGATTAAATTTAAATTGAATAAAATTATGAAGTCGAGGAAATTATTTTACTTTATAAAGTAATTTTAAAATTCAAACTATCCTAATTTATATACTGTTCGAATATCCGAACCATTTAAATCTTGGAAGTTATGGTTTGCAAGCTATGAAATTCGAAGTATTATGTTTTGAAAGGTTATATTTCAAGCGTTTGGTTTCGAGATATTATAAATTTGAAAGTGCTATGATTTTAGAAAAGAGATATATTTGAAATAAAATGATATTATATTGATTTGGGTTTTTATAAAAATGATATCATAATGATTTGGTTTTTGAAATGGAAAGGATATCGTATTTATATGGTTTCGAAATGGATATTATATTCTGGTTTGAAGTATAAACTATTTTGAAAAGACCGCGGTGTTATAATAACGTTTGGTTGTTAAAGAGACTGGGATCGGAAGTTGTCATACTCTCTGCCAACTCCGTAAACCACTTTAACAACCGTGTACGCGGTGGAGATTCCAGAATGAAGTAGGATGGCGGCGGCGTTTCCTTTGAGGTATATATGTGGACCCGACTCCCGTGAGTTGGCATAAGGTGGCTAAAACAGGAGAGATTGACGGGCTAAGAAGGTAGCACCTTTTATCGGACACACTCCTTCGATACCATTCTATTACTTTGTGATTGATTTGGGCCCTTTTGATTTTGGGGGTGTGGCTCGAGGTGGGCGGTAGTAGCTACTACGCGTTACCATCGATCCGGAAGCGTAATTGGTATATCTACCCTTGCATTGCCTAGTCGTGCCGTGTCACATACTCTAGCGCGCCTTGTACGAGTTTGGTTTTCTCCCATAGCCCGCGGAGTATTTAGGGTAGCCTCCCGATCTGGAGATGCGCTGAAACTGGATGGACTATTGGGACTATTACTGTTAAGGGCTATATGGGTAACCCCTTAACGCTATTAAAAAGTAAGTTTATGTTACTATTGGACATTATTATAATAGCGAAATATTACTACATAGTAAATAGTTTAACGGACATTTAGGAGATGTAAATCCCGAACATCTCTTAAGTTACTGCACTCACGTTAGACACTGGATAAGAGAAGTCAAACGCCGTAAACATCTCTGATGCTGTTTACACTCATATTATTTACTGATTTAACTTACATAAGATCTTTTAGTTCTGACTTGAGTGTTTTGTCTTTTCAATTCGCTCGTGTCTGCCTGAGCAATTCAGGGTTTGAAAACCTTACTTCGAGGACGAAGACGAAGCTTGTATTACTATTATCTACTATATTGTTCCGCTGCATCACATTGTTTCGCTACATTGTCATTTATTATTCTTTGGTATGTGTAACTCTGATTCTGTGTTGCATAAGTATAATTAAATGTTTTTGTAAAACAGCTTCATGAACTGTTATTTGATTGTTATATTTTATCGTTCTACTGCAAGATTCTGTTTTTTTCTCTGCTTGTCATATTCACCCCAATAACAATTCGCCCTTTTGTATGGTTTGAGTCTGTCTTGTGTGGTTTATCATCGATTTAAAACGTACAAAAGGTGAGATGTTACAATACTCCATGGGCTGCGGGAGAAATCCAAACTCGTATAAGGCGCGATAGGGTAGGTGACACGGCACAACGAGGCAATGCCAGGGTAGATATACAAATTACTATCCGGACTGGTGGCGACGCGCAGCGCGCAGCTACCGCCCACCTCGAGCCACACCCCCAAAATCAAAAATCAAAAGTGGTCACGGAATCAATCTCAAAGTCAGACTATAATAGAATGGTATCGAAGGAGTGTGTCTGATAAGAGGAGCTACCTCACTGGCCCGGAATCGCTCCTGTTTTAGCGACTTATGCCAACTCTCGGGAGTCGGGACCATGTATATACCTCAAGGGAACGCCGCCACCATCCTACTTCATTATGGAATCTCCACTGCGTACACAGTTGTTAAAGTGGTTTTCGGAGTTGGTAGAGAGTATGACAACTTCCGATCGCGGTCTCTTTAACAACCAAACGTTATTATAACACCACAGTCATTTCAAAATAATTATACTTCAAAACCAGAATATAATATCCATTTCGAAACCATATAAATACTTCCGTTTCAAAAACCAAATCAATATGATATCATTTTTATAAAAACCCAAATCAATATAACATCATTTTCATTTCAAATATATTCTTTTTCCAAAATCATAGATCTTTCAAAGTTATAACGCTACGAAACCAAAACACTTGAAATATAACACCTTCAGATCATAATACTTTGAAACTCATAACTTTGAAACATAACTTCCACTACTTAAAAGGATTTAAAAATTTAAATACTTTACATAATACAATAGCTTCTTCAATTTCACAAATCAATTCCATAACAACTCGAATTTCTACATTTTATATTTAACCAATTCCCAAATCATAAATTTCAATTTGATTGAGTTTCTAAATAAACTATTACAAATTTTATCGATT
Organism: Allium cepa; assembly: GCA_030765085.1. Classification (NCBI taxonomy): domain Eukaryota; kingdom Viridiplantae; phylum Streptophyta; class Magnoliopsida; order Asparagales; family Amaryllidaceae; genus Allium; species Allium cepa. The sequence continues at coordinate 353,244,385 of CM060937.1, read as the reverse complement.
TCAAAACAGATTTGATCCACAAAATAAGACATTTCAAATTCAACATATTTCAAACTTTAAGTATGCAACAATTTCAATACTAAATTTGGTAATTACGATTCAACAATTCAATTTTCTATTATTTAGTTTCGAAATATTTTACTAAATAAATCCTATATCATTTAAATAAAACTCAAATTTAAAATAACTAAATATTTCCTTCAATTATTTATACTTGAAATATTCATTTAATTCACCTTAAACCAAATTCAAGTTATAAAATCATACCATCTAAAATTTCAAATTTAATCACATCAAACTTATTTGAGTTTAATTCTTGAATAAATTCAATTTCAAATAAATCTCAAATTTATCTTCCAACCTTAATTATTTAAGTCATTATAAACTCTATGTTAAAATATAATTTAAATACTTAACTATATTATCTTCAATAAAAGTCAAACTTATTGTTAAGCTTATTCTATATTAAAACAAATTATACATAGCTTAAAATCGAGGATAAAATAACATTTATATAATATCTAAAATCAATATTTATCTAAAACCATATATTTCTTTACAAAACCATATTCTAAAATATTTTTAAATATAGACCACGGTGTCTGTATATAATTTTCTATCCTATGGTCAAGTGATACGGATATTTATCATTTCAATCCTTAATTTAAATTATAAATATGGTTATACACATTTCAAAAAGCAATCCCGAATGAAATAAAAATCCATAACAACTTGCATTTATAACAGTATAAAATACAACATCCATTCATCCAATATCAATCATCAAACGTTTATCACAATCATCATCCACTTCAATCAATAACATCAATATAGAATAGATAATAAATAACAGGTATTTACTGGCAGTTTATATTCAATAATAAATTAAATAACTATTTTATCCAAATAAATTCAAATAAACTGAGATGATGATTCAAAATATGCCAAACAGTCATAAATAAATTCTAATTACATCATAAATCAATTTAACAAACATAAGAAATTTTAGAAGTTGTGAGTGGGTTAAAACACTCACCTTTTGAATTTAAATTGAATTTAAACCCAAAATCCAAACAGTCTCAGAATTTGTCTAAACATGCGTCAAACTGTTTGGAATTTAAATACGATCCTTACAGAGAAAACCGCGCATGAATCCGAGCTCGTATGGAAAAGTTATACAAGTTAGAACGATCAATTTTTTATTAACACAAAATAAAATAATAAAATAAAGAAGCACGTTACCCAGCCACGTACGCCCTAACTTCGAGACTCAGTACACATCGCGATCGAAAAGCTGAAGTTGCCACCACCGTTCAACAACAACCGTCGCCTCTCGATGATATCCACACTGATCAAAGGGCGCCGCTGGCCTACCCCGCCTCGGCCGACCAGATCCCCCCATGCATACGATTTCCGAGGCCGAAGCCTCCTCCGCCGCCGTTCCAAACACAGCCAAGCTCTAGTGATTCTGCCCATCTCGACGAACTGACCATACTGATGCGCTCTACTCATTGATCCTTTGACATTGCACTTCCCGATCGAACCATCGACGAGCATCCACCATTGAACGAGAACCATCAAATGAACGGTCGGGAATTATCTAGCCAATTCCGGCAACACAGCAACCTAGATCGAGAAAAGTATCACTTAATTGACTTGCGCTCTTCGAGAGCTTCAAATTGATGTATAATTCAATATAGTTTGAGCAATTTGAATTTTTGGATTTGGTTTTACTTTTGAAATTGAATTGGGAATTAGGGTTTGCAGCCATTGGAATAAGAAGGAGCAAATGAAATTGTACATATAGAAATGAGAAATAAGCAATGACCTAGGGTTATAATGACATATATATAGTCAGAACAAAATGGAAACAAATGGATTCGATTGATTTGGGTTTTGAATGATAATTGACTCGAAAAGCCCATTTCGATTCTGAAATGGAAATGGGTCAACCCATATATCAAAAAATATACTTTTAAACATTTTAAAATCAACGGAACAAGTTTCAAGTCCAAATTCCATCGTATGAAGAAGTTACATTAAAATCAATATATTTCAAACTAATTTCAATTAGTTTCAATTAAATTGATTTCAAGGCATTTCGAGTCCGTACGATCAAACGACAAGTCTGATCGCTACGAAACTTGAAATCCTACTACAATTCACCGTTACGGATCCGATGAAACTAGTTTCGTCGAAATCCGAGTCAGTAGCCAAAATGGCTATTTTTACATTAATTAAATAAATTAATAATTAATTAAATCAAAATTTTAGTTTCAATTCTATAATTGACAATTTTTATCATTTTTAAATTCCTTAATCATTTACACTAATTTAAACAAATTTAGATGCCAATTTAGTGTTGATTAATTTATCAATTTCAGTGTTAACCTCAATTTCATTAAATTCAAAAATTATAAATTTAATTTTCAATAATTCTATTTAATTTACTTTTCATTTCTAATAATCCAATTTAATTGATTTTAAATCTTGTTGTTCAATCAGTTGTCACCCTAAGGGTACAATTAACATTGTTTATATCCTAATACATTAATAATTTCCCATTTCATCTTCCTTTCACTTTCGTTATAATTAATTTCAATTAATTACACAAGTTCAACTATTACAATTTAAATTCCAATAAATTTATAAATCTTTATTTCCATTCTTTCAATTCGACAAATTGTCCTATTATGAATAACATTAACATTATTTCCAAATATTACTATTTACAATCAATTATAACCCTACAATTGTTTCAATTAATTGGGATTGCACTAAATTAGTTATTTATTAACTTGCATTAACATTCTTACATTTCATTTCCGTTATTAATTCATTAGCAAATTCCAATTTTTTTTATTTATTCCACATTTAGTTACCAAAATCTTATTAAATTAACAAATTTTAAACATCGAAAATTACGGGTCGTTACACTCTCCCCCACTCAAAACTTTTCATCCCCGAAAAGGAAAAAGGTGGGAAAGAAGGAATTAAGTAATCAATATATCTTATTCAAAATATTGACTTTATAAACAAATAGATTTACAGAATCTAATAATTTAAATAAAATGAATCAATTTATATATCAAATCTTTTTATACTCAAATTAATAAAGTTTGGAAATCATTTTTTCAAAATTTTCTATGTCCAAAATTCACGGAAAATTTCGGCAGAGTCTCCTTTGTATGAAAAGGTTCGGGAGAAAATATAATATCAAAATACAATATATATCACAATATCTCAAAATAATATATCCCAGCAATGGAAAATGATATAATAATGCTATAAAACCGTAATCCAAGTACGTACCTACTTGTCAAGCAATTAACGTTTATTTTTATGAAACCAAAAGCAGTAGCAGTTGCTTTCATAGTCTGTTTTTCACTTATATAATCCAAAGGAGTTAATAATTATAAAATTGAAATATTTAAAGTTGTTTCAACCACTGACAAACAAATCAATATAAAACAACAATCACTTGCACTCACAACATACAATCATTAGTATAAAATCAATATAATCAATTATCCATCCATATCAACCAAAACAAATAGTTTGTTCAGGCTTAGACACTTTTAATCATATAGAATGACAAATAACTACGAAGTATACCATTTTCTCAACAGTCTTAGATAAAACTCAATAGATTATTCATACATCCTGAGCAATCAGAAGTATCTTCCCCTAAACACCATAAGCTATAACAAACAACCAAAGCTAAGCGCTATTTAAATTTATTCTTATTAATTTCATTTCATACCAGTTACCTTACTTTAATTTCATTTATACAATGGCTATTTCATTCATTAAGTGTTCGTTTCATCTGTTTGCATTTATACTTACATAAATTCATTTTCATCCTTTTTTTTCATATCATGTAAATTTTCTTTTTATTGCATTACATTCATTCATTACTTAATTTCATTTATTTACATTCATTTATCAATAGTATTCCTGTTCCATTCAATTTTTAGCATTTCAATTTATTTACTTAAGTTTCTAATCATTTATTTATAATACTTACCTTTCTATTATATTTAGTTATAGCAACATTTAAATTATAACTTAAGTTTATAACACTATAACATCAATATTTATTTATTAAAGAGTTTCATTGAATACTTTCATTATTTCAAGTTTTACTTGTATAATATCCTATTACATTTTCTTATTAAACAATTCAACTTTTAATATTTGGTAAGTTATATATCTATGCTTTTAAGAATGTAGTTGAAAATTATACAAGTTTATCTTATTTCCTTTAATGAATTAAATGTTCAATAATCATATCCTTTTTATCTTTATAGGTTACAAATTCCAACTTTTTGGAATTTCGTTTATAACCTAGCATTTAATCTCTCTTATTTTTAATTAGAGGTTCCAATTATTAACTAGTTACATTCCATAACACTACAATATTTAAAACTATTAATTAATGGAAACTTAAGAACTAAATACCGGGTTAAATTTCAACTCGTTTTAAAATAATAGATAGATGTATACACTTACAAATCTATATATCCGATTGTATTTAAAACGATTTGAAATTTGTATTTGTTTATTAAAATAAATCTGTAGTAAACCACTATAGTGGCCTTCCCACTTTGAAACTCGAAAATGAATGTTGATGATGTGTGCACTCATCACCGAAATTATTTTCTAACGACAGAGAGGGGAGTACAAAACTTATTTCTTTTCAAGATTTCTTTGAAATAATTCTTTCAAATCATATTGAAATATTTATATCGAAAAAATTCTTCTAATAATATTATTATTATATCCCAAAATTATTTGAAAGAAAGTTTCAAAACCCCATAACTTAAGTTCTAAATTTCCATTTTTCATTTATTTTATTTTCTCCAAATTTTATTTCCAATCAATATTTATAAATTTCACTACCTAACAACTAATATTTTACAACCAAATATATATCATTTATAAAAAATTTATTTTATATATAGAAAATATAATAGGAAAAATTATTTCATTCATCTATATTCAAAACAAATATTGTGTCGGTCTATCCTATTAAGTGTTTAGAAATCCCTATTGATGTCATAGCGTCCTATGCACCAACCAGAATTTATAAATACAAAACGGAATAAATTAACACAATATCAAAACTTTTTATAACACTAACAAATATGCTCTCTCATATATATACACTTCGCGAATCATCATAGGGTATTACTACCCTATTAATAAAGAGTCAGACCCCCACAAAGCTAAGGTTTTCGCTAAACCAGAGCTCTGATACCAAATGTATCTCCCTCCTTTTTGTACGTTTTAAACCAACGATAAACCACACACGTCAGACTCAAACCATGCAGAAGGGCGGATTGTTATTGGGATGAATACGAAAAAAGAAGAAAGAAAGAAAACAAAACAGAATCTCGTGGCGGAATGACAAAATATAATAATTAAATAACAGTTCATGAAGCTGTTTTACAAAACATTTGATTTTAATTATACAACACAGAATCAGAGTTACACATACCAAAGAATAATAAATAACAATGCAGCGGAACAATGTAGTAAATAATAATAATAATACAATCTTCGTCTTCGTCCCCCAGAAATAAGGTCTTCAAGCCCTTAGATGCTCAAACTGACCCGAGCAAATTGAAAAGACAAAACAATCAAGTAAGAATTAAAAGATCTTATGTGAGTTAAATCAACAGAAATAAATATGAGTGGAACAGCGTCAGAGATGTTTACGGGATTTGACATCTCCTATCCAGTGTCTAACGTGAGTGCAGTAACTTAAGAGATGCTCGGGATTCACATCTCCTAAGGATCCGTTAAACTATTTACTATGTAGTAATATATGCTACTATAATAATGTCTAATGGTAAAATAAACTAACTTTAAAATAGCATTAAGCAGTGACCCAACATTCCCCGTAACACGTAATAATCCCAGTAGTCCATCCAGTATTAGCGCGTCCCCAAATCGAGAGATTACCCTAAATACTCCATGGGCTACGGGAGAAATCCAAACTCGTACAAGGCGCGATAGGGTAGGTGACATGGCACAACGAGGCAATGCCAGGATAGATATACCAATTACTATCCAGATTGGTGGTGACGCATAGCGCGCAGCTACCACCCACCTCGAGCCACACCCCCAAAATCAAAAATCAATAGTGGCCACCGAATCAATCTCATAGTCAGAATATAATAGAATGGTATAGAAGGAGCGTGTCCGATAAGAGGAGCTACCTCACTGGCCCCGAATTGCTTCTGTTTTAACCATCTTATGCCAAACCACAAGAGTCAGGTCCACGTATATACCTCAAAGGAACGCCGCCACCATCCTACTTCATTCTGGAATCTCCACCACATACATAGTTGTTAAAGTGGCTTTCGGATTTGGCAGAGAGTATGAAAACTTTCGATCCTAGTCAATTTAACAACCAAACATTATTATAACACCACGGTCATTTCAAAACAATTATACTGCAAAACCAGAATATAATATCCATTTCGAAACCATATAAATACGATATCATTTCCGTTTCAAAAACCAAATCAATATGATATCATTTTTATGAAAACCTAAATCAATATAACATCATCTTTATTTCAAATATATCCTTTTTCCAAAATAATAGCACTTTCAAAGTTATAATGCTTCGAAATCAAAACACTTGAAATATAACACCTTCAGATCATAATACTTTGAAACTCATAACTTTGAAACATAACATCCACCACTTAAAAGGATTTAAAAATTTAAAATACTTCATATACTACAATAGCTTCTTCAATTTCACAAATCAATTCCAAAACAACTCGAATTTCTACATTTTATATTTAACCAAATCCCAAATCTTAAATTTCAATTCGATTCAATTTCCCAATAAACTATTCCAAATTTCATCGATTTCAAAACAGATTTGATCCATAAAATAAGCCATTTCAAATTCAACATATTTCAAACTTTAAGTATTCAACAATTTCAAAACTAAGTTTGGTAATTACGATTCAACAATTCAATTTTCTATTATTTAGTTTCGAACTATTTTACTTAATAAATCCATTATCATTTAAATAAAACTCAAATTTCAAATAACTAAATGTTTCCTTCAATTTATTTATAGTTGAAATATTCATTTAATCCACCTTAAACCAAAGTCAAGTTATAAAATCATACCTTCTAAAAATTTAAATTTAATAAATTTCGCATCAAACTTATTTGAGTTTAATTCTTAAATAAATTCAATTTCAAATAAATCTAAAATTTATCTTCCAACCTTAATTTATTTAAGTCATTATAAACTCTATATTAAAATATAATTTAAATACTTAACCATATTATCTTCAATAAAAATCAAACTTATTGTTAAGCTTATTCTATATTAAAAAAAACTTATACATAGCTTGAAATCAAGGATAAAATAACATTTACATAATATCTAAAATCAATATTTATCTAAAACCATATATTTCTTAACAAAACCACAGAAATCATTTCAAAATATTTTTATATATAGACCACGGTGTCTGTATATAATTTTCTGTCCTATGGTCAAGTGATATGGATATTTATCATTTCAATCCGTAATTTAAATTATAAATACGGTTATATATCATTTCAAACCGCAATGTCGAATGAAATAAAAATCTATGACAACTTGCAGTTTATAGCAACATAAAATACAACATCCATTCATCCAATATCAATCATCAAAAATTTATCACAATCATCATCTAATTCAATCAATAACATCAATATAGAACAGATAATAAATAACAGGTATTTACTGGCAGTTTATATTCAATAATAAATTAAATAACTATTTTATCCAAATAAATTCAAATAAATTGAGATGAAGATTTAAAATATGCCAAATAGTCATAAATAAATTCTATTCACATCATAAATCAATTTAACAAACATAAATTTTTTTAGAAGTTGTGAGTGGGTTAAAACACTCACCTTTTCGAATTTAAATTGAATTTAAATCCAATTTAAACCTAAAATTCAAACAGTCTTAGAATCTGTCTAAACTAGCGTCAAACTGTCCGGAATTTCAATACAATCCTAGCGGAGAAAACCGTGCGTGAATCCGAGCTCATATGGAAAAGATATACAAGTTAGCACGATAATTTTTTATTAAAACAAAATAAAATAATAAAATAAAGAAGCGCATTACTCAGCCATGTAGGCCCTAACTTCGAGACTCTGTACACATCGCGATCGAAAAGTTGAAGTTGCCACCACCGTTCAACAGCAACCATCGCCTCTCGATGATATCCATGCTGATCAAAGGGCGCCGTTGGCCAACCCCGCCTCGGCCGACCAGAGCCCCCCCCCCCCCCCCCCCCCCCCGTGCACGATTTCCGAGGCCGAAGCCTCCTCCGCTGCCGTTCCAAATGTAGCCTTGCTCTGGAGATTCTGATGCCCATCTAGACGGACTGACCGTACCGATGCGCTCTACTCATCGACCCCTACGACACTGCTTCCCGATCGAACCATCGACGAGAATCCACCGTTGAGCGAGAGCCATCAAATAAACGGCCAGGAATTATCTAGCCAATTCCGACCACATAGCAACCCAGATCGAGAAAATAATCACATAATTGACTTGCACTCTTCGAGGGCTTCAAATTGATATATATTTCGATATAGTTTGAGCAATTTGAATTTTTGGATTTGGTTTTGACTTTTGAAATTGAATTGGGAATTAGGGTTTGCAGCCTTGGAATAAGGAGGAGCAAATGAAATTGCACGTACAGAAATGAGGAATAAGCTATGACCTAGGGTTTATAACGACATATATATAGGAAGAACAAAATAGAAACAAATGGATTCGATTGATTTGGGTTTCGAACGTTAAATTGACCCGAAAAGCCTGTTTCGATTCTGGAACGGAAATAGGTCAACCCATATATCGAAATATTTGTTTTTGAACATTTTAAAATCAATGGAACATGTTTCAAGTCCAAATTCCATCGTATGAAGAATTTACATTAAAATCAATATATTTCAAACTGATTTCAATTAAATTGATTTCAAGACGTTTCGAGTCCGAACGATCAAACGACAAGTCCGATCACAACGAAACTTGAAATCCTATTACAATTCACCGTTACGGATCCGATGAAACTAGTTTCGTTGAAATCCGAGTCAGTAGCCATAATGGCTATTTTTACATTAATTAAATAAATTAATAATTAATTAAATCAAATTTTTAATTTCAATTCTATAATTGACAATTTTTATCATTTTTAAATTTCTTAATCATTTACAATAATTTTAAAGAAAATTATATGTCAATTTAGAGTTGATTAATTTATCAGTTTTAGTGTTAACCTCAATTTCATTAAATACAGAAATTACAATTTCCACTAATTCCATTTAATTTACTTTCATTTCCAATAATCCAATTTAATTGATTTTAAATCCTGTAATTCAATCAATTGTCACCCCAAGGGTACAATTAACATTGTGTACGTCCTAATACATTAATAATTTCCCATTTCATCTTCCCTTCACATTTCATTATAATTAATTTCATTTAATTGCATAATTTCAACTATTACAATTTAAATTCCAATAAATTTATAAATCTTTATTTCCACTCTTTCAATTCAATGAATTGTCCTATTATGAATAACATTGACATTATTTCCAAATATTACTATTTACAATCAATTATAACCCCACAATTGTTTCAGTTAATTGGGATTGCACTTAATTAGTTATTTATTAACTTGCATTAACATTCTTTCATTTCATTCCCGTTATTAATTCATTAGCAAATTCCAATTTTTTTATTTCAAACTTAATTACCGAAATCTTATTAAATTAACAAATTCTAGACATTGAAAATAATGGGTCGTTACAAGCAATCACTCACGATTAACATTATTATATTTATTAAATTTGATTTCACTTGAAACGACAGTTGAAATATGCTGCTAAATTGAACCGTTAATTTTATAATTGCTATGTATGATATATTATTATCTGTAATTATTCACCTGTGGGATATGGCACCATACCCTATTGTTTACATTTTGTTCAATTTATCACTGATGATATATACCGGTTGTTGATATGTTATATTATTTCTCACTCTGCAAGTTCCCTGTTAGTATAGAATTCCCTATGGGTTGATGATACATACCCGAACGATCTTGTAGAATAAAAGAAAATCGTTACGGGCTGAAATGATAAACCCAAGCGATTTTCATTGATTTTAAATTTTGGGATCGCGGGTTGAAATGATATATACCCATAGATATTTAAATCGTGAACTAAAATGATAAATATCCGTATCACTTGACCATGAGATAAAACATTATATACGGACACCGTTGGTATATATTTAGAAAATGATTCCCAAAATTTTGAAAGGAAATATATGATTTTTAATAAATATAGTTTTTAAAATATAATATATAAAGGTTATTTTTATATATGTCTAAAATTTAGATTTTTAACATTATATGTTTTGGAAATTTTAATTTATAAGTTAGTTTTGAAAAATATAAATTTTAAGATTTTCTTATAGTTTTATTATTTTAAAAATATATAAAATAAGATTTAATACAAAATACAATTAATAATAAGATTCTTTTTAAAAAAATTAATTTAATTAGTATATAATATGTTTTAAAATATTTATTTAAAATTTATATTAATAATTTAAAATAGATTTATAGCTTTAATAATAAAGATTGGAAAGATAAATTAACGTTGACTTGGAATTTAAATTGGCTAATAATTGAAATTAAGAAAGAATTGATTTAAACTTATTAGTTTTAAGATTTTGAAAAAATACGATTATAACTTGATCTATAACTTGATTTGGTAAAAAGTGATTAAATGAATATTCTCGATTTTGAATAAAATTGAGATTGAATACTTAATATTGATTTAAATATATAAATCGGGATTTAATTGAGAATGAAATTTATATTGTAAATGTTTGAATATTTAAACTTGAATTTTTTTTGTAACTTTAAATTTAAATGGTTGAACTGGAATCGGTTTAAATTGAATTTTTTAAATTTACAATGATTTGAATCGATTTGCGAAATTGGAGGAAACTAATTTTATTATATAAAGTGTTTTTAATATATATAAACTATTTTAATTTAAAACTACTTTAATATATATACTATTTTAAACATCTAAATTGTGTAGGTGGAAACTTTTATGATTACAAAAGTGTAATATCCCAGAAATTTGGAGAATTTAAAAAGGGGATAATCTCTTAATTAAATCATTTAAAATTGATAAAATGGTTATCTTCAGATATAAATAACCAAAATAAAATTTATGTGATGTTTTCAAATTTAGAAATCAATTGATTTTAAATGGAATAATTATTTAATTTGTGTTATTTTATAAATTTGATTTTTGATAAGTTTGACATTCTAATTTAATAAATATTGTTTAAATATATGTTTATTCAAATAAATTTACTTTAAAATTAGAATTCAATATTTCTTAATTTAAAAGTGTGTTCGTTTAATTTAATAAAAACATATTTGATTTGAAATTGAATCAAAAATGAATTTGAATTTTTAAATTTTAAATTTGAATTGGAATTTGTAATTTAAAAAGAATGTATATCTTGAAATACATTTGTATATAAAAGATTTATGAATAAAGTTTTTATAAAAGAATAAAATAAAATAAGACTTGTTTTTATATTAATTTAAAACAAAAGAATTTTATTTATATAAATTTGGAAAATGTTTGTTTAGTAGTAAATAAATGGAAAGAACATTTAAACTAGCATGTAAAATGGATTAAATGATTTTATATTATTTTATTTGGAATCTAATTAGTTTATATCTTTTTTTTCTTTTGAAATTTTTATTTTTATAAGAAAAGAAAAAGGATTTATAAATTTATAAAAGCATTCATAAATTAGTAATGTATTTACAAATTAAGCAAATTGATAATAAAGGGTTTTAAAAATCATTTTTAAATAATTTAAAAATAATGAGTGACATGTTTTCATTTTTAAACATCATAGAATACATGTGTTAGGAAAATAAGCTAGGTTATGACAAATGTAATCAAAGATACAAGTGTCTTTTTTCTTAATTTTTCTTTTCTTTAAATTTTATTAAATCTTAAAATTCATTTTTATAAAAATCCCATTATCTTCTTCCTTCTTTTTCATTGAATTCAAACAAGAATACATGGCCACCCTTGTATTAAAAGTTTTCAAGTTCAATCTGAAACACAGAAATTCCTTCTCAAGCCTGAAAACAGAAATGTATATCTCCTCTGTAACCATTCATACCAAACCCTGTAACATTGCCTTTATTAAAACCTGAAAACCCTATTCAAATCCTCATGTTCAAGAGCGAAAAAAAAATCTCTGAAACCAGAAAATCAAACCTCTAGCAAAACTTCACCCAAATCCTCAAGTTCATCTTCAACAAAAATCAGCAATATTTTTTTATCATGCATGTAGCAAGTTTCAACTGCATGCTTGAGATAAAGCATCAAATGCAATCTGGAAAATAATCCATTTTCAAAAGCCTTGAGAACCACCATGGTTCCAGTTTTAAAGAAACCTGGTATCTGCAACATCAATTTTCAAATTTTTTAAAAAAAAGGGGGATTCCATTCCAGTTTCAAAAACTGTGCAGATTCGAGGTGAGTAAACAACTAATTTAAAATTTTAAGTAGGTTAATAATTTGTTGTTTAAATAATTTCAGTGATAATGAAGTTTGTTTGTGATGATGCTGCATATATTTAAGAATGTGTTATTGAGTGTGCATGTTAATTTCTTTTTGTTTTTGAAACTACGGTGTGTAAAATAAATATGAATCCAGTTTGTTACTTCTCTGGTTAGATTTCTTGTTGAGATGTTCAAACATAGGTTTTTCAAACAGCAAGATTTAAATTGTAAAATATGAAAAAAAATTAAAAGGAAGTTTCTTTTTGATGATGCCTGCATCTGGAAGTAGGAATGTAATAGAATCTGCATTCTTGAAATTATGTTTCTCTGTTCATACTTGATTACAGAGATTTATAGTTAAACTAAATTCAAGCTTTTTATATGAAAACTTTGAAGCTATTGATTTTAAACAAACTAGTTAAGTTTTTAACTCATCTAGTTTATGAAATTATGTTTAAAACAAATTAAGTTCATAATTTACCTGTAAGCTAAAGTTTGCAATGAAAACTTATATAATGAAATAAATAAAGTTTTGAATCTTATTGATTCATGTTTATGTAATGAATCATCATTCGAAATTATGATTTTTAACATAAAAATCCATATTTTTAAAACTGGATTGAATATGGACTTTGGGGTTTTCTGTAAAGTGGGTTTTGTGGAAATTCTGGAGGCTGATGCAATTGGATTGATCGTGGTTGCTACTGGAGGTGGGGAAGGCCATGGGGGTTCGAAGAAAAATAATGGTTGAGGCTATAAGAGGTTATGGTGTCGGCAATGATCGAGAATGGGTTTTAAACCCTATTTTGGTCGATGCAGGAAATTTTGGGTCTGAGCTTTCTCTGTTGATCGAGCGTCGTTAAATTTTGGCAGAGGGTAGTGTATCGGCTTAGCAAGGGATGGACAGCACCGCGTGACCTCTGGTGACCGGAGCTTGGTGGTCGAAGGGGGTTTGTGTGGGGTCGTTTGAGTTGGGTTCTGTAGTAATGCCCAATTTCGATTCGAGATGAATTTGTGTGTTTGGGTGATCGTATTTGGTTGCTGGGGTGTTGAGAAAGTTGCTGGAGGCGGTGACGTTGGTCGGAGGTGACCAACGGTGGTGTGCATGTGCACGTGTTGGTGGTTGGTGTTAGCGAGTTTAGACTCGTGGGGAAATCTCGAAGTCGCATTCGAGTTTGGCATGGGGAAACTCGAGATGTTCTCGAGTATGTTGGATTGGGAACCTGTAGATTTGTTAAATGTATTTAATCTAAGTTTAAAAAAAAAGATGGAGGAAAGGGAATCTCGGGTTTTGACCGAAGTAGCAATTGTAAAACAGTTTTAAGAAGATTTTAGTAAAGGTTTAAAACTTGTTTTTGAAATTTTAAAATTTAAAATTAGTTTAAACTTTATATAAATTACTTGATGTTTTAATAAATGTTTATTAAAAATATTTTAAGAGATTTTGAAGTTTGTTAAATTTAAACATTGTTTAGAAATTTTAAAATGATTTTGAAATCGAGTTTGAAAGTAAATTTTAATGGTTTATATAAAGACAAGTTTTAAATTTAAATTGAAATTAGTTTAAACTATAAATTGATAAATATTTAACTTATTTAAGGTTGTGTTTTGATAACTTTAATTTATCAAGCCAAATGATTGTTTTAACTTAAATTTAATTTAAAGTTTAATTAAGTAGGGATAGTTGTAAAGTAATGATGTAAATATGTTAAGGCAATTAAAGCATTTATAAGATAAATGTTTTATTTTAATTAAAGTCTTAATATCTTAATTTAGATTAAGTTACTTCAAAGAAATTAAGTTTAATTAATTAGTGTAATTATAAAGAAATGATTAAGAAATTAATTAAGAGAAATAATTTACTTGATTAATAAATGGTTTAGGGTTAAGGTTAATTAATTTAAGATTAATTAAATTTTAATTAAAAGATCATTAACTAGATTATTAATTAATGATTAGGGATTCATTAATTAAGTAATTAAGTGGAATTAAACTTAATTAATCAAGTGGTTAAGATTTATTAATTGAATAATTAATAAGTTGTTAATTAAGTAATAAGGGTTACTTAATTAGTATTTAAGAAGTGTTTAACTTGTAATTAAATTTTATTAATTAATAAATAAGGTTTTACTAATTAAATAATTAGAGAATAATTAATCCGTAATTAAGGATTAATTAAGAAGTTGTTAAATGGTAATTAATTGATTAATCATTTGTGATTAAGGATTAATCAAATGGTAATTAAGGATTGATTATCTGTTAATTAAGAATGGGTTAACAGTTAATTAAGGTTTAATTAAATGATTAATTAACTGGTGATTAAGAAGTAAGTAATCTGTAATTAAGTAATTAATTAATAATTGATAATTAGGTTTATTAATTAATAATTAAGAGATAATTTATTGGTTAACTAATAATTAATTAATTAGTTAATTATGAAAGTAATTATGGATTAATTAATGTGTATTAAGAGATATTGATTAATAGTTAAGGTCATTAATCGATAGTTGATGGATTTTTAATCAGCTAATTAAAAGTTAATTAATTGATTATGGAAGTAATTAAGGATTAATTACTTTGTATTAAAGGAGATTAATTAATAATTGAGGTTTATTAATTGATGATTAAAGGATAATTAATCTGGATTAGGGGTTGATTATTTGATTAAGTTAATCAAGGAGTGATTAATTAATTAAGGTTGGTAATTAACGAATGATTGTATAAGCAAGATTAAGGGGTTGATTCTTAAGGGATTAATTTAAGTAATTAAATTAATTATGATATGAATTGATAATGCTTGCTTATGGATGATTGGTTGTTGAATGTCTGAATTGGGTGATATATATTGGATTGATATCTATTGATGATATGTGTGTGACATTCTGTGATATGATATTGGTTATATCAATGATAAATGTGTGATATTTATCTATGTTAATGTTGTGTGATTTCAAAGCATTGAATATATTGAATTGAATTGTTTAAACCTTTAAACAACTTAGCCTTTAAGACACGTTTGGTTCGATGAGACCGAGATCGGGTATCATATTTGATTATCCGAAGACCACATCGATCCAAGTTAAACGTTAGGTCGTGAATTCAAGTGAAGATCGAGTTGAAGACTCGTAGTGTAAGAACTATCTGTCGTTAGAAACTATGACGGAGATAGTACTTTCAGGTTCGAGATGGAGTTTTTAGAGTGCAAGGGTTATTGTCTTTAACTCTGAGGGTGATTCCAAAATGAGTGTAATGAGATAATGCCTTTGGTTTCGTTCGAACCCGGAACGAACTTGTATGGATTGAATGCTTTCAGAACATCGTCAGGTGGACGATGAGCATTCTAAGATAGATGTGTTCTATAAAGGTAATCGCAGCCTCAAGCCTCATCAACCGGGAATGGCTAAAACAGGGGAGGTGCAGCAAGGCTAAGTGGGTCATGCCCAAGTAGGACGAGATTTACCCCTGTCTAGATGTCCCTTTTTATTTCGGCTGTGTAGGGCGATTGCTAGATAGAATCGCCGGGGTGGTCTTGTCCAGGACTGTTCAGTAAGGAATGGTCCTGGCTTTGTGTTGCAGGGAAGCGGGCGTACTCCTCGGTACGGTGATCTAGGCCACGTACTGTGACGGGAGGTACCCCAGTAGCCCTGCCATTGATGGAAACCCATTCTTCCTACGTGCCCCTATGGTTTTGATTGTATTACCCACTTTTGTGGCTAGTAGCTGGAATTTAATAGATGTAACAATTTCGGCTATTTTCTATTTACTTGAAAACCCTAGACACTATTATAATATCATTGGATTTCCTATCAAATGTTTTGGTTAGCGTAAGGTAAAAACTTACGCATGTTTATGTGTGGGGAGTCTTACATGATACCTTTTGTTTTTCAATGTTTTTCAAAGTTAAGCAACTTTAACCCGTTTACTCACACCAGACCCATGTCTGACCCGGAGTTTATTTTGTTTTTCTTAAACTCTTGGGTACACAAATTTTTGCGAGTAGCCAAGGGATTCAGGTTAGCTTTGACGAATACTGGAGGAGTTATGCAGCAGGAGGCTTCAGCGTTTGTAGTTATATGGTGTTTTCCGCTGTGTTGTATCTTTGTGATGTATGTGTTGTAATCGAGTTGTATAATAGACAGACTTTTATAACCGTCTATCTTGTGTTGTTGTATCTGAATAGCTCTGATATGTAACAGAATATGTAATAGTTATGTTATATATATTATATTTAATTTCGTTCCGCTGTGAGATTCTGATTTTGTTAAGTTCTTTTCTTCTATCTATTCTATTTCTACCTCTTTCTTTCTTAAAGACGATGCGCCTTTCTGTGGAATGAAAGTCGGGTCGTCTCACTTGGTATCAGAGCATAGGTTGAGATAATACCTAGGCTCTTGAGTGGTGTCTATCTTGAGAGCGCATATTTGTAATTTTTATATAACTATATACTTATATAAATTTGTTGGGTATCTGTTCGGATTTCCAACATGAGTTCTAGAGGAATTTATCTCTCTATCTTTGATTGTTTAGCCCTCCTACCTTTGAACCAAGCCCTTTAGATGGATAACCGAGATAGATCAAATCTGTGGAAGCTTAAGATTTTCTTATCTTCCCCATAGTTTTTCTAGAAACCTTTTATTTGATCTAAAGGGTTTTGATCTTGTTTGGATTTGGATTGGTTGGATGGTATTGGACTGTTGACGTAAGAAACAAGGATTGAATCTTTGGAAGCTGAGTTGAGAAGAATCGCAAAAGTGACTTGCAATGATGGCAGAGTTCTTTTGAGTCATCTTCTGCACGGAGTAAGGTATCTTTAGGAGGTGTAGAGTCCATTGAGTAGTCAGAGATTTTTCGAATGTTCCGAAGGAGCGAAGGTTTTTCCTCATCGGGAAATAGAGATTTGGATCGTCTTTAGTTTCGGAAGCAGTGCCTGTTGTTCAGCCTAGTTTTTCCAGTTGGAGTTCAGTTGTTGTCTTTATGGCCTAGAGTGATAAGTATTTTGAGATTCTATGTGGATTTGATGAATCGAGCTTTTGGGATGTGTGGTATAAGTTGTTCTCGTGATCATCAATATTTTTTCTTGTCAACTCCAAGTCCGAAAAGGGAAGCTAGCGACATTTGGAGTTAGTGTTAGAGGCTTTGAGGAAGCATTTTGTTTTGGTAATGGTATTTCTGTAGATCCAGCCTGGATAGCTACTATTCAGGAGTAGAAGCAACCGAAGTTCTCTGGTATGGCAGAGTTCTTCAGGAAGTATTAGTGGACCCGAGTGAGATGAGATTTTCTCAGATTTGAAGGCAAGGCTGACTAGTGAGCCTGTTCTAGCTATCTCTGATGGCAAGGATAAATTTGTGATCTGCACAGATGTTTGCGTGTCTAAGATGGATAAAGTGAGTTAGTGTTCCAGTTTTGAGACGGATTGGTCAAGGGAACATTGAGGATCATCGGAAAGATTTGTGTTCCGAATTCTTGGATTTTGAAGCAAGAAGTTTTGGCAGGGAGTCTTCGCTCCAGGTTGTGTCCAGCCCAGGGTGTTCAGAGATATTTGGATATGAAGAGAATTTTCTAGTGGCCAAGCACGAAGTAGGATGTAGCTGCTTTCATCTTTGGATGTGCGATCTGTCTGCAGGCGTTGATGATCAACAGAAGACCGCCGGTTTGTTGTAATCTTTGGAGGTTCCAAAGTGAAGCTCCAGTTGAAGTGATTTCTTTGGATTTCATCGATGGTTTGCCAAGGACCAAAGAGGGAATTAAAGGAATATGGGTGATTGTGAATTGGATAACCAAGAACGCCCATTTTATTCTGGTTGAGGCAATCCGTTCTGTAGAATCTTTTGGCTGAGTTTTTCTTGAGAGTTTGTCTAACTGCTTGGTGTTTCAGTCAGCATTGTTAGCAATTGTGATCTTATCTTCTCCAGCTAGTTTTGGAAGGCTTTGTGATCAGCTTGGGGTTCGAGATTAAATTTGGGTACAGCCTATCATTCCTAAACCAACGGAAAGGCTGAATCAAATTTTTGGGGTTTGAGAGTGCTTGTGTTTTGGATTTTTGTGGATGTTAGGAGGATCATCTGCATTTATTGGAATTCGCATATAAGTTATCAGGCGAATATCTGGATGCCATCTTGTGAAGCTTTGTTTAGTAGACCTTGTAGATTTCCATTCTGTGGAGTAGAGTCAGAAGATCGTCTGGTTGTTGGTTCAGTTTTGGTCTGTAAGGTATCTGCGATGGTGGAACTTATCAGGAGAAGATTAGTGTTGTAGTCTTCAAGGTTGAATTATCAGTTTGGATGGCTGGAATTCGCATTGTTTTTCACGTATCTCTTCTGCGGAAATACGTGAACGATCTATCTTTTGTTGTGGAGTTAGGATTTCAGATTTTGTCTTGGGAAACTCTGAATAATTTTAGGGAGACTTATCTGGATCTAAGTCTGGATAATTAGGATTGTTTGATTGAATGGATTGGTTGTTTAAATAAACTGTTTGTTTGGATAGATTGTTGTTGGTTGATAATGTTTGGTTGATAGAAATGTTTGAATGGTTAAAATGAAATAAAAGATTTTGGCTTATCTTTATTTTAAATTTCGAGGACGAAATTCTTTTAAGGGGGGAGGAATGTAATATCCCAGAATTTCGAAGAATTTAAAAAGGAGATAATCTCTTAATTAAATCATTTAAAATTGATAAAATGGTTATCTTCAAATATAAATAACCAAAATAAAATTTATGTAATGTTTTTAAATTTAGAAATCAATTGATTTTAAATGGAATAATTATTTAATTTGTGTTATTTTATAAATTTGATTTTTGATAAGTTTGACATTCTAATTTAATAAATATTGTTTAAATATATGTTTATTTAAATAAATTTACTTTAACATTAGAATTCAATATTTCTTAATTTAAAAGTGAGTTTGTTTAATTTAATAAAAACATATTTGATTTGAAATTGAAGTCTAAATTGAATTTGAATTTTTAAATTTGAAATTTGAATTGGAATTTGTAATTTAAAAAAATGTATATCTTGAAATACATTTGTATATAAAAGATTTATGAATAAAGTTTTTATAATAAAATAAAATAAAATAAGATAAGACTTGTTTTTATATTAATTTAAAACAAAAGAATTTTATTTATATAAATTTGGAAAATGTTTGTTTAGTAGTAAATAAATGGAAAGAGCGTTTAAACTAACATGTAAAATGGATTAAATAATTTTGTATTATTTTATTTGGAATCTAATTAGTTTATATCTTTTTTTATTTTGAAAGTTTTATTTTTATAAGAAAAGAAAAAGGATTTATAACTTTATAAAAGCATTCATAAATTAGTAATGTATTTACAAATTAAGCAAATTGATAATAAAGGGTTTTAAAAATCATTTTTAAATAATTTAAAAATATTGAGTGACATGTGTTCATTTTTAAACATCATAGAATACATGTGTTAGGAAAATAAGCTTGGGTTATGACAAATGTAATCAAAGATACAAGTGTCTTTTTTCTTAATTTTTCTTTTCTTTAAATTTTATTAAATCTTAAAATTCATTTTTATAAAAATCCCATTATCTTCTTCCTTCTTTTTCATTGAATTCAAACAAGAATCCATGGCCACCCTTGTATTAAAAGTTCTCAAGTTCAATCTGAAACACATAAATTCCTTCTCAAGCCTGAAAACAGAAATGTATATCTCCTCTGTAACCATTCATACCAAACCCTGTAATGTTGCTTTTATTAAAACCTGAAAACCCTATTCCAATCCTCATGTTCAAGAGGAAAAAAAATCCTCCAAAACCAGAAAATCAAACCTGTAGCAAAACTTCACCCAAATCCTCAAGTTCATCTTCAACAAAAATCTGTAATATTTTTTTTATCATGCATGTAGCAAGTTTCAACTGCATGCCTGAGATAAAGCTTCAAATGCAATCTGGAAAATAATCCATTTTCAAAAGCCTTGAGAACCACCATGGTTCCAGTTTTAAAGAAACCTGGTATCTGCAACATCAATTTTCAAATTTAAAAAAAAAAGGATTCCATTCCAGTTTCCAAAACCGTGCAGATTCGAGGTGAGTAAACAACTAATTTAAAATTTTAAGTAGGTTAATAATTTGTTGTTTAAATAATTTCAGTGATAATGAAGTTTGTTTGTGATGATGCTGCATATATTTAAGAACGTGTTATTGAGTGTGCATGTTAATTTCTTTTTGTTTTTGAAACTGCAGTGTGTAAAATAAATACAAATCCAGTTTGTTACTTCTCTGGTTAGATTTCTTGTTGAGATGTTAAAACATAGGTTGTTCAAACAACAAGATTTAAATTGTAAAATATGAAGAAAAAAAATTAAAAGGAAGTTTCTTTTTGATGATGCCTGATCTGGAAGTAGGAATGTAATAGAATCTGCATTCTTGAAATTATGTTTCTCTGTTCATACTTGATCACAGAGTTTTATAGATAAACTAAATTCAAGCTTTTTATATAAAAACTTTGAAGCTATGGATTTTAAACCAACTAGTTAAGTTTTTAACTCATCTAGTTTATGAAATTATGTTTAAAACAAATTAAGTTCAGAATTTACCTGTAAGCTAAAGTTTGCAGTGAAAACTTATATAATGAAATAAATAATTTTTGAATTTTATTGATTCATGTTTATGTAATGAATCATCATTCGAAATTATGATTTTTAACACAAAAATCCAGATTTTTAAAAATGGATTGAATATAGACTTTGGGGTTTTCTGTAAAGTGGGTTTTGGGGATATTCTGGAGGCTGAAGCAATTGGATTGATCGGGGTTGCTACTAGAGGTGGGGAAGGCCATGGGGGTTCGGGGAAAAATGGTGGTTGAGGCTATAAGAGGTTGTGGTGTCGGCAATGATCGAGAATGGGTTTTAAACCCTAGTTTGGTCAATGCTGGAAATTTTAGGTCTGAGCTTTTCTCTGTTGATCGAGCGTCATGAAATTTTGGCAGAGGGTAGTGTATCGGCTTGGCAAGGGATGGACAACACCGCATGACCTCTGATGACTGGAGCTTGGTGGTCGAAGGGGGTTTGTGTGGGGTCGTTTGGGTTGGGTTCTGTAGTAATGCCCAATTTCGATTCGAGATGAGTTTGTGTGTTTGGGTGATCGTATTTGGTAGCTGGGGTGTTGAGAAAGTTGCTGGAGGCGGTGACGTTGGTCGGAGGTGACCAACGGTGGCGTGCATGTGCACGTGTTGGTGGTTGGTGTTAGCGAGTTTAGACTCGTGGGGAAATATCGAAGTCGCATTCGAGTTTGGCATGGGGGAAACTCGAGATGTTCTCGAGTATGTTGGGTTGGGAACCTGTAGATTTGTTAACTGTATTTAATCTAAGTTTAAAAAAAAGATGGAGGAAAGGGAATCTCGGGTTTTGACCGAAGTAGCAATTGTAAAACAGTTTTAAGAAGATTTTTAAAAAAGGTTTAAAACTTGTTTTTGAAATTTTAAAATTTAAAATTAGTTTAAACTTTATATAAATTACTTGATGTTTTAATAAGTGTTTATTAAAAATATTTTAAGAGATTTTGAAGTTTGTTAAATTTAAACATTGTTTAGAAATTTTAAAATGATTTTGAAATCGAGTTTTGAAAGTAAATTTTAATGGTTTATATAAAGACAAGTTTTAAATTTAAATTGAAATTAGTTTAAAGTATAAATTGATAAGTATTTAAGTTATTTAAGGTTGTGTTTTGATAACTTTAATTTATCAAGCCAAATGATTGCTTTAACTTAAACTTAATTTAAAATTTAATTAAGTAGGGATAGTTATAAAGTAATGATGTAAATATGTTAAGGCAATTAAAGCATTTATAAGATAAATGTTTTATCTTAATTAAAGTCTTAATATCTTAATTTAGATTGAGTTAATTTAAAGAAATTAAGTTTAATTAATTAGTGTAATTATAAAGAAATGATTAAGAAATTAATTAAGGGAAATGATTTACTTGATTAATAAATGGTTTGGGGTTAAGGTTAATTAATTTAAGATTAATTAAATTGTAATTAAAAGATCATTAACTATATTATTAATTAATGATTAGGGATTCATTAATCAAGTAATTAAGTGGAATTAAACTTAATTAATCAAGTGGTTAAGATTTATTAACTGAATAATTAATAAATTGTTAATTAAGTAATAAGGGTTACTTAATTAGTATTTAAGAAGTGTTTAAATTGTAATTTAATTTTATTAATTAATAAATAATGTTTTATTAATTAAATAATTAGAGAATAATTATTCCGTAATTAAGGATTAATTAAGAAGTTGTTAAATGGTAATTAATTGATTAATCATTTATGATTAAGGATTAATCAAATGGTAATTAAGGATTGATTATCTGTTAATTAAGAATGGGTTAACAGTTAATTAAGGGTTAATTAAATGATCAATTAACTGGTGATTAAGGAGTAAGTAATATGTAATTAAGTTCTTAATTAATAATTAGGTTTATTAATTAATAATTAAGAGATAATTAATTGGTTAATTAATAATTAATAATTAATTAATTAATTATAAAAGTAATTATGGATTAATTAATGTGTATTAAGAGATATTGATTAATAATTAAGGTTATTAATCGATAGTTGATGGATTTTTAATCAGTTAATTAAAAGTTAATTAATTGATTATGGAAGTAATTAAGGATTAATTACTTTGTATTAAAGGAGATTAATTAATAAT
This sequence comes from Allium cepa, assembly GCA_030765085.1. NCBI lineage: Eukaryota > Viridiplantae > Streptophyta > Magnoliopsida > Asparagales > Amaryllidaceae > Allium > Allium cepa. The sequence continues at coordinate 353,221,039 of CM060937.1, read as the reverse complement.
TGAGGTTTATTAATTGATGATTAAAGGACAATTAATTTGGATTAGGGATTGATTATTTGATTAAGTTAATCAAGGAGTGATTAATTAATTAAGGTTAGTAATTAATGAATGATTGTATAAGCAAGATTAAGGGGTTGATTCTTAAGGGATTAATTTAAGTAATTAAATTAGTTATGATATGAATTGATAATGCTTGCTTATGGATGATTGGTTGTTGAATGTCTGAATTGGGTGATATCTATTGGATTGATATCTATTGATGATATGTGTGTGACATTCTGTGATATGATATTGGTTATATCAATGGTAAATGTGTGATATTTATCTATGTTAATGATGTGTGATTTCAAAGCATTGAATTATATTGAATCGAATTGAATTGTTTAAACCTTTAAACAACTTGGCCTTTAAGGCATGTTTGGTTCGATGAGATCGGGATCGGGTATCAAATTTGATTATCTGAAAACCACATCGATCCAAGTTAAACGTTAGGTCGTGAATTCAAGTGAAGATCGAGTTGAAGACCCGAAGTGTAAGAACTATCTGTCGTTAGAAACTCTGAGAATGATTACAATACGAGTATGACGGAGATAGTACTTTCAGGTTCGAGATGGAGTTTTTAGAGTGCAAGGGTTATTGTCGTTAACTCTGAGGGTAATTCCAAAATGAGTGTAATGAGATAATGCCTTCAGTTTCGTTCGAACCCGGAACGAACTTGTATGGATTGAATGTTTTCAGAACATCGTCAGGTGAACGATGAGCATTCTAAGATAGATGTGTTCTATAAAGGTAATCGCAGCCTCAAGCCTCATCAACCGGGAATTGTTAAAACAGGGGAGGTGCAGCAAGGCTAAGTGGGTCATGCCCAAGTAGGAAGAGATTTACCCCTGCAAAGATGTCCCTTTTTATTTCGGCTGTGTGGGGCGATTGCTAGCTAGAATCGCCGGGGTGGTCTCGTTCGAGACTGTTCAGTAAGGAATGGTCCCGGCCTTGTGTTGCAGGGGAGCGGGCGTACTCCTCGGTACGGTGATCTAGGCCACGTACTGTGACGGGAGGTACCCCTGTAGACCTGCCATTGATGGAAACCCATTCTTCCTACGTACCCCTACGGTTTTGATTGTGTTACCCACTTTTGTGGCTAGTAGCTGGAATTTAATAGATGTAACAATTTTGGCTATTTTCTATTTACTTGAAAACCCTAGACACTTTTATAATATCACTGGATTTCCTATCGAATGTTTTGGTTAGCGTAAGGTAAAAACTTACCCATGTTTATGTGTGGGGAGTCTTACATGATACATTTTGTTTTTCAATGTTTTTTCAAAGTTAAGAAACTTTAACCCGTTTACTCACACCAGACCCATGTCTGACCCGGAGTTTATTCTGCTTTTCTTAAACTCTTGGGTACTCAAATTTTTACGAGTAGCCAAGGGTTCAAGTTAGCTTTGACGAATACTGGAGGAGTTATGGAGAAGGAGGCTTCAGCGTTTGTTGTTATATGGTGTTTTCCGCTGTGTTGTATTTCTGTGATGTATGTGTTGTAATTGAGTTGTATAATAGACAGACTTTTATAATTGTCTATCTTGTATTGTTGTATCTGAGTAGCTCTGATATGTAATAGGCTATGTAATAGTTATGTTATATATATTATATTTTATTTCGTTCCGCTGTGAGATTCTGATTTTGTTAAGTTCTTTTCTTCTATCTATTCTATTTCTACCTCTTTCTTTCTTAAAGATGATGCGTCTTTCTGTGGAATGAAAGTTGGGTCATCTCAAAAAGTGTTACGATTTAAAAGTGCTATGATTTTAAAGTGTTATGATTTCAAAGTGTTATGATCTTGAAAGTGTTATAAATTTTGAAAGTGTTACATTCTAAAAATGAATATTATTTTAATGTGAATAATGATATCGAATTTGATATGGTTTTGAAATGAATATTGTATTTTGATATGAAGTATGAACTATTTGAAACGAAATGACCATGGTATGAGATAAGCATTTGGTTGTTGAAGAGACCGGGATCGGATACTGTCATACTCTCTACCAATATCAGAAACTACTATGTACTTGGTGGAGATTTCAGAATGAAGTAGGATGGTTTAGCGATGATTCTATATGGTATTTACGTAGTTCTAACTCCCGTGAGTCAGCTCGGTGTGGCTAAAACAGAAGCTATACCGGGCCAAGTGGGGTCAATCCCCCTATCGAACACATTCATCGATACCATTATATTGTTTTTGTGATTTGATTGGGTGCACCTTTGACATGGGAGTGTGTCACGGGGTTGGAGCTGCTATGCGTTACCATAAGTCCGAGAGTGCAAATGGTATATCTACCCTAGCATTGCCTTAAGTGCCTTGTCGCATGCCCTATCGCACCTTCTACGAGTTTTTTTTGTACCACACCTATGTCGTGTCCTCTTTGTAAACCTCTAGTTTACGGAGGAGCGTACGACATTGTATAGACTACGGGAATATATAAAATGTGTTAATGGAGATATGGGTAAGGCCTTAACGCTATTTTGATACTTTTACTTTACTATAGACATATTATATAGCGTATACTACTACATAGTAGATAGTTCCATTGATCCTAAGAGGATGGAAATTCCAATTTTCCTTTAAGTTACTTATTTCTGCTGACATTGCACTTAAGTTGAATTTATTAATATAAGAATTTTAATTTTGAATCGAGTGTTTTGTATTTTGCTTTACGCTCGGATCAGACTGAGTGACACAACATTAGAGACTCACCTTTGGAGTTGGAGCTTCACTTGGAGGTCCATCTATATCTATTCAGCTTTCAACTATCCAGTTGTTTTGTTCAGATTTGTTATCTGTTTGTATTCGAGATTACATTATATTTGAGATATTCTGTTGTATTTTATTTTAAACTCTGTTGTTTATATAGTAGCTTCATGAACTACTATTTATCTATTCCACTGCTTATTTTTATATCACTTTATGTCTGTGATTGATTTATTTACTGTATATGCTGAGTTTTGCCAAATAATATTTTTTTTAACAATCTGCTGTTTTGAGCAATTCAAGTCTGACATGTGCGGATGCGAATGTTTCAAAATACCGGTTCATTACAATAAACAAGAATTCCAATGTTATAAATCGTTATAAACTAAAGTTAATAGTTTGAAATGCTACTAATTAAGTGTAGTAGAAGTAAATAATGTAAGAAAAAGATTATAAGCTTAAGTTAACAATTAAGCTATCTATAATCAAATTTAATAGTAAAGGTGAGTACTGTAAGCAAGGGATTTTAAACTTAAATTAATGTTGAAGTCATTGTACTACATTAATTTAATGATTATAAATTCAGAAAATATTGAAATGATCTAGAAATGGAGTTAATATTCAATAATACTTTAAATATGGAAGAAAGAATGTGAAAGAAATAATCTATAAATGGTAAATTAAATTGTAATAAAACTTACCAAATAATGAATAATTCAATAATTGAAATAAAAATAACTTATTTAGGCAATGAATGTAAAGTAATAAAATGAAAGAAATGACACTGTATACATAAAGGAGAAATGAACTTTTATAAGTAATAACGAATTGTAAATTAATGAAAATAAACATTTTATGAATGAGAAAAGAAATTTAAAAGTTGAAAAGAAAAGAAAATCAAACTAAATTTTAAATGTGAAGGAAAGAGAAACTACTTCAATAATGAATTCGTATATGATCCAAATAATTGAAATGCATATAACTTATGTAAGTAAAGAATGTAAAGTGATGAAATAAGCCTTATATGAATGAATGAAAATTTAAAATTTTGCAAGAAATGAACGTGAATTAAAGAAAATCATTGTATGAAAGGAAAAAAAAATGAAAAATGAACAATAAATGACGTGGGAAGATAAATAGAGTAAACTTAAAAATGTGTTGAATTTTTGTTTGTATTGGCTTATGGATTGGTTAGGAAAGGATACTTCTATTTTATATAAAGATGTATAAATAATCTATTAGTTTTGTCTATGACTGTTGAGTGTATGGTTTACTTCATAGTTTATTTATCATTTTATATGATTAGAAGTTGGCTGCTATGGATGGATGATTTCTCTTTTTGCTGAAATGATATTGTACTGCTGTTTACAATGACTATTATTATATTATGATGTTTCGTTTGTTATTGAAACAACTCAAATATTTCTCTTTTATAAAATTATTAACTTCTTTGGAGTATATAAATACAGGTTTATAGAAGTAATTGCCACGGCTTTGGTTTCATAAATAAGCGTCATTTTTCGGACAAATAAGTACGTTTTCGGATTACGGTTTTCTAGCGATATTATATTGTTTTCCCATGGTTTGGGATATATTATTTTGAAAAATATGATATACATTGTTATTATTGATATAATTATTTCTTCCAGACCTCTTCGTACAAAGGAGACTCTGTCGAAGTTTTCCATGAATTTTGGACTTAGAAAATTTTGTGAAATGTTTTCCAAACTTTTGTTAACTTGAATATAAAAAAAGGATTTAATTTTTTATAAATTGATATATTTTATTTAAATTATTTAATTATGTAAATTAAATGTTTATAAAGTTAATATTTTGAATGAAATGTATTGATTAATTAATTCCTTCTTTTTCTTCTTTTTTCTTTTCGATGACGAAAAGTTTTGAGTGGGGGAGAGTGTAACGACCCGTAATTTTCGATAATTAAAATATAAGTAATTTAATAATGTTTTGCGATTTAATGTTGGAAGAAATAAAAACTTGTGATTTAATAATAAGAATATAACTGTAGTAAAATGAAATAGTATTAATTTAAGGTAACTGATAACTGCTTTAAATGAAATCCCAATTAATTAAAATGATTAAAAGGTATAATTGGTTATAGATTTTAAAATAATTATAGTAATGTATGTATTAATGGATAATTAGATTAAAAGAGGATTTGATAATTCAAATGTTGATTAATTAATGAAATAAGGTGTAATTAATTGTAATTGATAATAGTAGTGGGGTAGTAGTAATTATAACAATTATTTATAAATAATAAACTTACAGTTGTTATTAAATGTAGTAATGGTGACAATTATTGTTTGGTACTAATATGTTTAATCAATTAATTAAATGCAATCAAATGTGACATTTATGTGAGTTAAGACAATAGTTGAAAATTGTGAATGTAATAAAATAAATAGAAATGTTAATTTAATTCATAAAGTAATAATTGATTTAATAGAAGAGTGAAATTAAGATAAATAAATTAATTGGGATTTTAAATTATAATCAATGTGTAAAATTGAAAAAAAATTCAATATAATGAAATATAATAGTTAATACAAATAAAAGATGGAAATTGGAGAATATTAATGTAATGAAATATAAGACAATGTTAACTATGTCTAAAGTATAATGGTTGATTAAATAAAAAGATTGAAATCAAAGTATAAATCAATTTATTGTAATTAAATTTTAATTAATTGGATTTAATTACAGTTGAAATTAAACACCGTAATCGGTGAAATAATTAACATTGAATTGACATTAAAATTTGTATTACATTATTGTAAATGTCTAAGTAATCAAAAAGGATGAAAATTTGTTAGTTTATAAATATTGAATTAAAAAGTGATTTATTCAATTTAATGTTCATTTAATTAATGGGAAAATAGACATTTTGGCCACTGTCTCGGATTTCGACGAAACTAGTTTCATCGGATCCATAACGGTGAATTATTGTAACGTTTCAAGTTTCATAACGAACGGACTTGTCGTTTGATCGTACAGACTCGAAACGCGTAGAAATCAATTTAATTAAACCTAGTTGAAATCAATTTGAAATAAGTTGATTTTAATGCGACTTCTTCATACGATGGAATTAGGACCTAAAACATATTCCATTGAGTTTAAAACTATCAAAAACATCTATTTTGATATATGGGATAACCCATTTCCATTTCAGGAACGAAACGGGCTTTTCGGGTCCTTTATCGTTCAACTTTCAAATCGATCTAGCCCATTCATTTCTATTTCTGATCTACCTATATATAACATGTCTAAACCCTAGCTATTTCTTATTCCATTTTCTAGTATGTACATTTAATCTTTCTACTTCTCCTTCTCAATGGCAGAATCAAGTCCAATTACAAAACCCTATTTCCCAAATTGCAAATTCAATTTCAAATTCAATTCCAACGTCAAACTCCTCCAAACCATATCAAATTATATATCATTTCGAAGCTCTCGACGAGTACAATTCACCATAATAGTTTGTTTCTCGAATCGAATCATCTTTTGGCCAGAAAGTAGTGTTTTATTCTCGACTGTCCATTGGCCATAACATCGTTTAATGGTGGATGTGCATTGAGGAGTTGATCGGAGGGAATGGGTACGTGGAGGGTGATGAGCTGGCTCGATCCATATGGCTATGTCATATCATCGGTCATCGTGTTCGCCAGAAATCACCTTGGAAGGTGTGTCGGCTGTAGCATGCTCGAGGGGTGGGAGGCGGCCGCGCCTGTACGAAGGGAGGCGGTTAGGGTGGCGGGGCTTGGTGGCGCATTCTGATGGGGGTAGAGGCTGGATTTTGGCGTTCAGAGCAAAAGGAAGGGGGCGGCCTTAGGTTTCATGCGCGTCGACCTGATGGTGAAATCTCGGGGATGATGGGTGGTGCTGACGTGTATTTTTTTTTTATTAATTTCAATTTAAACTTATCGAATCTTTTAATTAGCATATCTTGTACGTACGAACTTGGATTTGAACGCGGTTTGTTCCACTGGGATCGTATCGAAATTCTGGACATTTTGACATAAGTTTGGACAAATTTTGAGACTGTTTGAATTTTGGACCTAAATTGGATCTTAATTCGATTTAAAATCGAAGGTGAGTGTTTTAACCCACTCACAACTATTAAATTGTCGTTTGTTCGTTAATTTAAACTTATGATGTGATTATAAATTAATCGATCGATGTTTGGTATGTTTAAATTGTCATTCTAGTTAAATTCAACTTTTATTGCATTTAATCATCGTTTAATTTAGTATTGAATTTAATTGTCAATTTAATACCTGTTAATGATAATCAGTTATCTATTGGTGTTATTTGATTGATTTGGATAATGATTGTGATGAATGTTGATTGTTGATATTGGATGACTGGATGTTGTATTTTATATTGTTATAACACTATAAGTTCCTTATGGGTTGAAATGTTACATACCCTAATGATCTATAGATTAAGGAAAAATCGTTATGGGTTGAAATGATGGACTCGAGCGATTTTGTGGATTTTTAATTGATTAGGGATTGCGGTTTGAAATGATATATAACCATGAAATTTTAAATTGCGGATTGAAATGATAAATATCCGTATCACTTGATCCTAGGGTAGAAAATTATGTACAGACGCCGGATTGGTTAAATTAAGCGATTTTTAAATTTTTAAATTTTGAATTCAGTTAACTGATATTTTGGAATAGAAATTGATTTATATAAACTAGATTATTTCGATAACCCAAGCGTTAGTGCTAAAAATTGGAATTTATTTAATGAATTATTCAAAGGATCTAAATAGGAATTTCAAGTTGAAGCGTCAAATATAAATGAATTTATCAGAATTGAGTCATTGAAAATGTTTGGATACAGCTTTGAAATCTATTTTAAACTAATTTAAACTATTTTAATCAAGCTAAACCACTGTAATCAATTCAAACTATTTTAATTTATTTTAATCCATTGTAACATATTTAATCCAATTTAAATCTAATTTATCTATTTTAAACTAATAAAATTTATTTAATCTAATTTAATCCATTTAATGTAATTTGAATCTATTGAATCTATTTTAAATTTGTTAAATCTATTTAATATAATTTAAATTTATTTAATCTAATTTCAAATCATTTTTAATCATTTTTAATCAAATTTAAATATATATAAAACTATTTTTGCTATTTAAACTACTTTAATCTATTTAAACTATTAAAACTATATATGACTATCTAACTAGTTTCAAAATTTCATACTATGTAAAGCTAAAGTATTTAAATCATTGACGATGATACAACCTAAATTGGAATTTGGAATTAATACTTTTGTAAAAAGGACATATTTGAGTAGAAATGATGATTTTGTAACAAGGATGTAATCAACCTATCTTATTGATAATTTCAAAAGTAAATATGATTTTGAAATGATATGGTTTTGAGAATATGATATTTTGATATCAATTGTAATTTGACTTTTTAAAATATAAACCATCCGATGTGAAATAAGCGTTTGGTTGTTAAAGAGATCGGGATCGGATATTGTCATACACTTTAGCAATACCGAAAACTACTTTAACAACTATATACGTGGTGGAGATTTCAAATATGAAGTAGGATGGTTCAGAGAATGATTCTGTATGAGGTATTTGCGGGACCCTGACTCTCGTAAGTCAGCTTGATATGACTGAAACATGAGCTATACCGGGCCAAGTGAGGCCATTCCTCCGATCGGGCACATTTCTTAGACACTATATTATGACTTTGTGATTGATTTGGTGGCCACCCTTGATTTTGATTTGAGAGTGTGTTCTGAGGTGGGCGGTAGTAGTTGCTATGCGGTACCACCAGTCCGGGTGTGCAATTGGTATATCTGTCCTAACATTGTCTCGAGTGCCTTTTCGCATGCCCTATCACACCTTCTACGAATTTGTTTTGTGTTGTACCTATGGAGTGCTCCCTGATAGCCCACCTGCAGGTGGAGTTTACAATATCTGTATAGACTATGAAATTATATAAAATGTGTTAAGGGGGATATGGGTAACACCTTAACGCTATTTTAATACTTTACTTTACTGTAGACATATTATAATAGCGTATTGTACTACAAAGTAGATAGTTTAATGGATCCTTAGGAGATGTAAATCCTAAACATCTATTAAATTATTGCACTCACGTAAGACATTGGATAGGAGATGTCAAACCTCGTAAACATCTCTGACGCCGTCGCACTCATATTTACCGTTGATTTAACTTACATAAGATCTTTTAATTCTAACTCGAGTGTTTTGTCTTTTCAATTCGCTTGGGTCAGCCTGAGCATTTCAAGGTTAAAGACCTTATTTCTAGAGGATGAAGCGAAGATTTGTATTATAATTATTTATTATATTTATTCCACTGCATCATGTTGTTCCGCTGCATTTATTTATTCATTCCTATTGTATGTAACTCTGATCTGTATTGTAAAAGTATAATCAATGTTATTTGTAAATAACTTCATGAACTGTTCATTTTATAATTATATTTTGTCATTCCGCTGCGAGATTCTGTATTTGTTTTCTTTCTTTCCCTTCTTCTCCTTATTTACCCCAATAATACTCTGCCTTTTCGTATGGTTTGAGGCGGACGTGTATGGTTTATCGTTGATTTAAATTGTCCAAAAAGGCAGGTCGTTACATAGCATTTGTAGAGAATCCTTTATGATTTCCTCGATCTTCATTACGCGAGCCAATGTAGTTCATTAAAATGGACCAGAATTAGGAGAAAGGAAGGAAAAGGTTTCATTTTTGTTTGATTTAGAATAGGATGCCATTATTTCATATTTTTAGAACATTATTACACAGAAAATGAAGTAAGAAGACAGAAAAATTCGAAATGTTGTGATTATATAACCACCGAACTGATTTTAAAGGGAAAATCATAATTTCAAATTTTACCGTTGTATATCGACATGGAGGGTAGGGCATGCGACATCCCTTTGAAAATTTTGACAATTTTGTTTTTCTTTATATATACATATATATGTTACTATATTTGTAACGACCCAGAATTTTTAGAAATTAAAATTTGAATATTTAATTAATTTTAAGTATTAATAAGTGAATTTATAAGTCAAATAAATTTTTATTTGAATTATTGGATTTAATTGGATTATTAAATCGATAATTTAATATGTTAAATTATGGAAATAATTGAAAATTGAGTTAAATATGATTGAAAATGATTTGTAAAATTTTATTTTATCATGTTGGAGTTAGAATGATATTTTAGAACTTTTAAAATCGAATTAAAAGTTAATTTGTGAAAATTGAATATTTTAATATTAAATCGACTAGTGAAAATAGTCAATTTTTGAACAGTCTCAGAATTGAACGAAACTAGTTCCATTGGATCCGTAATAGTTAGTTATTACCGGATTTCAAATTTCGTGTCAATCGGAGTTATCGTTTGATCGTGGCATCTCGAAACGCATCGATTTATTTTTAATTTAAATTTGGCGAGTTAAAATAGCCATTTTTCAAAAAGTCTCGGATTTCGACGAAACCAGTTTCATCGGATCCGTAATGTGATATTATTGCAAGGTTTCAAATTTCAAGTCAATTGGATTTACCGTTTGTCCGGTACAAATTAAAACGCCTAGAAAATCGCTTAAATCGGTTTAATTCAAATTGAGCGTTTATAGCCATAACTCGCACAGATGTCCGAATTAGCTTCCGAAACCTGTTCCATTGTGTCCGGAACGCGGGGTAAACCCTAGAGACGCTGGTTACGGCGCGTAAATCGGAGTTCGGAATTTCCGGATGAATAGTGTCGAACGAAATTCTATAAATAGACCACCCCTTCATAAATTTGATAAAAAAAATAATAACTAAACCCTAATTTTAACCTAGCCGCCACCTACAGATGGATGGCCAGAAATTATCTCCACTTCCTCCCTCAATCACTCACAATCCATCGACAATTAGGCGAAGTGTTCAACTGCAAGGTTGTAGAGGATGGAGAGGGCTTCAGATCCATACGGAGTTGATCGTGTTTGGAGCATCGGAGGGGGAGAAATGGGGGGCCGACCGTGCCATCTCACGCACGTGTTTCTAGGTGCTAGGGGAGGCCGAGCTTAGGGGGATTGAGGCCGAGCATAGCTTAGGTCATGAGCTTCGAGATGAAGGTAGTTTGATGAAGTATCGTTGAGAATTGGAGGAGAATAATTCAACCCTAGTTCATGAGCTCTATGGGTTTGTTGCGTTTTGATATCCTGGAGATAGAACGAGAGAGAGGGAAGAAAGGGGGGATGGTGGAGATGCAGGGGGTTCATGATCTAGTGGCTGGTAATTGTTGAGGTTAAAAATATAAAGAAAAAATGTTGTAATTGTTTATATAAAATCGTGTGTAAACTTCATAAATGCATAACTTTTTCATACGAGGTCGAAAACGCGCGAAACCAGTTGCGTTGGAATCATATGGACAAGCACTATGCGATGGAGTTGGTTTGGAGTCGTTTGGAGTTAGTGAGAATTTTGGGTAAAATTAAACGTCCGTTTAATTTTATTCGAAATAAATCGCTAAAACGGAATTTAAAATCAAGGTGAGAACTTCTCACTCAATCGAATCAGTTTCGATTTTATTTTAAATAGTTAGATTTAAAATATTTGAATGCATGTTTGAATGTTGATTAATATCTATTGATTGTTAAAATAGACATTATACGCCGTTAGTAAGCGGATGTTATTTATTAAAAACATATACCGCGAATATTTCATAAACAGTGAAATTGGTATTATATATAATATCAATATATATATATTGGCATATGTATATATTGCAGTTGTTGATTCCCCGCATTTTTTGTTTAGCGGATGAGACCCTATTGCGCCGTTATTAAGCGGATAATATTTAATAAAAACATATACCGCGATAATTTCGTACTGGAACGGAATTGGTATTGTGCTAATGTTTGTGATGCAGGAAAACAGGTTGGAGGGATCCAACTGGATTCCTCAACAGTTTTTATTTGATTTCAGATATTTTGATATTTGATGGATTTTCATATTGATATATGATATCGTTGTAGTCGTGATTGACTATTTGGTGTGTAGCATCATTGGACCCAGATTTTGGGATTTTAAAAGGTTTTTAAAGTGATCTTTGAAAATATTAAATATTTTTGGAATTGACCCATTTTAAATAAATAAACGTTATAATTTTTAAAGTTATAAAAATTATGATTTTTGAGAAATATAGTTAAAGGTTGATTTTTGAAATTATGGGGTTAATAATTTTATAAAATGGTTTAAATTGGGAAATTTGAATTGATGGTGAAAAGTTTAAAATATAGGATTTATAAAATTTGATTATTTTATAAATCAAAATGGTGAAATTATAAAGGAGATTAAAGATGTTTTAAAGAATAATATAATTTGATTTATATTAAGAGATTTATAAATAGATATTTATAAATTGAAATATTGACATTATAAAACGAGTTTTTATAAGTGTTTGAATGAAGTGAAAATGAATTTCATAAATGAATGAAATTTATAGAATTATAAACTGTGAAGTTATAAATGAAATTTATAAATAGTAAGATTTATAAATTTGGTGAAATTATTTGAAGAATAGATTGGTAAAATAAATGGATCTTATAAGTTATAAGATTCATAAATTGGAAAGTCTTTAAAAGAACGATTTTATAAAATAATCGTTTTATAAGCATTTGACTTATAATATGAACTTTTAGTTTATAATTGAATTATAAACTGGAAAAGGTTAATAAAAGAATTTATAAAAAGGAAGTTTTTGTAAATAAATAGAAATGGAATTTATAAACGTTGTTTTATGAATTCGCAAATGACTTATTTTGATAAGAAAATTGTTGAAACCTATTTATGGAGTTATATTCACGTTTTTGAATAGTGAATAATCCTTTGAATTAAAATGTATAAAAGAATGAAATGTGTTAACGTAGTATATTCACGTTTTTGAATAGTGAATAAGATGTTAAAGAAATTGTTTTGAATGTGATATTTGAAATAGAATTAAAACGATCTAACGAAGTTTTAATTGTGTTGAGATTCGAAACCATAGATTTCAACATTAATTGTTGAAATAGACGTTTTCGATAAACAAAAGGAAATAGTGGACTATAACACTGTTGTTATAGTAAATGATTTTCGAAAGGAAATGTTTTGTATAGTATTGGGATTTATATATCTATTTTAATTTCGAATCCCTATACTAGTGATTTTGGGACGTCGTAACGATGTTTTACGCAACATTCGTTTTGGCCCAAATAAATATGTTTAAGAGAATGATTTCCTTAAAGAATGAAATATATACTTAATTTCGATTTAAGTATATTGAATATTTTCTAAGTGTTGAAAATAAATAAAATTTGTGAATTACTTATAAATAAGTAAGTATGGAAATGTTTTCCAATATAAAGTGAATATCTTAAGAATTTATCTTTTTGAAGATAAATTGAAATGAATGATCGAAATCGAATATTCATAGATATTTTGGATTTTAAATTCACTAAGGAATTTATAAATGAAAGGGGAAACTTGTTTAAAAGTAAATATTGATTTATTTTTGAAGTGTTGAAATTATATATCTAGTGAAGATATTTTGGAAAATAAATAATTTAGAAAATTATTTGGAATCTGGTGATGTGTGTATATCCAGTGATAGTTCAATAACCGACTATCAATATTTCCCTTTGAATGGGTAATTGATGTGATTTGATTGAATGTGAATGCTACACTTATTTTTGAATAAGCGCTCACTATTCGGGTTAACCGGGAAAGGACCATGGGTTCGTATAACCCATTCCGAATATGTGATACGTCGTTGTGAATTGCATTGAAGATCGGTGTTGAAGACCCGGTATTTGCGAGAGCGATAGGATGACCTGTCGATTTACTCTGCACCGAGTAGCTACGGTATAGAGTTCTCCATATGTGATGGTGAATCCGATCAGGATTGTGAATATCCGGATTGCAAGGACTTCTTTGTAAGTGCCTTCGGTTTTGTTCGAGCCCGGAACAGACTTGTATGGATTGTGTGTCTGACATTACAAGTTGAGATATAAAGCCGATTTCTTTCAAATATATTTCTGTTGGTGGCGAAGAATTTATTCTTTAGCTTAACACCCTTCTCTGAGACGTACGAGCTCAGAGGTTATATAGTTGAAGTTATCAGCGATATATTCCCAATTTGGTAATGTGATATGCTGAGTGATGCTGAAATGATCATTGTGTTGATTATTGTGATAGGATCGTTTATTTGATCGTCTATCTTAGTGATCATTGTGTTGATCATTTGTTGACCCAAAGCATGGCTTTTGTATAAAGTATGTTTTGTGGACGTGACTTCGTCGAACCTCACACCCCGGAAATGGTCAAAACAGGAAAGATGCGGCAAGGTTATGAGGGGTAGCACCCTTTAGGGTATGTACATTTCCTTCTGGATAGAGGTGGTATCATGGTATGGAGCCCAGATATTTAACCTATGTGGTTACTACGAATTTATTACTTTGTGGTTGTTGGTTTTCGGGATCCCGTGAGAAAGGTCGTTTACGATCGGGGAATGGCGTGCTCGTGTCAGTAGTTACCCAGTTAGGGGTAACCCGGCCTTGTGTTGGCAGAGTTCCGGTTTGGTTCTCGGGGATGTCTTTCCAGAGGCATTCTCATGTGGCAATGGGAAGTTCCTTGGCCTGACCATTTGTTGGAAATCCAATTCCCAATACGAAACTTGTACGGTATTAGTTGTAGAACCTGCTATTCACTTATGGTGGTCACCACTGTTTGGATGGTAGCTATAGTAGGCATAGTTCGAAATGTCTATGTTGGCTAAGATTTATATTCTACTTTCGAAATGAATTTTCCACTACACTATGCACTAGTAATAATATCAAATGTTATTTTAAATGCGTATCAAGCATCTTTGACTATCATAAGGAGAAATCTCCTCCGATTCTGCGTTTGCATTGTGTGTGTGTGCGGGAGGCCTTATGGTAGTCTCATTTTTAAAAGCATTGCGAATTGAAGTTAAAAATATTCCTCTATTTTGATTTTAAAGATAAATAAACTGTTTTGAGTTCTCACACCAGTCACATGACTGACTTGGAGTTTATTGTTTTCCTTCCTAAACTCTGGGTGCCCACCAATTTCCACACGGGCAGCCAAGAGTTTAAGGTTTATCAGGATATTCTGGAATTGCTGGAGGCAAGCTGGATGGCATGGCATATTATTTATATAGTATTTCTTTTTCCGCTGCACTATTTGTTGTTGTTGTACACTCTGATGATATGATGTAATGTAATGTGATGTAATGCAATAACTGATATAGTTCTTTGTTTAAAGATTATTCATTTATTATTATATGTTGTTCCGCTGCGAATTGTGAGATTCTGATGTTGTTCTGTTGTTTTCTGTTCCGTTCTATTTTTCTTTCCCCTCTATTTTCTATTCTCTCTAATTTCTATTTTCTTTTCCCTATCTAAATTTTCTATCTTTTTCTTTTCTTTCTTTCTTCTTTCTTAAACCCATAACTATTCGGTTTTTCGGCAACGAAAAATCGAAACGTTACAATTTGGTATCAGAGCTTATGGTTAAGCGACAACCATGGTTCTGTTGGGTATTATTCATTAGAGATAGAGTCAGTAGTACTCTAGAATGAATTTGAGTGTAATAATAGCTATGAGAGCGTATTTGTTAGTGAATATAAAATTGTTTTATATTGTGATGATTGGTTTGTTGAGTGATATATGAACCTTCGTCGGCGCAGCTTCGAAACTGAATCGAAGGGGTTTCTAAACACTTGAATAGAACAATTCGGCACAATATTGTTTTAAATTGGGTAAATGAAATAATTTTACCTTAATTATATTTTATATATAAAGAAATAATTTTTTAGAATTATTAAAGTGTATATAAGTTGATTGTTTAGTTGTTTGAATAAATCTAAATTGAAGAATAATTGTATAAGCAAAAAGAATTATAAGAATTGAATTATAATTAAAGTGAATTACAATTGTGAAATAAACTTATATATAATAAGTGAAACTATATGGATATATATATATGAATATGAGTTGTAAGTAAAAGTGAATTTAAAGTTAAATGGAATATAATTTAAGTGATGTTGAATGAAGTTGATATTAGTATCAAAGTAAATTAATAAAATTAAGTGATGGATGTGAACTTAAGTTATATAAATAAAATTCCACTTTTGTAATTAAATTGAATGAATAGATTGAATGTAATCAATTGAATGTGAATTAAGTTGATATGAAATAATGAATGTAAGTGATAATTCATTAAAATCTAATGTCATTGGAAGTTGAATAATAGAATGAAAAATCAATTTGATTAAACCAATTGAAAGTGATGGTGTTAAGCCAAATTGAATTAATAAAAGCAAAGAAGTTTGGTTGTAATTAATAAACATTGATTGTTGTATGATTGTTAGTTGATTGTATATAATTCATTAAGTGTTACTGAAATTGAATTAATGAAATTGAAAGCTAAAGTAATTGAAATCCAATTGGAAGTTAAATGAATCTTGAATAGAATTGAATTTGAATTGGAAGTGAACCAACTTGAATATGAATTAGTGAATATAAACTAATTGAGAATGAATGTTAGTAAAAACATCCACTATTAATGAATCGAATGTGATTAAATTGAAAACCAATTCATTTAATATTAATGAAAATATGAATGAATATATATTGATTATGAATTTGTTGAATGCTAGTTGGTTGATGTTTGAATATGTTGCATTTGCTATGTGACATATATAGTTATTATGTTGCTATATGTTGTATATCGATACTATTGTCTATATGCATGATTCTCATATTGTTTGTTGAGTGATTAGTAGGTGCGGATCGCGTTTGCTTCGCATTTGGAGCTCGCTTTCGCGCTATATTAGCCGTATATGCTTGCTAATAAAATATAAGGTACATATCTCGGATTAAATACAGTACTTTTACACTTTTTTCCCTTCGGGATGCCTCATTACTTGATGAGATGTATATTTGTGATATATATACTGTCATTTTTTTTCGGATCGAGCCGCGCAAAGGAGACTATGGCGAATTTTTTCGA
The DNA here is from genome assembly GCA_030765085.1 of Allium cepa. Classification (NCBI taxonomy): domain Eukaryota; kingdom Viridiplantae; phylum Streptophyta; class Magnoliopsida; order Asparagales; family Amaryllidaceae; genus Allium; species Allium cepa. The sequence continues at coordinate 353,204,190 of CM060937.1, read as the reverse complement.
AAATTTAAGGCGTTAGAAATTTTTTGAGAAATTTGGAAAATTTTTGAAAACTTTAACTTTGATTTTGGAATTGAAAGTTAAACGATGGTAGTTGTTTTTGAAAAGATAACTAAGTATGATTTGAAAACTTAGTAAAGTATTGTATATAAGTTTAAATTTGTTTTGGGAAAATTAATAGATTATATAACTTTTCTTACTTGTAATTTCGAGGACGAAATTCTTTTAAGTAGGGAAGATTGTAACGACCCAGAATTTTTAGAAATTAAAATTTGAATATTTAATTAATTTTAAGTATTAATAAGTGAATTTATAAGTCAAATAAATTTTTATTTGAATTATTGGATTTAATTGGATTATTAAATTGATAATTTAATATGTTAAATTATGGAAATAATTGAAAATTGAGTTAAATATGATTGAAAATGATTTGTAAAATTTTATTTTATCATGTTGGAGTTAGAATGATATTTTAGAACTTTTAAAATCGAATTAAAAGTTAATTTGTGAAAATTGAATATTTTAATATTAAATCGACTAGTGAAAATAGTCAATTTTTGAACAGTCTCAGAATTGAACGAAACCAGTTCCATTGGATCCGTAATAGTTAGTTATTACCGGATTTCAAATTACGTGTCAATCGGAGTTATCGTTTGATCGTGGCAGCTCGAAACACATCGATTTATTTTTAATTTAAATTTGGCGAGTTAAAATAGCCATTTTTCAAAAAGTCTCAGATTTCGACGAAACCAGTTTCATCGGATCCGTAATGTGATATTATTGCAAGGTTTCAAATTTCAAGTCAATTGGATTTACCGTTTGTCCGGTACAAATTAAAACGCCTAGAAAATCGCTTAAATCGGTTTAATTCAAATTGAGCGTTTATAGCCATAACTCGCACAGATGTCCGAATTAGCTTTCGAAACCTGTTCCATTGTGTCCGGAACGCGGGGTAAACCCTAGAAACGCTGGTTACGGCGCGTAAATCGGAGTTCGGAATTTCCGGATGAATAGTGTCGAACGAAATTCTATAAATAGACCACCCCTTCATAAATTTGATAAAAAAAATAATAACTAAACCCTAATTTTAACCTAGCCGCCACCTACAGATGGATGGCCAGAAATTATCTCCACTTCCTCCCTCAATCACTCACAATCCATCGACAATTAGGCGAAGTGTTCAACTGCAAGGTTGTAGAGGATGGAGAGGGCTTCAGATCCATACGGAGTTGATCGTGTTTGGAGCATCGGAGGGGGAGAAATGGGGGGCCGACCGTGCCAGCTCACGCACGTGTTTCTAGGTGCTAGGGGAGGCCGAGCTTAGGGGGATTGAGGCCGAGCATAGCTTAGGTCATGAGCTTCGAGATGAAGGTAGTTTGATGAAGTATCGTTGAGAATTGGAGGAGAATAATTCAACCCTAGTTCATGAGCTCTATGGGTTTGTTGCGTTTTGATATCCTGGAGATAGAACGAGAGAGAGGGAAGAAAGGGGGGACGGTGGAGATGCAGGGGGTTCATGATCTAGTGGCTGGTAATTGTTGAGGTTAAAAATATAAAGAAAAAATGTTGTAATTGTTTATATAAAATCGTGTGTAAACTTCATAAATGCATAACTTTTTCATACGAGGTCGAAAACGCGCGAAACCAGTTGCGTTGGAATCGTATGGACGAGCACTACGCGATGGAGTTGGTTTGGAGTCGTTTGGAGTTAGTGAGAATTTTGGGTAAAATTAAACGTCCGTTGAATTTTATTCGAAATAAATCGCTAAAACGGAATTTAAAATCAAGGTGAGAACTTCTCACTCAATCGAATCAGTTTCGATTTTATTTTAAATAGTTAGATTTAAAATATTTGAATGCATGTTTGAATGTTGATTAATATCTATTGATTGTTAAAATAGACATTATACGCCGTTAGTAAGCGGATGTTATTTATTAAAAACATATACCGCGAATATTTCATAAACAGTGAAATTGGTATTATATATAATATCAATATATATATATTGGCATATGTATATATTGCAGTTGTTGATTCCCCGCATTTTTTGTTTAGCGGATGAGACCCTATTGCGCCGTTATTAAGCGGATAATATTTAATAAAAACATATACCGCGATAATTTCGTACTGGAACGGAATTGGTATTGTGCTAATGTTTGTGATGCAGGAAAACAGGTTGGAGGGATCCAACTGGATTCCTCAACAGTTTTTATTTGATTTCAGATATTTTGATATTTGATGGATTTTCATATTGATATATGATATCGTTGTAGTCGTGATTGACTATTTGGTGTGTAGCATCATTGGACCCAGATTTTGGGATTTTAAAAGGTTTTTAAAGTGATCTTTGAAAATATTAAATATTTTTGGAATTGACCCATTTTAAATAAATAAACGTTATAATTTTTAAAGTTATAAAAATTATGATTTTTGAGAAATATAGTTAAAGGTTGATTTTTGAAATTATGGGGTTAATAATTTTATAAAATGGTTTAAATTGGGAAATTTGAATTGATGGTGAAAAGTTTAAAATATAGGATTTATAAAATTTGATTATTTTATAAATCAAAATGGTGAAATTATAAAGGAGATTAAAGATGTTTTAAAGAATAATATAATTTGATTTATATTAAGAGATTTATAAATAGATATTTATAAATTGAAATATTGACATTATAAAACGAGTTTTTATAAGTGTTTGAATGAAGTGAAAATGAATTTCATAAATGAATGAAATTTATAGAATTATAAACTGTGAAGTTATAAATGAAATTTATAAATAGTAAGATTTATAAATTTGGTGAAATTATTTGAAGAATAGATTGGTAAAATAAATGGATCTTATAAGTTATAAGATTCATAAATTGGAAAGTCTTTAAAAGAACGATTTTATAAAATAATCGTTTTATAAGCATTTGACTTATAATATGAACTTTTAGTTTATAATTGAATTATAAACTGGAAAAGGTTAATAAAAGAATTTATAAAAAGGAAGTTTTTGTAAATAAATAGAAATGGAATTTATAAACGTTGTTTTATGAATTCGCAAATGACTTATTTTGATAAGAAAATTGTTGAAACCTATTTATGGAGTTATATTCACGTTTTTGAATATTGAATAATCCTTTGAATTAAAATGTATAAAAGAATGAAATGTGTTAACGTAGTTTATTCACGTTTTTGAATAGTGAATAAGATGTTAAAGAAATTGTTTTGAATGTGATATTTGAAATAGAATTAAAACGATCTAACGAAGTTTTAATTGTGTTGAGATTCGAAACCATAGATTTCAACATTAATTGTTGAAATAGACGTTTTCGATAAATAAAAGGAAATAGTGGACTATAACACTGTTGTTATAGTAAATGATTTCCGAAAGGAAATGTTTTGTATAGTATTGGGATTTATATATCTATTTTAATTTCGAATCCCTATACTAGTGATTTTGGGACGTCGTAACGATGTTTTATGCAACATTCGTTTTGGCCCAAATAAATATGTTTAAGAGAATGATTTCCTTAAAGAATGAAATATATACTTAATTTCGATTTAAGTATATTTAATATTTTCTAAGTGTTGAAAATAAATAAAATTTGTGAATTACTTATAAATAAGTAAGTATGGAAATGTTTTCCAATATAAAGTGAATATCTTAAGAATTTATCTTTTTGAAGATAAATTGAAATGAATGATCGAAATCGAATATTCATAGATATTTTGGATTTTAAATTCACTAAGGAATTTATAAATGAAAGGGGAAACTTGTTTAAAAGTAAATATTGATTTATTTTTGAAGTGTTTAAATTATATATCTAGTGAAGATATTTTGGAAAATAAATAATTTAGAAAATTATTTGGAATCTGGTGATGTGTGTATATCCAGTGATAGTTCAATAACCGACTATCAATATTTCCCTTTGAATGGGTAATTGATGTGATTTGATTGAATGTGAATGCTACACTTATTTTTGAATAAGCGCTCACTATTCGGGTTAACCGGGAAAGGACCATGGGGTCGTATAACCCATTCCGAATATGTGATACGTCGTTGTGAATTGCATTGAAGATCGGTGTTGAAGACCCGGTATTTGCGAGAGCGATAGGATGACCTGTCGATTTACTCTGCACCGAGTAGCTACGGTATAGAGTTCTCCATATGTGATGGTGAATCCGATCAGGATTGTGAATATTCGGATTGCAAGGACTTCTTTGTAAGTGCCTTCGGTTTTGTTCGAGCCCGGAACAGACTTGTATGGATTGTGTGTCTGACATTACAAGTTGAGATATAAAGCCGATTTCTTTCAAATATATTTCTGTTGGTGGCGAAGAATTTATTCTTTAGCTTAACACCCTTCTCTGAGACGTACGAGCTCAGAGGTTATATAGTTGAAGTTATCAGCGATATATTCCCAATTTGGTAATGTGATATGCTGAGTGATGCTGAAATGATCATTGTGTTGATTATTGTGATAGGATCATTTATTTGATCGTCTATCTTAGTGATCATTGTGTTGATCATTTGTTGACCCAAAGCATGGCTTTTGTATAAAGTATGTTTTGTGGACGTGACTTCGTCGAACCTCACACTCCGGAAATGGTCAAAACAGGAAAGATGCGGCAAGGTTATGAGGGGTAGCACCCTTTAGGGTATGTACATTTCCTTCTGGATAGAGGTGGTATCATGGTATGGAGCCCAGATATTTAACCTATGTGGTTACTACGAATTTATTACTTTGTGGTTGTTGGTTTTCGGGATCCCGTGAGAAAGGTCGTTTACGATCGGGGAATGGCGTGCTCGTGTCAGTAGTTATCCAGTTAGGGGTAACCCGGCCTTGTGTTGGCAGAGTTCCGGTTTGGTTCTCGGGGATGTCTTTCCAGAGGCATTCTCATGTGGCAATGGGAAGTTCCTTGGCCTGACCATTTGTTGGAAATCCAATTCCCAATACGAAACTTGTACGGTATTAGTTGTAGAACCTTCTATTCACTTATGGTGGTCATCACTGTTTGGATGGTAGCTATAGTAGGCATAGTTCGAAATGTCTATGTTGGCTAAGATTTATATTCTACTTTCGAAATGAATTTTCCACTACACTATGCACTAGTAATAATATCAAATGTTATTTTAAATGCGTATCAAGCATCTTTGACTATCACAAGGAGAAATCTCCTCCGATTCTGCGTTTGCATTGTGTGTGTGTGCGGGAGGCCTTATGGTAGTCTCATTTTTAAAAGCATTGCGAATTGAAGTTAAAAATATTCCTCTATTTTGATTTTAAAGATAAATAAACTGTTTTGAGTTCTCACACCAGTCACATGACTGACTTGGAGTTTATTGTTTTCCTTCCTAAACTCTGGGTGCCCACCAATTTCCACACGGGCAGCCAAGAGTTTAAGGTTTATCAGGATATTCTGGAATTGCTGGAGGCAAGCTGGATGGCATGGCATATTATTTATATAGTATTTCTTTTTCCGCTGCACTATTTGTTGTTGTTGTACACTCTGATGATATGATGTAATGTAATGTAATGTGATGTAATGCAATAACTGATATAGTTCTTTGTTTAAAGATTATTCATTTATTATTATATGTTGTTCCGCTGCGAATTGTGAGATTCTGATGTTGTTCTATTGTTTTCTGTTCCGTTCTATTTTTCTTTCCCCTCTATTTTCTATTCTCTCTAATTTCTATTTTCTTTTCCCTATCTAAATTTTCTATCTTTTTCTTTTTCTTTTCTTTCTTTCTTCTTTCTTAAACCCATAACTATTCGGTTTTTCGGCAACGAAAAATCGAAACGTTACAATATTTATATACTATATCTCAGTTATAGAATAAATACCTAGTTCTCTTCTTAATTTAATAAAGGTTGATTGATTCAAGGATTTTGTCAGAATATCAACTATTTGATTCTCAGTCTTGATAAATTCAAGAGAAATAATGTCTTTACTTATATTATCTCTGAGAAATGATGTCTGATATCAATATGTTTTGTTCTGGCATGATGAGTAGGATTTTTGGATAAATTTATTTGTAACAACCCGCATATTTATCGATTTTATATTTATATATTTTATTTAAAGGTTTTATCGTTCATCGGATTTTGGTCCGAAAAGCTACTTTTTGCAAATAGTCGAATTGGGACTCGAGACCACCCCCATTGAGTTCAAAATGACGTTTGCGACCTTTTTGAGTATAAACTTCGATATGTTTGGAGTTGGTGGAATTTTGCCACTTTTCACTTAGGGCTTTGGTTTGGGCTGAGCCCAATAACCCCACTTACTAGCTCAGTTCCAACCCCCTCTCCTCTTCATTACTTCATAATTTCCTAATACATTCAAGCTTCATCAAAAATGGGGGAAGAGAAAAGGAATTAAGAAATCCTAAGCCCCAGTTTCCATTAGCAAATCCATCTTCTAGCTCCAAACTCAAGAGAACCCATTGGTAAGCTTTCTCTTCATCTTCTCCAACTTATTCTCTCTTTGATTTCAGAAATTTCCTAAACCTAACTTAGGGAATGTTCTTCTTTTGAGCTTAGATTCAAGCTTCTAGTGTTGAGATTGAAGAGGAATTGATCTTAGCTTGTTCTTAAAGCTCCTCCTTCATTGATTTGGGTTCAAAGGTGAGATTTTTATCTCACATCTATGACTATAATTATCTTTGGTTGTTAGGTATGAATTCCTAACACTTCTTCATGTGCATTTGCTCTTGATTTGGATTGGTTTTGTGAATATTCCAATTTTTGGGTTTTTAAGTCAAATTTGTGTGAAAATCCTTATATGGATGTTTGATCGTGCTTTTGGTGATGCACCGAGGAGCATATAGGGTCGGGTTGCCGATTGGCATAAACCCTTAGAGCCAATGCTCGTCCGGTTGCATTTTGGAAGAGTTTGCTCTTCATTTGAATAGGCTGAAAAACAGCTCAGGCATGATTCAGTCGACTGAAAAGTCTGTTCAGTCGACTGAATCTGGAACTCGAAAGTTTCCAGGCATGATTCAGTCGACTGAATCCTCTGTTCAGTCGACTGAACCTGGAAACAGAAAGTTTCCTAAACCTGGAAAATTTCCAGGTACAGGGTTAGTCGACTGAAAACTCTGTTCAGTCGACTGAACCTGCTGTTTGAGTCCATTTTGCCTTTTTGGATTGAATTTCCAAAGTTAATCGATTCGTGTTGATTCCCTTTTGTAATTATCACTTATTATCGACTTTGATGAAATTTTCTTCGTGATTTATGGGAATATCCATTTTGATGGATTCGGTATCGATTTCTTTGGATTTTATTCACGTCTTTGAATGTGAATCTTTATGAATTGATTGTTCCTACAATCACCTTTGTGATTTGTCACTTAAAAATATAAAGGTTTTCTATACTAGTAGTAAATATCAAAACTCTTTCTTCAAATGATTTCAACACTATTTTATTACAAAGCTCGTTTTCTCAAACCGATTTCCAATCTATTAGTATATACGAACCTTTACCTCACTCGTATGAGAAATCTAATTAAACGACTTAGTAAAACAAGTGGTATGAAACGCTTGCGTTTACTTCGCCGGTTAATTCTTGGACTTGTTCGATTGAATCTCTTGTGACAATTTTCTAGTGGAGATCTACAGTTTGTTCGTAAATATTTAAGTTAAGCAAGTGGTTATGGGACATGAAGCTAAACTCATATATTTACTAGCTTAGTGTAATTGACACTTCTCGATTGATCGATGACAATCATCTTTGTGGTTTAGACTAGCAATGTGCAATGTCTCTTTGTCTATGTGGAGGACTGTTTCTCATTTTATTGAGCTTCGTCTCATTTCTTTCATGGGTCGCACCTATCTAGGTGCGTCGATGTTTGTTTACACATGGGGCGTATCTTTCTAGGTGCGTCGATGTTCGTCTATACATGGGGCATGTCTTTCTAGGTGCGTCGATGTTAGACATTACATGGGGTGTATCTTTCTAGGTGCATCGATGTTTATTTATGCATGGGGCGTATCTTTCTAGGTGCGTCGATGCTAGAGCATGGGGCGTATCTTTCTAGGTGCGTCGATGTTCGTCTATGCATGGGGCGTGTCTTTCTAGGTGCGTCGATGTTAGACATTACATGGGGTGTATCTTTCTAGGTGCATCGATGTTCATTTATGCATGGGATGTATCTTTCTAGGTGCATCGATGTTTATTTGTGCATGGGGCGTATCTTTCTAGGTGCGTCGATGCTAGAGCATGGGGCGTATCTTTCTAGGTGCGTCGATGTTCGACTGTGAATGGGGCGTGTCTTTCTAGGTGCGTCGATGTCCAGTTTATGGGATTGGCCATCCTTTTATTGTGATTTCTGGATTTCGTGTGTTGATTTCTGGAATTTATGTTTCACCAACTTTTACGATTGGCATGGATATATATGTCATTTATTATGGCTTGGTGAATGAAATTAGGAGTATGACATTCCTTTTTATCTTTGAGAAGATCTTTGTGATATTGATTAGTCTCTTATTGATTTTTCAATTACTTATATATCACGGCTTGGCATTGTGATTATTATATGTTTAGTCATATTTCTTATTCTATATCATTTCATCTGATATTTATAGCTAGACTGATCCGTTTATTATTTTCTTATTAAATAATACTCGGGTCAGACCGAGATGTTACAGGTGCTTCTGCTTGACTTCTCATCCAGGATCATTACTCTGACTTTTGGCTAACTACTTAGATTAGTAGTTTATTTTGTTGTATACACTTGAGATATGGACTCATAGTTGTATTCTTTCGTATAGCACGTGTTGCTATTCTTTTGTATTATTGTTAATCTTTTTGACCACTACTCTGATATACACTTTCATGTGTTAGTTTTATATTCATATCTTCTTCCGCCTTTGTGATATGAATTAGCTGTGAATGATTTGTGTTACGCTTATTTCTATATTTGTTTCCGAAGATTACTATAGCCACTGTGTAGTAGCTTTGTGTTTGCATCGGTATGTCGGATTTCCTCTCGAAATAAAATGCATGTTATACTATCTGACATATCGGTGCTCGCCCAAAGCAATTACACGGATGGTCGCTCCTCAGCAGCCTTATTCTCCGTGCTAGTTGACAGCATTACACCGTAGTGTTCTTGGCTAGCGTGGGTAGAGAGGTGGGGCGTCACAGCTTGGTATCAGAGCCAAATTTCGGAAAAATATGGAATATTATAACAAGGATCATCGTCCTAAGTCCATCTTAGGAGTCGTGCTTTAGGATTTAATTCGAGTCTTCGTACTGATTCATCCTATTTTCCTTATGATTCCTTGTTTTATTAATCAAGTTTGATTGAAATTTATTTTGATAATAACTTTTTTCTCTTCTTTCTTTCTTTCTAAAAGAAGAGAAATGGTTAGATCTGGCCGTCCCAGCGCCGGTCAATCTAGTGCTACTCCCTAGGATGGAGTATTTATGTCTGCCCAGCAGCTCCTAGATCTTGTTAAGAATGCTCAAGCTGCCGGACCCAATCCAGAGGCTACTCATCCTAGATCCGGTTTCGCACGCTTGTGCAGAGACTATACCTATTTGGGTGGAAGGCCATTCAGGGGATCCGAGAGTGTTATAGAAATTCAAGCTTAGCTCAAATCATGCGATCGCATCTTTTCTCGCATGAACCTTATTGACCTTCATCGAGTCTAAGTGGCTTCTAGCATGCTCCAAGAAAGAGCATTAGATTGGTATGAGCTTTTAATTTCTGAAATCGTTGAAACGGATCTTACTTGGGAGCAATTCCGGGAATGATTCGAACTAAAGTTTGTGCCGGAGGCTGAAAAAGTAACTTTGGCCCGGCGTTTTATTGACCTTGTTCAAGGTGAATCTTCTGTGACAGACTATGTTGCATCTTTCGAATCTCTGTCCAAATAAGGGGTTGAGTACATTAATACCCCATTGAAGAAAAATCAGAGATTTTTTTATGGCTTGAATAAGAATCTTAAGAAGCCATTACTTCTGAAACTTGAGGTTTCATTTGATCAGCTTATTGATATCGCTCTTCGTCTTGAAGAGGCCGATAATGAAGGTGGTGTTGAAGTTGTGCGTGCCCAACAGAACTTCGACAATAACTTGAAGAGGCCTATCAAATTCAAAGGCCCCAATTCTAATAAGAAAGGGAAGCAACAAATTCCGGTAGCAAAGAATCCTACCTCTAGTCGTGGTCAATGCTACAATTGTGGTTCCACTGACCATTATGCAAGGGAGTGTCCGAAACCCCTCTTTTGTCGCTATTGCAAAGGTTCGGATCATCTTTTATCTTCGTGTCCTAAGCTTCCAAACAAGAGAGAGGGAAAGCTGCAAGCCCCTAACAACTCTTCCCTTGGTCAAGGTATTTTTCACTCAATCCTTGATGGCATTGTTTTATTTCGTGATCTTCTTATTTGAGTTCTTTTTGATATGGGTTCCATCTCACTATTTTATATCAAAAGAACTTGTTGACTTCTTTGAGGATTGTGAATCCGGATTAGTGGATTCGCAACACTCAATTTGCTTTCTATTGATGTCAAAATTATTTTATGTGATTTTTCTTTCCGAGCCGATTTTTACTTAGGCTTCGGAATTGATTTTTGAAAGGATTGGCTTGATTATTATGAAGCCATATCCTTTGTCCCGTGTGGACTATTCATCTTCGACATTTTTAATATGTTAAGCAAATTTCTATTTTTCTTGTGATTCCGATTTCAAATTTTTGAAGGTATCATTTTATTCTTTAAGCCCTCAAGATGAGAAAAGTGTTATTTCTCTTATCTAAATAATTTGTGAAACTTTTCCGGTATTTTTGAGTTTGTCTTAGAATTATCACCTAAGAAATTTTTTGTGTGGTGTTAAGGTCTTTCTAGTTCGACCTTGCCACCAATTTTCATTTGGCTACGAGTTGCGGGAGTTAGCATTCCACTTACTGCATTCCGCACTCGTTACGATTCTTATGAATGACTTATTATGTCATTCAGTTTGCCCATCTTGTTTCATCCATTTTATAAATCGAGTATTTTACCAATATCTCGATGACTCCATTCTAGTATTTATTGATTTTGGATGAAAATAGTAATTTAAAAATCTTTGCAAATCTTTTTCATAAGATTTAGTTATAAGTACAATTTGATTTTTCTCTTAAACGAACGAAGAATATTCTTAAAAGTTTTTAAGAAACATGTTTATTATCTAGAAGATGATTTTGTGATTTTATTGCCCGTTGAGCGCTTTAAGAATTTTGATCGATGCGCTTGATCAACGTTATCGATAGGAATTTCCTAAACGCTTTGATGAGACAATCAAACACAGTAAAATTCACTTCAAATAAGTAAAATTTTCTAAAAAGATGATTACATAAGTTAATTGTAATTTTGAAAGTTTTAGTTTTTGGGAAAGAAGATTATTTGAAAGAATTCTTTTCCGATACTCTTATTCTTGTGTTTTCCGAAGGGAACCAAGACTTCGCTATTTGTACCGATACTAGTCGTATTGTTTTGGATGTCATTCTCTTCCAAAGGAGAACGTGCTATCACTTGTGCTTCTAAATCATTATAGCTTATCGAGACTAGATATGCCACTCATGATCTAGTGCTCGCGGCTATTGTTTTTATTTTCGGAATTTGGCATCATCATATTTGGATGAGAAATTTGTTCTCCACCTCGATCATAAATCTTTGGAATATTTATTTTCTCATAAGGAACTTCATTTGACTCGAGTTCCTAGCATCTTATGATCTTGATATTCTTTTATTCTCGAAAGGGGAAATCGTGTTGCCAACGCGCTTTGTCGTAGGCAACAAGTTGTTGATTCTTTGATGTTGTCGGAATGGAATTTTCTTTTTATCAAGTTCATCGGGCGTTTTGATGTACTTCGTTTTATTGAGTTTCATCTTATTTCTTTTATGGACTTGCGTCTGATGTTCTTTTATGGTGTTCGGTTCATCGGATGTACTGTTATTATACTACATCGATGTTCCATCTTATCTGGATGAATGGATGTACCATTATTATACTACATCATTGTTCCGGTTTATCGGCTCATTGGACGTACCGTTTTTGTACTGCGTCGGTGTTTCAAAATTATTCGGGCTTTGGTTCATTGGGCGTACCGTTTTTGTACTACGCTGATATTCCAAATTATTTGAGTTTCTAGTTTCTCGGGCATACTGTTATTATACTACGTCGTTGCACCAGCTCAATTTTCTGCTATTCTTGGCGTTCTCCACGTCTTTTATCTACGGAAATGCCTTAGGGATTCCAGTTTTTATTCTTGTGCCCGGTGATATTGTGGAAATTGAAGTTTCACCAGATTTGATTTATGAGCAACATTCTATTCGCATCATTGCTTCGGAGGTTGAGCGCCTTCGATATAAAGATATTCTTTTTGGTAAAAGTTCAATGGTTCTCAAATCCTAAGGATTGCTCTTGAGAAGTCTTGAAAATTCATCGAACGAAAACTTTCGGATTTACTCCTTCGTGCTCTTTATGGTGGACTTCTTGACTCAAATTTTCTTTTGTGTTGATATGCTTCCATGGTTGTTACTTCTTATTTTCTTCTTAAGTATTGCGAGGACGCAATTTCTTTAAGGAGGGGAGTCTGTAACAACCCGCATATTTATCGATTTTATATTTAAATGTTTTATTTAAATGTTTTAACGTTCATCGGATTTTGGTCCGAAAAGCTACTTTTTGCAAACAGTCGAATTGGGACTCGAGACCACCCCCATTGAGTTCAAAATGACGTTTGCGACCTTTTTGAGTATAAACTTTGATATGTTTGGAGTTGGTGGAATTTTGCCACTTTTCACTTAGGGCTTTGGTTTGGGCTGAGCCCAATAACCCCACTTACTAGCTCAGTTCCAACCCCCTCTCCTCTTCATTACTTCATAATTTTCTAATACATTCAAGCTTCATCAAAAATAGGGGAAGAGAAAAATAATTAAGAAATCCTAAGCCCTAGTTTCCATTAGCAAATCCATCTTCTAGCTCCAAACTCAAGAGAACCCATTGGTAAGCTTTCTCTTCATCTTCTCCAACTCATTCTCTCTTTGATTTCAGAAATTTCCTAAACCTAACTTAGGGAATGTTCTTCCTTTGAGCTTAGATTCAAGCTTCTAGTGTTGAGATTGAAGAGGAATTGATCTTAGCTTGTTCTTAAAGTTCCTCTTTCATTGATTTGGGTTCAAAGGTGATATTTTTATCTCGCATCTATGACTATAATTGTCTTTGGTTGTTAGGTATGAATTCCTAACACTTCTTCATGTGCATTTTCTCTTGATTTGGATTGGTTTTGTGAATATTCCAATTTTTGGGTTTTTAAGTCAAATTTTTGTGAAAATTCTTATACGGATGTTTGATCGTGCTTTTGGTGATGCACCGAGGAGCATATAGGGTCGGGTTGCCGATTGGCATAAACCCTTAGAGTCAATGTTCGTTCGGTTGCATTTTGGAAGAGTTTGCTCTTCATTTGAATAGGCTGAAAAACAGCCCAGGCATGATTCAGTCGACTGAAAAGTTTGTTCAGTCGACTGAACCTGGAACCCGAAAGTTTTCAGGCATGATTCAGTCGACTGAATCCTCTGTTCAGTCGACTGAACCTGGAAAAAGAAAGTTTCCTGAACCCGAAAAATTTCTAGGTACAGGGTCAGTCGACTGAAAACTCTGTTCAGTCGACTGAACCTGCTGTTTGAGTCCATTTTGCCTTTTTGGATTGAATTTCCAATGTTAATCGATTCGTGTTGATTCCCTTTTGTTATTATCACTTATTATCAACTTTGATGACATTTTCTTCGTGATTTATGGGAATATCCATTTTGATGGATTCGGTATCGATTTCTTTGGATTTTATTCACGTCTTTGAATGTGAATCTTTATGAATTGATTGTTCCTACAATCACCTTTGTGATTTGTCACTTTAAAAATATAAAGGTTTTCTATACTAGTAGTAAATATCAAAACTCTTTCTTCAAATGATTTCAACACTATTTTATTACAAAGCTCGTTTTCTCAAACCGATTTCCAATCTATTAGTATATACGAACCTTTACCTCACTCGTATGAGAAATCTAATTAAACGACTTAGTAAAACAAGTGGTATGAAACGCTTGCGTTTACTTCGCCGGTTAATTCTTGGACTTGTTCGATTGAATCTCTTGTGACAATTTTCTAGTGGAGATCTACAGTTTGTTCGTAAATATTTAAGTTAAGCAAGTGGCTATGGGACATGAAGCTAAACTCATATATTTACTAGCTTAGTGTAATTGACACTTCTCGATTGATCGATGACGATCATCTTTGTGGTTTAGACTAGCAATGTGCGATGTCTCTTTGTCTATGTGGAGGACTGTTTCTCATTTTATTGAGCTTCGTCTCATTTCTTTCATGGGTCGCACCTATCTAGGTGCGTCGATGTTTGTTTACACATGGGGCGTATCTTTCTAGGTGCGTCGATGTTCGTCTATGCATGGGGCATGTCTTTCTAGGTGCGTCGATGTTAGACATTACATGGGGTGTATCTTTCTAGGTGCATCGATGTTTATTTGTCCATGGGGCGTATCTTTCTAGGTGCGTCGATGCTAGAGCATGGGGCGTATCTTTCTAGGTGCGTCGATGTTCGTCTATGCATGGGGCGTGTCTTTCTAGGTGCGTCGATGTTAGACATTACATGGGGTGTATCTTTCTAGGTGCATCGATGTTTATTTATGCATGGGATGTATCTTTCTAGGTGCATCGATGTTTATTTGTGCGTGGGGCGTATCTTTCTAAGTGCGTCGATGTTCGACTGTGAATGGGGCGTGTCTTTCTAGGTGCGTCGATGTCCAGTTTATTGGATTGGCCATCCTTTTATTGTGATTTCTGGATTTCGTGTGTTGATTTCTGGAATTTATGTTTCACCAACTTTTACGATTGGCATGGATATATATGTCATTTATTGTGGCTTGGTGAATGAAATTAGGAGTATGACATTCCTTTTTATCTTTGAGAAGATCTTTGTGATATTGATTAGTCTCTTATTGATTTTTCAATTACTTATATATCACGGCTTGGCATTGTGATTATTATACGTTTAGTCATATTTCTTATTCTATATCATTTCATCTGATATTTATAGCTAGACTTATCCGTTTATTATTTTCTTATTAAATAATACTCGGGTCAGACCGAGATGTTACAGGTGCTTCTGCTTGACTTCTCATCCAGGATCATTACTCTGACTTTTGGCTAACTACTTAGATTAGTAGTTTATTTTGTTGTATACACTTGAGATATGGACTCATAGTTGTATTCTTTCGTATAGCACGTGTTGCTATTCTTTTGTATTATTGTGGATCTTTTTGACCACTACTCTGATATACACTTTCATGTGTTAGTTATATATTCATATCTTCTTCCGCCTTTGTGATATGAATTAGCTGTGAATGATTTGTGTTACGCTTATTTCTATATTTGTTTCCTAATATTACTATAGCCACTGTGTAGTAGCTTTGTGTTTGCATCGGTATGTCGGATTTCCTCTCGAAATAAAATGCATGTTATACTATCTGACATATCGGTGCTCGCCCAAAGCAATTACATGGATGGTCGCTCCTCAGCAGCCTTATTCTCCGTGCTAGTTGACAGCATTACACCGTAGTGTTCTTGGCTAGCGTGGGTATAGAGGTGGGGCGTCACATTATTGCACTTGTATTGTCATAATAAATTGGCGATTTTGAAATATTTAATCCAAAATCCTTTAGGGTATGTTGCATCTTGCATGTAGATAACTTGAGAACAAACCAAAGCAGTAGATGTATGTTCTGCTTCGGTTGTTGATAGTGAGACAATATTTTTCTTTTTACTAAACCAGGAAACCAGAGAATGTCCTAAAAAGTGGAAAGTTCCACTTGTACTTTTCGGTCTGATTTACAGCCAGCATAGTCAACATCACAATACGAGATTAAATCAAATGAATCATTTTTAAGGTAAAATAGGCTATAGTAAAGTGTGTTTAACATATCTTAGGATGCGTTTAACAGCTTTTAAATGGATTTCTTTGGGTTGAGATTGGTACCTTGCGCTGAGATAGACACTATGCTGATATCAGGCACACTCACAGTTATAAAGAGTAGCGATCCAATCATTCCCCTGTATATTTTTTGATCAACATTGTTTGACATCTCTTCTTTATTCAAGGCTTCATTGGTTGCCATAGAAGTGGTATTCCACTCGCAGTGGTCATATCAAACTTACTAACTAGACCTCTAGCATACTTTTCTCGACTAACGAAAATACCACTGTCTAATTATTTTATTTGCTATCCTAAAAAGAAAGCAAGTTCACCTATATGACTCATCTCAAATTCTTTTGTCGTTATTTCAGAAAACTCTTTTAATTCATTGTTCGTTGATCCAAAAATTATATCATCTACATAAATCTTTACTAATTGGATATCCTTTTTGTTTCTTTTAATAAAAAGAATATTAACTACTTTACCAATTTCAACATTTGATTGTAATAGGGTCTTAGTCTGTCATACTGTGCTAAGAGCTTGTTTCAGACCATGTAAAGCTTTCTTTAATTTGTAAACATGATATGGAAACTTTTCTTCTTCAAAAAGTGGAGGTTGTTCAACATAAACATCCTCTTTAGAAAAACCATTTAAAATGACACTTTTGACATCCATTTGAAATAATTTGAAATTATTAGGGTTTGCAAAAGCAAGTAGAATTCTAATGGCTTCTAATCTTGCTATGGGTGCAAAGGTTTCTTCATAGTCTTTTCCTTCTTTGTGACAATAACCTTGCACGACTAACCGAGCTTTATTTCTAACGACCTCACCTTGTTCATTCATTTTATTTTTATAAACCCATTTAGTTCCAATTATAGTTTTGTCCTTAGGTCTAGGAACAAGTTCCCATACATCATTTCTGGCGAATTGATTTAGTTCTTCTTGCATAGCAATAATCCATAAATCATCAGATGATGCTTCCTTTATATTTTTGGGTTCAATAGTTGATATAAAAGCTACATTACTCATCCTTTTTAGTTGATTTCAAATTCTAACAACAGATTCAATATTTCCTAGTATATTTTCTATAGGATGATCTTTTAAAAGCCCGATCCTTTTATTAGGATAAATAATTTCAAGATTTGTTTCATTTGATTTATTATTTAAAGTAACAAAATCATTTTTATCATTTATTTGAACAAAAATTTTGAAATTTTTCGTCAAAAGATACATGCATTGTTTCTTTAATGGTGTTAGTTTTTATATTGAAAACTCTGTATGCTTTACTTCTATTAGAATGTTCGATAAAGATTCCTTTGTCAGATTTAGGATCAAATTTATCCAAATTGTCCTTTTTATTTAGAATAAAGCATTTACTTCCAAAAACTTTAATGTAAGATACCTTTGGTTTCTTATTAAAAAGAAGTTCATATGTGTTTTATTGGTTAGAGGTCTAATTAAAATCCTATTCAAAACGTAACAAGCTGTAACGACTGTTTCAGCCCAAAAATTTCTTGGTAATTTACTATCTGAAAGCATAGTTCTTGCACACTCTTGAATTATTCTATTTTTACACATTTCACTCCGTGTTGTTGAGTTCTTGGAAAAGAAAAATTATGAGTTATTTTTTTTAATTGCAAGAATTCTTAAAATTTTCATTTTCAAATTCTCCACCGTGATTACTATGAATAATTTTGATTTTAAAGAAAGTTCATTTTGAATTCTTTTTGCAAAAATTTTAAATAAATCAAAAGCATCACTTTTATGTTTTAGAAAAATTGTCCATGTAAATCTAGAATAATCATCCATAATTATAAAAACATATTTATTGTGATTTATTGACTAAATTTAAGATGGACCAAACAGATCTTAATGAAGTATCTCAAGAGGTTATGAAGTTGAAGTCATATCTTTCAATTTAAATGAACTCTTTCTAAGTTTTCTTAATTGACAAGCATCATATATATTGTCTACTTTAAAATCCATTTTAGGGAGACCTCTTACTAGATCAAGTTTTGAAAGTCTACATAAGAGTATGAAATTTAAATACCAAATCTTTTATGCCAAATCCAAGGGCCACTTATATTAGCCAAAAGACATTGGTTATCATTTGAGATTTTCATACTGAGAATATAAATATTTTTCTTCCTAATTCCTTCAAAGATAATATTTGATTTATTATCTTCGATGTGACACTTATCCTTTTCAAATTTAATTGTGTAGCCACTGTCACATAGTTGGCTTATGCTAAGTAAATTGTGTTTTAGATTCCTAACTAACAGAACATCAGAAATAGTAGGAGTTTTAGAGTTACCGACATTGTCGATGCCAATCACATATCCTTTTGAATTGTCTCCAAAGTTGACCATTTCTCCGTCTTTATAAATTACGTCATTCGGTATCTCCGGATTACCAGTCATGTGTCTTGAACATCCACTATCAAGTATCCATTTGTCTTTCTTGATTTACACTATTTGTCCATTGACCGTTGATTCTTCAAAAGCTATATAACACATCTGTTCCTGCACAACACACCAATTCGGTAGATAACTTGATTTTATATAATAACAATATGCAAGCTTACGAGACAATGATGATTTGGACAGTTTTGAACTAGTGTTAATAAAATCTCCAAAATTTCCATTTTAAACCTTTTCAAAATTTAGATTATGATAACTTTGAAAACCAATGTTCTGATACCAAATTTAGAAAATGTGGATTACAGATCTTAAGGCGGAATTAACATTAGAGAGGGCTAAATAGTGTTTAATTAATTTTTATGAATCTTTTTGAAATCTTTTCAAATTAAATCCAAACGGATGAAATACAAAAACACAGAAACAATCACAGAATCAAACACAAATGCAAATAGTAAATAAAAAGCAGTAATGGAAAGAACATACCGGAATTTCATACTGGTTCGAAGTTACCCTACATCCAGTCCCATACAATTCCTTGTGCAGATTTCTTTTCAAATATAATGTTGATATTACAACCTTAAGGCCATGAGATATACCCTCCTGTCTCCCAATCCAGAGCAAACTCTCTTGGTTTAACTAGGCTACAAGATCACCTAATTGATTTACGGGCTACAACCACACCTAATTAATTTACGGACCAAAATCACACTATTTCCAATCACACTTTGATAGAGAGAGACTCGATACACGTGGATCATTCGATATTTGATTATAAACGATCATATAACTCCGAATAGCATCGAGATCTTTGAGAGAGAGTGGCAGAGAACCAAACTAGAGATGGACGAGTTTGATTCACTTAGAATTTAGATAGAGTTTTGTTAAAGCATTTGAAATATAAGAAAATATTTGAGTGGAGAAGGAGTGAAGAAATGAAGAAAAACTTACTTAAAATTCATTGAAAACAAATGGTATTTATAAGAGAACAACAGTCATGTCCATTCGTGAAAGGTTATGATGAATAGACACTTCTTTTGAATATTTGAATTTTAAATTCTACCGCTACCATGTTGACATGAGGGGGTGAGGGATGTCGACATGCCCATATTAATTTTGAAAATAGATTTTGCTTTAAAATGATTACAATTCTAAAACTTATCAAAACAATTTCTAAACTTTGTAAACTATTATGAATATAGTTTAAACTTATAAAAGAGTTTTAGAAAGTAATCTTAAAAATAATAACATAAAAGTAATATTAAAAACTAAGTATAGATTTCTCTAAAATATAGTAAAGCTAAAATATTAAAATCAAGAGATAGTTTAAAAAACAAGAGATGATTTTGAAATTAACATAATTAACAATAGTTTTTGAATTAAGGCTAAAATATTTAAATTGATAGAGATGACTTTAAAAGGATAGTTTTGAAAAAATAAATCATTTTGAAAATTTCGTGGATTCCATTCCACTAGAGAAGGTCGTGAGTTCCATCCCACTAAAGAGGTCGTGGGTTCCACCCCACTACTAAAGCGTGAAGGTGGATTCCATTCCATAATTAAAATTCGAATAAAGATTTTAGTGCTATTATGAAGTTTTAACATAAATATAGATTCTATTACTTATCTTGATATCTTGACTCTTGAACTCTTGATACTCTTGATATCTTGAACACTTGATACTCGTGAGTCTTCAGTCTTGAATTCGTCAGTCTTGAATCTCTATACTCAGTCTTGAATTTTTATATTGTACAGTCTTCATTCTCAGTACCTGCACACACACACACACATATATATCCTGCATATACATATATATCTAGAAAAGAATGTTAACATTTATGTTTTATAACAAATACTATGGTTGTTGTCATCTAAACCGTCATCTCAGGAACTAACAACATGTTTAGAGACGAAAGCCCAAAATGTAGAAAAATGATCTGTAGCTGGAAAGAATGAAAAGGAAACTATAGAGTTTCAAGCAGAAAAAGTGTTCCTAATAAATCAATGTACATTTATAGAGACAACATATAAAATTCAGGCATCATGGACAAAATAAATGAAACAATCTCTCCAATATATCAAGATAGTAGATAAAGAAATAGAAGGTGCACAAAACTGGAAACAACAATGAAAATGTACAGGCCAATGGAACAAGATACCACTATAAAGAGCCAAATCATACCTTATCATCATTCAGTACTTGACTTCACTCCTTAATCTTTCAAACTCTATGACTCACGGGACAATGAAACATGCTGATCAAAGAAGAAAGAAAATAGCGACGAAACCAAAAACACTTCTTATGTGAAAAAATTAAAAGAAAGAACCAATAAAAGAAAAGAAAGCCTAAGAGTCAAAAAATAGCAAGTAAGCCAATGATTGAAAAAAAATACAAAAACATTGAAGAAGAAAGCACAAAAGAATCCGTCCTAGAGCTACTTGTCATAATAGAACTGACATTTACAGATTTGCACCTAGCACGCTACAAATGTTTGCAATACTTGAACAAAAATCAGCAAGACGTAATCAAAACTTTCTTTGCTTTGATAGGATCACAAAAGTAAGTTTGTAACTATTGATACTAATACTACATATTAAAATAACTTTAGTTACTTTAAATCTTTTTTGTTGAAAGAGTGAAGTAGCATGGAATGACAAGAACACTATCAAAGGAGGATGAATAATAACTAATGATAATCTTTGATATGATCTTGAAGGAAATTTCACGAATGGACAAGTAAATTTATGTTTTTGCTTAATAATACTACTATTAATCAAAATAATTGTAAAAACTAATACCTAATAGCTGTTCGATTGGAGTTGATGCTTACTTATTTTATAAATTATTTTGACTATTACTTATAACAAAACCAATACATACATATTTGCAAAAATGATACATAATTTCTGTTTGACATAAGTTGATGATCTGTATTTTTAATTATTTATTTGACTGTCATGTATGACAAAGTATTACCAAAATAAAGCAAAACTGATACCTAGTAGATGTTCGATTGAGTTGACGCTTAATTATTATATAAATTATTTTGACTATAATTTATATCAATACTGATACTAATATATTTGTAAAAAAAATGGTATCTAGTTTTTGTTTGATATAAGTTGATGCTCTGCAATTTTAATTATTTATTTGACTGTCATGTATGACAAAAGTGATACAAATAATACAAAACTGATACCTAGTACCTATAGGAGTTGATGCTTAGTTATTTTATAAATTATTTTGACTATAATTTATATCAAAACTGATACCAATGTATTTGCAAAAATGATACCTAGTTTCTGTTCGATATAAGTTGATGCTCTGTAATCTTACTTATTTAGTTGACTGTCATGTATGACAAAAGCGATACCAAAATAATGCAAAATTTATACCTAGTAGCTGTTTGATTGGAGTGGATGCTTGGTTATTCTATAAATTATTTTGACTGTAATTTAAATCAAATCCGATACCAAAATATTTGCAAAAGTGATGCATAGTTTCTGTTTGATAAAAGTTGATGATCTTTAATTTTAAACTATTTTGACTATCATATACGACAAAACTAATACAGATCAATACAAAATGGATACGTAGAAGCTGTCTGATTGGAATTGATGCTTATTTATTTTTATACTTTTTAATATATATACTGCAACTGTTAACATTACTGATACTATTTATTATTTAATATTGCTTCACTAATAACAAAAACTTACAATTTTCTATTGTTAACATAGATGATCGATTTGTATGTACCAAAACGTGGGTTGGTAGAGCATAACTATGTAATGATGACAATAATGATGGTAAACAAAAATTTAATATGCAAGTATATAATAATTGCTGCATACATTGAATTGTAACTAATTTTTGTATTCAACAGAAATGGCTAGTCGCTATTGTAGAAAGTATTAAAAAGCATTTAGTCCTACCTTTAATTGAAGAAATCATGCGCCTTTACATTGTGAAGACTTTAGACATTGGTAACATTGACATATCCTACAATGCAATGGTCTTACATAGATTCTTTACGTCCTAGAAGATCAAATGAAAGAAATAGCCCATGTCTGAAAGAAGCATATGATATATTTTTTCAATAAAATTAACTAATATAATTGAAAAAAAGTGAACATTAATTAGCTTTGTATTTTTGTCTTTAATAGAAAAAAGAAGTTGAAGAAATCTTGTAAGAACTGTGGAAAAACAACAATATCCAAGATATGATAGTGTAGCCAGATCAAATGCATCAAATTAAATGTGCAAAGCAAGCATTGGAGACGTAACTATTTTTTTGGTTAAAAATGATACCTACTGACAACAAAATTGATACTAGAACTTAAATTAATAGTAATACTGAAATGATAATTACTTAATAGTTAGAAATTATTATATGTTTGCATTATATTCTTTTATAAAGTATTATACATCTTTATACGCCTAGTACATTGAATGTAATTGATTGATCCATAAGCTATTTTCTTTCAGTTCAGTAAACATTTGCTTCATATCAAAAATGATACCCACGAGCAAAAAACTGATCCATATAGGCACAAAACTAATACCTATAGATGCAAAACTGATACTGAAACTATATATAATCAAAAATGAAATGAAAAAATTATCACAGATCTTAAAAATGATACCTATAGACACTGCAACATACTAAAACCGATGCTAACATTGATACTAAAATTGTTAATAATTTCATTTCAAAGCATATGACCTATTTGCAACATTATCTTTTAAATACAATGTTATATATTTGTTAATACTATAAGCGATGCAAACCGATATTAACAATATATTTTGCTTTAAATAGGGTTAACTGTGTTATATATGTCATGATATTCATCATGTCATTGAACAAAACCAAATACCGATCAAAATAAAACTTCAACATATATTGAAACAAGAGTAAGAATCATGCGTGAGTTATTGACGGACAATGATCACTACTGGAATTTAGCCAATTTCATGTCAAATCTGGAAGAAATACAAAATATAAACAAGTGAATTTGTTGTAAATACTATTGTGATGTTTAGTTCAACTAATATACATTTGAGATGTTGTGTTATAACTAATTGAATTTAGCTTTGTTTTAATGTAGATATAAACACTGGTTGAAATTTTGTCAATTTGTTGTAAAGACTATGTTTTTATTCCGATGTTGTAAAAATTAACTTTTTTTAACTTCTCTTACATGTGATGCTATGTTATGATTGTATTTCATTTCTATTTATACTCAAAACTGATACTAATAGTGTGGATGAACCAATATTATATTTTTTCACACCTAAAACTAACACTCGTACTAATAGCATGCAAAAAATGATATCATAGTTTGTTATAATGAACTGATACTAATAGCATGCAAAAATCGATACCATACTTTGTATGACCTAAAAGTAATATTAGTGGCATGCACAAATCTGATACCACACTTCGTTATTGTAACGACCCGGAAATTTCGATCTCGAAAAGTCCAAATAGTTAGTGGAAAGAAGAAAAGAGAAAGAAGTAGACACAGAACCAATCACAGAAAACCTCACATTCGCAGTGGATCAAAATATAATATCACATAATAACAGTTTACAAAAAGAACTGTATCAGTACATTTACATTTTTATATATCAGAGTTACAACATTTACACCACATAGGACCATTCTAAATCAACATGTCCTAGATATACAACTATATATCACAGCGGGTACGCTCCATACGTTCCTGCTCTCCAGCTCGCCTCCTGAGCTCCAGAACGTCCTTACCTGAAAATCTGTAATACTCGGTCTGACCCGAGCATTACATCAAAGTAACACCCGGGTCAGGCTGGAAACCGGCGTGAGTATACCCATCTAACATAAATTTCAAAAGGCAATTCATATATAACCCGGGTAACTTGTATCAATTAAAATTTCACAAATTTGTTATCGACATCATTTATTTCACTCACCTATTTCTAAGTACTAAACTTAGATTAAATGGTCTAATTCACTTGAATTCATTCCACTCCAGCTTATTGATTTCACCTAGCAGTTTATGAAAAATCGAAGTGGTTTCGGGTATTTACTAATACCCGACTCCGGTCTCTTCGAAACCAATATCATCTTAACTTAAATTATTCAAGTGAAATACAATTCAAATTTAAATACAGAATGTCACATAATTCGTCATCAATAGATAACCACGTCATCAAATTTAAATCAAACATATCTTATCACATAACAATCACAAAGCACATATTAGGAATAACAATTAATCAAAGGCTTCCAATATCATTCTATTTATCCTTTACTTACATTTAAGTAATTAACCCTAAATTAATTTCACAAATTAATTATTCTTAACCCAATACAGTAATTTACCTTTAATTACTTCATTTGTTAATTACTAACCATAATTATTAATCACCCTTGATTAACAACATCAGTAATTAACTACCCTTAATTGTCAATAGTTTATCATCTTTAATTAATTTAAAGTAAATTAAATTAATTACTTCAATCTATAAATCCTGTTTATATAACCATTGGTTACAAACTAATCATCCAATTAATTCCCTTGATCAATTACAAGTAATTTAATCCAAATTACTTCCATCATTAACACCTTTAATTACATTCAGTAATTATCAATCAATTACTTCCCTAAGTAATTACAATCCCATTAATTACGTTAAGTAATTATTCATCAAATCATCGAGTGTTTAAATTAATTAATCTTAATTAATTAATCTAAACTAATCACATTAAACCAATTAATTACACCAAGTAATTAATTCATTAATTACTTCTATTAGGTAATTAAACATAAACAATTACATAAATGATTATTAATTAATTAATCTAGTTAATTATTAAAAATTAATCACATTAATTAATTGTTAAGTTAAAGACCTTCATTAACAAATCTTTAATTGCATTATTAAGAAATTAACTCAGATTAACCATTATTAATTACAAATTAATATCTAATTACCAATTAATTAATTTCTAATTATTAAATTAGTTAATTGTTAATTGCATCTTAATAATCCCTAATCACTCGATTAATTAATCTTTGATCATTAGTTAAAATTTAATTAACAATCCCTAATTATAGATTAATTAACCTTAATTAATTAATCTTAAGACTTAAATTAATCAATTAAAAATTCTTAATTACTTAATTAATTATCCATATTATTAATTAATTAAATATTTAATTACCTATTTAAATTAACTTATTAATTTAAATGAATCCAAATTCTTAAATTCTAACTTGATTTAAGAAAAATATTTCTGACTTTTTTTTAAAGTATTTAAAAACACTTTGTTTCAGATCTACTTCAAATTTCACTGTAAATTTCATTTTAAAATTTCAAGATTTTAAAATGAATACAATTTATTTAAACATGGTTTAAAACAATTTAAAATCTTTTTATCTCACATGTGCAAGAAACATCCATTATATAAAATAAATTTGAAAGAATTTAAACCAAATTCATCTTTAAATTCAAATTAGTTCAAAATATACTTTAAAACATTCCAAATTTATTTTAAAAATAAATTCAATTTAAAATTTTCTTTTAATTTCAAATCTGAAATACAGCTTGAATCTTTTATTCCAGATTTAAACTTAAAACTTAAAAAAAAACTTACCTACCTTTTAAACTCCATTTAAATTCAAATCATTTAACCATTTTAAAGTAATTAAATTATTTAAATTTAAACTTATTTTATTTTAAAAACTGAAACTCAACAAAATTTCCAGATTTCAAAAACTTGAAATTAAACTTATTTTCAATTTCTATTTTACAATTTAAACTTTCAGTTTAAATTCAAAAGCAATTTTCTTTTATACTTTAAAAGTTGTTAAACTAAATTTAAATTTCAAATTTAAATTATTCAAACTCGGATTCAAACCAATTTGAAATCAGATTTCAAACTCAGGTTCAACAAATTTTAAATTTAGTTTACATTTAAATTTTTCCTTTAAATTTTCAAAACAGAGACAGGATTCTGTTTTATTTAAAACTAACTTAAATTTTCAAAAATTCAAATTATTTCAAGAAAAAAAAATTAAACTATTTGAATTCAGATTCAAATTTCAAGTTTAAATCCTAAGTTACATTCCAGTTTCTATTCAAACTTTACTTTAAATTTAAAAATAGAAACAGGTTTCTGTTTTGTTAATAAACCTGCAACAAAGAGATATACTCGAGCAACCCTATATTTTACTTCGAGTCGTTCCTCTCTGGACTTCGAGCAACTCATACAACTTACTCGACAAACTCGAGTACTCTTCCAAAACAAACTACAGACACAACACTACAGTCGTGCACATGCACCGTTGACGACGCCAACTCCGGTCAACGTTGACGATCTCCACAGGTCGACTACCACATCCTCAACCCATAAAAACTCCAATCCCATCAATTTAAGTTCGAGAACAAAATCGAGCTGTACAAACCAACAAAAACCAGAACATGGTCACACCACATCGCCTGAAATTTGCCTCGTACTCACTCCTCCGGCTGCCAGAAAATCAGGAGATCCAGCCACCCTTTCGTCGGCGTCCAAGCTTCAAATTGCCGGAGTTCCGATGAACTCGATGCATCAGAGTAGCCCACGCGACCCCTAAACTTGGCCATGCCTAAAACTAGGGTTTAAAACTTTTACAACCCACCGCCGCCGCCATAGTGGCCTATCCACCCATCAACCATTTTTGCCGAACACTCCACTCATTCAGCTAGCTCCAGAAGGAATCCCAAACATCCACACTCTATGGATCACCAGAAAACTCTTGATAACCCATTCCCAGACAACCATAATTTGCTCAGCCAATTCAATATTAAAAATCAATATTTTAACTTTAAAAATCTTAATTTGGAAATAGAATTCAAATTATATATATAATTTAACAGATCATTATGTTTGATTTTAACAAATACTTATGCTTCTCTGTTCTTTCATTCTTCCAGATAATATTTATATTTATTATTCTTGAAAATACTTTTAAAACTTAGTTTAGTTTTTAAACAACAATTTTTGTTTAAATACCTCAGCGTAAAAGGGATTTTAGTGTGAAGAATTTAAATTTTTAAATCTAAGTTTACATCTCTGAAACTTAACACAGAGCAGAATGTCATATCCAAACATTTACACATCATCTTCATGCCATAAACATGTTTTAGGATCATAAAACCATCATGCACTCACATTTCAAACATACATCTCACATTTAATTCAACCATATGCCACATGCATCGAATCTACAGATGAATCAGGATTTTCAGATTAAAAGCAGAGGGATGAACTAAGCTCAGAGACCTTTAAAATCAACAGACATGTACAGTTTAAAAATTCACAATACTTTCACATACATGCAAAGCAATCATCACACAATAATTCATATGTTACTTAAGTTTTTATAAAGGAAAAAGTTCACTCACCAAAAAAAAATGATGAAGAACAGAGCTTCCAATTTGAAGTTTGCTGGAAATGTCTTTACCCCTTTGAAACTTTAAACTGAATTGCCCCTAGCTTCTTATTTTTGACTTAAACTTAATGTTGCTTGTTGTTTAGATTTGCATGAAGCTTGATTTTGCTTCAGATTTAACTTACTTTAAAAACTCAGGTTGAAAAGAAAATGCTTCACAGATCTGTTCTTTGATCTTTTTTTTCTTTTGTTTTCAGCTGATCTTCCTTTAGTTTGATTAAAGAAAGAAAAAGAAAATTAAGAACAAGAAAACATAAGTTTTTAAAATAGCTGAAATGATTAATTTAAAATTAAAAGAAAACAACTGTGACGACCCGGCCTTTCTAGCAATTTAAATTTGAATAGTTAATTAATTTTAAATTATTTACAAGATAATTTTAACTTGAATTTAGGATATTAATATTTACTTGATAATTAATCTATTGGATTTTTTTTTAAATTGAAATGGGGTAAATTGTTGAATCTGCCTGTTAAAATACTGTGAAGGCTTATAAAATTTATAATGATGATACTGAATGTAGAAAAGGTGTTATAATCGAATTTGTAAGTGTTTTGTTCCGTTTTGAAAATATATCGTTTAAATCGATATTTAAAAATAGCCTTCCGAGGCGCAGTTTCGGAATTCGACGAAACCAGTTCCATTGGATCCGTAATACTTAGTTATTATCGGATTTCAATTTTCGTAGGAATCGGAGTTGTCGTGTGACCCCGGCAGCTCAAAACGCTTCGAATTTTTTTTTAATCGATTTAATTTAAAATTGATCGTTTACTTCTGTAACTCGCGCATATGATCGAATTAGCTTTCCAAACACGTTCCATTGTGTTCGGAACGCGGGTAAAACCTTATAAACGCCTGTCGGCACGTCTGGTTCGAGATTTCGCGTAAGCTTAACGGGACGTTTTAAGATTTTTATAATAAAATTTAAAGTACCCATGTCAGAGATATTTATAAAACTAGCGTACGCAGGAAGCTATTCCCCAATAGATATTTCACCTCGTCCCTTTTTCTTTTAATTTGATGAGCCGAGACATTGAAAGCAAGATGGGAAATGGCTGTAGCAAGAAGAAGAGAGAACGAACGAAATTCGTTCGAAGATAACTCAAAATATTCACATCCTCTTCCCCAGTATTCCCTCTTCTTTAATTTCAATCGAACCCATGCCTGCAAGCCGCTTGAGTCGATTTCGAGTGATGGGGGTTTCGCCGTCAGGATGTGCTCGAGCGAGCTCGAGGGGACGCATGGAGGAACATGGCGACTGGGGAAAGCGCGACTGATTCAAGGGAGTCGCGACCGATGCGGCGAGTTTAGGGAAGGAGTCGCGATCGATTGGCTCCTGTTCGAGACTGAGGCGCGCGAGGGCTTGTGGACATGGTTGGTCGTTGTAGTGCAGGTCCGCGATTAGGGGCATGGGGGTACGCAATGCTTGGGTTATGGTGGCGTACGAGAGGAAGTCAATGTCCGATGGTTGAAGGTTAGGTCGATTGGAAGCTGTAGGCTGGGTTTGTGCTCGAGTCAATCGAGTCAGAAGGTATAACAATTTATTTTAATTTAATAAATATATCTGTTTACATGCATGTGTTAATATATGGAAGTTAACAGGAAAATTATTTCATATAATTAAGGGTTGAAAATAATAGGGTTTGAAATTGTTGAGGTTTATATAAATTAGATTTTAAATCTATAAATTATTATCTTTATACGTATACATGTAATTTCAAGAGTGAGTAAATCTTACTCGGTCGGAATTTTTAATTAGATTTAAATGATTTTTTTTTTTTTAAAAGGAAAATAAGTCCAAATTTAATTCATTAACCGATTGAATTATTTGATAGTACTAAATGGTTCGATTTCTATTCCGAATATTAATAAATCGTGTAAATGTTATACAAAGTTTGAAATTGTGGAGAGACAGGCCGATATGGATCGGATTGCAAATAACAGCAAAGGTGAGTAAATCTCACTAAGTTGGAATTTTATTTAAATTTAATAGTTAGATTTAAATAATTGGTTGAGTGCTTAAATTGATTGGATGTACTATGGATGTGGATATGACTTGGTTTTCGGTTGCTTCTCGAGTTAATTGTGGATTGACTCAAAGTATATTGGGTTTCAAATTGTTTTAACTTAAGCCTTAAATATGAAAATGTTTCCATTTTAATGTTAACGAGGGCTTAAGGATTTGTGATTAATCGAATTTGAAGGGTACATAAAAATGAATAATTAATTAAATTAATTAATGATTGGGTTAACTAATTGTAGTTTAAAATTAATTAGAATGATCATTGGATGGTTAAATAAATAACCGCTTAATGCAATTAATAAAATCTAATTACTTTGTGTAATTAATCAAGAGATAAATTAAGATAACTAATTAAGGAGAATTAGTTTATTTTGATGAAGTAAATAAAAGGTAGATAACTTCAGGTGGAGATAAATCAAGTATGGTTAATATTGTGGTTTAATTAATATAATTTAATTTAGATTAAGGAAAACTGAAATATAGTTGGAAATCAATAATTTATATAGCTAATGATATAATTAAAAGGTTTGATTAATTGAGAATAATTAATTCATAATAAGTGACTTATGAGAAGTTGATTAATATAAGTAATTAAGAATTAGTGTAATTGATTATAGTTAATTAATTTGTGCGGTACTTAAAGATTACTCATTGTTTTGGTAAGAATAATTGATATCGTGAAAATTAATTAAAGAGAATTGCTTGAATGAAGCTGGAAATAAATTAATCCAGGATTGTTAATTAAGATGAATGGATATAGAAGAGTTGATTAATTAATTGATTTGGAATTAATTAATGAAGGAATCTAAGTGAATGTGGTTACAAATTCAATTAGAATAAATTGAATTAATTTGTATGTGATTAAGCATCGCTTATGGACGACTGAATGGTATTGGATGTTTTGAAGGAGTTGATTTCTCCGATATGAAATGTTGATTTGGATAACTTGGGATAGGATGATATGAGATTCGAAGAGACTGGGTCGGGTATTGGGTAAATACCCGAAACCACTTCGAATGTTTATAGATTGATATGTGAAATCTATATGCTGGAGTAAGTGAATTTAAGGAATTGGACTATTTTAAAATCTAAATTTTTGGTATTGAGAAACTTATATGTGGAATAAGTGTTGTCTAAAATAAATATGGCTTTGTGAATTAATATATGTTACCCGGGTTTATATGAGTGGTATACTTTTGTATTCCTTATTAGTTGGGATTACTCACGCTGGTTTCCAGCCTGACCTGGGTGTTACTTTGATGTAATGCTCGGGTCAGACCGAGTATTACAGATTTTCAGGTAGGTACGTTCTGAGCTCAGGAGGCGAGCTGGATGGCGATATCATATGGAGTATTCCGCTGTATTTATATTATTATTAATCCGAGACTTGATAATGGTAAATATTCAGTGACTGTATATAATGTGAAACTCTGATGTATTTTAAATGTAATCGATAGATATAGTATTCTTTTGTAAACTGTTATTATTTATTATATTTTATTCCGCTGCGAATGTGAGATGTTTGGTGTTTCTGTTCTTCTTCTTCTATCTATTTCTTCTTTTTCATAACTATCTGGAATTTTCGGCTTCGAAAATTTCGGGTCGTTACATTTGGTATCAGAGCTGAAGGTTAAGCGAGAACCTTGGCTCTGGTGGGGATTACTCATTAAATAGAGTTCGTAGAACTCTATAATGAGTTGAGTGTATATATATATATGAGCGCGTACTTGTTATTTTCTTATATAAAGGTTTTAAATGATTTTATATAAAAGTATATTTTGATATATAAAGCAATATTCTCTTCTAATAAATATTAAGGTGATTGGGTGTTAAATTATTGGAATTAAGTTAAGACGGACTATAATACAACCAAATTAAAATTAAATTAATTAAAAATGAAATTCTAGAATTAGAACTCAGAAATTAGAATTGTTTGAAACTTCAAATGAACAAAGTTAAATTTGGTTTAAAAAGGTTAAACCAATCTTTGAGAACTTAGCTCGAATTATATAATTCGAGATGGTTTAAATTTGAAGTTGGAATTGAACTCATTTAAATTGAATCCGATTTGGATTAATTGGATTTGGGATGGAAGATGTATAAGTTCAAAATTTGAATGGAAGATTTGAATTGGATTAAATTGAAATGATTGAAATTGAAGTGGGTTCAATTGAATGGATGCTAGTCCAAAGTAATTAGAATAATTTTGGAATTGTAATTTAAGTAGAATTGGTTCAAAAGAAATTTGAAATATAGATTGTAAATGTAATTTATTAATTGAAATAAACTTTATAAATAAATGAGATTATAAGTTGAATTCTAGAGAATATTTGAATAGAGTAAGATGAAAATTCCAGAGTAATGTTTAAATATGAATTTGATGGATTGGGAGTTTGGAATTTTGGGAAAAATTAAAATTTCTTTGGGTTTGAAAGTGGTTTCCAAGGGTTTTGAAGAAAGAATAGTATTATTTCAAAAATATTTTTGTGTTTGAAA
Organism: Allium cepa; assembly: GCA_030765085.1. Taxonomy (NCBI): domain Eukaryota; kingdom Viridiplantae; phylum Streptophyta; class Magnoliopsida; order Asparagales; family Amaryllidaceae; genus Allium; species Allium cepa. The sequence continues at coordinate 353,171,814 of CM060937.1, read as the reverse complement.
TTTGGGAGACTTGAAATTAAAATATTTGGAAATGTTTTTAAAGAAATAAAAGCATTGAACTCTTTCGGTCACTGGAAAATAACGTCGGTGATGACTGCAGCATCGTCGATGTTTATTTTCGAGTTTCTAAAAGAGAAATTGCTACCAAAATGTTTTAATTGGAAATTGTTTGTGAATTGGGTTTAGATTTGAAATTCAAAGGGATAAATGAATTTGCCAAAGAAATTTTGGATATAATTGAATACTAAGGTGATAATGAAATTTTGGAAATTTGTTTAAATTCCGGGATCTTGATAAAATGTTATGGAATAAAAAAAAAGAAAATATAAGTTTTAAAAAAAAAATTAAATGGGAATTTGGAATTGTAACTAAAGTGGAACAGGATTAAAATCAATTAGAATTTGATTTAAATTTGGGAAGGAATCAAGATTGATTCAACTTGAATTGGGAATTAATCAAGTCCAATAGAATTTGGAGTTATTTGGATTGGAATTGGGTCAATTTAAATGGAGATTTAAATTGAATTGTTGGGGGAAAGTGAACAGTTTTGACTCTGGACTATTTTTAATATAATTTGTTTGATATAAACTTATTTTTTCAAGCTATATAACCTTTCTTTCTTAAAGCCAAATTATTTTATACTTGTTTTACAATTATTTTGGAGCTATTTACCCATTTCTCAACTATTTTCTAAACTCATTACTATATTTTAACTATGTTACAAATTAATTACTAATTTACAACTATTTTGCAATTATTAAGATTTCTATAACTATTTAACTATTTTCCAACTATTTTATAATTAGTTAACTATTTTACTATTATTTTGCAAACTAATAATTATTTTTCAACTACTTACCTATTTTTAAAATTTTCAAGCTATTTTTCTAAATTGGTCGGAGTTCAAACTGTTATTGGTTAAGTACCCAACTGAGATAATGATTGAAGTAATAATCCAAATGGGGATTAATGTAAAGGTGAATAAGGAATATGAAATGGTTCTTTTGAACTGAAAGAATATTTTGAGAAATATGAAATGAATAAAGATGGAAATTGGATATTTCTATGGTTTTTGAGAAGTGTTTGGAGTATAAAAGGTGTTTTATACAAGAAGGTAAGGATCCAAAGTTTTAAATTTTTATATATATATATATATCTGAATATATATAAGGGATCTTATGAGGATTTTGAGAAAGGCTTTTGATTTTTGAAAAAAAAAATCAATATTGAGTTTGGAAAGCCTATTTTGAGAATTATCGATTTTGGGATAATCGATTTGGTGTAAAGGAGCTTTGATAAAATTCATACTAGGTGTATGATTTGAAAGATACTATATGTGTATAGTATAAAGTGTTTTGATGATAGCTCTGGGGAAAAAGGCGCTCCCTTGGAATGGACTTCTCAGGAGTGCCACTGGGTGGCGCTGCCTTGAGCCCCAAGGGAGGGTTCTAAAGTTGATCCTGTGAGGAGTCCGGACAAAACTAGTTCCTGAGGATTATGAGTTGAGTTACCATAGCGTAAGTCGTGTGTGCCGCGGAGAGCCAACAGTTACATGGACTTTTGTTGTGACTGCAACGTAACCCAGGATGTAACTGCGACCTATGGTAACATTGTGAAAGTCGTGTGTGCCGCTGAGAGCCAACAGTCTGCGTTTGAGTTTATCTCGGTAGACTGCGACCTATGTAGGAGTGGAGAAGTTTCATTTCGACAGCGAAATCAGAGGCCGCGGAGAGCCTGCAGTTACATGGACTTTTGCTGCGACGGCAACGTAACCCTGGATGTAACTGTGATCTGTTGTGTGGGATCCATGGCGTAATCGAGAGGCCGCGGAGAGCCTGCAGTTACATGGACTTTTGTTGTGACTGCAACGTAACCCTGGTATGTAACTGTGACCATGGATGGGGGTGATGATTTTCAGAGCATTGTCACCAAAGATATTTCTTCTATTTTCAACAAAACTGTTTTCTATAATTTTAATAAAATTATTTTCCAAGTATTTTCACTGGGTGTTGAAAACGGGTTTACCAAGCACTTATAGATTTTCAGTCCTACGCCTGATCAGCGTATGATTGAATTTCTGTGAGAACAAGGATGGACTGGTTGAGACATCGAGTTATAAAGAGTTATAAAAAGTATTTTCATAAAGAGTTATTTTAATAGTATTATGTGACTTTAAAAGCTTTTCTAAATATTTTTAAATAAAGTGTTGGAATTTTGGAAAAATAAAAGGAAATCCAAAATAGAATTTCAATGAAGTGATTTGTAATTAAAATCGAATATTGATTTAGAAATTGGAAATAAGCTAATTGATTAACTAATTGTGTGATTAAGTTTGTTAATAAAATTTGACTTTGGTAAATAAATGGATTGTAAGTTAATAATGGAATTTGGAAGTGAATTCGAATTGTTAAATAGAATTCGACCTGGATTTGATAATCAATTAAATAAGAAGAGATATTGTAAAATAAAAATAAAATAGAGTTAGATTGAAAAAGTGATGGTTTGAATTGCAAATAAAATCCAAGTGTGATTTGAATAATATTTAATGAATTTGCAAGTAAATTGGATATAAGAAAAGTGATTATAATAGAAATGGTTTGAGTTGCAAAACAAAACCCATGTGGATAGAAATAAATTGAGAATGGACTTATATTAATAAAATAAATTCGATAACGAATTAAGTAAGTAAATTAAAAATTTAAAATGGGTTGAATGAGTTAAATAATAAATGGATGAAGTCTGGTTGAATAAAAACTAAATCAAAGTTGTGATTGAAATTAGATTATCCGACTGAACTTAAATTTTGTGATATATTAATTTGAAGCATAAATGAGTTCAGTATGTGGTTGGATATTATTTTGATAAATTGAGAAGATGAATGAAAATTAAAATTAAAATAGATGGGCTTATTGAATTTAATGGAAGTTGGTTTAATGAGAATCAAATAGAAGTAAGCTTAAGTTGATGTTGGAATAAATTAAGGTAAATTAACTTAAGTTTAAAGTTTATGGAAGTTTGATTTTGAATAAGAGTGGAAAATTAATTTAGAGTAGTTATATGCTAAAATGAATCAAGCTGGTGAATTAAATGATGAATGGTTGAGGATAAATTAAAATGGAATTTAATTAAACAAATGTAGTCGGAAATTAATCTCAAATGGTTATAAAATTTACGTAATTATCTATTTAAGTGGATATCATCAAATTGCGTAAAAATGATTGTTGTTTGGCGTAAACTAAAGTAATTGAATTTATGTGAGTGGATTGAGAGTTAATAAATTGATTTTACAATCAATTAAATTGAATATGAGCTTGTTCAGATCAAAAACCAATTGGATGTAAGAAATTAAGTTGCAAACCCTCAAAATTGAATAAAATGGTTAATGAATTGGGTGAAAGCACTTGTATTAGCTTTAAACATTATATAAAATCGCTTATGGACAGAATTGGTGCTTGTTGTTTATGTATTGCATATGTTTAGCTATTGAAAGTAAGTGGAATGCTAATAAATTCTCTATCAATTGAGTAAGTACAGGTACATGAAGGCCGTTTGGCTGGATTTGGATTGCGCTATTTGCTAAATTTAATAAGCCGCATGCTTAAAATGCTAAATAAGGTACGCCTACGCAATAAAGATAGGAAATATGAACTGTTTTTGCTTTTTCCGACCGGGTGGGTCGATGTATATATATTTATATCTCTTGTCAAATTGCAAAAGCTCCTCCGTACAAAGGAGACTCTGCCAAAAAAATTTGAAAATTTTGGGAGTTAGAAAATTTTTGAAAATTTTGGGAAAATTTTTGCTAACGACAAAACAATTTCAAATTGAAAATTTAAAACAAATTAGTAAGTAAACTAATATGAATCAATTTAAATGAATGACATAACTCAATATTAGAAATCGAAAATGAATTGAATTCATATGAAATGGCGAAAACTAATTTGAATAGAAGTGGATATGAAACTTATCTAAAGAGATGTATAAAATGATTTTGGGATATTGTGTCTGGATATTAGTGCTAAGCAGGATATGCAGGTATTATAAAAGAGAAGGAAATTGGATTTGATTCCAATTGATAAATTTGAATTGCTCGACTAAAAGGTAAGTATTTTGATTCTGTATGATATTGGATTGGGTTTTTGATGTAGCCACTTGGCTTTTGTTTCTTTTTGGAATTTGGGAAGCCCGTAGAGGCCTTTTGTAGTAGTACCGAGCTAGCCGCGCAAAGGAGACGCTGGCAAAAATTTTCGGGAATTTAGAGAGTTAGAAAAATTTTAAGAAAATTTTGATAATTCAAAATTTGGTTTTAACTTGAAATTTAAATATTCGAACAAAGAGGGTTGTATGAAAATATAGGGGGTTTTGGAGAAGTTGATGAAGGTGATAGTGTGTCTTTAATAAAAAATAGTTGGTTGGGTGTTGAATTGAGAGTTTTGGGAATAGTAAACGGGTATAGGGCCATTCTTCCTATCTAGTAATTTCGAGGACGAAATTCTTTTAAGGGGGGAGGAATGTGACGACCCGGCCTTTCTAGCAATTTAAATTTGAATAGTTAATTAATTTTAAATTATTTACAAGATAATTTGAACTTGAATTTAGGATATTAATATTTACTTGATAATTAATCTATTGGATTTTTTTTAAATTGAAATGGGGTAAATTGTTGAATCTGCCTGTTAAAATACTGTGAAGGCTTATAAAATTTATAATGATGATACTGAATGTAGAAAAGGTGTTATAATCGAATTTGGAAGTGTTTTGTTCCGTTTTGAAAATATATCGTTTAAATCGATATTTAAAAATAGCCTTCCGAGGCGCAGTTTCGGAATTCGACGAAACCAGTTCCATTGGATCCGTAATACTTAGTTATTATCGGATTTCAATTTTCGTAGGAATCGGAGTTGTCGTGTGACCCCGGCAGCTCAAAACGCTTCGAATTTTTTTTTAATCGATTTAATTTAAAATTGATCGTTTACTTCTGTAACTCGCGCATATGATCGAATTAGCTTTCCAAACACGTTCCATTGTGTTCGGAACGCGGGTAAAACCTTATAAACGCCTGTCGGCACGTCTGGTTCGAGATTTCGCGTAAGCTTAACGGGACGTTTTAAAATTTTTATAATAAAATTTAAAGTACCCATGTCAGAGATATTTATAAAACTAGCGTACGCAGGAAGCTATTCCCCAATAGATATTTCACCTCGTCCCTTTTTCTTTTAATTTGATGAGCCGAGACATTGAAAGCAAGATGGGAAATGGCTGTAGCAAGAAGAAGAGAGAACGAACGAAATTCGTTCGAAGATAACTCAAAATATTCACATCCTCTTCCCCAGTATTCCCTCTTCTTTAATTTCAATCGAACCCATGCCTGCAAGCCGCTTGAGTCGATTTCGAGTGATGGGGGTTTCGCCGTCAGGATGTGCTCGAGCGAGCTCGAGGGGACGCATGGAGGAACATGGCGACTGGGGAAAGCGCGACTGATTCAAGGGAGTCGCGACCAATGCGGCGAGTTTAGGGAAGGAGTCGCGATCGATTGGCTCCTGTTCGAGACTGAGGCGCGCGAGGGCTTGTGGACATGGTTGGTCGTTGTAGTGCAGGTCCGCGATTAGGGCATGGGGGTACGCAATGCTTGGGTTATGGTGGCGTACGAGAGGAAGTCAATGTCCGATGGTTGAAGGTTAGGTCGATTGGAAGCTGTAGGCTGGGTTTGTGCTCGAGTCAATCGAGTCAGAAGGTATAACAATTTATTTTAATTTAATAAATATATCTGTTTACATGCATGTGTTAATATATGGAAGTTAACAGGAAAATTATTTCATATAATTAAGGGTTGAAAATAATAGGGTTTGAAATTGTTGAGGTTTATATAAATTAGATTTTAAATCTATAAATTATTATCTTTATACGTATACATGTAATTTCAAGAGTGAGTAAATCTTACTCAGTCGGAATTTTTAATTAGATTTAAATGATTTTTTTTTTTTTAAAGGAAAATAAGTCCAAATTTAATTCATTAACCGATTGAATTATTTGATAGTACTAAATGGTTCGATTTCTATTCCGAATATTAATAAATCGTGTAAATGTTATACAAAGTTTGAAATTGTGGAGAGACAGGCCGATATGGATCGGATTGCAAATAACAGCAAAGGTGAGTAAATCTCACTAAGTTGGAATTTTATTTAAATTTAATAGTTAGATTTAAATAATTGGTTGAGTGCTTAAATTGATTGGATGTACTATGGATGTGGATATGACTTGGTTTTCGGTTGCTTCTCGAGTTAATTGTGGATTGACTCAAAGTATATTGGGTTTCAAATTGTTTTAACTTAAGCCTTAAATATGAAAATGTTTCCATTTTAATGTTAACGAGGGCTTAAGGATTTGTGATTAATCGAATTTAAAGGGTACATAAAAATGAATAATTAATTAAATTAATTAATGATTGGGTTAACTAATTGTAGTTTAAAATTAATTAGAATGATCATTGGATGGTTAAATAAATAACCGCTTAATGCAATTAATAAAATCTAATTACTTTGTGTAATTAATCAAGAGATAAATTAAGATAACTAATTAAGGAGAATTAGTTTATTTTGATGAAGTAAATAAAAGGTAGATAACTTCAGGTGGAGATAAATCAAGTATGGTTAATATTGTGGTTTAATTAATATAATTTAATTTAGATTAAGGAAAACTGAAATATAGTTGGAAATCAATAATTTATATAGCTAATGATATAATTAAAAGGTTTGATTAATTGAGAATAATTAATTCATAATAAGCGACTTATGAGAAGTTGATTAATATAAGTAATTAAGAATTAGTGTAATTGATTATAGTTAATTAATTTGTGCGGTACTTAAAGATTACTCATTGTTTTGGTAAGAATAATTGATATCGTGAAAATTAATTAAAGAGAATTGCTTGAATGAAGCTGGAAATAAATTAATCCAGGATTGTTAATTAAGATGAATGGATATAGAAGAGTTGATTAATTAATTGATTTGGAATTAATTAATGAAGGAATCTAAGTGAATGTGGTTACAAATTCAATTAGAATAAATTGAATTAATTTGTATGTGATTAAGCATCGCTTATGGACGACTGAATGGTATTGGATGTTTTGAAGGAGTTGATTTCTCCGATATGAAATGTTGATTTGGATAACTTGGGATAGGATGATATGAGATTCGAAGAGACTGGGTCGGGTATTGGGTAAATACCCGAAACCACTTCGAATGTTTATAGATTGATATGTGAAATCTATATGCTGGAGTAAGTGAATTTAAGGAATTGGACTATTTTAAAATCTAAATTTTTGGTATTGAGAAACTTATATGTGGAATAAGTGTTGTCTAAAATAAATATGGCTTTGTGAATTAATATATGTTACCCGGGTTTATATGAGTGGTATACTTTTGTATTCCTTATTAGTTGGGATTACTCACGCTGGTTTCCAGCCTGACCTGGGTGTTACTTTGATGTAATGCTCGGGTCAGACCGAGTATTACAGATTTTCAGGTAGGTACGTTCTGAGCTCAGGAGGCGAGCTGGATGGCGATATCGTATGGAGTATTCCGCTGTATTTATATTATTATTAATCCGAGACTTGATAATGGTAAATATTCAGTGACTGTATATAATGTGAAACTCTGATGTATTTTAAATGTAATCGATAGATATAGTATTCTTTTGTAAACTGTTATTATTTATTATATTTTATTCCGCTGCGAATGTGAGATGTTTGGTGTTTCTGTTCTTCTTCTTCTATCTATTTCTTCTTTTTCATAACTATCTGGAATTTTCGGCTTCGAAAATTTCGGGTCGTTACAACAACATTTTGACATTTGTCATTTGTATATGCTTATTAGTTTTACACATGTTATATGAAGACTTAAGATAATGACACTTGTTTTCTTTAAGTATTTATTTAAATTTTAAATGTTAATAAAATGTTTTTACTTAATTTATAATTTATAATACTTATCTATATATATAAATAATATCTAAAGAAATAAAAAATCAATTGTATTTATAAATAAAAGCTTATACAAATGTCTTTAAATTTAAATATTTCAAAATATCCATCCTTTGAAATTTCAAAACTTTAAATTCCAAATTCAAATTAAATTCTAAAATCCAATTTACAAAATAGGTTATACATATGTACATATATAACTACTTATTCAAATTAAAAAAAAAATTCTATTTCTATGAAATCTATTTATATCTATATATACAAACAACCATTATTATTTGTTTGAAAATATCAATTTTGCCAATTTAAATAATTATACTAGGAAGATTATCAAACCAATACTTATTCATAAATATTTTCTCATTACTGCAATTATTTATTTAACTTATAAATTAGTATTTCTACTAATTAATTCAGTTAATTTATCAATTACAGATATTCTAAAATCCGGGTTATCACATTCCTTCCCCCTTTGAATCTTTTCGTCCTCGAAAAGAACGAAACCAGAATTTATTAAATATTTTAAAACCAGTCAAAATATTCTTTGATTATTTTAAAACACTTAAAAATCTATATAATATTTTCAAAATAGTTTTTATAGAAAATATCATTTTATAACTTGATGCATCAACCAGTCCATCCTTATTCTCGTAGAAATTCGGTCATACGTTGATCAGGCGTAAGACTGAAAATCTATAAGTACTTGGCAGACCCGTTTTCAACATCCAGTGAAAATACTTTGAAAATAATTTTTATTGAAAATATAGAAAACAGTTTTTAAAAATAGAGGATATATCTTTGGTGAGAATGCTCTGGAAATCATCACCCCCATCCATGGTCGCAGTTACATTCCAGGATTACGTTGCCATCGCAGCAAAATTCCATGTAACTGCAAGCTCTCCACGGCCTCTCGATTACGCCATGGAACCCACAACAGATCGCAGTTACATTCCAGGGTTACGTTGCCATCGCAGCAAAAATCCATGTAACTACAGGCTCTCCGCGGCCTCTCGATTACACCATGGAACCCACAACAGATCACAGTTACATTCCAGGGTTACGTTGCCATCAGAGCAAAAGTCCATGTAAGTGCAGGCTCTCTGCGGCCTCTGATTTCACTGTCGAAATGGAACTTCTCCACTCCTACATAGGTCGCAGTCTACCGATATAAAATCAAATGCAGACTGTTGGCTCTCAGCGACACACACGACTTTCGCTATGTTATACCATAGGTCGCAGTCTACCGATATAAAATCAAATGCAGACTGTTGGCTCTCAGCGGCACATACGACTTTCGCTATGGTATACTCTACTCATAATCCCCAGGAACTAGTTTTATCCGGACTCCTTACAGTATCAACTTTAGAACACCCCCTTGGGGCTCAAGGCAGCACAACTCGGTGGTACTCCTGAGAAGTTCATTTCAAGGGAGCGCCTTTTTCCCCAGAGCCATTATCAAAACTCTTTATACTATACGTATATAGTATCTTCAAATCATACACCTAGTATGATCTTATACAAAGCTCCTTTACACAAAATCGATTATCCCAAAATCGATAATTCACAAACTAGGCTTTCCAAATTCAATATTGATTTTACCCAAAAAATCAAAAGCCTTTCCAAATTCAAAGGTTCCCAAAACCTTTTCCAAATTCCTCATAAGATCCTTTATATATAAATAAATATATATAATTTTTAAAACTTTGGATCATTTCAAACTTGTATAAAACTCCTTTTATACTTTAAACATTTTCAAAAACCCTTTTCTTCTGGCAAAAGATTCAACAAGGGGAGTTTCATTTTATAAAACAAAGATATTTAACTTTGTTTACTCAAAATCAAATATTCCAATTTGATTACTCTTTCTAATATCATTTTCATTCATTACGCTATACCCATCTGATCGCTCACTCGACCACACAATCTCACTTCCGAACTAGTATAGTCCACCCGACTTCCTAGTGCGGACACAGATCTGGTCTCTTGATCAGAAACCGTCATTCTCCTTGCATAGTCATAACTATGATAGAGAATATCCAGAACCAATCAACAATCCATATCCAGGTTCGCCTTCAAAAATAGAGTGGAAAATTCCAACTCGGATCGATATAACAATCTCAAAATTTTGTGCTTGAATCTGGATCAAATCACTATGCGAATAGAATAACATACGTACATCCTTCGTATTTATCTTTATTGATTATTAACCAAATCAATTCCATTTCTATTCATATTTACTTCGATTTTCATTCACTTACTCACAATTGCTTCAATCCATTTGTATTAGCACCTCTATTCTTATCTCGATTGGGTATTTAACCAATAACAGTTTGAACTCCGATCAGTTTATTTAGAAAATAGCTTGAAAATTTTAAAAATAGATAAGTAGATGGAAAATGATTACTAGTTTGTAAAATAGGTGTAAAATAGTTAAAAAGAAAATAGTTAAAATAATTATAGAAATTTTAGATAATTTCAAAATAATAGTAAGATAGTAATTAGTTTATAAAATAGTTGGAAAATTGCTAAACAGTTTCAAAAATAATTGTAAAACAAGTATAAGATAATTTGGCTTTTAAAAGAAAGATTGTATATATAATGAATAGCTTGGAAAAAAATAAGTTTATATTAAAATAATTTATATTAAAAATGGTCCAGAGTCAAAACTGCTCACTTCCCAAGTTTAATTCCATCTTGAAATTCCCAAATCAGGTTGATCATTCCAACTTATTTAACTTTTTCCCAAGTTAACTCAATTCACTTAATCCAGTCAACCTTACCCAATTTTGAACTTCCATTTCAAATTTTAAACTTTACATAAATAATCTTCCCACTTATTAAGTTCAAAAACTTATCACTTTGGGTGTCATATCTCATTCCAGTTTAAAACTCAATATTTAGAGTTTATTTCAAATTATCCTTGATATCATGTATATCCACATATATACATATTAACTTCTTTTACATACCAAGTTATACTTTAAAAATTTAAACCACCTTTGGTTTTTAATTCAAACAAATTTCTATAAATTTTCAAACAACTCTTGTTTGAAATAGGACCATTTCACTCAAATGCATTAAATATTATTATTTATTATTTCTTTAAATTAATTACATCATTAATTAATTCCAATTAATCACATTCGGTAATTAACTTATTTCTTAATTATCTTCATTAAGTAATTGTCCCTTAAATTACTTGCCTCTATTTCTTCATTGAGTAACTCCCTCTTTATTTATCACTTCCAATTATTATCGATTAATTAATCTCATTAAATAAATTTTAATTAATTACATAAATTAATTGGTTATCCTTATCCTGAAACCTTTCCCGAATTCAAGATTTAATTTCAGTTTGGTTGTATTACTATTACTTCTTAATTTAATTTAATGATTTAACAACCAATTTCCTTACTATTTGTTAGAAAGATATATTGCTTTATATATCAAAATATAATCTTATATAAAACCATTTAAAATCTTTATATAAGAGAATAACAAGTACGCTCTCTCATATATTCATATATATACACTCAACTCATTCTAGGGTACCACTTACCCTATCCTTAATGTCTAATCCCACCAGAGCCAAGGTTCTCGCTTAACCTGGCTCTGATACCAAATGTAACGACCCGAAAATTTCGATCCCGAAAATTCCAGATAGTTAGTGAAAAGAAGAAAAGAGAAAGAAGCAGACACAGAAGCCAATCACAGAAAATCTCACATTCGCAGCGGATCAAAATATAATATCACATAATAACAGTTTACAAAAAGAACTGTATCAGTACATTTACATTTTTATATATCAAAGTTACAACATTTACACCACACAGGACCATTCTAAATCAACATGTCCTAGATATACAACTATATATCACAGCGGGTACTCTCCATACGTTCCTGCTCTCCAGCTCGCCTTCTGAGCTCCAGAACGTCCTTATCTGAAAATCTGTAATACTCGGTCTGACCCGAGCATTACATCAAAGTAACACCCGAGTCAGGCTGGAAACCAGCGTGAGTATACCTATCTAACATAAATTTCAAAAGGCATACAATTCATATATAACCAGGGTAACTTGTATCAGTTACAATTTTACAAATTTGTTATCGACATCATTTATTTCACTCACCTATTTCTAAGTACTAAACTTAGATTAAATGGTCTAATTCACTTGAATTCATTCCATTCCAGCTTATTGATTTCACCTAGCAATTTATGAAAAATCGAAGTGGTTTCGGGTATTTACTAATACCCGACTCCGGTCTCTTCGAAACCAATATCATCTTAACTAAAATTATTCAAGTGAAATACAATTCAAATTTAAATACAGAATGTCACATAATTCATCATCAATAGATAACCACATCATCAAATTTAAATCAAACATATCTTATCACATAACAATCACAAAGCACATATTAGGAATAACAATTAATTAAAGGCTTCCAATATCATTCTATTTATCCTTTACTTACATTTAAGTAATTAACCTTAAATTAATTTCACAAATTAATTATTCTTAACCCAATAAAGTAATTTACCTTTGATTACTTCATTTGTTAATTACTAACCATAATTATTAATCACCCTTGATTAACAACATCAGTAATTAACTATCCTTAATTGTCAATAGTTTATCATCTTTAATTAATTTAAAGTAAATTAAATTAATTACTTCAATCTATAAATCATGTTTATATAACCATTGGTTACAAACTAATCATCCAATTAATTCCCTTGATTAATTACAAGTAATTTAATCCAAATTACTTCCATCATTAACACGTTTAATTACATTCAGTAATTATCAATCAATTACTTCCCTAAGTAATTACAATCCCATTAATTACGTTAAGTAATTATTCGTCAAATCATCGAGTGTTTAATTAATTAATCTTAATTAATCTAAACTAATCACATTAAACCAAATAATTACACCAAGTAATCATTAATTACTTATATTAAGTAATTAAACACAAACAATTACATAAATGATTATTAATTAATTAATCTAGTTAATTATTAAAAATTAATCACATTAATTAATTGTTAAGTTAATGACCTTCATTAACAAATCTTTAATTGCATTATTAAGAAATTAACTCAGATTAACCATTATTAATTACAAATTAATATCTGATTACCAATTAATTAATTTCTAATTATCAAAATTAGTTAATTGTTAACTGCATCTTAATAATCCTTAATCACTCGATTAATTAATCTTTAATCATTAGTTAAAATTTAAATAACAATCCCTAATTATAGATTAATTAACCTTAATTAATTAATCTTAAGACTTAAACCAATCAATTAAAACTTCTTAATTACTTAATTAATTATCCATATTATTAATTAATTAAATATTTAATTACCTATTTAAATTAACTTAATAATTTAAATGAATCTAAATTCTTAAATTCTAACTTGATTTAAGAAAAATATTTCTGACTTTTTTTTAAAGTATTTAAAAACACTTTGTTTCAAATCTACGTCAAATTTCACTCTAAATTTCATTTTCAAATTTTAAGATTTTAAAATGTATACAATTTATTTAAACATGGTTTAAAACAATTTAAATTTTTTTATCTCACATGTTCAAGAAACATCCATTATATAAAATAAATTTGAAAGAATTTAAACCAAATTCATCTTTAAATTCAAATTAGTACAAAATATACTTTAAAACATTCCAAATTTATTTTAAAAATAAATTCAATTTAAAAATTTCTTTTAATTTCAAATCTGAAATACAGCTTGAATCTTTTATTCCAGATTTAAACTTAAAACTTAAAAAAAAACTTACCTACCTTTTAAACTCCATTTAAATTCAAATCATTTAGCCATTTTAAAGTAATTAAATAATTTAAATTTAAACTTATTTTATTTTAAAAACTGAAACTCAACAAAATTTCTAGATTTCAAAAACTAGAAATTAGACTTATCTTCAATTTCTATTTTACAATTTAAATTTTCAGTTTAAATTCAAAAGCAATATTCTTTTATACTTTTAAAGTTGTTAAACTAAATTTAAATTATTCAAACTCAGATTCAAACTAATTTGAAATCACATTTCAAACTCAGGTTCAACAAAATTTAAATTTAGTTTACATTTAAATTTTTCCTTTAAATTTTCAAAACAGAGACATGATCTGTTTTATTTAAAACTAACTTAAATTTTCAAAAATTCAAATTATTTCAAAAAAACAAAATTTAAACTATTTGAATTCAGATTCAAATTTCAATTTTAAATCCTAAGTTACATTCCAGTTTCTATTCAAACTTTACTTTAAATTTAAAAACAGAAACAGTTTCTGTTTTGTTAATAAACCTGCAACAAAGAGATATACTCGAGCAACCCTATATTTTACTTCGAGTCGTTCCTCTCCGGACTTCGAGCAACTCATACAACTTACTCGAGAAACTCGAGTACTCTTCCCAAACAAACTATAGACACAACACTACAGTTGTGCACATGCACCGTTGGCGCCGCCAACTCCGGTCAACGTTGACGATCTCCACAGGTCGACTACCACATCCTCAACCCATAAAAACTCCAATCCCGTCGATTTAAGTTCGAGAAAAAAAATCAAGCGGTACAAACCAATAAAAACCAGAACATGATCACACCACATCCCTGAAATTTGCCTCATACTCACTCCTTCGGCCGCCAGAAAATCAGGAGATCCAGCCACCCTTTCGTCGACGTCCAAGCTTCAAATTGCCGGAGTTCCGATGAACTCGATGCATCAGAGTAGCCCACACGACCCCTAAACTTGGCCATGCCTAAAACTATGGTTTAAAAATTTTACAACCCGCCGCCGCCGCCACGGTGGCCTATCCACCCATCAACCATTTTTGCCGAACACTCCACTCATTCAGCTAGCTCCAGAAGGAACCCCAAACATCCACACTCTATGGATCACCAGAAAACTCTTGATAACCCATTCCCAGAAAACCATAATTTGCTCAGCCAATTCAATATTAAAAATCAATATTTTAGCTTTAAAAATCTTAATTTGGAAATGGAATTCAAATTATACATATAATTTAACAGATCATTATGTTTGATTTTAGCAAATACTTATGCTTCTCTGTTCTTTCATTCTTCCAGATAATATTTATATTTATTATTCTTGAAAATACTTTTAAAACTTAGTTTAGTTTTTAAACAACAATTTTTGTTTAAATACCTCAACCTAAAAGAGATTTTAGTGTGAAGAATTTAAATTTTTAAACCTAAGTTTACATCTCTGAAACTTAACACAGAGCAGAATGTCATATCCAGACATTTACACGTCATCTTCATGCCATAAACATGTTTTAGGATCATAAAACCATCATGCACTCACATTTCAAACATACATCTCATATTTAAATCAACTATATGCAACATGCGTCGAATCTACAGATGAATCAGGATTTTCAGATTAAAAGCAGAGGGATGAACTAAGCTCAGAGACCTTTAAAATCAACAGACATGTACACTTTAAAAATCACAATACTTTCACATACATGCAAAGCAATCATCACACAATAATTCATATGTTACTTAAGTTTTTATAAAGGAAAAAGTTCACTCACCAAAAAAATGATGAAGAACAGAGCTTCCAATTTGAAGTTTGCTGGAAATGTCTTTACCCCTTTGAAACTTTAAACTGAATTGCCCCTAGCTTCTTATTTTTGACTTAAACTTAATGTTGCTTGTTGTTTAGATTTGCATGCAGGTTGATCATGCTTCAGATTTAACTTACTTTAAAAACTCAGGTTGAAAAGAAAATGCTTCACAGATCTGTTCTTTGATCTTTTTTTTTCTTTTTTTTCAACTGATCTTCCTTTAGTTTGATTAAAGAAAGAAAAAGAAAATGAAGAAGAAGAAAACATAAGTTTTTAAAATAGCTGAAATGATTAATTTAAAAATTAAAAGAAAACAACATTTTAACATTTTTCATTTGTATATGCTTATTAGTTTTACACATGTTATATGAAGACTTAAGATAATGACACTTGTTTTCTTTAAGTATTTATTTAAATTTTAAATGTTAATAAAAATGTTTTTACTTAATTTATAATTTATAATACTTATCTATATATATATAAGTAATATCTAAAGAAATAAAACATCAATTGTATTTATAAATAAAAGCTTATACAAATGTCTTTAAATTTAAATATTTCAAAATATCCATCCTTTGAAATTTCGAAACTTTAAATTCCGAATTCAAATTCAAATTAAATTCTAAAATCCAATTTACAAAACAGGTTATACATATGTACATATATAACTACTTATTCAAATTAAAAAAACAATTCTATTTCTATGAAATCTATTTATATCTATATATACAAACAACCATTATTATTTGTTTGAAAATATCAATTTTGCCAATTTAAATAATTATACTAGGAAGATTATGAAACCAATACTTATTCATATATATTTTCTCATTACTGCAATTATTTATTTAACTTATAAATTAGTATTTCTACTAATTAAATTCAGTTAATTTATCAATTACAGATATTCTAAAATCCGGGTTATCACAGTTATACTTGAAGCTGAAACTAATAGTATCAAAAACTGATACTAAATGACTAATATTGAATAAACCAACCAGCGTAGCCACATAACCTACAAAAAAATAAATAATAAAACTGATACTTGCTATACTAACAAATAACAAACTAATGTCAAATTAAAAATATGCTAAACCACATACTTATATAACTAGTTCAATCACAAAAAATTGCCAAAAAAATCATACAACCAAGTATAAATCTCAACAAATTTATGACAACATGGAAAAAAATCATATCTTCTTAAATGCATGACAATTGCGCTTATTGTGACCAAATTGCACAAAAGGATAGTTTGATAGAGTTAAATAAAAAGCTTGACCAATTAGTTCAAACCTATCAAAGTAGGATCCCTAAGTGTGATAAGTGTCCAACATTCGAAGAAGAAATTAAAAAAACAGAAATTAATATAAAATCACATGAAAATGAAATTCTGATTTTAAAAGAGAGTGAAATACTAGGAGAGAGAATTCTATTAAAAAGTGCACACAATTGTTAAACGAAAATGAATCTCTCAAAACACAAGTCCAACAATTATCAACGACTTTAGATAAATTTTCAAAAAGTGAAAAATCGTTGAATATGCTATTAGGAAAGCAAACTGTTAATACGGTTAGACAAGGACTTGGATATAATCAATCTAAAATTGTTGAAAGCAATATTAATTAAGTCAATTCTATGTGCACAATTTGTAGAAAATTTGGACACAATCAAAATAATTGTTGATATAGACCCAAACATGTGAAAACTATACCAATTTGGGTTCCTAAAGGCACAAATATAAAATCTCTCAAAGTTAAACAAATTTGGGTGTCGAAGGGAACAATTATAAATAATTTTGGGTCTCCACAAAATTAATTTTCTAAATATTCTTCCACTAACAACCATGGAACTATAAAAACAAACAGGTCACACAAAAAAATTTCCGTGTAGGTGTGGTGGCAGTCTTAGGAACAACAATAGTGCCACTTGGATTCTGGCTGTTCCAAGGACACAACGAGCGACAAAGCAAAGTTCCTTAGCCTAGTATAAAGGTGACAGAATCACAGTGGACAACAACGAAAAATATCGTAAAGGTAAAACAGGTAATGGTATATTTGAACGGTATATTAAATGTGATAATCTGCACTGTATTCTGAATTAAAACAGCCAATAATGAGATGATGAAATAATAATGATTTTGATTCTGCCTTATTCAAAATAGTTGGCCAAATATATTCTTATGCCAAAAAAACTATAAAATTCTCTAGATTCTTCGAATTACTTCATATATATTAGTTTGGATTACAAATAGTGTTTTTTTGGATGATAATACATTTGGTTATAGTACGGCTAACTCTATATTCACGGTTTTTGATTATTTACACGGCTTCGTTTCAAATTCAAGAGAATGTCATTTGAAAAGCTGTTAAAATTGATTTTGAGATATTTTGTTGCATACTTCATGGTCTGGTCTATCAAATTCAATTAATGATAATTTTGAGTGAAAGAGAAATTCAAATGCAGATTACACTGGTAATCTAGTTGATAGAAAAATTACTAGAGGAATGTGATTTTTGTTGAGACATTTAGTAACTTCATCATTTTTCAAAGAAAATATCTGCATATATTTCATTTCAAATAATTTTCAAATAGCAGAAAATTTTCTTATAAAACCCCCTCGAGAAAATCATTTTTGACCATATTTTCAGATTAGTCATTTTGAAAAATTGATTTTATAATTATTTTTGAATTTGATTTTAAATGACTACTTCGACTAATCTGACTCCCTAATAATTATCGAAAAGATAAATAGTGATTGAAAAAGTGATGAGTGTTGATATTTATCATATATTGTGACTCGAGAAGGTATAATTAGTAAATTTCTTTAGAAATTTAAACAAAAGTTATAAAACTTTTGTTGGTAAAAATTCCATGACCATCTCTATTTCTATCATATTTCTAACGACCATCACTCATCAAAATTCAATATAGTTTGTCGATGTGTGGTACTTTAAACAGGAATCATTCGTTTTTTATTTTATATTCCTTTTTTAAAAAATAAATAAATAAATAAATACCAAAGTATTCACTCTTATTTAAAAGTCCTCACGGTTATGCATGAGTGAATTACTTGGAATTTGTTATGTGCTTCCATGCTTATTTAAAAGTCCTCACGGTAATGCATGTATGGAACGCATATCAAAAGTTGATTTTTAAAATAAACAAGTTGATTCTAATCTCATTTAAAAGTCCTCACAGTTATGCGTGGTTAAAAGATACTTGAATTCGTTTTTTTAAAATAAAATTGGAATACTACTAATCTTATTTAAAGGTCCTAACGGTTATGCATGGTTAGTAGATATTCAAATTCCTGATATAAATATACCATAAATAGACACAACTGTATGGTTTTATATGATGATATCATTCCCATCATTCTAAAAGTGGAATACACGCCTAACAAAATATTTATGATTTTTGTTTGATTTTTTATTGAAATTTATTATTTATATTTGATTGAGTTTTAATTTTGAATTAATATCGATCACTTTATCCCTATTTTCTCTAACATTATTACTCTTTTGCTGATAACAAAAGGGGGAGAGAAAAGTTAAGATTTTGTCAAATAAAATCAAGCAAAAGGTCAAATATTTTCCACTAGCATTTAGGCTCATTTGCATATTTTTAATCGTATTCATATTTGTAGGGGGAGCTTTGTGTAGAGAGGAAGCATTTAAATAGGGGGAGTAATTAGAGTATATCAATGATCAAATACATTTAATATATTCAAAATCTTAAATATATGTTTGTTATCATCAAAAGGGGGAGATTGTTGAATATGCGATTATATGATTTTTGTTTGATGATAATAAACATATATATATTCATGTAAATGTATTTGTAAACGTACTATTTTATTTTTCACAGACTAAATAAATATTTGCTGAATAAAAATAATTAACACAGAAATTTTATTCAAACAAATATTTATTACAATTTTGAATAGTACAAATTCGAGCTCTCAATATACGTACACAATTTTGATTACAATATAAATTCAGTTACATCACAATCTTTCATTTATAAATGTCCTCCCTACATATCGCTCATTCACTCATAATTTATTTTCAACTTCATTCCAGATTGAATCCAGCATCTGAACAATCTGCAAAAATAAATATTGACGCAGTAAAATTGAAATGGAAATATGTTTGCAGTATAAAATAAAATGTGAATTTTGAAAATAATATTTGCCTCAGTTATTTGGGTTGTTCGTCATCATTAACTTTGAATTCATCATACACGAACAGCTGGTGACATACACAGTGTATCACTGTATATGACACGAGGCCGTGCACACCGATATATATACACTTGATAAATTTACAAGGACAGTTGAGTATAGGTCAAACCCAAATTATCGGATTCAACTCAAGTGCAATAAAATAATGTCACAACTTTCAGCACAAGGTGAAATCCGAGCTACAAGCTGGAGTCAACTCAGGTGCAATTCAAAAATCAATCCAAATGCAATAAAATGGTCGGGAGCAACATATCATAGATAGTTCACATGCCCAGCCTTACGCCAACATGAAACAAACACAGTCCAACTAAAAATGAAAAGCCTCGACCAAAATCAAAATAAACCAAACTCAAAGAAACAAGACTGCACATTCAGGTCTAGACATCACAAAATCAAGTTAGTCAATATGATCAAGGCAACAAGTCCAGCTACGATCAAGAACAAGTCACAGTACAGTTTCAATGCTGCAAGTACAGACTCAAGTGTTCAATAATACATGCTCAAAGCAAAAATTCAAAACAAGCTCAAGTTATACAAGCAAAACTCAAATTAGTGAGTGCACCAGAGATATGACAACACAGCAGCAAAGGCTAGTCAGCAAAATTCATGAAATCATAGAGTGAAGTCAAATGCAGATAAATGAACCAGACAGGGCATAGTTACAAGTCAGTGAAGTTACTATTGCTAGATATCAACGTAATGGGATGAAGTCGCATTCTCAGAACCACGACCATGCTACAGTTCAAACAAATGCCACAGTGAAAAAGTAACAAACTCGAAGTACAAGCTAATGCAGACTAAAGAGAATGAATATACAGTGAACTAAGTCATGGATCAAACCAGCAATGTCATAGAACAGATGGTACAGTTCGAACGTGATCACCAGTTTTTTTAAGAAATCAAAAATGGTCGAAGACGTGGATTTGCATACACAAAATGTGACCGGAGTCAAAGGAAACGAAGATTAAAATCAAATGTAACAGTTTCAAACCAAAACCATAGTGACCAAGTCACGAATCAACACCGTGGGTATCAAGCAAATGAATTAAAGAAGTCAGAGAAATCATCAGCATCAAAGCGAAATCGAACGGCCGAGCAAAGTAATTGACAAATTCAAACAAATTTATATGAACGCAAGTAAAGGAGATCGAACGCATATATAACCTAGAATAATCATCGGCTATTAGGTATCGAGTTCAAGTAAGCATTAAACCGGAAAAGAAAAGGAATAAATTACATACCAGAATCAATCGAACTCGACCAACATCGAAGGAGCCAAACGCAACTCAAGGAGACGAGCGATCGACAAATCAAACACGCAAATATCCACAAATCGATCAACATAGGCGGTGCTTCGAAGATTTCTCAAAAGCCCTAATTTAAGAGCACGGAACAAAAGAGAACAGGAAGCCGTCATTTTCACCATAGAGATAACGGGCCGGAAATATAAAAAGAAAAAAGGAATTTTAATCACTATTTTGTGGGCCGGCCATCTCTTTTAATATTTAGGATTTTCTTTATTTTTTATTAGGGTTTTGGGGTTATTTAATTTGTTTTTAATTTAAATTCTCTTTTAACCGTTGTATTTACTAGTCGTGTGACTAGGGGACAAACTACATGCCGTAGTTTGAGAATCCGCAACTCAGTGGCTGAGATGTGGCAAGGTTTTGAGCATAGAGTTAGGTTAGTCAGTAGCGGGTGTCGCGAGTTTACGTGTGTAAGCGTGTGACTACTTAATTTCTAGTAGAAACGTTGGGGGCAGCACGTAGACAGGGTTTTGCCGAAGCTGGGTAAATTCTGTGTCGTTCTATTTCTGCATTTTATTATTTTTCTGTGCTGCTATTATTCTGTGATCTGTGTTGAAACAATTTTATAAGCTTCCACAATTAATTTTTATAGTTGATAGTATCACCCTATTCAACCCTCCCCTCTAGGGTGAAATTGATCCTACAATATATATATATATATATATATATATATATATATATATATATATGAAAATCAAAACTCATGCATACTTATATATATGTATGTTAATATGAACTTATACATTATACAACTTACATGTATGACAGCTAATTATATATACAAACTATTATAAACTTATATATATTATATATAAAAATCAATATAAACTTACTTTATATGTATGTAAACCCATATAAAAACTCATATACACTTATGTACACAACATAGATTATACATGTACTTATCTACAATAATAGGTTATAAATTTTTTATATAAACCTATATATAATTTATATATATATATAGTACAACACTTTAAGCATATTAAATTTATACTTTATCAAAATCTATATATATAAATAACTCAGCAGGTCAATATAAACTTATATAACCATATATGCAACAGACAGCAAAATATGCACTAAATCTAATATATAACTAAACTGAGTATATCAACGACAGCAAAATATATATTAAATTTACATATATAATTAAACTAAGTATATCAACTTGTATAAGCTTATCTACTATAACTAACTTATCATATGTAACCTATACGTCACAATACCAATATCATACATATATAAACCTATATAAAATGCAGAGATTAAAATACCCATGTATATAACATAGTAAGTATATATTATATTTAAAACAATATAAGAAAATATACATATATATACACTCTATATATATAGGATCAAATATATAAACTATCGATGGCTTACATATGGAAGGGGGAGGGAAGGCCAGCGTTTTCAGCAATTGGAAGGGGGAAGAGAGCAGGCGGATCTCGGTGGAGGACTTTGATGGCGGGCCTGTGCTCGGTTTCACCTGATGATGGAGTGAGTTATCGGTGGTGAGGTCTGGAGGAGAGGCAGGTTGAGGCGATGTATGGATCTGGTCGGAGGGGAGATAAGATGGCTTTGGGTTTTTGTGTGGGTGTTGTGTCTAGTAAGTGGGCGACGACACTTGGAATTGCGGGGTTTTCAGCACATGTGGGCTACGCTGATGGGTGCAGAGGCGGACAGCAGTGACCGAAGGGAGGGGAAAGGTCGAGCTTGCCTTTACATGCATATGTATACGAACTCATTATTCTTTTTCTTCTTTTTGAGGCGTTTATGTAGCAGCATGCAAAGGTGGGAATACGGGGCTGGGTAACAAGCGGAGGTCAGAGGAGAACAGCAGAGGGTTGGACGTTGGAGGACGGTTGCGTGTGTGATAAGAAGGCAGTCACTAGCTAGCATGCCTGGTTTGGGAATACAATATAATCGTATACATATTAAAAACCCCTTTTTTTATAAAGAAGGGCAAAAGGAATCAAGGATTGGTTTGGCAAGAAGAAGGTAAGAGAAGGAGCAGATCTCCATATTATGAAATATATATAAGCAAGTATCTCACTGTATAAATAATATTATTTTCAAAATGAACAGAGCAAAAGGGAAAAAGAGAATGAGATAAAGTGAACAAACCGAAATATATATTGAATATGGTGGAAATAACAAAGGCCAATGCGTTGAATCCAAAGAATATTTATGGTCAGCGGCTACTGGTTTACCCTAATTTACAAACAAAAGGACAAAGGAAAGCCAAAAGGCTCGGAAGAGATACCGATACGGTTAATCGTTTTGCATGTTTCACCGTGCACTGGTCATCGAAACACACAAATGAATATACTACGAAAATCAGCACGACGAGACCATCAAAATGGTACATAGATATGAACGATATGATCAACTTATCAAAAGTCGATATTCGGTACCGAAAAATGCTGCTAAAACGCCGGAAATAAGATAAACGGAGCAATAGCAGTCCAAATTTGGCGAAATGAAAGATGACGTCTCACTCAGAAGATGGTTTACAAATTTATTATATAAAAATATTCAAGCGATTTGAAAGTTGAACGATAAACGACATGATTTCGGCACTTGATTTGAAAGTTGAACGATAAACGACCCGAAAAGCCCGTTTCGTTCATGAAATGGAAATGGGTCATCCCATATATCAATATAGATGTTTTCGATAGCTTTAAACTCAGTGGACCATGTTTCAGGTCCTAATTCCATCGTATGAAGAAGTTGCATTTAAATCAGCTTATTTCAAATCGATTTCAATTAGGTTTAATTAAATTGATTTCTACGCGTTTTGAGTCCGTAAAATCAAATGACAAATCTGTTCGCTACGAAACTTGAAACCTTACAATAATTCACCGTTACGGATCCGATGAAACTAGTTTCGTCGAAATCTGAGACAGTGACCAAAATGGCTATTTTTCCATTAATTAAATAAATTAATATTAAATTAAATAAATCACTTTTTAATTCAATGTTTATAAACTAACAAATTTTCATCCTTTTTATTTACTTAGATTTACAATAATGTAATACAAATTTTCATGTCAATTCAATGTTAAGTATTTCACTGATTACGGTGTTTAATTTCAACGGTAATTAAATTCAATTAATTAAAATTTAATTCCAATAAATTGATTTATACTTTGATTTTAATCTTTTATTTAATCAACCATTATTCTATAGACATAGTTAACATTGTCTTATATTTCATTGCATTAATATTCTTTAATTTTCATCTTCTATTTGTATTAATTATTATATTCCATTATATTGAATTTTTGTCAATTTTACAGATTAATTATAATTTAAAATCCCAATTAATTTATTTATCTTAATTTCACTCTTTTATTAAATCAATTATTAACTTATGAATAAAATTAACATTTCTATTCATTTTTTTACATTCACAATTTTCAGTTATTGTCTTAACTCACATAAATATAACATTTGATTGTATTTAATTGCAATTGATTAAGTTTATTGGCGATAAACAACAATTGTCACTATTACTACATTTACTAATATTTGTTATTTTATTATTTACAAATGATTGTTATAACTACTACTACCCCACTACTATTATCAATTACAATTAATTACACCTTATTTCATTAATTAATCAACAGTAGAATTATCATATCTTCTTTTAATCCAATTATCCATTAATACATACATTACTATAATTATTTAAATCTATAACCTATTATACTTTTTAATCATTTTAATTAATAGCAATTTCATATAAAGCAATTATCAATTACCTTAAAATAATACTACTTCATTTTATTCCAGTTATATTCTTATTATTAAATCAAAAAAATTATTTCTTCCAACATTAAATCACAAAAATTTATTAAATTACCTATATTTTAATTATCGATAATTACAAGTCGTTACATGCTAACCGAATTACAAGTCACTCAAATAAGGATGTCAAAGGAACAAGAAAACAGGGAAAGATTCTTAGAAATTTGCAAAAATTTCTAATGGATAATCATGTAGACCTATTGTGATTGAAGATGATTCCTCTAACATATGTATTCATAATCCATTAGAAGATGACGAAGAAGAAAAGGAAGAGGAGGAAGAAGCGCAAATAGACGAAGACGATAAAGTTATTTGCATTGGAGAAGTCTGTTTTGACAAAAACGGTATTTTGGACGAACAATATGGAAGCTTTTGTCTCCTTACCCTAATTGTTCGATTCACAAGTCACTAATTGCCAAGGACTCTCATTAGATTGCTATTATATTAATGTTTTATATTTTGTGTACTTGTATACATTTGTGTCTATGTTTCATATGTGTGTGTGTGTGCGCGTGTGCAATGTAACATCATATATAAAATAAAATTAGATTTATGTTTCGCTTATTATACCTCATTATTAGCATTTAGTTCCATAGTATTAGTTTAGGGGGAGTTATGTAGTTTAGGATTAGTTTTTGTTGATGACAAATGGGAAGAATTATAAAATAGGTTAGATAGGCTTGGATTAAGGGGGAGTTAGTAGATTAAGGGGGGTTGTTGGAATAAGAGGAAGTCGGAGTAGAATCGAAATTTGTTGGATTAGATTTTATAAGCAAAGGTTGTCATCAAATGGGGGAGATTGTTAGTTCCTAAGATGATGGTTTTGACGACGACGACCTTAGAACTTGTTATAAAATATAAATACTAATATTCTTGTCTAGATATATATGTATATGTAGGACATATATATATATATGTGCAGGAATTGAGAATGAAGACTGTACAGTATAAAGATTCAAGACTGAGTATAGAGATTCAAGACAGACGAAATCAAGACTGAAGAAATCAAGACTGAAGACTCATGAGTATCAAGAGTTCAATATATCAAGAGTATCAGGAGTTCAAGAGTTCAATGTATCATGATAATAATAGAGTCTAGATTTATGTTAAAACTTCATAATAGCACTAAAATCTTTTTTAGGATTTTAATTGTGGATAGGAATCTACCTTCTCGCTTTAATAGCGGGAGGAACCCATGACCTCTTTGGTGGGATGGAACCTATGACCTTCTCTAGTGGAATGGAATCCATGAAATTTTCAAAACGATTTATTTTTCAAAACTATCATTTTAAAGTCATCTCTACCAATTTATATATTTTAGCCTTAATTCAAAAATTATTTTTAATCATATTTTCAAAATCATCTCTTGTTTTTTAAACTATCTCATGATTTAACGTTTTAGCTTTAATATATTTTAAAGAAATCTATACTTAATTTTTAATATTACTTTTATATTATTATGGATTATATATTTTAAGAATACTTTCTAAAACTCTTTCATAAGTTTAAACTATATTCAAAATGGTTTACAAAGTTTAGAAATTGTTTTGATAAGTTTAAGAATATAAACCACTTTAAAGCAAAATCTATTTTCAAAATTAACATAAGCATGTTGCATCCCTCATCCCCCTCTGTCGACATGGTAGCCATAGAATTTAAAATTCAAATTTTCAAAAGAAGCGTTTGTTTGTCATAATCTTTCACGAATGGACATGACCGTTATTCTCTTATAAATATCAATTGTTTTCAATGAATTTTAAGTAAGTTTTTCTTCATTTCTTCACTCCTTCTCAACTCAAATATTCTCTTATATTTCAAATGCTTTAACAAAACTCTACCGATATTCTAAGTGAATCAAACTCGATCATCTGTAGTTTGATTCTCAGCCACTCTCTCCTAAATATCTCAGTGCTATTCAGAGTTATAGGATCATTTGTAATCAAGGATCGAAAGATCCAAGTGTATCGAGTCTCTCTCTATTAAAGTGTGATCGAAACCGGTGTGATTCTGGCCTGTAAATCAATTGGGCATGATTGTGGCCCGTAAATCAATTAGGTGATCTTGTAGCCTAGTTAAATCAAGAGAGTTTGCCTTGGACTCGAAGACAGAAGGGTGTATCTCATGGCCTTGAAATCGAGGCTGTAATATCGACAGTATATTTGAAAAGAAATTTGCATAAGAAATTGTGTGGGACTGGATGTAGGGTAACTCCGAACCAGTATAAAATTTTGGTGTGTTCTTTTCTTTACTGCTTTTATTTACCATTTGCATCTGTGTCTGATTTTGTGATTGTTTTTATGTTTTAGTACTGCATCTATTTGGATTTAATTTGAAAAGATTCATAAAATTAATTAAACACTATTCACCTTCCCCCTCTTGTGTTAATTCTACCTTTCTGTAATCCATATTTCCTACACATGTATCTTCATTATTTCTATCCCTAAACATGCATTGTCTGCTCCAGTTGTTGTGTTGACTTTTTCTACTTAGGGGCTCAACATTATCTCTTCATTTTCTTCTTCACGATTTTTAGACATGGATTTCTTTTCTGTGTTTTCTATTTAAGTCCCTACAGCTATGTTTTGATCTAATGTATAGTCAGCTTCATATACAGTGTGTAGTTTTTCTACTTCGGCCTCTGAATTTCTCTCATCATTCTATCCAACTCTTTATTTCGTTTCTTTGAGTTCTTTTCTCAATTCAAAATTTCCTTCTCTGCCTGTAAAACTGTCTTCTTTACCTTTTCCAACTGCTCCTTTTTTTACTTAACTTCGTCTTCAAATCCTTTAAGTGCATTTGCAACACTCTGATGGTTGCTTCTGCTTCTAATAGTCCAACAATTTTTTCGGCCTCTTCAAATTTTCTTTTCTTGCTTTGCTCTTCCTTTTCTTTTCCTACTTAATTGTCTTATCGTCAAGGCTAATTGAAGAAGCCATGCCACATATGGAAGAATATCAGTTATTTCTTTCAACTATATAATTTGTAGAAGAATTTGTATCAGTTTTCAGCTATAATTTTGCGTTATAACTGATGCTAAGTATGATTTTATGTTATAACTAATATTTATAATTAGCAAAATTGGCACCATGCAAAAATGATACTATGATAGCAAAACTCCATGCAAAAAATATACTATGAAAAATTGATACTTAGCAAAACTAATATGTTGTAACCGATACTAATTATGATATTGTGTTATAACTTTTTTTTATAGAAGCAAAAATAATAATTATGAAACTAATACTATACAGAGCTATAGACTGATACTACGCGGTATTAAAAATGATACCAAGTATCATAATGTGTTATAACTGATACTATGCAGAGGCAAAAAAGATAATATACAAAGGCAAAACTTTATGCAGATGCAAAAATGATACCAAGCATTGAAACTTATAATATACAGATGTAAAAACTGATATTATGCATAGGCAAAAATGATAGTAGAAGAAACATAGTGCTAGAGTTGATTCTAAGTAGAAAATAAAATGATATTGATAAATGTAGGCAAGATAGAGTTCTAACTTACATCATCCTCTTTTGAATCATCCAAAAATTGCTTAACTAGTATGAGTTTTGGCTTACACAAATCTCATCTTCCAAATCTTGGTAAATTTTCACTATGTTACCGCCTTGATCGAATGAGATTCATATTCTCACAAATGCAATACTATAAATATTTAAAAACTTGATTAGATATGCTTATTAAAAATAATATTTTTTTTCAAATAATAATATTTTGAATAACATATCTTACAAATGAAAGCATGGAGCATCCTGACATGTTCTTGGCTTGTGGATAAATTTTTTACAAATTTTTTATAAATTTTTCCATTATTTTGGGCCAAGAAACCGTCTTTAGTATTTCTAAATTGATCAAATAGGGTAGAAGTCTCTATCTTAATTTTTGTTATTGGGAAAGAAAATTGTCAACAAACTTATTATCATCATCATCATCATCATCATCATCATCATCATCATCATTAATGTCAAGTCTTCCTCGTTTTTCTTTTTCTTGTTTTCTATTTCTTGTTTTATTCTTCTTTCAAGCACATTCCTTGTGATGAAAGCACAATTTCCAAAATCTCTTGTAGCAAATTCTTTGCACTCCATTAGATTGTTTTCCTTGTCAGATTTGGTGTTGGTTCTGTATTTCTTCCTTTTAATGGTAAACCAAACAATAAGCTGACATCCGTGGCACACACTGTCATTTTCTTTTGTCCATGTATGAAATCTTCATTTTCTGTTGAGTAACTATAAAATGCATCCAAATTATTTTGTTGTTTCTTACAATCTTCCATTGTAATATTTTTTGTAAAAAAATATTAAAGAAATGGTAAAACTATGTGTTTTTCAAAATGTCTGTCCGTCTTTTTGTAAATTCCTTCTTTTTTTTACCAATGGTATGATCTTGAATATTACTTGCAATCCACAATAATAAGCAGTATCAGAAGTTATATCTTTACCATTTTCTTTATCTTCGCCTGTTTCTTGCTTAAACGCTACAGATTCAGCTTTCTTGCTTTTATGACTAGTGTCGACAAAATCATCATCATCCTGTTGTATAAAAAATGACATTTAGTGGATTAGCAGTATCATTATTGCAATGTATTGATATCAGTTTTTGTTACAAATAATAGAAAAAATAATTTCTAAAACTACAAAGCAATAACGTCAATCAAATAGACCACAGGTATCATTTTTTTAATAAATTACAGTGAAAAATTATTTAAAATTATAAAGCATTAACTTCAAATAAACAAACTGTAGGTATCTTTTTTGTTATGTATTGGTATAAGTTTTGTTATAAATTATAGTGAAAATAATTTCTAAAATTCCAGAGCATTGACATCAAACAAACAGGCTGTAGGTATCATTTTTGGTTTATTTTATTATCAATTTTGCTACCAATGACAGTGAAAACAATTTATATAATTACAAAGTATAAATTTCAAACAAATAGATGGTGGGAATCATTTTTTGTAAGATATTGGTACCGGTTTTGCTACAAATGACATAGAAAATAATTTCTAAAGTTAGAAGGTATCAACTCCACTCAAATAGTAGTGGGTATCAATTTTATAAAATATTGGCATCAATTTTGTTAAAATGACAGTGAAAACAATTTCTAAAATTCCAAAACATTAACTTCAAACATACAGACTATATATATCATTTTTTATTTATATTGGGGTCGGTTTTCTTAAGAATTAGAGTGAAAACAATTTCTAAAATAGCAAATCTTTAACTTCAAACAAACATACCATAGGTATCATTTTTGTTATACATTAGTATCAGTTTTGTTACAAAGTACAATGAAGATAATTGCTAAAACTACAAACAATAACTTCAAACTAGCAGACTGTAGGCATCATTTTTGGCTTATATTAGTACTGGTTTATTACAAATTAAATGAAAACAATTTCTAAAATTACAAAGTATCAACTTCAAACAAACACACAGTGGGTATCATTTTTATAAAATATTGGTATTGGTTTTGATACAAATGAGAGGGAAAATAATTTCTAAAATTATAAGGATCAGCTCCACTCAAAAACAGACGGTGCATTTCAGTTTTGAAATATTTTGGTATCAGTTTTGTTATACATGAAAAAGAAGATAATTTTCAAAATTACAAAGCGGTAGCTTAAATCAAACAAATAGTGGGTATCACTTTTCCAATATTTTTGTATCAGTTTGGTTGCAAATGACAGTAAAAAAAAACTACTAAAACTACAAAGCACTATCTTCAAACAAACACATTGTAGGTATCATTTTAGCAATAAATAACATGTTATAAAGTGATACTGTTTGTAATTTATCAAATTTATTTGATCTACTTCAGATTCTTCAGTTGCAAATTTTTTTCCCGTTTCCTTTTTCACTTTTTCCCATTAATTTTTTTTAATACTATTAAAATAAATTTAATAATATGATACTGTTAGTATCAGTTTTTCAATTTTATAGTATCATTTACCTGTTGAACCGTATTTTGAATTTCTATCTGAATTTCCTTTTGAATTATTTTTTTCATTTTTTTCTTTGTTCTTGTTTATAATTTTTGCAGTTGTTCATCATTTTCTTTCTCTACATTATTGTTTTCTACATATTTTCTTCATTTTTCTATCAGAAAATTTCGATGTTGTTACACTACAACTATATTAACTTTGTTATAATTGATTTCATAGCATCGGTCACCTTCTGCAATTTGTTTTCTTCCATTTTTTCTTGATTTTTATTCTCTGTAGGTCGTTCGTTTCTTCCTTTTGTTCTTTTTTCTAACATATGTTGTTGTTCTTGTTCAAATGATGATTTTTGTAATTTTAGCTTCCTAGCTTTCACTGGTTTTGGGTCGATTTGAGCTAGGTTTTCGGTTTGTCGAATTAGGGATTACCATTGAATTTCTGATGGAGCTAGATTTTCAGTTTCTCATATTGGAGATTACTATTGAACTTCTGCTGGAGCTAGGTTTTCGATTAGTTCAATTGGAGATTGCCGTTGAATTTGTAGTGTTAGTTCATCATGCGTTGAAGTTTGCGGTTGTGTTGGTGATACTGATTTGCTTCTTGTTTGAGGCGCCATTGTTACAATGATTTTGAGTTTTGAGAACGAATGGAAGTGAGAGTTTGAAATTGAAGAAGAATATCAAATGGAAGGAAACAGAAAGGTAGAGAGAACGATTAATTTAGTGATGGACATTAGGCTTGTCCTTGTAGCAAACAAAAATGCACGTGTCGTTGTACTTAATTTAGTAAGATATTTTGTCCTTAATTTTTTTTCTCTCTAAAATATGTAATTGAATAATAAATATATTAAATGTGATGCTATCTTTTATTCCATTTATTTGTTTACCGAAAGTTTTAAATCAATAGTAGTATACATGAAATAGTGAAGGACATTTAAAGTCCAAATGCCTTGAAGATTTTTTTATTGTAGAGATACCAATAACTATATATATATATCACAGATAAAAGAAAAATACAAGAATGTATGATGAGAAAAAATTATATTTTAATTTTGTAGGGCTGGACAAAGTATGGGTTGGGTCAGCTTAAACCAAATACTTCACCCAACTCGCATATATATGGGTTAAAGATAGTTCAACCTGTCTCGACCCCATATGAGGTTGGATATGAGTTGGGTTGAAGTATGGGTTGGGTCGAGTTTAGTAGAGTTGGGTAACATAAACCTAATACGAAAAAGAGATTTTAAAGGAAAAAACCAAAATTAAATACTAAAATGTTCAACTTAAAATAGCGGATTTGTAACATCCCCTATTTGAAGGCCCGAAACTAAGCGCTACAGATGCTGCAGTCATCCATAGTATTAACTTCTGGTTAGAAAATACGGTAATGTTAATGGTATCCGTAATATCAGTGGCACATGTATATGAAACAAAATTACAGATTTCACAAAAAAAACATTTCTGGTTACATTTCGTAAAACATGTTTCATATCCAGATTGCATAACCCCATAAATAGTTTTCCAGGTTCAGATAAAACATAATTATTACAAAATACGTCAAGAGTGACATATGAAGATGCCCCCTTGGTTGACTAAAGTAGTATGTATTCATAACTGACCTAATATAACATAGCAGAATAAAACAAATAAAACAGCAACTCCTAAATAGCTATCCGTCAGCCACCTGCTCGTCTACGGAAGCTTTATTCGCTAACCTACTAAAACTTGTAAATCTCAACTCTCAGCCTACTCAAATCAATTTTTAGCACCCGAGAGTTTAAGGAGAAAAATATAAACTTCGAGTCAGACATAAAGCATGGCGTAAATAATACTATACATCTCGGTTATTTGATATGAAGTGAGATCATGCCGCTTTGCGAAACGGGTTTCCCCTCACTAATATCCTTTTAGAACATATCTTTTGCAAATCATTTCCTACAACCAAAACTGGTTAAAACTATAAAGCATTATCATCTAAACATACATATCAGGCAATAAATGAACTATCTATTCAAACACTATAGTTTTGTTTGTCTAACTATACTAACCTTTGTCATACATATCAGGTCAAAACATTCCTTTTGAAACCATTCAATCTTCCTTTCGAAAACACTTGAAAAACCTTTCCGTTAAAAGCTATAAAACCTTGGACATCCTATCTTTAAACATTTAAAGTTTTCCTTTCGAAAACATTGGAAAACCTTCCCTTTCGAACCTTTTGAAACCATTGGGGAACCACCCCTTCGAAACCATTCTTTAAAACCTTTCGAAAGCATTTGGGTTCAAGCAAAACATGTAGAACAACCTTTTGAAACCTTTTATAACTAAACCATTTCAAACCTTTAGATTTACCTTGAATAGAGGAAAAGGGTCATTAAAACATTTAAGTCGAAAGCACTCTTTCGAAAGCGTTTCTAAGAGAAGAAGAGATGGCGTCGAAACCAACCTTCCGAAAGCATTGGAGAAGCGGCTAAATTTCAAAACAAAGTATACCTTCCGAAACCATTGACCTCGAAAGGTAGGAAAAGCGGCGGCTAGGGGTTTCGACACCATTCAAAAGCAGTTACTTAAAACTAAAGTCGCTCCTATTCGAAACCATTCCTTTAAAACATTTGACTTGGCCGAAAGCCAACCAAGTCGAAAGCACTTCCTTCGAAAGCAAAGCAAGCGCAATTTCAATTTAAAAAAAAGTCATGCTTCGACCCCATCGGAACCTATGGTCTCGACCCAGTACCTTTCGCCATAGTCCAATTCACTATGTACCAAGTTATTGATATCGGAACCCCTGGTGTCGAAAGAAGTGAAACATGCCAAAAGCATGTAAAAACTGATTTTTGATTCAAAAAGAATTTCTTTTGAACTAACTTACCTTATTTTTCAAAATATTATTGGTTGCTAATTTTCTTTTCCAAAAGTGCTGCCAATATTTTAGAAATAAACAATTTTATTTATTCATAAAATATCCCTTCTCCTCTTATAAATATATAAAACACTTAAGTCATATACCTTAAATAATTTTATATATTCATTAAAACACTTAGCAAAAATCTACAAAAATTCTAGAAAACCATTTTTAGTATGTTTTCTAACATATATTTATTTCAGACCCAAATCATATATTATTTAACCGTAAATAATTTTAAACCCAATTAATCATTTTCTTTACTAGTAAATTAATATAAAATCCACATTAATTCATAAAATTATGAAATTCGAAACTCATCTCTAAAATATCATTTTTGATCTAAATATAAAATCGCAGGGCATGTGGATGTCATTAAATGGGGTTTTCACATCAAAACATATCATATATCCTATATGAATAAACATAAATCATCAACAAGCATATATAAACATTTAATCATTCAAAAACATGACATAATCATGCAAAATACTTCGGATTCATCTTAAAACCGAAACAATAGGAAAAATGAGTTGTAGTGGTTATTCACATTAGCTTTGAGATTAAGGATTTGAGGTTTGATCTTAATTAAGTTGCTTAAGTTTTTCCTCTTGAAATCTTCTCTTTGCTTTTCTTAATGGTGGTCGGCCTCTAGCTTGTATTTTTTTAGTGAACATAGAATGAATGTGAGAATGATAGGGTTAAAATTTTAGGGTATTAGAATACTCTTATTCCAACTTTTCCTCTTATTATTTGCCTTAACATTTTAATTCTTTAATTCATTTGTATATGGCACGACTACCTTTACTAATCACAAATCTCAACCCATTAACCATTTTACATTATTTCAATTAATCTACCTAATGAAATGTTCCTAATAATGTTACTAAAAATACGGGGTGTTACAATCTCCCATCCTTAAAGAATTTCATCCTCGAAATTACGATAAGGTACACAACCAAACAATCAAAAAGGTAAAATATACCATCAAAGAAATTAGGATAAGCATCCCTCATCCTGCTCTTAGTCTCCCAAGTACAGTCTCTCTCATCGTCGCTCCATTGGTCTTTCACTAATCTGACTATCTTGTTCTTAGCCTCTTTTCATCTCTCGCGACTATACCAATTGGCTTTCTAACTATAGTCAAGTCCGGCTCTACTACTAAATCATCTAACACGGTCGGTGCTATAGTAGTCTCCGGGTGTCTAACACACTTCCTTAGGTGAGAAACATGAAAAACATCGTGGACTCTTGCCATACTGCTCGGTAACTTTATTTTATATGCGAGTTTCCCAATCCTATCTACAATGAGAAATGGTCTTACGAATCTCGGTGTCAACTTCTCTGATTTCCCAAATCGTATCACACCCTTCATCGGTGACATCTTAATAGACGTATGATCTCCAACAGAGAACTCTTAGTCTTTCGTCCTCTATCCGCATAACTTTTCTGCCTAGATCGAGCTTCCTTCATTCTAGCTCGAATCAACTCAATCTTCTCTGCAGCTTCTCTAACCAAATCCGGATCAATAACTAACCTATCTCCGGTCTCTAACCATCAGACTGGTGATTTGCATGGCCTTCCATATAAAGCTTCAAACGGTGCCATCCCTATACTAGTCTGATTACTGTTATTATATGAAAAATCGACTAAGTGTAGATGGTCTTCCCATAATTCCCCAAAAGACAACACACAAGCTCTTAACAAATTCTCCAAGACTTTGTTAACTCTTTTCGTTTGCCCATTGGTCTATGGGTGGTAAGCGGTACTCATCTTGAGTTTGGTTCCTAAAATATCATGTAGACTCTTCCAGAACTCGCTAGTAAACAAGAAATCTCTATCACTTACTATACGACTAGGAATTTCATGAAGCCTAACCACATTCTTCATAAATAACTTAACCAAAATAGGGGTCGTCCTAGTCGACTTAACTGGAATGAAATAGGCACTCTTGGTCAATCTATCCACTGCGACCTATATACTTTCATTTCCTGTATTAGATCTCGGTAACCCATCTATAAAATCAATAGAAATAGAATCTCACTTCCATACCGGAATTTCTAATGGTTGAAGCAACCCACTTGGCTTTTGATGTTCGGCTTTTACTTGTTGACAGTTCAAATAATGCTTCTCCTATAAGCCTACATCCCCATTCATACCTTCCCAAAAGAAACTTTTTTCATGTCCTGATATATCTTAGTTCCTCCCGGATAAATAGTGAACTTCGAATGATAGCATTCTTCCAAAATTTCTTTCCTTATGTCCCCCACATTCTGGACACACAATCTTCCTTTCTTTCTCAACCACCCATTCTGGTCAAACCTAAAATCATTTAAGTCATCGCTCTCTGTTCCATCTCTTAACTTTTTGATCAATTTAGCTAACATTGGATCCTTCTCCTATTTAGAATCAATCCTTTCGATCAGCACCAGTCGAACTTCTAAACAAGACAACACAATAGATCCTACACTAGACCCAGTTTCAGATCTCTACTGCACTCTGCAAGACAACAATGCTTTCAAATCTTTCCACTTTGCTATCATTACCAACATTGCATTATGCTTTCTGCTAAGCGCATCTACAACATTATTACCTTTTCCTGGTGTGTACTCAATTGCAAAATCATAAGCTGTTATAAACTCTAACCATCTCTGTTGTCTCATGTTTAGCTCCTTCTGAGAGAACAAATACTTCAACGACTTATGATCCGTATAAAGCTCAAACCTTTCTCCCAAAAGGTAATTGTTGAATATGCTCTTTGCGCTTATATGATTTTTGTTTGATGATAATAAACATATATACATTCATTTAAATGTATCTGTTAATATACTATTTTATTTTTCACAGTTTAAATAAATATTTGCTGGATAAAATAAATAACACAGATTTTGAATTCAAACGAATATTTTATTCAAACAAATATTTATTACAACTTTGAATAGTACAATTTCAAGCTCTCACTATAACTATAAAACTTTGATTACAATTACATCGCATTTCATATTTACAGTTCACCTCACCACATATCACTCACACTCGTATTTATCTTCAACTGCATTCCAGTTCGAATCCAGCATCTGAGCAATCTGCAAAAATATTCACTAACGCAGTAAAATTGAAAATAAAATATTTTTGCAATATAAAATAAAAGATGAATTTTGAAAATAATATTTGCCTCAGTTATTTGGGTTATTCGTCATCATTTAAATTTGAATTCATCATACACGAACAACTTGTGACATACACAGTGTATCACTGTATATGCCACAAGGCCGTGCACACCGATATATACACTCGATAATGCTACAGGGACAAGTGAGCACAGGTCAAACCCAAATACAGGATTCAACTCAGGTGCGACATAAATGAAATGCAACACACATGCACGACTTATGGCAGTGAAACTCAAGCAAGATGCAGACATAAACAGTATGAATATCAACAACTCAAATGAGTGCAGAGAAATGTACAGAGACCAGATGCAAATAACAACAAGTCAAGGCCGCAACAAACATACATATGAAGTAGTTTAAATCAAATTGCAAATCCAAGAATATATACATATGTATGAAATGCAAAGGTTCAGGCAGTGACAATGCAAGTCGAGCATCGAGACACTAAGCAACTGAAACAAGCCAGCAACTGTCAAAGCTCAATACAACAAGGCAATGGACATACCAAATGGCACTGGACTACAGCATAACCAAACCAACATGTTATACACAGCGACAACCATCAAAATCAAACAAGACACAGTGCAGACTTGAATGGATGTATCAAGTGAAGAGAAGCCATATGCAGTAAACAACATGAAGAACATCAATCCAACAACTCTCATTGATAACATCAAGTTTATATGGATATGCAATACTGCAAAATAAAATCCCATCAGATGTATAAAATCACATCGAAGATAACTGCAGTACAAAATCGAGAGCTAATGAACAAGCACATGAATTCACAAATGAATTTCAAGTTGAACAAATCATGACCGAAGTCATATAATGAACAAGTCAAAATCGAGGTAGCAACGGTAATTGACCAAGTTAAAAATCAAGCCGTGGTCATCACAATATCAAATCAACACCGTGACCATCAAGTAACAAATATACGTTTTTGAACAAGTCAGAAAACATCTCAATCATCGAAGCATAATCAAGCGGCCAGAGATGAAGAATTTGACAAATTCAAATATAATTGTACGAACGCAAATCTAGGGTTACAAACCCTATATAAACAATCATCATCGGCAATCTCAAATCTATCGAGTTCAAGCATCAACCCAGTAAAATAAAAGGATAAATTACATACCGAATAAAGGAGACGAACTTGATCAAAAATTAAAGAGCCGTGAGCAAAACAGTGAGGGAAACGATCGACGAAAGCAACGAGAAAACATATATTCGATCGAACAAAAGTCGGCATCTTCAAAATTTACAAAACCCTAATTTTGGAAGCAAGGAGCAAAGAGTCGAAGCCCTAATTTTAGTTGCAGAGAAGAACAAGCCGCCATCTCAAAGAGGAACGAACGAAGATACAAAAGAGGCCATCATTTCACAAAAAGGAACGGGCTAAAATAAGGAAAAGGGCCAGCCGTATTTTAAAAGAGTTTTAGTATATTTAAATAGGGTTTAACTATTTTAGTTTGTTTTTTGGTTAATTGTTGTTTTTATTTTTTTTTCAAGTCAAAGAATTTGTAAATCACCACCTAGGGATTAGGTCGTGTCAGATTGTCTAGTTAGAATTAGTTCAGTAAGCAGGGTATGCGAGTTTGCAAAGCTCTATAGGCGGGAGCAGTGTTTGCGAGTAACCAAAGCTCTAGAGGCGGGAGCAAAGTTTGCAAGTAAACGAAACTCTATAGGCGGGAGCAGGGTGTGCGAGTCTAGTAGAGTGTTTGTGAGCGGGAGCAAATGTTTGCGAGTCTAGTCGAGTGTTTGTGAGCGGGAGCAAAAGGGCCTGCGAGTCTAGTAGAGTGTTTGTAAGCGTGATACTGTTTAATTCTAATAGAAATCTGGGAATGCAGCAGTAGGCAGGGGTTGCCGAAGCTGGGTAAATTTTGTGTGTGATTTATTTTTCAGCATATTTATTTCTGCAGTTTATTTCTGTGTTTAATTCGAGAAAATTTGCTATAACCCTATTCACCCCCCCCCCTCTAGGGTTAATCTAGATCCTACAAGTGGTATCAGAGCTAGGACCGTTTTTGTTTTAAAAAATTTGATTTTACAAAAACCAATTTTTGTTTTAAAAATTCGTGTTTCAAAAATCAATTTTTGTTTTAAAAATTTGTGTTTCAAAAAATTGGTTTTTGTTTTAAAATTTTGAATTTTTAAAATGGCTTCTTTTAATAATAATTTTGAGGGTCGTTCCAATATTATTCCTTCTATTTTTGATGGAACAGATTTTTTGAATTGGAAATTGAAAATGGAATTTTATTTAAAATCTGTTAATATTAAATGTTGGAATATTATTGAAAACGGGTGTGATGTAGCAAATAAGGAAATTATCTCGATTAATGCTCTTGCTATGCATATATTATATTCTCATATTAATTGTGATAATTTTTATTTCGTCTCTCATTGTGAAAATGCACAGAAAATTTGGAAAACTCTCGATGCAATATATGGTGCAAAAGTCAACAGCAATGAGAAGTCCTCCACAACCGACTCAGTTAAAGAAATATGCTTAACAGGATTGGTAAATAGCAGTTGTGATGAGGATGATGATGATGGAGCAGCCGAGCTGGCATTATTAATGAAGAATTCAAAAAGGAAAATTGCAGCCACGTGGAATAAAAGAGATACCAGTGAAAGTGAGAAAGCAGATATGTACCTTCATGGGAATATAACCGATAGCGACGACGACGAGCCAAGGGAGGTATCAAAACTTCCTCACATTGAATTACTTATTTATTTCCACGAAGTAAATGGCTGTTTTGAACGACTTAGGGAAAAATACGCTAAACTTGAATCACAAAAAGACACTTTGATAGAATTAAATGAACAACTTGACCAATTAGTTAAAACCTATCAAAGTAGGATCCCTAAGTGTGATAAGTGTCCAACATTTGAAGAAGAAATTAAAAAATCAGAAATTAAAATGAAATCACTTGAAAATGAAATTCTGATTTTAAAAATGAAAATACTAGAAGAGAGAATTCTATTAAAAAGTGCACACAATTGTTAAACGAAAATGAATCTCTCAAAATACAAGTCCAACAATTGTCAACGACTTTAGAAAAAATTTCCAAAAGTGAAAAATCGTTGAATATGTTAATAGGAAAACAAACTGTCAATATTAATAAACAAGGACTTGGATATAGTCACTCTGAATATGTTAGAAATGAGATTAATCAAGAAAATTCAATGTGCACAATTTGTAGAAAATTTGGACACAATCAAAATAATTGTTGATATAGACCCAAACACGTGAAAACTATACCAATTTGGGTTTCAAAAGGCACAAATATAAAATCTCTGAAAGTCAAACAAATTTGGGTGCCAAAAGGAACATATATAAATAGTTTTGGGTCTCCACAAACATATTTTTCATATTCTGCCACTAACAACCATGGACCTATAAAAACAAATAGGTCACAAAAATCTTTCATCGTGTAGGTATGGTGGCAGGCTAAGGAACAACAACAGTGTTCTCTGGATTTTGGCTGTTCCAGAAACACAACGGGCGACAAAGCAAAGTTCCTTAGCCTAATATAAAGGTGACAGAATCACAATGGACAACAACGAAAAGTTATTGTAAAGGTAAAACAGGTAAAATTGTTTTGAACGATATATTAAATGTGATAATCTGCACCGTATTCTGAATGAAATCAGCCAAAGATTGTGATGTTGAAAAGAGATGATTTTTTAATTCTGACTTATTCTTAATTGATATGATTTCTTTTGACTTGTTCTTACTTTGATGTGTGCTTAAAAGTAGACCAACCATCCTTTCATCATTGAACTTAATCTGTTTGGTCAAATTATGATGTTGATTGATTACTATTTACTCATGCTATAAAAAGGATTTTAAGAAATTTTTGAAATTGTTAAAACTTGATGAAATTGTTGAAACTTCAAGAAATTGTTTTGAAATAATAATGAAGTTTTAATGACTGTTGATAGTTGTTCATCCTATGGTTTCTAAGTTTAACACTATGATATTTGTTTGAGTGATAACATGGCTTTATTTCAAATTTCATTCTGAGATAGTTTGTTGAAATTTCACAAATCTGGTCTTTGTCATCCAACGAGTGAATATTGAGTGAAATTTAAATTCAGATGCAGATTACACTGGTAATATAGTTGATAGAAAAATTATTAGTGTAATGTGATTAATTTTTGAAACATTCATTTGCTGCATCGTTTTTCAAAGAAAATATCTGCATATATTTCACTTGAAATCATCTTTCAAATAGCAGAATTTTTTTTCATATAACCCCTTCGATAAAATCATTTTTGACCATATTTTCAGATTAGTCATTTTTATTTTATTTTAAATGACAAATTTTGACTAATCTAACTCCCTAATGATTATCGAAAAGATCAATAGTGATTGAAAAAGTGATGAGTGTCGATATTTGTCATACATTACTCTAGACAATATGTTTAGAAAAATTTCTTTAGAATTTCATAACAAGAGTTATAAAAACTTTTTGTTGGGTAAAAATTCCATGATCATTTCTATTTCTATCATCTTTCTATCGACCATTACTCATCAAAATCATATATAGTATGCAAATTTGTGGAAGTTTACAAAGGAAATTATTTGTTCTTCAATTTA
Source organism: Allium cepa (assembly GCA_030765085.1). NCBI lineage: Eukaryota > Viridiplantae > Streptophyta > Magnoliopsida > Asparagales > Amaryllidaceae > Allium > Allium cepa. The sequence continues at coordinate 353,130,194 of CM060937.1, read as the reverse complement.
TTATTATAAAGGAAATTATCTGTGCTTCAATTTATTATATTCTTCAATAAAAATAAATATCCAAAGTATTCACTCTCATTTAAAAGTCCTCACGGTTGTGCATGGGTGAATTACTTGGATTTTTGATTATGTGCTTCCATGCTCATTTAAAAGTCCTTACGGTTATGCATGTATGGAACGCATATCAAAATTAATTGATTAAATAGACAAGTTGATTCTAATCCCATTTAAAAGTCCTCACGGTTATGCGTGGTTAGAAGATACTTGAATTCATTTTAAATAAAAATTGTGAATACTACTAATCTCATTTAAAAGTCCTAACGGTTATGCATGGTTAGTAGATATTCAAATTTCCTGAAATAAATATACCAAAAATAGACAGAACTGTATGATTTTTTTTAATGATTTTATCTCCACCACTTCTGAAAGTGGAATATGTGTCTGACAAGGGTAATTATGATTTTTCTTTGAGTTTTATTGAAATTTGATATTTATATTCAATTGAGTTAAATGTTTGATTCATGTCTGTCACTTCATCCCTATTTTTATAACACTGTTATTCTTTTGCTGATAACAAAAGGGAGGGAGAAAAGTTAAGATTTTGTCAAATAGAATCAAGCAAAAGTCAAATAATTTTCCATTTGCATCTAGGCTCATTTATATATTTCTATTTGTATGCATATATGTAGGGGGAGTATTGTGTAGAGAGGGAGCATTCAAATAGGGGGAGCAAATTGAACGATCAAATACATTTAATACATTCAAAATCTTAAATATATGTTTGTTATCATCAAAAGGGGGAGATTGTTGAATATGCGCTTTGCGCTTATATGATTTTTGTTTGATGATAATAAACATATATACATTCATTTAAATGTATCTGTTAATATACTATTTTATTTTTCACAGTTTAAATAAATATTTGCTGGATAAAATAAATAACACAGATTTTGAATTCAAACGAATATTTTATTCAAACAAATATTTATTACAACTTTGAATAGTACAGTTTCAAGCTCTCACTATAACTATACAACTTTGATTACAATTACATCACATTTCATATTTACAGTTCACCTCACTACATATCACTCACACTCGTATTTATCTTCAACTGCATTCCAGTTTGAATCCAGCATCTGAGCAATCTGCAAAAATATTCATTAACGCAGTAAAATTGAAAATAAAATATTTTTGCAATATAAAATAAAAGATGAATTTTGAAAATAATATTTGCCTCAGTTATTTGGGTTGTTCGTCATCATTTAAATTTGAATTCATCATACACGAACAACTTGTGACATACACAGTGTATCACTGTATATGCCACAAGGCCATGCACACCGATATATACACTCGATAATGCTACAGGGACAAGTGAGCACAGGTCAAACCCAAATACAGGATTCAACTCAGGTGCGACATAAATGAAATTCAACACACATGCACGACTTATGACAGTGAAACTCAAGCAAGATGCAGACATAAACAATATGAATATCAACAACTCAAATGAGTGCAGAGAAATGTATAGAGACTAGATGCAAATAACAACAAGTCAAGGCCTCAACAAACATACATATGAAGTAGTTTAAATCAAATTGCAAATCCAAGAATATATACATATGTATGAAATGCAAAGGTTCGGGCAGTGACAATGCAAGTCGAGCATCGAGACACTAAGCAACTGAAACAAGCCAGCAACTATCAAAGCTCAATACAACAAGGCAATGGACATACCAAATGGCACTGGACTACAGCATAACCAAACCAACATGTTATACACAGCGACAACCATCAAAATCAAACAAGACACAGTGCAGACTTGAATGGACGTATCAAGTGAAGAGAAGCCATATGCAGTAAACAACATGAAGAACATCAATCCAACAACTCTCATTGATAACATCAAGTTTATATGGATATGCAATACTGCAAAATAAAATCCCATCAGATGTATAAAATCACATCGAAGATAACTGCAGTACAAAATCGAGAGCTAATGAACAAGCACATGAATTCACAAATGAATTTCAAGTTGAACAAATCATGATCGAAGTCATATAATGAACAAGTCAAAATCGAGGTAGCAAAGGTAATTGACCAAGTTAAAAATCAAGCCGTGGTCATCACAATATCAAATCAACACCGTGACCATCAAGTAACAAATATACATTTTTGAACAAGTCAGAAAACATCTCAATCATCGAAGCATAATCAAGCGGCCAGAGATGAAGAATTTGACAAATTCAAATATAATTGTACGAACGCAAATCTAGGGTTACAAACCCTATATAAACAATCATCATCGGCAATCTCAAATCCATCGAGTTCAAGCATCAACCCAGTAAAACAAAAGGATAAATTACATACCGAATAAAGGAGACGAACTCGATCAAAAATTGAAGAGCCGTGAGCAAAACAGTGAGGGAAACGATCGACGAAAGCAAAGAGAAAACATATATTCGATCGAACAAAAGTCGGCATCTTCAAAATTTATAAAACCCTAATTTTGGAAGCAAGGAGCAAAGAGCCGAAGCCCTAATTTTACTTGCAGAGAAGAACAAGCCGCCATCTCAAAGAGGAACGAATGAAGATACAAAAGAGGCCATCATTTCACAAAAAGGAATGGGCTAAAATAAGGAAAAGGGCCGGCCGTATTTTAAAAGGGTTTTAGTATATTTAAATAGGGTTTAACTATTTTAGTTTGTTTTTTTGTTAATTGTTGTTTTTATTTTTATTTTCAAGTCAAAGAATTTGTAAATCACCACCTAGGGATTAGGTCGTGTCATATTGTCTAGTTAGAATTAGTTCAGTGAGCAGGGTGTGCGAGTTTGCAAAGCTCTATAGGCGGGAGCAGTGTTTGCGGGTAAGCAAAGCTCTATAGGCGGGAGCAGAGTTTGCAAGTAAACGAAACTCTATAGGCGGGAGCAGGGTGTGCGAGTCTAGTAGAGTGTTTGTGAGCAGGAGCAAATGTTTGCGAGTCTAGTCGAGTGTTTGTGAGCGGGAGCAAAAGGTTGCGAGTCTAGTAGAGTGTTTGTAAGCGTGATACTGTTTAATTCTAATAGAAATCTGGGAATGCAGCAGTAGGCAGGGGTTGCCGAAGCTGGGTAAATTTTGTGTGTGATTTATTTTTCAGCATATTTATTTCTGCAGTTTATTTCTGTGTTTAATTCGAGAAAATTTGCTATAACCCTATTCACCCCCCCCCCCCCTCTCTAGGGTTAATCTAGATCCTACAGTAATGTCTCCACACCTTCAATGCAAAAATCACTGCGGCTAATTCCAAATCATGCGTTGGATATCTAACCTCATGCAGTCTAAGCTGTTAAGAAGCATATGCAATCACTTTACCTCTCTGCATCAATACAGCTCCTAATCTAGTTCCACATGCATCTGTATAAACTACTAAATCTCGATTCCTTTTCAGAATAACTAATACAGGAGCATGGGTCAATAAGTGTTTCAAGCTCTGGAATGCTTCCTCACATTTATCGGTCCACACAAACTTTACATCCTGTCGCGTTAGCTTGGTCATCGGTGCGGCTATCCGCAAAAATCCTTTATGAATCTCCGATAATATCCAGCCAATCCAAGAAAACTATTTATCTTAGTCACTGTCTCGGGTCTCTTCCAATTATTCACTACTTCAATCTTATTTGAATCTACAGACAACCTTTTCTCTGAGACTACATGATCAAGAAACTTCACTTTCTTATTCTAGAAATGACATTTCAAAAACTTCGCCTTTAACTGATGCTATCTCAATGTCTCAAGCACCACTCTAAGATGAACTTCATGCTCCCTTTCATCTCTAGAGTATATCAAGATATCTTCTATGAACACCAACACGAACCTATCTAAGTGCTCTAAGAAAATTCAGCTCATCAAATCCACAAAGAATGCCAGTGCATTAGTTAGTCCGAACGGCATCACTAACCATTCGTACGATCCATATCTAGTTCTAAACGTCGTCAAAGGAATACTATCCTCTACTACTCTAAGCTGATGGAAATCCTGTTGCCAAGCCCAACTAAGAAAATACCTTGGCTCCACTTAACTGATCGAACAAATCGTCAATTCTAGGCAACGGATATCGATTCTTTATCGGTTTCTCATTCAACTTACGTTAATTGATACATAACCTCAACAATTCGACCAGCTTCTTAGCAAATACTACGGCTGCTCCCCAAGATAAACTACTAGATCTAATATAACTCTTTCTTTCCAAGTCTACCAACTGCACCTTTTTCTCTCTCATCTCTACAGGTGTCATTCTGCTTGGCGACCTACTCACTGGTCCTGCTTCAGGTACCAAATCTATCTGAAACTTAATGGATCATTTCGGTGGAAATCCTACTACCGCTCGAAAACATTCACGAATTCTCTAACCATGAAACTTGATTCAACTCATCTTCAACCTCTACAACACCCAACAAAGCATTCACCTCACAACTAGGTTTTGTACGGTATATAAAATCCGATCACAATTGTCAGAGTGTCTAAGTGATACTTTCCTTTTATGGCAATATCTACTAACATCATACTTACTTAACCAATCCATACCCAAAATAATTCCAAACCCTACAAAATCAAACACATGCAAACTACAAATAAAGGTATGACCAAACAAATCAAACTCTAAGTGGTCATACTTCACCCCAAGTGTCACATACCCTCCTATTGAATTTGCAACCCTTGAGGAAGTAACTAAGTATGTAGGTTCCAGGTTTAGCTTATCTACCAAACAATGAGATATAAAAGAATGTGATGTACTAGTATCAAACAGAATGCTAACAGACAAACCATGAATCTGAAGCGTACCTTCCAGCACTGTCTCCCGCACTATTGGTCCGGATGTAGCTGGCTCCAATGCAAATACTTTGCCCCTTCCATTATTAACAGGCTCTTTGCATTGGTTCTTATAGTGACCAATCTGATCGCAGTTGAAGCATCTGATATTCTTCTTCTTGATCACTTCCTTCGCCTTTCCAGTACGACATTTATTCGCAAAATGCCTCTTCTTGTCGCACTTACAGCAAACAACCTCATACTTTTCTTTCTTTGATGCTCCACCCTTTTGAGCACCCTTCTTATGAAAGAACTTCCTCTTTTGGCTCTACACTAATTGGATCTCCTTTGCCTTATTCTTCTCCAGAGAAGAAAGTGTCTCCTTGTGTCTTAAAGCCATTTCCACCACAACATCACAAGGATCTCTGATGTGAGGTAATGTAGCCTTTACCAACTCAGGCTCCAACCCCTTTATAAACTTCTCATTTCTCTTCATCACAGTATCCACAGTAGCATACCCATACCTTGCCAACTCCTCGAACCTTCTAGAATATTCCAACACAGACATCTCCTCATGTTCTAACTCAGAAAACTTTCTGAGCAAAGCAGACTGCGCCATCATAGACATGAACCTCTCCTGGAACCTTCTTCTAAACTCAGCCCATGTCATTATTTCCTCATCCACTCCAGCCGTCACATTATTCCACCAAAATAAAGCTGCTCCCTGAAGCTGTCTCGAAGCAAACCTTCTCTTCTGCTCATCATTGAGCCCCAAGTCCACAGAGATCCTCTCATAATGCAGCAACCAGTTTTCCACCTCAATAGCATCTTCAGTTTCGATAAATGGCTTCCCTCCAAGCCTAACATAATCTCTGCTTAGGATAGCATAGTTGTTGACCACCAGAGCTTCCTGAACTCCTACTCTAGCATTTCCTCTAACCACTCTTGCATCAATTCATGCTTGCATCATGTTCACGAAAAACTAATACATAGCTCCCATATCCAGTTGTGAGACTCCAGCACCAACAATCCCCGCTTCTACCTGACCTTGGTTCCTTCTAGTATTCGATCTGACATTTCCATTTGTGGTGGTGCATCCTCCAAGATTCACTCTTCCACTTCTAATGTCCATATCTATATTCAAGCCTCGTGAAATATAGAAGAATAGCATAAGAGAGATAGGAGAATAAAGATATAGCGTATACTTATGTATAGCAAATAAGAGTATATTACTATAGCATTATCCCATACCCACTATCTTATCTCTAATTCCTTAGGATTATGTTTTCAAAAATTATTTTAATTAAAGTTTTTCATAAACCTATGCTTTGATATCAAATTGTAACATCCCTTATCTGGAGGCCCGAAGCTAAGCGCTACAGATGTTATAGTCATCCATGGTATTAACTTCCGGTGACCAAATACGGTAATGTTAATGGTATCCATAATATCAGAGGCACATGACAAATATACAGATTTCACAAAACAACATTTCTAATTACGTTTCTAAATCATGTTTCATATCTAGATTACATAATCCCATAATCGCTTTCCGGGTTCAGATAAAATATGATTATTACAAAATACGCCAAGAACGACATATGTAGATGTCCCTTGGTTGGCCATAGTACTATATAATCATAACTGACTTAATACAACACAACAAACTAAAACAAAATAAAACTGCAACTCCTAAATAGCTATCCGTTAGCCACCTGCTCATCTTTGGAAGCTTTATTTTCCAACCTATTAAAACTTGTAAACCTCAACTGTCATCCTACTCAAATCAATTTTAAGCACCTGTAAGGGGAAAAACATAAACTTCGAGTCAGATATACTCTGCTATGAATAATACTATACATCTCGGTTATTTAATATTAAGTGAGACTATGTCATTTAGAGGAATAGGTTTTCCCTCAATAATATCTTTTTAAAACATATCTTTTGTAAATCATTTCTTGCAACCAAAACCGGTTAAAACTGTAAAATATTATCATGTAAATATACATACTAGGTAATAAATGAACTATCTATTTGAACACTATAGTTTTGTTTGGCTAACTACTAACCTTTGGCTGACTCAGGCCTACCAAACAATATAAATAAAATAATCTAACACCTGTTAGATACTCCTCTTTTGGACGGTCTGTCTCTAACTTATTTTCTCCCTAAGCCACCTGATCCTAAGGGTTTTTCGGGCCCACCAATAACCTATCTGTATACAAATATATATTCCCTTCCGTATGTAATCATCATTTTAGTCTTACCTATGACAAAGCCCTTCATACTGGAATTTTGGACTAAATTAGCTGGGGCTAATAGCAATGCGTGGGGCGTGACCTTATACCAGTTTCATCTGGTATTCTAATATCCGAGTCATTTTACTTAGGGCAGTCTTCCCAAAATTTTCCTTGAAAAACCTTTTCATGTCAAATTGATTTAAAACCTTTAAAGCAAACTTAAACAAGGAAAATACATATACTGCATGCTTTACTCAAAATCACATTGCCATGTTATATAAATACTTTACTTGTTAATGAAAACAATCAAACATTTGAAATCGCCTCTTTCGAATCCACTGAAAGTACCCCTTCCAAAACCAAGTAAAACCCTTCTGTCACCTAGGCCGAAAGGCCAAAACATTCCTTTTGAAACCATTCAATCTTCCTTTCGAAGACACTTGAAATTTTTTTCCGTTGAAAGCTATAAAACCTTGGACATCCTATCCTTAAACATTTAAACTTTGCCTTTCGAAAACATTGTAAACCTTTCCTTTCGAACCTTTCGAAACCATTAGGGAACCACTCCTTCGAAACCATTCTTTAAAACATTTCGAAAGCATTTGGGTTCAAGCAAAACATATGGAACAACCTTTCAAAACCTTTTATACTAAACCATTCGAAACCTTTAGGTTTTACCTTAAACAAAGAAAAATGGTCATTAAAACATTTAGGTCGAAAGCACTCTTTCGAAAGCATTTCTAAGGTGTCGAAACCAACCATCCGAAAGCATTGGAGAAGCGGCTAAGTTTCAAAACAAAGTATACCTTCTGAAACCATTGACCTCGAAAGGTAGGAAAAGCGGCAGCTAGGGGTTTCGACCCCATTCGCAAGCAGTTACTTAAAACAAAAGACACAACCCCATTCAAAACCATTCCTTTAAACATTTGATTCGGCCAAAAGCCAACCAAGTCGAAAGCACTTCCTTCGAAAGCAAAGTAGGCGCAATTTCAATTTAAAACAAAGTCATGCTTCGACCACGTCGAAACATATGGTCTCGACCCATTACCTTTCGTCCTAGTCCAATTCACTCTGTACCAAGTTATTGATACTATATGTATTGGTTTCGATGGCAATGGAGGCGGCAATACTTGGTCGAAACCCCTGGTGCCGAAAGTAGTGAAACATGCCAAAAGCATATAAAACTGATTTTTACTTTAAAAAGAATTTCTTTTCAACTAACCTGCCGAAAGTAGTATAATGACCCGTAAATTTTGATAAATAAATTTGTTGAATTAATAAGATTTTTATAATTAAATTTAGAAAGAAATAAAAATTTTATAATTTATATTGAAGTAAGTGCTAAGAATGAATTATTGTCACGGTTATTAAGAACTAATTATCGACAATTTAAGTAAAATCACAATGAAAATGAAATTGTGTATATTGTTGCGTTTGGGTACCCAAAAAAAAAAGTAAATAAGTGTAAGTGCTGTATAACTAAAGGAATTTATATATTATTGATAGTAATTGAATAAATTCAGTAATATGTACGTAATTATAAAAATTTGGTTGAAGTATGATAAATCTAAGTGTAACCTTGGCTTGTAAACAATTATTATAAGTTACCTGTTTAATTTGTTGATTGAATTGGAATGGGAAATAAAATTCTAATAAAAACATAATTAAAGGTTACATTAATGGGAATGAGAAGGTGTTACGTAAATGAAAGGTAAACAATACTGGTCAAGATTAATGTATTGAAGGGAATACCAATTAATGAAAAGAAATCTAAATGTTATGTTTGGCTATAGATTGAGAATAAGTGAATGAAATTTAGCGTTTTGAAAATAAATGATAACTTTGATTTGTAAGTAATAAAAGCCTATTTATGAGACTAAAGGTTAACATGATTTTGTATGTTACCTATTTATTAGCTTGTTAATGGAAATTGAAAATAAATAAATGTAAATAAATGTTATGTTAATGTGAAATGAAATCCCAATAAAGAAAGTAACGCAAATGTTATATTTGGCAAAATTTCAATATAAGTGGAAATTATAGTTAATGCATAATTGCAAGATTTTAATTGATTTCATTTAGTAAATTGGGAAATAAATTTTAATAAATAGGATTAAATATTTTGTTAATGTAAATTATGATAATATTTGAAAGTAATGTCCATTCCATCAAATTTTAAATTTAGTAATAAATAATGTTGTAAAAAGGAAATAAAGTATATGTTTTAAATTGGTACGTTTATATCTGTTCTTGATTAATTTATTTGGCGTTATAAATGGTACGTTATTTCCTGATATATTCTTTAGCATATTTATTAAATAAATAAGAAACGAATAAATTTAAATTACATTACTTTGTTAATTATTTTAGGTATACGTTTGATTTATCTCCTACCTTTAAAATACGCACTCTTTTGAATTACTTACCTTCGCTGTTAAATTTATCAGCCGTACATTTCAAAAGAGGGAAGAAATAAGACACTAGCCATTCAAATATGATTTCTTGTGTTGTAATTCACTTGTAAAACTTTCCACTTTTATTTGCGTCTCCGTATTTAATAGGAATATAATCTTTGAATTCCACTAACCATTCAGTTTCATTTTTCTTACCTTGCCCTTCACGTGTAATTCTCTCCATCTTATTACACTTCCCTTTTTGCTTCTTTGTTTTGATAGGAATAAAACCCATTTACTTCCCTAATAATCAAATCATTATTTCTTTCCTTGTAATTAGTGTGCCATAATTTACCTTCTTTCCACTTTCCATTTGACTCTTTATAATTAATTGGAATAAAATCCTATAATTTCCTCCAGCCATTACTTTCTTTATTTCTTGCGTTCTTTTTTCTACTCAATCAACGCAAATACTTCTCTTATAAATACAAAACTCACGTACACCATACGTACCCCATATTATTTGGTTCTTCTTCCTCGCGTGTGAAACTGCATCAGGTAATGGTCGCCTGTCCCTTCTTTTATTTTCTTTTTATTTTCCTCTTGTATTTTCTTTTGTTTCCATTGTTTCACTCCACCAAGTGCTCGGCTCTTCTCCTCCCAGCACTGTCTCGCTTGCATCTAATCACCTTCTTCGCTGCTAGAAGCCGTACTTCTTTCATCACCATAGCCGCAGCATCTGTATGTAGGCAACCTATTATTTGTATAATAATATAAGTTAAGTGCTAAGTAAAGTTATCAACATGGGTTCAACCTGTTGTGTATATTTAAGATTATTTAGAAATTTTTTTTTTTTAAAGTATCTATTTGTGTTAGGCAGCATATCTATAAGCATTATATAAAGTATATTATGTAGATATGTTATTTTTTTTAAACGATGATTTTAGATATATATTTATTTATTTTTAATTTAATATGTTTTAAAATTTTAAAGTTATATACAAATTATTTTAATATATAAACTGCTTAAAGTATTTTAATATATGTACTATTTTCAACATCTAAACTGTTTAGGCATTTTAAATGTAAACAATGATTTTTATTTTAACATTCATCTTAAAAATTTAATATTGATTTCATGGGAAGACAATATATATATCTTTGCATATGGATTTGTATTTGTCTGCATATATGTTGGGTCGGTTTCAAACTTATGTTAGTGTTAGCATTTAAAATAGATTTAAGGAAATTTTAAGGAAATGTATGAATTGTATAAACATTGTATATTGAGTTTTGTTTAAATTAAAAAAATTGGGACATGATATGGATTTGAAAATATACGTTTGAAATTATTTTAGAAACAAAAAATAATATATAAAATGAAATAGTTCCATTATGTCAAAACTAATTCAATCGTTCTCATCGATTTTCCATTATCAGCCTTGTCCGTCGTGCCTGTTTTCTACATCAAATCATAACCACCTAGCGTTGCTTTGGATTTAGTAGCTCATTTCTATGTCGAATCTCTCTAACCTCGAAAGGTGAGCAATCACTCACAATTAACATTCTTTTATTTATTAAATTTGATTTCAATTAGAATGACAATTGAAATATGTTGCTAAAATTTAACTTTTAATTGTTTAAATCGTTATATATATGATATGCATTTATATGTAATTGTTCACCTATGGGATATGATACCATATCATGTTATATTATATTATTATTGATGATATATGCATGTTATTATTATTGTTATACCTGTTATCACTCTGCAAGTTCCCTGTTAGTATATACCTCACTATGAGTTGAAATGATACATACTTGAACGGACTTTAGAATAGGAGAATTTCGTTATGGGTTGAATGATAGACCCAAGCGATTTTCATTGAATTGAAATTGGGATTACGGTAAAAAGGATATCTGCCCGTGTGTGTGTATATATATACATATATTACGGACTGAAATGATAAATATCCATATCACTTGACCATAGGATAAAAAATTATATACAAACACTGTTGGTCCATATATAGATATTTTGAAAATAATTTATATGGTTTCGGAAAGAAATATAAGGTTTTAAGAAATATTGATTCTTAAATATCATATATAAATGGAAATATAATATATAGATTTAATAATAATATTTAATTAAATGGAGATTGATTTAATACATATAATATACTCAAGTACTTATTTAAGTTTATAGTTTGGTAATAATTTGAATAAGTTAAATGCTGGGAAGATAAATTTAAATGTATTTGAAATTGTATATAATTAAGAATTTTAGTAAATAAACATCGATTTGGAACTATCGAAATTGAAATTTAAAGATATGATTTTAACTGGATTTTTGGATTTAAGTGACTTAATGAATATTCCATGTTAAAATAAATTAAATAAGATACTTAGTAAGATGTAATTTAAGGTTACTTAAATGATATTGAATTTTAATGAGGGAATATTTCAAGGCTAAATAATAATGAAGTTAAATTAGGATATATGAAACTATTAAATTTAGCTTTGAAAATGTGAATATTAAAGCTTTGAAATATATTGGAATTTAAATGGTTTATTTTGTGATTTATATCTACATTGGAAATCGATATAATTTGCAATTGTTTATTAAAAACTGAATTGAATTGAAATTTGTTGAATTAAGAATTAGTTAAATTTAAATTTGGAATTGAGTTGATTTGAATCGTAACTTTGAAAATGATAAAATTTGGAAATATATATATATGTATGAAAGGGAAATGATATTTTGGTTTTGAAGTATAAATTAATTTGAATGACCACGGTGTTATAGGGTATATTTCAACCTTGTAGATAGTTCTGCAGATCCTTAGAGGATGGTTATCCCAAACATCCTTTGAGTTACTTGTATTCCAGTTGATATTTCACTTGAGTTGGATTTATTGATATAAGAATGTTAATCCTGACTCGAATGTTTTGTATTTTGCTTTACGCTCGGGTCAGATTGAGTGATACAGCTTTTGAGACTCACCTTTGGAGTTTGGAGCTACGTTTGGGGATCCAACTATCGTTTCCGCTTTCAGCCCTTCAAGTTGATTTGTTCAGAGAAGTCATCTGTTGCATTGGAGACTTCGCTGTATTTGAGATATTCTGTTGTATATTATTTCTAACTCTAATGTTTATATAGTAGCTTCATGAACTACTATTTATCTATTCCGCTACATTATATTACTCTGTGTCTGTGATCTGTGATTATTTATTTACTGTTTATGCTGAGTATTGCCAAATTTTTATTTACAACACGGTATTTTGAGCAATTCAAGTCCGACATGTGCAGATGCGAATGGTTGAAAATAGCGGGTCGTTACAGTTGGTATCATAGCTTCGGCTCTAGGCAAACTTAGCATATATGGTAAATTTATTTACAGAATCACTTTCGTTCGAGCTTGATTCTCTTCCTATTTGATTCAGTGTCCTTTGGATTTTGGAACATTCCCCTCGGTTCCAAATCCATTCTTGTCTTTTCCTATTCGTGTTTTCTAAATTCTGGAGTATCCCATAGCTCCACTGAATGATTTGTAAAAGGGTGAAACTCCTTTACAATAGCAGCGATTCACCGAAGATTTATATATCCTCGGTTTAAATGCTGCTATCTCTGGTTATGCCGAATTCTATATCTGGCATTCAAATGTCGATTTTCCTTGGAATTCTGCATCGATCATATTCCTGAAGTCACGGTTGACCCGGTTAAGGTCGTCCGTAATTTATAGAAGTATATCCATCTTCTATTTTGTAATTTAATTATCTCATCTTCGATTGAGTCAATCTTCAAATCAGGATTCTATTGATTAGAGTTCCTCTAATTTAAATATCTATCTTTGTTTTGAAATCCATTCTTGAATCATCCTTTGAAAATTGGGTTTTGTTTGTATTTTGAAATTTTAAAGATTATATAAGAAATGGATTTATATAAAAATAATTTATAAGTGAAGGGTTTTAATTTGAAATTCGAGAGATTGAATTTCGGTGTTTTGAAATTGGTTTTAAGATTTTTGAAAATATATAATAATACGATTTGAAAGTATTTTATGAATAAGAAGTGTTTCGAATGACTCAAACGAGTTCCAATGATTTCAAAGAAATTTCAAAGAAGTTTTAAGAAAATAGAAGTCCTAAACTCACTTATGTCGCTGGAGAATAATTTCGGTGATGAGTACACGCATCATCGACATTGATTTTCGAGTTTCAAAGTGGGAGAGAGGCCACTTTAATAGCTTTGCTATGCGAGCGATTTTGTGAAACCAATTTTGATTTCAAAATCCGAAGTATAATTCGATATTCAAAAGATATATGTATATATATTTAAAACGATTTGAAGTAAGCCGGTGTTCAGTCCTCGAATTACGAATTTGATTTGGTATAACCCTGTCTTTTGAAATTTGATTTACTGATTTATTGGTGATTTCCAACTCATGAATTGAAAATATGATTTCTTCGACTATTTTGAAGGTTCGAGCACTTCCAAATCAAGGTTAACTTTTCAAAGATAAGTAACTTCGGAAAGTATAAAGTATTTGATAAGTATATAAAATTAGTTTTGTATGTTTTAATATGATTTAAATAAGTTTGAAACTTCTTTGTTAAGTAAATGAATAAGACTATTTTGAATTATACTAGTAGGAAATATAGATTTGAAATGTTTTGAATAAAGTACATATATATATATATATATATATATAAAATAATAATCTTTCCAATGGTAAATTGAAATAAATAGTTTAAAGGTTTTAAAAGGGATGGTTTTAAAACTTAGTGACCATTTTGGGGTAAAAATCGATTTTGAAAAAAAATCTGGTTTCGAAAATAGATTGAAATTAAAACCCAATATTTACATGATGTTTTGGAAATGAATTTTGTTTGACCTAAATTATGTTGATTTGAAAATTTGAATTATTTGCTAAACATATGATTTTGGAAACTTTGAAACTGAAGATATTTGATTTGGAAGAAATAATTTAGTGAAATCGGGTATGATTTTTGAAACTGAACTGATAGTGAAATGAATTGGAATTGAGAACCTTGTTTTACTAAATACTTGATTTGGGAGTTGTCAAACTTATATAAATTTGATTTGTATAAGTATGAAGTTGATTTGAAAACTATGATTTAAAAAGGTACTCAATTTGAAAGTGAAATCTTATATAATCGAAATCTATATAAGTGTGATTTGATATACTATTGATTTTGGAAAGTATTCGATTTGGAAATGAAATCTTATATATAATAGACTTTATATAAGTATGATATTTGAAAGTGATTTGAAAAGGTACTATATGATACATATTTTCGAAGTAAAGATATGGAAAGTGCCTTCTGCTTGATATCTGATTTGTGGCCACATCTTGGATTCATTCTATCAATATTATTCTCTCTGATTTTGATTTTTCGAATGTGATACTCGAGTGTCCTACCATGGCGCAACCCATGGTTTTTTTCTTGGCGCGACTGTGTAGCATAATTCGCCTGGCTGAGATGGCCCAGCGGTACGGATGTTTCCTAGGGGATCCAAGCATAACCATTATGTATCCTGTGATCTACGTAGGTCGTTTTTAGTAGCGAAATCCGTAGGGCTGAGAAAGCTTACGTATACGGATGTTTCCTGGGGGATTCAGGCGTAACTTTTGTGTATCTGCGGTCTACTAGTCATCATGGCTCCTGGAGGATTCAGGCATAACCTTTGTGTATCTGCGATCCATGGTTGGACAAATGGTTTGGTTGTTTTGTTTGGATTGTACTTTCCATATCTGTTTTTAAAAGTTTTTCAAGTATTTTCACTGGATGTTGAAACAAGTCTACTAAGTACTTGGAGAATTCTAGCTTTGCGCCTGATCAACGCACTGCCAGAGTCTACAGGAACAAGGATAAACTTGTTAAGACATCGAGTTATAAAAGTATTTTGATAAAGTATCATGTAAAGGATATTTTGATCATTTATTTTACCTTTCTAAATAATTGAAATTTATATAATTTTAAAATAATGGTTCATCCTTGTCTTTCAACCTATTTTCCCTTCTAGCCATTCCTACTTTCCACCTTGATAAACTTACCTATAACAACAGTTATCAGATATAATTTTAATATTCTTGTCATCTTGTCTTAGTCCTATTTCATTCTATTTTTCTGCGTTTTCCATACCTCATTCCTTTTCGAGACGAAAAGTTTTGAGTGGAGGAGAGTGTAACGACCAGTAAATTTTGATAAATAAATTGGTTGAATTAATAAGATTTTTGTAATTAAATTTAGAAAGAAATAAAAAAATTTATAATTTACTTGTTTTAGCTTATTTAGAAATATATTTTGTAATAAGATTTTTGTAACTAAATAATAATGAAGTTAAATCTGGATATATGAAACTATTAAATTTAGCTTTGAAAATGTGAATATTATATGAAACTATATGAAACTTGTTTTAGCTTATTTAGAAATATATTTCTTTAAAGTATCTGTTTGTGTTAGGCAGCATATCTGTAAGTATTATATAAAGTATATTATGTAGATATGTTTTTTTTAAACGATGATTTTAGATATATATATATATATATATATATTTTATTTAATATGTTTTTAAAATTTTAAATTTATATAAAATTATTTTAATATATAAACTATTTAAAATATTTTAATATATGTACTATTTTCAACATCTAAACTGTTTAGGCGTTTTAAATGTGAACAATGATTTTTATTTTAACATTCATTTTGAAAATTTAATATTGATTTCATGGGAAGACAATATATATATCGTTGCATATGGATTTGTATTGGTCTGCATATATGTTGGGTCGGTTTCAAACTTATATTAGTGTTAGCGTTTAAAATAGATTTAAGGAAATTTTAAGGAAATGTATGAATTGTATATTGAGTTTTGTTTAAATTAAAAAATTTGGGATATGATATGGATTTGAAAATTTATGTTTTGAAATTATTTTAGAAAATAATAATAATATATAAAATGAAATAGTTCCAAATCAAAACTAATTCAATCGTTCTCATCGATTTTCCATTATCAGCCTTGTTCGTCGTGTCTGTTTTCTACATCAAATCATATCCATCTAGCGTTGCTTTGGATTTAGTAGCTCATTTCTGTGTCGAATCTCTCTAGCCTCGTAAGGTGAGCAATCACTCACGATTAACGTTCTTTTGTTTATTAATTTTGATTTCAATTGGAACGACAATTGAAATATGTTGCTAAAATTTAACTGTTAATTGTTTAAATCATTATATATATGATATGCATTTATATGTAATTTTCACCTATGGGATATGACACCATATCCTGTTGTTTATATTATATTGTTATTGATGATATATGCCTGTTATTATTATTGTCATATCTGTTATCACTCTGCAAGTTCCCTATTAGTATATAATTCATTATGGGTTGAAATGATACATACCCAAACGGACTTTAGAATAGAAGAATTTCATTATGGGTTAAATGATAGACCCAAGCGATTTTCATTGAATTGAAATTGGGATTACGAGTAGAAAGGATATCTACACGTGTGTGTATATATATATATATATATATTAAATTACGGATTGAAATGATAAATATCCGTATCACTTGACCATAGGATAAGAAATTATATACAGACACCGTTGGTCCATATATAGATATTTTGAGAATAATTTCTATGATTTTGAAAAGAAATATAAGGTTTTAATAAATATTGATTCTTAAATATCATATATAAATGGAAATATAATATATAGATTTAATAATAATATGTAATTAAATGGAGATTGATTTAATACATATAACATACCCAAGTACTTATTTAAGTTTATAGATTTTGGTAATAATTTGAATAAGTTAAATGCTAGGAAGATAAATTTAAATGTATTTGAAATTGTATATAATTAAGAATTTTAGTAAATAAACATCGATTTGGAACTATCGAAATTGAAATTTAAAGATACGATTTTAACTGGATTTTTGGATTTAAGCGACTTAATGAATATTCCATGTTAAAATAAATTAAAGGAAATACTTAGTAAGATGTAATTTAAGGTTACTTAAATGATATTGAATTTTAATGAGGGAATATTTCAAGACTAAATAATAATGAAGTTAAATCTGGATATATGAAACTATTAAATTTAGCTTTGAAAATGTGGATATATGAAACTATATGAAACTTGTTTTAGTGAATATTCTTTTTCCACTGAAGATATTTGATATGGAAGAAATAATTTAGTGAAATCGGGTATGATTTTTGAAACTGAACTGATAGTGAAATGAATTGGAATTGAGAACCTTGTTTTACTAAATACTTGATTTGGGAGTTGTCAAACTTATATAAATTTGATTTGTATAAGTATGAAGTTGATTTGAAAACTATGATTTAAAAAGGTACTCAATTTGAAAGTGAAATCTTATATAATCGAAATCTATATAAGTGTGATTTGATATACTATTGATTTTGGAAAGTATTCGATTTGGAAATGAAATCTTATATATAATAGACTTTATATAAGTGTGATATTTGAAAGTGATTTGAAAAGGTACTATATGATACATATTTTCGAAGTAAAGATATGGAAAGTGCCTTCTGCTTGATATCTGATTTGTGGCCACATCTTGGATTCATTCTATCAATATTATTCTCTCTGATTTTGGTTTTCCGGATGTGATACTCGAGTGTCATACCAAGGCGTAACCCATGGTTTTTTTCTTGGCGCGACTGCATAGCATAATTCGCCTGGCTGAGATGGCCCAGGGGTACGGATGTTTCCTAGGGGACCAGGCATAACCATTATGTATCCTGTGATCTACGTAGGTCGTTTTTAGTAGCGAAATCCGTAGGGCTGAGAAAGCTTACGTATACGGATGTTTCCTGGGGGATTCAGGCGTAACTTTTGGGTATCTGCGGTCTACTAGTCATCATGGCTCCTGGAGGATTCAGGCATAACCTTTGTGTATCTGCGATCCATGGTTGGACAAATGGTTTGGTTGTTTTGTTTGGATTGTACTTTCCATATCTGTTTTTAAAAGTTTTTCAAGTATTTTCACTGGATGTTGAAACAAGTCTACTAAGTACATGGAGAATTCTAGCTTTGCGCCTGATCAACGCACTGCCAGAGTCTACAGGAACAAGGATAAACTTGTTAAGACATCGAGTTATAAAAGTATTTTGATAAAGTATCATGTAAAGGATATTTTGATCATTTATTTTACCTTTCTAAATAATTGAAATTTATATAATTTTAAAATAATGGTTCATCCTTGTCTTTCAACCTATTTTCCCTTCTAGCCATTCCTACTTTCCACCTTGATAAACTTACCTATAACAACAGTTATCAGATATAATTTTAATCTTCTTGTCATCTTGTCTTAGTCCTATTTCATTCTATTTTTCTGCGTTTTCCATACCTCATTCCTTTTCGAGACGAAAAGTTTTGAGTGGAGGAGAGTGTAACGACCAGTAAATTTTGATAAATAAATTGGTTGAATTAATAAGATTTTTGTAATTAAATTTAGAAAGAAATAAAAAAATTATAATTTACATTGAAGCAAATGTTAAGAATGAATTGTAGCCATGGTTATTAAGAACTAATTATTGACAATTTAAGTAAAATCACAATGAAAATGAAATTGTGTATATTGTTGCACTTGGGTATAAAAAATATATAAAATAAGTAAATAAGTGTAAGTGTTGTATAACTAAAGGAATTTATATATTATTGATAGTAATTGAATGAATTCGGTAATATGTACGTAATTATAAAAATTTGGTTGAAGTATGATAAACCTAAGTGTAACCTTGGCTTGTAAACAATTATTATAAGTTAGCTGTTTAATTTGTTGATTGAATTGGAATGGGAAATAAAATTCTAATAAAAATATAATAAAGGTTATATTAATGGGAATGAGAATGTGTTAAGTAAATGAAAGGTAAGCAATACTAGTCAAGGTTAATGTATTGAAGGGAATACCAATTAATGAAAAGAAATCTAAATGTTATGTTTGGCTATAGATTGAGCATAAGTGAATGAAATTTAGCGTTTTGAAAATAAATGATAACTTTGATTTGTAAGTAATAAAAACCTATTTATGAGACTAAAGGTCAACGATAATGATTTTGTATGTTGCCTATTTATTACCTTGTTAATGGAAATTGAAAATAAATTTTAATAAATGTAAACAAATGTTATGTTAATGTGAAATGAAATCCCAATAAAGGAAGTAATGCAAATGTTATATTTGGCAAAATTTCAATATACGTGGAAATTATAGTTAATGCACAATTGCAATATTTTAATTGATTTTATTTAGCAAATTGAGAAATAAATTTTAATAAATATGATTAAATATTTTGTTAATGTAAACTATGATAATATTTGAAAGTAATGTCCATTCCATCAAATTTTAAATTTAGTAATAAATAATGTTGTAAAAAGGCAATAAAGTATACGTTTTAAATTGGTACGTTTATATCCGTTCTTATTTAATTTATTTGGCGTTATAAATAGTACGTTATTTCCTGATATATTCTTTAGCATATTTACTAAATAAATAAGAAACAAATAAATTTAAATTACATCACTTTGTTAATTATTTTGGGTATACGTTTGATTTATCAATTACCTTTAAAATACGCACTCTTTTGAATTACTTACCTTAGCTATTAAATTTCTCAGCCGTGCATTTCAAAAGAGGGAAGAAATAAGACAATAGCCGTTCAAATATGATTTCTTGCGTTGCAATTCACCTGTAAAACTTTCCACTTTCATTTGCATCTCCGTATTTAATAGGAATATAATCTTTGAACTCCACTGACCGTTCAATTTTATTTTTCTTACCTTGCCCTTCACATGTAATTCTCCCCATCTTATTACACTTCCCTTTTTTGCTTCTTTGTTTTAATAGGAATAAAACCCATTTATTTCCCTAACGATCAAATCAAATTATTTCTTGCCTTGTAATTCGCGTGCCATAATTTACTTTTTTTCCACTTTCCATTTGACTCTTTGTAATTAATTAGAATAAAATCCTACAATTTCCTATAGCCGTTACTTTCTTTATTTCTTGCGTTCTTTTTTCTACTCAATCAACGCAAATACTTCTCTTACAAATACAAAACTCACGTACACCATACCTACCCCATATTATTTGGTTCTTCTTCCTCGCGTGTGAGACTGCATCAGGTAATGGTCGCCTGTCCTTTCTTTTATTTTCTTTTTATTTTCATCTTGTATTTTCTTTTGTTTCCATGTTTCACTCCATCAAGTGCTCGGCTCTTCTCCTCTCAACACTGTCTCGCTTGCATCTAATCACCTTCTTCGCTGCTAGAAGCCGTACCTCTTTCATCACCTTAGCCGCAGCATCTGTATGTAGGTAATATATATATATATATATATATATATATATATATATATATAAGCTGCCTTGTCGTCTTCTTCTTCTTTCTTTTTTCATTTTTTTATGTAACATGCATATGTTTTGAGGAAAGAAGGATACATGGTTGAAATATTTATTCAACACATTTAAAGTACAGTTATATATAAGTTGATTTTTAATGCGTACGTGTGTTTTAAAAATAAAAAAATAAAACATAGGTAGGTATAAGTTTTATATAAGCCTGCAAATCTATTAGTATTACATTGTTTTTATAAGTTTACTTAAGCTATATAAATTGTATTAGCAGCATATAGTTATATAGTGCATGCATAAATAGGCTTACAGCATAATATGAAAAGCTTACAATATATTTTGTTATGCATATAGAATCAAGTATGTAAATCATATAACCTATTATTTGTATAATAATATAAGTTAAGTGCTAAGTAAAGTTGTTAACATGGGTTCAACATGTTGTGTATATTTTAGCTTATTTAGAAATATATTTGTTTAAAGTATCTGTTTGTGTTAGGCAGCATATCTGTAAGTATTATATAAAGTATATTATGTAGATATGTTTTTTTAAACGATGATTTTAGATATATATATATATATATATATTATTTAATATGTTTTTAAAATTTTAAATTTATATAAAATTATTTTAATATATAAACTATTTAAAATATTTTAATATATGTACTATTTTCAACATCTAAACTGTTTAGGCGTTTTAAATGTGAACAATGATTTTTATTTTAACATTCATTTTGAAAATTTAATATTGATTTCATGGGAAGACAATATATATATCGTTGCATATGGATTTGTATTGGTCTGCATATATGTTAGGTCGGTTTCAAACTTATATTAGTGTTAGCGTTTAAAATAGATTTAAGGAAATTTTAAGGAAATGTATGAATTGTATAAACATTGATATTGAGTTTTGTTTAAATTAAAAAATTTAGGACATGATATGGATTTGAAAATATATGTTTTGAAATTATTTTAGAAAATAATAATAATATATAAAATGAAATAGTTCCAAATCAAAACTAATTCAATCGTTCTCATCGATTTTCCATTATCAGCCTTGTTCGTCGTGTCTGTTTTCTACATCAAATCATATCCATCTCCCGTTGCTTTGGATTTAGTAGCTCATTTCTGTGTCGAATCTCTCTAGCCTCGTAAGGTGAGCAATCACTCACGATTAACGTTCTTTTGTTTATTAATTTTGATTTCAATTGGAACGACAATTGAAATATGTTGCTAAAATTTAACTGTTAATTGTTTAAATCATTATATATATAATATGCATTTATATGTAATTTTCACCTATGGGATATGACACCATATCCTGTTGTTTATATTATATTGTTATTGATGATATATGCCTGTTATTATTATTGTCATATCTGTTATCACTCTGCAAGTTCCCTATTAGTATATAATTCACTATGGGTTGAAATGATACATACCTAAACGGACTTTAGAATAGAAGAATTTCATTATGGGTTAAATGATAGACCCAAGCGATTTTCATTGAATTGAAATTGGGATTACGAGTAGAAAGGATATCTACACGTGTGTGTATATATATATATATATATATATATATATTTTAAATTACGGATTGAAATGATAAATATCCGTATCACTTGACCATAGGATAAGAAATTATATACAGACACCGTTGGTCCATATATAGATATTTTGAGAATAATTTCTATGATTTTGAAAAGAAATATAAGGTTTTAATAAATATTGATTCTTAAATATCATATATAAATGGAAATATAATATATAGATTTAATAATAATATGTAATTAAATGGAGATTGATTTAATACATATAATATACTCAAGTACTTATTTAAGTTTATAGATTTTGGTAATAATTTGAATAAGTTAAATGCTAGGAAGATAAATTTAAATGTATTTGAAATTGTATATAATTAAGAATTTTAGTAAATAAACATCGATTTGGAACTATCGAAATTGAAATTTAAAGATACGACTTTAACTGGATTTTTGGATTTAAGCGACTTAATGAATATTCCATGTTAAAATAAATTAAAGGAAATACTTAGTAAGATGTAATTTAAGGTTACTTAAATGATATTGAATTTTAATGAGGGAATATTTCAAGACTAAATAATAATGAAGTTAAATCTGGATATATGAAACTATTAAATTTAGCTTTGAAAATGTGAATATTAAAGCTTTGAAATATATTGGAATTTAAATGGTTTATTTTGTGATTTATATCTGCATTGGAAGTCGATATAATTTGCAATTGTTTATAAGAAACTGAATTGAATTGAAATTTGTTGAATTGAGATTTAGTTAAATTTGAATTTGGAAATTGAGTTGATTTGAATCGTAATTTTGAAAATGATAAAATTTGGATACACACACACACACACACAGATATATATATATGAAAGGGAAATGATATTTTGGTTTTGAAGTATAAATCAATTTGAATGACCACGGTGTTATAGTGTATATTTCCACCTTGTAGATAGTTCTACAGATCCTTAGAGGATGGTTATCCTAAACATCCTTTGAGTTACTTGTATTCCAGGTTGTATTTCACTTGAGTTGGATTTATTGATATAAGAATGTTAATCCGGACTCTGAGTGATACAACTTTTGAGACTCACCTTCGGAGTTTGGAGCTTCGTTTGGGGATCGAACTATCGATTCCGCTTTCAGCCCGTCCAGTTGATTTGTTCAGAGAAGTCATCTGTTGCATTGGAGACTTCACTGTATTTGAGATATTCTGCTGTATAATATTTCTAACTCTGATGTTTATATAGCAGCTTCATGAACTACTATTTATCTATTCCGCTGCATTATATTACTCTATGTCCGTGATATGTGATTATTTATTTACTGTTTATGCTGAGTATTGCCAAACTTTTATTTACAACACAGTATTTTGAGCAATTCAAGTCCGACATGTGTGGATGCGAATGATTGAAAATACCGGGTCGTTACACCTTTCGTCCTAGTCCAATTCACTCTATACCAAGTTATTGATACTATATGTATTGGTTTCGATGGCAATGGAGGCGGTAGTACTTGGTCGGAACCCCTGGTGCCGAAAGTAGTGAAACATGCCAAAAGCATATAAAAACTGATTGTTACTTTAAAAATAATTTCTTTTCAACTAACCTGCCTTATTTGTCAAAATATTATTGGTTGCTAATTTTCTTTTCTAAAAGTGCTGCCAATATTTCAGAAATAAACAATTTTATTTATTTACAAAATACCCCTTCTCCTCTTATAAATATATAAAACATTTAAGTCTCATACCTTAAATAGTTTAATATATTCATCAAATCACTTAGGAAAATTCTACAAAAATTCCAAAAAATCATTTTTAATATGTTTTCTAACATATATTAATTTCAGACCCAAATCATATATCATTTAACCGTAAATAATTTTAAACCCAATTTATCATTTTCTTTACTACAAAATAAATATAAAATCCACATTAAATCAGAAAATTACGAAAATCGAAACTCATGTATAAAATTTCATTTCTAATCTAAATCTAAATTGCAAGGCATTTGGATGTCATTAAATGGGGTTTTCACATTAAAACATATCATAAATCTTATGTAAATAAGTATAAATCATCAACAAGCATATATAAAAAATTTAATCATTCAAAAACATGGCATAATCATGCAAAACACTTCGGATTCGTATTAAAACCGAAAACAATAGGAAAAATGAGATGTAGTCATTATTTATCTTAGCTTTGAGATTAAGGATTTGAGATTTGATCTTGATTAAGTTGCTTAAGCTTTTCCTCTTTGAAATCTTCTCTTTGCTTTTCTTAATGGTGGTCGGCCTCTAGCTTGTATTTTGTTTAGTGAATATAGAATGAATGCAAGAATGATGGGTTAAGGTTTTAGGGTATTAGAATACTCTTATTCCAACTTTGCCCCTTGTCTAGCTGCCTTAACATTTTGATGCTTTAGTTCATTTGTATATGGCATGGCTATCCTTACTAATCACAAATCTCAACCCATTATCCATTTTACATTATTTCATTTAATCTACCTAATTAAATGTTCCTAATAATGTTACTAAAAATATGGAGTGTTACAGAATTTTAGCTAGCATAATGCATTAAATATAACAGATTCAGTACAACTATTTTATTACAATTTCATTATAAAATACATGTAGAATTAATTCATTATATATTAGAGTAAGATTTTCACTCCATGCATTAAAATGCTTCTCAAAATCTCTTAGTCGATCATATGTGTAGACCCGCCAAAATATGAACCAACCCAATAACCCAACTCATTTACCCTACTTATAAATGAGTTGGGTTAACCCATTTATGAATCTTTTATTAAATGAATCATATACGGATCGATCCATTTTTAAAAAGGTTATAAATGGGTAACTCATTTATCCATTTATTAAAAACTTAAAATTCGAAAATATAAAATTTGAAAATAAGAATTTTAAAAAGTTGAATTTTTTTTACTTTGATACTTCATTTATTGAATGTACACTGTAGTTCTTCATGGTGACCAACGATCGTACTTTATAAATAACAGCCTATATTCCCATATTTGAACTCCGATTAGGTAGAAGCCGTTGTTTTTTTGTTCAAACTAAAATAACTTCTCCATATTAACTCGGAATCAGACGAGAGTTCAACCGATGAACTCCCACTTGAATTATGAATAATATGGAAAACTCAAATATTTCATCTGTTGAACGCACACTGTAGTTCTCCATTGTGACTAATAGTTGTTAGAAAATAATACGCTACATCTCCATATTTGAACTCCATCTAGGTAGAGCCGCTATTTTTTTTAGTTCAGACTGTAGTAAATTCTTCATACTAACTCAAAATTAGACGAGACTTCGACCAATGAGCTTCCACCTAAATACGAACAATATATGGAACACTAGGATACTTCAGTTTGGGGATGCACACTATAGTTCTTTATGGTGACTAAAAGTTGTACTTAGAAATAACAGGCTATAGCCCCATATCTGAACTCCGCATAGGCAGAAGCCGCTGTTTTTTTGTTTGGAACTCTGTAACTTCTTCGTATTAACCCGGGATCGAACGGGACTTTGACAAATGAACTCCAGCTTAAATTACGAACAGTATGAACACTCAGATATTTTATCTTGTGAAGCACACTGCATTTCTCCTTGGTGACTAACGCCGTACTTAGACATTAACTGACTATATCCACATATTTGAACTCCGGCTAGGCAGAAGCCGCTATTTTTTTTGTTCCTGTTCAAATTACAGTAATTTCTCCATGCTAACTCAAAATCAGAACAGACTTCGACCGATGAACTCCTACATAAATTACGGACATATGAAACATTCGAATACTTTATATTGTGAATGCATGCTGTAGTTATGCATAGTGATTAACGGTTGCACTTAGCAAATAATGGACTACATCCCCACATTGAATTTGATGGAAATTATAATTAAAGTTTAGATTTTAAATTTTGAAAATTTGATTTTTATCGAATTTCGAAACGTAAAAATTAGAATTATTTTTTATATAATATATTTTTATTAGTCAACTCAAATTTAAATCTTTAAATGAGTTAAAAGAGTAACACGTTTATTAAATGAGTTAAGTCAGACCGAATCCTGCATTAAATGGATGAAAAGGAATTGACCATAAATGATTTTGGTTAAAATCGACTCAACCCAACTCGTTTAACTGATCTACCTATGTGTTTTGGTCGCTCTAATTTTACTAGAACTGACATTGAATATGATTTATAAGTATATATATTCATTCTAGAATACATATTCTATTTTCGGATGTTGACTATTCCAATTTTGCGTGGTTTGATATTGAACGAGTTTTTAATGTAGGGTTGAGTTGGATTAAAATAGGGTCGGGTTGAATAAAATTCATATACGACTCGTATAGAGTATGAGTTATGAATTGTACTTTATATCTGATTTAAACTAGGTTGGATCGGATCGGATCGGGCTTATATGGATTAAGTCGGGTTGATGGATGGACTTGGTGAGTTTGTGCTGTGTGCATCTTTGTAATTCGGTATGCAACGCACAACTTTGCACCATCTATAATAGCACGGCATTCATACGCTAATCTCTCCCAGTAGGCTCTCTTAAACTGGAAAATTAGGGTTCAATAAATCAATTTCTTCGCAGAAGCCCTAAAATGTCCACAAAAACCTTAGCGCGAACTGGATCGGCTCTATTAAATCGTCTTTTATTATCAGACTACACCCTTAAGCAATCAAGTTCTATTATTGCAAAAATCTCTCCTCATGTTTCTCATTTTCAAAATCTTGGAATTGATCGAAACCTTAATCGAGTTGCAGAAGAAGAATCTTCGATTGGAGAAGCTGAAACTCTGAAGAAAGTTGCGTCATACGAGGGGTTTTCCTTTCCTTGTGGTCTGCCTTCTCTTCGATTTTTCATTGACGAAGGTAAAATTTTGAGATTCTATGTTAACTACTGCATTAGAGTCCAATGTATTGGGGATGGAATGTTACGATGTTTATAGTGTACTGCTGACACCTCCTTTTCCTCTCTCTCTAATACCAATTCTGGAAGGGAAAAAAAAATCAGTCACTACGGTATTGGTATTTATTAATATCGGGACACCAAATCTTGAGGACAATGCTCCTATGAATTTTCGTTAATAAGTTACAAACAAGTGCAAGTGATTTCATACATAAAGGTTTCGTTGAAAAATCCTGGTACGTGGATCATTAACTTCCACACGCTCCTGTCCGACATCGATATCAGCTCTTCGAATATATTCCAATCCCTCAAGTCCATTTTTACTATTTTTTTCCATGTCGACCTCTATGCGACATATAATTCCAATTCGCACAGTTGCCTCGAGAGGCCTTCGTTGCAGATGTTCAAACTATCCTAAGCGGTGTTGGACTAGCTTCTCTTCAATTGGCGCTACTCCTAGTTGTCATATATATCATCATTTCTAATTCGGTCTCGTCTTGTATGACCACAGCTTTATCGCAGCATACGCATCTCTGTTACACTTATCTTATGGACATGTTGTCTTTTAGTAGGTCAAAATTCTGCACCATGCAACATCGCAGGTCTGATTGCCGTTCTGTAGAACTTTTTTCTAAGCTTTTGTGAGACTTCCCTATCACATAGAATGTCAGACGCTAGTCGTCATGTTACTCATCCTGCTCGAATTCTAAAACTAATATGTTCATCAATCTCACCATCATACTGCAACATTGATCCTATATATCACAAGGATTCCTTCTTGGGCACTACTTGTCCGACCTGAGTGGCATCTCCGTCGCTGAACTCGCACTTCATATATTCTGTTTTAGTTCTGCTAAGCTTAAAACCATTTGATTTTAAAGTCCGTCTCCACAATTTCAGTTATCTATTAACCTTATCCTACTTTCGTCAATTAGCTCAACATCATCAGCAAAGAACATACATCAAAGATTCTCATCTTGTATACTCTACGTAACTTCATCCATCATTAGGACAAAAATGTAGAGGCTCAAAGCTGACTCTTGATGTAATCCTATGTTAATGGAAAAGTCATTGGTTTCACTATCGCATGTTCTAACACTAGTCACAACATCATCGTACATATTCTTGATAAGGGTAATGTGTTTTGTTGAAACTCTTTTCTTTTATAGAGCCCACCACATAACCTTTTTCGGTACTTCGTCATAAGCTTTCTTCAAATCGATAAATATCTAGATCCTTTTTTACTGCCTAAATCTCTTCATAAGCTGTCTTATCAGGAAAATCGCTTCTGTGGTAGATCTTTCAAGCATGAAACCGAATTGGTTTTTTGAAACATTTGTCATCCTTCATAATCGATGTTCAATGACTCTCTCTCAAAGCTTTATTGTATGACTCATGAGCTTAATTCCTCTGTAGTTTGTGCAACTTTGAATAACTTCTTTATTCTTGACGATTGTAATTAATATGCTTGTCCTTCATTTTTTTGGCATTTTGTTTGATTTGAAAATATTAGTGAACAACTTAGTTAGCGAGACTATCCCTGCCTTTCCTGTTTTCATTCGTTTTAACATCTTCTTTACCTCGGACTCTTGAATTCTTGGAACAAAATATCTACCGGTGTCATCAAAAGAGCCATCGAGCTCGATCGTAGTGCTATCATCTTCTTCATTGAATAGCTTGCCGAAGTACTCTCTTCATCTATTTTTTATCTCATCGTCCTTCCAAAAAGTCTATTATTTTCATTATTGATGCATTTAACATAGTTGAAGTCTCTCGTCTTACTCTCGCGAAGCTTAGCTATCATATAAATGTTTTTTCACCCTTCATCAAATCATTCAGTATAATAACACTGATGAATATGGTATCTTAAAGTGTAAATTTTAATGAATTTAATTTTTTTCAAACATGGTATTAGGAAGAGAAAATGAGCTGCACACATTATTTACTGTTACGCTAATTGTGCATCGTATGACTGTAAGATTGATTCTTTTGAATTATATGACATGAAGATGGAATGGAGTAACACATATATCCATGGTTTCAAAAAGCTTAGTTTATTTTGTAGGTTGTAATTTGGATAGATTCCAAACGCTCGTCGATATTTTTGGTGTCTTTTGAATAATTTATACAGACAACATGAATATTGATTTCATTCTATGGATGCTATATACTGTGTGCCGAGGGTAGAATAATCACAAAATAATGTAGCGGAGGCACCGATTACTAGGGCAAGACTGTTACGGCTTTAGCATCCATTATCAGTCAATTGGTTATCATGAGTGAAACCGGTATACAAGTTTAATCGGTATGGTAACGGTAAATTTATCATTTTCTACGGCAAATCATTTGTAACATTTCTTTAATGCTAACGGTAATGGTATGTATATTCATGTAATATGTTTTACTATAGACATTTAGAACTAAACAATGATTAAATCTAGTTCAGTAATCATGTGAAATAATGTTAAATACACTTCATTTCCTTTTCATTTATGTCTTTTATTAAGTAACTTTATAAATTGTATAATGAAGCAGTACTAGGGTGTGAATACATGTCATGGTACTAACATTGATTGAATAAATGGTAATTTACCATTAGTAGTGTAGCGGTTACTAGACTATCGTTATATCAATCTTCAGTTTACCAACCTATCAGCAATGGTAACGGTAAGCAATTTTAGATTACCGGAAAAAGGGTACGGTAACGGTTTTTGCAAAATGGTAACAGTAACCTTTATCATAACAGCCCTACGGATTATCCTATTTTTAATCAATGGAAATGTGTGCACTTTTCAGCATGACTTCTTTTGAGTATTGACATAAGAAAGTATACATGCATGGAAAATGCATATACGTACAATTATTGGAGTCATAGAACCAAAGTGCTTAAACTTAATTCGTAATATATATTTGATGTATACAAACAATTCGACAAAGAAAATTATTCTGTCAAGGTATTATGATTAGCGAACAGAGATTAATTTCTTAATAGTAACAAATCATCTTTGATCATATGTTTTTTTTACTTGATTAGGTGTACAGTCAGTTCTCCAACTATTGAATAATAGTTTTTAATAAGTTGAATATTTAGCAATTATATATATCTATTTTGGTCTAAGAGACCATATTGTAATAAAGAAGAAGAAGAAGATTATGGATAATGGTTTGTTGCTATACCATGACGAGCAGAATAATAAACATTTTATTGAATTTAATTATTGGACTAATCAGTGTTCTGCGTATTGTCCTGGGCAATAATTTGCAATTTCAGATTCTAATTTCGGATTTCAGTGAATGCATTAACTTGTTGTTTTCAGCGTTGGCAGAAATGCTCCAAATCCCATTGTGCGTCTACATTTATTTTAGGCTCTTCATTGCCATACATTTTTTCTTTAGTTTATCTTTGTTTTTTTTCCTTTTCCCAGTTGAGTCTATCATGTCAATCTTGCTTTTATGGTATGGGGTACTGCCTAACTTGATGCTTATTTCCTCTGTGTTCTCTAGGTGATGATGCTTTGCCGAATGATCCAATGCTTTTCCATACTAAAAGAACCTACCAGCCTAGCACTATCAAACGCAAGAGGACTCATGGTTATCTTGCACGGTCTCTCTTTTTGTCTAGCTCGTATATTTATCATATTTTTATTCAGTTCTCAACTTGTACACATACTGGATATGTGTTCTACGGCCACAATGTATTTTTATCGGATGTATCATTGCAATTTATTATTGTTACCAGTTCCTTAAAACTTTGGTGTTAAAAAAGAACACCAGTGAAGCATTGAACATTTGCTTTCCACATTCAATGTAAGCTAAATTTGATTCAGAGAATGACTCCATTTTGAAATCTGGTTAAAATAGGAATAACAATAATGCCCACCCATAGTGTTTTTTATTCTACATCATGTTTAATTTTTATGTACTAAATCGAGAACCCATGATTCATTCCCGTGTATTCCTCATTTTTCCTGTGCATTCCGAGCCGTGGTTGGTTTTTAATTTATTGTTTTTTTTTTGGTGCTCAGTAAAGCAACTAAAGGCGGGCGGAAGGTCATTAAGAGGAGGATAGCTAAGGGAAGAGCAAGGATTGCGGTATAACTATGGTTCATTACATCTCTTGAAAGACAAGTAATAGTTTAAAGCCTATGGAAACGCTATTTATGCTTCTGTGTAAGCTGTTCAGATGGAGTTTGAGTATGCCATTATTTTTGCATCTTTTTTCCGGCCTTTTTTTTTTGTGGCTAGTCTTTCTTGGTTGAAGAACACTTTTTATCATGCTTGTTGGAATCTGTTTTAACAACCAAGTTAATTGATAGAATTGTTCCCAGATCCTGGTAATAATATTTGGTTTTATTGAGAATTTCCTTGAGCAATATATTACCTTTTTTGTATGCTAATCTTAGCTTGATGGCGATAATAAGAATACAACTAAACTTAGCCTAGCATGATAATATTGAGAATTTTTTCCTTATTTAAGGTTGATTCATTAAGCTCATTTATAGGGCTTTGGTTAATTAAGAAAAGTTAATTGCAATGGATTTTGATATGAATAGAGAAGATCCAAGCTAATATATCTGTACACCTTATATTCAAATTCTTAATGGTGATCTTAATTACCAAATTTACTTTTGGTCCCCGTGCATTAAGTCAGAATTTATGTTCTAACAAAAATTTGTTACACAGACTCAGTAGTCAACAATCGTAAATGTGATTCGGCCATTAACACATCACATAAGGTCGTTAGCGAAAACTTGAAATTCTAAGTCACTGTAGCAAGAGTAAATTTGACCGTTTAACTCTTTTTTCGACGGCTTGTTTTCAACAGGGTCAACCGTGCAAATTCTTCGTTGCCTTTGAGAATTTTGTCCCTTAGGGGCTTATATTACAATATCTTATTGTGCTTGTGCCTCCTATTAACGTGCACCATCTGTGTTAAAAATCAAAAGATTAGGTAATTTTATTGTGACAAATCAAGTAATGGAATGGAACAACTGTTGAGCATTAGAAAATGTTCTTATCATACAGCAAGTGTAGAAACACACGTACAAAAATAAAACCCCAACCAACCTCTTGTTATAGTGCTTTCTGGAGTTTTAATTGGTATCACTAGTGTACTGTTTGAATTTAGAGACAATTAGACGTGGGCTTCTATTTTTGCAGAAAATGGTCTTGCAGGACCTATTTGTTTTACTATTATAAAGTACTAACATAATGGCGTGCACAATGTGCACGATAAAGTATAACATTTTCCATAAGTTGGACATCTATTTTACATATTTTATGTTTATTTTTATTTAACAAGGAGCAATTTATTCCAACTATACATGTTCATGATTTAAGTAAAAATATTACGAAGAAGTTTAGTATTTCTGCATCACTTCTATAATTCTTAATGGTGATCTTAATTACCAAATTTGTTTTCAACTTCGATAAACGGAAAACATTCAAGATATCATATCATAACTCTGTTTGTGCTAAACAAAGCTTCATTGATGTTTCACGGCTTAGTAATCGGTCGAGGCTTTACATGGTGAGGTTTGTCAAACATGATTTGAAGTAATTTATGCTCGAAGTAAATGATCAGCAAAAGAGCGTGATAGCAAACATGCACATGTGATTCAAGTGAAATGACAAAACACATAATGGAATTAATTTTTGCAACAGCAGTTTTCACACACATGGTCTAACTATCAAATGTTACATTTTTCAAATAGCAAATTCTTGAGTAGCTCACTAATCAAATCAAATTGATGAACAAATGGATGTTTAAATATGATAAAGCATTTCTTGTATGTAGATGGGATCCTAAAATACATTATAAAATTGAATTGATCGAACACTTCATTTTCGAGCCCGAGCTAGCTATAAAGAACTGTGGTAACGCATTCTAGATAACTAATCATGAATTGTATGTATATACACGCTTTTTAGGGGAAAAAACCTAAATATAGATCATGTTTTTGTTTCATGGCAATAGAACCCCTCAGCATATCAATAACTGAAGAGAGACAATATTATCCAAAGATATACATCATAGGTTAACTCCCACAGGGAGTAACTGAACTGAGATACACTCAACATTCCAGATATCTAAGGGACTATGAATTTTTTTTTCTTCCGAAATTAGAACTAAGAAAAGCGCCATCTGGAGGTAAACGAAGAAACTGATTGTGAATTATTTTCTTTTCCTGAGCAAGATATTTAAGAACTTACACTGCTTTATTCACTTTTGCACTAAAAGACTTAGAATATTTGATTAATGCACCACTTCAGTTTGATTCATCCCAAATAGAAATGATTTAATTTTGTTAGAATGACCGGCTTAAGTTGAGCCACAAATAGCTTTATGTTTCTTTTTATTTCGCAAAACAGAGAAATCTGAAACCCTGTAATTTGAAATGCCAAAGGTTTTGAATTGAAAGCTGGACTCCAGCTCGAATGGTGATGGCTTAGGAAAATAGGGGTGAGACTCTGCAAGGACAACGAATAGAGATTTGGAGCCAGAGTAAGCTGTAGAGTTAGGCAATGTTGTTAAAGGTGGAAGTAGTAATAGAATGGCTTAGGGCTTCTTATTTTTGGGGAAGAGGGGGTAAAATGAACGTAAATTGTGTTATTGTTACTACTATGTTAGGGAGAAAATGCGTTTGAGGCAAAGGGTATTTTTGGAATATCAAAATGACAGTGGAAATCCTCTTAGTGAAATTTCTTTTATTAGTAATGGAGAAGAGATGGAGATTTTGCAGGGTTCTTCCGATTCATCTTTTCTTTTGTATTCTTCATCCTTATCATCGAATCATTGATCATCTCACCATTTCACGTACTTCTCAATCTCATTTGCTAAACCAAGGACAATTAAAACCCTAGTTTCATCTTCCTGTAGAAATGACTTTACTGGAGTAGATGAAGCATGAATGGATTATTATTTTTGAAGATTTGATCAGATGCTTGGTTTGAAATGTGAGATGTAGGTAATGCAAGGAAATGTTTAACAAAATGCATGAAAGATGTTGAAAATAGTTTTTTGGTATCTCTTTGTGTTTATTTGAAATATGGTTAAATATTTTTATGTTGATATAGTTGGTTAACTTTATGTACGAGAAACTAAAAAAACTAGATTATAACGTATTAGATGCAGGTCACGTACGTACATAGGTTACTGACTCCCATCGTTCATAATGCAACCCATCAAAGCCTTGCATTATTTACATTGTAAATCATTTGAAAATGTTGAATATAGTTAGCTTCACAAATTATTTTGCATTATTATATAAATTATAATGACATGCTACATGATAATAAACCAAGGTGCAAGGTTTCGGGCCTGAGTCGAGGAAAAATCGATCCAAAATCTCGTTCTAGCCTATAATAATAGGAGAAAAAGAATTAATTTTCTGTTTTACCTTAAAAAATACAAACTGAAAAAAGTGGAGAAGAAATCAGGAAAACAACAAGAAATTAGAAGACAAAATACAAAATAATAATAAAATAATAAAATAAGATCTCGACTATTAATAAAGAGAATTCAATGAATATGATTTCCATTGTGTTTTTTGAAATTTCAAAAATACCCTCCACCCATTAATGAAATCTCATCGTCTACTTGCAATCTCAACCACGATCCCTTTTCCGACCATCCATCAATTGAAATTCTACTATCAATTTGCAACTAACACACCCGACATAATTGTTTGAAATAAGTATTGTGACCATCAAAGCTTTTGTACTTATAGTAACATCCTTCCATTAGTTTTCTATTAAATAAAAATGAAATATCTCTATAGATGCATGTACGTGCGATTTACCTAGTACGGAAATAATGCATCTCTTATAATTTCTAAAGTTACATGTGTGTTCTGACATTCATTTTTCATATGTGATTTGTGTCAATATCAAATACCAGGACACATGAAATCATTGCGTATACCATGAATGTAAAATTCATATTTTGATAGGAAGGTAGCATGCAGTTTATTTAAATATCAATTTATAGGCTAATTCTATTCCAACCCAAAATTTTGCTTTGTAGCCCCCCATTTTCTATTTTTTTTTTGCATACCCCTTAGTTTAATTAGTAGCCCCCCATATTTTCCAATACTACCCCTTTCACTTTCACGTACGCAATTTCCCCCCTCTTCGTTTAGTTCAAGTCGCGATTTTTCCCTGTTCAAGTCGCGATTCTCCTCTTCCTGTTCAAGTCGCGATTCTCCTCCTCCTCAGCAAGTTCTCCTCCTCGGTCGTGAATTATTTTTTTTGCTGTATACAGTTTACCACACAGGACAAATGCGTGGTAAAAATGCGTAACACGCAGGGTCAATGCGTGGTAAAAATGAAAACATCGTGCAATTACTGCGGGGTATTCATTTCTACCACGCATTGGCCATGCGTGGTACGCATTTTTACCACGTATTTGCCCTGCGTGGTAAACTGTACACAGCAAAAAAAATATTTTGCTAACTAGTTTCTTAGGGGTAATTTAGTCATAATAATTTTAATTATCTTACGGGGGGCTACTAAGCAATAAATTGGGTTGGAATAGAATTAGCCCAATTTATATGATACTGAAGAAGATTTAGTGGGAATCTTGTAGGTAACAGCGTATTAACCAAAATAAGTTCCAGCGGTCAATGTATAAAAACCAGCACTTGACACTAAATAATATTTACCACAAATGTGTTGCTACTCAAAATTCCTTGGAATGAGAAAATTGCTATTAAGGTTAAATTACTTACAACTAATAATAAAATAGAAAAAGATCTAAACAGGGAGATTCGTATCAAAATTTGTGATGAATTAGTATTCAACCTATAACTTGATCGTGACATTAATGCTAAAATGTAATAGATTATCTAAACCCGACAATAAAATAAGTTAAAAGGTCGAATTACAAATTCAAACCTTGTATTCATTTCTTAATAATTCTCATTCATTCTCAGTAATGATATTCAATAATAATTGATACAATTAAAGTAATTAAGAATTGCGTTTATTATAAGTAATCACCATTAGTTTGAATCAATGTCAGTATAAGTTTATCGGGGGAGTTATTACCATTTATCATAGGTGTAAATTCAATTTTCAAAGTATGAACAATTGTACATGAATATGTATGTAACTCAATTCTTTTTGACGTTTCTTCTATTAACTTCAAGAAAATGATGGTGCCGATTAATTGAAACGTTTAACAACAAAACATCACATATTTGTCACATGTGCTTGTACCATGATTAAATTACTAACGCAACCATCATACTTATTTCGTAAGATCATTCTCAATCATTGAGTTGCATTACATGACATACATAAAGTGAGCTACAGTAGCGGAGTTTCAAAAGTATGCATTAACTTGTATAATCCACACCAGAGTTGCATTACATTGGTTGAATAAAAAACCCTATGTGATGATCCAGCTAGTAATAAAATAAAATAAAAATCACAAAATCAAATTGAAAATTCAATGGTTGCAGCTTTTTCATACTTTTCTAGTATCTGGTGTGGTTTCGATCTCTAAAATGAATTGGTAAAGAAAGATAACGATGTTTTATCTCAATATCTGGATCTCTTTCAAAACCCTAGTTACTTTACAATGGGAATGAGAAATGAAAATTTTGAGTGTTGATTAAAAATACATAGGACTGAACTGGATTATTTTTGGGCTGGGCTTCTTAATGTTATATATCTAGCTGTATTTTTTTTCATTTTTGGGCTTGGTTTTTTTTTGGTTTTTTTTGCATGTTAACTAGGTAAATCTTTTATTTGTTCTACGTTTATTACGGATGTCATGGTTCGATCCGCGTTTAATTTGCTTTTGATTTGATAATAATATTTGATATAATTGTTTATTAATATTGCGAAATCATTGGAACGTTAATTTTCGAAACTGATCGAATTTTCAAATGGACAAAACCTAGATCGAAATACGAAACCTTCGTATAAATGATACAAATTATAAAATGATCATTGTTATGTTTATTTATGCTAAAATGTGTTGAATTATGTAATTAGATGACATGTATGCAAAGTTTAAAGTGATCATTCTGTCTTGAATTTTCTACTAAGCACGCCGTCCTTTTTTTGTTTAATTTATTTGTTATGTGGCGTGTTTTATGCGGGTTAATGATATAAATTGTTAAATGTTGAAATTTATGTCTGTTTGTGCAAACATAAATCGATTCATTTTTGATACAACGTCTTACATTCTATTATAAATACTAAATATATTATGCAAACAAACGATTTAAAATATTGAATATTGAAAATATAATTTTGTTGGCTTTTGTTATGTCTTCCATTGTATAGAGTGCAAATCATTTGATATGTTTCAATCTTTGCCGTTGTCCTTAATGGATTGAGATTTGAATTTATAATTTGGATCATTAATTTTTGGTTTTGTTGTGATTTCATTAGCCTTTATAACTTAGAGGTTGTTTTTTCGTTTTTTGCTACTTATATGGTAATACATCTTAGTACTATAGGTTTTAGTTAATATACAACATACTACATATCAACATACTACATATCAATGTATGTTCAAATTACGCTACACAACTTTCGAATTTGTAACCTCTCTTACCAAAGTTCAAGCGTCTAACCACCGGGACATGGTGCAGAGATAACTCACCCTTGAATATTGGCAAGTCTTATAGATGTACATTAGAAAGAAATCATTAATTTTCAACTCATTTTATCAAGCACGACTTCTGCACTTGCTCTACTGATTTGACTTATTTGGAGTAAATCATAGCTTCTGTTGACTTCTTTCTAAAATAGCTGTTATTGTTTTTAAGAGACATTGATTGTATAATCAATCCTACTGCCTACATCAAGATCCATATCATTATATATTCTAGCATCTTGAATCTCTTACTACCATAGCTGGACTTGTGCATGCAGAAGCACATAAATTGCAAAACCGTGCCCTAAAACCTCAGTGTCTGCGTAGATCTGGTTTTATTCACCATGCTGTACAGCTTTTCTTTCCACAAACACTTTACGTTATGATGAGGGCAAAAAGCAATGAGATCTGGTTATCTTTATGTTGGGATAACAGCTTGATTTTGTAGCTATTCCGAAGTTGAATGTGGATAATAATGAAACAAGTGACTGTTAGCGAGTATGAGCGAAATCCCCTTTTAGTTGATATTTGATTGGTATGTTTTTCGCTGTAAAAACATTGCTTTTGATGTCATCCCATATACATATAAGATGCTTTTACAAGAAAGACTAATATAATCCCCACTGACATCAAAGCATGTTTTGCATCTTTATGATTGCGGGAACAAAGCCAAAAAAGTTTAGAAATTTAAAAGAAGTGGTGATGTTTTTCCGTATGAGGCGATGGCTTCTGATTATGAAACAGTTGACATTTTTTTTTACTGTTCTCCTTCTAATGAAGTAGTTGGTAACTTGTACAGATATATGACATAAACTAAGGAGATTTCGAACCATAACTGGTTTTAAGGGTTATTTATTTCTTTTACGTTAATCAAGGGTCTTGTTGTAAATATAATATTTATGAAATTTGTATCATACTAAAATACAATTAAATACTTATGACATAAATTAAATATGATTTTTGCTGCTGAAACAAGTTTAGACAATTTATTTAACTAATACATACATATGTTTAACTGATAAATGCATTAAGTGATTTTTGAAGTCAAATGGATTTATTGATAGGGGTGATGAATGGATTTAATCAGAATTTTAAAATAGGAACATGAATTATTTAAACAATCTCAATTCAAAGTCAAAACCATAATAGTCACATGATCCATTCCAATCTAAATATCTAACTAGAAGTTCATGTTTCTTTAAAAACCGTCGAATGAAAGAAAAATAGTTATTGTCACTTAAAACTGTAGTGCATGAAAATGTGACTGCTCAAACTGATTTTAATAATTTTCGTATAATTATTTAAAGTAATACTGTCCTCGAGGAACGTTATAGCACTCATGTCAATCATCTTTGATATTAGCTGAGGAAGAAAAAAAAGAAAAAGAAACCATAGTTTGA
The DNA here is from genome assembly GCA_030765085.1 of Allium cepa. Lineage (NCBI taxonomy): Eukaryota > Viridiplantae > Streptophyta > Magnoliopsida > Asparagales > Amaryllidaceae > Allium > Allium cepa. The sequence goes on along the minus strand of CM060937.1, from coordinate 353,090,859 downwards.
TAAGCTATCATGCTGACGTAGACGTATTTACGTAAAGCAAAATAAAATCCAGAATAGAGCGAAATTTAGATCCGGTATTTGAATACAAGGATAAGATTCAAAGATTGTGTACATAATTTAATTAGAAAGCTGTTTTGACAAACATACATGAGTCATGAGAGCTTAATGGAAACTTTTAAAAAAATGGGTACAGAATCGCATTCTTACAAAATATGTCCTGGTAGAAATAGACAACTGCATAAGTTGGAGGTTTGCGACTATATATTTTCCAGGTGTTACAACATGTCCTGGTACAAATTTCAGTTCCTTGAAGCTAAATACAGATTAAGAATGCAGGTTTAGTGAAGTAGCAGAAGATACATAGTACATGATGAACAGTGTCTCAAAAAGGAGCATAAAATAGTGTCAGAAGAGGGGAACAGCAGTGGTGGTGTGAGTACAGGGACTTCACACACTCGCATAAAAGAAACACATTCCACCTCCAAATATTCTGCTATTATCATGCCATCTTTTGACCACTTTATTATTCCAGGTCCTACATATTCTTTTTCCATGAGCTATTTACCAGGTTTTCAAATCCCAATGGAAAAGTCTCAATAGCTATTCATGGGCCCTCTCCATTGTTAACCTTCTCCTTGTTGCTAGTATTACTCAACCTTCAGAATAATAATGTACACAAAATGCCTTTTGCATACAATGTAAAATGCAATTCAATTGAAGTTCATTATTTGTTGGGCATTTATAGCAGTCATACAGTATGAATTAATACATTCATCGTTGTCGTACTACATTGTGACTATGGTCATCATTCCCTACTTGGGTGGTTGATCAAAACTTCAAATGATGATTATGCTGTGAGTAATCATATTTTGTTATTGTATATCGTTTAAGGGACTGAGTTGCAAATGGATTAGGGGGCAAAAGGTATATGTGGTTGGATGGTTTCTTTTATTTACTTTTTTGATAGTGAAAGTTTTAGAAAAGCTAGGCTTTTCCATTTTTGATATCTTTACTTTGGTAGGGACTTAAGTTTATCAGCTTTAATGCTTGTACATAGGATTCCTCGGCTTTCAAGTAAAGTAAGAAAATAACCTGTAACATTGGATGCTTTTTTATATTTTTCCTTGGTGATTTTGCATTTATCAAAATCTCGAGCATGCGTGCTTGCTACTTGTGTGTATCTTAGAATCAAATTCCATGTTAACGTTTCCAAGCAAACAATTTATATTTCATGATAAGATATTACGAAAACGTAAATATTTTGTTTGTGCATTTACCACTGTAATTTTTGTTGAACACTTGAACTATGATTGTCAAGCTACCGTGGAAATGTATGTCACGGTTGAATGGTGCGGATGGATTCTAGTATCAAATCTCAGGATTAAAATTTTGCTTCCAGGTCACAGTGTAGCTTCTGTATATTATGACTGCCATGTAAAAACCGAAATTATTTCCATCCTTCATGTGAAGAGTAGAATTATGTATTACATTTTAAAATTTTATTCCAGGCCATATAAATTGTTGCGGTTACAAACACTTGACTGCATTGCACATGACTTTATTTACTTATGAAGGACGGACTATTAGATCTTCCATCGGTGGATCCAGGGCTCAGCATGCTGAGATGGTATATTTGATTTGATAAACAGTGGTTAGATTTTCACATCTGCTGGGCTTCAACGTTGTTAACAGTGACCCTTAGCATCCCTAAAAAGTTAATTTTTTTTTTGTCGATAAAAAAGAAGGTACTTTTTGAAAACGCTTATTTATCAAAGCGACATGTAAAATGGTGAAACAAGGGTTAATTATTTTGAGTAATTTGTTTCAAATCAAATTTCTAAAATGGTGTTTCAGGTTTACTTGTTAACTCTAACAAAAACACGTTTCTCAAACATATAATTTGAATATTCGCTTCCAGAGTTCAATTTTAATGTTTAAACATTTACATTTGTTTTTCTAGACTATCAACCAATTGAATAAAAAAAAATTATAGGGATGTTGCTATTTACATCTATCTAAACACTCAATAACGCCTTTAAATATATTTAATAAAATTAAATCATAAAATTTACTTCATACAACCATTTTGAATTTAAAAAAGGATTTAGAAGTAAACACATCAAAATAAAATGAAATGTAGATCTCAAACATAGTTATTTTCCATCATCTCAACCATTAATTAGTGAACAACCTAAGTATAAATATTTTATCAATTCATACTAGGAGTTGATAAGCTAAGGTATCTGGTTATATTTAGAATATGCATATAAATCAATATTTTTGTGATTTCATTAATGTTAAAGAGAATGTTGGTAAAATTAAATATGTTTGACTGTATCATACCGCTTTCTGTTACAACTGATTTCTTTGTTCTTTTTTCTTTCTTATCGAAATAACAACAAAAGTATTAATAATTGAATATTTTTAATTGAAGTGGTAACTTCAGTGTTTTACTATTTTTAACAATAGCGTCAAAAAATTGAGTTGCAAATTATTCTTTACTATGTTAGTCTTAGTTAGAGTTACATAATTTACAGAAAAAATAAAAATATACATACGAGTAAAGTTGATAACACCATTTTCATAATCAAATTAGTTGAATTCATACTTGATGAAACAATAGATAAAAAAAAAAGGCTAGTCATGAAAAGTTTAGATGAAGAAACTTTTATTTTTTGAAGAGGAAGAGAAGGGAAAAGTTAAGTTATTAATATGATAAAATTTAAAAAAAAGAAAAAAGGATAGGTTAACCGAGTAAAAGAATAAATGGATGGAAGAAGTGTTTAAGTGGGTGTAAATAGTGTCATTATGTGGTAAAAAAGGAAAAATGAATAAATTCAAAATGTCGACAATAAAGAATCAATATATTGCAAAATAAAAATAAAAATATGTTATAACTTCTTTCAGCAAAGTAATATTTTTTTCAAAATCATTTTTTCTTCTAATACTACAATAAAATCAGAAAAAATCAATAAAAATTTGAAACTAGGAACTTGAACCAATTGTATTGTTAGACGGAAACACCTTCAAAATCAAAATTGGAAATGAAGTTGAAAACTCCGTCAAAACTTAAACATCAAAGCAAACATCCTCTTTTGTTTATTTACTAGCTAAATAATATTTCTGTCATATGGTCCCTGTCTAGTTTATTGTAATGACACCTACCTTTTATTTGGTCGATGCCGGCGATGCTGATGCAATATAATTATGAGCCTTCGATGATGGTTAATGAACTAATATCATAGTTAAATTCAATATTGTATAAGATATTGTTTGGGAACAGGTTCTGATACCCAAGTATGCAAACACAGTAAATGTATTTATGACCACTGACAGGTCAAAAGGTTTACTCAATGAGTGGATTGACGGAGGACCATAACAGATTCACCAGCCTGTGCTTTTGGCTTCACATGCTCACATCTGTAACCTCAAATGTGTGTGTTTATGTAATCAGTCTGCATGCATGACAAGACCCCTCTTTATCTCTAAATATAACCTGCTACATGTGTTACTGTTTTCGAATGCATAATAGTACCTGCATTTCTACTAACATCCATATACATTAACTCAATCCAAAAAATTCCAAAAGCCAGACATTCAAACATGACCGATGACCCCTTGTGACCCTGTTTTGTATACCCAATTCAAACAGCAGGCAAAAAACAGGCATTATATTTTACTAAACTAATTTACAATATCAGTAAACATGAATAATTGCAAAAACATAGACACACGTCTCAACAATATGTACCTAACTATATGTACACAATACAATGTCTATTTGATCAAACGATACAACTCAAAAACTAATGGTTTTATTCATAGTTTTTTCAAAAAGAACAAAGGCACTCAATGGCCCTCAAAAGAAGACTAATTCAGTGTATGCAACCGATGCATACATGACATAAACAAAGACATCACTCATAAAGGGAAAAGAACAAATTAAATAAACAAATCAATACAAACATGATATCAATATTTTAACGCACTTTCATAATGAGGAAAGCAGAGATGCAGAGTAGCAGCTTGACCACTTTTTACATGCAAGTCATGAAAGAAACCAGCCAATTATATTTACTCCATTTAGTCGAAGTTATATCTTCAAGTGGCTCCACCATCTTTAGCTCCACAATTAATGCATCCAGTAGCTGTTCTTACCATGGGTAAAAACACTTTATTTTGTACATATTTACCTTTTCCACAAATGAAATGAATATAGATAAGAGTAGCAGCATGTTATCATCTGCAATAAGCACCCCCACTGCCTTCACAAACAAACACATATTTTCACAAAACAAAGGCAGATTTCCCTTCCTTGGGAATCTGCAACCAGCCCTACTGAAATCATGGCATTGATTACCAAACAACCAAGCCACGATTTAAACAAGATAATTATTTATATATATATAAAAAATGAACTCCAAACTCCTCTCTAAAATACTAAGGAATTTGCAAAGCAAATTAACTAGGAACTATTACTTGTGGACTAATTTAGCTTCCTCCTTTTGCTGAGAGGAGGAGACGTTGACGAAGATTCGGAGGTAGTATTAAGCATATTTGTGAATAAGTTTCTATTATGATTTATCTTTCCTGGTAATTTCACTTTATTTTTCGTTGTAGCTTCTTGCATGAGGCGGTAACAACTGCTGACATCCTCCTGTAAAATATAAAGGCAACAAAAAATAAAAAAAAGCGATGAAGTTAATGATAACTAACCATGCATGAAATATCTTATGCAAAGCTTGTTTACCTCCATTGTATTGTGAAGTTTAATGTTGTGATCAAGGGGTTTACCAAAAGCTACAATATTTGAAATTTTAAGCATAATGATGTTCATCAGCATACTTTTTTGGTGGAGCAACAGCACGAGGATAACAGGATAAACTAGCTCACATTGATTTACTTGCAAAATGATCCCCTACTACTTGATGCACACATGATGGATGAGCGAGTCAACACAAACAGTGATTTTTAATTTATTTTCTTTCATTATAAAATTTGACATATAGGCCACACAAATTTGGAGTTGTGTTTTATCGGTCTCCACTGCGATCATTATATCCTTTTTCATTGTCAGTAACCACTCAAACTTATGAGGTGTGTTCCTCGGTCTCCATTGCCATTATCATTACACACACACACACACAACAAACATATCAAATTAAGGGATTCAAGAATACTCAAAATTACGGTTTATTTTACCTTGGTCATTCCAATGCACCATGTGATGGCAGAATCTGGATTAATGAAACCAAGTTCGGTGGTCTCATCAGATGCACATATGATGGCAGCTGCAGCCATGGATGATGGGCAGTGATCCAGAAATTTTACACCTGTGACATATGCACATTCTTGAATGATATAATTAACTTTTTATGACACAAAAATGCATAAAAAAAGTGTGATAATATAGGGAATTACTTATTTATAACACAGGAAAATTTCAAATACTCTTATGCATTTTAAGTTACAGTTTGGATTCATATGTATATTGACTAATAATATCCTATAACAAGATAGTTCTATCTGGTATATCACAAAATCAATACATGAATGTTAGAAAGAGGATTGAAAATGTAGATAAAACAACCTAAGTTTTTACCATGGATCGTAGCTAGGATAATTTGAGTAGCATGAGAAACCAAATGTTCGACATATTCTCCACTAGGATCAGCCTTGTAAGCAAAGAAATCAATGAATGTAAATGGCGTGATAGGTCTAAGCCTCCATTCTAATGCTGTAAGAACAAGGATTTCCATCTTACAGACTGTTCTAGGGTCAAAAAAGAACCTAGCATTTCCCACCTACATCATTAAACAAACTATTTCATTCAACATATTTAGACTGTAAATAATATATTTATTTTGAAATATGTGTGCACATACTTGTAGATCAAGTAGAGATGGTACCAACGTCTCTTCCATTTTTGCAGCTATGGAAAGGCAGGCCACAGATAGGAGTTGCAGAGCCCATTCATTTCCTTCCTAAATTATAAAACCATCAACATCAGTTAATAGGAAAATTTGATTTTCTTATTTCAAAAACTAGAATTAAACATCACATTTATATTTCAAAAATATTGTATTAATTTGAATACAAGGGCAGATTACTAGTTTGGTGAAGGATATGGTAAGATAAATACATGCATGAATACACTGGAAATATAAGCATAGGAACCTAACTAATATCAAAACATCAAATGAATGCATCCTACCGGCAATTGATGCTCAGACAAAAACCGGTCGAAATAGTTCATGGCAAGATACGCTGTTGACTGATGAAATCGAAACACCTCGCACACCTAAAATGATCAAAAAATCAGAAGGCGGCAGCATTTACAAGAAAGAAAATACTATCTAACATCCCTTTAGACCAATAAGCACTTGTCTTAAAATCATATGAACTTTTGCACCTAACCCAACTTTAATAAATCATGATTTTTTGAACAGTGTCAAAATGCGAAATAAGCCTTTTGAAAAAAACTGAAAATTAATGTTCATGATTGAACGTTGAACCATTTAAATAGACCAAATGCCATTTGAGCTTTTTAATATATGAATGAAACTGTCCTTGAACCTTTTTTTTTCTTCTCTTTACCATATCTCAGACAAGTGAACGTCCTGTGAGGAACGATTAACATGATATATGATAAGATCAAGACTAAACCCATAGGGTTTTGATAGATTTCGAAATACATAAAAAAAGGAAGATTAAAGTAAAATGAACAGTACAGCAACACTAACATGCACCACCTTAAGAATCCAAGTTACGGATTCACCACGAGCCACAAAATCAAGAGATTTGTCTTGAAATCGCGCGGGATAATCAAGTGCCGGCGAATAATCACCCTCTCCTTCCAAAAGTTCGACCAACGATTCATCGGAGTGGAGGAGAAGTACGGAAGCGGTATGGTGGTCCATCGGTTCATCGTCCGTCAATGCTCCTGCATCTTCGGCGCATAAAAGGTCGGAGGAAGGGTTATGGAGCAGTTTGAGAGTCATTTCTTTGTTTCATTGCTTATACATCTTCGCGGAGCAGCATAACCTGGGGATATGGGGAAGTAATTTACAGAGGGTAGAGTGAAGTTGTTTTCAATGACCTATATTTATATGCAACACATGGGATTTTGATGGATGAAATGGATTAGACGCATGATGAGAAATTGATAATATTTATGCTACACATGCAACTTTTTTGGCCATGGGTACTATGCAGTAAAGGATTATTTAAGGTTTAGGTATATTTAAAATTTTATAGTCTAATTAATTTAAAGGGTACAAATGCACGATGATGGCATATAAGTTTGGAAAATAAACACGAAATGTTAATACAAATTATAATATAGAGATTCAAAAAGAGATTTAAGAAAGAGAAATTCTATTGGGATGCAAATTGGTTAATATGAGTCTCAATAATTGGATTGCCCTCTATTTCAATATCATGCGTAAACACAACACGATCCGATGATCATGCTTTATGATGTCATTTTGTGTTATATTTTATATCTAAACATCCATCTCTTAAGGAAACATGTTAAAAGTAAAATTTCTATTTTATTTCGCACTATTTAATTTTGAAAGCGTATAACAAACAATTCCTCCGTAACAATTTGACTAAATTGAAAATTCAAATCTTTACATTTTTTTGTTCTAGGCTTTTAACTTAGAAAATTTGGAAACTTTTTGAAAAATTATGCTATTAAAAAAAATTGAATTTCTTTCGAAATGAACTTACTTTAAACAAGTACTTGAAATCTTTGTTTTTCTAGCAAAAATAAAATCAAAGTTTGTCATCAAAGAAGTCGATTTTCCAGAAATAAAAAGTTAGTTTTTCTTTTTGTAAACATGTGATATTGAAAAATATTTGAATTTATCGAATAAATCATTTGTATAAAAAATAAATATTATAATACAAAGAATAAATATTATAATCATATTATTATTTAAATTTCAAAGTACAGTGTAAGCAAATTGACTTGAGTTATTTGTAAGGAGAATCGAGCAAAAAAAAAGGAATGGATTAAGAAGCACTTTATGGAGACATATTAAAGAAAAATCTTCATTGCTCCTTGTTTTATTCAAGCTATTTGACTTTGCAAACCTAAAATAAACAAAGTCACTAACAGTCGGTTTGACCTAAAAAACATATCAAATTATTACTAATCAAAGTTAATTATAGGATTAATCTTAAATCATACCACCGAAGAAAAAAAGATCTAAGTCTTCAAAATGAACAACATAAAAACCAACACACATTTTCTTAAGAAGAAGAAATCATCTTTATGAAAGCGTGCATTAATAAAATGATGCTTACACATATATAAAAAATTTCTCTCTTACAAAAGTATAAGATAGAGAAGTAACAAAATATAGCAAAACTTAAAGATTGTCACACATATAACATTAGCAACACTAATCATTTTTGTGTTGTTATACATAAAAGCATACCAAGTTAAAAATTATTGGACATGGCTAGGATCGAACAACATTCTACATTTTAGATCTCATAGCGGAAGATAATAAAATATAAGTATTATAAATACATCCTCAAGATAACTATAGTGCATAGAATAAATGACAAAATAGAATCTTCAAATAACAACATAGTAAAAGTCTGTCTAATAGATAAAGTAAGATACATAGAAGAATGACTATAAATAAGTAAATCTCCATGCGTCATGTCACCACCTCCACTCACCTTTTCCAAATCAACTCAGTTGTAATCTTGTCCTCCTTTAATGGACATAAAAGGGGAGAAAGGGAGGAGACCAGACAAAGTATGGTATCACTAGTTTATGGAGTTCATAAGTAATTAAATTCCCTTATAATCTACATAGCCTAAGGTATTCATTTGTATTCATGGACTATGTATAAGGAACTAATCAATCTACCCACTAAGGTGCAACAATCCCCAGTGCACCTAATCGTCCATCGGGTAAATGTCATCAATGATGAACCACACAAATAGTACACTGAGTAAACGTTCTCCAATGCGAACCCCAAATGTACAATCTCGATGACTGACATGCCCTATTGGGTATACCTCATAATGTTTGAGCCCACATTGCCCTAAAAGCATTAAGCAACCTTCTTGTTAATGTCCATTGTCTTGTGCACAACACCGGGTATACATAACAATGTATGAGCCCACTTTCCTCTAAAATACAAAGTAATTTCCCTATTAGTGCTTGATATCCTAAATTCTATAGGCAGCACCAAGTATACATCATAATATTTGAGCTCACTTGCCACTAAAACATTAAGTAACCTCCCTGTTAATGCCTATAACTATGCCAACACCAAGTATACGTCAAATGTCTAGCCCACTTGCCCTAAAAGCATCGAGTAACCTCCTTGTTACTGCCCGTACGCTCTAAAGCATTTAACTGCGATAGAATTACATGCCGCATCGAGTGCCATATTTAACAACTTCATGAAGTGAGAACTTATGACGCCACCAAGTATGATACTACACCATCTTGTTACATGACTCCATTTGGTTACATGGATAAGTTTCCTCAATTTGCCTTAGTCTGCACCAGGTCCAGGTTCAACCTGATCTTACTTTAGCGATTCAAACGTTTTATTTTAATTCAAATGTCTGACATCCTATAAAAAAATTCGGCTATAGGCATTTAGACCACCTGACCCTATATTTAAACTTTGACTCAGATTCCGAACGCTTGAATATGAGTCAAGATGTCTGAATCATGTCAGATTTGAACTGATTCTTTTATGTTTTGTATATCCTGTTCAAACGTCTGGCCATTAATTCAGACGTTTGAATTGATGTTTTAGGTCTTGTTATCTTACTTGGTTTATTCATCTTCTTCACGGATTCAAGTATAGATGCAAGGGTTTATTTTTAATAGTATTTTGGGTATAGTTTCTATTCTTATTTATACATAACTTTAGCTAGTTTATCTCAATGATTGTATATAACATTTCAATCAATTAATCATATATATTTATATTAATTATTTATGCATATTTTAAGGTTAATAGATTCGATTCTGAGTAAATTCCAAAGGCTGTATTCAACTACCTTTTATTCATCAAAATAAATCCAACATATCATATAAAAACCAAATCTATAGAATTAGAGTAGTTTCAATTTAATTTACCCATCCCTCCCAAGTTACAATGGTTATTAATTCATTACTTAGGGTTTTCAATTTCGTATAATTCACAGGTATTCTCAATTGAAAATCATTGATTCAAATAAAAATAAATCATATTTTCAGTTTATAATAGAAATATATATAAAAGAAATTCAATGCTTTCTTACATCATAAAAAGTTGTAGTAAATCCACTCACTAGAAATGTTTTTGAACAGATATCCCATTTAACCTAATTTGAATTAGCGCTTCTCTTCCACTTCCTAGCTTGATGTTGTGTTTATTTGTTGTTTCTCTTTATTTTCTAGTTTGAATTCTCCATCTCTTTTTTTCCTTCCTTCTTTGTATTTAGATTTAGATTTGATTTGTTTGAGCATGCAAAAGAGGAAGAAGAGAGTATGAAGAAAGAGAGAGGAGGCTACTAGGGTTATGGAACGAAGAACTCAGGCCTTAGCCACTTATTTATAGCTGAAAACTAGGATTACGCGGCTTAATCTTGAAATAATAATTAATAAGGGGTCTAATTTCCGTTGATTCTGACCCGTTTTATTAAATTCAACAACTTATATATATTTCTTGACTATAAATGACATTCTGAGCAAAATAGAATAGGTCCCAAGGCCTGATTCCAATATTTATGAAAATTCACTATCATGCATTTATTTGTAAAATTACATTTTTACCCTTATTGGCATTTTAATTTATTATTAATTTTTTTTGGAGTTTTACGGTTTGGACGTCAACATAGGATTTTAAAATGACCTCTTTTATGACTAATATAAAAGAATGTTGGAATTGTCCTGAATGACAAACATAGACACCATATTAAAATGTTTAATATGAAGCATACGAGATGGTTTCCTTATTCATTGACAACAGGAATTATCATATATGCTATGATTCTATAATATGTATTTCCCTTTTGTTTTTGATGCCTTAAGCGAATATCAAATTTGATTTAATATCATTAAAGCGTAATTAAGAGCATTCTCAAGTATTTATAAAATACTAGAGAATTGTTTATATGAACAACAAACTTATTATAAAGTAGTATTCAGACTAAAACTTCATAAGTCATATTAAATATAGTGTGTCAATCATAAAATCATGTTCAACCTTAATTAAGGAGCATTGAGTTGGAAATATTCCAAACAAGCAGTGGTGGCTAGTTCAATTGAAAATCTAAAGTACATCACCTTAAATAACACTGCATTAAAAGAAGTGTAAATGTAATTACATAAATTTATAACTATGCTAGGGGTGATTCTAAATCTTGAGAATCCCATGACCTTATTTTGTGAAAATAATATTGTGATAAGGATCGTAAAAGAACCTAGGGCTCATATGTTGTCAAGACACATGCTCTGAAAGTTCCACATGATAAATGTAGTTTATCAATGATGGAGAGATGTGGGCTGCTAGAGTGGATAGTAATATAATATAGCAGATCTGTTCACTAAGGGACAAAGTCAATCAGTTATGCTCTAATCGGAGGAATAAGATTAAGATTCCATAATCGATCTCAGGTGCAAGTGGAAGATTGAAAGAGTTAGTGGTATGCCATAGGGCAGTTATGTAATTTGTTACATATATCTAATTCTATAGTCAATCTTGCTCAAAATAAAGATGTTTGATTTCTATAATATACTTTGTTATATAATGATATAATTACAAAAATATATTTTAAAGCATATAAATACGAAAATCGTTAAATAAAATATTATGTAGTTGTAGTTGTAAATAGTTGTAACCATGAGTAATCAAGCACAAAATAAATTTGTAATGATCCACCTTTTTTGATAGTTTAAATCGAGAATAAACCACACATGTCAACTCAAACCATTCAAAAAGTGAGGATTACCAATGGGGTAAATAAGAAAATAGGAGAAAAGAAGGAATACAAAACACAAAATCTCACAACGGAATGAGAAAATATAATAATCAAATAAACAGTTCATGAAGCTGTTTTACACATAACATTTGATTACACTTTTACAATATATCATAGTTATACATACAGCAGGAATAATACGATAATGCATTGGAACAACATGATGCAGTGGGATAAAATAATAATAATATAATACTAAATTCCATCTTCGTTGTAGCAACCCGCAAATTTTACGATTAAGTATTTAAATAATTTATTTAAATATTTCATCGTTAGTCGGATTTTAATCCGAAAAGCTATTTTTTGCAAACAGTCAAATTAGGACTCGAGACCACCCCCATTGAGTTCAAAATGACGTTTGCGATCTTTTTGAGTATAAACTTCGATATGTTTGGAGATAGTAGAATTTTGCTACTTTTTCACTTAGGGCTTTGGTTTTGTTTCAGCCCATTAGACCCAAACTTCACCCCTCTTCTCTTCATTACTTCATTTCTATTTCCTAATACTCAAGCTTTATCAATAATGGAGAGAGGAATGGGAAATTAAAACTCCAAGCACTAGTTTCCATTTACAAATCAAGTTCTAGCTCCAAATTTATAGAAGAAGCTTTGGTAAGCCTCCTCTTCTTCTTCTCCAACTCATTCTCTTACCAATTTTAGAAATTCCTAAACCTAATTTAGGAGGTGTTTTTCTTTTAAGCTTAGATTCAAGCTCTTTGTGTTGGAACTGAAGAGTGTTTGTCCTTGCCATTGCTCTATAGCTTCTTCTTCATAGTTTTGGGTTTAAAGGTGAGATTTTTATCTCACATCTTAGTCTATAATTATCTTCGATTGTTAGGTATGAATTCTTAACACTTATTCTTGTGCAATTGATTTTGGTTTGGATTGATTTGGTGTATATTCCAATTTTGGTGTTTTGAAATCAAAATATATGAAAATCCTATTATGGATATTTGGACATTGATATTTGAGGCGTATCGAAGAGCCGTTAAGGCTGGGTTGCCGCATGGCGTAAATCCTTAGACGTCATTTGCTCATCCGATCGCTTCCGATATTCATTTGGCCATTTTTGGTCGAGGTTCAGGAAATGCTCTGAATTCCAGTTTCAGAATTCTGAATCTGGAATTTCAGACGTCTGAATTGGCTCGATTTCAAACAGAAAGGAAATAGGCTAAAAACACCTATTTCAGACGTCTGAAACATTTAGTTCAGACATCTGAATTTCGTTCTGGAAAACTTCTAATTTTCCAGATTTAGACGTCTGAACCACCTATTTCAGACGTCTGAATCTGCTGTGTTTTGCCTGCTTGCCTATTTTGTTTAAGAATTCCAATTTTATCGATTCGTGTTGATTCCAATTTGTTGCAATCATTTATTATCGACTTTGATGACATTTTCTTCGGAATTTTTGGAAATATCCATTTTGATAGATTTGATATCGATTTCTTTGAAATTAATTCACGTCTTCGTATGTGAATCTTAGTGATTGATTGTTCCTACAATCATTTTTGTGATTTCTCACTTTAAAAATATAAAGGTTTTCTATACTAGTAGTAAATATCAAACTCTTCCATTAAAACGATTTCAACACTATTTTATTACAAAGCTCGTTTCTTAAACCGTTTTCCAATCTATTAGTATAAACAAACCTTTACCTCACTCGAATGAGAAATCTAATTAAACGACTTAGTAAAACAAGTGGTATGAAAAGCTTGCGTTTACTTTGTCGGTTAATTCTTAGACTTGTTCGATTGAATCTCTTGTGACAATTTTCTAGTGGAGATCTACAATTTGTTCGTAAATATTTAGGTTAAGCTAGTGGTTATGAGACATGAAGCTAGACTCATATATTTACTAGCTTAGTGTAATTGACACTTCTTGATGATCGATGATGATCATTTTGTGATTTAGACCAGCGATATGCTATGTTTCTTTGTCCACATAGGGGACGGTACCTCGTTTTATTGAGTTTCGTCTCGTTTCTTTTATAGGCTAACGACCTATGTATTATTTGGAATTTCGACTCAATTTTTGTGGGCTAGCGACCCATGTTCTTTTATGGAGTTCGGTCCATTGGACATACCTTGGTACTACGTTGTTGCACCAGCTTATCAGGATTATCGAGCGTACCGTTGTACTTCGTCGTTGTTCCAAATTATTCGAGTTTCAGGTTCCTCGGGCGTACCGATATTGTACTACGTCGTTGCACCGGCTCTTTGGTTAGCGACCATGGGATAACATCCCGTTTGTGATACACGTGTTGGTGAGTTTTCATGCTCCCGTTTTGTGATAGGCCTCCCCCTTTTTGTGATTTCTGGATTTCTATTGATGATTTCTAGAATTTGTGTTCCACCAGCTTTTATGATTGGCATCGATATAATGTCGATATTTGTGACTTGGTGAATAAAACTAAAGAGTATGACATTCTTTGATCTCTGAGAAGATTCTTGTGATATTGATTAATCTCTGGTTGATTTTCAATTACATACTTATCATTGTATGGCTTATGGTTATCATACATTTTTTTCATATCTCTTATTCTATATCATTTTATCTGATATTTATAGTTAAACTGATCCGTTTATTATTTTCTTATTAAATAATGCTCGGGTCAGACCGAGATGTTACAGGTGCTTCTGTTTGACTTCTCATCTTGGATTCTTATCCTGACTTTTGGCTAACTACTTAGATTAGTAGTTTTTGGTTATATACATTTGAGATATGGACTTATTGATGTATACTTATTCTTTTGTATTGCACTTGTAAGTATTCTTTTGCGATATTGTGGATCTTGTTAGACCACTACTCTGATTAACACTTTTTAAGTGTTATATATTCATATCTATTTCCGCCTTTGTGATATGAACTTCTGTGACTGATTTGTGTTATGATATTTCTATATTTGTTTCCGAAGATTCATATAGCCACTGTGTAGTAGCTTTGAGTTTGTGCCGATATGTCGGATTTCCTCTTGTGTTGAAAAGTTATATTTTTATCTGGCATATCGATACTCGCACAAAGCAATTATACAGATGGTCGCTCCTCAACAGCCTTATTCTTCGTGCTAGTTGACGGCATTACTCCGTAGTGTCCTTGGCTAGCATGGGTATAGAGGTGGGGCGTCACAGCTTGGTATCAGAGCGAAACTTCGGAACAATGTAGAATAATTTTACAAAGATCATCGTCCTAAGTCCATCTTTGGAGTCGTGCCTTAGGATTTTATTCGAGTCATTGGACCCATTCTATCCTATTTTCTTTGTGATACCTTATTTTATCAATCATTATTGTTTGATATTCGTTTTGTGAATAACCTTTTTATTCTTCTTTCTTTCTTTCTTAAATAAGAAGAATGGTTAGACCTGGCCGTCCCAGCGCCGGTCAATCTAGTGCTACTCCCTAGGATGGAGTATTTATGTCTGCACAACAACTTCTTGATCTAGTAAAGAATGCTCAAACAGCCGGTTCTAATTCGGAACCTACTCACCCTAAGTCTGGATTTGCACGCTTGTGCAACGATTATACCAACTTGGGTGGGAAGCCATTTAAAGGTTCTAAAACCATTATTGAAGTCCAGGCTTGGCTAAGAACATGCGATCAAATCTTTTCACGCATGAATCTTATTGATCTTCACCGTGTTCAGGTGGCCTCTAATATGCTCCAAGAAAGAGCCTTAGAGTGGTATGAGCTTCTGGTCTCTGAAATAAATGAAGCGGATCTTACTTGGGAGAAATTCCGGGAATGCTTCAAATTAAAATTTGTGCCAAAAGCTGAGAAGGTGACTTTGGCTCATCGTTTTATAGACCTTGTTCAAGGTGAATCCTCCGTGGCAGATTATGTCACATCCTTCGAGTCGCTTTCTAAATACGGGGTCGAGTACATAAACACCCCATTGAAGAAGAACCAAAGACTTGTTTATGGCTTGAACAAAAATCTCAAGAAGCCATTACTTCTAAAATTAGAAGTTTCTTTTGATCAACTCATTGATATTGCTCTTCGTCTTGAAGAGACAGATAAAGAAAGTGATGTTGAAGTTGTGGGTGCCAAACCAAACTTCAACAACAAGAAAAGGCCTAATAAGTTCAAAGGTCCTTATCCCAATAAGAAAGGGAAGCAAGCAACACCGATGGAAAAGACTTCTACCTCTAGTAGTGGGCAATGCTACAATTGTGGTTCTAAGGACCATTATGCGAATAAGTGTTCAAAGCCCTGCGCTTGTCTCTATTGCAAAAGCCCAGACCATTATTTATCCGCATGTCCCAAACTTCAAGGCAAGAAGGAGGGAAATCTTAATGTTGCTCAAGCCTTTAGCAACACTTCTCGTGGTCGAGGTATTTCTCATTCTATCATTGATGGCATTATTATATTTCGTGATCAACCTATTCGAGTTCTTTTTGATTCGGGTGCGTCCCATTCTTTTATATCAAAGGAACTTGTTGATGCTTTTTCTTTAAGTGTTTTTGCTTTAATGACTTCTTTGAGAATCGCGAATCCGGTTGGTGGATCCGCAACACTCAGTTTACTTTGTAAAGATGTCGAGATTGTTTTATGTGATTTTTCTTTCCAAGCCGATTTGCATGTCATGCATTACTTAGGCTTTGGAATGATTTTGGGAATGGATTGGCTTAACCGTTATTAAGCTCAAATCCTATGTCCTGAGCGGACTATTCATCTTCGACATCCTCAATCTGTTAAGCAGATTTCTATTGATCTTAAAGATTCGGATTCCAACTTGACTGCATCTTTATATTCTTTAAATCCTCATGATGACGATAACGATGATGAGGAAGATGTTATTTCTCTTATTCTATATCATTTTATCTGATATTTATAGCTAGACTGATCCGTTTATTATTTTCTTATTAAATAATACTCGGGTCAGACCGAGATGTTACATGTGCTTCTGCTTGACTCCTCATATGGGATTATTATTATCCTGACTTTTGGCTAACTACTTAGATTAGTGGTTTTTGATTGTATACATTTGAGATATAGACTCCATGATGTATACTTATTCTTTTGTGAAGCACTTGTATCTAGTCTTTTGTGATATTGTGGATCTTGTAGACCACTACTCTGATAAACACTTTTAAGTGTTGTATATTCATATCTATTTTCGCCTTTGTGATATGGATATCTGTGACTGATTTGTGTTATGTTTATTTCTATATTTGTTTCCGAAGATTTTATATAGCCACTGTGCAGTAGCTTTGAGTTCGTATCGGCATGTCGGATTTCCTTTTGAAATTAAATGCATCTTAAACTATCTGACATACCGATGCTCGCACGAAGCAATTACACGGATGGTCGCTCCTCAACAGCCTTATTCTCCACGCTAGTTGACGGCATTACACCGTAGTGTCCTTGGCTAGCGTGGGTATAGAGGTGGGGCGTCACAGCTTTGTTCGTGAATTTTCTGACATATTTGAGCCCGTTTTAGGATTACCACCTAAGCGAGCAATTGAATTCAGAATTAATCTAATTCCTGGAGCTTTACCTATTACTCGTCCTCCTTATCGTATGTCAAATAAAGAAAATGAGGAGATACGCAAACAATTATCCGAATTGGAGACGAAGCAATTTATTCGCTCTAGTTCCTCGCCTTGGGGAGCTTCGGCTATTTTCGTAAAGAAATCCGATGGTACACTTAGACTTTGCGTTGACTACCGCAACTATCAAAAATAAATATCCTTTACCTCGGATTGATGATCTATTCGATCAACTTAGTGGTGCTTGAGTCTTTTCACAATTAGACTTGGCAACCGGTTTTCATCAGCTTCGTATTGCAGAGGATAACATTCCTTTGACATCGTTCCGTACTCGTTATGGATCATACGAATGGCTTGTCATGCCATTTGGCTTAACGAATGCTCCGGTTTATTTCATTGACCTTATGAATAAAGTTTTCAAAGACTTCCTCAATCGATTTGTTCTCATCTTTATTGATGATATTCTTGTATATTCTAAAACCGATGAGGAACATGAAAAGCATCTTCAGGTTGTGTTGGAAACTCTTAGGAGCAATCAGTTGAAAGCAAAATTTTCTAAATGCCATTTTTGGCAATCTCGTGTGAAGTTTCTTGGTCATATTATTTCCGAATCCGGAATTTCCATGGATCCTTCAAAGATTGAAGCGATTCAAAATTGGAAGAGACCGGAGAGTGTGACGGAGATCCGTAGTTTTCTTGGATTGGCAGGTTATTACCGCCGTTTCATAAAAGACTTTTCTAAGATTGTCGTGCCTCTTACTAGCTTAACAAAGCAGGGTGTAGAATACATTTGGTCGGACAAATGTGAAGCTTCTTTTCAGAAATTAAAAGAACTCCTTTCTGATGCTCCTATTCTTGTTATTCCCGAGGGGAATCAAGATTTTATTGTTTATACCAATGCTAGTCATGTTGGTTTGGGAGTCGTTCTTATGCAAAGAGAACGTGTCATTGCTTATGCTTCTAGGCAATTGAAGCCAGCCGAGACTAGATATGCCACTCATGATTTAGAGCTCGCGGCTATTGTTTTCGCCCTTAAAATTTGGCGTCATTATCTTTTGGGAGAGAAATTTGTTCTCTATACCAATCATAAATCTTTGAAGTATCTATTTTCTCAAAAGGAACTTAATTTGCGTCAACAACGTTGGCTCGAATTTCTTGCATCTTATGATCTTGATATTCTTTATACTCCCGGAAAGGGAAATCGTGTAGCTGATGCACTTAGTCGTAAGCAACAAGCGGTTGTTTCCATGATGATATCCGAATGGAATGATCTTGAGATTTTATCCACTTGTGAGATTAGAGATCGTGTATCCGATTTATGTTCATCTCTTGTTTTATATAGCCTTGAGGCTCATCTTTCTCTTCTAGACCGCACTCTTGAAGCCCAAAGGTTAGATCCCGAATTGGCTCTTCTTGGCCAAAATTGTAGGGATAAAATTGATGTTGAAGGTATGAAAGACTTTGATACTGATTCTCGTGGCGTCATTCAAAAATTTGGTAGACTTATCGTGCCAAGTATTAGTGATCTTCATAAAGACATTTTAGAAGATTCTCATCGTTCTAAATTTACCATTCATCCCGGTAGTAGTAAAATGTACGCGGATATGAAGCGACTTTATTATTGGGAGGGAATGAAATATGATATTGCTAACTTTGTTAAGTGTTGCATGACTTGCCAACTTGTCAAGGCCGAGCATCAAAGGCCCGGTGGGTTGTTGCAACCTTTAGAAATTCCAATTTGGAAGTGGGATCAAATTTCCATGAATTTTATAGACGGCCTTCCCCATTATCGTTCGGATCATGATAGCTTATGGGTGATTGTTGATAGACTTACTAAATCCGCCCATTTTATTCCGGTTCGGTCTAACCGGACCGTTCCTCTTTTGGCCAAACTCTTTATTAAAGAAATTGTTAAATTACATGGAGTTCCTACTTCTATTGTTT
Organism: Allium cepa; assembly: GCA_030765085.1. Classification (NCBI taxonomy): domain Eukaryota; kingdom Viridiplantae; phylum Streptophyta; class Magnoliopsida; order Asparagales; family Amaryllidaceae; genus Allium; species Allium cepa. The sequence continues at coordinate 353,071,421 of CM060937.1, read as the reverse complement.
GTGATCGTGATCCATTGTTTACTAGTGGATTTTGGAAGAGTCTTCAAAAAGCTTTGGAAACGAAGCTTAATTTTAGCACCGCTTATCATCCTCAGTCCGATGGACAAACCGAGCGTGTGAATCAAACTCTTGAAGATCTTATTCGTACATGTGTTCTTGATTTTGGTGGAAGTTGGGAAGATCATATTTCTCTTGTTGAGTTTTTCTATAATATCTAGTATTGGTATGGCACCTTTCGAGGCGCTTTATGGAAGGCCATGCCGATCTCCTTCTTGTTGACTTGAGGCCGGTGAGAAGCTGGTTTTAGGTCCAGATTTCATTCGTGATTCCACAGAAAAGATTGACCTTATTCGTCGTAGGATGAAAGAAGTCCAAAGTAGACAAAAATCCTATGCCGATAACTGAAGAAGGAAACTAGAATTTTCTGTGGGTGATTTCGTGTTTATTCGTGTTTCACCTATGAAGGGTGTTGTACGTTTCAGTCGATTAGGAAAGTTAGCACCTCGATATATTGATCCATTTTCTATCACCGAATGTACTGGTTCCGTGGCTTATCGCCTCTTATTACCGGCTCAGTTTTCTGCTATTCATGACGTGTTTCACGTTTCTTAACGTCGAAAATGCCTTCGAGATTCCGATTCTATTCTTGATCCCGGTGTTGTGGAAGAAATTGAAGTTTCACCTAATTTAACTTATGAGCAACATCCTATTCGTATTATTGCTTCGGAGGTCAAACGCCTTCGAAATAAAGATGTCTCGCTTGTGAAAGTTCAACGGTCCTCAAACTCTAAGGATTGCTCTTGGGAATCTAGAGAATTCGTCGAGCGAACACATCCGGACTTACTTTCTCGTGCTCTTTGAGGTGAACTTTTTATTTTAAAAATTTCTTCTTTTTGTGTTGATATGCTTTTATGGTTGTTACTTTTTGTTCATTTATTCCTTATGATTGCGAGGATGCAATTTATTTAAGGAGGGGAGTCTGTAACAACCCGCATATTTTACGATTGAGTATTTAAATATTTTATTTAAATATTTCATCGTTAGTCGGATTTTAGTCCAAAAAGCTACTTTTTGCAAACAGTCAAATTAGGACTCGAGACCACCCCCATTAAGTTCAAAATGACGTTTGCGATCTTTTTGAGTATAAATTTTGATATGTTTGGAGATAGTAGAAGTTTGCTACTTTTTCACTTAGGGCTTTGGTTTTGTTTCAGCCCATTAGACCCAAACTTCACCCCTCTTCTCTTCATTACTTCATTTCTATTTCCTAATACTCAAGCTTTAGCAACAATGGAGAGAGGAATCAGAAATTAAGACTCCAAGCCCTAGTTTCCATTTACAAATCAAGTTCTAGCTCCAAATTTATAGAAGAAGCTTTGGTAAGCCTCCCCCTCTTCTTCTCCAACTCATTCTCTTACCAATTTCAGAAATTTCTGAACCTAATTTAGGAGGTGTTTCTCTTTTAAGCTTAGATTCAAGCTCTTTGGTTTGGAATTGAAGAGTATTTGTCCTTGCCATTGCTCTATAGCTTCTTCTTCATAGTTTTAGGTTTAAAGGTGAGATTTTTATCTCACATCTTAGTCTATAATTATCTTCGATTGTTAGGTATGAATTCCTAACACTTATTCTTGTCTAATTGATTTTGGTTTGGATTGATTTGGTGTATATTCCAATTTTTGGTGTTTTGAAATCAAAATCTATGAAAATCCTATTATGGATATTTGGACATTGATATTTGAGGCGTATCGAAGAGCCGTTAAGGCTGGGTTGTCGCGTGGCATAAATCCTTATTTGTCATTTGCTCATCCGATCGCTTCCGATATTCATTTGGCCATTTTTGGTCGAGGTTCAGGAAATGCTCTGAATTCCAGTTTCAGACGTCTGAATCTGGAATTTCAGACGTCTGAATTGGCTCGATTTCAAACAGAAAGGAAATAGGCTAAAAACACCTATTTCAGACGTCTGAAACATTTGGTTCGGACGTCTGAATTTCGTTCTGGAAAACTTCTAATTTTCCAGATTCAGACATCTGAACCACCTATTTCAGACGTCTGAATCTGCTGTGTTTTGCCTGCTTGCCTATTTTGTTTAAGAATTCCAATTTTATCGATTCATGTTGATACCGATTTGTTGCACTCATTTATTATCGACCTTAATGACGTTTTCTTCAGGATTTTTGGAAATATCCATTTTGATGGATTTGATATCGATTTCTTTGGAATTAATTCACATCTTCGTATGTGAATCTTAGTGATTGATTGTTTCTACAATCATTTTTGTGATTTGTCACTTTAAAAATATAAAGGTTTTCTATACTAGTAGTAAATATCAAAACTCTTCCATTAAAACGATTTCAACACTATTTTATTACAAAGCTCGTTTCTTAAACCATTTTCCAATCTATTAGTATAAACAAACCTTTACCTCACTCGTATGAGAAATCTAATTAAACGACTTAGTAAAACAAGTGGTATGAAATGCTTGCGTTTAATTCGTCGGTTAATTCTTAGACTTGTTCCATTGAATCTCTTGTGACAATTTTCTAGTGGAGATCTACAATTTGTTCGTAAATATTTAAGTTAAGCTAGTGGTTATAGGACATGAATCTAGGCTCATATATTTACTAGCTTAGTGTAATTGACACTTCTTGATGATTGATGATGATCATTTTGTGATTTAGACTAGCGATATGCGATGTTTCTTTGTCCACGTAGGGGACGGTACCTCGTTTTATTGAGTTTCGTCTCTTTTATAGGCTAACGACCTATGTATTATTTGAAGTTTCGACTCAATTTTTGTGGGCTAGCGACCCATGTTCTTTTATGGAGTTCGGTCTATCGGACGTACCTTTGTACTACGTTGTTGCACCAGCTTATCAGGATCATCGGACGTACCGTTGTACTACGTCGTTGTTCCGAATTATTCGAGTTTCAGGTTCCTTGGGCGTACCGATATTGTACTACGTCATTGCACCGGCTCTTTGGTTAGCGATCATCGGATAGTGTCCCGTTTGTGATATACGTGTTGGTGAGTTTTCATGCTCCCGTTTTGTGATAGGCCTCCCCCTTTTTGTAATTTCTGGATTTCTATTGATGATTTCTAGAATTTGTGTTCCACCAGCTTTTATGATTGGCATCGATATGATGTCGATATTGTGACTTGGTGAATAAAACTAAAGAGTATGACATTCTTTGATCTCTGAGAAGATTCTTGTGATATTGATTAATCTCTGGTTGATTTTTAATTACATACTTATCATAGTATGGCTTTATGGTTATCATACGTTTTTGTCATATCTCTTATTCTATATCATTTTATCTGATATTTATAGTTAGACTGATCCGTTTATTATTTTCTTATTAAATAATGCTCGGGTCAGACCGAGATGTTACAGGTGCTTCTGTTTGACTTCTCATCTGGGATTCTTATCCTGACTTTTGGCTAACTACTTAGATTAGTAGTTTTTGGTTATATACATTTGAGATATTGACTCATTGATGTATACTTATTCTTTTGTATTGCACTTGTAACTATTTTTTTCGATATTGTGGATCTTGTTAGACCACTACTCTGATTAACACTTTTTAAGTGTTATATATTCATATCTATTTCCGCCTTTGCGATATGAACTTCTGTGACTGATTTGTGTTATAATATTTCTATATTTGTTTCCGAAGATTCATATAGCCACTGTGTAGTAGCTTTGAGTTTGTGCTTGTATGTCGGATTTCCTCTTGTGTTGAAAAGTTATATTTTTATCTGGCATATCGGTACTCGCACAAAGCAATTATACAGATGGTCGCTCCTCAACAGCCTTATTCTTCGTGCTAGTTGACGACATTACTCCGTAGTGTTCTTGGCTAGCGTGGGTATAGAGGTGGGGCGTCACATTCATACTCTATAATAATGTCTTTAACATTGAAAAGCTCAGGCTAACCCGAGTGTAATGAAGTGACAAAACACTCGAGTTAGAACTAAAAGATCTTATGTAAGTTAAATCAAAATAAGTAAATATGAGTGTAACGGCTTCAGAGATATTTACTGGATTTTACATCTCCTATCCAGTGTCTAACGTGCGTGCAATAACTTAAGAGATGTTCGAGATTCCATCTTCTAAGGATCCGTTAAACTAACTACATATGTAATACAATATGCTATTATGATATGTCTACAGTAAAGTAAATTATTAAAATAGTGTTAAGGCGTTACACATATCCCCTTAACACATTTTTATATACATACCATAGTCTATATAGATATTGTAAGCTCCACCAAACTGGTGGGATACTCGGGAAGCACTCCATAGGTATGATACAAACCAAAGTCGTAGCGGGCTCGATCAGGATAAATATGACAAGGCACGCGAGGCAATGCCCAGGGTAGGATACTACCATTTTGTAGAACCGGGCTGGTGGTAATGCATAGCAGCCACTACCGCCCACCTCGAGACATATTCCCATAATCAAATCAAAGGGTGGCGACCAAATCAAATCACAAAGTAATAGATATGGTTTCAAAGAAGCATGCTCGATAAGGGGGAGAGACCGCACTTGGCCCTGGTATAGCTTCTGTTTTAGTCATTTTAATTATGACCCAAAAGTCAAGGCTATTCATCATCGTTCTCTTACTTCATTCCAGTAGCATTCACCAAACCATCCTACTTCATTTTGGATTCCCCACCACACGCACAGTTGTTAAAGTGGTTTTCCGTATTGGTAGAGAGTATGACAATATCCGATCCCGGTCTTTTTAACAACCAAACACTTATTTCACACCGGTTGATTCTTTTACATTTTCGAATCCGATTCATAATTGATATCAAAATATCATATTCATTCAAAATATCTCTCATTTCAAAACCATCATATTTACTCAAAATATAACATTTCTCTAGAAAATATCATTTCAAATTCCAACATTGGTTATAACATCATTTAACCACATTCGCCTTTAAATCAAGGATTTACATAAACAATTAAACCTTGCATAATTCAAAATTTTAGAAAATAGTTTGGATACTACATAGTTTAAAATAGTTTAAAAGCAGTTTAAATAGTTTAAATAGCCTAAAATTGTTTTAATAGTTTAAATTAGTTTTAACAGTTGAAATTAATTTTAGTAGTTTAAATAGTTTAAGGATTTTTAAGACAGTTAAAATAGTTTAATATAAAATGGTTTGATTATTGGAAATGGTTTATGTAATAAATAGTTTGAAAATTTTAAACAATCTGAATTTTAAAACTATAGATTTTTAAAAGTTTATATATATATAATATCTTGAAATTAGTATCAAATCAAACCGTTTCTTCCATTTCATCAAATCTGGACCATATCCTAATTTCAAATCAATAAAACTCAATTTTACTCTTTCAATTCAAATGACTCGATTTCGATTTGGTTTCGAATCAATGTGATTTCAATTTCAATTCTAAGTAACTTCAATTTCCAAACATTCATTTCTAACTTCAGTTTCGATTCAAGAATTCAAATCAATGATTTAGATTCAATTCCATTCTTATTTAGAACCAGTTCAATTCATATCAATTTCAAGCCAAATTTCAATTTACTTATTTAAACCACTTAAAATTAATTTAACTTCATTATTAGAATTTTAAGATCCAAATCTTCAAAACAATTCAAATCTCCGAATTAAAGTCATATATCGATTTTAACTTTACATTTCCCAATTTAATTCTTAAACAATTTCTTTTTAAGCATTTCAATTTCAACTTTCAAAGATTGAATTATAGAAATAATTAAATTCACATAAATCTATAATTTATTTCCTTTAAAAAAATAACATTTAATCAGAAATCCAAATTCAATAGTTTAAACAATTTTAGTTTAACCAATCCGATGTCCGTATATAATTTTCTATCCTATGGTCAAGTGATACAGATACATATCATTTCAACCCTCAATAAATTTAAATTTTTGGATATATATTATTTCAATCCATATCCCGAATCACAATTTTCCAAATCCATAAAATCGCTCGGGTTTATCATTTCAACCCATAACGATTTTTCACTAATCTATAAGATCGTTCGGGTATGTATCATTTCAACCCATAGTGATTTTCCAAATAATAACTAATGGAACTTGCAATATGATAACAACATATAAAATAAACATAACATCAAATCATCCAAAATGTCAACAATTAAGCAACCATCACAATTATCATTCAAATCAACCAATAAATCACAACAATTAACTGGTTATCATTATCATTTATTTAACTATCAATTTTAAATTCAACATTACATTAAATGGCAATTTAATTCAATATAAATTAAAATTAAACTTGAATGACAATTTAAATATACTAAATAGCAATCAATCAGTTTTTTATCACATCATGAATATAATTTAACTAACATAAGATAGTTTAGTATTTGTAAGTGGGTTAAAACACTCACCTTTGATTTTTAGTCGATTTAAAATCCAAATAAAGCCCAAAAATCGAACATTCTTCGAATCTAATCAAACATATTCCATAATTTCTAGAATTTCGATACGATCGCAATGGAGAAAACCATGCATGAATCCGAGCTCGTATGGAAAAGTTATGGGTGTTAGAACATTCAAAATTTAAAAACTAAATTAATTAAAATAGAAGGGCATTATTGTAAATCGCTACCTATCCCTCACATCAGAATGCACACAACCAGACATTGGAACCCATCACCGTAGGATCGGACCAACGATTGCCGCTGCCTCAGGCCACTAGAACCTCCACCAAGCCTACTGCCGTGCTTGACAAGCCGAGCCGCAACTACCAGTGCCCACCACTACGCCTCCGATCCCCCTATTCTACACGCGCCGTCGCCACCATATTAAGGTTTTCGATCCCTAATTTATCAAATTTGACCACCACAAGTCATTCTAGGTGATGCGACCATCACCGATAGACCCCCCTAGAAGCTACCTTTACAACCCCTCAACCAATTTCACCAATCAATGCTCCGATGAAAAACGCCTAATTTTGACTTTGACCGCGATTTGCATTGATTCTAGCACTATTTCAGGAATGAATACTTGCCATAGACTCATATTATCGAGAGCTTCAAAATAGTATATAATATGACATAGTTGGAGAGTTTTAAATTTTAGAGTTGATTTTGAAATTGAAATTAAGTTTTGGGATGTTTCTGAAATTCAATAAGGAGAAACAGGTGAGGAACTGAAAAGTACATACATAAAAAATGGAAAGGCTGCTAGGGTTTTCAAATTTTTATTTATATAGACAAAGGTGGATAGGAATGAATGGACATATCGAATTGGTTCGAAATGATAACACGACACAAAAAGCTCGTTCCGCTTCCGAAACGGAAGTATTTCATAAAATATATCGAAATATAGGTTTTCTATATTTTTAAACTCAATGAATCTAGTTTCAAATCCTAGTTCCATTGTATACAGAAGTTAGATTTCAAAATCAAATTATATTCATTTAAATTCTTTTAATTGATTTCTAAGCGTTTCGAGCTCGCATGATCAAACGATAAGTCCGATCTCTACAAAACTTCAAATCCTGCAACAATTCACTATTACGGATCCAATGATACTAGTTTTATTGAAATCCGAGACAGTGGCCAAAATGGCTAATTTTCACGTTAATTAAATAAATTATTATTAAATTGATTTAATCACTTTTAACTTTAAAATTAGAAGTTAACAATTTTATCAGCCTTGATTACATAGAAATTAATAATCTATTAAAATAAAATTTCCATGTTAAATCCACTAATTAGATAGCACATTAATTTTAGAGTTCAATTGCAATTGTAATAAAATTCTAGTTAATTATATTTTAAATTCAATCAAATTCTTTTATTTCGATTAACATTCTTATTATTAAATCAATTATTACCCTATGAATATAATTAACATTAGTTTACATTTTATTACATTCATATTTTACAGTTATCATTTTAACCATATTAATTATAATATTTCAATTTCACTAATTCCATTAGTTACCAATTTCATTCCTTATTTACAATTATAACCAAATTAACTTTACAATTATTTCAGTTGTTTGAAATTACATTAAAATAGTTGTCAATAACATTCGAACAACATTATTAAATCAAATTCTAATTATTTTCCTCATTAAAAAAATCATAAATTTTAATTTCTCCCAACATTAAATTTCAAAATCTTATTTAATTTAATATTTTTAATTATCAAAAATTACGGGTCGTTACACTCTTCCCCACTCAAAACTTTTTGTCCTGGAAAAGGAACTGGAAGAATTAAGAAACTTAGTATAATTTTATTAAAAATAATCAATTTATAAATAATTAATTTACATAATTTAGTTTGATAAAAATTGAAAATAACTTAATTTTCACAAAAATTCTAAGTCTTTAATTGACGAAATTTTTCGACAGAGTGTCCTTTATACGGATAGGTCCAGAAAAATAATAATATCAACAACTACAATATATATATATATATATCATATTTCAAAAAATAATTTCCCAAACCATGGAAAAAACAATAAAATATTTTTGTAAAACCGTAATCCGAAAACATATCTATTTGTCGGGCAAACAACTTTATTTATGAAACCAGAAGCAGTAACTATTGCTTCCATAAACCTATATTTTACTTATATAATCCAAAATAGTGAGAATTTTATGTAAAAGAGAAATATTTAATTACTTCAGTTAGTAACAAAAGCAAATCAACACAAAACATATGCAAACAAAACAATACAACCATTATATGCAATCAAAGTATCCATCATACATCCATAACGACAAACACTAATGGTTTGTTCAGGTTCAAAAACTTTAAATTGTACAAGGGTAATAAATAAACTACCGAGTGTACCATACGCTCAACAACCTTAGATAATAACTTAATAGATTACTCATACAACCTTAAACAATTTGAAGTATACTCTCCCAAACTTCCCATTAGCCAAACAATCCAGAGTTTAAATATTATTTAAGTTTATTCGATTGGTCTCTTTTCACACCATTACTTACTTTTTACTTATTTCATTCATTCATGTAATGTCTTTTTTTTCATCCATTTACTTACATAAATTATTTAACATTCAATATTTGAAGTCATCAATAAATCAATTTTTTGAAATATTGTATAAGTTTCCTTGTAATTAAATTCAAATTTAATTACTTATATAACTTTATTTCCATTTAACATGAATATTCATGAATAACCATTGCATACTTAAGTGTTTTACCCTTTAATTCACATTTATCCTTTCTTTTATAGTGTTAATTAATAATAAACTAATTTATGAATCATTTTAGTCATTTATTAAGTTTATAAACATTTCTTTGATAATATTCACTTTTTACTATTAAATCTAATTATTAGCATTTCAAAACATTAACTTATGTTTATAACATTCATTGTACATCTTAGTTCTTCATTTATAACACATATTCATTTCGAAGCATTTTTGTTATTAAGATTTTACTTGTATAATATTCTACTGCATATGTAATTTATCATTTCAACTTTTTAAATATTGCAAGTAAGTTTTATATATGTTTTTAAGAATGAAATGGAATGTCTTACAAATTTTATCTTATTCAATTTAGTTAACAAAAATGTTCAACAATTTACATCTTCTTAATTTTCATTATCTTTTAAATAACAAGCGACAAATCTCCAATTCCTTTACAGTTTCATTAATCACTTAGCTTCTAATTTCTTTTTTTCATTTTAGAAGTTTCCAATTATTAAAATAAGTAAGATTTCATTTCATTATAATAATTGAAATCCCTAATTTGTAGAAATTTAAGAATTAAATATCGAGTTCCATTTCAAATCATTTAAAATAATACACACACACACACTCATAGCTTTTATATATAGAATCATATTTAGAAATTAGAAACTAAGATTTATTTATCAGGACAACTATGTAGTAAAGCTACAACAGTGACCTTTCCACTTTGAACTCGAAAATGAATGTCGATGATGTAGCCGTCATCACCGAAATTATTTTCCAGTGATAGAAGAGGGGGTACATAACTTATTTTCTTTTAAAATTCTTTTAAAATATTTCTTTCAAATCTATTTTGAAAATATTTATATCTGAAAATAATTCCAAATAATACTAATATTATATTTAAAAATCTATTGAAAACCAATTTCAAACCTCGGAACTCAAGTTCTCAAATTTCCATTTTATATTCACTTTATTTATAAATCTTATTTTGCAACCAATATTTATAAAATTTCACTTCCTAACAAACAAACATATCACAAACAACTATATCCATTTATAAAAATTATTCTTTTATATACGAAATATAATACAAGATAAAATTATTTCGTTTACCTATATTTGAAAACAATATTGTGTAGATCTGCCCTATTAAGTTTTAGAAATCCCTATTAATTCCATAACGTCCTATATACCGACCAGAATTTATAAATAATAAACAGAGAAAATTAACACAACATAAAAACATTTTATAATACTAACAAATACGCTCTTTCATATATATACACTCAGACAACTCATTCTAGGATATTACTACTCTATCTCTAATGAGTCAGACCCCACAAAGTTAAGGTTATCGCTAAACCAAATATCTGATACCAATTGTAATGACCCACCTTTTTGGACGGTTTAAATCGACAATAAACCACACATGTCAACTCAAACCATTCAAAAGGGAGGATTGTTAATGGGGGTAAATAAGAAAATTAGAGAAAAGAAGGAAAAACAAAACACCAAATCTCTCAGCGGAATGACAAAACATAATAATCAAATAAACGGTACATGAAGTTGTTTTACACATAACATTTGATTACACATTTACAATATATCAAAGTTATGTATATAGCAGGAATAGTAAGATAATGCAGCAGAACAACATGATGCAGTGGGATAAAAAATAATATAATACTAAACTCCGTCTTCGTCCTCCAGAATAATATCTTCAACATTGAAAAGCTCAGGCTGACCCGAGCGTAATGAAAAGACAAAATATTTGAGTCAGAACTAAAAGATCTTATGTAAGTTAAATCAAAATAAGTAAATATAAGTGTAACCACTTCAAAGATGTTTACGGGATTTTACATCTCTTTCCAGTGTCTAACGTGTGTGCAACAACATAAGAGATGTTCAGGATTCTATCTCCTAAGGATCCGTTAACTATCTACATATGTAATACAATACCTATTATAATATGTCTACAGTAAAGTGAAGTATTAAAATAACGTTAAGGCGTTATCCATATGTAAGCTCCACCGAACTAGTGAGATATTCAGGGTGAACTCCATAGGTATGATACAAACCGAATCATAGTGGGCTCAATCAGGATAAATATGACAACGCATGAGAGGCAATGCCAGGGTAGGATACTACCATTTTGCAGAACCGGGCTAGTAGTAATGCATAACAGCTACTACCGCCCACCTTGAGACACACTCCCACAATCAAGTCAAAGGGTGGCTACCAAATCAAATCATAAAGTAATAGATATAGTTTCAAAGAAGCATGCTCGATATAGGAAGCGACCCCACTTGGACCAAGTATAGCTCATGTTTTAGTCATTTCAATTTTGACCCAAAAGTCAAGGTTATCTATCATCGTTCTCTTACTATATTCCAGTAGCGTTCGCCAAACCGTCCTACTTCATTCTGGATTCTCCCCCACATGCATAGTTGTTAAATTGGTTTTTGGTATAGGGAGAAAGTATGACGATATCCGATCCTGGCCTCTTTAACAACCAAACGCTTATTTCACACCGATAGGTTCTTTTACATTTCCAAAACTGATTCATAATTGATACCAAAATATCATATTCAATTCAAAATATCCCTCATTTCAAAACCATCATATTTACTCAAAATATGCCATTTCTCTAGAAAATATCATTTCAAATTCTAATGTAAGTTATAACATCATTTAACCACATTCACCTTTATATCAAGGATTTTAATAAACAATTCAACCTTGTACAATTTAAATTTTAGAAAATAGTTTGGATAGTTATACATAGTTTAAAATAGTCTGAAATAGTTTTAATAATTTAAAATAGTTTTAAAATTTTTAAAAAGTTTTAATAGTTTAAATTAGTTTAATAGTTTAAATTAGTTTTAATAGTTTAAATAGTTTAAGGGTTTTTAAAACAGTTAAAATAGTTTAATATAAAATGGTTTGATTATTGGAAATGATTTATGTAATAAATATTTTGAAAAATCTAAATAATCTGAATTTTAAAAAAAGTAATTTTTTTAACAGTTTATATAAAAGAAATATTTTGAAATTAGTATCAAATCAGACTACTTCTTCCATTTCAACAAATCTGGACCATATCCAGATTTCAAATCAACAAAACTCAATTTTACTCTTCAATTCAGATGACTCGGTTTCGATTTAGTTCCAAATCAAAGTGATTTCAATTTCAATTCGAAATAACTTCAATTTCTGAAACATTCATTTTTAACTTCAATTTCGATTAAAGAATTCAAATCAATGATTTAGATTCAATTCCATTCTTATTTAAAACCATTTCAATTCATATCAATTTCAAGCCAAATTTCAATTTACTTATTTAAATCACATAAATCGAATTTAACTTCATTATTAAAATTATAAGATCCAAATCTTTAAAATAATTCAAATCTCCGAATTAAAGTCATATATCGATTTTAACTTTACATTTCCCAATTTAATTCTTAAACAATTTCTTTTTAACCATTTCAATTTCAACTTTCAAAGCTTAAATTAGAAAAATAATTTAATTCATATAAATCTATAATTTATTTCCTTTAAAACAATAATATTTAATTAAAAATCCAAATTCAAGATTTTAAACCATTTTAATTTAACCAATTCGGTGTCCGTATATAATTTTCTATCCTATGGTCAAGAGATACGGATACATACCATTTCAACCCGCAATATAGTTAAATTTTCGGATATATATCATTTCAACCCGTATCCTAATCACAATTTTCCAACTCCATAAAATCGCTCGGGTTTATCATTTCAACCCATAACGATTTTTCGCTAATCTATAAGATCGTTCGGGTATGTATCATTTCAACCCGTAGTGATTTTCCTAACAATAACTAAGGGAACTTGTAATGTGATAATAACATATAAAATAAACATAACATCAAATCATCCAAAATGTCAACAATTAAGCAACCATCACAATCATCATTCAAATCAACCGATGAATCACAACAATTAATTGGTTGTCTTTATCAGGTATTTAACCATCAATTTTAAATTCAATATATCTTTAAATGGAACATTCAGTATAAATTTAAATTAGACTTGAATGACAATTTAAATATACCAAACAACATCAAAATCAATTTTTATAATACATCATAAATTTAATTTAAATAACATAAGATAGTTTAGTATTTGTGAGTGGGTTAAAACACCCACCTTTGATTTTTGGTCGATTTAAAATACAAATATGGCCCAAAAATCCAACGGTCTCAGAATCCAACTAAACCAGCTACATAAAGTCTGGAATTTCGATCGATTGCAATGGAGAAAACCGCGCTTGAATCCGAGCTCGTATGAAAAGTTATGGATGTTAGAACATTCAAATTTTAAAAACTAAATTAATTAAAAATAGAAGGGCGTAGTGTAAATTGCTACCTCTCCCTCAATCAGAACGCACGCAACCAGACGTTCAAACCTATCACCATGAGCTTTGACCCACGATTGCCACTGCCCTAGGCCACAAGGGCCTCCACCAAACCCACGATGTGCTCGACAGGCTGCACCTACCAGTGCCCACCACTATGCCTCCAATCCCCCTGATCTACGCACACCGCCACCTCCATATTAGGGTTTTCGATCCCTAATTCATCTAATTTGACCACCACACACCATTATAGGCGATGCAACCATCATTGATAAACCCTGGAAGCCACCTCTATAAAACCTTTCAACCAATTTCACCAATCGATGCCCCCTTCAAAAGCCCAATTTTGAGTTTGACAGCGATTTGCATTGATTCGAGCACTATTTCAGGAACGGACACTTGCCATTGATTTGTATTGTCGAGAACTTCGAAACAGTATATAATATGACATAGTTTGGAGAGTTTGAAATTTTAGAATTGATTTTGAAATTGAAATTAGGTTTTGGGATGTTTCTAACATTCAAGAAGGAGAAAAGGTAAGGAATTAAAAACTATGTATAGTAAAAATGGAAAGCTGCTAGGGTTTTCAAAAAAACTTATTTATATAGACAAAGGTGGAAAGGAATGAATGGACATATCGAATTGATTCGAAATGTTAACACGACCCAAAAAGCCCGTTCCGCTTTCGAAACAAAAGTAGGTCATCAAATATATCAAAATATAGGTTTTCGATATTTTTCAACTCAGTGGAACTAGTTTCAACTCCTAATTTCATTGTATACAGAAGTTAGCTTTCAAAATCAAATTATATTTATTTAAATTCTTTTAATTGATTTCTACGCGTTTCAAGCCCATACGATCAAATGATAAGTCTGATCGCTATGAAACTTGAAATTCTACAATAATCCACCGTTATGGGTCCGATGAAACTGGTTTCGTCGAAATCTAAGACAGTGGTCAAACTGGCTTATTTTCACGTTAATTAAATAAATTATTATTAATTGATTTAATCACTTTTAACTTCAATATTAGAAGTCAACAATTTAATTAGTCTTGATTACATAGAAATTGGTAACCTATTAAAATAAATTTTCCTTGGTAAATTCACTATTTAAATATCACATTAATTTCAGAGTTCAATTGCAATTGTAATAAAATTCCAGTTAATTATATTTTAAATTCAATCAGATTCTTTTATTTCGATTAACACTCTTATTATTGAATCAATTATTACCTAATGAATATAATTAATATTAGTTTATATTTTATTACATTCATATTTTACAGTTATCATCTAACCATATTAATTATAATATTTCAATTTCATTAATTCCATTAGTTACCAATTTCATTCCTTATTTACAATTATAACCAAATTAACTTTACAATTATTTCATTTGGTTGAAATTACATTAAAATAGTTGTCAATAATATTCACACAACATTATTAAATCAAATTCTATTTATTTTCCTCATTAATAAATCATAAATTTTGATTTCTCCCGTTATTAAATTTTGAAATCTTATTTAGTTTAATATTTTCAATTAATTACGGGTCGTTACACAAATAATATTTTTTTAAATATTTTTGGTCGAGATGTTTTGAGAAAGAATAGTAATACATCCGTTGAGACCAGAGTGTATAGCTATCTCCAAATATTGGATATTGTATTACTCATGCCTATTGAGGCACTAAGAGGTTAAATACTCTTAGTTTAACTATGAAATGGCCCGTCCGAAAGTTTCTTGTCGGTTAACAATAACAAGGTCAAATAGGAAATCCCAAGGTTATAAAGTCATGTAGTTCCCTTAACTTAAGAATACTATGGAACTTTATTGTGAACGCTCTACTTTAATCATAGTTAAATCATGACATGTTTTTCCATCGAGTGACTGTAGTTAAGTCTGATTTGAAGTATTAGGAGTGAAACACTATTCAACAGAGAATCGATCTCTTCGGTTGTATGAGGTTAGTTTCATGGTCAACTATAGTCATAAAGTCAAAATTTCTGGTTAGAGTAAAACGGTTAATGATAAAAGTAATTATTGCACCAAGGACTTTGTTTTTTGGAAAAACCGAGTTGAATATGGATAATATTGCAATTTTGATCGATACCAAATTTCATATATCCTAAAGTGATATTGTTTTGATGGAGGGAATGTTTATAAATAATTGTTACTAAAAGTTACCATTTAAGAAAATGTGAAATTGGATTTTATCAAAAAGATACATGAGCTATGTATTTAGCTAAACTGTCACACCAATAGCTAAGTGATGTCTCTATTAATATTCAAATTATTCAATGTTGATCGGTGGTAGAATGCACATTCCAAGTTTCACAACTATATTGTAAGTTCTCTGAAAAGCCACATGACTTAATTATTTTGTATAATGTTATAAATTAATTAATATTTACAAAATATTGATTGTTAACTTATTTGATGTTTTGGGTGTCTTGTAGTAACTATTAAGACGTATATATAAAAGTTATATGTTCACTATCGACATATGATAGCGGTATATTTAAAAGAGGTCCAAATGGAGATAATTACTGAAATGGGCTTTTGGAAAATTTGCTCCAAATTAAAGGAATGTAGACCTATCACATTAGGTAATGGACAAGGTGGATTGATTGAAAATCAAATGGAAATTAAAGAAGCGAAGTTTTAATAAGAAGAATGGGAAAGGTTCCATTCTCCCCACTTAAACAAAATCACCTTGTTCAATTCTTTGTAACAACCCGTCTCGAAACAGACCTAATTTTCAACCAATGAAAGAGCATTGAACCTTAGGTCCATTCCAGCGCTGGCTTTTATCTGGTATAAATAGACAATTCACTGAGCTATCTATCTATATTTTCAACATTTCACTAGGGAAGGAATAAAATATAATAACCAAATAAGTACCTGTAGCATAATATCCATGTCACAAAAATGTAATGAATCAAAAAATATATAAACTAAATTAAACACTTTGTTTTAGGGTACATCAAAATATAAATGGATAACTGATATTGTCAGGAAAGTCTTCGTTGTCTTCTCCTCCATCCACATCATCAAATGTAACATGTATGTTGTAATGAGAAGGGATCGGAACAACAAGCTCTGTTGAATAAAAATATCATGTTTATAATAATAGTATATGGACTGTAAGTATTTAGATAAGTATTACGTCTTATGTATTTGTTATATTTCTCTAAGTATGCCTCCAACTATGGGCATTTCCTTACGTATATCTCCACCATGGGCATTTCTCTAAATATATCTCTAACTATGGGATAATGGCCCTATAAGTCCTACTCCATGATTATAAAAGAAGGTGCATGCAACTATACCATATTGGGTTTAACAACCCTTCTCTCATCCAAACATATCCTAACGATGCTAAGGAAGGAAGTACCTACTTAATTCCCTTAAATTAGGAAATAGGCAGGACCTCCAGCCTTTAATACTTAACTTAAGCAAACCCTTTTGCACTCCTTAACTGACATCATACAAAATCTCTTTTAGAGTACTTACTACTTCAGAGATAAGGAAGGGGGCAGACCTTAACAAAGAAGAAGAAGACCCCTTCCAAAATGTTTCCTCTAACACATGTAAGTGATTATCTCGACCATGTAATACTACCTATAAGAAAATCCCGACCATTTGATACTTCTTAAAATGGAAGGAGGCATACTATAACACAACAATTTACCAGTCCTCGAAGTAGGGCCGTCATAGGATATCCGTTTATGTCCCGTAACCCAAATCTTGATGTCTCACATTAGTCCGATTGTTCGTAGGTGCTGATAAAGAAATTAGCTGGGTAGCTTATCCTACAGATTAGGACTAACCTCGCATCCACCATGGGAACTTATTGTAGGCGATGTCTGACATTAGTTCCAAAGCTACAATGTTGGTAGCTAGATTAGCTAGACAGACTTCTATGTGCTTTTAACCGACCTCACATCCCTATAGTTAGTCATATTTTCACTCTCCAACATTGGCTATATAAGGAAAACTCCTTATTTCGCCTTTATTTATGGATTCAATTCCATATTTGTCCTAAACCCTTTTATTAGATTAATTTTTAATGGTTAATTATGTAAGTTACCAATTTATGATTATAATATTTAAATTTTAGGGTTTAAGTAATATGTTATCATTATACTTATGCCTATTTTTTAATGCATATTTATATAATTTATCCATTTTTTATGTAGGACATTATGTTATTTAATATTAAGAACTAAAATAATTACACAAGTCAATTCACTACAACAATTACACAATAATCAACATTATCAACAAATTTGGTACATAAAAGTAGACTTATATATATACATAAATGTAGACTTAAATATATTTGTATATGTGTGTATACATATATGTATGTGTGTTTATATACATAAAATAAGGAATCGAATGCATATGATATATTTTACGTTAGTATAGAAGAACTACGCCTCCTTTTTCCAAGAAGCCAATTTACAATATAATTTTTTTGTATTCCACTCAAGCTTTTTAAATGAACAATGTTACAATGACAAAGAAATTGCACTTATTTAATTATTGAAATAGGCAGTGCGAATTACGGATAAGAGAAGAAGAATCTCTCTTTCTCTACTTTGCACACCTCTTTCTACTTTATTTTGAATTCCTTATCATTATAATCACAATTAGAAATTTTAAATCAATTAGAACACAAATTATTTATACTGTAAATGTTCATGAATTAAATTATGTTACATTAAAATAAAACAACAAAAATTCCAGTCAATTCACGAATTCACATATTGTAGGGAGATTTTGGGGTTTAGGTTGATAGTTTTCGCATACAAAATCTCCTAAGGCATAATATAATTCTAAATATCAAACTATAAATATTATCAAGAAAAATCAAGATTCTCACTCATTAAGAATCTCCGATGAACCAACTTGAACTTGTTTTGTGACGTAGCCTTTCCCCTTTCCGAGTTATTTCCTTTTCATTATAAAATAAATTTGTTTATGTGTAATAAATTTAGAAATTATAGATTCGAAAAGAAGAGAGATATACTATATGTGTGTAATTACATTTCTCTTTTTCTAGTTTTATCTAAATTCTCCTCTAATCCTTGGATGTACATTTTTATTTTTAAAGCTAGAGTTTGTGAAGTTTTATTATGGAGAAAGAGAATTGGATGATGTCATTGATGGCTTAAGATTTGTATAGAAAGAATGTGGGGGCTAGTCTCTTATTTATAATATTTGAATGCGCTGGAACTGTTGGATAAAGAATATTTTTAAATCTGAACCCTTCATGCCTAGGCAAATCCTAGCCGTCATAGATGAACCAATTGACCGGCCCTTCATCGGCGGTCGAGCAGTTAATCTTTTCAAGCGTATATTTGTTAATTTTATTTCTCATTATTTATTACCTTATTATTATTTAAACGTCAATAATTACTTAGACGTTAAGTGGCATTTATTTTTACATTAATTTTATAATATTTGTTCCTAATTCATTTTGAATTATTTTTGGTTCAAAATTTTCAAACCTCGTTTACTTTTTTGTTTAAACCCCAATCACCAAGCTTTATATATGAAAATTACTCAGAAAATTGCTACAAACACAACGTTGCAGTTTTGTAGTTCTGATGTTTGCAAAATTTTAATTCCAACATCATTACTGATTAGTTGATTTTTTAATTAATTTCCTGTTAATTTCACGAGATGTTACGTTTTCCCCCGTTAAAAGAATTTAGTTCTCGAAATTCCTTAGGACAGATGGTGTAATGTGCACTCTACAACCATGCTGTACAACCAAGTCATCTACACAACGATCTGCTTAAACAAAAGTGCAATGTTATTATGTATGCAATATATTTAAGGTGAGCTCAATCCTAGCACGAATGCAAGATCGTGGTACATAGGCTTGTATGCATACAACCTAAATATGCATAAAATTTTATATGAGTGCAAAAATAACAGGAAAAAGTTTGGCAACCATCCTTTACCATCCAATCAGGCAACCATGGTGCAACCAAATCATACATAATACTAAATCTAAATGGAGAAGATTTACCAGAGAAAAGCTCCGGGTCATCTTCTTTTTTGTTTCCCAAATGCCTATGGTGGATTATCTCCCTATTATACTCAGACCAGCCTAATTTCTTTGTTGCGAAGCCTCCTATTTCCATGCTCCACCATGCATGCGATGGCATGATTCTTTATATATGCTAACTGATCAGGCTCTGCTATAGTAAACATGCTATGTAGACACTTCGTCAGATGCGATATATCGAAAATATTATGGATCCCATCCAACTTAGCTGAAAGCTCTACCCGATACGCAGGTCTCCATACTCTTTCTAAAACGGGAAAGGCCCAACATATCTCGGCGCTAACTTCCCCGAGGTTCTAAATCTCAATACCTTTCTAAGAGGGAAACTTCAACAAACACCATGTCCCCAAATAAGAATCCAACTCCTTCCTTCGTCCCTTAACGGATGATTTTAGGTGGTTCTATCCGATCTTCATTTGATGTTTAATTACTTCAACCTTCTTCATGTTCTCACATATCAAATATGATCCAAGTAGAACTTTGTCCGTATTCTCCCACCAACAACTAAGTGACTTTCATGGCCTCCCGTATAAGGCTTCAAAGGGTGCCATACATATCGTCGCCTATAACCGTTATTATAGGTGAATTTCACTAAAGGTAAATGCTGCTTCCAATGTCCTTCGAAATCCATGATGCAAGCCCTCAATAAATCCTCTATGTTTGTATTCACCCTTTCCATCTATCAATCATTTCAAGGGTGGTAGGCGATACTGAGATTTAGCATCATTCGTAAAGTTAATTATAAAATCCTTCAAAATTCACTAGTAAATAAGGGGTCCCTATCGTTGATAATACTAACTAGGATTCGTTGTAATTGAATCACCTCCTTGATGTATATCTACGCTAGGGATGATGCAGTCCAATTATCCCTGATTGGGATAAAGTTGACATTTTTAGTAAGCCTATTGACTATAATCCAAATAGCTTCATTTCCTCTATGACTTCTAAGCAACCCATCTATGAAATCCATCGATATGTGTTCCCACTTCCAAGTTGGAACCTTTAATTGTTATAACAGACCTCCGGGCTTTCCTTGATCAACTTTGGTTCATTAGCATATCAAACACCTTGTTATATACTTTGCTGCTTGCCTCTTCATTCCCAACCAATAGAAAGTCTGCTTCATGTCTCTGTATGCCTTATCTCTATTGGGATGAATAATCATCTAAGATTGGTGGCACTCAGCCAGTACTTCCTCCAGAACATTCTCCACCATTGGAACACATAGGCGTCAGTCTCTCTATAGCCATTCTCTTTCATCTACCGAATACTCGCCTCACTATGAGAAATACTCCCCTAATTATCTTAGCTAAAATATCAACTATTGCCATATAATTCTTTTGTTATTGACCAATACAGTCTACCAATCCATGCCTTACTTCCGTTGCTACCAAATATCCTGGAATGAATTGTGATGGTGGTTGGAAATTGAATTTTGAGAGGAACTCCAACTGCCTCCACTCATATAGAACACCTAGAGTAGCATGTCTTCGGCTAAGGGCGTCGACAACAACATCCCTTTTTTGGGGGTATACCGAATCTTAAAATCATATGATGCCATGAACTCCATCCACCTTTGCTGCCTAAGGTTTAAGTCTTTTTGGGAGAATAGTATTTAAGAGACTTATGGTCCATAAATAATCCAAATTTTCTGCTAAAATATAGTTTCTCCATATTTTTAAGGCGAATATGATAACCGCTAATTCTAAATCATTAGTGGGATACCTCTTCACATAATCCTTCAACTATCTACTTGCATAAGTTATCACTCTCCCTTCTTGCATAAGAACAGCTCATAATCCCATGCTGCATGCATAAATGTAAATAGTGAAAAGTTTTGCTCCATCTAGGATCATTAAAACATGCACACCGGTTAATAACTCTTTCAACTTCTCAAACTTCCATGCATTTTCTATCCTGTATTAAAACTAAATTTGTCTTGGTTAGGTGATTCATTGGTACTACTATCCTTGCAAAGTCATTATTGAACTTCCTATAGTAGCTTGCTAAGCCAAGAAACCTCCTGACTTCCATAGCATTCTTTGGAATCTTCCAGTCCTGAATAGCTGCTACCTTAGCAGGGTCAATAGATAACCCCTTCACAAATACAATATGGTCTAGAAACCTTAAATCCTTCCTCCAAAAATGACACTTCGAGAATTAGCCTTTTATCTTGTGACTTCCTAAGGTATCTAGTACCTCCCTTAAGTGATGTCATGTTCACCTTCGCTTTAGAGAATACTATAATATCATCCACAAAAACTACGATGAACTTATTCAGTTCCCTTTTAAAGAATCTACTAATCAAATCTACAAAGTATGCAGGGTCATTTGTCAACCCGAAAGGAATTACCTCCCATTCATGTAGTCTATCTGGAGCATGAAAAGCAGTCTTCTCCATGATATCTTCGACTATTCTCAATTGGTGAAACCTAGTGGCCAAGTCTAAGTTAGAACATATTTTGTCTCCAACAAGCTGATCAAATAAATCATCTATTCTAGGTAAGGGATTCTTATTCTTCACAGTCATTTTGTTGAGTTCTCGGTAAACTGACGTGTGACGACCCGACTTTTTCTCCACAGAAAGTCGTATGATCATGAAGAAAGAAAGGGATAGAAAAGAGAAAAGAGAAAAGAAAGAGAATAAATAAGAAACAACATTAGAATCTCAACAGCGGAACGAATAAATTATATTAATAACATAATATTACATAGTATACAACACTAATCCAAGTTACACAAAATTTCAACACATACTAGACAGTTATAAACACCTGTCTAGTTATACAACTCAACACAACTCAACAGAGGAATACCAACACAGAGAACACACAGCGGAAACTATATATCTACAATGCAGAAGCCTCCTACTCCATTGCTCCTCCATAAATCGTCTAAGCTAACCTGAATCCCTTGGCTACTCGTGAAAATTTGAGTACCCAAGAGTTTAAGAAAACAGAAGATAAACTTTAGGTCAAACATGGGTCTGGTGTGAGTAACAGGTTAAAGTTGCTTAACTTTGAAAAACCTTTGAAAAGAAAGGTATCACGTAAGACTTCCCACACATAAACATGGAAAAGTTTTTACCTTACGCTAACCAAAAGATTTGATAGGAAATTCGGTGATATTATAATAGGTCTAGGGTTTTCAAGTAAATATGAAAGAGCCGAAATTGTTACATCTATTAAATTCCAACTACTAGCCACAAAAGTGGGTAATACAATCAAACCCGTTGGCACTTATTGGATTTTGGATTCCATGAATGGCAGGGCTACCGGGGTACCGCCCGTCACAGTACGTGGCCTAGATCAACGTACGAAGGATCACTTCCAATCCCCTGCAACACAAGACAAGAACCATCCCTTACTGGACAGTCTCGAACAAGACAACCCCGCAGGTGGCGTACGTTCCAACCGCCCACACAGCCGAAATAAAAAGGGACTTTTAGACAGGGGAAAATCTCGTCCTACTTGGGCATGACCCACTTAGCCTTGTTGCACCTCCCCTGTTTTAGCCATTCCCGGTTGATGAGGCTTGAGGCTATGATTACCTTTAGAGAACACATCTCTTAGAATGCTCATCGTCCGCCTGACGATGTTCTGAAAGTATTCATCCATACAAGTTCGTTTCGGGTTTGAACGAAACCGAAGGCATTATCTCATTACACTCATTTTGGAATCACCCTTAGAGTTAACGACGATAACCCTTGCACTGAATCTTTATCTCGAATCTGAAAGTACTACCCGTCAAACTCATCTCGGAATCACCCTCAGAGTTATACTGACGAATAGTCCTTACACCTCGAGTCTTCACTCTTCACATGAGATTCACGACCTATCATTGATTTGGATCGATGTGGTTTTCGGATATCCAAATAAGGAAACCCGATCCCGGTCTCATCGAAATCCAAAACGTGTCTTTTAAGGCTAAGTTTCTTTTAAAGGTTTAAAACAATTCAATTGTCTATATACCAGATAGATAATCAGATTCACAATAGATAATCAACATTATCATCACAACAGATAATCCATATTATCATTATCAAAAGGTAATCCAAATCATCCGCACAATGCAACCAATGCATCCATATCATTCGACATTACTTATCTCATATCTGAGATTCAAACCATTCAAGGCAAACAACATCATCCATCCATATAAGCAAGGATTAATAATCACACCAAATATAATTAATTTAAAATGAATTAAATTAATTACATCATCTCTAATTAATTTAAAGTAAATTAAATTAATTACTTCATCATTACCAAACTTGCTTACATCACTATAATTAATTATCAATCAATTAATTAATCATCAATCAATTATTAAATTTAATTAATCATCCCTGATTAATTAACCCTTAATTACATTCAAGTAATTATTCTTCAATTAATTTTACAAATTAATTATACTTAACCAAGTACAGTAATTAATCTTTAATTACTTCCTTATTAATTAACTATAATTAATTACTTTGATCCTTAATCAATTACATTAATTAATTTCTTCATTTATTAATTATTTCCAAATAAATCTATTCTTAATTACATCATCAATTATAATAATTAATGATCTCTAATTTTCTTTTCTATTAAAATCAATTACATTAAGTAATTAATCTTCATTTAAACCATAATTGTTAATCACCCTTGATTAACCCCATTCAGTAATTAACTATCCTTAATTACTTCACCAAAAAATTAACTACTCATTAATTAATTATCTCAAATTAGTCCCTTGATTAATTTTACAAAGTAATTATACTCAAATTACTTCTATCACCAAATCACCTTCAATTAATTACATACAGTAATTTCCCATAAATTACTTCTCTACGTAATTTCTCTTCATTTAATTACATTAAGTAATTATACTTCACAATTCATCAAATGATTATTCGAAATTAATTAAACTGAATTAATTAACTTATATAATCAAATTAAACTCAATTAATTACAATTAGTAATTAATTCCTTAATTACTTCCAAAAGTAATTATACTCAACAATTTACACAAATGATTATCTTTAGATTAATTAATCTAATTAATTATTAAAAATTAATCACATTAATTAATTATTAAATAATCCTTAGTTAATAACCTTTATTAACTATTAACATTCATTAATTATTTTCTAAAGTAATTAACTTATTTTAATCATTATTACTTACAAATTAATTAATCATTAATAACCATTTAATTAACTCCTAATTATTTAATTAATTAAGTGTTAACAATAAATTAATTAATCCTTTATTACTTGATTAATTAATTATTAATCATTAATTAAAAATCAAATCTTATTTAATTAATGAATCTTAAATTACAATTTAATTATTCTAAAAATAATTAATCTTAGACCTTTAAGATTAATCCTTTAATTACTTTAAGTAATTATCCATTTTATTAATTTATTAAATAAATTAATTATTCATTTAATTACCCTAATAATTAAATGCATAACAAACCATTAAACTATAATTTAACTTCAACTAGTTTTAAAAATCAATTAAAAACCTTTAAATGATAAATAATACTTTTCTTATAAAATAAATTTTACAAGAGTTTTAAACAAAATCTTTTTAAATTCAAACCATTTAATTTTTTTTCCTTATCATTCAATTTTTTTTAAATACTTAAATTTATAAAACTTAAATTTATTTTAAATCGAAGGTTCAAATTCATATTTGAATCAGTTTAAACTATGTTTAAACATTTCTTTACATTTAAATTTCCAATTTAAATTCAAATTTCTTTAAAAACATTTTTAAACACTTAATCCCTTTATAGTTATTTAAACAAATTTGATTTTTAAAAACTTCATTCATTTCCAGCTATGATTCAAATTAAAACTTGAATTCATAATTTAAAATTAGATTTAAAACTTAATTTAAATCTTTGCTTTAATATTTAAATCCAGTTTAAATTTTGAAAATAAAACAGGATTCTAACCTGAACAAAGCTAACTCGAACTACACCTAAGTCATTTGAGCCTGACCTATCCTAACTCGAGCAAACACTAAAATAACTTGAGTAAAACTTCGATTAGCATTCCATTTGAAAAAAAATTCAAAACTTATTACTGTCAGGTTTTACAAAAACCTGCATCATCAAAATACTCGAGCCCTCACAACCAAGACTTCGAGTTCACTACCCACATGCTTCGAGCCAAACATGAGTTAACCCGAACAAAAACACGAGAACCATTCTTCCCCAAACAGCCGCTGACACCCCATAATCACCGTGCACCTACACCAACCCCGCCGCCAATTGCGACCTCTCGCGACCCCACTCGCAAATCGCCGACCATCCCCTAATACCATTCCGACCTTCGAATCAATTGCAGAACCCCAATTTCACAAAACGAGCTTTCAAGCTCAAAAACTGGAACAAGGTCGAACTGGAAATCACCAAAAATCACTCTCCACCGATCACCAAAGTATCTTCATCTCCGGCCATGACCTCATCCAAACTCCATCTATCTTTCCCCCAAATCTGGGAAAGCTCGGTTGCCTGTAGGTGTCGCGAAAATCAAATTTTTATCAACAGAAATAAAATCTAGGGTTTAAAATTTCAATCCAAAACCCCCATCGCTTCAATGCGTTAATCCTCTTCTCCATATTTTTCCTTGATTCTACTATCACTATTCCATCACCAGAGAAAACACTGGCCACTCCATCCACTTAGATTGACAGAATCATACCAAAACAACTTTTCTAGACAAACCAGAAATACTCTTCTAATTTCAAACTAAAATTTCTAATTTTAGTTTTAAAATTCAAGTTTTTGTTTAAGTAATCAATTTATATCCCTAATTTAAGAAATCAGGATATTTAAAAATTTACTTATATAAAGTTTCCCTGTTATTTATCCTTTTTTCCAGAGTCAATAACATATTTTTTAACTTAAATAAAATTTAAGACTTTAATTTAGGATACACTAACATGTTTTGTTCGAAATTTGAACCTAAATATGGACTAGATTATGAGTTCATGATTTTTGAATCAGAACTTTAAGTCTGGAATCTAGAACAGGGAAGAATAAATCCACAGCAAGCACGCATTCAGACCCATACATATATACAGACAATTTTCATCATACTCATCCACACACAAAGCATGATTATCACAGGAAACAATTCAAGCAACCATATTTACTTAAGTTTATTTTAAATAAAAAAAGTTACTCACAGAATTCTTATGAGCAGAGCCTATTTCTGAAAATGCTTGAACTGGAGTTGCTTCTTTTATTTTTGCCTTTTTTAAAAAAAAAACTTTAGTCTTGCTTTTGCTGAAATGTTCTGCTCCTTGATGCATGCTTCCAGATTTTTAATTGCATGCTAGATGAAGTTTTCAAAACAGAAAAGCAGTTATTTTCAGATGCATGCAGGTCCTTAGAGTTGCATATTTGATTATTCAGGTTATACTTGCATTTCTGTTTGAAGATGGTTGATGTTTTGAAGGGCTACAGGTTTGAGGATGATTTGCATGCGGGTTTTTTTAGTGTTGCAAGTGATTTTCAGGTCAAGGAAATGCAAAATTTGATGATCAGGTTATATTTGATCTGCACTTCAATTTTGAAGAAAAATTCAGACAGTTTGAAGAAGATTCAGATAGCTTTTGGTTTTAGAGGAAACATTGGTTTTTGAGGGGGATTTGCAGGAATTATGTTTGAACAGAGTTTTGATTTCAGATTTTTAGCTGATGATTTTCTCAAGGTTTCGAAAAAGAATAGAAAAGAAGATAAAATGTGAAGCAAAGTTTTTATAATTTTTTTTTTGATTTAATTAAAAGAAAATGAAAAAGATAAATTAGGACACTTGTTCAAATTTTAAACATTTGTCATTTTGATTATTTTATGCTTAGCACTTGTCAATTAGGTGTGTTAAGAATCTCACACATGTAATTTAAGTATATTTTAATTTAAATTGTTTATAAAAGCTTTTAAACCTTTATTTATTATTCTTATGTATATATATAAATGAATTTCTTCCCTTTTTAATTAAAAAGAAATGAAACAAACAAATATAAATATAAGCTTATTCAAATATTTTCAAATATTTATTCTTTTAAATTTCAAAACTTTGAATTTAAATTTAAATTAAATTATAAAACTCTAATTTAAAAATCAAGTTATATATATGCATATATAACTCTTATTAAATTTAAAAAAATAACAAATCCTATTTCTTACAAAATTTATTTATGTTCATAAGAACTAAGTATTATCATTATCATTTGTAAATAACAAATTTAACAAATTTAAATGATTCATAAAAGAGATTATAATTTACTTCTATTGCTCAATAAATTAAATTCATTTATAAATTATAATTTAAATTCTTATATAAAAATTTCAAGTAATATTCAAAAAGAAAATACAACTAAGCTTTTATGTTAATCAAATTAGATTCATATTTAAGTTAATTAAAATTTTAAAACAAATAAGATTTATCATAACTATAAACCATATAATTATTTACTAAATTGCTTTGAAAAGTTAAATGTTAAATTTAAATCAAATTTCCAATTTACCAAATATAAACTAAAATTAGAAAATTGATTCATTTACTAAATTCCAAATCAAAGTTTATCTATTTACAATATATACAATTATATATATTATAAACAGTAAACAATTTATTAGCTTTAAAAAGATAAAATATACCAATTTAAATCTTTATCAAAAGAAGATTATTAAATCAATTCAAAATTTATTGTCAAAAATTATCAAATCAATTAAATTTTTAACACAGATTATTAAATTTATATTGCCAAATTTCCGAGATATCACATTCCTCCCCCCTTAAAAGAATTTCGTCCCCGAAATTTAAAAGCAAAGGTAATTTAATAATCTATCTTAAGATTTTATTTTAAAACATAAGCATATATTATCAACCATATGCTAATAACCATAGCAACCAATTCACCCAATCAAACAAATCTAACTATCCAGACAAAATTCTGGATAGGATTTTCTAGAGTTTCCCAAATATAAATACCGGGATACTCACTCTATAGAATCCAAACAATCAATACTACTAAGCTACAGAGCTCCTATCCATCTAGATCTACAAAACTAAACAGGATATCAGACTACAGACAAGTCTGACTCAACAATCACATCCTCCTGAGTTGTTGGTTCCAAAACCAGAGATAAATCATACACGTACTTCCTCAGAGATACGTGAAACACATCGAATCCCAGTTATCCAAACTGGCAATTTAACCTTGAAAAGCAGACACTAATCCTCACAAGAACACAGAAAGATCCAAAACACTTCGGAGCTGACTTACCCAGTCTTCCCCAATATTAAAACTCTTTAGATCGGAGAAAACTTACCCAAAATCAAATCTCCGACTCCGGAATCCATATTCCTTCGTCTCTTTATTCGCAAAACACTTCTGACGATCCCGGGCTGCCTTCACCTCTCTTGATCAGTTCAACCTTCGCTGATGTCTATAGAAACAAACTGGACCAAAACAACCCAACAGAATGATCTCCTCAAGATCAATCCAAAACCAAGAACACCAACTCTACTCCACAAACATCAGAAGACTAACTTACTTCTCCTATCCAGAAAAGACAAAACAAAAGCACTCCCAAATTGCTTCCACTGCACAACTCTGATCTGAAGTAGGAGAAAAACTTGAGCACAAACTGGACAACACATCTCTGAAATATGGTTAAACAGATCCATAAAGAAAACTCAGATGTCCCCACCTGATCCCAAGCTGCTTCACCAAACCTCTCTCTCTAGAAGTCATCCTTCTATGAACTACCGATAGCACTCCTGGAATCCAGTCGATAAGAAAACTCAACCTCCAGATGCGGACAAACTTCTGATAACTCAAGAGAACACTCAAACTATCGCAAGTCACTTTTGCGATCAACCAGTCCACTATCCAAAGAAAACCGTTCTCTTTACCAATCAGAACAGCTTACGCTTATCTAGCCAATCCATCGAAGAAACGGGTCTATTCTGCTGTTTCTGAACTCCATCTTCAGAAAAACTGCTTACCAGAAGACCTTCCTGCTGGCACACAGAATACTCCGAGCTGCACTGCTAACACCGACGCCAAAGACTTCCAAATCCAAAGCACTTCGAGAAACTCGGACCTCAAACCGGACAGAAACATCCTGCTGAACCCAGCCACAACATCGAAGCAGATATACTTCCTAAACTTGTTCCAGAGAAAAATCTTCGGAAACATCCATAGTCACTGTATCTCATCACACAGCTACTAATTCCTGAGGTATCAAGATACCATTATTTTCTTCTGCCTAACCGACATATCCAAACTCTACTCATCTAACTCAAAGATGAACTCCGAACCTTTACAGGTTTCCTTCAGAGATCTATGAAATCCTATACTCTGCATCAGTCACTCGAGACGGTATTAGGTCTACAGTCTCGACAGATACACTTCCAACCTCAACACTCAAACTCCAACCATTGGTAGTAGCCGTGTTACACACCCCACTACCTTATCTACCTTTATAATTTATATTGGAAAACCTGAACAGGTAACCCAACAAATAGGTAGAAGTATATATATATATATATATATATATATATATATATATATATATTTATATATATATTTAAAATTACAAATATGCTCTCTCAAGAAAGAAATCACTTCAAAGCCTAGGTATTTACTCAACCTAGCGCTTTGATACCACCTGTGACGACCCGACTTTTTCTCCACAGAAAGTCGTATCATCATGAAGAAAGAAAGGGATAGAAAAGAGAAAAGAAAGAGAAGAAAGAAGAAACAACATCAGAATCTCAACAGCGGAACAAGTAAATTATATTAATAACATAATATTACATCGTATACAACACTAATCAGAGTTACACAGAATTTCAACACATACTAGACAGTTATAAACACCTGTCTAGTTATACAACTCAATACAACTCAACAAAGGAATACCAACACAGAGAACACACAGCAGAAACTATATATCTACAATGCAGAAGCCTCCTGCTCCATTGCTCCTCCATAAATCGTCTAAGCTAACTTGAATCCCTTGGCTACTCGTAAAATTTGAGTACCCAAGAGTTTAAGAAAACAGAAGATAAACTCTGGGTCAGACATGGGTCTGGTGTGAGTAACAGGTTAAAGTTGCTTAACTTTGAAAAACCTTTGAAAAGAAAGGTATCACGTAAGACTTCCCACACATAAACATGGAAAAGTTTTTACCTTACGCTAAGCAAAACATTTGATAGGAAATCCAGTGATATTATAATAGGTCTAGGGTTTTCAAGTAAATATGAAATAGCCAAAATTGTTACATCTATTAAATTCCAACTACTAGCCACAAAAGTGGGTAATACAATCAAAACCGTTGGCACTTATTGGATTTTGGATTCCATGAATGGCAGGGCTACCGGGGTACCGCCCATCACAGTACGTGGCCTACATCAACGTAACGAGGATCACTCCCAATCCCCTGCAACACAAGACCAGAACCATCCCTTACTGGACAGTCTCGAACAAGACAACCCCGCAGTTGGCGTACGTTCTAACCGCCCACTTAGCCGAAATAAAAAGGGACTTCTAGACAAGGGAAAATCTCGTCCTACTTAGGCATGACCCACTTAGCCTTGCTGCACCTCCCCTGTTTTAGCCATTCCCGATTGATGAGGCTTAAGGCTACGATTACCTTTAGAGAACACATCTCTTAGAATGTTCATCGTCCACCTGATGATGTTCTGAAAGCATTCAATCCACACAAGTTCGTTCTGGGTTCGAACAAAACCGAAGGCATTATCTCGTTACACTCATTTTGGAATCACCCACAGAGTTAACGACCCTTGCACTCTGAATCTTTATCTCGAATCTGAAAGTACTACCCGTCAAACTCATCTCGGAATCACCCTCAGAGTTATACTGACGAATGATCCTTACACCTCGAGTCTTCACTCTTCACATGAGATTCACGACCTATCGTTAATTTGGATCGATGTGGTTTTCGGATATCCAAATATGGAAACCCGATCCCGGTCTCATCGAAGTCCAAAACATGTCTTTTAAGGCCAAGTTGTGTTAAAGGTTTAAAACAATTCAATTATCTATATACAAAGATAGATAAATCAGATTCACAATAGATAATCAACATTATCATCACAACAGATAATCCATATTATCATTATCGAAAGGTAATCCAAATCATCCTCACAATGCAACCAATGCATCCATATCATTCAACATTACTTATCTCATATCTGAGATTCAAACCATTCAAGGCAAACAACATCATCCATCCATATAAGCAAGGATTAATAATCACAACAAATATAATTAATTTAAAATGAATTAAATTAATTACATCATCTCTAATTAATTTAAAGTAAATTAAATTAATTACTTCATCATTACCAAACTTGTTTACATCACTATTAATTAATTATCAATTAATTAATTAATCATCAATCAATTATTAATTTTAATTAATCATCCCTGATTAATTAACCCTTAATTACATTCAAGTAATTATTCTTCAATTAATCTTACAAATTAATTATACTTAACCAAGTACAGTAATTAATTTTTAATTACTTCCTTATTAATTAACTATAATTAATTACATTGATCCTTAATAAATTACATTAATTAATTCCTTCATTTATTAATTATTTCCAAATAAATGTATTCTTAATTACATCATTAATTATAATAATTAATGATCTCTAATTTTATTTTCTATTAAAATTAATTACATTAAGTAATTAATCTTCATGTAAACCATAATTGTTAATCACCCTTGATTAACTCCATTCAGTAATTAACTACCCTTAATTACTTCACCAAATAAATTAATTACTAATTAATTAATTATCTCAAATTAATCCCTTGATTAATTTTACAAAGTAAATATACTCAAATTACTTCCATTACCAAATCACCTTCAATTAATTACATACAGTAATTTCCCATAAATTACTTCTCTAAGTAATTTCTCTTCATTTAATTACATTAAGTAATTATACTTCACAATTCATCAAATGATTATTCAAAATTAATTAAACCGAATTAATTAACTTATCTAATCAAATTAAACTCAATTAATTACAATTAGTAATTAATTCCTTAATTACTTCCAAAAGTAATTATATTCAACAATTAAACAAATGATTATCTTTAAATTAATTAATCTAATTAATTATTAAAAATTAATCACATTAATTAATTATTAAATAATCCTTAGTTAATAACCTTTATTAACTATTAACAATTCATTAATTATTTTCTAAAGTAATTAACTTATTTTAATCATTATTAATTACAAATTAATTAATCATTAATAACCATTTAATTAACCCCTAATTGTTTAATTAAGTGTTAACAATAACTTAATTAATCCTTTATTACTTGATTAATTAATTATTAATCATTAATTAAAAATCAAATCTTATTCAATTAATGAATCTTAAATTACAAGTTAATTATTCTAAAAATAATTAATCTTAGACCTTTAAGATTAATCCCTTAATTACTTTAAGTAATTATCCATTTTATTAATTTATTAAATAAATTAATTATTCACTTAATTACCCTAATAATTAAATGCATAACAAACCATTAAATTATAATTTAACTTCAACAAGTTTTAAAAATCAATTAAAAACCTTTAAATGATAAATAATACTTTTCTTATAAAATAAATTTTACAAGAGTTTTAAACAAATCCTTTTTAAATTCAAACCATTTAATTTTTTTTCCTTATCATTCAAAATTGTTAAAATACTTAAATTTATAAAACTTAAATTTATTTTAAATCAAAGGTTCAAATTCAGATTTGAATCAGTTTAAACTATGTTTAAACATTTCTTTGCATTTAAATTTCCAATTTAAATTCAAATTTCTTTAAAAACATTTTTAAACACTTAATCCCTTTTTAAGTTATTTAAACAAATTTGATTTTTAAAAACTTCGTTCATTTCCAGCTATGATTCGAATTAAAACTTGAATTCATAATTTAAAATTAGATTTAAAACTTAATTTAAACCTTTGCTTTAATATTTAAATCCAGTTTAAAATTTGAAAATAAAACAGGATTCAAACCTGAACAAAGTTAACTCGAAATACACCTAAGTCATTCGAGCCTAGCTTATCCTAACTCGAGCAAACACTAAAATAACTCGAGTAAAACTTCGATTAACATTCCATTTGAAAAAAAATTCAAAACTTATTGCTGTCAGGTTTTACAAAAACCTGCATCATCAAAATACCCGAGCTCTCACAACCAAGACTTCGAGTTCACTACCCACATGCTTCGAGCCAAGCACGAGTTAACCCGAACAAAAACACGAGAACCATTCTTCCCCAAACAACCGCTGACACCCCATAATCATCGTGCACCTGCACCAACCCCGCCGCCAATTCCGACCTCTCACGACTCCACTCTCAAGTCGCCGACCATCCCCTAATACCATTCCGACCTTCGAATCAATTGCAGAACCCCAATTTCAAAAACGAACTTTCAAGCTCAAAAACTGGAACAAGGTCGAACTGGAAATCACCAAAAATCACTCGCCACCGATCACCAGAGTAGCTTCATCTCCGGCCACGACCTCATCCAAACTCCATCTATCTTTCCCCCAAATCTGGAAAAGCTCGGTTGCATATAGGTGTCGCGAAAAATCAAATTTTTATCAACGGAAAAAAAAATCTAGGGTTTAAAATTTCAATCCAAAACCCCCATCGCTTCAATGCGTTAATCCTCTTCTCCATATTTTTCCTTGATTCTACTATCACTACTCCATCACCAGAGAAAACACTGGCCACTCCATCCACTTGGATTGACAGAATCATACCAAAACAACTTTTCTAAACAAACCAGAAATACTATTCTAATTTCAAACTAAAATTTCTGATTTTAGTTTTAAAATTCAAGTTTTTGTTTAAGTAATCAATTTATATCCCTAATTCAAGAAATCAGGATATTTAAAATTTTACTTATATAAAGTTTCCCTGTTATTTATCCTTTTTTCCAGAGTCAATAACATATTTTTTAACCTAAATAAAATTTAAGACTTTAATTTAGGATACACTAACATGTTTTGTTCGAAATTTGAACCTAAATATGGACTAGATTATGAGTTCATGATTTTTGAATCAGAACTTTAAGTCTGGAATCTAGAACAGGGAAGAATAAATCCACAGCAAGCATGCATTCAGACCCATACATATATACAAACAATTTTCATCATACTCATCCACACACAAAGCATGATTATCACAGGAAACAATTCAAGCAACTATATTTACTTAAGTTTATTTTAAATAAAAAAAAGTTACTCACAGAATTCTTATAAGCAGAGCCTATTTCTGAAAATGCTAGAATTGGAGTTTCTTCTTTTATTTTTGCCTTTTTTTAAAAAAAAACTTTAGTCTTGCTTTTGCAGAAATGTTCTGCTCGTCAATTGCATGCTTCCAGATTTTCAATTGCATGCTTGATGAAGTTTTCAAAACAGAAAAGCAGTGATTTTCAGATGCATGCAGGTTCTTAGAGTTGCAGATTTGATTATTCAGGTTATACTTGCATTTCAGTTTGAAGATGGTTGATGTTTTGAAGGGCTACAGGTTTGAGGATGATTTGCATGCATGTTTTTTTAGTGTTGCAAGTGATTTTCAGGTCAAGGAAATGCAGAATTTGATGATCAGGTTATATTTGATTTGCACTTCAATTTTGAAGAAAAATTCAGACAGTTTGAAGAAGATTCAGATAGCTTTTGGTTTTAGAGGAAATATTGGTTTTTGAGGGGGATTTGCAGGAATTATGTTTGAACAGAGTTTTGATTTCAGATTTTAGCTGAAGATTTTCTCAAGGTTTTGAAAAAGAACAGAAAAGAAGATAAAATGAGAAGCAAAGTTTTATATAAGATTTTTTTTTGATTTAATTAAAAGAAAATGAAAAAGATAAATTAGGACAGTTGTTCAAATTTTAAACATTTGTCATTTTGATTATTTTATGCTTAACACTTGTCAATTAGGTGTGTTAAGAAGCTCACACATGTAATTTAAGTATATTTTAATTTAAATTGTTTATAAAAGCTTTTAAACCTTAATTTATTATTCTTATGTATATATATATAAATGAATTTCTTCCCTTTTTAATTAAAAAGAAATGAAACAAACAAATATAAATATAAGCTTATTCAAATATTTTTAAATATTTATTCTTTTAAATTTCAAAACTTTGAATTCAAATTTAAATTAAATTATAAAACTCCAATTTAAAAATCAAGTTATATATATGCATATATAACCCTTATTAAATTTAAAAAAATAACAAATCCTATTTCTTACAAAATTTATTTATGTTCATAAGAACTAGGTATTATCATTATCATTTGTAAATAACAAATTTAACAAATTTAAATGATTCATAAAAGAGATTATAATTTACTTCTATTACTCAATAAATTAAATTCATTTATAAATTATAATTTAAATTCTTATATAAAAATTTCAAGTAATATTCAAAAAGAAAATACAACTAAGCTTTTATGTTAATCAAATTTAGATTCACATTTAAGTTAATTTAAATTTTAAAACAAATAAGATTTATCATAAGTATAAACCATATAATTATTTATTAAATTGCTTTGAAAATTTAAATGTTAAATTTAAATCAAATTTCCAATTTACCAAATATAAAATAAAATTAGAAAATTGATTCATTTACTAAATTCCAAATCAAAGTTTATCTATTTACAATATATACAATTATATATATTATAAACCGCAAACAATTTATTAGCTTTAAAAAGATAAAATCTACCAATTTAAATCTTTATCAAAAGAAGATTATTAAATCAATTCAAAATTTATTGTCAAAAATTATCAAATCAATTAAATTTTTAACACAAATTATTAAATTTATATTGCCAAATTTCCAGGATATCACATGACGCATCTGCCTTAGTGCTGAAAACGATCGGTGCTCCCATTCTGAAGTACCATGGTGAATAAACTTCTTCTATAATAGCTCCGAAATCTGCTTATCCAACTCTCGCCTTTCTTTGGAGGTCATATGCCTTAATAGTAGTGCGACCGATCTACTGTCTTTCTCCAAATCATTCGTAAATTCTATTTCTCTTTGGAGCGAGAGATTGGAGACTTCTTCAAAAATGTCCGAAAATTCCCACACTACGAGTGTAGATGAGAGTTCCTCTTATGATAGCTAAGAGAGTACAATGGCTTAATGTAGTGGAGCCTTAGGGCTTGCATTGAACATATATATCTTGCCTCCACAACTCTTCAACCACACAATCCTCCTATCACAATCTAAGATAGCCCCTAGTAAGATAACTAATCTATTCCCAAGGTAAGACCATACCCCTCAAAACCCAAAACATATGCATTAGACATAAATTGTACGTTACATAACTCTACCATTAGGTTAATATTTTCGAGCATATAGTTTTTAATGTTATCTCTTTATTATCTATTACCTTATTTTAATTTAAACTTTAACATTTACTTATATGTTAAGTGCCATTTATTTTAACGTTAATTTTACTAATATTTATTTTCCTAATTCATGTCGAATTATTTTCGATTTAAAATTTTCTAACATCGATAACTTCTTCGATTGAACTCCGATTGCGAAGCTCTATATATGAAAGTAGTTTAGTAAATTGCTACGAACACAATTGATGCAAGTTTCGCAATTAGATTTTGATGTTTAATTTTTTTTTGATTTTTAGCACCATTACTACTTAATTGATTTTTCTTAATTAGTTTTATGTTAATTTCACGGTGTGTTACATCTTCCCTCGATTTTCTCCTTTCCCCCTCCTTTAATGACCGCTACCCTCTGAGCTGCTTCGTCAAAAAATTTCATTCTTAAATAAAATAAAACATCAAATAAAATCGAAAGGTACTTGATTTATCCAATTCTAACAAAATTGGGTACCGATTCAAGGAAGCTTACGTGGATTTTTAACTCAAGGAGCCACTAATAGGCCAGATCTACAAGGTACATCCAAAATTTATAATTACGTTTTATCATTCTGATCACAATTTATATATGTATTATTGTCTCATCTTGATTTGGAATTAATGTTACATTCTAAAGTAACTATTGTTTCAAGAAAATAATCTACAAGGGAATCCAATCAGAAGTTCTCAAGCGACATCACCTCAGTTATTTTCAGTTGAGACTCAAGGTCTTGCACTTTCCCCTTCAAGACTTCAATGGACGAGGAAGGTTCAGTAATATGACGAATTTCCACATCTAGAAGTTCTTTAACTTTCTTCTCCTTCTTCCAGATAGTATCCATATCATTGACAGACCCAATTTGAATGTCTAATGCATGTTCGAGCATTTTTTAGCCCTTTTAAAATTTTAACCTTCGGCTCAAGAGTGCATTTCTCACATCTCAATTCCCCAACCTGACATTGATAATTATTGAGATATTTCGAAACTCGTCCGACCAACTTTCCTTTTAGAAACTAGGTGCATTTATATATATTATCGACACCATTTGGCTATTTCTCCATCATTTAAATCCTTAGGTGGGTTTTTTCCAAGGAAGAAATTTTCTTTCTACCAGTTGAGGATTCAGATCTAGTTATCCTTATGGGAGTACGAGTGGGAAGAATGGATTTACCTCCACTTGTAATAAGCTCTAGATATTGGCATGACACCTAGCTTTTTACTAGGCCAACTTCAAGATTCTCAATTTTTTGATACAATCGAGCAATTTGTGACTTAACCTCAATCCTTTGGGCCGGGGATTTGGATCAACCAACTATACATATTCTTTCTTTTAGTTCTTTAATCTCTTTGTCTTCCTTTTTGGTTCTATCCTTTAAACTCAATATCATTTCATTCATACTACTTAATGTTGACCTTAGCTAATAGTATTTGTTATGCATTTACATGGTTTTGGGTTATCCGTAGATGGCATGACTAAAGCATCTTAAGTAGAGAGCTTCCTAATATCTAACATCGACCTTATTTTGAGGTTTTTCGATCGAGAGAAGGGGTTAGGGCCGCTGGATGTAAGTGTTTTTTTCCTACTAAAAAGTAATAAACAAAGAAATATCAACACTTAGAAAAAAAATTCTTTCATTAACAACAACGAAGTATTACAAGCACACGCAAGTTCAAATTACATCAACAACTCAAGTTTTATACGTTCATTCCTTGATTTTAGAAGTAACAATCTTAGCTTTTTTGAGTGAATCCACAGACATAAGGAAAGTGGAGACAGAAGGAACACTAAACCCATGAGGAGTATTGATTAGGGGAAACTGGTGATAATTTCTCTCTTGGTCGGGGGATAGTTTCTCCGCATAACAGTTTAGCATAATCAGACTAGATTTCTTTAAGTAAACTATCCTTTTCGTCACCTAAGAAGTTAAAATATTGGTGGAGAAGTAGCGTGTAAATTTGTTGAAGGTCCCTAAGAAAATAATATTTTGCTAATCGAGAGGTTTTGAGAATTAATATTTTATCCTTAAAATCCCTTTTTAGCTTGACAAATTTACTTAAGTGTTCTTTTGAAATGAAGTGCTCAATGGTTCCTTAACCTGTGTATTTTAAGAAAAACAGACTAAGCTGCAAAGCAATAAGAACGTTGAAACTTATAAAGATTGTCTAAATTACATAATACGATAATAAAGTCCCTCATGTTGATACAATATGAACCCTTTGTAAAATTTAGAGATAAATTTCTCTTTGTTGAATTTGACCTTCTCTGGTGGAGGACTACAGGATGAAAGTGGAACGCTCTCAATCCTTGGAAGGTTCCAGCATTCTCTAGGATGAGGATTGGTCCCATAATCATTCAAACACCTATTACGAAAACATCTAAGTAAGATCCCACTCATTTTCCCCATAAAGAAAAAGTCGGTAAAAAGGTTCTTAGTATAAATATTATAGAGGAATTCCACTAAGGTGTCCCTATCTTCGATAAGCATCCAGAAAAGTGTGGTAACTCCTCATTCTCCTTTATAACTCTTTCCTGGTGAAGGTGAGATAATTTAAGAGCAGTGCTACCCATTTTCCTTTGAAACATTTTAATTGTTTGGCATAAATGAGAAGGGCCATATACTTTTCAAATAAACTATTGTAATCTTCAATCTGTTTCTCAATTTCTCTATTCGGTCAAAGCACATTCCCCTTACTCTTCTCATGAAAAATCTCAAAATGATATTTTTTTTCTTTTCTTTATCTAAAATAAAAAACTTATTACCTAAAGCTAACAGATAATTGAAAGCATTTAAAGATGATAAGCTTTATACCTATACTATGGAAGCATGTAAGTTTAAATCCAAGTTTTTTCTTTGCTATGATGGCCAGGGGCATAGACATCCTTTGACATAATGTATTCATGAAGAGCATTCTAGGACTCAGGAGGATCATGAAAGTCTGCATGGCGAGGATATGTGCTTATGTCAAGGCCACCAGATCCATTACAACCACTTCCCGGTCCACCAGTGTCTTTGTTACCATCACCCTCATCCTTCTTAGAATCATTATCATCATCATCTTCATCTTTATCACCATCATTATTGTCATTGTCACCATCACCTCTATCATTATCATCCCTATCTTCATCAGGCAAAGGATCATCAAAAGATAGTAGTTCCTAAGGATTTATGGCTTCCTTTTCTAGGAACTCATCTTGTAGTAACCTAGGAACTCTCTCCAATTTAAGGTCGAACTTCCACTTGAATTGCCTTTTAGTTTTGACAGTGAAGGGAAGTCTAGCTCTAGATAATTTTCTATATTATCGAAATACATGATGAAGAGGGCCTCCTCATAACATTGCCCCTTTATTTGAGGGAGGGTATGTTCTATAAAAGAAGAAACTTCATTTTGGCATCTTTAATGATGTTATTCATATAGACCAGTGCACCATCTTTGCTTTCCAAATTTTCCTTCAAAGTTGCAACTCATTCAGCCGCATGGGTGTTTTTAATTTTGGATTGCTCAAGTTCCTTTTCCAATAATTTCACCCTCACCTCAACTGCTAGCCTCATTTTTCTTTCTTCATCCTAGTCGGAGGCAAGTTTATTCCTTTTAGTAGTAACCTCATCTCTCTTTGTTGCGACTTCAAGTATTTAGCCCTTAAAGGACCTAATTTTATACATCAACAATGAAATCTGCTCTTTAAAATTTGAAATTTGATCAACAGACTCATGAGAGGCTTGTTGAAGAAAGAACATGTACTTGGCCACCTAAAATATATAATATTCATGATAAATAAAAATATATAGGGCCAAAATTTGTATTAGCCAGATAAGTAATGTGTAACTCCTCATATTTAGACCCTTATTAACAAAGGATATTACTATGCAATATCATCTGCTACCATAAAGAATTAGATTCGTTGGGAGCAACCATCTACAGTATTGCTTTGGGCGAGTACCGATACATTGAATTACGTGGATACGTTTTATTTTTTTCTTTCCTTATATGTGAGGATTCGATGTATCTGATCTAGGCACAAAAAAAATAAAATAGTGGCTTAAAATAATTCAAAACAATATAAAATATCACATATCACAGAATACAATAGGGAAATATACATGTCAAATAAAGCAGAAAGGAACATGTATAGAATACATGGAGTAGCCTACAAAATTGTGGTCATAAGTGATCCAAAACATACATATGATGTACATAAGACTGCCAAAACTAATACACAACAAAATGAGTCTCTGTCTCAACATACATAATAGACTACATACACTAATAGACAACTATTCTACTAAAGCATAAATAATTAGCACTAAGATAATCCAACTCTAGGGTCATCATACCGTAGTACCTAAAAGACCTTAGTCTGGCCCAAGTATTATAAAATAATAAATGGGTCAATCTAGTTTTAATTCAAGTCAATGTGATATAGTAATGATAATGGTATAATAAATCTCAATAAGAACACATAGCTATATAGTATTAAATCTCAAAAGAACATTATCATTCTTAGTTTTCATTCACCAAGACCCATATAATTTAGCTTATAAAAAGACAATCGTAAGAAATATTTGGTGAAAAACTTAAATATCATAGAATATAGAAATCAGCAGTAGAAATCTAGAAAACAAAGGGGAGGCGCCTAAAATTACCCAAGATTGGTGAGCCTGAAAAATCACCGAACACGATCCATAATCCAATGATAGGCATGAAAAGACATAAAATCACATAATAGGAATAAAACCCATGATCCCACGATGGGCATAAAATCCATGATCCCATGATGGGCACAAAACCCATAAGGTCCACTTGTAAACAAATTAGCACAGAAGATAAACCTATACACTCGTCAAATTAAGAGTTATGTACTTTCGAATAGTTACAATTTGAGTAATGACTATACATCCCATATCGCATGGGTTTACTTGAATGTTTACTACAAGTTAGTAAACTCCTCCCATGAGTAAATAGGGGTTCAATCGAACAAGTCCGAGAATTAATCGATGAAGCAAACACAAGTGTTCCATACCACTTGTTTTACTAAATCATTTAATTAAATTCCTCATTCTAATGAAATAATAGTTTATATATTGAAAACCAGTTTTGAAAATGTTTTTAAAAATATTTGTTTAGAAAGAGAGTTGATAATCTTTGAAATATTTTTTTTTTATAATAATTAGTTTAAATCATTTTATTTGAAAATTAGATATTGAAATTGAATTGGTTTGTAAATAAATTTCACTAAAATTATTTTTGGAAACTTCGTGAAATCTATATATGTTTATATATAGAAAAAATTTAATTAAAAC
Source organism: Allium cepa (assembly GCA_030765085.1). Classification (NCBI taxonomy): domain Eukaryota; kingdom Viridiplantae; phylum Streptophyta; class Magnoliopsida; order Asparagales; family Amaryllidaceae; genus Allium; species Allium cepa. The sequence continues at coordinate 353,028,957 of CM060937.1, read as the reverse complement.
TAGAAAATGTCACAAAATCGATTCATCAAAAATTAGAATTCAAATTTGAAAAATGAAAAGCATTTGAAAGCATCAAGATAATCAAAACTAAGCAACAAGCAAAGGAACAAGAGGCAAAGCGGGACAAGTGTATGATCAGGAATAGGAGCAACAACCTAGAACATGCATTACTCTAGGTAGCTGAATGGTCGACCGCTCCTATATGATCGGTCGATTGATGGCAAGACCTAGAGCATGCATGCTTTAGGTTTCGGCTCCCCATTGATGACCAGTTTGATCCGACCTATTTTCTTTTATTTTCGGCGATAAAAGTTGACTGTTAATACCCAAATACTTGCATGCACACAATTAATAACTGATATAGAAAATAGATAAGGTAAACATAATTGATTTCAATATATAGGATTGAGTTACTGATGGAGAAATAGAGAACAGACAGAAACACAGAACTGAGATCAAATTAAAACCATTTTCTCAATTATTCAAGCAAATATTCACTTGCATAGGAATTAGAACTAGATTTTTTGAGATTACTCATCTTATTACTCTAGAATTAGCTGCTTATAACCTGAAACCCAGTCTATTTCTTCTTAGCAGTAGCACTTGTAATTTATCTTAAAAGAAACTAAGAAACCCTATTATAAACCATGGAGAAACTAAACTAAATCTCCTACAAGATGTATAAAAGACCAGAGATGATTACCTGAAACTCTTTAGCTTCAAAAGTAATTAATTTAACTTAGAATAGGATTGACTTAGTAAGTTTTTATTTTAGGGTTTGGGAAAGAGGGAAGAACACTGATTTACTGTAAATTTTGTTTACTAGAAATAGGAAGTGGGAAATGAGAAGGAAAAAATAATAAAAGTATAGGTTTTTATTCTCACTATTGTCTTATTTTCCAACTTTAATTGGGCCAAGGCTATTATTTGCTTAAAAAAAGAAATAAGTAAGTTCTTTTATTCTTCCAGCTATAAAAGAAAATGCTTCTTATAAACATTGTTTTAAAACAAATAGCCTCTAAAATTCCATTTTGACAAGAACCGTTCCTTTTTTAAAATTAAATATATTTTCTTTAAATTCATTACCATGTTCTAAATAGTGATAAAATAACTTATGTAATTTCAATTGTAATTAAAATGGTTTCAAACCTTATTATTCCATTATTTTAGTTTTTCTAATTTTCTTTTTTTATAAAATAAAATAATTAAACCACATAGAAACATTGTACACTTAAATTTTACCGCACGATTATTTTCCACTAGAAAAATCATTTTAATCCAAATTCAACTTTAATTTGGAAATAAAAATCCCCAAACTTCCTAATTATTTAATTATTACCATTTTAAATTATATTTTAATTTAATTTTAGGTAATCTAAAGCAGGGTTGTTATGGATTCCCTCCTTACAAAAATTGCATCCTTGTGATTCTCTATAGAGGAAAGTCAAGGACAGTCTACAAGTGGTATGCCTTTCAAAAGATAATTATGGCAAGTATAAGAGAAAATTTAGAATAAAGGACTCACCATTATTGAACTTTAAAAAAAAATCAGGGTGCGTTCACTCGATTAATTCTTTGGTTTCCCGTGAGCAGTCCTTAGGATTATTGGACCATTGAACTGTGATGAGCAGAAAGTCTTTATTTCGAATGCGTTTAACCTCCGAAGCTACAATTTGAATGGAGTTCTGGTCACAAGTCAAATCTAATGAGATCTCAAGCTCTTTTAGGATTCTAGGCTTAAGGAAAAAATCCAAGTCTCTAAGACATTTCCAAGTTGAGATACATAGAAGAGATCATAGGTACCAGAAAATGGGTGGGAAGAGAGACTCGATAATACTCTGGGCCAGTGTGTTTAATGATTTGGTACGGTATAATATAGAGAGAAGCTAACTTCCCTGATCGACTGAAACACATAAAACCCTTCAAAGGTAAAACACGAACGAAAATGAAGTCTCCTATAAAAAATTCCAAATATCTTCCTTATGTTATCTGCATAGGATTTCTACCATCTCTGGAACTCTTCCATCCTTTGTCTAATAAGATCAATCTCCTCGGAAGCTTTTAGAACTGAATCAGGACCTAAAACCTACTTCTCACCAGTCTCAAGCCAAGAAGTGGGTGATCAACATAGCCTTCCGTAGGGAGCTTTGAAAGCTACCATCCCAATACCAGATTGAAAGTTGTTATTATAAGCAAATTCAGCAAGATGAGTATAACCCTCTCAACTCCTACCAAAATCTAGAATACAAGCACAGAGTAAATCCTCTAAAACTTAGTTCACTTGCTCCGTCTCACTGAGGATAATAAGCGATGCTAAGAATATGCCTTGTACCTAATGATTTCTGATGACTATTCAAGAATCCACTAGTAAATGATGGATCCTAGTCACTGACTATGGCACTGGGAATGCCATGCAATCTAACAACTTCCTTGACATAAATCTCTTCCAATCGAGGAGCGATCTAATTGGACCTAATAGGATGTGGGCTGACTTTGTTAGTTTATCGACAATCACCCATAAAATATCATGACCAGATCCAGAATGGGGAATACCATCAATTAAATCAATGAATACCTAGAAAGGAAAAGATAAGATAAGATATGATCACTACTGGATCGACAAAGGAAGTTCGTAGATGAACTCAACTCTTAAGTTCACATTACCTAATACGACATCCAAATTGAGCATCCAATGGTTGCAACAAACCAATGCATCTTTGATGCTCTGCTTTAACAAGTTAACAAGTCATTAACTATTCAATTTTGAGCACCCGAGAGTTTAAGAGGAAACAAAAAAATTTGAGTTAGACATAAAGCTCGGTGTGAATAATACTGTTCATCTTTGTTATTTTATGTTAAGTGATACGCCGCTTAGCAGCACGGTTTTTCCCTCACTTACATCCTTTTAAAACATATCTTTTGCAAATCCTTTCCTACAACAAAAACTGGTTAAAACCTGTAAAGCGTTATTATGTAAACATACATATTAGGTGATAAATCAACTATCTGTTCAACACTTCAATTTTGTTTGGCTAACTATTAATCTTTGGCCGACTCGAGCCTACTAAATAACATATCAAAATTTATCTAACATCTATTGGACACTCCTCTTCTTCTGGACATTTTGTCCTTAACTATCTGTTAAATACTTCTCTTCTAGATGGTCTATACTTAACTTACCATCTCCTAAGGTCACCTGATCCTAATGGTCTTGCTGGCTCGCTAATAACCTATATGTATACAAACATATATTCCTTTCTGTGTATATTCATAATTTTACTCTTGCCTATGACAAATCCCTGCACACTGGAATTTTGGACAAAATTAGCTGGGGCTAATAGCTAATGTATAAGGCGCGACCCTATACTAGTCCCTTCCGGTATTCTAATATTCCAGTCATTTTATTAGGGATCCCTTCCTAAAATTTTCCTTGAAAACCTTTTCAAGCTGATTTAAAACCTTTGAATCAAAATTAAACAAGGAATATACATATACATATACATATATATATATTCTATTCTTTAGTCAAAATCACCTTGCCATGTTATATATATACACTTTACTCAATCTTAGTTGATGAAAACATTTAAACCTCTGAAAGTCCCCCTTCCGAATCTATTGAAAGTACCCCTTTCGAAACCATTGAAAGTCTCCCTTTATAAACCAAGTAAAACCCTTTCTTTTATCTAGGCCGAAAGGCCAAAACCTTCCATTCGAAATCATTCTCAAAACCCTTTCAAAACCTCTGAAAAACTTTCCTTTTGAAAGTTTGAAACCTTAGACATCTTTCTTTTAAAACCTTTAAACAGTGCCTTTTGAAACTCTTGGAAAACCCATCCTTTTAATCCTTTTGAAACAACCAAAAAATTTATATCTTTCAACTCCTTCGAAACTGTTAGGGAACCACCCCTTCGAAACCTTACTTTAAAACCTTTCGAAAGCACTTGGGTATAATTTAGAATATGTGGAACCTTTCGAAACCATTCAAAGCTTACTCCTCCCTTTGAAAAATGTTTCAGTTGAAACCATTTTTGACTATGCCTTAATGTAGAGAAAAAGGATCATAAACCCATTAACGTCGGAAGCACTTCTTTTCAAAATCATTTAAATCATCTCTTTCGAAACCATTTGGGTTACACTTTAATTGAGAAAAAAGTCATTACGACCATTTAATTCGAAAGCCTACCTTTCGAAAGCATTCCTAAGTACAGAAGTGATGGTGTCGAAACTATCCCTTCGCAAGCATTGGAGAAGTGGCCAAATTTTAGAGAATGAAATGCCCCTTCGAAACCCTCTGGGTCGAAAGGTATAAAGGCGGCAGAAAAAGGTTTCGACTTAGTCCCATACATTAAATAATTTTATATTTTTATTTTACACTTTGGAAAAATCTACAAAAATTTCCAGATTATCTCTTTTAATATGTTTTCCAACGTATATAAATTTCAGACCCGAAACTTTTATTATTTAACCATAAACAATTTATAACCCAAAATAAAATTTTCTTTACTAGAAAATTCATACAAAATCCACAATAATTATGAAAATTGTGAAAATTGATACCCATCTCCAAAATATTATTTTTAGTCTATATAACAATTCGCAAGGCATTTAGATGACATTTAGTATGGCTTTTACCTTGAAAATATCATAAAATCAATATAAACATTCATAAATCATCAACAAGTATACATAATCATTCCGTTATTCAAAAACATGGGAAAATATTGCGAAATATTTCAGATTTCTCCTTAAAACCATAAACAAACAAAAAAATGTAAACAATATTCACCTTAGCTTTATAGATCAAGGATGTGAGATTTGAATGAATTTGATGTTGATTAAACTTCTCCATTATCTTTCTTTCTCTAGCTCTTACTAATGGTGGTTGGCCTTAGCTTTTAAAATTTTGAGAATGAAATGAACGTGTATAGGATACACGGCCAAGGGTTAAAGACATAGGCATGGTCTCTTTCCTATTTTACCCTCTTATATTTCAGGTTAAACTCTTCTTTTAATTCACCATTTAAATGGCTTGGCTTCCCTATGATTTAATCAAATCTCAATACCCTACTCAACACATTATTTTATTTAATTTAGCTGATTAAATAACCTAAATAATATTATCAAAAATATGTGGTGTTACAGACTTCCCTTCTTAAATAATTTTGTCCTCGAAATTATGTTCAGGCACATAACAAATCAAACAAAGAGGTAAAACATACTCAAACAAATCACGTTAAGTCTCCCTAATCCTGCTCTCAAACTCCCAAGTATAGCCCCTATCATCATCACTCCCCTAGACCTTAACCAATCTGTCCATGGTTCTAAGCCTCTTCTCATTTCTCGTAACAATACCAACTGGCTTTCTAACTGTGGTCAACTTCAGTTCCACCACTATGTCATTTAGCATAGTCGGTGCAATAACAGTCTTCGGGTCTCTAACATACGGTTTGAGATGAGAAACATGGAAAACATCCTGGACTTCTACTAAAATGCTTGGTAACTCAACTCTATATGCGAATTTCTCTAGCCTCTTAATAATGGGAAAAGGTCCAACGAATCTTGGTGCTAATTTTTGATCTTCCAAATCTGATCATACCCTTTATCAGTGACACCTTAAGAAATACCCGATCTCCAATTAAGAACTCTAAATCTTTCTGTCTTATGTCTGCATAACTCTTCTACCTAGACTGAGCCTCCTTTATCCGAGCCCGAACAACATCAATCTTTTCTGTAGCTTCTCTAACTAAATATGGACCAAGAACCAACTTATCCTTGGTCTCCAACCAACAAACGAGAGATTTTCATAGCCATCCATACAAAGCTTCAAACGGTGCCATCCCAATACTAGTCTGATAACCGTTGTTCTATGAAAACTCGACTAAATGCAGATGGTTTTCCCATGATCCCCTAAAATCTAGAATACAAGCTCTTAAAAATTCCTTTAAGATTTTGTCAACTCTTTCCGTTTTCCCATCTGTCTGCGGATGGTAAGAGTTTTCATCTTGATCTTGTTTTCCAAAACTTCCTGTAGACTCTTCTACAACTCGCTAGTGAATGAGGAATCTCTATCACTAACTATGCTACTAGGAATTCCATGTAGTCTAACCACATTCTTCATAAATAACTTTTCTAAAACGAGTGCTTCCTGGTTGACTTACCTTAATAAAATGGGCACTCTTGGTCAATCTGTCCACTATGACCCAAATACTTTCATTTCCTCTATTCGGCCTTGGCAACCCGTCAATAACATCCATAGAAATAGAATCCCATTTCCATACCGGAATATCAAACGGCTGAAGCAATCCACTTGGTTTTTGGTGTTTAGCCTTTGCTTGCTGGCAATTCAAGCATCGCTTTACCTTAAAGCCAATATCTCGATTCACAACTTCCCAAAAGAAAATTCTCTTCATATCCTGATAAATCTTAGAACCTCCTGGGTGAATAGAGGACTTCAAACAATGGCATTCCTTCCAAACTTCTTTCCTTATGTTTCCTACACTCGAAACACATAATCTTCCTTCCTTTATCAACCACCCATTCCGGTCAAGACTGAAATCTTTCAAGTCATCGCCCTAGGTTCCTTCCCTTAACTTCTTGATCCATTCAGCTAACACTGGATCCTCCACATGTTTAGAAGCAATCCTTTTGATCATCATAGGTCGAACTTCCAAACAAGATAACACAACAGTCTCTCTGCTAGACCCAGCATCGGATCTCCACCGCACCCTGCAATCTTCTAGTACTTCCAAATCTTTCCACTCACCAGTGATTGCCAACACTGCATTCTAATGTTTCTTGCTAAGCGCATCTGTAACCTAGTTTCCTTTCCCCGATGTTTACTCAATCCAAAATCATAAGCGACTATAAACTCTAACCATCTCTGTTGTCTCATGTTTAACTCCTTCTGAGAGAACGACTACTTCAACGAGTAACTTATGATTTGTATATAACCCAAACATCCCTCCCAAAAGATAATGTCTTCACATCTTCAATGCAAAAATCACCGCAGTCATTTCCAAATCATGCATTGGATATCTGTCCTCATGTGGTCTAAGCTATCTAAAAGCATATGCCATCCCTTTACCTCTCTGCATCAGCACAGCTTCTAATCCTGTTCCACATGCATCGATATAAACCACCGAATCTTGATTCCCTTCCGGAACGACCAACACAGGTGCATGGGTCAATAAGTCGTTCAAACCCTGGAATGCTTCCTCACACTTATTGGTCCATACAAACTTCACATACTTTCACGTTAGCTTGGTCATTGTTGCTGCTATCCTTCAAAAATCCTTGATGAACTTCCGATAGTAACCAACTAATCCAAGGAAACTCTTTATCTCAGTCACGGTCACGCGTCTCTTTCTACAATTCATCGCTTCAATCTTAGTCTGATCTACTGACAACACTCTTCCCGAGACTACATGACCAAGAAACTTCACTTCCTTCTTCCAGAAATGAAATTTTGAAAACATCTCCTTCAGCTGATGCTGCCTCAGTATCTCAAGCACCACTCTAAGATGAACTTCATGATCTCTTTCATCCTTAAAATACATCAAGGTATCATCTATCAAAACCCATATGAACCTATCCAAGTGCTCTCAGAAAATCGGTTGATCAAATGAACAAAGAATGCCAGAGCATTAGTTGGTCTAAATGGCATAACTAACCATTCGTATGATCCATATCTGGTCCTAAACGCCGTCAAAGGTACATTATCCTCTGCTACTATGAGCTGATGGAAATCTGTTGCCAAATCCAACCGAGAAAATACCTTGGCTCCACTCAACTGGTTGAAAAAATCATCAATTATGCCAATGAATATCGATTCTTCATCGTCCTCTCGTTCAATTTCTATAATCGATACATAGCCTCAATGATCTGTCCAGCCTCTTAGCAAACATTATCGCTGCTCCCTAAGGCGAACTACTCAGCTTGATAAAACTCTTGCCTTCTTAATCCACCAGTTGCACCTTTAACTCCCTCATCTCTGAAGGGGTCATCCTTGGCGGCGTACTCATTGGTTCTGCTCCCGGAACCAAATCTATCTAAAAGTCAATGGCTCGTTTCGGTGGTAATCCAACTACTGACTCATACACATCCATGAATTATCGAACCATGAAAACTTGACTCAGTTTATCCTCTAACTCCATAACACCTAACAAAGAATTCACCTAACTACTAGAACCTTCTACGGTGTAAACAATCCGTTCGCTACAATTAGGGTGCCTAAGTGATATTTGCTCATCCTGCCAAAATATCCTAACATCTTATTCACTTAACCAATCCATCCCAAGAATAATCATGATCCATACAAAATAAAACACATGCAAACTGCAAAAAAAAGTACGACCTGATAGGTCAAACTCTAAATGCTCACATTGCAACCACATCACAGGGATCCCTAATATGCGGTAATGTTGCGCTGGCTAACTTAGGCTTCAATCCCTTGATAAACTTTTCATTCCTCTTCATAACTGTATCAACAGTAGCATAACCACATCTGACTAACTCTTCAAACCTACCGGCATACTTCAGAATAGTCATATCTCTCTGTACTAGCTCGACAAACTTCCGGATCAAAACAGAATGCGCCATCACCGACATGAACCTTTCCTGGAACCGCCTCTTAAAATCCGCCCATGTTATAGTCTCCTCATCCACTACCACAGTCACACTATTCCACCAAAGCAAAGCAACTCTGAAGCTGTCTCGATGCCATCTTCCTCTTCTGCTCATCATTGAGCCTCAAGTCTGCAAAAATTCTTTTGAAGTGCAATAACCAGTTTTCTACTTCAATGGAATCCTCTGTTCCAATAAATGGATTCCCACCAAACTTAGTGTAGTCTCCACTCAACTTAAGCATTGTAGTTGACAACTGGAGCTTCTGGAACTCCTCCTCCCATAGCTCCAGTAGCAACACCCACTTGCACCTTTTTCACGAAGAACTGATACACTGCTTCTATTCCAACTTGCGGGACTCCTACACCCACATTCTCTGCTTGTGTCCGACCTTGACCTCTCCTTGCACTTGGCTTGACATTCCCATCGATGCCTTCCCCTCTTGGGTTAACTCTTCCTCTTCTACCTTCCATCTCTATATTCAAACCTCAAGAGATACAAAAAATAACCAAACAAAGATAAAAGGCTAGAGATAAAGCGTATACTTATATATAATAAATACAAGTACGTTATAATAGCGTTATCCTATACCCTAATCTTACTCTTATTCTTTAGGATTATGTTTCCAAAAACCTTTTTAGTTAAAGTTTTTTATAAACCTATGCTCTGGTACCAAGTTGTAACATCCCATGTCTAGAGGCCAAAGGCTAAGCACTACAGATGCTGCAGTCATCTATAGTATTAACTTCTGGTGATAAAATATGGTAATGTTAATAGTATCTATAATATCAGAAGCACTTGAATATGAATGAAATCACAGATTTCAAAAAACAACATTTTTCTAATTACATTTCAAAAAAATAATTCATATCCAAGTTACAAAATCCCAAAACGTTTCCCAGGTAATGATCAAATATAAGTTATAATAATATGCCAAGAGCGACATACGGCGATGCCCCCATGGTAGATCAAAGCAATATAGTCATATCTTACTTAATACACTTCAAAAATGAACAAAATAATCCGTACTCCTAATTAGCTATCCATCAGCCACCTGCTTGTCTCCGGAAGCTTTATTTGCCAAAACAACAAAACCCAAAAACCTCAACCCCCAGCCTACTCAAATCAATTTTGAGCACCCAAAAATTTAAGGGAAAAAACTTCGAATTAGACATAAAGCTGTGTGTGAATAATATTGTTCATCTTTGTTATTTTATGTTACTTGGGACAATGCCGCTTAGCAGAATGGGTTTCCCTTAACTAACATCCTTTTAAAACATATCTTTTGTAAATCCTTTCCTGGTACCAGAATTGATTAAAATCTGTAAAGCATTATTATGTAATCATACATATCAGGTAATAAATGAACTATTTGTTCAAACACTTTAGTTTTGTTTGGCTAACTATTAACCTTTGGCTAACTCGGGCCTACCGAACAACATATCAAAATTTATCTAACATATATTACACACTCCTCTTCTTCTGGACATTCTGTCCTTAGCTATCTATTAAATACTTCTCTTATGGATGGTCTGTCCTTAACTTATCATCTACTGGGGTCAGCTGATCCTAATGTGTTTGTGGGCTCACCAATAACTTTTATCTGTATACAAACATGTATTCCTTTTTGTGTGTATTCATAATTTTAGTCTTACCCGTGACAAAGCCCTACACGCTGGAATTTTGGACAAATTTGCCGGGGATAATAGCTAATGTATAGGGAATGACCTTATGCCAGTCACATATGGTATTCTAATATCTAAGTCATTTTACATAGGGATCCTTTCCCTAAATTTTCCTTGAAAACCTTTTTAAAATTATTTTAAACCTTTAAATCAAACATAAACAAGGAAAATTTATTTATTTATATATATATATATTCTATGCTTTATTTAAAATCACCTTGCCACGTTATATATATACTCTACTCAATCTTAGTTGATGAAAACATTTATACCTTTGAAAGTCCCCCTTTTGAATCTATTGAAAGTACCTCTTTCGAAACCATTGAAAGTACCCCTTTCTAAACCATTGAAAGCGCCCCTTTCTAAACCAAGTAAAACCCTTTATTTTATCTAGGCCAAAAGGCCAAAATTTTCCTTTTAAAACCATTCTCAAATCCCTTTCGAAACCTCTGAAAAAACCTTCGTTTCAAAAGTTTAAAACCTTAGACATATTTCTTTTAAAACCTTTAAACAGTGCCTTTCAAAACTCTAGGATAACCCGTCCTTTTAATCTGTTTGAAACAAGCAGAAAAATCTTATCTTTCAAATCCTTCGAAACCATTAGGGAACCACCTCTTCGAAACCTTACTTTAAAATCTTTTGGATTATGCCTTGAAATAGAGCAAAAGGATCATAAACCCATTAATGTCGGAAGCACTTCTTTTCAAAATTATTTAAATCATCTCTTTTGAAACCATTTGGGTTACACTTCAATTAGGAAAAAAGGTCATTAAAACCATTTAATTCGAAAGCCTACCTTTTGAAAGCATTCCTAAGTACAGAAGTGATGGTGTCGAAACTATCCCTTCGAAAGCATTGGAGAAGTGGCCAAATTTTAGAGAACAAAGTACCTCTTCGAAACCCTCTGGGTCAAAAGGTAAAAAGACGGAAGCAAAAGGTTTCGACTTAGTCGAAAGAAATTGTTTAAAAACAAAGGCGCAACCGAATCGAAACCATTTCCTTTAAATCCATTTGATCTAATCGAAAGCCAACTAAGTCGAAAGCAAGCAGGCGCATTTTTATTTAAAAACAAAGTAAAACCTCAACCCCTTTGGAACCCCTGGTTTCGACCCACTATCTTTCGCCTACATCCAATTCACTATGTGCCAATTCCCTGATATCATGTGCATTGATTTCGACTATGACGGAGGCGAAGGTAAAGAGGCTGAACCTGGTGCCGAAAGCATCGAAACGGTGAAAAACATGCTTGTTTGTCCTTTTAAACTGTTTCTTTTCTACCTAACTTGCCTTATTTGTCTATATCTGATTGGTTTCCATTTTACTTTTTCAAAAGTGCTTCCAATTTCCAAAAATAGAAAATATGAATTATTTACAAAGAGCCCTTTCTCCTTTTTTAAATATATAAAACATTTAAGTCTCATGCATTAAATAATTTTATATATCTACTAAAACACTTTGGAAAAGCCTACAAAAATTCCACAAAATCTCTTGTAATAAGCTTTCCAACATATAAAAATTTCACACCCAAACCTTTTATTATTTAATCGTAAATAATTTGTAACCCAAAATAACATTTTCTTTACTGGAAAATTCAAATAAAATCCAAAATAATTCAGAAAATTTTGAAAATTGAAATCCATCTCCAAAATATTATTTGTGGTCTATATAAAAATCTTAAGGTAGTTAGATATCATTTAATAGTTTTTACCTTGAGTATATCTTAAAATCAATATGAACACGCATAAATCATTAACAAGTATATATATTCATTCCATTCTTAAAAAAACATGGAAAAACATGGAAAAACATTTTGGATTTCTTCTTAAAACTGAAAAAAAGATGTAAACATTATTCACCTTAGCTATAGAGATTAAAGTTGTGACATTTGAATGAATTTGATGTTGATTAAACTTCCCCTTTATCTTTATCTCTTTAGCTCTTATTAATGGTGACCGACCTTAGCTTTTAAATTTTAAGAATGAAATGAACGCGTGTAGGATACATGCCAAGGGTTAAAGATATAGGAATGACCTCTTTTCTATTTTGCCGCTCCTATATTTCATGTTAAATTCTTCTTTTAATTCATTGTTTAAATGGTACGGCTACCCTCTTAATCAAATCTCAATCCCTTACTCAACACATTATTTTATTTAGATAATTAAATATCCTAAATAGTGTTATCAAAATTATGGGGTGTTACAACAAATATTTTAACGACTTATGGTTAATAGAAAGCACAAATCTCTCGCCTAATAAATAATGGCACCAAATCTTAATGGCGTAGAAAATAGCTACAAGCTTTAGATCATGTGTGGCATATCTGACCTCTTTCGGTCTTAACTGCCTCGATGCATAAGCAACTACTTAGTCCCTTTGCGTAAGAGTAGCTCCCAAAAAAATCTACTAGCATCAGTATAAACCACCAGATCTTGGTTCCCTTCTAAAACTATAAGAATAGGAGCGTGGATGAGAAGTTCCTTCAGTCTCTGAAAAGCAGCTTCAAACTTATCTGACCAAAAGTACTTAACTTCATTCCTTGTCAAACTAGTGAAAGGAAAAACAATCTTTGAAAAGTCTTTTATGAATCAACAGTAATAACCTGCCAATACTAAAAAATTACGATTCTTTGGCATATTCTTTGGACTCTTCCAGTTTAAATAGCTTTGATCTTAGATGGATCAACAGAAATCCCCGCCTCAAAAATCACATGCCCTAAAACTTCACTTGACTCTGCTATAAATGAAACTTAGAGAAATTTTCTTTTAACTGATTTTTTTGATGTGTCTCCAAAATAATTCTAAGGTGTCTTTCATGCTCTTTATCTAATTTTCAATGAACAAAGATGTTGTCAATGAAAAGAAAAACAAACTTATCTAAAAATTCCAAGAACACTCTACTCATAAGATCGACGAATTAAGCCAGGGAATTTGTTAAACCAAAGGACATCAGGAACCACTCAAAAGATCCATATCTAACATGAAAAGCAATTAGAGGTATGCTATCTTCTACAATTATGAGCTGATGAAGATCGTTCGCTAAGTCTAGTTGAGAAAAGAACTTGACGCTGCAAAGCTGATCAAATAAATCGTAGATCTTGGGCAATGAATATTTATTCTTTATTGCGGGCTCATTAATGTTATGATAATATTTGCAAAGCCTAAGAGTTCCATTTACCTTCTTAACAAACACCATAGCTAAGCTCCACGGAGAAGAACTGGACTGAATAAATTGCTTTGCTTCTAACTCAGATAATTGCTTCCTCAATTCTGCATTCTCATTTGCTAACCTCCTCTAGCACTTGCCAAGCACCGGGAATCAAATAAATTCTAAATTAGATTGTCCATTTGGGAGGTAAACCTAAAAATGGGATCAAAAACATTAAGAAATTCACACATGATTGGAGTTCGACCTATATCCTCTTTTTCCCGAGGTTCAAGAGAAAAAGAAACTTCTAAATCGAAATCAATATCTTGAAGGGTTACTGAAATTCGCTCTTCCAAATTAGGATGCTTAAGGTAGATATTTTTTCATGTCATAGGACATGAGCATTTACTAAGCCAGTCCATTTCCAAAATGATTCTGAGGCTAAGAAATTGGATTACATGAAAATCAATGAAAAAATAATATCTGCATAAGACAAGCTATTTCTACAAAGCATACTAAGAGTTGTGGAACTACCAATAATGTTCACAATCCTTAACGAAGTGGCCAAGCACACAACATCGAAAGATAAAATATCGACAAGCTCTTTTGATATGAATGATTGAGAAGCACCTGTATCAAAAAGGACTCGAATATAAAGATTTTGGAACAAAATAGTACTCTCTAAGATAGAATGAACTATACCTTTATGTTGACCAAAACCACCAGAAGATCCTACTACATTCAACTTCCCTTCTTTATTCTCATAAGTTGCTCTAGGACAAGAGGCAATGGTATGACCCTCTTGCCTGCAATAAGGACACATAGTAGGTTTCGAACAAGCCTTAACAAAATACTCCTTAGAACCTTAATTGAAACATTCCCCATGAAAATAGAGTACTCTTAAACTCTGAACCCAACTTCTAAGCCTTCTTTTTGGAATTACATAGTTTGGACTTGTTGAAAGGACGCTTCTTCTTCTGATTGAAGTTCTTCTTCTCACCTCCAGCCTCATCACTGCTATCTCTCTCTACTTTTTCCAGTTTGAATGCAGTATTGACTAACTTCTCAAAAGATACTCTTGCTTTAAAAGCAAAGCCTTTTTAAGACTCTTATTCAATCCACAAACAAAATTTTGATTTTTCTTTAATGTGGTATTAATATGCTCAACCCCTAACTTAGACAGTGCCTTAAAATTTGCCGCATACTACATTACTAAAGATTTCTCTTTCTTGAGATATGTAAACCATCGAGCTAACATTACCTTCTTAGCCTTTGGCACAAACTTCATCACAAACCTCTTACTTAACTAGTCCCAAGCAAGCTCTACTTCCACCACCTCAGCTATCAACGACTTGTACTAATCCAATGCTTGCTCCTGGAGCAAACTCGAGCACTTGAACTCTGTGGAAATAAGAGAGGCCCATGCAAGAAAATATATGCTCACATGTTCTAAGCCATGCCTGAAACTCCATGACTTCTTCCATGACTTTAAATGGCTTTCCTCCTAAATAAGTAAAATCACTGCACATGCATGCTGAACTTGTGTTACGGGGAGGAGAAACAGAAGCGCGACCAAAAGATTAAGTGTTCTTCACTAATTCCATAAGCTGCCGGGCAAACACAAATACTCCATCTTAGCTAAGACCACTGGATTGTCTAGCATTGGAATGTGTAGCCCTACCGCCGGCCATCTCACTTTTGCTTAAGATAGGATTGAATAAAGATTATTCTAGAGTAATTATTCAAATATAGAATAATAAAAGTTTGATATCAAGGTATTTATTATTCCTAATAAGAAGGAATCCTAATATCCTAATCAAAACCCTAAAGGATAGCCTGTAAGACATACCGAGGACAAGATTCTCATCTTTAATATTGGATATTATTCTGAACCTCGCTCTGATACCAAGTTGTAACGCCCTACCTTAAGACCCTTATTAACAAAGAATATTACTCTACAATATCGTTTGCTAATATGGAGAATAAGGCTGATTAGAAGCGACCATCCGTAGTA
Source organism: Allium cepa (assembly GCA_030765085.1). Taxonomy (NCBI): domain Eukaryota; kingdom Viridiplantae; phylum Streptophyta; class Magnoliopsida; order Asparagales; family Amaryllidaceae; genus Allium; species Allium cepa. The sequence goes on along the minus strand of CM060937.1, from coordinate 353,013,489 downwards.
TTGCTTTAGGCGAGTATCGATACGTCGAATTGGGTGGATATATTTTGTTTGTTTTCTTTCTTTACATGAGAGGATCCGACGTATCTGGTCTAGGCGCAAAAAAATAATACAGTGGCTTAAAATAATTCGAAACAATATAAAATATTACAGATCACAGAATCATGAATACAACGGAGAAAATACATATCCCATAAAGTTGAAAGGAACATGTATACAATACATGGAGTAGCCTACAAAATAGTGGTCATTATTGATCCACACAAAACATACGATGTACATAAGACAACTAAAATTAATTTACAATAAAATAAGTCGCTATCCCAACATACGTAATAGACTACATACACCACTAGACAACTGGTCTACTAAAGCATAAATAACTAGTACCAATCTAATCCAACTCTAGGTCATCATGCTGTAGTATCTAAAACACCTTAATCTGAGTTGAGTGTTATAAAATAATAAACGATCAGTCTAGTTTTAGTTCAAGTCAATGTGAGACAGTAAGACAATGGTATAATAAATTTCAATAAGAACACATAGTCATGTAGTGTCAAATCTCGGAAGAATATTGTCATCCTTAATTTTCATTCACCAAAACCCAAATCAATTTTAGCTTATAAAAAGAAAACCCAAAAAGTATTCAGTGAAGAACCCAAATCTTATAGAATCCAGAATTCACTAGTAGAAATCTAGAAAACAACGGGGATGTGCCTAGAATTACCCAAAATTGGTGTGCCTGAAGACTCATTGAACATGCGTGTTATCCCCCGATCGGTCGGTAGACCCATAATCCAACGACGGGCATGAAAACCTATAAGATCTACCTATGAAGGGATTAACACGGAAGAAAAGCCTGTAAACTCCTCAAAGTAAGTGTTATATACTTTTGAACAGTAACTATTCGAGTAATGACCTTAAGTCCCATACTGTATGAATTTATTTGAATATTTACTACAAGTTAGTAAACTCCACTCGTGAGTAAATAGGGGTTCAATCGAACAAGTCTGAGAATTAACTGATGAAGGAAACACAAGCATTCAATACTACTTGTTTTACTAAATCGTTTAATTATTTCCTCATCTGAATGAAATAATAGATTATATACTGAAAAAAGGTTTTCGAAATCCTTTTTGAAATACTTGTTTAGAAAGAGAGTTGATAATCTTTGAAATAAGATTTTTATATAATAAATAGTATTGAACATTTTATTTTAAAATTGGACATTGAAATCGAGTTGGTTTGTAAATAAATTTCATTAAAGTTCTTTTTGGAAACTTCATGAAATCGATATATGTTTATATATAAATAGACAATAATTAATACCGATGAAATCAAATCATCAAAGATAAGAATTCAAATCCTAAAAAACGAGAAGCATTTGAAAGCACTAAGAAGATCAAAACAAGCCAAGAAGCAATGAAACAAAAGGCATAACAAGATAAGGGCACGATCGGGAAGAGGAGTAGCAACCTGGAGCATGCATTGCCCCAAATGATTGACCGGTGGTTCGGTCCTATATGACCTGTCAGCCAGTGGCATGACCTAGAGCATGCATGCTCTAGGTTTTGGCTTCCACTGATGACCAATTTGCTCCGGCCTGAGTTCTTTGATTTTCGGCAATAAAAATTGACTAGTAATACCCAAATACTTATATGCACACAATCAGTACTGATATAGCGTATAGATAGGGTAAACACGGTTGATTTCAGTGTAGAGTAGCGGGTTACTGACATAGGAATAGAGAACCGATAGAACACAGAACTGAGATCAAATTCAAACCATTTTCTCAACTATTCAAGCAAATATTAACATGCGTCTGAATTAGAACTTTATTTGTGAGATACCTTATTACTCTAGAATTGGCTACTTATAACCTGAAACCTAGTCTATTACTTCTTGGCAGCAGATCTTATAATTTATCTTAGAAGAAACCAATTAACCCTATTTTAAACCATGGAAAAACTGAACGAAATATCCTACAAGATGTATAAAAGATCAGAGATGATTACCTGAATTTCTCTAGCTTCGAAAACAATTAATTTAACTTAGAATTGGATTTAATTGGGAAGTTTTTATCTTAGGGTTTGAGAAAGAGGGAAGAACATTGGTTACTGTAAATTCTGTTTATTGAAAATAGGAAGCGAGAAATGAGAAGGAAAAAATAAATGCACAGGTTTCTATTCTTACTATTGTCTTATTTTCCAACTCTAATTGGGACAAGCTTATTATTTGCTTAATAAAAGAAATAAATTCTTTTATTTTTCCAATTACAAAAGTAAATGCTTCTTATAAACATTGTCCTAAAATATGAATTATTTTGCAAATTAACTTCATTTCTATAAAACCAACACTAGTTCATTCAATACATTTTATTTGCAAGAAATAAAATAAATTCACATCTCAACTTTTTAATAGTAAAAGTTTTCCTTTTTGGTTCTTGATTAATTTTAAAACAAATTTCCTATCAAGCTATAAAACTCCATTTGACAAGAAACATTCCCCTTTTAAAGTTATATATATTTTCATGAAATTCGATACCACATATTTGATAGTGATAAAATAAGTTATGTAATTTCAATTGTAATTAAAATGGTTTCAAACCTCATTATTCCATTGTTTTGGTTTTTCCTATCTTCTTTTATTATAAAATAAAAGAATTAAACTAAATCAAAATATTATTACACTTAAATTTTACCAAATAATTATTTTCCAATAGAAAAACCATTTTAATCCAAAATCCACTTTTATTTGGAAATAAAAATACCCAAACTTCCAAATTATTTAATTATTACTATTTTAAGTAATATTTCAGTTTAATTTTAGGTAATCTAGACTAGGGTTGTTAAATAAGATACGTACTATAGGAGGCTGTTGAAAGAGAATGTCGAGATGGTCCCTAGAAAAGGCTGGAGGCTGTAGTGGCATTAGGGAAGCCATAGATGATGACTGAATGACTGAGCGAACAAAATCATCAAAATTTGAAGGGATAGGTTAAGTCAGAGCTTCACAACAAAGAGATTCAAAGGGAAGAGGAGTTAAGCTTAACCCTTGATGCCAACATTGTATGGTGGTTGTAGATAAGGGATTCATGATGTCACCGACATGACTAGTGGTGTGAGTAATTTCTTTCTAGTTCTGAGGATTCTGGTCTAGCAAGCTTAAACCAATAACACCAAAATCTTGGTTAATTGCAGCCGTAGTGGCATTTGGTTCGTTAGCAATAGCAGCAAAAGTTTAATTTTCTCCAAGTTTGGCCTTTTAACCGAAGGAGGAATTGATGCACCAGATAGATTGCCCGTGTCCTTCTTCCTTTTGCGACCTATGATAGCCTTGAGGGCATCAGCAATAGAGTTAGCAACGGAGGCGGTTTTAATAATCACAGCTATGAAAGAGGATGGAGCTTTTGCATCCTTTGTCTTAACAACTGAATTGGTAAGATTTTAACCAAAGTCAAAGGAAGAATCATAAGATGTCAATATAAGAGGTTATGGTAAACATAATGTTAATAGATTACCAAAAGAATCATTTTGAATGGGGGAAGAAGGAAAAAAGCGTTTTGGTTGCCGGTAACTAGAGCTCAGTTCCTATGGTCATCCTTCTTGACAATTGATGGCTCCCCAAGCACTTTGTAATTCTTCAAAATTAAGGAATACTTTCAAAAATTAGCTTCGATTAAGAGCTTAAGCCTACCCCCTTTAATTTAAGATGCCAGATTTAGAGCACTGATTGTATTGGCGACAGAAGGATTTGTCCCCTTAGAAGCAGGTTCTGAAAGAGAATAGCTATCGTAAGTGAACAATAAAATATAATATAAACAATAAAGAAAAAACAACAAATCTTGCTAGGGGTAGAGAAGGAACCCTTGATTCTAGGGGTATGACTCTTGATATAGAAGAACTAGGTTTCCTAGTCCTTGGTTCTATTAATCAAGTTAGTAATCAAGCTCTTTGGACAAGGAAGAAGGCGATATTGGGTACCTATTGGTTGTTTCCCCACTTTAACAAGATTTACCGATGAATGAAGAGTTTCAGCATCGAGTGAGGGAGGTCAGCTCCTTGGTTAGTGTTTCCAAGCAATTTAGATAAGTATAAGAGTTAGGAGGCGACTACATCAGAGCAATTCCTAATTGATCCAAGAATCATGCAAGGGATTCAGGAAAAGGAAGGTATCCTAAATGCCAAATATGGATCAGAGTGAAAGTAAAAAATACTTCTAGAGGACTGCCTATCCTTCCGGGGGCACCCACCTTAGCTTCCATGTTGATAATGTAAAACTATTTAAGATGGTATCTACTTTATTTTGAGAAGTTATGGAAGATAGGATAAGTCTGTAATCTCCTTTCTCTAAAGTAGGAGATTTTGAGCGCACCTAAGAAGAAAAGGGTTTAGAATCTTTCTTGCTATCCATGTATCTGTCAGACAATATAATGCAAAATCAAGGAAGTATCATATACTTTATGAAAGTTTAAAATGATTAAGAAAACATTAAGGAAAAATGGACAACTAGATGTTGAACTCATAAATAGTTGCCGAGTTCATAACTTTTTAGTGATTTGCTAAATAGTTATGGAGTTTATTGCTAGTCGATGATTCTCTAAATAATTATCCAGTTCATAACTAGTTGATGATTCTGTAAATGGTTATTGAGTTCATAACAAGACATTGTACCTACAACTGGTTATCGAATTTGTAATTAGATGTCGAACTTACAAATAGTTAGAAAGCTCGTAACTAGATAAAGATTCCTTAGTTATTTGTCTAGTTGAACCTGCAACTGGTTATCGAGTTTATAATCAGATGTCGAACTTATAAATAGTTAGTAAGCTTGTAACTAGATAAAGATTCCTTAATTAGTTATCTATTTCATAACATGAGGTCGAAATCATAACTAGTTATCGAGTTTATGACTAAGTAGCGAACTCACAAATAGTTAGTGAGTTTATAGCTAGTTGAAGATTCTTTAATTAGTCATTGAATACATAACATGATGTCGAACTCATAAATAGTTATCGAGTATGACTAGGTATCTCATAAATAGTTAGTGAGTTCGTATCTAGCTGCAAAATCTTTAATTAGTTATCGAATTCATAACAAGATGTAGAACTCATAACTAATTATCGAGTTTATGACTAGGTATCAAACTCACAAATAGCAAGTGACTTCGTAACTAGTTGAAGATTCTTTAATTAGTCATTGAATTCTAGTTCGAATTCATAACCAGATTTTGAATTTATAAAAGTCATCGAGTTCAAAATTAGTTAACAATCCTATAAATAGTTATCGAATTTGTATCTAAATAACAACTCTTTTGATGGTTAAATTTGTAAATAGCTAACAGCTCTTTAAATGGTTTTCAAGTTTGTAACTAGTTAATGATTCACTAAGAAGTCGTCGGGTTCATATCTAGTTATCGAATCTCTAACTAGTTGTTTAGTCTCTAGCTAATTGTTAGTTTACAATTAGTTGGCAAGCCTATAACTAGTTAGCAAACCTCTAGCATGTTATCAAGACAATAAGTAGATACTGAGCCTTTGAAAACTATCAAAACCCCAATTGAGTGCCGAGTCTCTAGAAAATTATAGAGTTTGTGAAAATTATCAAAAATCCATGAATTGTCAGGTTTCTATTGATCATTAGGGATATGTATTTCAGACAATATCCGAATCCGAACACAAAAGTTCCTAAATCACGAGAAGTGTTTGAATCCAATTGCTAATTAAATCCAAATGACTAGTGAACACCTGATTGATTGAAAACCTAAGTCTAAAGTCAAAACCCCATTTTTCTATATCTAAATCGATTGAAATATAATTCGCACCTCTAATCAATTGAACACAGAAGGAATCAGAATCTTCTTTTGGCAAATACGAGATTGAAGAAAAGGTTATAATCACTACACCAAAACAGGCAAATCCTAACATTTATAAGTGTTACAAATAATTTCAGTAACACTTTTTAAGTGTTACTAATAGATTGCGAGGAATGAAGCGGCCAAATCTGTAATACTTATTAGTGTTACGAACATACGTATTACTAACACTTATAAGTGTTGGTACCTGAATATACAGTAACACTTATAAGTGTTGGTACAGAAATATACGGTAACGCTTATAAATGTTGGTACAGAAATATACGGTAACGCTTATAAGTGTTGGTACAGAAATATGCGGTAATGCTTATAAGTGTTGGTATAGAAATATACGGTAACGCTTATAAGTGTTGGAAAATGATTATTTAGTAACACATATATGTGTTGTTACACATAAAATGCTTTTACAAATACTGACAACATTTATAAGTGTTGCAAATATAAACTTATGATTTTACATAATTTCTTGCAATACTAATATTAAAATATTTAAAGCAAATGGAGTATAAGATATCATAAACAGTGGTCCCCATATCAAACAATTCATCATACAGATTGCAAAATTTAAAATGCTCTGCAAATGGAGTAAATATGTCATAAAAAATTATTAAAGATATCTTAATATTACAATGTCATGCATTCTGATATTACAATAACATAAGCTACGAAAATTTTAATTTCAAAATACACTTAAAGTTTACATTAAGGTTAACCTAACCATTCTGGATCATCCACTCCAAACTATGATGGTTTGCACATTCTTCAACGTCCATGCGACAATCCAAACCTTTACACGTGCCTGCATTTAATATAAACAGTCAATAAAAACATACAACTTCAAAATCAATTACATTAATGAGTTGCAACTTAGTTTTCAATTTTAACTAAAAAAGCATTCAGTTTCATAATAACTCGGCATGCAATCCAGTTTTAAAACTGCATTACCCTAAACTTCATCACACTCTACCTGCAGCAACTCCCCTTCCACCACACAATCTATTTCATCCCACAGCCTCTACTGCATATCTCACTTCATAACCTCCACTGTCATCTACCATTCCATTGCCTACCCTGACCACTCCTCGGTCACAAACCCTCAACAACAACTACTGCCTGCCCTCTGCCCAATTGCATGTACACTTCCTGAGCCATCATCACTCCAACAATAACTCACGACAACCAGTCATCTCATCGATCACAAACCCACTGCCAACTTCACCTCCTGACAACATAGTGCAACATTCCACTGATTCACCAAACAAACAGCATCCCACTTGATCAACATTTCAGTGCAACTGATCACAGCATTTCATCCACAATCACAACCTTCCCTGACCACCACTGTCAGCATTTCACCTAAACTTCTGCCATTTAGAAACTTGTCTCCCCTGCCTCAACCAATACACTGCCACATACATCAACCAGTTTCATACCACTCTACTGCAACTACTACTACAACTGCCCACCACCAACAAACATCATCACTGCCCACCACCATATCACAACTACAAACTGCCACAAATTCCCACCTAAACAAAACTAACACCGATCAACCTCAACCTCCCTATTACTGCCTTTAACCCGGACAACGAACAAAATGCAAAAACCTTTATGAATATATATTTTCCAAAAATTAGTAAACACGTTTGTCTATGTTCTGATTGAGCTTGATACTATCTTATCACATAGGTTTCTGATAAAAGCAAAAAAATCACTTCTAACAAAAGATTTTCTTGTCTTCTACTGTAATTTACAAATTTACAGACACTGTAAATGGTGAAGAAATTGTTCCATTGGATTTTCTTGTTCCACTGTAGTATCTCAATAGACCCCTTATATAGATTGTGTTCACGAAAGCATTAAACCTTTACTGGTTTGGGTCTATCTAATAAAAATACTCTCACTTCATTGGACTCTAATTAGTATTGATTTGATTGCTAGCTATTTGGTGAAAGTTATTTGTTTTGATGAATCAACAGAAAGAATGGAACGATTTGAATTTGCCGACGTTTTAATTAAAGTAAAACTAGCTAACCTTTTGCCTCCCTTTTCTTTGCTATCTCCTACAAACGTCACCAGAGACATCAAATACCACTCCTCTGTCCCTCTGCTTTCATTCAATACCAAAAACATCAAACCTTCATTCAACATAGTGCATACTGCCATCATTCAATCCCCCTGCTTTCACTCAACATCACTGCACACAGTCCATACAAAACCCTGCATACATAAATATCCAAACTGCGTACATGCATATTCCCATCATACCACTCCTCTGTTCACCTCCAAGTACCATACAACTCCACTGCCATCTTCCCTTTGCACAACAACAACTACCACATCCATTCACCATTTTATCTACATCACAGCGCCATCCATCAGTACTTCACCAATCCACACTTCTGACATACCATCCCACACTACAATTCAACCTACATTGCATTTCATTTCTGTTATCCACTGTGCCTGTGCAGATTTCTGTCTACCCGCTGCATACTTCAAACAATCTGCCCTACCACTGTCTACCTCCAACTTCAACACATAACCATTATCCCAGTGCACACTTCTACCCATTGTTACTTTCACATCTACATACCGAAACAACTGCTATTGCGCATTTATACTTCATTGCCACCCTTCTTTGCATCACCACAGTGCACCACCACTATGCCCACCATACATTCACCATACCTGTGCACATACAATCACCAAACTCCCTCCAATTGTACAACCCATTCCAACTTCTGACACCAAAGCAACCCAACACATTAACTCCTACAACCGACCACTAGTTATACTCCATCCGAACAATCACATCCATCACTAACCAGCAAATCTGCAACCACCAACATCTCCCCATGCATTGCAACCATCTCCTCACCGTTAACAGCAAAAATAAGGATATATTCAAGCAAGTCAACATGTGCTCATACCTAGATTAATATAGGAACCTAAGAGTATTGTTTGGCAATAATAGTGGGCTTTATGATCAAGATACCTAGCACGATTGAAAAGAAAGAAAAATACCTATTACACAACAGATTTAGATAGTATCCTGGTATTATAGAATAATGTGCTAGTGCAATGAATGAATGCAACAATTATTTGCTAGTATTATACAATAATGAGTGCAACATATTTACACAACATATTTACTGCTTAGGAAAAACTTACAGTGATCAGAGCAAGTGGAGATGTGACAATTATATCAGAAGTATAAAAATCATTGTACGATTTGATGCTCCTCCTTGAAAAAGAAAACCAATATTTGTCACTTATACGCAAGTAAAGGAGAACTAAAATTAAAGAAGCCAAGCCTGTGAAGTTGCAGTGCTTTAATGGATCATATATATCTAGCTAGTTAATTTAATTTTGAGTCAGCTTTTACTGGAACTGAAGTAATGTGCGACGAAATACGAATTGCATCGGATCATGATTGTTACTTGCAATGCAGAAGTGGGGAAAAACCAAATATTGATGCACAGTAATGCTAAAAATGATCACTAAAATAAAGATTGGTCAAGATCATAAAAGAATAACATAGCAAAACATTAGCTAAACAAACTTTTAAGATTAAATTCATTGTTTCCTATTATTACTACCATATTTGGAAGAAGAAAATAAATCTTATCATTCTCTTGTGCCTCTAAATATGTCAACTGTGTGCTTTAGCATATTAAGTTATTAATCAATACCGAGGTAAAGAGATCAAGTTTAAAAACTAGTTAGTATAACCACACGTGCAGCGCAAGCCTTGCAGAATAGATTGTGTGGATAACCCATAACATCCTCAGGGAACAAGAATAGAAAAAAATAAATGATACTAGGATAACCCATAGATTGTGTGCACACTACAAGCATAACTAACTGTAACCATCAGTGGAAAAATAAGTGATACCGGGGTAAGAGAAACTTTAAAAATAAACATTTATCTGGTATGGTTCACCAGCACTAAAAAATTGGAATAAATTGTGCAATTACTACAATGCCTTTTTCCATCGGTACACATATGCGCATTTGGAATTTGCAATTTGTTAATTTATCAGTTTGTCTTCTTTTTATCAATTATTTATAAATGGATAGACTGGATAATTCATGTGATGCGATAATTCCTTATATTACAAAGAATAAAATGTACAGTTCAGAATTTTGGTAAATTAAATAAAGTTAATTTAATTTCCATTTAGGTATCAACTTGTTATTGGATAACACAACAGGTAGTTAGAGCAGCAACACCCTTAATTATGTGCATAGTTTTATTCCATGTAGCATGAGATTTTGATAGTTTATATATGTACTTTTACAATATAAAAATAACTTACCAGTGGAAGATTTCATAGTTCTTCCAAGTGCATGGTAATTAGATTTGGTTGAATAACAATATGCTTTTGTATACAAACATTAAAATAAGAATATTGTTCTTATAAAAAAAATTGAGTATGTAAATTTCGTTTCTCTAGTAAAGAAGACAGAAGCATTATCTTACAAGATCATTAAGTTCTTCTTCAGAAGAGCACAAACCCATGCTTCTCTCCCTAACAGCATTGTTTGCATCACGAATCTTGTGCAGATCTTCTCTAAGAGATTTTATTTCTTTTGTTTTCTCATTCATTGCTTCATTGTATTTCTTCCTCTCCGTAATAAAAGGCTTCAATTGTGATTTAAGATTTGATTTCTATGCCTGCATAAAGAAATCATAAAACACAAACAAATAAATAACGACAACGTTAGATATATAAAACACGACTTGCATAATAGACATGTCTGAATATTCACAAAACCATAATAACCTTGTGAAATTTTTGTTGTACTAATAGAAGTTGTACTAATAGACGTGAAATAGGAAAGGAGGAAACTAATTCAGTCTCTGCAAAGCAGTGCATAATTCAGAAGAAGAACAAAAGCGAAGAAATGGAACATGCAGTCAATCAATCATTCATCAATAAGAATGGGATCTCTATCTCTATCTCTATCATGATGACTCACTCGTTCGTGACAGCAATGGAAGGGTCTTTTATACTTTTTTGTCAACTTTACCTCTGCAATCGTAATTGCAAAGTGCTGCATGTGATCAAGGTTGCAAAAGTATACTAGTTTTTGGAACCGCGTATAGTTAAGCAATTGATTTTGTATGAGGTGGTCGGTTCATGTAAGTACACATCATATTCTTCGGATCCTCCATATATCCAATTGCTCTGGTCGGTGGACTTCCATCTCCATATTGTTACTTGCATCATGTCATTTATGATGGGTCAACTTAAACTACTTACCTACATCCCTACCTACCTACCGGACATATGTGCCTATTTCTCTTACCATTTGATATATTTTCAAATGAGATTGTTCCTTTTAAAACTTTAAGTTTTCTTACGAAAACTCAAAATTAACCGATGAACGATCAATTTGCTTAAAACCACCGTTGTTAACGCACTCGGAGGCTGTATCAATTTGCTTTCTATTCGTTTGCTAATATTCTTACCTAATGGCATCAACAATTATTAACTGATGAACAATCAATCAATTAACTGTAATAATCCAAGCAAGGTCTATTGTCAATTAAGTCTTACATCGAGGTTTTCATCATTCTCGCTCTACATCATTTACAATAAATGCTCACACTAGATGTATTACTTTTTTAGGAATAACAACTCCTTTAAGAAAAACATTGAACCTCCAGACAATATGTTAGTGGGCGATTCCTAACGTTATCAAAATCCTAATCAGTCTAGATACCATTGTTGCAAAATCCATTTCGGTCGCTCACTAGTGCTTGCAAAAAGGCGTTATCTTTCCAATAACTAATGAAACAATGGTAGTGATAAACGAAAAAGTAGTCGGAAAAGAAAGAAAAAAAGTAATTGAACGTATTTGTCTATAATAGATGATTAACTTAATGTTAAAATTTAATCTATTAGATTCCATCGTGCTCAAAATGTCTTTTACTGCTTCACTTCACGTGTGCATGCATACCTCTTATATCTGCTCTATAGTTTCATGTTAAAATAGGTATTAAAACTATATTATTATCGTAGTGTCAATTTAGTGAACTGATTTAGAAAAAACATCCAACAACTTCTTTCTCATTATAATCGAAAAGAAAATTATAATTTAGTTATAAACTGTAATAAAATCTTAGTGCATCTATAGGCTTTCGATGCAAACTTATAAGAAAATATAAGTTTGGTTTTCACTACAGCACGTAATGATTTGTGGCTATAAGTACCAAAACGAAAAATAATCACCTAGCCCGTGGACCAACTAAATCTCCGCCCTTCGTTTATAATATTTTTAACATTCAAAATAAAAGGAAAAAAACGCACTTTGGCATTAAATTGGTTCCACACGGACCAAAGCAGGACAGGAGGATTTGTACTCCACCGAAATTCGAAGCAAATCATCAGATCTACGTTTCTCTGTCTACCAACCCAAAACCTCATCCAACTCACAAAACTGCAGTTCCAGTTACATACAACCTGACCCAAACTTTTTCACAATAACAAATTGCCACTGGCCATATCCCACTGCCATACAATTTGTGCATACCATATTACAACTACTTCGACTACAACAGCTACCCTTCTACAATTGTATATGCATAGTGCTTCACAACTTCTTACGACATCTATCCACTGACCACCACCACGACAAACAAATAGCAATTTCAACATTCACATCCCCACCAGCAAGCCCCTATACAAAAATCACATAGCTGCCACACTGACCACACTACACAACATACATACCCACTGCCTCCCTACGGCAGCTGCCTTTATACCATCTCAGATACCCACTTATTACTCATCAAATCAACCAAGTTCTAGCCTTATAACCACTGCAACTACAAACCATTTCTCTGCTTATCCCCTTCATAATGACTAACCCTGACTGAAACATCAACTCCTGAACAACACCACCACATTGCTTTCCAACAACTTAACCATTATCTTGGCTTCATCTACTCATAGTACAATACAACAAGTTCACTAATCAACAGTTGCTAACCCAGCATACACAACTCCTCCACTTCAAAAAACATACACTTCACAAAAATCAACACAAACAATAGTTCACTCCCCTTTCATCTTGCCTCAAAATGACATCACAAACATCTGCATAATCAACTACACCACAACCAACATCGAACCCCCTTGCTCTGCACAATTCATTCTTCCCTCTACAACCTTCCATCCACCAACTCCTCATCCCCTCGACCATCACCAATTGCTAAATCCATCAACCCAAATTCGAGAATCAACAGCTATACTCCACCTACCAACCTGCTCCATTACAGTCACAAACACCTCCATCCCACGCTTCAAAACATTGAATCGAATTTTAATTGTGGATTGGCTGTTAATTTCGGTGGGAAATCGAATCGAATGGAATTTCAGTTATGAATCAAATTTTAATAAGTGTGAGCAACTGAGAATTCATTTGTTTTGTTTTATTAGAAATATGATTTGAGGGTCTGAAATATGATTGAGAGGAAGAAGTACCTACGCAAAGCAAATTGAAGTAGGCATCGTTGAAGTGGTTGTAGTCGGCATACGATAATGGGAAGTGGATGAAGTGCCGTTGATTTTAAGAAGTGGTTGAATCGACATTGATTTTGGGAGGAAGAGAAAACCCTAAATTAAATTTTATGCGACCGGTCTGGAAATGGATGGGTAAGCGTGAGAAGAGAATGCACGTCTAAATTACAGAAGACTCCTCTTATTAATAAACTACTTACATTTTTGCCAACTACGGTAACACTTATTTGTATTGCAAAGTTTATTCAGAAAAGTATTTATTTTAACCAACACTTTTCCGGTTCCCTAACACTTTTTTACGTTAGGAGTTTGCAGCATTTATAATTGTTAGCAATTAACAAATATAATATGTTGCAAAATCACTGATTTGGTGTAGTGAACTGCAATTTAATTTTTGCAGTTAGTGGCAAAGCTTTTGGAAAAAGCAAGGAAAGTATTTATAGAAGAAGAGAGAAACAACATGACACGTCCATCCTTATTTGAATGAATGTATGAGATTGAGAGCTTTAGAGTACCAACACGCGACAGTGTGAAAAGTGGATTATACTAAGTATAATTTTCTTCTTCTACACTAGGGGGTAGGGGTAAATGTTACTACATATGAGTGTCAAGCATCTAAAGAGTACGTGTCAAGCTTGGAAAAAACAAATGATGTCGAACCTAAGGATAATTAAGTTATCAACCATTTAACATTTATAAAAGGATAACGAGCTTCTAACAAGAGGGTATTGATATCTAATAGCAAAGGGTGCCGAATTTATAAAGATGCCGAGTGTTCAATTGGTTAACAAGCAGTGGAGAGGTATCAACTCTCTAAGGGGTAACGAACCTCTACAACAATAAGTCTTATCGAGCATTTAAGAAATAGGAAGGCAATGTCGAATATTAGCGATGAAGAATAGTGTCGAGCACCTAACTACAAGAAGATGTTGAGTTTTTAAAAGGCGATGGAGATGTTGAACCAGTAAATGCTTGAAAATGTCGAGCTATAATAAACCCGGAGGAACAAGGGGTATCAAGCATATATAGCCCAAATGTTGTTGGTTCTAAACGTGGCAGGGTTGTCAAAGATGTAAGTAGGGATGTTGAACCTCTACAACATAGATTGTTATAGAGTATGTAAAAAAGAAAGGATGCCACTTCATTAGAAGATGTTGAGTATCTAATCACAAGATGAAGGTATGGAGTTTCTATAGAAAACAAGCCATTGAATACATCAACTATTATCTAGCCTTTACAATAGTAACTATTGTAGAGCATTTATAAACAACAAGTGACGTCTACAAGGATAAAAAATTCTAAAGCACTTTAAAATATAAGATTTTACAGTCTCCCACACTTATAGAAATTTCATACCCAAAATTCAGTAAAGTTAGGATAATGATCACCATTGTCAATACAAATGTGCACACAAGTACAATCATTACACTAGTTCCCTACTGGTAAATCTTCAATCGATAATCATAATATTTAGTTTTAGTACCAATACATAATCACATCATAAAACAAAGTATACTAGTGTTAATACTGGTTCATACGCTACACAAACAAAGCAAACTTTCTTAAACATACATATCTAAAACAACTTATGATAGATGTTCGTAACCTTATCCTCTACCTTCCAAGTATAATCATCTTTATCGTCACTCCATTGGATACAAAAAAGTTCAATAACCTTGTTCCTTGATTCTTTTGTGTCACGTCCTACTATCCTTTTTGATCGTCTAACCAATTTCAAATTTGGTTCTACAAATAAATCTTCTATCTTCCTTGGTTCCACTATCGTAATAGACTTATTCACACTTTCCTCAAATGCAATATATGAAAAACATTAAGCACACTTGCAAAGATACTAGGAAACTTGTCTCGACAATAGAATTTACTTATCCTCTCAATCACTTAAAATGGTCCTACATATATAGGAGCCAGTTTCCTCACATTCCCAAAGTGCATAATACCCCGCATAAGTGAAACTTTCATGAAAGCACGATCGACTATTGTGGACTCAAATTCCATTCATCTCTTATCGACATAACTCTTTTGCCTCGACTGTGCAACCTTCCTTCTAGAGTAAATCAATTCTACCTTCTCATAGCATCTCTTACCAAATCGGGTCCTATGTTGAGTCTATCTCCCATGTCCAGCCAATAAATATGCGACTTATAAGTCTGCCACAAAGAGCCTCAAATATTATTATTCCAGTACTTGACTGGTAACTATTATCATAAGAACACTCTACCAAATACAAATGATCTTCCTAAGATCCTTCAAATCTTGGTTACATGCTCTTAGCAAATTCTCTTTTACTAAGTTCACCCTTTTCGTTTGACCATTTAATCCCTAATCAAGTTCAGTTCCATGCCTATAGTAGTCTACAATCTTTTCTTGAACTTGCTAGCAAATAATGAGCATGATCACTCAAAATGTTGCTTGGAATCCCACGCAATCTCACAATATTCTTCATATAAATCTCCGCTAAGGTGATTTTTGACTTTACTTGAACAAAGTGGTGCTTTAGTCAAACTATCGACTATTACCCATATGTTATCATTCCCTGCCCTTGACCTAAGCAATTCATATATAAAGTCCATAGATATAGAACCTCATTTCCTAATCGAGACTTCCAACGTTGAAATAATCCACTTGGCTTTTGATGATTAGAATTAACTTATTGGCATGTGAAACACTTCTTTACATAATAACCAACCTCCCTCTTCATCCCTTCCCAAAAGATGACACACTTCACATGTGGTACATCTTTGTTTCTTTGGAATGAACCATAAACTTAAACCAAAGACTTTCCTCTAAGATTTCCTTCCGAAGAGCTCCCATATTTAGGATACATGGTCTTCCCTTCTTTCTAAGCTATCCTTTCGAATGTATCCCTAATCCTCCTAGGTCTTCTACATCCACACCCTTCTCTAGCTGCCTAGTTATTTCGACTAATAGTGGGTTCTCCCTATACTATGTAGCAGTTCTATCTATAAGTGTTGGAAGAAATTCCAAACTTGCTATTGTATCAAGATATTGACTCGATCATGCATTCACCTAAAGTGTACTCTACATAAAGCTAATGCCCTTAATGCCTTCCATTCCTCAATCATGGATAACACCTCATTTCTATATACTCAAAGCATAGACAACCTTATTCTTCTTTCCCGATGCATTCTTTATGTCAAAGATGTATACCACCAAGAATTCCAACCATCTCAGTTGCCACATACTCGACTCCTTTTAAGAGAATAAGTACTTAAGTGACTTATGTTCCTTATATAACTCGAACCATTGCCCTAAAAAAATTAATGTTTGAAAATATTTAATGTAATGATCCCTATTGCCAACTCTTAGTCATGGGTAATATAGCAAGATTTATACGGCCTCAATTGTCGAGATGCGTAAATTATGACCTTTCCCCATTGCACCAATACCACTTAGAATCTAGTTCCACAAGCATTGATATAAAAAACCAGATCCTAGTTATCTTCGTTTATGATCAACGGATCCATTTTTCAATAACCTCTTTTAAGTCTTGAAATGATCTTTCACACTTATCTATCCATTCGAGCTTCCTATTCCTCCTGGTCAAATTAGTCATGGGCACTGCTATACATAAGAAATCTTTAATGTGTTCGCTATAATGGCCAACTAAATGCAAGAAACTTCTCACCTTTGTTTTCATCTCAAGCCTCTTCCAATCAGTGATGGTTTCAATCTTCAATGGATCCATTATCAGTCCATTCTTTGAGACAAAATGTCCAAGAAACATGACTTCACGTTTCCAAAAATGTAATTTCAATAACTCAGCCTTTAACTTATGTTGTCTCAAGGTTTCTAACACCAACCTAAGATGGACTTCATGCTCAGGCTCATTCTTTATGTATTCAAGACTATCATCAATGAAGACTAACAAAAATCTATCCAACAGATCACTTAAAGACTTAGTTCATAAGATCCACAAAGAATGCAGGGACGCCTATTATAATGACCGCAGATTCAGCAGTTCAAATATTAAATTAATTAGAAATGAATTTTTAATAAATGGATGAATTGGATGTTGTATTATAATTGCTGCGAAGGTCTCTTTAACTTGATTGGTTTGATTTTTTTATGAATTTGGAGTTACGGTTTTCGAAGTAAGGGGAATATGGTGTTTAAATAAAGTGCCAGCCACTTTTGGGCTAAGTGGTTATGTAAAACAGAATTGCCTCATTGCATATATAAATGATGCTTAGAAAGCCTAGAGAGTAGTCGTCACATCAGTCTCTGTTCCTTAATTTCAAAATTCATCTTAATCGCATTTTAATATCGGATGATTTTTGCTAATTACAAATTAATTTAAAATTCAAAATATCCAAACCTTATCAAAAAACATATGGACCCAAAACACTCAAAAAGGGGAAGAGGCATCTGAAATTTGCTTTCCATTGAAGCTTCAGTTGATCAAAAATTGATAAGAAAATTTCTACTATCCACTTTAGTTTTTTTGATACAACGGTGAAATGACGACAATTAAATAATCGGAGGGTACCTGAGTGTAGAGTGGAGTTGATCTATATGGTTGGATATATGAGATTGGCTATGAATATACCAGAAAATATGACCAAAGACACAACGAAGGCTAGGAGTTTCGAGCATCGATGAGGGAGTAGGGGTGGTCTTTGTGGGCCACGGTGGTGCAATCGATGGTATGCTACTTAGCGGTAGGTACAGATTGAGACGATGACGTCTGTAGCGATGGCAGTCAGTGCTTGAATTCAATGGTAAGGGGATTTTATGGTTGAAAGAGTATTAGAGACGAGAGTAAATTTTCCATTTTAGCCCCTAAATTTTTATCCATTACTTTTTTAACCCTAGATCTTCTAACCTCCGTTCCTTTCATATAAAAACTCCAATTTTGCGCTAGCTTTGTTGAGTTTTGAGGCTGTTTATAAAAGCGCATTGGCATGATTTATTAATTTAATTTAATTTTAAAATATAAAATACATATCTATCGATAAAAGTTATATTTATTAATATGTGTTGTGTTCAATGGATGATTGTTGGTTATTATGATGTATTGAATGTGTCGTGCCTTGAGTAGATAGTTATTGTTTATTGTAGTATTTTTGGATGTTTAATTAAATAAATTTTGATTCGAATTAGAAAATGATTAATTGAATAAATGGATAATAAAGGGAAAATTAGATAAATAAAAGATAAATAAGATTATTTATGAATTTTAGATGGTATCTGTAAATAACAATAATTTTAACAAATTTTATTGAAATCGATGTCTAGAATTTAATAAGGTAATTATCTATAAATATAACTAAAATTATATTTTAAACTGAGATCCGAGAAGCATATTATTATTTATCAAATAAAGTAAAATTTTGCATAATAATATGATTTTTAGTGAAATTAGTATTATTTTGTAAATGATGAAATAATTGATTTTATGGTATTGGTGATGGGAAAATATTATTATTGTTTAAGTAATAATATAAAAGGTTATTTTTTGGATAATTATAGTAGTATTAAAGAAATGTTATCAAAAAGTGTCTTTGGATAAAGTAATTACTATTTTGATATAAATGGAGATAAAAACAAATTTCAGTGAATTAAGATAAAACATTATTAGTTTTGGAATATACAATAACAAATTGGTTTTGGAAAGCATTAAATAGGTTTTATTATATATTATTACATTGATGTAAATTAATAATATTTTTGTTTTGAAAAGTAATTTGATGAAGATTACAAATTTTGATTTAAAATACAGTTTTTAGAAGTATTTGAAGAAATAAAGGTATATAAAGGGTTTTCGAAGTATATTATAATTTTTGAAAGATTATTATTGTTTTAATGTACATAACTAAATGTGATTTTGTAATATAAAATGATTTTTTACTTAAGGGGAAAACAATGGTCATAAATACAATGTTTGGATGGATGTATTATATGATATGTGTAACATCCCCTACCTTCGGACAATCGGATCCAACGTCCTTAAGTGGCTTCTAAATTTGCGTCACGCTAAAAAGTATGAGTCATGGGGTTGTTTTGGTTTACATGATATTGGGACAATTATAAATTTAGAAAATTACACTTTTAAATCTCAAAGTGGGAAAAAAATAAAATATAAGTACTTAAAAATCACAAAATCAAATAATTGTCTCAACATGAACATGGTTCATTCAACATTGTCTCCAAATGGCAATGCATAAGAGTCTGACTGATAGATATAATAAAAGGCACACATAGGAGTAACTATAAGTAAAATAAATTTCTAGTGCACAAGTCATCTCCTTTGCATACTTTTTCTTGCCTGCTTCACCTACTACTCTAACCTCCTAAAATAGAGATATAAAAGAGAAATGGATATACTTAAGGATGTGCTTTAGTATGCGTGTTTTATATATGTAAGGGATTAAGTACTTTCATAATATAGCTTGACCATTCTTAAGGTGACTAAATTCAATTTTAATTATAAAGGTTTCCACCCATGGGTGGAACATGCCAACTGAATAATTCCTAGAAACATCTATAGTGTATGACAACCTATCTATATATTGAGTTAACATTCTCAATGCTAATTATTTGGGTTCACCTAAATGAGTATAGCTCACCATGCTAAGCCTACTCATTCGGGTTAATCATCCTGATATAATCTTTTGGGTTAACAACCCCAATATAATCTTTTGGGTTAACAGTCCCAATAATGACTAGTCACTTAAACGATTAGTACCTATATCCTACGTACTATACCATTACACATGTAACAAGGGTTGATTAATTGACAAAATTCCTACGTGGGATTGAAAGATCCAACTATGATGAATTTCTCTTCTTACTCTTTCCAGCCTTCACCAATAAGTGCATAGGACCAGCTATGAATGATAAGAGTTTCTAATTGTAATGTAATCGCACATTCCATTGATTGTCACATTTAACAACTTCATGAAGTGAGAGCCTAGGATATCACCAAGTGTGATACTTTTCCAGCTTGTTCCACGACTTGATTCAGCTATGTGAACCCTCAAAAGAAAAGAAAGTGGGAATAAGTTTCCTTGATCCATCGTACTTGGCATGTACCAGATCTAGCTTCGACTTGGGCTTGCTGCGGCAACTCAAACATTTGAATTTTAATTCAAACATCTGATCCTCCACAAAAAATTGAGTTACAGGTATTCTAACGTTTGATTCCTTATTCAAATGTTTGATTTTGATTCAAAATGTTCGAATAAAGGTTCGGATGTCTGAATCAGGTCAGATTTAGAATATTTCTTTCTGTTTCATGTTCTTTAAAATTCAGACATTTATGTCTGAGTTCATGTTTGCAGGTCAGTTATCTTTTTTTCTGATTGTTTTGTTTGTCTTCTTCATAGATTCATATGTGTTATATTTCCTTTTTAACAAGTGTTTGGCTATGGTTCTCATTTGTTTATACCTAACAATTGTATCTCGCATTTTAATCAATTTTCTACGTATATTTAAGGTTATATTGTTAAATCTAGGTAATGTCAAAAAATATATCCATTTATTTTTTATTTATCAAAATCCATCCAAACTTTCTATATATCAGATCTATATAATTAAATGTATATTCAATCCAATTTACCGTTCCCTCCAAAATTAAAATAATTATTCTGAAATTTGTTACCTTGGGGTATTACCGTCATTTCAATTTAGAGGTATTTTTAGATAAAAGCTTTGATTCAATATTAAAAATCATATTTTTTGTTCTTAAAAGGTATATGAACAAAATTTAACTACTTATCTACATCTAGTCATTTCGCAGTTGAAAAGTTGTATGAAGAAATTCATTTTACTAACCCGATTTAAATTAGTGTCTCCCTTCCTCTATTCTTTGAATTGTTTGTGCTTCTCCTTCTTTTCCTCTTTCACTTTGATACACACACACCTTGTCTCTTAATTATATTAATCTTCTTTGATTTTTTTGGTTTAGAATTTTAAAGAAGAGAATACCAAATGATGTTTGGATTAATGAATTTTGATGAAGATGAAAAAGAAAGAATGTACAGAATTAGAGAGGCGGTGGCTAGGGATTGGAATGAAGAGAAGTGAGGTCTACATTTATAGTTGAAACTATTGTTATTAAGTTAAATCCTAAAATTTTATATTTACTAAAATGCCACTGGTCTAGTTTCCCCTAATTTTGACATGTTTTTATCAAATTCAACAAGTTACATTTTTTCCTTTTATGTACAATTATAATTTTTTTATCTTTATTGGTGGTTTAATTTATTTGTTAAGCTTTATGGAATTCTACATTCTCCCCTCTGGGATTTCGTCCTTGAAATCATAAAGGATGGAAAAATGCAACTTGCTTGTAAGAAAACCAATATTTACAACTGTAACATCCTAGATTTTTGATAACATTATTTAGGAGATTTAGTTACATAAACTAAATAAAATAATGTGTTGATTAGGAGATTGATATTTGATTTAATTAAGGCAGCCGTGTCTTTTTAACTAAGAAAGTAAATGAAGGGTTTAAAAATGAATTATAGAAGGGGTACTATGGCAAAGAGGCCATTCCTATATTATCTTCCTTCGGCCATGTGTTCCAATACACATTCATTTCATTTCAAATTTTCTAAAGTGAGGCCGACCACCATTAACAAGGAAAGAAGAAGAGGAAATAAAAGAAAAGCTTAAGGAAAAAAAGTTTGAATCAAACTCATTCAAATCTCAAGGACTTTAATCTCTAAAGAATGGTGAATAATGTTTACATCTCTAAATTTTTATGGTTTCGGTTTTAAGATTAAATCCGAATGACTTTCAAAGGTTTGCCATGTTTTTGAATGATAAAATGATTATATATACATGTGAATGATTTATGTATGTCATATAGATTTTATGATATGTTTTAAGATGAAAACTCTATTAAATGACATCCGTTAGCCTTGCAAAATTTTATGATGATCTAAAATGTTATTTTAGAGATGGATTTTAATTTTCTGAATTTTTGTGGAATTGTTATGAATTTTTTAAGAAAGAAAATTATATTTTAGATTATTAAATTATTTAGAAAATAATTATTGTTTGGATTCAAAAATTTTATATGTTGATGAGAACATATTAATTGATTTTCTGGAATTTTTTCAAAATTTTCCAAGGTGTTTTGATAGTTATATAAAATTATTTATGGAATGAAACTTAAATGTTTTATATAATTATGAAGGAGAAATGGGCTTTTTCAAAATTATTTAAATTTCCAAATAAGGAAAGTCGGCAGAATTTTGAATATAAAATTATGGCAACCAATCATATTTAGACAAATAAGGCAGGTGGGGTACAAAAGAACTATTTTAAAGTACAAATAAATAGTTTTTCTACTATTTCAACTCTTTCAGCAAGAGCTTCTGTCTAAATTCCAAATCTTCCGATAAGGTCGAAAGGTACCAAACCTTTCGACTATGTCAAATACCAATGCACATGGTGTCAGGCAACTAGTACGTAGTGAATTGGATGAAGTCGAAAGGTTTAAGGATGAAAGGTGTAACGACCCGTTAAGTTCGACCATTTAAAATTGTTTGTTTAATAGGATTTTGTAATTTATTTTAGTTGAAAGAATAAAGGTGGTAGATAAGTATTAAAATGAAGGCTAGAATAAATTATATAGAAGTGACTTAGAAACCTATTTAAAGACATTTGAATAAAATTCAAATGAATTAAGTAGAGAAAGAAAGAAAAATTCTTACCTGTACATAGAATTTAATATGGGAATATTAAACCAATTTAATGCAATAAAAGATTGTGAACGATAAATTGAATAGATTAAGAAACCCTGTTATTGCAAGTCAATAAATTTGTAAACCCTAATGAACATCTCAAAATTTATAAATTTATTGAAATTTAAGACATAGCATAAGCGTAGAACTATAGGTATGATGACAAACTTTTATAAATTGTCTAATTAAGGGTCAGCAAATTTATTTGGAAATCAAACTCAATTAAGGGTAAGTAATTATGATGGATTGATGGCATAAACGTTACTAATTTTTATCATAGTAACGGAAGTGCAGATGGAAGGCAACTGTAGAAATTTAAGTACGTATTAACAATTGAAAGGGGCTGTCGATTGAGTGGAGTACTTTAGGTTGTCTTACTAAATTTAGAATTTAACATAAGACAAATAGAAATAAATCAATAAACGTATAGATTTTAAGTTTATTATGATGAATTATTTTAGTGATATGACTTAGAATAAATGAAATAATTTGGGTTAATTGGTATTTAATGGAATTAAAGGTTGCAATATTCATAGGTAAGGATTTAGATGAAATAGATTGATGTATGAAAAATTTAATTTGATAAATGGCAATTAATTCCTTTAATTTGTGCAATTAATGTATGTTTAATTGATAACGATAAAAAGTTGATTTTTTTCAGTGTAACCAACGTAAAATATTATCATAGCATGATACTTGGTTTGAATAGAAGGATTTGATTTAATGTGAAAATTTTTGTTCTAAGTATTGAATAAAATTGAGAATCAAATTTTTTTTTATGATAATAACGTTAGTATTGGTTAATAAATAGATTTCAATGCAGTAACCAAATAAATGGAATAAGATGAGTATATATTGCATAGAAATGAAATGATAAATTATTGATGTAATGGAAGATATAACCATGTCAATTATGCATATAAGGTAATAAGGTAATGAAACCGAGGTAAATTAATTAATTGAGACTTTAAGTAAAATTAACGTGTGGAATTGACCAAGGTTCAATAAAATGAGAATTTGATTGGTTATATTTATTGGTTGAGAAATGTAAATGTGTATTTGGGGAATAAATTTAGTCAGACTTAAGTATTGAATTTAATTAATTAATATATATGATAAATGATGATTAAATAAAAAACCCAATACTCTATATATATGTATAATATTTGAGTGAAAATAATAATACACTTATAAATGTGGAATTAAGAGTTTACAACAACTATTTTAAGTAAAGAAATTGTTCATTCAAGTAAATTTGAAACATCGCAATAGGTGTAGATTAAGTGTTGCGTTAAATAAATTATAAAGGAATAAATTTATAGAAACGTAGGAACGGAAGAATGAACATTATAGTAACGTAAAACGTATTGTAGGATAATAATTAAGTATAGGCTTGTAAATTAGATGTATGACAATAAATTTTGTACGTAAATCTTTCTATTAGTTGATAAGTCTTATTTTGATCAATTTAAAGGAATACACTAAATTTTGTAGTTAGTACGGAATATTGATGAGTGAATGAATAAGATGAAACAAAGGTGGAATGTATTAGTTGAGGTTTTAAGTTATTTATGTGATAAGTTACCAAAATTACAATTTTATCTAAATACAGTAATTTATGCAAACAAAAGATGAACATTTTGAAATAT
This sequence comes from Allium cepa, assembly GCA_030765085.1. Lineage (NCBI taxonomy): Eukaryota > Viridiplantae > Streptophyta > Magnoliopsida > Asparagales > Amaryllidaceae > Allium > Allium cepa. Next base: position 352,988,700 of record CM060937.1, on the reverse strand, counting down.
TACCACAGTGATATATAAAAGAAACGTTAACTATGTAGTTGGAGAATAATTGATATATTTTGAGTTGGATAATAGAAATCAAGTTATTTATATAATTAGATTTAAGATGAGAGTATAAGTATATGATTAAATAATTGGGTTTTGCGAATAAAATTTATAATTCCCAAATAATAAGAAAACGCAGAGGTTAACACTGCGAAATTTATATACTTATAAATTTTAATTCACATCCAAGCTTATTTGGAATTGATTGGATTATATAAGTAATGAAATTTGGCCAATATTTAAAGTTGAAAGAAAATTTGGATTTTATGATTTATTTTAATTTATTTAATAAATATTAAAAATAGCCATTTTTGTCACGGACTCGGATTTCGACGAAACTAGTTTCATCGGATCCGTAACGGTGAATTATAATAATGTTTCAAGTTTCGTTGCGATCGGACTTGTCGTTTGATCGTACGGACTCGAAACGTCTTGAAATTTACGCATTTTGAAATCAATTTGAAATTTTTATTTTTTTAGCATAACTTCTTCATACGATCGAATTTGGTCGCGAAACTTTTTCCATCGCGTTCAGAATATTTTGAAACACCTATTTGGATATATAGTTTTAACAAATTCGACTCCGGAGGCAGAACGGGCTTTTTGGGCCAACTATCGTTTAGCACGTTCGTTATCCGTACCCACCTAGCCTTCTTTTATCTGTCTATATATTTGCGATTATAAACCCTAGCCACTCCTTATTTTCATTTTTCTATACGTACATCTCCTTCTCAACTCCTCGTTCCAATGGCAGAAAAAAAACCTAATTCCCAAATTCCAAAATTTTATTTCAAAAAAAAAAAAAAAAAAAAAATTTGTGGATCTGCAGCAGCTTCTGGTCGCGCTTCGGGTTTCAGAGGAGAAAACCCTAGAGCAACTTCGGGTCAGGAAGAAAATGACTCGGGTCGCTCCGGGTCGTTTTGGCGAAAACTCCAAGCAAGCATCGGGGAAATGAGGCGGCGCCCCGAAGTCGAACCCGAAGTTGACCCAGGACCAGAATTTTTCATTTTTCAAATTTTCATAACTTTTGCATACGAGCTCGGATTCACGCGCGGTTTGTTTTGCTGGGATCGTATCGGAATTTCTGACGTTTTGGCACTGGTTTGGATGAATTTGGAGACTGTCCAATTTTTGGGTTTAAATTGGATTTGAATTCAATTTAAATTCAAAAGGTGAGTGTTTTAACCCACTCACAACTACTAGAAGCTTTTATGTTTGTTAAATAAATTTTAGAAATGAATAGAAATTTATTTATGAGCTTTTGGCATGTTATTTCATTCATATCTGTTGAATTGCATTTTATTGAATGTAACTGTTAATTTAATTGATTTATTGCGTGTTAATTGGCTGTTAGAAATTTTTGGTTGCATATGAACTGCTAGTTAACAGTTATGTCAATTATCACTGAATATAAATTGTTAGATTAATAGTTGAAAAATTTAATTTGAATAAACTGCCAGTTATCACCTGTTATATATGATCATATATATAATTGTTATTGATTGATATTGGTTGATGGTTGCGATTGGATGATGGATGTTGTTGATGGATGGATGTTTATTGCATATCATTAAATTGAAAATTATCATGCATATTTCATTTTTCGGGATTGTGGTTTGAAATGATATATAACCGCAAATTTTTATTTTTAAATTGCGGATTGAAATGATAAATATCCGTATCACTTGACCATAGGATAGAAAACTATATACAGGCACCGCGGTCTATATATAACTATTTTAATGTGATTTCTATGGTTTGGATGGAATACGGTTTATAAAAATCTTAAATTTTATACTGAATAAATGTTTTCTTCCATAGTTATATGCATATGAAGTTGAAATTTTGAAATTAAAAGGTGAATAAATTTCTTTATTAAAAATGGAAGAAAATTAAGAAAATGGAGTTTGATGATTATATCCTATGTTTAAATATTAAGTTGAAAATTTTAAAGATATGATATTTATAATTGGATTTTTTTTCCAAAATATTTTGAAATGAATATTCTAGTAAAAATTGAATTTGGAAATATATATATATATATATATATATATTACTAGAAATTGAAGTCTTATTAATTATGGATTTTATGTGAATGGTCAGGATTAATTAATAGAATATTGATTTTTGAAAGGATAAAAATCCAACTTTAGTTGAAATATTAATGCTCCAAAATGGATATAAATATATATAAAATTGAAATGGTTTTGCGACTTGAAGTAATATTTTGGATTTTGGTTTAACTTTAAAAGAAGAAATATTTGGAAAGCCATGTAATTTATTTCTTTATAAAGCAACAGTAAAGTTAAACTTTTTTTTAATTCGCATACCGTTGAATATCCAAACCATTTAGTTTTGAAAATAATGGTTTTAAAATGCTATGGATTTTCGAAGAATTATGTTGAAAGTTACAAACAGAATATTGGTTACATGGGATATTAAATAATAAAAAGTGACATAATTTTTTGGAAAGGAATAATTTTATTTGGGATAAACGATATCATATTGTTTTGGGTTTTAAAAGAAGAAATGATATCGTAATATTATGGTTTTGAAAGGGACTATGTTCTGGTTTTAAAGTATAAACTATTTTAAATGACCGCGGTGTTATAATAACGATTGGTTGGCAAAGAGACCGGGATCGGATATGGACATACTCTCTGTCGATACCGAAAACCACTTTGACTAACCGTGTACGCGGTGGAGATTCCAGAATGAAGTAGGTGGTGGCGACGTTTCCTGTAAGGTAAATACGTGGACCCAACTCCCGTGAGTTGGCATAAGGTGGCTAAAACAGGAGCGATTCTCAGGCCAATGAGGTCATTCCTCTGATCGGACGCTCCTCTTCGATATTATAATTTGACTTGGATTTGATTCAGTGGCCACTTCTATATTTTGATTTTGGGGAGTTAGTCCGAGGTGGGCGGTAACTGTGGCTACGCGTTTCCACCAGCCTGGATAGCAATTGGTATATCTACCCTGGCATTGCCTAGTTGTGCCGTGTCACCTACCATATCGCGCCTTGTACGAGTTTGGTTTTCTCCCGTAGCCCGTGTGGTATCCTCTAGTGGCTTCCCGATCAGGAGGGGCTATGATATTGGACGGACTACTGGGACTATTACGTGTTAAGGTGGAAAATGTAAAGCCTTAACGCTATTTAAAAGTAAGTTTATTTTATAAATAGACACTATTATAATAGCGCAATATACTACATAGTAAATAGTTTAACGGATCCTTAGGAGATGTAAATCCCGAACATCTCTTGAGTTACTGTACTCATATTTATATTCTGTTTATTTAACTCACATAAGATATTCTAGTCTGACTCGGGTGTTTTTGTCTATTCAAATTCGCTCGGGTCAGTCCGAGCATTTCAGGATAGCAGATTTTAGCTTTGGAGGACGAAGACGAAGAATAAGTATTATGTTATATATAGTATTACACCACACTCTTTCTATTCCGCTGCATTGCTTGTATTGGTATGTGTAACTCTGATATTTATTGTAAAAGAAGAATCAAGCTTTTGTAAACTGTTTATGAACTGTATATTTGTTATTATATTTTATCCTTCCGCTGTGAGATTCTGTTTTTGTTCTTATTTCTTCTCTGTTTTTCTTATTTACCCCATAACAATCCGCCCTTGCGTATGCTTTGAATTGGCACGTGTGTTGGTTTAAAGTGTGCAAAAAGGCGGGATGTTACAGTTGGTATCAAAGCTTTGGTTTAGCGATAAACCTTGGCTTTGTGGGGTTTGACTCTTTGTTAATAGGGTAGAAATATCCTATGGGAGTCGCTGAGTGTATATATAAGAGAGAGCGTACTTGTTAGTATTAATAAAAAGATTTTAATATTGTGTTAATCTGTTCCGCTTTGTATTTATAAATTCTGGTTGATGCATGGGACGCTATGTCATCAATAGGGATTTCTAAACACTTAATAGGACAGACCGACATAATATTTGTTTTTAATATAGGTGAATGAAATAATTTTGCCTATTATATTTCTATATATAAAAATAGTTTTATAAAGATATATATATATTTGGTTGCTATAGATTGGATGTTAGGCAATAAAAATATTTATAATAACTGAAGCTAAGTGAAATTATAATAAACCAAATTTGGAGATTTAGAACTTAAGTCCGGGATTTTTGAAAATTTGCTTTCAAAGAATTTGTGAAATTTATTGATTTGGTTTATAAGTATTTTCTTATATAAATATTTCGTATAAATTGGAAGAATTGTTTTAAAGAAGATTTTTGAAAAGAATTAAATTCTGTACTTTCCTCTCTGTCGCTGGAAAATAAATTCGGTGATGACGGCCGCATCATCGACTTTCATTTTCGAGTTTCGAAGGGGAAAGGCCACTGTAGTAAATTCTACTGCAGATTTATTTTTGAAATTTTCTAAAAATTTTCTTTTATTGTTCTAAATATAATTAGAGATATAAAAGTTGTAAGAACTTATTTATCTATTATTTTGAAATAGATTAAAATTTGACCCGGTATTTAATTCTAAATTTTTCCGTTAATTAATTGTTTAAACTTTGTTAGTGAAATATTAAGTAAGAAAGTTAATGCTAGGGATAAGGGAAGTAAAAGTTTTTAACTGATAAATAATGGAAAAGATTTATTGAAGAATGAATGAATTGAAACCTCTAATTGAAATAAGAGAATAACTGCAAAGCTATAAAGAGGAATTTGCATACATATGAGACAAAGGGTAATATGAATAAACATTAAATTTAATTAAAAGAATGGAGATTAAACTTGTATAAGTTCAATTGCAATTTCCTTAACATAAATAACTTACCCAAATATAAAAGTTGAAGTGTTAAATGAGAAACTGGAATTGAATATTTTACAAGTAGGAATTTAGGAAAAATGAAGTATTCAATAAATTACTGTTATAATAAGAATTTATTGGTATAAACTTAAGTGATAATTGAAATTTTACCCAAATTAAAGGTGAGTATTATTAATAGGTGATTTTAACTTAAGTAAATAAAATGAAATTCTTTAATAAATAAAGATTGATGTGTACGGTTATAAACTTAAGTATGTTTTAAAATGCTACTAGTAATATAATAAAAAGTAGGTAATATAAATAAATGTCTGTAAACCCTAGATAATGAATTAATAAGATCCTTTATTTATAAAAATGGAGGTTTTAAGGTTAATAATTTAAGTGTAAGTAGAGGGTTACTGTAATTAAATATAATAAAACGTAAACATTAAATAAAGGAATGAAATTAAGGGTAAGTTGAAATTGTAATTTATAAAACGAATATATATTTATTGAACCATTAATAAATAAAAAGGAATTGAGAAGAAACTTGTAAATTTTCACTTGCATTCTTAAACATACATAACTTACCATATAATAAAAGTTGCAATGTTAGTAAGAAAATGTAAGGGGAAATCTTACAAGTGAAGCTTGAGGTAATTAAGGTATTCAATAAATTTGCTGTTATAAATGAGAATTAATTGTATAAACTTAAGTTAAATTGGAAATTTTACTATATAAGAAAGGGTAAGTAGTATAAATAGATGATATAAACCTTAGTCAATAAATTGGAATACAATATAATGAATTTTGTAACAAATGGAAAATGAAAATTGTAAGAAACAAAGAAATCCCTCCATAAATGAAAGAAAGAAAATAAAACCACTGAAGCATGAAATAAATGTATAATAAGCTATTGTGGTGTTGATTTGAATTGTTTGGTTGATGTATGGTTGTTGGGTAAGGAATTTTGGAGTTGTTGGAGGAACAATAATCTATCTCTATTCCATCTAAGACTGTTGAGTAACGGATGCACTTGATAGTTATTTCTCACTCCGTAAAATTTCATAATTTGAACCCGAACAACTAACGGTTGTTGATTGAATGATTGTTGTTTGTGGTGTGTGCCGTTTGTTAAAATGTATGGTTGTTGCATTTGATTTGGATATGAATGATTGAATCTACCCAAACATTTCACTGTAATATAGATATTTAACTTTTAGATTTTATAAGTGAATACAGGGGTTGGAAGCAACTGCTACTGCTTTTGGTTCCAAAATAATAAGCGTATTGCCCGACAAATAGGTACGTTTCCGGATTACGTATAAAGCGCTATTTTATATATTTTCCCGTGTTGGGATATTTTATTTTGGATAATATATGTAATATATTTGTATATTTGGATATTATATTTTCTCCAGAGTCCCTCCGTACAAAGGAGACTCTGCCAAAAATTTTCGTAAATTTTGGACTTAGAATTTGGTTAAAGATATTTTTCCAACTTTAATAGTTCAAGTATTAAAAGACATAATGATTATAAAACAAGTGTATTTCATTAAAGGAAATTAATTTAGTAAATTATTGTTATAAGTTAATATTTGAAATTAGATATACTGTTTTATTCTTCCTTCTCCCTTCCTTTCCCTTTTCGGGGACGAAAAGTTTTGAGTGGGGGAGAGTGTAACGACCCGTTAAGTTCGACCATTTAAAATTGTTTGTTTAATAGGATTTTGTAATTTATTTTAGTTGAAAGAATAAAGGTGGTAGATAAGTATTAAAATGAAGGCTAGAATAAATTATATAGAAGTGACTTAGAAACCTATTTAAAGACATTTGAATAAAATTCAAATGAATTAAGTAGAGAAAGAAAGAAAAATTCTTACCTGTACATAGAATTTAATATGGGAATATTAAACCAATTTAATGCAATAAAAGATTGTGAACGATAAATTGAATAGATTAAGAAACCCTGTTATTGCAAGTCAATAAATTTGTAAACCCTAATGAACATCTCAAAATTTATAAATTTATTGAAATTTAAGACATAGCATAAGCGTAGAACTATAGGTATGATGACAAACTTTTATAAATTGTCTAATTAAGGGTCAGCAAATTTATTTGGAAATCAAACTCAATTAAGGGTAAGTAATTATGATGGATTGATGGCATAAACGTTACTAATTTTTATCATAGTAACGGAAGTGCAGATGGAAGGCAACTGTAGAAATTTAAGTACGTATTAACAATTGAAAGGGGCTGTCGATTGAGTGGAGTACTTTAGGTTGTCTTACTAAATTTAGAATTTAACATAAGACAAATAGAAATAAATCAATAAACGTATAGATTTTAAGTTTATTATGATGAATTATTTTAGTGATATGACTTAGAATAAATGAAATAATTTGGGTTAATTGGTATTTAATGGAATTAAAGGTTGCAATATTCATAGGTAAGGATTTAGATGAAATAGATTGATGTATGAAAAATTTAATTTGATAAATGGCAATTAATTCCTTTAATTTGTGCAATTAATGTATGTTTAATTGATAACGATAAAAAGTTGATTTTTTTCAGTGTAACCAACGTAAAATATTATCATAGCATGATACTTGGTTTGAATAGAAGGATTTGATTTAATGTGAAATTTTTTGTTCTAAGTATTGAATAAAATTGAGAATCAAATTTTTTTTTATGATAATAACGTTAGTATTGGTTAATAAATAGATTTCAATGCAGTAACCAAATAAATGGAATAAGATGAGTATATATTGCATAGAAATGAAATGATAAATTATTGATGTAATGGAAGATATAACCATGTCAATTATGCATATAAGGTAATAAGGTAATGAAACCGAGGTAAATTAATTAATTGAGACTTTAAGTAAAATTAACGTGTGGAATTGACCAAGGTTCAATAAAATGAGAATTTGATTGGTTATATTTATTGGTTGAGAAATGTAAATGTGTATTTGGGGAATAAATTTAGTCAGACTTAAGTATTGAATTTAATTAATTAATATATATGATAAATGATGATTAAATAAAAAACCCAATACTCTATATATATGTATAATATTTGAGTGAAAATAATAATACACTTATAAATGTGGAATTAAGAGTTTACAACAACTATTTTAAGTAAAGAAATTGTTCATTCAAGTAAATTTGAAACATCGCAATAGGTGTAGATTAAGTGTTGCGTTAAATAAATTATAAAGGAATAAATTTATAGAAACGTAGGAACGGAAGAATGAACATTATAGTAACGTAAAACGTATTGTAGGATAATAATTAAGTATAGGCTTGTAAATTAGATGTATGACAATAAATTTTGTACGTAAATCTTTCTATTAGTTGATAAGTCTTATTTTGATCAATTTAAAGGAATACACTAAATTTTGTAGTTAGTACGGAATATTGATGAGTGAATGAATAAGATGAAACAAAGGTGGAATGTATTAGTTGAGGTTTTAAGTTATTTATGTGATAAGTTACCAAAATTACAATTTTATCTAAATACAGTAATTTATGCAAACAAAAGATGAACATTTTGAAATATTACCACAGTGATATATAAAAGAAACGTTAACTATGTAGTTGGAGAATAATTGATATATTTTGAGTTGGATAATAGAAATCAAGTTATTTATATAATTAGATTTAAGATGAGAGTATAAGTATATGATTAAATAATTGGGTTTTGCGAATAAAATTTATAATTCCCAAATAATAAGAAAACGCAGAGGTTAACACTGCGAAATTTATATACTTATAAATTTTAATTCACATCCAAGCTTATTTGGAATTGATTGGATTATATAAGTAATGAAATTTGGCCAATATTTAAAGTTGAAAGAAAATTTGGATTTTATGATTTATTTTAATTTATTTAATAAATATTAAAAATAGCCATTTTTGTCACGGACTCGGATTTCGACGAAACTAGTTTCATCGGATCCGTAACGGTGAATTATAATAATGTTTCAAGTTTCGTTGCGATCGGACTTGTCGTTTGATCGTACGGACTCGAAACGTCTTGAAATTTACGCATTTTGAAATCAATTTGAAATTTTTATTTTTTTAGCATAACTTCTTCATACGATCGAATTTGGTCGCGAAACTTTTTCCATCGCGTTCAGAATATTTTGAAACACCTATTTGGATATATAGTTTTAACAAATTCGACTCCGGAGGCAGAACGGGCTTTTTGGGCCAACTATCGTTTAGCACGTTCGTTATCCGTACCCACCTAGCCTTCTTTTATCTGTCTATATATTTGCGATTATAAACCCTAGCCACTCCTTATTTTCATTTTTCTATACGTACATCTCCTTCTCAACTCCTCGTTCCAATGGCAGAAAAAAAACCTAATTCCCAAATTCCAAAATTTTATTTCAAAAAAAAAAAAAAAAAAAAAAAAAAAAAAATTGTGGATCTGCAGCAGCTTCTGGTCGCGCTTCGGGTTTCAGAGGAGAAAACCCTAGAGCAACTTCGGGTCAGGAAGAAAATGACTCGGGTCGCTCCGGGTCGTTTTGGCGAAAACTCCAAGCAAGCATCGGGGAAATGAGGCGGCGCCCCGAAGTCGAACCCGAAGTTGACCCAGGACCAGAATTTTTCATTTTTCAAATTTTCATAACTTTTGCATACGAGCTCGGATTCACGCGCGGTTTGTTTTGCTGGGATCGTATCGGAATTTCTGACGTTTTGGCACTGGTTTGGATGAATTTGGAGACTGTCCAATTTTTGGGTTTAAATTGGATTTGAATTCAATTTAAATTCAAAAGGTGAGTGTTTTAACCCACTCACAACTACTAGAAGCTTTTATGTTTGTTAAATAAATTTTAGAAATGAATAGAAATTTATTTATGAGCTTTTGGCATGTTATTTCATTCATATCTGTTGAATTGCATTTTATTGAATGTAACTGTTAATTTAATTGATTTATTGCGTGTTAATTGGCTGTTAGAAATTTTTGGTTGCATATGAACTGCTAGTTAACAGTTATGTCAATTATCACTGAATATAAATTGTTAGATTAATAGTTGAAAAATTTAATTTGAATAAACTGCCAGTTATCACCTGTTATATATGATCATATATATAATTGTTATTGATTGATATTGGTTGATGGTTGCGATTGGATGATGGATGTTGTTGATGGATGGATGTTTATTGCATATCATTAAATTGAAAATTATCATGCATATTTCATTTTTCGGGATTGTGGTTTGAAATGATATATAACCGCAAATTTTTATTTTTAAATTGCGGATTGAAATGATAAATATCCGTATCACTTGACCATAGGATAGAAAACTATATACAGGCACCGCGGTCTATATATAACTATTTTAATGTGATTTCTATGGTTTGGATGGAATACGGTTTATAAAAATCTTAAATTTTATACTGAATAAATGTTTTCTTCCATAGTTATATGCATATGAAGTTGAAATTTTGAAATTAAAAGGTGAATAAATTTCTTTATTAAAAATGGAAGAAAATTAAGAAAATGGAGTTTGATGATTATATCCTATGTTTAAATATTAAGTTGAAAATTTTAAAGATATGATATTTATAATTGGATTTTTTTTCCAAAATATTTTGAAATGAATATTCTAGTAAAAATTGAATTTGGAAATATATATATATATATATATATTTTACTAGAAATTGAAGTCTTATTAATTATGGATTTTATGTGAATGGTCAGGATTAATTAATAGAATATTGATTTTTGAAAGGATAAAAATCCAACTTTAGTTGAAATATTAATGCTCCAAAATGGATATAAATATATATAAAATTGAAATGGTTTTGCGACTTGAAGTAATATTTTGGATTTTGGTTTAACTTTAAAAGAAGAAATATTTGGAAAGCCATGTAATTTATTTCTTTATAAAGCAACAGTAAAGTTAAACTTTTTTTTAATTCGCATACCGTTGAATATCCAAACCATTTAGTTTTGAAAATAATGGTTTTAAAATGCTATGGATTTTCGAAGAATTATGTTGAAAGTTACAAACAGAATATTGGTTACATGGGATATTAAATAATAAAAAGTGACATAATTTTTTGGAAAGGAATAATTTTATTTGGGATAAACGATATCATATTGTTTTGGGTTTTAAAAGAAGAAATGATATCGTAATATTATGGTTTTGAAAGGGACTATGTTCTGGTTTTAAAGTATAAACTATTTTAAATGACCGCGGTGTTATAATAACGATTGGTTGGCAAAGAGACCGGGATCGGATATGGACATACTCTCTGTCGATACCGAAAACCACTTTGACTAACCGTGTACGCGGTGGAGATTCCAGAATGAAGTAGGTGGTGGCGACGTTTCCTGTAAGGTAAATACGTGGACCCAACTCCCGTGAGTTGGCATAAGGTGGCTAAAACAGGAGCGATTCTCAGGCCAATGAGGTCATTCCTCTGATCGGACGCTCCTCTTCGATATTATAATTTGACTTGGATTTGATTCAGTGGCCACTTCTATATTTTGATTTTGGGGAGTTAGTCCGAGGTGGGCGGTAACTGTGGCTACGCGTTTCCACCAGCCTGGATAGCAATTGGTATATCTACCCTGGCATTGCCTAGTTGTGCCGTGTCACCTACCATATCGCGCCTTGTACGAGTTTGGTTTTCTCCCGTAGCCCGTGTGGTATCCTCTAGTGGCTTCCCGATCAGGAGGGGCTATGATATTGGACGGACTACTGGGACTATTACGTGTTAAGGTGGAAAATGTAAAGCCTTAACGCTATTTAAAAGTAAGTTTATTTTATAAATAGACACTATTATAATAGCGCAATATACTACATAGTAAATAGTTTAACGGATCCTTAGGAGATGTAAATCCCGAACATCTCTTGAGTTACTGTACTCATATTTATATTCTGTTTATTTAACTCACATAAGATATTCTAGTCTGACTCAGGTGTTTTTGTCTATTCAAATTCGCTCGGGTCAGTCCGAGCATTTCAGGATAGCAGATTTTAGCTTTGGAGGACGAAGACGAAGAATAAGTATTATGTTATATATAGTATTACACCACACTCTTTCTATTCCGCTGCATTGCTTGTATTGGTATGTGTAACTCTGATATTTATTGTAAAAGAAGAATCAAGCTTTTGTAAACTGTTTATGAACTGTATATTTGTTATTATATTTTATCCTTCCGCTGTGAGATTCTGTTTTTGTTCTTATTTCTTCTCTGTTTTTCTTATTTACCCCATAACAATCCGCCCTTGCGTATGCTTTGAATTGGCACGTGTGTTGGTTTAAAGTGTGCAAAAAGGCGGGATGTTACAAAAGGTTAGAGCTTTCGAAGGAGATGAAGTTTTGTTTTGTGTCTGAAGAAAATATGCCTGCTAGCTTTCGACAAAGAGCTTTTCGACATTGTCAAATGGTTTAAAAGAAAAAGGTTTCGATTGGTTTGCTTTCTTGTTTTGATTGAAACCTTTCAACAAAGTTGAAAGGTATTGCTTTCGGCAAGATTGAAAGCTTAGTTTCCGCTTTCAAACCTTTCAACACAGATGGAGTCAAAGGTTATCTTTGTTTTATAAAACTAGCCGCCTCTCTCCATTGATTTCGAAGGACTGGTTCCAACACCAACACTTCATTGTCTTCGAATGATTTCAAAGGTTTTATAAAGTTTTCAAAGCAGTTGCTTTCGAATCCAATGCTTTCCTGATCCTTTTTCTCTACTTGAAGGCATAATCCAAATGTTTTAGGTCGAAACATTTTAAAAGTTTCAAAGTAGTTAACTTTAAATAGTTTCGAAAGGTTTCCACTTGTTTTAAATTGAAGCCAATGTTTTCAAAAGGTTTTGAGTTTCATTGATTTCGAAAGGTTTATAAATGATTTTATAAGAGAGGTGCCCGAAGCTTTCGACAAAGTCTAAAGGTGAAACCTTTTGATTAGGCCTAAAAGAAAACTTCCAACAAGCGAAAGGTATGGTTTTAATGTCTTTGAAATGCTAAGGTTTAAAGGATTTAGAAGGCGGATGTCATATGTTTTAAAGCTTGTAAAAGGAAGGCTTTTAAAAATATTTTGAAGGAGTTACCTTCAATGATTTCGAAAGGTTTATTGAAGGATATGAAGGAGTTACCTTTGATGCTTTCGAAGGGTTTTATTAATGATTTCGAAGGAGCTACCTTCAATGTTTTCGTAAGGTTGTTTAAAGATTTTAAATTAAGTTTCGAATGGAATGACTAGGCAGGTAGCCTAAGTGTTTTAAGTTATAAAGGACTTTAACTTATTTTAAAACGATAGACAATTCTTATTGAACATCATCAACATTATTTTGAGTGAAGTATATATAATATTGCAAAAATTGCTTAGAGTAAAGATTAATATATATTTCCTTATATATATATATATGATTTAACAGACTAAAACATTTTGAAAATGTTTTAAAGGAAAATTTGAAGGGCAGTTAGCCCAGGTATTTTGAAGGGTAGTTAACCCAAAAGAAAATTCGGGCAGCTAGCTTATTTAAATTCGATCAGTCGGTCCATTTTGAGAGCAGTCGGCCCAAAGGATAGTTAGTCCAGAAAAGAGTAGTTAGCTCTAATATGAACAGTTAATTCATTTATCAGCATAACTAACCTTGCTACTTTTATAAGACAGCGAGTCCACTCTTTTTTACCTTTTTTGGGCATATTTCCCATTATCTAGAGAAAAAGATATTGCTATTTTGGTAAAATCAATTTTAGGAAAGATAGTCCAGAATAGAGCAGTTAGCTCAAAATTTAGACAGATGGTCTAGTAAAGAACAAATAGTTCAGATTTTAGACAGATAGTTTATTTCCTATTTTAGCATAATGGATACTGCTATCTTATTATTATAATCAGTGGATTAACCAGTTTGGTTGTAGGAAAGGATTTGCAAAATATATGTTTTGAAAAGAGATATTAGTGAAGGAAAATCCATTCCACTAAGCAGCATGGTCTCACTATATATAAATAAATAGAAATGTTATAGAAATTCTTCATACCAGGCTTTATGTCTGACTCGAAGTTTTTGTTTCCCCTTAAATTCTTGGGTGCTCAAAATTTGATTATAGTAGGCTGAGGGTTTAGATTTCTAGTTTTTAGTGGATTTTGGCGAATTAAGCTTCCGAAGACGAGCAGTTGGCTGGCAGATAGCTAATTTAGAAATTCTATTTTGAGTTATTTCCACTGTGTATTAAGACAGTTATGTCTATATTGCTTTGATCATCCAAGAGGGCATCTTCATATGTCGCTCTTGGCATATTATTGTGAATTATATTTGATCAGTGCCTGGGATATGTTTTGGTATTTTTATAACTCGGATATTATATTAATTGAAATGTAATCACTAAAATTTTTTGATTTTGGAAATATGTGATTTTGTTCATATTCAAGTGCTTCTGATATTATGGATACCATTAACATTATCGTATTTCGTCACCGAAAGTTAATATTGTGGATGACTACAACATCCATAACGCTTAGCTTTTGGCCTCTAATTACAGGATGTTACAACTTGCTATTAGGGCATAGGATGAAAATTTTAACTAAAAATTGGTTTTGAAAACAAAAATCCATAGAAATTAGAGTAAGGTTTGGGGTTGGGTTAACCCTATAATAACGTACTTGTATTTGTTATATATAAGTATGCGCTTTATCTTCATTCATCTACCTTTGATTTGATTATCTTTTTATATCTCATGAGGTTTGAATATAGATGTGGATGATAGAAGAAGCAGAGTTAACCAAGAGGGGGAACCATCAAATGAATGCCGGACCTAAAGCATGGAGGGGCTAAGGTCAGGCAGAGAATGTTGGCGATGACATCCCGTAGGTTGGAATGAAAGCCATGTATCATTTTTTTAGGAATATGATACAGGAAGGAGTTTCAGTTGGAGTGTTAGGAGGAAATTCTGCAGGAGCAAGGATTCTAGAAGTTCCGATAGTTGATCATTTCGCCAAGATGAGCGGTGATTATGTGAAGCTAGGAGGAAAGCCGTTTGTGGGAATGGAGAATGCCATTATAGTTGAGAATTGGTTGTTGCATTGCGAAAGGATCTTTGTAGATCTTGGACTCAATGATAAGCAGAAGAGGATTTTGGCATCCAGGCAGCTTCAGGGAGCCGTATTATTCTGGTGGAATAGTGTAACAACAACAGTTGATGAGGAGACAATAACCTGGGAGGATTTCAAAAGGAGATTCCAGGAGAGGTATATGTCTGTAATGGCAGAGTTAGTGTTGATTAGGCGGTTTGCTGACTGGTGCAGGGTTAGATGTCTGTTGCTGAGTACGCTAGAAAGTTTGAGGAGTTGGCCCAGTATGGGTATGCTTCAGTGGATACCATGTTGAAGCAGAATGAGAAGTTTATAACAGGATTGAAGCTAGAATTGTTTAGTGTTACTTTGTCTCATCTTAGAGATCCTTATGATATTGTGGTAGAGATGGCTTTAAGGTAGGAAGAAGTCCTCGAGTCTATGGAGAAGAGCATGGCAAAAGGGGTCCAGGTTGGGCATGGCCAAAAGAGGAAGTTCTTTCCCCAAAAACACGCTCAAAAGGGTGGAGCAGCTAAGAAAGAGAAGTCTAAAGTTGTCTTCTATAATGCGAAAAGAAAGGTCACTTTGTTAATGAGTATTGCTCAGGGAAAGCGAAGGATACAGCTAAGGGGAAGAATGCCAGGTGTTTCAACTTTGACCAGAAAGGACATTATAAGAACCAATGCAATGTGCCCATTAGAGATGGTAAGGGCAAGGTATATGCATTAGAGCCTTCTACTTCTAAGCCAATAGCCCAGGAGAAGGGGAAGGCAGTTCTTAGGGGAACACTTCAGATTCATGGTATGTCTGTTAGCGTTTTATTTGACATTGGTGCATCACATTCTTTTATGTCTACATGTTTGATAGATAAGCTTAACCTTGAACCCACAATTTAGTTACTTCCTTACGGGTTGCGAATCTAATAGGATGGTATGAAACTCTAGGGTTGAGGTGTGATCGGTTTAAGTTTGACTTGCTAGGTCACACTTTTGAGTTCAGTTTGAACATGTTTGATTTTATGGGGTTTAGGATTATCCTTGGTTTGAATTGATTAAGTGAGTACAATGCTAAGATATTTTTCCAGGGTAGGAAGATATCTCTTAGACACCCGAATTATAGCGATCAGATTGATTTCACCGTAGGAGGTTCTAGCGGTGCAGTGTTTGCTGTGTTGGGTGTTTTGGATTCAGATGATGAGTTGAGCCCAGTTTTCGTGGTTAGAGAATGCGTAAATGTGTTCAAACCTATAGTTGGATTGCCACCGAAGCGGGCCATAGAATTTTGGATAGATTTGGTTCCGAAAGTAGAATTAGTGACTAGACCGCCAAGCAGGATGATCCCTTCAGACATAAGGAAGTTGAAGGTGCGGTTGATAGATTTAGAGGGCAAGAGTTTTGTCAGGCCTAGCAGGTTGCCGTTTAGTGCAGCGGTAGTGTTTTCTAAGAAGCTGGACGGATCGTTGAAGCTATGTATCAATTATCGTAATTTGAATGAGAGGATGATAGAGAATTGATATCCATTGCCCAGGATTGACGATTTGTTTGACCAACTAAATAGAGCAAAGCTATTTTCTCAATTGGATTTGGCAACCGGTTTCCGTTAGCTCATAGTAGTAAAGGATAGTATACCTTTGATAGCATTCAGGACCAAATATAGATCATATGAATGGTTAGTTATGCAGTTCGGATTGATGAATGCTCCAGCTTTCTTTGTGGTTTTGATGAACCGGATTTCTAAGAGAACTTGGACAGGTTCGTGCTGGTTTTCATAGATGATTTCTTGATTTACTCTAAGGATGAAAGAGAACATGAAGTTCATTTTAGATTGGTGCTTGAGACGCTGAAGCAACATCAACTGAAAGCGAAGTTTTCGAAGTGTCACTTCTGGAAGAAGGAGGTGAAGTTTCTTGGTCATGTAGTCTCGGAGGAAGGGTTATCAATGGATCCAACTAAGATCAAGGCAGTGAATAGTTGGAAGAGACCCGAGACAGTAACTGAGATTAAGAGTTTCCTTGGGTTGATTGGTTATTATCGGAGATTCATCAATGATTCCTCTTGGATAGCAGCACCGATGACCAGGCTGATAAGGAAGGATGTGAAGTTTGTGTGGACCGGTAAGTGTGAGGAAGCATTCTAGAGTTTAAAACACTAATTGACCCATGCACCTGTGTTGGTTGTTCCAAAGGGGAATCAGGATTTGGTAGTCTATACCGATGCATGTGGAAACAGATTAGGAGCTGTGCTAATGCAGAGGGGTAAAGTGATTGCCTATGCTTCTAGATAGTTTAGACCGCATGATGTCAAATATCCAATGCAAGATTTAAAGTTGGTTGTGGTAATTTTTGCTTTGGGTGTGGAGACACTACCTTTTGGGAGAAAGATTTGAGCTATATACAAATCATAAGTCACTGAAGTATTTGTTCTCTCAGAAGGAGTTGAACATGAGACAACAGAGGTGGTTATCGTTCATAGCCTCTTATGATTTTGGGATTGAGTACACACCAGGGAAAAGCAATAAGGTTGCATATGCACTTAGCAGGATACATTAGAAAGCATTTTTGGCTATGATGACTGAGTGGAAGGATTTAGAAGCATTAGCAAATTGCAGGGTGCATTGGAGATTCGAGGCAGGGTCTAGTGGTAATATAGTTATATTGCCTTGTTTGGAAGTTCGATCGGTGTTGATCAGAGAGATTACTTCGAAGCAGATAGAGGAACTTGTGTTAGCTGAACGGGTCTTGAAGCTAAAGGAAGGAACCAAGAGTGATGACTTGAATGATTTCAGTCTTGACCGGAATGGGTAGTTGAGAATGAAAGGAAGATTATATGTTCCGAGTGTAGGAAACACAAGAAAGGAAGTCTTTGATGAATGCCATCGTTCGAAGTTCACTATACATCCCAGAGGTACCAAGATGTATCAAGATATGTAGAGGATTTTCTTCTGTGAAGGAATGAAGCGGGATATTGGTTTGTGTGTAATGTAGTGCTTGAATTGCCAATAGGCAAAGGCCGAACACCAAAAACCGTGTGGTTTGCTTCAGCCATTAGATATTCTAGTATGGAAGTGGGATTTTGTTTCTATGGACTTCATACACGGGTTGCCAAGGTCGAACAAAGAAAATTAAAGTATATGGGTTATAGTGGACAGGTTGACCAAGCGTGCCCATTTCATTCCAATTAGGTCAACCAGGATGACACCTATTTTAGCGAGGTTGTTCATGAAGAATGTGGTTAGACTACATGGAGTTCCTAGTAATATAGTTCGTGATAGAGATTCCTTGTTCACTAGCGAGTTTTGGAAGAGACTGCATGAAGTTTTGGGAACCAAGCTTATGATGAGTACCGCTTACCATCCGTAGACAGATGGGCAAATGAAAAGAGTTAACAAGATCTTGGAAGATTTGTTAAGAGCTTGTGTTCTGGATTTCGATGGATTATGGGAAGACCATCTGCATCTAAACGAGTTTTCATATAACAACAATGTTATGCCCTAAACTTTAATTAACATTATTCTGGATATTTAACTGGATAAATTAAATAGAATAATGTGAATAATTAGGGAGATGGGATTAATAAATCCAATGGTCGTGTCTTAATGAATGAACTAAAATAAGACTTAACTACATTTAGAAGGAGAAATTTTCCTAAGGGGTAGACTTGAAAATGGGGCTACATTTCTTAGTATAAAATCTCTTCCTCCACCTAAATAAATTCTCAATTTTCATTCATAACTCCTCACCCACTTTTGGCCGGCCATTAAAGTGCTTAGAGAAGAGCATAAATTGAAGAAAAATCTAAGAAGTTAAAGCTAGGAAATTATCTCATTCTCCAGTCAGCTAATCAAGGTGAAAAATCATGTTTATCATCTCATTTTCTATGTTTGGTTCGGCTATGGGCTTATATCCGATCCACGTGTATGTTTTGATTAAGATATAACCATTTAAACCTTTGTTTGGATAAGACATAGGTATTTTTGAACGTAAATGGGCTAATTAATACATTTTATTCGGTTTTGGTTAAATTCCAAGTTGTTTTGATCTTCATATGCTTTGAAATTTTTATATGTTTGAGAGAACATATTAATTGATTTTTTGGAATTTTTCCATATTTTTCTAAGGTAAATTAATAGTTATATAAATTATTTAAGGTATGGGGCTTAAATGTTTTATATAATTATAAAGGAGAAAGGGGCCTTTGCAAAATTATTTAAATTTCCAAATAAGGAAAGTCGTCAGCATTTTTGAACGTAAAATTCCGTCAACCAATCAGATTTAGACAAAAAAGGTAGGTGGGGGCACAAAAGAACTATTTTAAAGTACAATTTTCACCATTTCAACTCTTTTGGAAAGAGCTTCCACATCCATTCCAAGCCTTTCGACAAGGTCGAAAGGTATCAAACCTTTCGACTAAGTTAATAACCAATGCATGTGGTATCAGGAAAATGGTACGTAGTGAACTGGAAGTGGTCAAAAGGTTTAGAGACGAAAGGTTAGTGCTTTCGATAAAGATAAATTTTAGTTTTGATTTTAAAGAAAATACGCCTGCTAGCTTTCGACAAAGAGCTTTTGACATTGTCAAATGGTTTAGAAGAAAATGGTTTCGATTGGTTTGGTTTCTTATTTTAATTGAGACCATTCGACAAAGTCGAAAGGTATAGCTTTCGATAAGGTCGAAAGCATAGTTGCCGCTTCCCAACCTTTCGACACAGATGGAGTCAAAGGTAATATTTTATTTTCTAAAACTTGCTGCCTCTCCATCGATTTTGAAGGGTTGGTTCTAACACCAACACTTCATTGTTTTCGAATGGTTTCGAAAGTTTTTAGGTTTTGAAGGGGTTACCTTCGATGATTTCAAAAGGTTTCGAGTTTCATTGCTTTCGAAAGGTTTTGAGTTTCATTAAATTCGAAAGGTTTTGAGTTTCATTGAATTCGAAAGGTTTTGAGTTTCGTTGCTTTCGAAAGGTTTATATATGGTTTTATAGGAGAGGATAGCCTAGGCTTTCGACAAAGTCGAAAGGTGAAACCTTTCTACTAGGTCGAAAAGAAACTTTCCAATAAGATTGAAAGATAGGACCTTTAAATAAGGTCGAAAGGTATGGTTTTTAATGCTTTCCAAAGGCTAATGATTATTTGTTTTCGAATGGGGCTTCATTCAAAGGGGTCTAAAGGGCTGTTTTAAGCCATTTTTGTTAAGTAAAATTTTGCTAATTTGAAAGGGGTTACTTCGAAGAGTTATAGCATAAAATACTTATCTTTGTTGAATATTTAAGGGGGATCCTGATATAAATAAATGTTGTTAAACCTTGGGGCCATCAGGACGAGTTTAGTGTTTTTGATACACAGTCTAGGGTTACAAACAAAAATATGCTTTCGGAAGTATACATTGGGGCTATCAATGCGTTTTTAATTAATTTAATCTACTTGGGGCTATCAATGGGAATAGGTTAAACATGTGGAATACATGGGAAAATTGAATAAATCATGGCGATCATGATATTTTAATCCGCCAAGTGGTGGATTCTTGGTTAGCCTAGGAAAACCATGGAATGTGCAGTGGATAGCCCACATCCAATTTCTAAAGTAAACAATGTTTTGCCAGAGGTGGTTAGCCTCGGGATTTGGCACCCAAGGGATCATATTCATCTTATGAAAACTATGGAGTGTGCGGTGGATAGCCCATACTGACTTTTATAAAACAATATATGATGGTTATTCTGCATTTATTTTAATGACTTTTGGACGGATAGTCCTATTAAAGTTTTGACGGATAGTCATTTTAAAGATTTTTACATGGGATATCTAATAAATTGTTTTTAGATGGGATATCTAATAAATGGGTGGATGGGATATCCGATATATATGATTCATGATTTTATTTATATTATGTTAAGGCTAATCATTTTGGGTGTAGGGCATAATAAATGATTTGCATATTTTTTTTTTGGGATACTAGTGAGAGGAAAACCCGTTTCGCTGAGCGGCGTGATCTCACGAGATATCTATTTATGATAAGAGATGATAGGAGATTATTCATACCAGACTTATTGTCCGTCTCGAAGTTTGTGTTTCTCCAGTTCTCGAGTACTCAAAATTAATTTGAGTAGTCTGAGAGTGGGAGACTTTCAGGTTTTTGATGAATAAGCTTCCGATGACGTGTAGGAGGCAGGGTTAGATATATTGGAGCTATTTTTTGTATTATGGTGTGATGTATTAAGAACTGTAAAGTTCATATTTATTAGTTCTCTGATCATCATAAGGGGACATCTTCATATGCCACTCTTATCATATTTTGTACATGTATATGTAATCTGAACATGGTTAACATATGAGATTATGTAATTAAATCTTAAATTGTACTTTGCTTGAAATGAGAAATTCTATTTATTGGAAGTTTTAATTTTTTCATATTCATGTGTTTCTGTGTATCAATATTAACAATGTCGTATTCAGTCGCCAAGAAATAACAACTATGGATGACTGCAGCATCAGTAGCGGTTAGTTTGAGCCTTAGAAGGCTGGATGTTACAAACAGTTTTCAGACTTGTATTAGGATGGCACCATTTGAAGCTTTGTATGAAAGGCCATGTAAATCTCCCATTTGTTGGTTGGAGACCGGGAATAGGTTGATTCTTGATCTAGAATTGGTCAGAGAAGCAGCATAAAAGATTAAGGTCATTCAAGCTAGAATGAAGGAGGCTCAATCTAGGCGGAAGAGTTATGCAGACAAGAGGCGGAAAGATTTGGAGTTCTCTGTTGGGGACCAGGTTTTCATCAAAGTATCACCGATAAAGGGTGTGCTTAGAGTTGGAAAGTCAAGGAAGTTATCTTGTAGGTGCATTGGACCTTTTCCTATTCTTGGGAGGATCGGAAAGCTTTCGTATAGACTTGAGTTACCGAGCAGTTTGTTAGGTGTCCATGATATTTTTCATATTTTCCACCTCAGAAAGTGTGTTGAGACCCGAAGACTGCTATTGCACTGACAGTGGTAGATGATTTAGTGGTAGAACCGGACTTGACCCTAATGAAGAAGCCAATTAGCATTGTTGCAAGACATTAGAAGAGGCTTAGAACCCAGACGATCAGATTAGTCAAGGTCCATTGGAGTGACGATGATAGAGACTGTACTTGGGAGGTTGAGAGAGGAATTAGAGATGCTTATCGTGACTTGTTTTAATCATATGTTTTACCTTCTTGTTTGTTTTGAGCCTTATTGTAATTTCGAGGATGAAATTCTTTAAGGAGGGGAGTCTGTAATACCCCAGATTTTTTATAATATTATTTAGAAGATTTAGTTAGATAAACTAAATAAAATAATGTGTTGATTAGGAGATTGAGATTAGATTTAATTAAGGCAGCCGTGCCTTTTTAGCTAATAAATTAAATGATGGTTCAAAATGAATTAGAAGAGGGGTATTATGGGAAAGAGGGCATTCCTATACTATCTTCCTTGGGCCGTGTATTCCAACACACATTCATTTCATTTCAAAATTTTCTAAAGTGAGGCAGGCCATCACTAGCAAGGAAAGAAGAAGAGGAAACAAAAGAAAAGCTTAAGGAAAGAAAATTCAAATCAACCTCATTCAAATCTCAAGCTCCTTCATCTCTAAAGTAAAGGTGAATAATGTTTACATCTCTAAATTTTTATGATTTCGGTTTTAAGATTAAATCCGAATGATTGTGCAAAGGTTTGCCATGTTTTTGAATAATAAAATGATTATATATACATGTTGATGATTTATGTATGTTCATATAGATTTTATGACGTGTTTTAAAATGAAAACTTTATTAAATGACATCCGTTAGCCTTGTAATTTTTATGATGATCTAAAAGTTATTTTAGAGATGAGTTTCAATTTTCAAAATTTTCAGGATTTTTGTGGAATTGTTATGAATTATCTAAAGAAGAAAATGGTATTTTAGATTATTAAATTATTTAAAAAATAATTATTGTTTGGATCTGAAAATTTTATATATTGAAGAGAACATATTAATTTTTTTTTTGGAATTTTTCCAGAATTTTCCATGGTGTTTTAATAGTTATACAAAATTATTTAAGGATTGGGACTTAAATGTTTTATATAATTATAAAGGAGAAAGGGGCTTTTTTCAAAATTATTTAAATTCCCAAATAAGGAAAGTCCGTAGCATTTTTGAGTATAAAATTTTGGCAACCAATCCGATTTAGACAAAAAAGGCTAGTGAGGCAAAAAAGAACTATTTTAAAGTACAAATAAATAGTTTTTCTGCTATTTCAACTCTTTTGGCAAGAGCTTCCGCCTCTATTCCAAACCTTATGACATGGTTGAAAGGTATCAAACCTTTTGACTTGGTCAAATAACAATGCTTATGGTATCAAGAAACTAGTACGTTGTGAATTAGATGAAGCCGAAAGGTTTAGGGATGAAAGATTAGAGCTTTTGAACGAGATGAAGTTTTGTTTTGGGTTTAAAGAAAATAGGCCTACTAGCTTTTGACAAAGAGCTTTTGACATTGGCAAATGGTTTAAAAAAAAGGTTTCGATTGGTTTGCTTTTTTCTTTTAATTGAAACCTTTCGACAAAGTTGAAAGGTATAGCTTTCGACAAGGTTGAAAGCTTAGTTGCCGCTTCCAAACCTTTAGACATAGATGGAGTCAAGGGTTATCTTCCTTTTCATAAAACTTGCCGCCTCTCTCTATTGATTTCGAAGGGTTGGTTCCAACACCAGCACTTGTTTTCGAATGGTTTTTTAAGGTTTTATAAAGGTTTTAAAGCAGTTGCTTTCGACTCCAATGTTTTTTCGATCCTTTTTCTCAACTCGAAGGCATAATCTAAACGTTTTAAGTCGAAAGGTTTTAAAGGATTCAAAGTAGTTAACTTTAAATGGTTTCAAAAGGTTTCCACATGTTTTAAATTGAATCAATGTCTTCGAAAGGTTTTGATTTTTATTTCTTTCGAAAGATTTATAAATGATTTTATAGGGGAGGTACCCCAAGCTTTCGACATAGTCGAAAGGTGAAACCTTTCGACTAGGCCGAAAAGAAAACTTTCGACAAGGTCGAAAGGTATGGATGTAATGTTTTCAAAAAGCTAAGGTTTAATGGATTTAGAAGGTGGATGTCATATGTTTTAAAGCTTGTAAAAGGAAGGCTTTTTAAAAGGTTTTGAAGCAGGTACCTTCAATGATTTCGAAAGGTTTATTAAAGGATATGAAAGAGTTACCTTAAGTGCTTTCGAAGGATTTTATTAATGGTTTTGAAGGAGTTACCTTCAATGTTTTCAAAAGGTTGTTTAAAGGTTTTAAACAAAGGTTTCGAATGGAATGGCTAGGCAGATAACCTAAGTGTTTTAAGTTATAAAGGACTTTAACTTATTTTAAAAGGATAGATAATCCTTATTGAACATCATCAATATTATTTTGAGTAAAGTATATATAACATGGATAAAATAGCTTAGAGTAAAACTAAAGATATATTTTCCTTGTATATGTATGATTTGACAGACTAAATCATTTTGAATAGGTTTTCAAGGAAAATTTGAATGGCAGTTAGCCCAGATATTATGAAGGGTAGTTAACCGAAAAGAAAAATCGAGCAGTTTGCTCATTTAAATTCGGACAGTCGGTCCATTTTGATGGCAGTCGGCCCATAGGACAGTTAGTCCAGAGGGCAGTTAGTCCAGAGGGTAGTTAGTCCAAAAAACAGCAGTTAGCTCTGATATGAACAGTTAGTTCATTTATTAGCATAATGGACCTTGCTACTTTTTAAGGACAGTTAGTCCACCCTTTTTACCTGTTTTGGGCAGATAGCCCATTATCTAGCATAAAAGATATTGCTATTTTGGTAAATCAGTTTTAGGACAGATAGTCCAGAATAAAGCAGTTAGCTCAGAATTTAGGACAGATGGTCCAGTAAAAAATAGATAGTTCAGATTTGAGACAAAGTCTATTTTATTTCTTGTTTTAGCATAATTGATTATTATCATTATAATCAGTGGATCAACTAGTTTGGTTATAGAAAAGGATTGGCACAATATATGTTTTGAAAAGAGATATTAGTGATGGAAAACCCATTCCGCTTAGCGTCATGGTCTCACTATATATCAATAAATAGTTATGTAACATAAATTATTCAAACCACTCTTTATGTCAGACTCGAATTTTTTGTTTCCCCTTAAACTCTCGGGTGCTCAAAATTTGATTTGAATAGACTGAGGGTTTACGTCTCCAGATTTTAGTAGATATTGGAGAATAAAGTATCAAAAGCGAGCAGGTGGCTGATGGATAGCTAATTGGGAATTCTGTTTTAAATTGTTTTCGTTGTGTATTAAGACAATTATGTCTATATTGCTTTGATCTTCCAAGGGTGTATCTTCATATGTCGCTCTTAGCGTATTGTTGTAAATTATATTTGATCAATGCCTAGGATGCTTTTGGGGATTTGTAACTTGGATATGATATTAATTGAATGTAATCACTGAAAATTATTGATTTTGGAAATATGTGATTTTGTTCATATTCAAGTGCTTCTGATATTATGGATACAATTAACATTACAATATTTCATCACTCGAAGTTAATACCGTGGATGGCTGCAGGATCCATAGCACTTAGGTTTTGGCCTCTAGATACAGGATGTTACAACAACCATATACTAAACCATCACCGCTTGAAAACATTGTCCCTAGTTTAAAATTGATAACGAAAGATGTACTTACAGGTATGAAAGGCGTATGAACATATATGTAATGTAAAATTAGGTGATCTACTAAACTATTCGATCTCTTGAAATGCAAGTGCTTATGCCAAAATGTATGCAACACCTTATATATTTGCAATTATATATGGATAAGCAACCGTTCGATACATATGAAAAAATGCGGCAACCACTGTGCATATAACTGATATAATAAAAAGGAAAAATTGATGCATGTCATGGACCAATATGAATATATCATCTGTACATGCAATACTGACTAACAAAATACGTTTATTGGCAACCGTCGTATAGAATATGTCCTAATGAGACATTCACAACGATGCATAGCATCCTAACATGCTTAGCTACAGAATATACTAAGCTAAATACTTTGCATTCAAGAAATCATATTAAATTAAATGGAATGTAATTGAAAGAGCTCCGGATGGATCGCTCAAATTTTCTCCTCCATCTCCCGAGTACTCTTTGCTAGATCGTATCCTTATTGGACTTTACCTAGTCTAATTACTTTATGGCAGAGTCGTTTTTTCCCTTGGTCAACAATATGGGAGGTGCACAAAAAACAAGTGACTCTCTCTCCACTTCAAAATCTTCTAACTGAATCAGCTCACCCATAGTAGCCAAATCATGTAAACACTTACGCAAGTGTGAAACATGGAAATCATTATGAACCCCTACTAGTTTTATAGGAAGCTCTACTCCATAAGCTAACTTCCCTACTCTCTCTAAGATTTGAAAAACACTTACAAACCTCGATCTAGCTTTCCCGAACTACCAAACCTTATAACATGTCAAAGCGGCGAGACCTTCACATAGACCATATTGTCCACTCCAAACTCCAACTCTATGCATCTCCTATTGGCATATGACTTTTGCCTATCATGTGTAGTCTTCATCCTTCTACGGATTAAATTTACTTTCCCTAAAGTGTCCTTAATCATATCTAGTCCAAGAATGATTCTATCCTTAGCATCCTGCTAGCAAGATGGAAATTTAAATGGCCTACCACACAACACCAAGCACGGTTCCATTCCAATATTGCTTGATTCTGCAAACTCTATTAATGGTGAATGATCCTCTAAAATACCTCCAAAATCTAAGATGCACATGTGCAACAAGTCTTCTAATGTTTGATTCAGCCTCTTAGTCTGCCCATCCGTCTATAGGTGATAGGAGGTACTCAAATTTATTCAGTGCCAAGGCCTCCTGAAGACTCCTCTAGCACTCGCTAGTGAAAAGCAGATTTCGGCCACTGATAACGCTTGAAGAAAATCCATGCAAACGAATTATGACCCAAATACTCTCATCCTTCCTTCTACTCCTATGTAGTAGTAACATCCCTTTCGGGAAGTTAACAAAAAGATCTTTTATCACAGTGGTTAGTGCATGATTTTGATTTCCAAGGTTGCATGGATTAGAATCCTACGGTCATCACATTTGGTGTAACAACATGTACCTTAATAGGCCCAATGCTTTGATTAAATCGAAAAACCAAGTCCATCGGGGTATGAATCATTAGTACTGGTAGCCTATAATAAATATAAATATATCAGAGAGATATCTATACTAATTCACAATGGAATAGTAAAACATATATATCGACTAAGGCTACTACCTTGGATATCTAGCCGCCTTATCAGTGTAGAGCATGAATGAGAAGTCCTATCCACCTGCCGTTAACGTCTTGTATTAGAATCATGTCCCTATAAATATATCCTATGGGATTTAGTGAGGAGATATGTCAGAAAAACAATCTAGTGACTGGTAAATTAAATACTTTATCCATAACACTAGTTTATGCCGATTGATTTCCATTTAGATGTTATGTCTGCTATCATGGGTTAGTCATTTAGTTCTAATGCATGTACAATATATCCAACCTACTCTATGGTATAAGTATTTTTATGCATAACCTAATCTAAGGTATAAGCACCTATTTTGGTATATATTTAGGTGCATCATTGTACTTCCTAAAAGAAAACCCTGCCTACTTAATACTTTTAAATAAAAATGAGGCAAACCCAACAGTCATTTAATATCTTAATCCCCAAGCGACCCCTATAGTTATGGAGTTTATTGGGCTTAACAACCCATCACCCATCCAATCATATCCTAATGATGCGATAGAAAGTGCATGGGTCACTTAAGACTTTTAAATGGCAATCAGGCCGATTCTCTAGCCATTTAATACCTAGACCACAACCAGACTCTTTAGCCATTTAAGATCTATCCAAGGTGGATTCCTCCTGGTACGTCATAGCTACTATCGTATAAAATCCTTTCTAGTCCACTCAATACTTATTAGATAGTAAAGAGGCAGAACCAATAATCATTTAAAAACTCAACCTTCAAACGGGCCTCACTAAAGAGATTTTCACTAATGCACCAAAATGATAATCCCGACGATTTAATACTTGTTATATATCGATGAGGCAGACTTAATGGCCATTTAATACCTCAATCCATATGCGAATGCATATCCCCATTTTTGTAGTTAAAGCTCTGCTAAAGCACCATAAAGTCCACTCTATAATGCGTAGCACTCTTCAAGCACTATGATTTTTCAATATAGCGCTATTAAATAGTAGATCTAATTTGAACCCCGCCATTTTCCGCTAAATCAAGGTATTTTACCCTCCTCTTTAGGAACAATAATATAAAAAGTTTATTTGACTAGTTCTTACTTAAACCAAATCAACAAAGTTAGGATAATGACCTAATTTTAAGGTATAAGTGTGCAATATAAATTAGAAATTTATTGTAGTCACCATATTTGAACATCATAAATCATGATATTCTTTGATTTTGTTGTATAAGATTAAAAAATAATTTTTTTCCTACACAAATGATGTAAGAATGATAATAAATTAACTTTTGACATTTAATTTTATATTTAATAAAGCTTTTGGCACATCCTCTATATCCCAGCTTTATTTTCGCTTTTTCCCCACTACAAAATTTTGCACCTCCACCATTATGGAACTGCTGAGTGCTTTAACTATACAAATCCTCATATGTCCTTTTATTGAAGACATCCCACATCAGTAGTAATTATACACAACTAGTGGTAGCCCCTTAAAGAGGGTATACTTTCGTTGTGTAACCCTACTGACTAAGCATCCCAGCACAAACTAAACCAAGTCATTTATAATTAATCTAAATATTAGGCTGGGTCCACTAGTTCACACCCATCGCAAATGTATTATTTAGACTATCTATTTCAAATATAGAAATTATTACACCTCTTAAGTTCATTATTTATTTGTATTCATTTATTTACTTGTTATGAATTCTTCTTATTTTATATGTTTAAAATATTTATTTCTCCTTTCCATTAATGTTATTAGTGACATTTATTTATCATGCCTATTAAATTTCCTTTACCATTGCCATATTTGGCCACTGTAATTAAATTAATTAAATGGATTTGTACCCAACTTGGCTTGATTAATGTAACTTCCCATTAAATCCTTAATTTATTGCATTATTCTATTTTAGCATTTAAT
The DNA here is from genome assembly GCA_030765085.1 of Allium cepa. Classification (NCBI taxonomy): domain Eukaryota; kingdom Viridiplantae; phylum Streptophyta; class Magnoliopsida; order Asparagales; family Amaryllidaceae; genus Allium; species Allium cepa. The sequence goes on along the minus strand of CM060937.1, from coordinate 352,959,637 downwards.
TTATAATTGATATGATAAGGTACAATTAACTGCATGCTACAATATTTATTAATATTGTAACAGACATTTATTTATTTATTTCTTACACTTATACTTTATATATATATATATTTAATTGGTATATGGGATTATATATATTTCTATTTACAACTTCTTAGTCTCTACATTTACGGATTTCTGTAAATACACTTATGTGTGAATTTCTCAGAAATATTTGTTTCCACATTTTAATGCATTGGAATCATATCTTTCCTAAGAGGGAAATATTACCATTGGCTTTTGCAATTACAAGGAATATCTCCTTTTATTTTATTGAAATGGTATAACACCCCCACCTCTATACCTATACTACCTAAGAGTATAATATAGTAATACTATCGGATAATACAAAGAATGAGACGATATGGGGTATACACATGAATATTCCTTTAGACTAACACTAGTACATGCCTCGTATGATATCAGACTTACCATAGATGTACATAGCCTCAGTTCAGAGGAAACATACATATGTTCCTTCGGCATAAAATAACACAAAATACACACACACACACCTACACACACATAAAAAATAAACAACAAAGAGAATACCGGATTAGAAAACGCAATGATAATATATAATAGGAAAGTATATATAGATCCCATATACATTAAATATACACTTCCATTAAACATCCAATAAATGAATTTAAATACATCTTGATAGCACAAAATGACTATACATAATAATAACCTATCCTCCATCTATTCCCAACGTCCACAAAAATGGTCATCTCGCCTCTGAACCTGAAATGTCTCGGACTGACCCGAGTATTATAAATAACACACATGTCAGACTATATATGCCATGATAGATGTGAAAATAGGAAAACAAAGATAACATGAAAAGTATGGCAAGAATGGAAAAATAGTCTCAAAATATCCCTAAACAACATCCACATCAAGCCCATATATAAATGTGTCACCACCTATATAAATCAAATCATTTGAAAACCGGATCCAATAGGTGAATCGTCCACATAAATAAACCATCATCGCAGAAGATGAAATCATCACGTAAAACCGGACAAGCACACAACACTACCTATATATATATAATGGATATTCTTGGGTGTGCCATAATCAACGAAGTAAAATGGATAATCATCCACATAAGAAAAAGGCAACGCATGCCTATGAAGGGTACATGGTTGACCACACCCTGGACATTGTTGCAGATATAATTACATTTCATCGTTGTATATGCCTATCTACTATACACTCATACCAAAACCACATGGGAGACTAAAAGCGTGTTTGCTTGCTCCAAAAGCCATACGTGTGCTCGTTTGACACTACCACGATAGTTATCAATTTCCAATACCTTGCCCCCTCAATATTGTGAAAATAATGCACCAATGGCTCGACTACACATAGCGTCTTTGGTTACCACTCGACGTGTTCCTATATGGTAACTAATTACTGGCTATGTGACATAGGGGAAGCCACGCAATAACTGCTTAAAATATAAGGTGTAATGGATTTGGGGCACGGCCCTGCAATCAGGCCGCCAGGATGGATACTGGCCAATCTGGGTCACTCTCATGACATAAAGGGAGCTGGAAAAAGGTAAACAAGCACACAGTATATATACAATCTATGACCAACAAGTAGCCTACACATATGCTCACCACAACGAGTCATACACAACATACCCCCATATGAGTGTAATCGCGAGCAAAGAATAACCAAATAAATATCACTACAACATCTTATACCACCACTTGTTACTACTCCGTTTATTTAGTGCTCACACATCGCACTCGCTCCATTAATATTCTATATGAGGAGCCCATAGAATAACCGAAAAAGTATTACCAAATGCCCCATCGCAAATGGTATTACGAATTTGTTTATTCAGAATTATCGTCACATAGAACAGAATATCACAAAATCATATAGAAGGATGTCATCACCATATAAAATTACATCAAAGGCAATTAATCAAATCAATACCGAACGGTGAATCATTCAAAACAACAAATCAACATGGTAGAAGAAATGAGAAATCAAATAAACAAAGTAAAATAATGTTTGAACAAATGTGCAAAATAAATATCTTGTACATTTAGTTATTGCATAATAACTGTGAAGACTCGGATTTTCGCGTTCGAAAATCGACATCCATACTTTACTCGTATTCGAATGTCGTAGATTCAAATGTTGAATCTGATTCGCCAGAGCTTATAACACATTAAGTATAACAACACGGCGGAAGAAACTTAATAATATCATTGATATACAACATTCGATACAACAAAGATACAATATCTGTTACAACAAGATACAACAGATCCAAAATTATTAGAGCAGAATGTAACAGCGGAAAGATAACCTAGCAGAAAAACACCAGCAATAGCAGAGGAACACAATATCTTCAAAGCCAATCTCCAAAGCTCTCAAGCTATAAGCTCAAACCATCATCAATGCTGAACTTGTAGCAAACGCGATCCCAAAAATTCAATGACTCCAACGATTTCCACAAGCTACCAAACCCAAGGTTGATGGCTATCGAATCTACATCTACTATCTGCTTATCTGAAAATCTAACTCTAGACTACCCGTATGGAAAATTGTAGGCACCTAGAGTTTATATAGGGAACAATAAATTCCAGATCAGCCATGGGACTGGTGTGAGCAAACGAAATTTTTTTATCTTTGAAACAACAACAAAAGCATTTAATACTTGAAATCCGCCATGTTTTTTTTGGAAAATGAAACTACCATAAGGCCTCCCGGCACACACACAATTCAATCGCACACTTGGGGGAGATTTCTCCTTATGATAGTCAAACATGCTTACTACGCCAAAATTCTTTTGATATTATTATTAGTGCATAGTGCAGAAAACCTTTCGAAAGTATAATATTAATCTTAGCCAACATACGTACCATTAAAGTATGCCTACTATAGCTACCATGTTAAATGGCAGGTTCTACAACTAAAACCGTACAAGGCACATATTGGTGATTGGATTTTCAATAATGGTCAGGCAAAGGAACTTCCTGGGCCACATGGGTACGCCTCTGGAGGTACGCCTCGAGAACCTAACCGGATCTCTGCCAACACAAGGCCGGGTTAACTCTGTAACTAGGTAACTACTACACGAGTATGCTGCCTCCCGGTCGTAACCAACCTTTATCTGAGGCGCCTCTCAACCAACAACCACAAAGCAATAAGTTTGCAGCAACAACATAAGTTGAGTATCTGGGCTCTATACCTTGATACCACTTCTATTCAGAAGGAAATGACATACCCTCAAGGGGTACTACCCCTAAATAACCTTGCTGCATCTTTCATGTTTCGACCATTCCGGGTTGTGAGGCTCGACGAAATCTCGTCCATAAATCTACGCTTTTCACAAAATCCATGCTTCGATCAACACCTGATCTGCTGCACTTCATATGCCACATTACCAAATTGGAAATGTATCACTAGTAACCATCAACTACATAGCCTCTGAGCTCGTACGTCTCAGAGAAGGGTGTTAAACTAAGAGAATAAATTCTCCGCCACCAAACGGAAATGTATTTGATAGAAACCAGCTCTACATCTCAAAGTGTAATGTCAGACACACATCCATGCAAGTCCGTTTCGGGTTCGAACGGAACCGAAGGCACTTCAAAAGAAGCCCTTGCAATCTGGATAATCCCTAATCACATCCAGACTCCCCATCACAAAGGGTGACCAAATCTCTATACCTGGGCCATTCGGTGCAGAGACATTCGACGGGTTATCTTTTCGCTTTCGAAAATAACTAGTCTTCACCATCGGTCTTCAAATGCAATCCATAATGTCGTATCATGATTAGGAATGGGTTATATGACACAAAGTCCTCTCCCAGCTAAACCGAATAATGAGCGAAATATTTTAAAAACATATGGATATTGGGAACTCAGTTAACTCACAACTTAAAACCCAAAACCTTTCTTCAAATGATTTAAACAAATTACCATTTTCAAATCTTCAAACAAAAAGATTCACTTCACAAAGTTCACCAATCTTTCACAATGATTAATTCATAGTTTTCAAAATGATTTACAATTCAAATCTTTTATACAAAAGATACACCTTTAAGATCCTCTTATATTTGAAAACAAAGTTCACCAATCTTTATCAAAGATTCATTCATAGTTTTCAAAACAATTCCATTTCAAATTTGAAATATTTCCAACAAAAACTGGAAATCCTTCCTTTATTTGAAAGCCATTATCATTTGAAAACAAACACCTTCCGTTTCGGAAAAATCCGATTAAATATACACAAGTTATATCCTTCAAAGTAAAAACTTGGGTTTAACTTAAATTCCCAAAATAATACTTTCAAAATACTTTAGAGATGGTTTAAAACCATATATATACATTATATAACTTGTATAAACCTTTTTAAACCATAATTTCCAAACATAGAATTCAATTTAAAATCTTGAATTTAAATTTAAATTTAAAAACTTTATCAGGTTATTCAAAATAAATTTTATCTTTAAAACTCCTTTTCAAAAGCTTCTCATATTTAAACCAATTCCATTTCCAAAACCATTTGGATTCAAAATTCAACTTTAAAACAAAATAATATTTAGATTTCAAAATATCTGTGACTTAACCGATTTCCTCGTGAAATCCATATTTGTGTATGGTGTAGTCCAGGGGTTTTACACAATAGTGCAAGATCATCAATCATCATAGATTTAAGCACAGCAATATCGATAAGCGGTATAATCCTATAACGCTTATCTTCATTCACGGATTCACAGATGAATAATATAAATTCATCATAGATAAATAAGTCACATTTATCACAGATAAATAAGTTACATTCATCACAGCTCGAATCAAAATAATTCATATCACAAAGCATCACACATCAGGGATATCAGACAATTCAAAGCATTTCATACAATTCAAACATCCATAAGTAAGATCAATTAGTCATCTGATTAATTTAAATCAGATTAATAATTTATGAATAAATTACTAATCCTGATTAATTAATATAAATTAATTACAAACCTTAATCATTAATTAACCTTTAATCATTTATTAATTAACCTTTAATAAATTAATTAACTTTTAATTATTAATTAATCAACTTTAATTAATAAATAAATCAACCTTTAATCCTTAAATAATTAACCCTAATTATTTATCCTTAAGTAATTACATTAATAAATTAATCCTTAATTAATTACCATTTAATTATTTTTTCTTAATTAATTACAATAAGTGATTATCCCAAATCACTTTCATTAATTAATCTTTAATTGATTAATTATCCTCAAATTAATTACCTTAATTAATTAATCACATAGATTAATTATTCTTTAATCACTTAATTAATCCACCTTAATCATTAATCAATCACTTTTAATTAAGTAATTATCTTTAAGTAATTAACTACCCTTTAATTACTTATTATAAATTTGGTCAACCTTTAATTAAAGCAACCACCCTTTTAAGAATTTACATTAAGTAATTGACCTTTAATTACCTTCATTAATAAATCCCTTAAAGTTTTAATTAATTAAAAGATAAATCTTTTATCTTAAATAATTACTTTAATTATCTTTTAAAATCTTATTGATGACCTTTGGAAAATAAATCATCATTAATACATTCATTTACTCAAGATTTTAAGTTAAATTAATGATTTGAAAATATTTCATTTTTCTTATTTACTTACTTAATTACAAAAATCAAGTTTATTTAAAATAAGTTTTAAAATAAGGTTATATGTATAAATTAAACATTTAAATTTAAAATAATTAATCCCATCTTAAACCAACATTTATTATTAAAAAAATGGATTAAAACTGTTCAAACTATTCCAGATTTTAAAGTTTAAAAACATGCTTTTACCAAAAAAATTCCAGACCCGAGTAAATTCGTCAAATACTTGAGCAACTTCAACATTTTCCCGAGCTACATATTTTTCCTAAGCCGCTTCGAGTCCATCTTTCGATTTCACGTGCTCGAACCCGAGCTCTTCCTTCTTCCTCCCAATTGCTTCGATCAACAGACACAACTATGTTTAGGTGCATGTGCACAACCGGCCAGCGATGCTTCGATCATCGTTGAATACGTCATCAAGTCGAAGAGGAACTTCTCATCCCAAACAGCAACCCAGATCATTGTTTTCTTCATGAATTTAAAATCGAGCTACCTAACCACTTCCAGGAACTACACAGATCACCCCAAATTTGCTTCGCCTTACCAAACCAGTTGCCAGAAACCTCACCGCCGCCACCAGAGGTGCTTCGGTAAACCACGAGTCTTTTCCCCCACGCACGATACAGTCTGATTCAACCTAGACGGCGTTACTGCCTCGAGAACATGACAACCCAAAATTATACTCAAAACCGTAGATCATCGTCGTTCAGCCACAATGGTCATCTAGAATTCAAGTGAGTATTTTTCTGATGATCATCTAACATCCATCCTCCTTCCACCTCGATTACGACAACCAATGTTTTCCCGATCGTCGAAAATCGATGGAAATACAATTTTCGATCAATTCGCAATTCCACGTGATTTTCAAACTTAAAAATTATGATTCTATTTTTAAAATTCATGTTTCATAAAGACGATCAAGATCATGAAATCAGAACTTGAAATCCAAATATATGATTTTGAACATATTTTGGATTATCACTGTAAAATTTAAATTTTGAAATGATTAGTTGATATATGATTATGAAACCATTTTTAAAAATGAGGTTATACTCTTCTAATCATCTTTCATTTGGGAATCATAACCTATAATCAATTATAAAAAGGAGAAATGGAATTTAAATTTAGGTTTTTGTTCCTGTAATATAACAGAGATATATGCATATAGACGTGCACAGGCTTATATACATTTATATATAGACAACAGGAATTTTTTTTAACATCTACACAAACATCTTTCACAACGAACTTCGGATATCAATCACAAACAATTCAGATATAAACATATTTTGGGTTTTGAATGAAGGTTTACTCATCTGAACTAGTCAGAGAACAGATAAGCAAAACATGGAATTGTTTTTGACTTTGGATTGAATTCTTTTGATCTGGAAATAATTTCTTGAGTTTGATCTAATCCTGATGTTGCACTGGAACTTGAATTGGTTGCATGCTTTTGTTCCAGCTTGAATTCAATTTTTTCTTTGCTTCCATGTTATTTATTTCCAGGTTTGAATTATTTTAGATGATCTTCAAGTTGAAGTGGTCATCTGATTTAGTTAATATTTCTTTCTGGTTTTGATTAGATGAAGATTGTTTTGAGTCGAAGCAAAATCAGGATCTTGCTTTAGTTTCAAATTTTGAACTATACTTTGTTTATAGGTTTGAGCTTTAAAAAAAATTCTGATTTTCAGAGTTTTGTTTCCGGTCTGAGAAAAATAACCGGGTTTCTTTCTTATTCCTTCTTTAAAAAAAAATTTAGATTAAAAGAAATTTTTTCCTTGCCTCTTTTATTACCTGTGGTAACACTTGTTAAATTCATATCATTAAAACTTTACACTTGTTAATTCAAGCAATATTATGTCTAAGTCCTTTAGTTTAATTAATTTTTAAAATTTAGTTTTGAACCCTTATGTTAATTTATTTATAAATCATGTTTTTGTAAACATCTTATTTACATATGTATTTTTTATAAACACTTTAAATTTTCATGTTTATTATTTAAATATTACTTTATATTATATTTTCTATTTATATTCCCTTTTATACCATTTATAAATGTTTTCAACTTTAAAGAATATAATTTATTAATTAAACACTTATATTTTTGAACCCTACTTTAATTTAAATTTATAAAACATGTTTATTTATTTTGTTTTCTTACATTTTATATATTTTTAACTTTATAAGAAAACGAGTTTGAAATCTAATTATACTAAACAAATAATCATATATACATATTTTAAAAATATAGAGTTTAATTTTCAAATAACTTTTGAAAATTTACTATATTAGATTCAAATAAAATTTTCAAAATACATCTATTTATATTTATCATAATTAGAAAACAAATTTCTATAAATATCAAAATATATAGTTTTAAATCCTTTTAGCTTTATATTTACAAAACATTCTTTTTTATATTAATTTAATATTTATGCATTTTCTATTATTTAATCTTATATAACCTTTTTAAGGAAAATGTTTTTAAAACTTAATTTCTTTAATAAATCCAATCTATTTATAAATATTTACATTTTTAATTTTATAAAATCAAAATTTTATTTACAATTTAACTTTCAATCTATATATATATTCATAAATATATTTATTCAAAAATTTTCAAATTAATCCACAATCAAATTTATAATTAATATATTATTCAAAATATTTATTTTTGAATTTCCAATTAGAAATTATATTTTAAAATCATATTTATATTCATTTATATTCATAAACAAACAAATATCTATTTAATTTGGAAAATACCAAATTAATTCACAATTTAGTTTCAAAAATTAAATTAATTACCAATTAAATTAATTACCAATTAAATTTGATTAAAAAAACAGGAATGTTACAGATTCCCCCTTAAGAAAATTTCATCCTCGAAATTTGCTAGGGAGACAACAAAGAACAGATGAAAGATAGAGAAATATCTTTCTAGATCAAAGTGAATATCTATTCTGCATTTGGCTTATCAAATCAGAAGATCACCAATAGATATGAGAACAAACTCATTCAACACTTCACGAAATATTCGGGTCACCAGATCTACGAATATGCAAGGGCATTGGTTAGTCCGAAGGATAACTAACCATTCATAGAATATATCGAATCCCAGAGAATAGATAGATAGATTCAATCTTCCATAATTCTCAAACACTAGGTGTCGATCCCAAACTTAGGTCGGAATACCCTAAAGTATATACTAGCTTGTCCCTCTTCGGACTTGGATCCACACAAGAAATCACCACAAAATTTTTCAAATTTGGTTTTAATCGAAATCATTTTATCGATACATTTTAATTCAATTTTATATTTTATTCATCAATTCATTTTAAATAGAACCTCTAATTCATTAAGGTTTAAAAACAAAAGGCTGATAGGGAATTGATGAAGAGAATATGAAATGGAAACTTATCTACACGATTTTCAGTGCCATCACCACACCAAAACTTCTCCTTGGAGCTGCCACAAAGCCATCAGAGAATTGAAATTGGATCAAAGGAGATTGAGAAGAATTGTTTCCATGTTGTTACTGGGTATTGACCATTTGTAGTGGTACTCTCCTGTTCCTTATCTCGTCCTCTTCTTGCACTCATACTCACTATCAGTGGACTGTAAGAGAATTTACTGAGGCATATAGACAGATATCTTAGGGATATACTCATTCTAGGGTATACTTCGCCCTATCTCTAATGAGTTATCTAATGTGTTATACTCTTGAGCTAAAGTTTCAACCTTCAGCTCTGATACCAAATGTGACGACCCAGATTTTCACGTTCGAAAATCGACATCCATACTTTACTCGTATTCGAATGTCGCAGATTCAAACGTTGAATCCGATTCATTGGAGGTCATAACACATTAAGTATAACAACATAGTGGAAGAAAATGAATAACATTATTGATATACAACATTCGATACAATAGTGATACAATATCTGTTACAACAAGATACAACGGATCCAAAGATATCATAGCATAATGTAACAACGGAAAGATAACCTACCAGAAAAACACTAGCAATAGTAGCGGAACACAATATCTCCAAAGCCAATCTCCAAAGCTCTCAAGCTATAAGCTCGAACCACCATCAACGCTGAACCTGTAGCAAATGCAATCCCAAAAATCCAGAGACTCCAACGATTTCCAATAGCTACCAAACCCAAGGTTGATGGCTATCGAATCTACATCTACTATCTACTTATCTGAAAATCTAACTCTAGACTACCCATGTGGAAAATTGTGGGCACGCAAAGTTTAGATAAGGAACAATAAACTCATGGGACTGGTTTGAGCCAACGAAAACATTTTATCTTTGAAACAACAACAAAAGCATTTAATAATTGAAATCTGCCATGTCTTTTTTGGAAATTGAAACTACCATAAGGCCTCCCGGGACACACAAAATGCAATCGCACACTTGGGGGAGATTTCTCCTTATGATAGTCAAACATGCTTACCATGCCAAAATTCTTTTGATATTATTATTAGTGCATAGTGCAGAAAACCTTTTGAAAGTATAATATTAATCTTAGCCAGCATACGTACCATTATAGTATGCCTACTATAGCTACCATGTTAAATGGCAGGTTCTACAACTAAAACCGTACAAGGAGCGTATTGGTGATTGGATTTCCAACAATGGTCAGGCAAAGGAACTTCCTGGGCCACATGAGTACGCATCTGGAAGGATGCCCCGAGAACCTAACCGGATCTCTACCAACACAAGGCCGGATTACCTCTGTAACTAGGTGACTACTACACGAGTATGCCACCACTCGATCGTAACCAACCTTTATCTGAGGCGCCTGTCAACCAACAACCACAAAGCAATAACTTTGCAACAACCACATAAGTTAAGTATATAGGCTCCATACCATGATACCACTTCTATCCAGAAGGAAATGACATACCCTTAGGGGGAGCTACCCCCAAATAACCTTGCCGCATCTTTCCTGTTTCGACCATTCCGGGTTCTAAGGCTCGACTAAGTCTCGTCCACAAAGCTATGCTTTTCACAAAAGCCATGCTTCGATTAACACCTGGTCAGTAACACTTCATATGCCACATTACCAAATTGGGAATGCATCACTAGTAACCATCAACTACATAACCTCTGAGTTCGTACGTCTCAGAGAAGGGTGTTAAGCTAAGAGAATATGTATGCAGTGATAGATGCGAAAATAGGAAAACAAAGATAACATGAAAAGTATGGCAAGAATTGAAAAATAGTCTCAAAATATCCCTAAACAACATCCACATCAAGCCTATATATAAAAGTGTCACCACCTACATAAATCAAATCATTTGAATATCAGATCCAATAGGTGAATCGTCTACATAAATAAAACATTATCGTAGAAGATGAAATTATCACGTAAAACCGGACTAGCACACAACACTACCTATATATATATAATGGACATTCTTGGGTGTGCCATAATCAATGAAGTAAAATGGATAATCATCCAAATAAGAAAAAGGCGACACATGCCTATGAAAGGTACATGGTTGACCATCCTCTGGACAATGTTGCAGATATAATTACATTTCATCGTTGTATAAGCCTATCTACTATACACTCATACCAAAACCACACGGGAGACTAAAAGCGTGTTTACTTGCTCTAGAAGCCATACGTGTGCTCATTTGAAACTGCCACGATAGTTATCAATTTCCAATACGTCGCCCCCTCGATATTGTGAAAATAATCCACCAATGGCTCGACTACACTTAGCGTCTTTGGTCACCACTCGACGTGTTCCTCTATTGTAACTGATTACTGGCTATGTGACATAGGGGAAGCCACGCAATAACTGCTAAAAATATAAGGTGTAATGGATTTGGGGCACAGCCCTGCAATCAGGCCGCCAGGATGGATACTGGCCAATCTGGGCCACTCTCATGACATAAAGGGAGCTGGACAAAGGTAAACAGACACGTAGTGTATATATATAATCTATGACCAATAAGTAGCCTACACATATGCTCACCACAACGAGTCATATTCAACATACCCCCATATGAGTGTAATCACGAGCAAAGAATAACCAAATAAATATCACTACAGCATCTTATACCACCACATGTTACTACTCCGTTTATTCAGTGCTCACACATCGCACTCGCTCCTTTAATTCTCTATATGACGAGTCCATAGAATAACCGAAAAAGTATTACCAAATGCCCCATCGCAAATGGTATTACGAATTTGTTTATTCATATTTATCGTCACATAGAATAGAATATCATAAAATCATATAGAAGGACGTCATCACCATATAAAATTACATCAAAGGCAATTAATCAAATCAATACCGAACGGTGAATCATTCAAAACAACAAATCAACATGGTAGAATAAATGAGAAATTAATACCGAACGGGTTACCCTTTCGCTTTCGAAAATACCTGGTCTTCACCACCAATCTTCAAATGCAATCCATAACGTCGTATCATTATTCGAAACGGGTTATATGACACAAAGTCCTCTCTCGGCTAAGCCAAATAATGAGCGCAATATTTTAAAAACATATGGATATTGGGATCTCAGTTAAGTCACAACTTAAAACCCAAAACCTTTCTTTAAATGGTATAAACAAATTATCAATTTAAAATCTTTAAACAAAAAGATTCACTTCACAAAGTTCACCAATCTTTCACAAAGATTAATTCATGGTTTTCAAAACTATTTACAATTCGAATCTTTTATTCAAAAGATACACCTTTAAGATCTTATATTTGAAAACAAAGTTCACCAATCTTTATCAAAGATTCATTCATGGTTTTCATAACAAATCCATTTCAGATTTGAAATCTTTTCAACAAAAACTGGAAATCCTTCCTTTATTTGAAAACCATTATCTTTTGAAAACAAACACCTTCCGTTTCGAAAAAATCCGATTAAATATACACAAGTTATAGCCTTTAAAGCAAAAACTTGGGTTAAATTTAAATTCCTAAAATAATGCTTTGAAAATACTTTAAAGATGGTTTAAAACCATATGTATATGTTATATAACTTGTATAAACCTTTTTAAACCATAATTTCCAAACATAGAATTCAATTTCAAATCTTGAATTTAAATTCAAATTAAACTACTCAAATTTCAAAACTTTATCAAGTTATTCAAAATAACTTTTATCTTCAAAACTCCTTTTCAAAAGCATTTCATATTTAATCCAATTCCATTTCCAAAACCATTTGGATTAAAAATTCAACTTTAAAACAAAATAATATTTAGATTTCAAAATATCTGTGACTTAACCGATTTCCTCATGAAATCCATATTTGTGTATGGTGTAGTCCAGGGGTTTTACACAATAGTGCAACATCATCAATCATCATATATTTAAGCAAAGCAATATCGATAAGCGGTATAATCCTATAACGCTTATCTTCATTCACAGATTCATAGATGAATAATATAAATTCATCATAGATAAATAAATTATATTTATCATAGATAAATAAATTACATTCATCACAGCTCGAATCAAAATAATTCATATCACAAAGCATCACACATCAGGGATACCGAACAATTCAAAGCATTTCATACAATTCGAACATCTATAAGTAAGATCAATTAGTCATTTGATTAATTTAAATCCGATTAATTCATTATGAATAAATTACTAATCTTGGTTAATTAATATAAATTAATTACAAATCTTAATCATTAATTAACCTTTAATCATTCATTAATTGACCTTAATCATTAATTAACCTTTAATCATTTATTAATTATCCTTTAATTAATAAATTAATTAATTTTAATTATTAATTAATCAACTGTAATTAATAAATAAATCAACCTTCAATCCTTAAATAATTAATCCCTGATTATTTATCCTTAATTAATTACATTAATAAATTAATCCTTATGAATTACCATTTAATTAATTTTTCTTAATTAATTACAATAAGTGATTATCCCTAATCACTTTCATTAATTAATCTTTAATTGATTAATTATCCTCAAATCAATTACCTTAATTAATTAATCACATAGATTAATTATTCTTTTAATCACTTGATTAATCCACTTTAATCATTAATCAATTACTTTTAATTAAGTAATTATCTTTAAGTAATTAACTACCCTTTAATTACTTATTATAAATTAAGTCAACCTTTAATTAAAGTAATCACCCTTTCAAGAATTTACATTAAGTAATTGACCTTTAATTACCTTCATTAATAAATCTCTTAAAGTTTTAATTAATTAAAAGATAAATCTTTTATCTTAAATAATTACTTTAATTTTAAAATCTTGTTAATAACCTTTGGAAAATAAATCATCATTAATACATTAATTTACTCAAGATCTTAATTTAAATTAATGATTTGAAAATATTTCATTTTTCTTATATAGTTACTTAATTACAAAAATCAAGTTTATTTAAAAAAAGTTTTAAAATAAGGTTATATGTATAAATTAAACATTTTAAATTTAAAATAATTAATCCCATATTAAACCAACATTTATTATTAAAAAAAATGGATTAAACCTATTTAAACTATTCAAGATTTTAAAGTTTAAAAACATGCTTTTGCCAAAAATTTCCAGACCCGAGTAAATTTGTCAAATACTCGAGCAACTTCAACATTTTCCCAAGCAACATATTTTTTTCTAAACCGCTTCGAGTCCATCCTTCGATTTCACATGTTCGAACCCGAGCTCTTCCTTCTTCCTCCCAATTGCTTCGATCAACAAACACAAGTATGCACATGTGCATGTGCACAACCGGCCAACGATGCTTCGATCATCGTCGAATACGTCATCAAGTCGAAGAGGATCTCCTCATCCTAAATAACAACCCAGATCATCGTTTTCTTCACGAATTTAAAATCGGGATACCTAGCCACTTCCAGGTACCACATAGATCACCCCAAATTCGCTTCTCCTTGCCAAACCCAATTGCCAGAAACCTCGCCGCCACTAGAGGTGCTTCGATAACCCACGAGTCTTTTCCCCCACGTGCGATACAGTCCGATTCAACCTAGACGACGTTACTGCCTTGAGAACACGACAACACAAAACTATACACAAAACCCTAGATCATCGTCGTTCAGCCACCATGGTCATCTAGAATTCAAGTGAGTATTTTTCTGATGATCATCTAACGTCCAGCCTCCTTCCACCTCGATCATGACATCCAATGTTTTCCCAATTGCCAGAAATCGATGGAAATAAAATTTTCGATCAACTCGCAATTCCACATGATTTTCAAACTTAAAAATTATGATTATATTAAAATTCATGTTTCATGAAGACGATCAAGACCATGAAATCAGAACTTGAAATCCAGATATATGATTTTGAATATATTTTGGATTATCACTGTAAAGTTTAAATTTTGAAATGATTACTTGATATAAGATTTTGGAAGCATTTTTAAAAATGAGGTTATTCTCTTTTAATCATCTTTCACTTAGGAATCATAACCTATAATCAATCATAGAAGGAGCAGTTGAATTTAAATTTAAGTTTTTGTTCCTGTAATATAATAGAGATATATGCATATAGACATGCACAGGTTATATACATTTATATACAGACAACGGGCATTTTTAACATCTACACAAACATCTTTCACTACAAACTTCAGATATCAGTCACAAACAATTCAGATATAAATAGATTTTGGGTTTGAGTGAAAGTTTACTCACCTGAACTAGACAGAGAACAGATAAGCAAAACTTGGAATTTTTTTAAACTTTGGATTGAATTCTTTTGACCTGGAAATAATTTCTTGAGTTTGATCTAATCCTGATGTTGCACTTGAACTTGAATTGGTTGCATGCTTTTGTTCCAGCTTGAATTCAATTTGTGCTTTGCTTCCATGTTTTTGATTTCCAGGTTTGAATTGTTTTAGATGATCTTCAGGTTGAAGTGGTCATCTGATTTAGTACATATTTCTTTCTGGTTTTAATTAGATGAAGATTGTTTTGAGTTGAAGCAAAATCAGGATCTTGCTTTAGTTTTGAATTTTGAACTATACTTTGTTTATAGGTTTGAGCTTTAAAAAAATTCTGATTTTCTGAGTTTTGTTTCAGGTCTGAGAAAAATAACCAGGTTTCTTTCTTATTCCTTCTTTCAAAAAATAATTAGATTAAAAGAAAATTTATCCTTTCCACTTGTATTACCTATGGTAACACTTGTTAAATTCATATCGTTAAAACTTTACACTTGTTAATTCATGCATTATTATGTCTAAGTCCTTTAATTTAATTAATTTTTAAAGTTTAGTTTTGAACCCCTATGTTAATTTATTTATAAATCATATTTTTATAAACATCTTATTTACATATGTATTATATTTCAAACACTTTAAATTTTCATGTTTATTATTTAAATATAACTTTATATTATATTTTCTATTTATATTCCCTTTTATACTATTTATATATGTTTTCAACTTTAAAGAATATAATTTATTAATTAAACACTTACATTTTTGAACCCTTACTTTATTTTAAATTTATAAAATATGTTTATTTATTTTGTTTTCTTACATTTTATGTATTTTCAATTTTATAAGAAATGAGTTTGAAATCTAAATATACTAAACAAATAATCATACATACATATTTTAAAAATATAGAACTTAATTTTCAAATAACTTTTGAAAATTTACTATATTAGATTCAAATAAAATTTTCAAATACATATATTTATATTTATTATAATTAGAAAACAAGTTTCTATAAATTTCAAAATATAAAGTTTTAAATCCTTTTAGCTTTATATTTACAAAACATTCTTTTTTATATTAACTTATGTTTTATATTTATGCATTTTCTATTATTTAATCTTATATAACCTTTTAAGGAAAATGTTTTTAAAACTTAATTTATTTAATAAATCCAATCTATTTATAAATATTTACATTTTGAATTTTTCGAAATCAAAATTTTATTTACAATTTAACTTTAAATCTATATATATTCGTAAATATATTTATTCAAAAAATTTCAAATTAATCCACAATCAAATTTATAATTAATATATTAATCAAAATATTTATTTCTGAATTTCCAATTAGAAATTCTGTTTTAAAATCATATTTATATTCATTTATATTAATAAACAAACAAATATCTATTTAATTTGTAAAACACCAAATTAATTCTCAATTTAATTTTAAAAATTAAATTAATTACCAATTAAATTTGATTAAAAACAGGAATGTTACAATACCTTAAATTCATTTATATAATAACAAATATGCTTTAAATACAAAAATACATTTCGATATATATAAAAACTTCCAAATCACTTTATAAGTTACATATAATTATAGAAGTTATTTCCAATTTTTTTATAATCAAATATTACTGTAAAATAAATACATCACTTTTGAAGCAATTTCTTTATATTTCAATCCACCAATATATAATTCAAATCTTTCTACAAATATATTCAAAGACATTAGTTATTATATTAAAATTACTAGTAACATTCAAGAGTCATTTAATAATATTCTATAATTATAAACTATTTTCAAATAGATTTATATTAAGCCAAATTGATATTTAGAAAGAAGTGTGTGTGTATATATATATATATATGTGTGTGTGTGTGTGTGTGTATGTTAAATCATTATAATTTTACATATTTACATTTAAATAAATTTCTAAACTTCACAATTTTCCATGATCATAAACTGATTTCGAATAAATTTATACTAAGAAAATTAGTTTTCTAGAATGAAAATATATTAAACTATAAAAACATTTTAAATAAATATATGTATTATAAATTTCCAACCATTATAATTATTCTTTCGAGAGCCCTTAATTTAATATAAAATTTCAAATAACATAAATAATAATGCTTTTAAACCAAATAGGAATAAAATTAAAAATATAAGAAAATACTAAAAATATTTTAGGAAAATAGAAAATATACAAGTTCAGCTGACTGAATATCCCCGCCGGTCGTCTAAAATAGTCGACCGAAAGATACTATGAGTTGACTCAATTTGGATTTCCTTTTTAGGTATCAATTTCACAAGGATTCGATCGATTGAATCTATTTTCCAATCGACTAGTAAGACAGCATATAAATTTTGCACTTTAATATTTATCAATTTAATTCAAAACAAATCAATGAAAATTAAAAAATATTTCATGAGAGGTGAACATACATGAAATCCATACCCAACAACATGTAGAGGTTGAAATTCAAATGTGTAAACATAGTTGTTAGTGAAGAAATACTCACCTTGGCCACAACTAATATAATTTTCTTTATACCCATTCGTTGCCACTTCTTTGAAAATCTTCATACATCAAAACTTAGACAAAATGCAAACTTCCTCTTAGTATACGGTATAGTATCATGTTGAGTATGATATACTTTAATTTGGAAATTTTTGAGAATTTATTCATATTATATTTCAATTTTGGAATGCAGAAGAGGGTTTTCCAATAATTTTTTCTTCCCCAAGCTCCAAGAAGAAAAGACGAGGAAATGAAATAATGTGATGTAGTTTTCCGGGAAAATGAGAAATCTCTAGATTAAGGAAGCTCTAGGTTTTAAGTTTCATGAAACAACTATGGGTTTGGACCTTACACAAACCTTAGAATATGTGAATAATCCTTAATATTTCAAATGATGCATTGTTCATGTATGACTATGAAGTTTGACATTTTTTTGACATTTTTGGAAATTCGCATGGCAACCAATGCAACTAGATTGTACATTCTACAATTCCAATGAATTAAAACATAGAAATTTAAATCCAAAATTAAAGTAAAGCATCTCCAATTGATGATTATTAGTTTAACAATTTACAACAGAAATAACAAAAAAAAATCTAGAATTAACTATGTAATTCTATCAATATTATATTTCATAAATTTTAGAGACTATTATCCCTAACTTCCAGATCTATGGTGTGTGTGTATATATATATATATATATATATATATCATATTATCAAAGTTAAATATTTTTTAAATATGTAGGCGAGGAGTTCAAATTAGTTATTTAAACAAATAATTCAATGGTTTTCACATATGCATAGTAACAAAATAGAATTTCAACGATATAAAACAATATGTAAATTACATGTTTCCCACTCACCTTATGGCTTTCGAATCTCCAGATCCAAATCCATTCTACTTACTTGACTCCTTTTTCTTTTTAATTAAAAATATGTTTATTACCCATTAGAATTACAGATCCGATGAGGGATTTAAGTTAGGTGGAATCTTCTAAACTTAACCTCGTTTGCAAAATTGATTCACTCTTTCTCTTCTTCTCTTTTATTTTCTTCCCTTCTCAAGAATACACACACATATGTGTTTTTATAATTTTAAAAATAGTGGAGAAGCAGAAATGGTAGATCTCCGCTACTCAATTCAGAAAATATGAGAAGAAAGTAAGGGTTAGGCCTATATTTATAAGTGTTGGAACCAATTCCATTCTTTAGGTTATAATTTAGTAAATCTAGGTCATTAGGCCAAGGTTTAGGTTGCACCACCACAACACTAGGGAGTGGACCGATCCTTTATAGATGGTTGATTGCAACCCAAAAAAGGAGGTCGACTGGGGGTGTTCCAGTCAGTTTATTGATGTTAAATATTAATGTAAGTCTTATCGATATTTATTACCTTACTTTTCCGTTAAACATTAACGATTCCCTAGACCTTAAGTTTATTATTTAACGGTTATTTTAATGTTAAGCTTATCAATTAATATTACCTTAATACATTTTGAACTATTTCGACCCGTAGTCTTCGAACGTCGATAACTTTTTCGTTTGAACTCCGATCATAAGGCTTTATATATGATTGTTGATCAAAAAAGCGTCAGGAACACAATAGTGCATGTTCATAGCCAAAGTAAAACTTTTCTTAAAGTCCATTCTTGAAATTTAATAATTATTTATTTATTCTTTTTAATTAATTACTGCTTATTTTACGGGGTGTTACATTTGCTCCCCTTAAAGGAATTTCGTCCTTAAAATTTCTCAAGGATTGAATTATGTAACATATCACGCCACCATTCTATCCAACCAATTTCTATACAATTAATTTTGTAACCAATCATGTATAAATGCACAGTGTCTCATTACATATACGATATGCATACTAAATAATATTAAATTGGCGCCTCCTATATGAATGCATTTTTTAGAAATAGTTTGGAAATATAGTGCAAACAACTTATATATACTGGCAGTTCTATGTGTATGCAAGTTTTCAAAAAACTTAAATCTTTTTCTTCACACAACAATTTTCACATTCCTATGAATAGGAGTATGGTTTAACCAATTTTACATCCAATCCTTGCCATCCAATACCTAACACATAATTTCTAACATCCAAAATTTTAAAAACACACTTTTGCTAAATCAATACTATCATGCCGTAAAAGGAATTTAGATAGAAACTTTTATATTTCCACGCTTAATTTGTGTACTAATTTTATTATACCTTAGAACTTTATCTTTTGCCCTTAAACTTTTTCTAATTTTTCCAAGTACAATTCGCATAAGAAGATTTATTTTTAAATTTTAAAATGAATTATTTTAAAATAAGTTTTATTTATTATCAACAAGGTATGGAAATAGATATTCCAAATCTATAAAAGCTTTTCCCTTGTTATTATTTGTGTTTTATATACTGTCACACTTACCGAACAGTAAAATTCGTATTCATTAACACATCGACCCTCCTTACGCTAAGCTTGTAGAATTTGAAAATAAGAATTTTTCTCATTTTTCGTTTAAATTCTTTTCCCTTTCAATCAAATTTGTATAGTTTAAAAATTTTAAAACTCATTTTGTACCATAATTTTTCAAAAGAATTTGCCTTAATGTCTTTAAAACAAATTAAGCCACATTCTAACGTAACTGCGATTTAATCAATGAGTTAGTGCATATGATTAACACTAGCATTACATAGTTAATATTAAATTCTTGAAAACCTTTTCTTTTTTGCAGAACAAAAAACAACACATGAGTATATTTATAAATTTTTGACTTTTAAAGCATAGGGATAATAACCTATGGGTTTCGCAATTACCCTTCTCTTCCTTCGCTTTCTAAAATTTGTTTTCACTGAAATGCTAAAGTTTTTAGGTTTTAAGAATTCTTTTTAATTTTAGTTTCTAATTTAATTATTTTAATAATTTATTTTTTAAACTTACAACCTTACTTTACATTAAACACTAATTAAGTGTCCTTATGAGATTTCCTTATCTATACTATTTTCTAATCTAGATAGTGGTTAAAGTTCATCCAGAAAATCAACACCGTAATAAATAGGAACATATCTCATATCCTATCGTTAATACCAGCATGAAAAGATACAACCAGCGATTACAACCAAACAATCTAAAAATAATTGCTGGAAGCTGCCCTTCAATATCAATTGGTATTAATGCCGTTGTTGTCCCATCACTTCTTACTCAAATGGTAATTTTTAATATGTCATTCTATTATAACCTACATGTCTTAACCTACCTATTTTACTTCTAGTAAATAAGATCCACTCATTACTGCAACTGTTACAACCAACGTCCTTAATGTGTGTTTTCCATCTTTAATTGGCTTGGTGGAATAAAATTTTCATTTCCATATTGTAATGGGCCGATTAAAAACAACTAATCAAAAAATTGGCTTAGCAAAATAACTTTCCTGCCAACTATTGCCTTCTTTAGTTATGAGTAACCAAAGTCCTTATGTGTGTTCGTCATCTCTTTACCTTCTTCTCTAATTATATTACTATCTTCTTTTAATCAAAGTCTCTTCATAGTATTCTTAGATTTCAGTATTTAATCTTTTTTGATCTTCCACATGAGTATACTCTAGGAATCGAAAAAGTGAACTTTGAAACCATTTGCCATTCCCTTGTGGGTTGTTCTCATGTCCAATAAAACATCCATAGGTTCATGCCAATATTCATTATATTTAATGATGATTCCTTGTTGCTACCTTACTCACGAACTTGGAAACACTTAAAAGAGCTAGATGAGGGGACTAAAAAATTTGTAAGTTCATTGGAAAACAAGAGCTCTCGGTACTAAGAGCCTTTTATTGCACTTTGGACCCCACTGTCCTCTTGAACCTCGAGTACTACTTCAAACAATCATCACCGCGTGCTTTTCCTAGAGAAATAAACTAGCAATACCAAGGATTGATGAGAAAAAAGGAAAGAAAGCAGGATAATGCAAGTGTCATCAAGGGAATAGTCAGGAACAAATCAAATTCTACGGAAAAGAGGTTGGAATACGTTAAATTAGAGACAAGAGAGCAAAGAAAACGAGAAGGTTAAATTTTCACCTTACTAAACCTCTTGGTACCGAGTGGTCTGTATTGGGAACTAAGCCTACATGCACACCCCTTACCTCTGGGCTTGGATCTGGACTTTATGATGTGCAGACTCTTGGATCCAAAGAGCAGTTTCTCTATAAATACCAGCCCTATAGCAACCAAATAAGGATCTTTATTCTTTATTTTAGACTCTGGATCTTCTTTATCTCTTGTCTATCTACACAATATTCACATAGCAGATACTTTTCGTAGTTCTAGACTTAAGAACCTATCAATCCCCTGCACTATTGAATCTAAATATCTATTATATCGATAGTCAATAAAAATATAAAGTGGACGTAGGATGATATTTTCGAACCACTACAAAATTCTTTCGTATCTCTATTTTTTTTTGTGCTTTTTCACTTTTCTACATTTTCTACCAGACCAAATCCTACAACAGGTCATATTTGGATGTAGTGCCACTTTTGGCATCAATATTTTGATGCTTTTACTGAGAAATCAAGCTCAAGGTTAGATCTGGCTTATTATTTTGGATTTAAAGAGGTCTAGTAGTTAGATATAGAAAATTTTCTTTAAAGAATTTGAAAGCTTGCTGAAAGAATTTCAATGGAACCTAGAAGATCCAATAGTTCCATATGAGAAGTAGTTGGTGGTGATGAAAGAAATGCTCACCAAGTGGAAGTTAGTAATCTATAGGCAATGCCTGGATCATCTGCTCAATAGGAAATTGTTACTGGAGGTGAGCTTGATAAATGCTTTAGGAATTGAATGATAAGATGGTGGTTGGTCAGAAAGCATAGATAGACAAGATGATTGCTGTGCTAACCCAACAACTATAAAGGACTAGGAGAGACATAAGAGAAGTTTCTCCCTCCAAGATCTGAAAAAGGGAATTCGTCCATTTTTGGTCAGAACTTGCTAAAGGAAATGGGAAAACAAGAGGAAGTAGTTGTTGGAGTTGTAGGAGGAGCTGTTGGAGAAAACAGAAGTGCTCCTCCTATAAGAAAACAACTCAGTACCGAGAGGATTTCCCTTGATACTGAAAGGAATATTATAGAGGAGGGGGACGCGAAGTAGATGCCATGGATTTATCTAATTCTAAAGACGACTAGCATTGTGATGGAGATGATTGCGAGCTGGTTGTTAAAGCTAGTGGAGCTGGAATTCAAGCTGCTGTAGCAAAACCAACCGGACATCAATGGAATACTAGAAGAGCAGCTCTCCTAAAGACAAGAGAACCTAGACATCGGCAGGCAAGTCGATATCGTTTGTGGAGCCAAACACTCGATGTAACCCTTGGTAGTCATCCTATGGAATATCGTGCTAGTGAGGAATACATAACATACATGGTTAAGTGGTTGGTTGAAGAAAGAAAAGGTTGTAAAAACAAGGATTAGGGTTTCGCACCAAGCAGGACTCATTTATGAAGAATATTCTAGGAGAAGAGTATCCAAGGAAGTTTGTAATGCCAACTATGGTATTGTACAATGGAACAACCGATCCTAGACAACATATACTAAAGTATGAATGGCATATGGATGGTGCAAGCATAACAGACGTTGTTTGATATTAGTGTTTCCACATTTTCATGGAAGGAGTTGAATCGATGTGGCTTGCTAGGCTTACCCCAATATTAATATCAACTATTGATGAATTGGCTTGGAATTTATAGAGTAGTTCCAATCGCATGCTGCAAGACCCAAGGACATGATGTCCTTGTCAAGCTTATCGCAAGGGCCTAAGGAGCCACTGAAAGGTTTCTTGAATTGGTTTAAGGTTGATGTTACTTATGTAAGTAATCCGAAGGAGGATCTGGTATTCATGGTGTTGGTCTGGGGTATTCACCTAGACATGGATTTTGGTAGATGGCTAATGATGAAGCAACCTACAACCTTAAAGGAGTTTCATTGGAAGGCTAATCAATTTCTGTGACGACCGCCCATGACTCCCGCACCAAAACAAGGGAATAGTGCGCAGAAAGGTGTGCCAGGCAGCCATGGACGATAGTCAGGGTAAAATAAAATTCGCAGAATCTCTATCGTAACTCACAGCGCATGGATAAAATACAATAGAGAATTAAAATATAGTGAAGCTCAATAGAACACAACATCATCATATAAGCAACATAGCAGTTTATACAATCAAATGAATCATCCATACATCAGAGCCTCACTACAACACTCAATCAGATACAACAGCGGAACCCAGTACATATAGTAAGAAAACAAATATGCAAAGCCTCCTGCTCGTCTTCGTCATCTTCAGCGTAGAACTCCTAGCACAGCACCTGTCACCTGCTTACCTAGTCTGCCCATCCCAACATGGATGAACAGCCCAAGGTAATAAGAGGAGACATAAAACCTTGAGTCAGACAAAGTCTTAGTGAGCAGTAAATTAACTATCAAACATACCAAAAGAGCATAAGGAATAAAAGGAATAGGAACCAAACCATCCCACTCCACCACATCTCACAGTGATAGCCCCCAGACACAAACCAAAGAGAATCAAGCATAACAATATAGACAAATAAGGTAAAGCAATAACCACTCGAGTCAAGGACGATGTTTTCCAAATACAAACCCCCAAGGCCTAAACCAAGATCAGATAAGCACCCAGAAAACACCGCTCTTGAAGCCGAATGATGATACAACCAAACATCCAAACACCCATGACTCTGGCTATCACTGTTATCATTGCCTTGATTTCACCGTTAGTTGAATGACCGCCTGTCAAGGGCTAATGGTAACCCCGGTTTAGCCATAACTCCGCACGTCATCGTGACCCGTGCCTAAGCCGAACGCATCAGCCCAGAGTACTAGCACGTCATCATGACCCGTGCCTGGAACGTCATCGTGACCCGTTCCAACGTACCCTTGCTTTGAGTATGCTAGAACCTTCAACAACGATGAGATCTTAGCCTCCTAGTCATCCTCCTCGACGACCATCCATACTAGCTCAAGCGCCTCTCAAGCTAACCATTATCCACCCCAACCCGGACCGCATCACCGAGTTATAACTTTGCACGTCATCATGACCCGTGCTTGGAACGTCTTCGTGACCCGTCCCATCACATCATATGCCTTGCCTCATCATATCATAGCAAAGTCTCTCAACTTGGAACGTCATCATGACCCGTCCCATCTCAACATCACACTTTGCTTCATCGCAACATAGCAAAGTCTCATCTCAACATTATGGCTTGCCTTCTCGCATCATGGCAAAGTCCCATCTCGATCTCATGCTTCGCCTCTTCGCATCACGGCAAAGTCCCATCATCGAATCCATCCATATGAGCTTCCACATCCGCTTCATATGCCATCGGCAGCTTTCAACATTCAAGAGCCTTTCCACTTAGCTTTTGAATCATCTTCACCATCTTGTTCCAAATCAACTACAAGCTAACTTGGAGCAATCCAATCTAACATACATTCAAACATTCAAGCATTCAAACAAGATATATTAAGCAATATCAACTATAATGGCAATTTCGTAAATAAGTGAGCAAAAGTCCAACATATGTGAAATCATAGTTTTTAGCATAGGTCTATCAAATCTAAAACATGGGTTTTATCTCTAATACTTGTTAAATCAACTTTCATAGATACACATCTTCAAATATGATGGATCTACATGCAGACTTATGGAAAATGCGAGAAAACGCTAACTTTAACACACAAACATATCACCAACTCCATATACTCCTTTGGATCCGCGTGAGAGATAACTACCACTCACCAAATCACCAAAACAACCTAAAATCAATCAACTTCAGATCTGGACAGCAAGGTCTTGGACTTGATCCGGAGAAATCTCACTTGAAACGGTGAATTCTAGCTCAAACGGATGAAAATCTTCAACTTGGACACTTGGATCTTCGATCTTGATCTTCGATCTTCAACGGATGTTAGCACTTGATGGAAGTAGAGAAAGAAGATGAAGAAATGCTGTAGTCGAGTCTTCAAAATGGCAGCACTTCGTCGCTTCGAAATCCGGTGCCAAAAAGTGAGCCAAAGCCCTCTATTTATAGGCTGGAATGCCCATGAGTCGTCGCCTATAAGTCGTCTCCGACTTATCTTATGAGTCGTTGCCGACTCATCTACCCTAGAAGCCTCCGAGACAACAACTCCTACGACTCAATGCTACAACAAACACGGCCGACTCAACACTTCAACAAACAAGGGCCACTATACGACTTACGACTTAACCTTATAGCCGACCTAACGACACACACGACCCAACACCCTACCGACTCATCTACACAACCGACTCACCAGGCAACCGACCCACACTAAGTCGTACTAAGGTCCTAATTGCCACACGTCTCACGACCTATGGCCTTACCGACTCAGAGACCCAACGACTCAACACAGCAAGAAGGTCACACGACTTATCCCTGCCGACCTAAGCCAAATCCTTATCCCACGAGACACGACTCAAAACCCTAAGTCCCCAACGACTTATCCACTGAGTCGGCCCACCGTCCTAACGACACATGGGATAACGCTATGCCGACCCAAACCCCTACCGACTCAGGACCTAAGCCCTAATACTATGAGTCGGCGATTCTATGACTCGGTCACGAGTTAACTCCTATGAGTCGGCCAACCCTTAAACCACCAACCTCCTTAAGTCGGCAACGTGTTGACTCTTAAGTCGGTCGCTCCCTTATCTCGGCCAACACTCTAAACCGCAACCCCTCCTTGAGCCGGTCCCCTATGAGTCGGTCACGACTCAAGCCTTAACTCGGCAACATCTTAGGTCGTAACCTCCTTAACCCGGCCACCTTCCTTAAGTCGTAGCTCATGCACGCCCTATCCTATGAGTCGGTCACGACTCAACCCCATGAGTCGGTTACGACTCATCACTTCAACACACAAGTTACTCTCCATACGACTCAGGCTAGAGGCAATCCAAACAACACTATCGACCTGCAAATTCTACGATCTATCGACACGTAAAATACGGGTCGTTACATTCTCTCCCCCTTAGGAATTTCGCCCCCGAAATTCCAAGCAAACAACAGCAATCACAATCATTCCGCATGCCTACCATCCATAGCAATCAACAAACCATGCATCCAATTCTAACCTAGCATGCAGAATTCTATGACTTAGAACAAGCTACAAATTCATGAGATGTCACGACACTTTAGGGCCATACCTCGAAGAGTCCGGGATGAGCTGCCTTCATCCTCTCTTCCTCCTCCCATGTACAGTCGTTAACATCATCACTCCATTGTATCTTGAGCAACGTAATCGTCTTCCTCCTAAGCTGTTTCGTATCGGTTTCAACAATACGAAGCGGCTTACGAGGTCTCGTAACCACTGGATCAACCTCTAAGTCTTCACAGCTATCAGCAGAAACCACCGTACTTGGGTCGTGCACATACTTCCGTAGATAAGATACATGAAAAACATTGTGCACACCCGCCATCTTTTCCGGTAACTCCAATCTATAAGCGAGCTTTCCAATTCGCTCGATAATCGGGAATGGTCCAACGAATCTTGGAGTTAACTTTCCTTTGTTCCCGAATCTAATAACATTCTTCAATGGAGAAATCTTCACAAAAACCATATCGCCTACGTCGAACTCCAAATCCTTTCGACGATTATCAGCATAACTTTTCTGACGATCTTGGGCTGCTTTCATTCTTTGCCGGATGATCTCTATACAGTCTGAAGTCTGTCGAATCATCTCTGGCCCAAGTATCGGCTTTTCTCCAGCTTCCAACCAACATGTCGGAGAGTTACACGGTCTTCCATATAATGCCTCATATGGTGCCATACCAATACTCGACTGATAACTGTTATTATAAGCAAACTCCACCAAATGAAGGTGATCTTCCCATGATCCTCCGAAGTCCAAAACACAAGCTCTAAGAAGATCTTCCAAAACCCGGTTGACTCTCTCAGTCTGACCATCTGTCTGAGGGTGATAAGCTGTACTCAAACACAACTCAGTTCCCAAAACTTCCTGGAAGCTCTTCCAAAATCCACTAGTGAACAACGGATCTCGATCGCTCACTATACTCTTCGGAACACCATGGAATCGAACAATCCACTTCACATACAACTCAGCCAACTTCGATGCAGTTCTAGTCGATCGAACAGGAATGAACCTTGCACTCTTGGTCAAACGATCTACAATGACCCAAATCCCTTCATTCCCTGCCCTGGTTCTAGGTAGACCATCAATAAAATCCATCGACACTTGCTCCCACTTCCACGTAGGAACCTCTAATGGCTGAAGTAATCCACTGGGCTTCTTCTGCTCAGCTTTCACCAACTGGCAATTCATACACTTGGAAATAAAATTTCCAACATCCTTCTTCATACCTTCCCAGTAGTAAGCTCTCTTCATATCCCGATACATCTTATTTCCACCTGGATGAATTGTCAACTTCGAGTGATGACTTTCCCTCAGAACTTCATCTCTCAATCCATCAATATCGGGAACAACCAATCGTCCTTGCTTTCGAAGCCAACCCTCTCGATCGACCTCGAATCCTTTATCCTTCTCTGGTTCCAATCCAGATTCCAAATCACGGATAATCTTGACAAGCTTATCATCTTTCTTTTGGCTCTCGCCAATCCTTTCCACTAAAGTAGGCCTTATTGATAAGTTTGCCAACATCTCAGGTTCCAACTCGCATCTAGGCCTGAAATCAAACCCAGCCAAATACTCAAGACTCTTCCATTCCGAAAACATGGCTCCCAATCCTGCATGTCTTCGACTTAACGCATCAGCTACTGCGTTACCTTTTCCCGGAGTATAGGCTATACCAAAATCATAAGATGCTAGAAACTCTAACCACCGTTGCTGTCGAAGATTCAAATCCTTTTGGGAGAACAGATACTTCAACGACTTATGATCTGTAAACAACTCAAATCTAACTCCCAATAGGTAGTGTCTCCACATCTTCAAAGCAAACACTATCGCCGCTAACTCCAAATCATGAGTTGGATAATTCCTTTCATGCGGCTTCAGTTGTCGACTAGCATACGCAACAACTTTATCCTTCTGCATTAGCACCGCTCCCAGTCCAGTGCCACATGCATCGGTGTAAACCACCATCTCCTCATTCCCACTTGGAATAGTCAATACAGGAGCACTCGTCAGTCGCTCTTTCAGGATTACGAAAGCTTGCTCACACTTATCATCCCATCTGAACACTTGGTTCTTTTTCGTCAATCCTGTCAACGGTGCAGCTATCTTGGAAAAGTCTTTAATAAACCGACGATAATATCCTGCTAATCCAAGAAAACTTCTCACATCAGACGCATTCTTAGGTCTAATCCAATCCTGGATCGCTGCTACCTTAGCGGGATCAACCGCTATTCCACTTCCAGAAATAACATGGCCTAAGAACCTCACTTCATTCTTCCAGAAGTGACACTTCGAAAACTTAGCCTTCAGCTGATGTTTCCGCAAGATTTCCAAAACAACCTTCAAGTGCGTCTTGTGCTCTTCCTCAGTTCTGGAATAAACCAAAATATCATCCACGAACACAAGCACGAACTTATTCAACTGATCTCTGAATACTCTATTCATAAGATCCACAAAATATGCTGGCGCGTTAGTCAACCCAAACGGCATTACCAGCCACTCATAAAACCCGGATGGTGTCCTGAAAGCAGTCTTCGACACACTATCCCTTGCCACTCTCAACTGGTGAAATCCCGTTGCCAAATCCATCTGAGAAAACACCTTAGCCTCGTGAAGCTGATCAAACAAGTCATCTATTCTCGGCAATGGATACTTGTTCTTCCTAGTCAACTTATTCAGCTCACGATAATCAACACACAACCTCAACGATCCATCCGCTTTGGTTGCGAACACAACGGGCGCACCCCATTCGGACACACTTCTCCGAATGAATCCTTTCCGTAAAAGGTCATCAACTTGCACCTTCAGCTCTTGCTGCTCCCTCGGTGCCATCCGCCTAAGAGGCATCACAACAGGTCTGGCTCCCTCAACTAGATCGATACGAAACTCGATCTCCCTATGCGGCGGCAACCCTTTGACCTCGTCAAAGACATCCTCAAATCCATTCACAACAGGCACCGATGACAGTCCATCCCGTGGAACCACCAGCGAATACATGAAGCTCATGAAGACGCCTTCTTCATGCTTACATCGTATCACAACCTTTCGCCCATCCACATTCCCGACTGTCACCTCCAGCCTCTCACAATCAATCCTAGCCGCATACTTCCTAAGCCAGTCCATACCCAAAATAATTCCGAACCCCGCAAAGTTCAGAACAAAGCAATCACAAACAAACGAACAATCATGACTCGAAACAACTAGACCACGGCATATCATACACAAGCATGAC
Organism: Allium cepa; assembly: GCA_030765085.1. Taxonomy (NCBI): domain Eukaryota; kingdom Viridiplantae; phylum Streptophyta; class Magnoliopsida; order Asparagales; family Amaryllidaceae; genus Allium; species Allium cepa. The sequence continues at coordinate 352,929,293 of CM060937.1, read as the reverse complement.
GAACCCCCAACTGGATTAGTCACCACCAATGGCCTATCAACAATATCCGGTTTCAAACCTAACCGGCCTACCAAATCATCGCAAACAAAAGAATGCGACGCTCCAGTATCAAACAACACTCTAACTGGAACACCACAAATAGAAAGAGTACCTTGAACCACCACACTCTTCCCCTTCTCCTCAGCAGTAGGAGCTCTTGAAGACGACGGCACAGCTTCCAAAGCATAGGCTTGCACAACCTGCCTATCTTTCCTCGGTTCTGGACAGTCCTTCTTAATGTGTCCCAGCCTATCACAGTTGTAACACTTCAACTGCACCTTCGGATTCTTGCAATCCCGAGAGAGATGACCCTTCTGACGACAGTTATAACAAGTCACCTCGCCTTTTGGCTTCTTCTGACCATCCTTTCCCTTCTGTTGCTGCTGCTTCCTCTTCTTGTTGCCACTCTGCTGTGGTTTAGATCCTTCCCTGGTTACAGCAACAACAGAACTTTCCCTAGGAAACAAGCTCTCATGCCTCAGAGCTTTCTCCACAAGCTTCTCAAATGGATCGTCCAAGTGATCCACCAACTGCCTTCCCAGATAAGCATCCAGACCAGTCACAAACTTTTCGTTCTTCTGGTAGGGAGAATCAATATATGATCTGGCATACTTGGACAGAGCCTCGAACTCAGAAATATACTCAAGAACAGGCCTCCCACCTTGCTTGAGCTCAACAAACCTCTTAAACAAAACAGACCTCTGAGCAGTAGAGATGAACTTAGCTTCAAATCTAACTTGGAATTGCTCCCAAGTTATCTCCTCCTCTGGTGTATCTATAGTGATAGAATTCCACCAATCCGCAGCTCTTCCCTGAAGCTGTCTCGATGCAAGCTTCCTCTTGGTTGCATCCTCAATCCCTAAATCACCAAAAATCCTTCGGCAAGCATCCATCCATCTCTGCACTTCAATAGTCGATTCTGTCCCCAAGAAAGCTTTCCCTCCAAGCGAAGTATAATCCTTGCAAAGCTTGGCAAAATCCACTGGCCTTGGAGCCTGGACTTGAACTCCTACATCCACAGAAGATCCTGAAGCTGGTACCCTCCTCATGATCGAAGTCATCATTGCTTCGAACATCGCAGCATAGTCAACAGCTTCCCTAGCAGCACGGCTATCTCTCGCAGCTTGTCTCTCGCTTCTGCTCATCCTTAATATCTGTAAAAAGAATGATTAGAACACCTTAAGAAACAACTGCATAAGGAGTTCAAATCCATCTAAGCTACTATATTATATATAGTAATCATCCATCAAAATACAATTACGTCTCTCTTACGTAACTACGTCAGCGAGTGTTGGCTAAAATCGATTAACCAAAGCTCTGATACCAAATGTGACGACCGCCCATGACTCCCGCACCAAAACAAGGGAATAGTGCGCAGAAAGGTGTGCCAGGCAGCCATGGACGATAGTCAGGGTAAAATAAAATTCGCAGAATCTCTATCGTAACTCACAGCGCATGGATAAAATACAATAGAGAATTAAAATATAGTGAAGCTCAATAGAACACAACATCATCATATAAGCAACATAGCAGTTTATACAATCAAATGAATCATCCATACATCAGAGCCTCACTACAACACTCAATCAGATACAACAGCGGAACCCAGTACATATAGTAAGAAAACAAATATGCAAAGCCTCCTGCTCGTCTTCGTCATCTTCAGCGTAGAACTCCTAGCACAGCACCTGTCACCTGCTTACCTAGTCTGCCCATCCCAACATGGATGAACAGCCCAAGGTAATAAGAGGAGACATAAAACCTTGAGTCAGACAAAGTCTTAGTGAGCAGTAAATTAACTATCAAACATACCAAAAGAGCATAAGGAATAAAAGGAATAGGAACCAAACCATCCCACTCCACCACATCTCACAGTGATAGCCCCCAGACACAAACCAAAGAGAATCAAGCATAACAATATAGACAAATAAGGTAAAGCAATAACCACTCGAGTCAAGGACGATGTTTTCCAAATACAAACCCCCAAGGCCTAAACCAAGATCAGATAAGCACCCAGAAAACACCGCTCTTGAAGCCGAATGATGATACAACCAAACATCCAAACACCCATGACTCTGGCTATCACTGTTATCATTGCCTTGATTTCACCGTTAGTTGAATGACCGCCTGTCAAGGGCTAATGGTAACCCCGGTTTAGCCATAACTCCGCACGTCATCGTGACCCGTGCCTAAGCCGAACGCATCAGCCCAGAGTACTAGCACGTCATCATGACCCGTGCCTGGAACGTCATCGTGACCCGTTCCAACGTACCCTTGCTTTGAGTATGCTAGAACCTTCAACAACGATGAGATCTTAGCCTCCTAGTCATCCTCCTCGACGACCATCCATACTAGCTCAAGCGCCTCTCAAGCTAACCATTATCCACCCCAACCCGGACCGCATCACCGAGTTATAACTTTGCACGTCATCATGACCCGTGCTTGGAACGTCTTCGTGACCCGTCCCATCACATCATATGCCTTGCCTCATCATATCATAGCAAAGTCTCTCAACTTGGAACGTCATCATGACCCGTCCCATCTCAACATCACACTTTGCTTCATCGCAACATAGCAAAGTCTCATCTCAACATTATGGCTTGCCTTCTCGCATCATGGCAAAGTCCCATCTCGATCTCATGCTTCGCCTCTTCGCATCACGGCAAAGTCCCATCATCGAATCCATCCATATGAGCTTCCACATCCGCTTCATATGCCATCGGCAGCTTTCAACATTCAAGAGCCTTTCCACTTAGCTTTTGAATCATCTTCACCATCTTGTTCCAAATCAACTACAAGCTAACTTGGAGCAATCCAATCTAACATACATTCAAACATTCAAGCATTCAAACAAGATATATTAAGCAATATCAACTATAATGGCAATTTCGTAAATAAGTGAGCAAAAGTCCAACATATGTGAAATCATAGTTTTTAGCATAGGTCTATCAAATCTAAAACATGGGTTTTATCTCTAATACTTGTTAAATCAACTTTCATAGATACACATCTTCAAATATGATGGATCTACATGCAGACTTATGGAAAATGCGAGAAAACGCTAACTTTAACACACAAACATATCACCAACTCCATATACTCCTTTGGATCCGCGTGAGAGATAACTACCACTCACCAAATCACCAAAACAACCTAAAATCAATCAACTTCAGATCTGGACAGCAAGGTCTTGGACTTGATCCGGAGAAATCTCACTTGAAACGGTGAATTCTAGCTCAAACGGATGAAAATCTTCAACTTGGACACTTGGATCTTCGATCTTGATCTTCGATCTTCAACGGATGTTAGCACTTGATGGAAGTAGAGAAAGAAGATGAAGAAATGCTGTAGTCGAGTCTTCAAAATGGCAGCACTTCGTCGCTTCGAAATCCGGTGCCAAAAAGTGAGCCAAAGCCCTCTATTTATAGGCTGGAATGCCCATGAGTCGTCGCCTATAAGTCGTCTCCGACTTATCTTATGAGTCGTTGCCGACTCATCTACCCTAGAAGCCTCCGAGACAACAACTCCTACGACTCAACGACTCAATGCTACAACAAACACGGCCGACTCAACACTTCAACAAACAAGGGCCACTATACGACTTACGACTTAACCTTATAGCCGACCTAACGACACACACGACCCAACACCCTACCGACTCATCTACACAACCGACTCACCAGGCAACCGACCCACACTAAGTCGTACTAAGGTCCTAATTGCCACACGTCTCACGACCTATGGCCTTACCGACTCAGAGACCCAACGACTCAACACAGCAAGAAGGTCACACGACTTATCCCTGCCGACCTAAGCCAAATCCTTATCCCACGAGACACGACTCAAAACCCTAAGTCCCCAACGACTTATCCACTGAGTCGGCCCACCGTCCTAACGACACATGGGATAACGCTATGCCGACCCAAACCCCTACCGACTCAGGACCTAAGCCCTAATACTATGAGTCGGCGATTCTATGACTCGGTCACGAGTTAACTCCTATGAGTCGGCCAACCCTTAAACCACCAACCTCCTTAAGTCGGCAACGTGTTGACTCTTAAGTCGGTCGCTCCCTTATCTCGGCCAACACTCTAAACCGCAACCCCTCCTTGAGCCGGTCCCCTATGAGTCGGTCACGACTCAAGCCTTAACTCGGCAACATCTTAGGTCGTAACCTCCTTAACCCGGCCACCTTCCTTAAGTCGTAGCTCATGCACGCCCTATCCTATGAGTCGGTCACGACTCAACCCCATGAGTCGGTTACGACTCATCACTTCAACACACAAGTTACTCTCCATACGACTCAGGCTAGAGGCAATCCAAACAACACTATCGACCTGCAAATTCTACGATCTATCGACACGTAAAATACGGGTCGTTACAATTTCTATGCTTGGAAGAAGCAAGTCTAGGTTCAGGCATTGTCGATGACGGACAGTCAAAGGAGGTTATCCAAAGCAATGTAGTGGTAAAGCAATCTGGAGGTAGCGCTGGTAGTTAGGAAACTAATATTGGAAACCCTAGAAATCAAAAGGAAATGAATCAAGGCCTCGATGGCAGGCATAATGACAACAAGAAATATCCAAGGAATTTGTAATCAGAAGATTACACTCCTCTAAAAGATACATTGGAAAACATATACCTATCCACCCAAGAAAAAGAACGGTATAAGAAGCCACCTTGAAAGGAGGTAATCGCGTAGGAAAAGTGCTTTAGAAAGTTCTATCATTCCTATTAAACGCATGGACACAACATGAAAAAATGACGACATTTAAGAGATCTCATCGAAGAACTGATATGGAAAAATAAGTTCTAGTATGTTAAAAAACCGTAGGAAGGCGGTCAAGTTCCTAGATTTCCAGGGCCTCCTACCCTAGGAAATCAATGCGAACCTAGCAAAGAGGGGTCCAAATGAAACAATGGGAAGCTAGTCATTAACACCATAACTGGAGGATCCTATCTAGCTGAGAAAGGATAGATGGAGATGGAACGATACACGAGCTCGATAAAGCATGTATCATAGGAGGGCGACTTTGTCATAGAAGACAGAGCCCCGGCCAAGTAGCATAGGATAATAGCTAACGACATCATGTTTAGGAATAGGGATGCTGATGGAGTTGAAGTACCAACTTTTGACACCATGGTGGTACAATTTGAATTGGACCGACGACTATATGTTGAGTCTTGGTAGATGTCGAGATTTCGATGAATGTAGTGTTAAAGGGAACATTCGATCAAATGAAGATTATCATGAAGGAGGTGATAACCAGTAAAACCAAGATTCAACATATTTATGCAAAGCAAAACAACCAATTGGAATGATTGATTTGCCTATGGAATAGGCAAAGGAGATTGCAGGATAATCCAAATTCAAAAATCTGTTACCATGGACGAGTTCTTAGCTTATAATGGCTTCTTGGGCTAGCTGGCTCTGGCTAATTTCAAGACAGCATTGGCGCATTGATGTTTAGTGATGAAATTCCCCATAGAGAATGGGTCAAATCAGTAAAAGGAGACCAGAGCGCTGGATGGGAATGTTATGTTGCGAAAATGAGAGAAGTAGAGCAATGTGAGAAAGGCAAGAATGTAGAGAAAAATCTTTGTATTCGAGATTTGCAAGCATAGCAACTAAAGAACGTCCCAAGTTTAACAAGTCTATGTGTCATAAGAAGAAGTCAAGGGCAATACGGAAAGTAACAGCTAAGCTGACAGTGAATGTTTCGATTGACATGGACGATCTAACTTAGGTTCTAAAGATTAGATCTTAGCTTGGCATTGGATTACGGAAGGAAGATGTCAATTTCTCCTGAGGGAATTTGATGTTTTTTCTTGGACACATTCAAAAATGTACAGGATATCATCGGAGATAGTGTGTCACCCACTGAATATTGATCCAAAGGTCATGCTAGCAAAGAAAAGGTGGCACGGTTTGGATCCAGAGCGATCCAGTACATTGAGGAATGAAGCGGAACTAAGGGTAGCCACCTGCTATAAAATGGTAGCATGACATTTCAATGCCAAAATTAACGTCCGCACATTTGGAGCAGGGAATCTTGTTGTAAAACAAGTTCTCCTAGGTTTAGGGTCGCTTAGCCTGAATTGGGAAGGACCTTACATAATCGATCAAAAGCTTGGTGATGAAACATTCAATCTCGAAACTATTAACGGAATCCCTATCTTGCATGCATGGAATAACAATCTGCTGCGGCACTACTACACTTAGTCTTTCTCAGTTTGTTTTTGCAAATAAACCACCCAAGGACACTAGGGGCAATGTAATAAGGTAGGAGTTGCCACTTCTCCTACTCACGAATAAAGTCATCTTCTTGAGACAAAAGAACCGTGTGTTCACGAGAAAAACCCTCATACGACATGATTAGCGGCACAACTTGGAGCGTTTTTTTTGGCCTCAGGTAATGGACATGGAGTATGTTCCTAGGGGCCGATTGGATAATTCGACCTCGCTCTCCATGGCCCACGATGGGGTTGATCGGATAATTTGATGCCTACCTTTAGAAATTCACCTTCGCCTGAAGATTGCCAACGACGTGAAGGTTTGACAACTCTATCCTTTAATAATGTGGCACTGTCCTAAGATTGGAAATGTTAGAATGGTAAATCTTATCCTTCAGGACTCTGGCATAGCCCAATACTAGCAATATTGGAAGGTAAAACTCTAACCTTTAGGAATCTGGAATTGCTTGGAGATTGGCCATGCTAGGAAGGTAAAATAACCTTGAGCTATCTGGCATTGCTTGGAGATTGGCGATGTTAGTTAGTTAAAAATCTAACCTTCGAGAATCAGGCATTGCCAGGAGATTGGCGATGTTAAGAAGGTAAAATTCGAACCTTTAGGAATCTGGCGTTGCTCGAAGATTGGCGACGCCGGGAAGGTAAAACTCTATCCCTCAAGCATCTGGCATTGCCTAGAGATTGGCAATGTTAGGAAGAAAAATTCGCAATCTTCAAGAGTTCAGCATCGTCTGGAGATTGGCAACATTAGGAAAATGAATCCATAGTTAAGAATTTGGTATCGTCCCAGAGATTAGCGACATGAGGAAGTTGAATCCTTGGTCTTCAGGAATCAGGCTTTGTCTGGAAATTGGCAACGTCGAGAAGGTGAATCCAACATCTTTAGGAAGGAAGCATTGCTCATATATTGGAACCGATGAAAAGGTCTGAAAATGCATAACCTTTAGGAATCTAGTGTTATCCGGAGATTGGCAACTTCATGAATGTGAAATAGTGACCTTCCAAAGTCTGAAATTGCTTGGAATTAGCAACACTAAGAAGAAAGTCAAACTGAGGAGACGATCAGATAATTCGATCCCTGTTGAATATGCGCTTATATGATTTTTGTTTGATGATAATAAACATATATATATATATATACATTCGTTTAAATGTATTTGTTAATGTACTATTTTATTTTTCACAGATTAAATAAATATTTGCTGAATAAAATAAATAACACAGATTTTGAATTCAAACGAATATTTTATTCAAACAAATATTTATTACAATTTTGAATAGTACAAATTCAAGCTCTCACTATTCACTATATAACTTTGATACAAATTCAATTACATCACTATTTTACACATTCACCTCACTACATATCACTCACACTCGTATTTATCTTCAACTTTATTCCAGTTTGAATCCAGCATCTGAGCAATCTGCAAAAATATAAACTAACGCAGTAAAATTGAAAAAGAAATATTTTTGCAATATAAAATGAAACATAATTTTTGAAAATATAATTTGCCTTAGTTATTTGGGTTGTTCGTCATAATTTAAATTTGAATTCATCATACACGAACAACTTGTGACATACACAGTGTATCACTGTATATGCCACAAGGCCGTGCACACCGATATACACTTGATTGATTTACAGGGACAGGTGAGCACAGGTCAAACCCAAATAAAAAGCCGGGTTCAACTCACGTGCAATAACATAAAAGTCACAACTCTCAGCACAAGGTCAAACCCGAGTTTTAAAACTGGATTCAACTCAGGTGCAACTCAAATGCACACATGAATGCTATGATCAAAGTATGCATGTATATATATCGACCAGGCAGCAACATGCTTGAAGACCACAGCAAAACCAACAGTGGCAGTTAAAGCAACATCAAGTTGAAACAGATCAAGTGACATGATGAATGCATATATTGATGAGTGCAGGCATACACATATATACATGCATGAATGTATGTATACAAATGGCCAGACACTTCAATGATCAAACAGGGATCGAATAACCAAGTGCATCACTGACCATACGCTAAAACTAACAGCTAGTGATATATGCAAACAAAACAATGCCACTACAGATACTAATAGTGCACATGCAACAGACCAAATGCAGAAAGATGAATCATCAGCCACAAGTATACACAACAAACTCAGTGACATGATATAAAGAATGATACAAAGCAATGAAAAGAGAACATGCATGAAGAACCAGAATGGAACAATGGCAAATACTGCAATGAAGACTACTGCAAGTTTCAGAAAACACCACTTAACCATCAAAGCACATGCATGCAGACCAGGAACACAGTGAAGAACATGGATGTCAAAGTGTACATGGAACAATGCAACACAGACCAAATGCCACCAAGAATCAGTGCAATGACCAAGTGATAATCAAACACAGGAAACCAAAGGCAACAGTGAAAATGCATATCGAATACAATATGGACACAACAGAATGCTCAATAACACTACAAACTGCAAATATCCAAGTACTACATGCCCAACACAGTGACCATTATCACTGACTCCATTGAACAAAAACAATAAACAAGTCTATGCAGTGATATGCGGGAGTATAAGAAAAATATAAAACGAACAGTTCAGATTCAATGCCATGAAAGCCAAGTATCAAAGTGACCAAAGTCAAAGCATAAGAGGAAATCATCAATATCCAAACTGCAGATACAAAGCTAAATGTATCAAAGCCGTGTTTTTAACAAGTCAACAGAAAAAGGAACGGAGTGGAAACCATGGTCATCACGAAACGAATCAACAACGTGACCATCAAGCAACGATAATAAGAAATTGACAAAGTCAAATAAATCATCATCGTTCAACAAATATCAGATGGCCGATAGAATAAAATTGAAAAAATCAGACGAACGAGAATTCAGGAAATTGACTCCTATAAAAACCCTAATCATCATCGGCAATTATTCCATCGAATTCAAGCATACAAACAGAAAAGCAAAAGGAGCAGAAAGAACATACCGAAGCTTTTCGAAGCAGTTGAAGTGCACAAAGGAAATCATCGATTGACAAAAGAACGCCGCATCAATAATTTAATCGCAGTCGCAAGCTTCGAATTTCAAAAAACCCTAAATTGGATCGAAGGGACAAGCCCTAATTTAGCTTCAAAGTGGAACGGCCGGCATCTCCAAATAAACGAAGGAAGAAAATAAAAGAGACGGGCTAGAAGATAAAAGGGCCGACATTTTTTAATAAGGGCTTTAAATTTAAAATTAGGGTTGTTTGTTTTAAATTGTTTTTTAATTTGTATTTTCTTTTTAAACCGTTTTAAATTTCTAGTCGTGTGACTAGGGGACAAGCTACGTGGCATAGCTTGAGAATTCGCAACTCAGTGGCTGAGTTGTGGCAGGGTTTTGAGCGTAGAGTTAGATTTAGTCGATCGTGGGTGTCGCGAGTTTACGTGTGTAAGCGAGGGACTATCTAATTTCTAGTAGAAACCTTGGGGGCAGCACGTAGGCAGGGTTTTGCCCAAATTGGGTAAATTCTGTGTCGTTCTATTTCTGCATTTATTATTCTGCTATTATCTGTGCTGCTATTGTTCTGTGATCTGTGTTGAAATTATTTTATAAGCTTCCGCGATTAATTTCTATAATTTATACTATCACCCTATTCACCCCCCTTCTAGGGTGAAATCGATCCTACAAGTGGTATCAGAGCTAGGAATAGAAGTCAACATTTGTTTTAAAAATTTGATTTTTTGAAAAAAATCAATTTTTGTTTTAAAAATTTGAATTTTTAAAATGGCTTATTTTAATAATGCTTTTGCAGAGGGTCAGTCGATAGTTAGACCAACAATGTTCAATGGTGAATATGCTTTTTGGAAAAATAGGATGAATTTTTTTTTGAAAACCATTGACGCATGGGATATTGTTGAGACAGGTTATAAAACTCCAATTATAACTGTAGATAATCAGGAAATAGAGAAACCAAAGGAACAATGGACAGAACTAGAAAATAAATTATAAAATACTAATGCCAAAGCTATGAATCCTATTATCTGTTCATTAGATCAATTTGAATTTAATCGTGTCTCACATTGTCTAACTGCGCAGGAAATATGGCACATACTAGAAGTGACTCACGAAGGAACATCTCAAGTCAAAGAATCTCGCCTTGCCATGCTAAGTAGCGAATACGAGAACTTTACAATGGCGAAGGAAGAAAATGTCAAAGAGATGTACGGACGACGTTCCAATATCGTATACAAATCAAAAGCTCTCGGAAAAACATACACCGAATTGGAAATAGTCCGAAAAATCCTCAGAGTCCTTCCACGAAGCTTTGAAGCAAAAGTAACTGCCATTCAAGAATCAAAAGATTTGAAACAAATGAAAGTTGAAGAACTCATCGGAAATCTCACCACTTATGAGCTAGAAATGAAATTCAAGGAAGAGCGTGAAGGAGGAGATACTCGAAAGAAATCGATAGCTCTCAAAGGAACAACTAAAAGTGATGACGATGATGATGTTGCAGAAGAACTAGAGTTCTTGATAAAGAAATTCAAAAAGTGGAATCGCAAACATGGAATTCCAGCTCGAAATCAGGAATTGAAAAGCAGAATAGGCAAAGCATTTGGCCACTCAGAAGAACAGAAGATCATTTGTTATAATTGCAACAAACCCGGCCATATCAAGCCTGATTGTCCACAAATTAAATTCAGCCATGGAAAGAAACAGAAAAAGAAAAGTTTTGCAGCCACTTGGGATGACATAGACGAGAATGATCAAAGCACTGGCAGTGAAAGCGAAAAGGCAGAATTGTGTCTTCGAGGTGATACAACTGACAGTGACGATGACGAGCCAAGTGAGGTATCAAAACTTACCCATTCTGAGTTGCTTATTTATTTCCATGAAGTAAATGGCTGTTATGAACGACTTATGGAAAAATATGCTAAACTTGAATCTCAAAAGGATACTTTGATAGAATGCAATGAACAACTTGATCAATTAGTTAAGAACTATCAACGTAGGATCCCTAAGTGTGATAAGTGTCCAACATTCGAAGAAGAAATTAAAAAATCGGAAATCAATATAAAATCACTTGAAAATGAAATTATGATTTTAAAAGAGAATGAAAATACTAGGATAGAGAATTCTATTAAAAAGTGCACACAATTGTTAAACAAAAATGAATCTCTCAAATCACAAGTCCAACAACTGTCTACTACTTTAGATAAATTTTCCAAAAGTGAAAAATCATTGAATATGCTATTAGGAAAGCAAACGGTTAATTCGGTTAGACAAGGACTTGGATATAATAGTTCGAAAATTGTTGAAAGCAATATTAATCAAGTTAATTCTATGTGCACAATTTGTAGGAAATTTGGACACGATCACAATAATTGTTGGTATAGACCCAAACATGTGAAAACCATACCGATTTGGGTTCCAAAAGGCACAAATATAAAATCTCTCAAAGTTAAAAAAATTTGGGTGCCGAAGGGAACAATTACAAATAGTTTTGGGTCTACACAAAATTATTTTTCAAAATTTTCTGCCACTAACAACCATGGACCTATAAAAACAAATAGGTCACATAAATCTTTCATCGTGTAGGTGTGGTGGCAGGCTAAGGAACAACAACAGTGTTCTCTGGATTTTTGGCTGTTCCAGAAACACAACGGACGACAAAGCAAAGTTCCTTAGCCTAGTATAAAGGTGACAGAATCACAACGGACAACAACGAAAAATATCGTTAAGGTAAAACAGGTAATGGTATGTTTTAAACGATATATTAAATGTGATAATCTGCACCGTATTCTGAATTAAAATCAGCCAATATTGAGATGATGAAAAGATTTTAACTCTGACTTATTCAATATAGTTGGCCAAGTATATTCTTATGCCAAAACGCTATAATAATCTCTAGATTCTTTGAATTACTTCATATATATCAGTTTAGATTAAAAATAGTGTTTTGTTGGATAATACAATTGGTTATAATACGACTGACTCTATATTCACGATTTTTTGATTATTTACACGGCTTCAATTCAAATTCAAAAGAATGTCATTTAAATTGCTGTAAAAATTGAGTTTGAAATTTTTGGTGCACACTTCATGTTTTGGTCTATAAAATTCAATTGATGATAATTTTGAGTGAAAGAGAAATTCAGATGCAGATTACACTGGTAATCTAGTTGATAGAAAAATTACTAGTTAAACATGATTTTTGAGACATTTTGTAACTGCATCGTTTTTTAAAGAAAATATCTACATATTCTTCATTTCAAATAATTTTTTTCAAATAGCGGAAAATTTTCTTTTAAAACCCCCTGGAGAAAATCATTTTTGACCATATTTTCAGATTAGTCATTTTTGAAAAATTAATTTCATAATTATTTTTGAATTTGATTTTAAATGACTATTTTGACTAATCTGACTCCCTAATGTTTATCGAAAAGAAAAATAGTGATTGAAAAAGTGATGAGCGTTAATATTGATCAAATATTATAACTCAAGAAAGTATAATTAGAAAATTTCTTTAGAAATTTAAACAAGAGTTATAAATTTTTTTTGTTGGTACAAATTCCATGACCATCTCTATATCTATCATATTTCTAACGACCATCACTCATCAAAATTCTATATAGTTTGTCGATATGTGGTACTTTAAACAGGAATCGTTCGTTTTTTCATTTTCACATTTTTTTTAAAATAAAATAAAAAATAAAATAAATAATAAATAAATAAATAAATAAATACCAAAGTATTCACTCTCATTTAAAAGTCCTCACGGTTATGCATGAGTGAATTACTTGGAATTTGTTATGTGCTTCCATGCTCATTTAAAAGTCCTCGCGGTTATGCATGTATGGAACGCATATCAAAAGTTGATTTTTTTAAAATAAACAAGTTGATTCTAATCCCATTTAAAAGTCCTCACGGTTATGCGTGGTTAGAAGATACTTGAATTCATTTTTTTAAAAATAAAATTGGAATACTACTAATCTCATTTAAAAGTCCTAACGGTTATGCATGGTTAGTAGATATTCAAATTCCTGATATAAATATGCCACAAATAGACACAACTGTATGGTTTTATATGATGACATCATTTCCATCATTCTAAAAGTGGAATATGCGCCTAACAAAATATTTATGATTTTTGTTTGATTTTTTATTGAAATTTAATATTTATATTCAATTGAGTTTTAATGTGGGATTAATATCGATAACTTTATCTCTATTTTCTCTAATACTATTATTCTTTTGCTGATAACAAAAGGGGGAGAGAAAAGTTAAGATTTTATCAAATAAAATCAAGCAAAGGTCAAATAATTTTCTATTTGCATCTAGGCTCATTTGCATATTTTTATTTATATGCATATATGTAGGGGGAGCTTTGTGTAGAGAGGAAGCATTTAAATAGGGGGAGCAATTAGAGCACATCAATGATCAAATACATTTAATATATTCAAAATCTTAAATATATTTTTGTTATCATCAAAAGGGGGAGATTGTTGAATATGCGCTTATATGATTTTTGTTTGATGATAATAAACATATATATATATACATTCGTTTAAATGTATTTGTTAATGTACTATTTTATTTTTCACAAATTAAATAAATATTTGCTGAATAAAATAAATAACACAGATTTTGAATTCAAACAAATATTTTATTCAAACAAATATTTATTACAATTTTGAATAGTACAAATTCAAGCTCTCACTATTCACTATACAACTTTGATACAAATTCAATTACATCACCATTTTACACATTCACCTCACTACATATCACTCACACTCGTATTTATCTTCAACTTTATTCCAGTTTGAATCCAGCATCTGAGCAATCTGCAAAAATATAAACTAACGCAGTAAAATTGAAAAAGAAATATTTTTGCAATATAAAATGAAACATGATTTTTGAAAATATAATTTGCCTCAGTTATTCGGGTTGTTCGTCATAATTTAAATTTGAATTCATCATACACGAACAACTTGTGACATACACAGTGTATCATTGTATATGCCACAAGGCCGTGCACACCGATATACACTTGATTGATATACAAGGACAGGTGAGCACATGTCAAACCCAAATAAAAAGCCGGGTTCGACTCACGTGCAATAACATAAAAGTCACAACTCTCAGCACAAGGTCAAACCCGAGTTTTAAAACTGGATTCAACTCAGGTGCAACTCAAATGCACACATGAATGCTATGATCAAAGTATGCATGTATATATCGACCAGGCAGCAACATGCTTGAAGACCACAGCAAAACCAACAGTGGCAGTTAAAGCAACATCAAGTTGAAACAGATCAAGTGACATGATGAATGCATATATTGATGAGTGCAGACATACACATATATACATGCATGAATGTATGTATACAAATGGCCAGACACTTCAATGATCAAATAGGGATCGAATAACCAAGTGCATCACTGACCATACGCCAAAACTAACAGCTAGTGATATATGCAAACAAAACAATGCCACTGCAGATACAAATAGTGCACATGCAACCAGACCAAATGCAGAAAGATGAATCACCAGCCACAAGTATACACAACAAACTCAGTGACATGATACAAAGAATGATACAAAGCAATGAAAAGAGAACATGCATGAAGAACCAAAATGGAACAATGGCAAATACTGCAATGAAGACTACTGCAAGTTTTAGAAAACACCACTTAACCATCAAAGCACATGCATGCAGACCAGGAACACAGTGAAGAACATGGATGTCAAAGTGTACATGGAACAATGCAACACAGACCAAATGCCACCAAGAATCAGTGAAATAACCAAGTGATAATCAGACACAAGAAACCAAAGGCAACAGTGAAAATGCATATCGAATACAATATGGACACAACAGAATGCTCAATAACACTACAAACTGCAAATATCCAAGTACTACATGCCCAACACAGTGACCATTATCACTGACTCCATTGAATAAAAACAATAAACAAGTTTATGCAGTGATATGCGGGAGTATAAGCAAAATATAAAACGAACAGTTCAGATTCAATGCCATGAAAGCCAAGTATCAAAGTGACCAAAGTCAAAGCATAAGAGGAAATCATCAATATCCAAACTGCAGATACAAAGCTAAATGTATCAAAGCCGTGTTTTTAACAAGTCAACAGAAAAAGGAACGGAGTGGAAACCGTGGTCATCACGAAACGAATCAACAACGTGACCATCAAGCAACGATAATAAGAAATTGACAAAGTCAAATAAATCATCATCGTTCAACAAATATCAGATGGCCGATAGCATAAAATTGAAAAAATCAGACGAACGAGAATTCAGGAAATTGACTCCTATAAAAACCCTAATCATCATCGGCAATTATTCCATCAAATTCAAGCATACAAACAGAAAAGCAAAAGGAGCAGAAAGAACATACCGAAGCTTTTCGAATTCGATCAATTCGAAGCAGTTGAAGTGCACAAAGGAAATCATCGATTGACAAAAGAACGCCGCATCAATAATTTAATCGCAGTCGCAAGCTTCAAATTTCAAAAAACCCTAAATTGGATCGAAGGGACAAGCCATAATTTAGCTTCAAAGTGGAACGGCCGGCATCTCCAAATAAACAAAGGAAGAAAATAAAAGAGACGGGCTAGAAGATAAAAGGGCCGGCATTTTTTAATAAGGGCTTTAAATTTAAAATGATGGTTGTTTGTTTTAAATTGTTTTTTAATTTGTATTTTCTTTTTAAACCGTTTTAAATTTCTAGTCGTGTGATTAGGGGACAAGCTACGTGGCGTAGCTTGAGAATTCGCAACTCAGTGGCTGAGTTGTGGCAGGGTTTTGAGCATAGAGTAGATTTAGTCGATAGTGGGTGTCGCGAGTTTACGTGTGTAAGCGAGGGACTATCTAATTTCTAGTAGAAACCTTGGGGGCAGCACGTAGGCAGGGTTTTGCCGAAGTTGGGTAAATTCTGTGTCGTTCTATTTCTACATTTATTATTCTGCTATTATCTGTGCTGCTATTATTCTGTGATCTGTGTTGAAATTATTTTATAAGCTTCCGCGATTAATTTCTATAATTTATACTATCACCCTATTCACCCCCCCCTCTAGGGTGAAATCGATCCTACAATCCCTACCTTCTTGATACTGTCATTGCCCAAAGATTGGCGACATTAGGAACAACGACTACTTTAGGTCAGTTCGACCCAATCGGTCGGAATCGATTAGAAAATTCGATTCCAACTCATGGGAATTGAACATTACCCAGAGATAGTGAACATTAGCATGAGAAAAATATTAAGGCCGATCGAATAACTCGGTCCCTCTTTCCACAATATACCAAAAGGACTAAGTGGGGGAATCGATCTGGACTTACAGGAATTTGATGCTATCCGGAGATAGGCAATGTCTAAGTGAAACCTTCGGGATTAAACTACGTATATGCTTGTTTTCGAAGATAGGATCTGGTACACGATCGAACATTCGAACATGATTATCATGAATTAGATTATAGCCCAGGAATAAGCAGCTTTGAGAAAGGAAACTCGAAATTGGTTAATTCAAGCGCTAGTTTTAGAAGATTAAAACTAGTGTCTAATTTATTTCAGCGACGGTGCTATCAACCACGCAGGACACACTTAGATGAGGATAAGTGAGGATGGTCATGAAGGCTCAAAAAAAAGCGTTAACAAGTTTTCTTGGTCCAAGATTAGGACAATAAGAGCACAATTAGATGGGTAATAAAATAATTTTCCCAATGACATCTATATCTCCTCAATGCCCAAAGTCTGGCATTCAGAATGATAAATTCTATAAACAGGGATAATCAGAAAGTGTGGTATAATGAAAAAGAAAATGAACATCCTAAGTGTTTCTCTATGATAGTTAGGGGTAGTATGAAATCGAGATTGTTCACCATTACCAATTGGTCAAAAGAAACTCGAACAGAAATAACCATAGAGTTGGGTAAGTAATGGTTCTGGTTTGCCTAACGAAACAACTTGGCAGCTATAAACAAAGCCAACATCGGAATACAACTTAAGCAATTGCAGGAATATCATTTATATGCATAGAGTTATAAGCGTATCGCGCAACACATACATATGTACATTTACACACACACACACACAGATATATATATGTATATATATATGTATAATTGTAATATAAGTAGATATATTTTATACACAGGCAGTCATATGTAAACATCAACAGTGCATAAAGGTGTGAAAAAGTAAATGAAACAGAGATTACAAGACAAAATGAAATCTTTTCATCACTTTGTCTCTTATATACAAAACAAAATAGGGGTTGCTCTAACACAACCTATTTGACACAAACAAAAACAATTTTTTTACAGACTGTACAACAAGACAAAAATATACCACTACTCAAGAAAGCTCCAAGTACCCTCTACTTGGTCTTCCTTTCTTCCCCTACTATAGGAAACGTCGGGTCGACTCTTATGCTTCTTTCCTCTTTAATCACCTTCCCTTTGGCAGTTTCATCCTCAAATTTGGTTGATTCTTCCTTGGTAGAAATATGAAATTCACTAGTCTTCCCAATCTTTGAGTACTAGATAGTGAGATTGGGCAGGGGAACTTTGATCATGGGGAGTTTGGACGTAGGGCATGTAGGAGTTGAGCTAACAGGTTTTTCAATGCCAGGCTTCTTCTTGATTCTGAACTAAAAATGTCAAACTTCAGCTTCTTTGCCATTATGATAGGATCACTTGGGCCCATAACGCTAGTAATTGTGACATCTACTTCTTGGGAGTTAGGATTGAGACATGTCTCCAGCCCTTCTAAATCTGATCTTCTGAGATTCAGGACCGGGTCCAGCACTGGGGCAATACCAAAGCAACGAGTCCTATAGTGACGGAAGTCGAAGCAGTAAAGATTGCCACAAGTCCCAAACCTTGAGTAGCTGGTGGTGGAGGTGGTAGGTGTGGTTGGCTTGCAAGTTTAAAAATAGAATAGTCAAGTCAGTGATGGATTCAAGCGAGAACTGAAGCTTATTGAGAACCGACGAAATAAAGGATATCCTAGACTTGGATTTAGCTTCTCAAAGGACTTGATGAATTCCCCCACTTTAGTTAGATTCTCCTCTGATTAGTTTAAAAAGTGGGAATGAAAGGTTTGATGGGAGTTGTCGCTGTAGAGGCGGGAATGACATGGGTGGTATCAGAGCTAACCCATATGGATGTAGGAACAGTTACCATTGGCTCTCTGTATTTTGGAGTAGACGATTCATGCTGACTTAATGAGCTTTAGCCAATAGGAGCCTAGGCGATAGCAGCGACATCCTCAATAGCAATAGTGACCTTTCCCTCTGCAACCATTTTTATAGCCTCGGCATTGAGGTACTTGGCTATTAACTCTTCTTTAGAGCGATTGCCCCCGGATGCCACGAATCATCATAACACCTCTTCCCAGGCATCCGCGAGAGTCTTAGGATAAGCATCTCCCACCCACTTCAGTTTTTTTATGTGAAAACACCAGTGCAAAAGTGTTGGAGATTCACATTCATCTTTTCTCCCTCCCAAGTTTTTTCTCCTAGAGATCCTTAAATTCTCCTTGAGTGATAACAAGCTCAATATCAAAGCTAAGCTTCTTTGTCGTTAGCTACTCCTAACTAGTAGCTGGCTTGCAAATCTCTTCCCAGAGTTTTTGAAGTTCAATGTCCTGCTCATTAATAGTCTTATCCTTATCATAAAGGGCCAAGTCCTTCTTGGTGATTTGCATTTTCAGTTTATCCCCCTCTTCATATGCAATTTCAGATTATTTTGCATCACGATCTCAGCGCTTCTTGAGCCCTCTTCATTTCCTCCCTCAGACTATCATAGCTAGCTTGAGCTCTAAGGGTTGTGTCTCTCTTTTTCATAAACTTCACTAAGTCTTCCTCCCATTCCTTCATGATCTGTTCGAATGTCTCCTTCTCGAAATTGAAGGACTTGATGTTGGTATAGTTAATCTTATTGAATTTGGAGAGTGCATCACACAACCGCTTCCACTTTTACCCTCAGTCAATGTGCTTTTGAACATTCTGAGAGTTTCTATCCGCTCTCTCCCTAGGGACACCTTCAATGTCCTAATCAAGCTTAATGCCATGCTGTAAGAGGTCGGGAAATCCGACCTGTAGGCATGGCGTGCCAGAAGGAAGATGAGTTGTAGAAGTTGAAATACCTTAAGAATAAAGAAGAGCTAAGGCGATTAAGGATTGAGAAGCAGGAATCTATTATTAGGAGGAAGTTTGTGTTTCAATGTATGGTGGAACAACGCTAAAAGAAATGCCATAGAGATCAGATGGTCCCCTTAGTCGCTTGGCAGAATCGTATGACAGGCACTCTTCATCGTCCCTTTTCCTCTTCTCTCTTTCTTTTTCTCACTCACTTTCCTTATAATCCCTACAGATGTCCTCCACTTCACGATTTTTCTCCTTCACCTTTCCATCTCGATCTCGTGATTATTCTAGTAGCTTGAGTGAGGTGGATGAGGATCAAGAGTTCCCTCCTAAAATCGTCAGCATTACGTGAAAGATTCATGTACTTATCACGACCCAAGTTACTTGAAATTAGAAGAAAAATGGTACAAGTGTCATATTTTCAGAACATAAATGAATGCAAGGATGTGTGTCCATGATCCTAATGATGTATATGGTGCCAAAGACTTATATGTAACGACCGCCCCATACCATCCACGCCAAATGACCTAAAAGAGCGCTGGAAATATGCCAGGCTGATATGGGACAATCATCAAGGTTGAAATTTGAAGTAGAAACCCTGTTGCATATCCCACAGTGAGTGGATAAAATATAACATAGAAGATATACAATAGAAATATAGCGAGCCATAACAAATGAAAGATAACATCTCTACTAGAACATCATGAGTTACGATACTAATGTCATAATATCTCAGTACATCATTTCCTCACTACATCCCTTAGAGTATATAACAATAAACGGCCGAAACTAGAAATAAAGAGTAATACGCCATAGCTCCTCCAAGCTCGTCTTGTACAAAAACAGCGAATCTAAGCCTGTCATCTAGTCTACTCATTTAAGAGTACTCGAGATAATAAGAGAAAACATAAAAACTTGGGTCAGACAACAGTCTGTTGTGAACGATAAATGCTATCAAAAGCTATATTGCAAAATATGATGCTAGATAGATACACAAAACCATACCTGACCTGTCCCTGCAACCAAAGAGTTAGCACACGATAATAAGATATAATTCGTCACTCAAAATAAATGACAATAAGATACTGCAGTAGAACATGATAGAAAAATCTAAGAAGCCTCCCCCATTGTCCCTATTCCCAATCCCTTCTCCACCATTCCTATAGATGATAGCCTACACAAAGGAAGATATAGCAACCATAAATTTCAAAATATAACTATCACCTTCTAAATCCTTGAATATATGCTAATGCATATGGCCTCATCCTCGCTTTGCCAGAGACTAATGGAAATCTCGATTCTCGATTGTGTTCCCACATACTCTTAGGTCCAAAACCCTGCATGGTTGTCACTTATAATACCTTCATACCGTTTGACACTAGACCCTCTTGGAGCGGTCCAGGATACATGACTGGCAATACCAGCCCTCGAGTGTCCCCATTTATAGTACTCCTACTTGAACACAACCAGAACACTTCGAGTTATCAACGATTCCTTGGCACTTCCGAATCCTCCAAGCTTTCATAATTCTAACCCATTTCCAGGCATGAGTACTACCACTCAACCCAGTCCATTATACCACAGCCTTATTCCATCCCGAGCTCTCTATAAACTCCTTCGATCCTACTCCGTATCAGAGCCCCCAACCGAAGAGCCAGAACTTCATTATGTTATACTTCCAAATCGTAGAAGCAATCAACGAGCCACAACTTCAAGCATGATTCATAACCATCCTAGAGTCTTACCTCCAGATCTCATCAACCTTGGAGCCCACAATTTGGATCGATACCGATCCAACTGGATCTGATTGGTACTGATCCGAATACTTAGCTAATTTTGGCTCCCTCTCACTTCCATCCTCTAGTGTATTTCCTCTAGATGCCATAGACCCCTTGCTTTCCCTCTTAGCCTCTTAGTACTTCCTTTTATGCTTCATATCCATTCCAATATAGATAATCGATAAAATCTTAAATACTTGGCCTATTCTCCGACCCAACTTCATAGAGCATCACTAGAACCCATGCTCCACCATTCCCCTGTATCTCACGTTGATTGGTGCACCAAATTTAGATCGGTAGCGATCCAATTGGATTGGATCGATACCAATCCAAATACATTGCTCAAGTTATCATGACATTTTTAAGGTGTCTTCCTTGCGTGCTCCAGTGCCTATCCTCCAAATTTTGTATGATTCTGATGAACTTTTCTCCCGATATGTTCCAATCACCAATTTAAGTCCTAGACATGCACAACACTAGCAAACGAATCAAGCATAGCAAGCAATTCAATCACAATGAATCAAACATAGAAAATCATTCATTTTACATTCAATCATAAACATTCAAGTCATCCAATTTATTACATGATCATAAACAAGCATAGATCCAATCTAAATCATAGAATTACATGGCCGTATATGCATAAGTGACACTAGCTAATGATTTAATCTATATTACTTGTTTGAATTAGATTGATCTAGCATTTCTAAATCTGAAATTACCTATGTATAATCAATTTATAGTTTAATTTGACAATCCTAACTTATAATCACCCAATTACAACATATTATCCATCATAGGCTAATGGAAGATTATAACCACTCATCAAACCAATCAAACCTATGAAAATAAGAGGAGATCTGATCCAAAAAGTAGCAAATTAGATGTAGATGTGATCCGTTCGATGAGATCAAGCCCCTCGATGAAGATTTAGCCTCTAAGAGATGATTTGGGATGAAATCTATATGAAGAATGGAGAACTAAAGAGGAGGTAGGTTTTGAGGCTGATATGAAATGAGACAAAGGTTTCAAATGGTCTCTCTCACCTCATATTTATAGTCAAACCTGATTAGACTGATGGGCTCTCTAATTGGCCTATTAATCCCCTTTCTAATTCTAGCCAATGGTTTACAAAAGTTAAAATTGCTATAAGTTCCTAACCACTTATATGACTTTTCTATATGGCCGTTCAACGGAATGTGAAACCACCATCCCAAAACAATACGCCAAGTTAGAATATCTAATTCTGTCCTTATCAAAAGTTATAGTCGAAATGAGATCTTCAAGGGTAAAATGGTTACATAGAAATTTGGAAAAATCATAGACATGTAAAACATCCCTAAGAATCATATTTCAAAATTTTAGAATGATATGACCTAAAATGAATTAAATAGAACTATTTTACGACCCTTAGATATGTAAAATACAGGTCGTTACATTTCCCCCCTTTAGAAATTTCGCCTCCGAAATAACTAAACAAACATAAGCAATCAAGGTTATCACGCATGCCTACCATCCATTAGTAACCATCTAACAATCCAACTAAGTAGCCAACTTAACAATAGCAAGCAAAATCTATCCTAGCATGCAGAACTCTAATAGTATAAGATACCATGGTGCAATTAGATGCGACCTATGTGTCTTGTAGGATCGATTTCACCCTAGAGGGGGGGGGGGGTGAATAGGGTGATAGTGTAAATTATAAAAATTAATCGCGGAAGCTTATTAATTAATTTCTATTCAGATCACAGAATAGCAGCACAGATATCGCAGAATAACAGAATAAAACAGAACAACACAGAATTTACCCAGCTTCGGCAAAAACCTGCCTACGTGCTGCCCCCAAGGTTTCTACTAGAAATTAGATAGTCCCTCGCTTACACACGTAAACTCGCTATACCCGCTATTGACTAATCTAACTCTACGCTCAAAACCCTGACCACAACTCAACCACCGAGTTGCGAATTCCCAAACTACACACCGTAGTTTGTCCCCTAGTCACACGACTAGAAATTACAACGGTTTAAAAGAGAATTTTAAAATTAAAAAACAAACATAAAAAGTAAATAGCCCTTAATTTAAATATAAACAAAAAGTCTTTTATTTTATTCAAGCCGGCCCCTTTTCTTTGTGTTATGTGACCCGATCCACTTCTATTAGCTCAGTCTTTTGTGAGAAAATATGGCGGCTTTCTTCGTTCTTTCTTCCTGATTAAAAATTAGGGCTTTTTCGAAGCGCCTATTAGATTTGATCGAATCTCTGGTTGATCAAGAGTTGCCTTGCTCGATCGATTCTCGTTGCTCTCACTAGCTACTTCGATGAGTTCGATTCTTGCTTCTGGTCAGAATTTATGCTTCGTTACTTTTCAATTTTAGTATTCGAACTCGGATATCCATGCCGATGATGATTCTGGGTATTATATAGGATTTGATTTCCTAGAATTGCGTTCGTATATGTTGATTTGATTTTGTCAAATTCTTCATCTCGGCCACTCTATTATTCTCGAACGATTGAGATTGATTCTGACTTGTTCAATATGAATATGCTTTCGGTGATTTATTTCGTGATGACCACGACGTTGATTATTGACTTGGTAAAAAAAACACGGCTTTGATTTGTTAATTCATGTGTTTGCTTCAGCCTTGTGAATTCATTGTACTTAGTTGTGATGTTGCACTTGTCTTCATATGCCCTTGACTTTGTTATACCTGCTGTGCATTGCATTTTGAGTTGTAGTCTTCTGTCTTCATGTAGCTTGGTACATTCCTGTAGCTCCATCTATGTCGTAGCCTGTACTTGTAGTTGCACTTCGAGTTGGATATGTTGGCACTGGAACTAACTTGTATCTTGGTCCTGAACATTGCTGTGTCCATATGGTATTCAGTACTGTGGCATTGCTGCATATTGATGCCTCTGTTTGCATTTGGTGTTTTGGTTTGAACTTGCAGTTAAGAATATTTTCATCTGGTCTCATCACTGTGTTGCATTCTTTGATGGTTCATTTGTACTGCTTCATCAGTTCATATTGAACTGTTTCCTGTCATGTTCACTTGCACACTCGAGTTTGTAATCTCTGATCCATGTTGGTACTGGCTGTTGTAGTCCTGTCCACTCATGTACATGCTTCACTGCAACCTTCTTTGCATTGTTCATTTTATTGTCTTTATTGTGGCATACTTTGATTCTTTTGAAACTCGAGTTGCACACTACTGTCTTGGTTTTGAGGCTGCTGGTTACATATGCATTCTGGTTCATTTTCGAGTCTAGTTGATGTTGCTGAAATCTGTAGCATCTTGGTCAACTTGATGCTGTAGCTTGCTGTGTTGATCTTCCTTGCTACCTGGTCGACACTTGCACTGATATTCATTTGAGTTGGGCATCATGTATTTGTTGCAGTCCATGTTGTTGCTTGAGTCTCTGTTGAAGTTGTATTGGACTTTATTCTGGTTAGCATTTGCATCACCACTGTAACACATATTCAACAATACATGCTGTGCATTTCATTCAGTCTTCATTATGGTCTGTTGCACTGGTTATTGTAGTTCGATTTGGGTCGATTAGTTGCTTCAAACTACTGCTGCTTCATTGTAGCTGTGTTGACCATTATGCACTGTAGCTTGCTGTCATGTTCGCTGTCACTTGTGCATTGTTGAGTCACTTGAGTCTGCAGAAGTTGTGATAACTGCTTCATGCTGCTGGACTTGTTTTTGTACATTATTTGAATTTGCATTGATGCATTGTCTTTGCATTCCATGTTGCATGCATGAGTCTGGTTCTCGGCCTATTGCATTTGATCACTGAACTTGACTGTTTAGTTTCATGTGTACTTTTGATTTGCGCTTGAGTTGAATCCAGTTACAAAAACTCGGGTTTGACCTTGTGCTCGTGTCCTGGTGTATTGCATGTGAGTTGAACCCGGTTTTTTTATTTATTTTGGGTTTGACCTATGCTCACCTGTCCCTGTAAATCAATCAAATGTATATCTCGGCGTGCACGTCCTTGTGGCATATACAGTAATACACTGTGTATGTCACAAGTTGTTCGTGTATGATGAATTCAAATTTAAATGATGACGAACAACCCAAATAACTGAGGCAAATCATATTTTCAAAATCCATCTTTTATTTTATATTGCAAAAATATCTCTTTTTCAATTTTACTGCGTCAGTGAATATTTTTGCAGATTTCTCAGATGCTGGATTCACACTGGAATGCAGTTGAAGATAAATACGAGTGTGAGTGATATGTAGTGAGGTGAATTGTAAATGTGAAATGTGAATTGTAAATGTGAAATGTGATGTAATTGTAATCAAAGTTGTATAGTTATAGTGAGAGCTTGAAATTGTACTATTCAAAGATGTAATAAATATTTGTTTGGATAAAATATTCGTTTGAATTCAAATTTCGTGTTATTTATTTTATTCAGCAAATATTTATTTAATCTGTGAAAAATAAGATAGTATATTATCAAATACATTTAAATGAATGTATATATGTTTATTATCATCAAACAAAAATCATATAAGCACATATTTAACAATCTCCCCCTTTTGATGATAACAAACATATATTTAAGATTTTGAATATGTTAAATGTATTTGATCATTGATATATTCTAATTGCTCCCCCTATTTAAATGCTTCCTCTCTATACGATGCTCCCCCTACATATATGCATACAAATAAAAATATGCAAATGATCCTAGATGCAAATAATGATCCTAGATGCAAATAGAAAATTATTTGACCTTTGCTTGATTTTATTTGACAAAATCTTAACTTTTCTCTCCCCCTTTTGTTATCAGCAAAAGAATAATAGTGTTAGGGAAAATAGAGATAAAGTAATTGATATTAATCCAACATTAAAACTCAATTGAATATAGATATTAAATTTCAAAAAAAATCAAACAAAAATCATAAATATTTTGTTAGGCGCATATTCCACTTTTAGAATGATAGGAATGATATCATCATATAAAACTATGCAGTTGTGTCTATTTATGGTATATTTTCATCAGGAATTTGAATATCTACTAACCATGCATAACCGTTAGGACTTTTAAATGAGATTAGTAGTATTCCAATTTTATTATTTTTTAAAAAAATGAATTCAAGTATCTTCTAACCACGCATAACCGTGAGGACTTTTAAATGGGATTAGAATCAACTTGTTTATTAAAAAAAATCAACTTTTGATATGCGTTCCATACATGCATAACCGTGAGGACTTTTAAATGAGCATGGAAGCACATAACAAATTCCAAGTAATTCACCCATGCATAACCGTGAGGACTTTTAAATGAGAGTGAATACTTTGGTATATATTATTATTATTATTATTATTATTATTATTATTTTTTAAAAAAATGTGAAAATGAAAAACGAACGATTCCTGTTTAAAATATCACACATCGACAAATTATATAGAATTATGATGAGTGATGGTCGTTAGAAATATGATAGAAATCGAGATGGTCATGGAATTTTTTACCAACAAAATAATTTATGACTTTTGTTTAGTTTGAAAAAATTTATTAATTATACCGTCTCGAGTAATAATATATGATAAATATCAATAGCCATCAATTTTTCAATCACTATTTATTTCTTCGATGATTTGTAGGGAGAAAAAAATGTTAAGTATTCAGCAAATTTCTAAAACACCTAGACTGAGTCGTAGTTTACAAAAACTATTTTCTGGTAGGGGTTTTGTAAAGATGTCTGCCAATTGAGAATCAGTTGAAATAAAATTTATGCAGATATTTTCTTTGGAAATATGATCTCTAATAAAATGATGTCTTACATCTATATGTTTTGTTCGCGAGTGATGTACAGGATTATTTGTGAGATCAATTGCGCTTTTGCTATCACACATTAGTGGTACACGTTTAAAATTTAGGCCATAGTCATGCAAAGTTTGTATCATCCATAAGATTTGAGCAGAGCAACCGCTCAAAGCAATATACTCTGCCTCTGTTGTGGATAATGCAATACAATTTTGTTTTCTACTCGACCATGCAACTAATGAATGTCCTAACATAAAACATGCTCCACTAGTACTTTTTCTATCAACCAGATTTCCAGCATAATCAGCATCTGAAAAACCTTTCAATTCAAAATTATCGTTTGATGGATACCAAAGACCAAATCGTGGGGTATGCAACAAATATCTTATAATTCTTTTAACAGCTTTTAAATGAGATTCTTTTGGGTTAGATTGAAAACGCGCACATAAGCAGACAGAAAATATGATGTCAGGTCTAGAGGCGGTAAGATAAAGGAGTGATCCAATCATACCTCTGTATTGCTTTTGATCAACTGTCTTACCCTTTTCATCCTTGTCAAGTTTAAGTGTTGTACTCATGGGAGTTCTTGCTGGTTTAGCATCTTTCAATCCAAATTTGTTGACAAGTTCCCTAATATATTTTGTTTGAGATATGAATGTGCCTTTATTGCTTTGTTGGATTTGAAATCCTAAAAAGAATTTTAACTCTCCAACCAAGCTCATTTCGAATTTTTCCTGCATGACTTTTTCAAATTTCTCATACAATAACTTGTTAGTAGCACCATAAATGATGTCATCAACATATATTTGAACAATCAAAAGATCATCGTTTTCATGCAACAGAAATAGTGTGGTATCTACACATCCCTTTTTGAAACCATTTTCAAGGAGATAAGAAGTAAGACATTCATACCAAGCTCTGGGAGCTTGTTTTAATCCATATAATGCCTTCTTTAGTTTGTATACATGGTTTGGATATTCATGACTTTCAAAACCTTCTGGTTGTTCAACAAACACATCTTCTTTTAAAACTCCATTAAGAAAAGCACTCTTAATGTCCATTTGTCTTAGTTTAAATCCTTTGTAACAAGCAAAAGCTAACAATATTCTAATTGATTCTAGTCTAGCTACAGGCACAAAAGTTTCATCAAAGTCAACTCCTTCAATTTGATTGTATCCTTTAGCAACTAGTCTAGCTTTATTTCTAATTATATTTCCAGATTCATCATATTTATTTTTAAAAATCCA
Organism: Allium cepa; assembly: GCA_030765085.1. Classification (NCBI taxonomy): domain Eukaryota; kingdom Viridiplantae; phylum Streptophyta; class Magnoliopsida; order Asparagales; family Amaryllidaceae; genus Allium; species Allium cepa. The sequence continues at coordinate 352,901,020 of CM060937.1, read as the reverse complement.
TTTTGTTCCTATAACTGGATAATCCTTAGGTCTAGATGCTAGACTCCAAACATTATTTCGTTCAAACTGATTTAGCTCTTCTTGCATGGCCATGAACCAGTTTTCATCATTAAGGGCTGAATCTATGTTATTTGGTTCTATTTCTGAAATAAATCCACTATATAAGCACAGATCACATAGATTTTTAAAGGATGAACGAGTTTGTATACCTGCTATAGGGTTTCCAATTACCAATTCTGGTGGATGGTCTGTTTTGTATTTCAGCTTTTCTGGATCCAGATTTCTTCGGACTTCTTGAGTTGTGGTAGTTTCTCTAGCATTAGCAGTTTCTTTTGGTTTTTCGAACTCATCTTTTTATTTCTCCTCCTCAACGTTGCTTTTGGATGTATCTTGTTCGTCAATGCCTTCATCAAATTTCACATTGATTGACTCTACGATTGTTTTAGTCTTTTTGTTGTAGACTCTATAAGCTTTGCTTCTCGAAGAGTAACCCATGAAGATGCCATCATCAGCCTTTGCTTCAAATTTTCCTAACTGATCACCTGTATTAAGAATATAGCAAGGACATCCAAACACTTTGAAGTAAGCGATGTTTGGTTTTTTGTTGAACCATAGCTCATAGGGGGTTTTGTTAAGAATCAGTCTGATGATAACTCTATTCATTACATAACATGCTGTATTTACAGCTTCTGCCCAGAGATGCAGAGGTAGTTCATATTCATTTAACATAGACCAAGCCAATTCTTGTAAAGTTCGATTCTTTCTCTCAACTACCCCATTTTGTTGTGGAGTACGTGGTGCAGAGAACTCATGTTTGATTCCGTTTTCATCACAGAAAGTTTCAAATTCATAATTTTCAAATTCTCCACCATGACCACTTCTTAACGAAACAATAGAGACTTCTTTTTCATTTTGCACAAATTTTGCTAATCTTGTGAAGTATGAAAAAGTTTCTGATTTTTTAGCTAAGAAATATACCCATGTATATCTTGAGTAATCATCAACTAACACAAAGCAATATTTCTTACCTCCTAAGCTAGCAATGTCATTAGGTCCAAATAGATCCATATGAATTAGTTCAAGAACTCTAGAAGTGCTTACATTGTTTTTGGCATGAAACGATGATTTTTTAAGTTTTCCCAAAGTACATGCTTTGCAGATGTTTTTAGTTTCAAACTCATGTGATGGCAACCCTCTTACCAAACTTTTCCTTTTTAATTTGTTTAATAAGTTCATACTAGCATGCCCTAAACGTCTATGCCATAAATTCACTTCTATATCCTTAGCTACCAAACATTTAGAGAGGATGAGATCATCAAAAGATAGAGAATATATATTACATTTCCTTTTTCCTGAAAATAAGATTTCTTTTGATGATTTGTCAACAATTTTGCACAAGTCAGAATCAAAGATAACATTCATACCTTTATCACATAGCTGGCTGATTGATATCAAATTGTGGTGCAGATTTTCAACATATAGTACGTCATTCAAGGTAAATGTATTGTTACCTACTTTACCTTTACCGACAATTTTACACTTGTCATTGTTCCCCATTGTGACTCTGCCACCTTTGTACTTTTCTAGGCTAAGGAACTTCGATTTATCGCCTGTCATGTGCCTGGAACAGCCAGAATCCAAGTACCATTGCTGTTGTTCCTTAGCCTGCCAGCATACCTACACGAGAAGAGAGTTTAGTGACCTATTTGTTTTTATAGGTCCATGATTGTTAGTGGCAAAATATTTAGAATGATAATTTTGTGGATACCAAAAACTATTTATAATTGTTCCCTTCAGCACCCAAATTTGTTTAACTTTGAGAGATTTTATATTTGTGTCTTTTGGAACCCAAATCGGTATGTTTGGGTCTATACCAACAATTATTGTGATTGTGTCCAAATTTTTTACAAATTGTGCTCATATAATTAACTTGATTAATATTGCTTTCAACAATTTTCGAATTATTATATCCAAGTCCTTGTCTAACCATATTAACAGTTTGCTTTCCTAATAGCATATTCAACGATTTTCACTTTTTGAAAATTTATCTAAGGTCCTTGATAGTTGTTGGACATGTGTTTTGAGAGATTCATTTTCGTTTAACAACTGTGTGCACTTTTTAATAGAAATCACTCTCCTAGTATTTTCATTCTCTTTTAAAATCAGAATTTCATTTTCAAGTGATTTTATATTGATTTTCAATTTTTTAATTTCTTCTTCGAATGTTGGACACTTATCACACTTAGGGATTCTACATTGATAGTTCTTAACTAATTGATCAAGTTGTTTATTGCATTCTATCAAAGTATTCTTTTGAGATTCAAGTTTGGCATATTTTTCCCTAAGTCGTTCATAACAGCCATTTACTTCATGGAAATAAATTAGTAATTCAGAATGAGTGAGTTTTGATACCTCGCTTGGCTCGTCGTCATCACTGTCTGTAACTTCACCATGAAGGCACATGTTTGCTTTTTCACTCTCACTCTTGGTGTTATCACTTTCATCTTCGTCAGTTTCATCCCAAGTAGCCGCAAAGCTTTTCTTCTTTAGTTTCTTTCCTTGATTTGATCGTTTTTGAGGACATTGTGGCTTGATATGGCCGGGTTTGTTGCATTTGTAACAGATGTTTTTCTGTTCTTCTGGGTTGTCTAGTGCTTTGCCTATTCTGCTTTTCAATTCATGATTTCGAGTTGGATTTCCGTATTTGCGATTCCACCTTTTGAATTTCTTTATTAGTAGCGCCAGCTCTGCTGCTCCATCATCATCATCATCATCATCATTATCATCATCACTTTCAGTTGTTCCTTTGAGAGCTATTGATTTCTTTCGAGTATCTCCACCTTCACGCTCTTCCTTGAATTTTATTTCTAGCTCATAAGTGGTGAGATTTCCGATGAGTTCTTCGACTTTGAGTTGTTTTAAATCTTTCGATTCTTGAATGGCAGTTACTTTTGCTTCAAAGCTTCGAGGAAGGACTCTGAGGATTTTCCGGACTATTTCCAATTCGGTGTATGTTTTTCCGAGAGCTTTTGATTTGTATACGATATTGGAAAGTCGTCCGTACATCTCTTTGACATTTTCTTCTTTCGCCATTGTAAAGTTCTCGTATTCGCTGCTTAGCATGGCAAGGCGAGATTCTTTGAATTGAGATGTTCCTTCGTGAGTCACTTCTAGTATGTGCCATATTTCCTGCGCAGTTAGACAATGTGAGACACGATTAAATTCAAATTGATCTAATGAACAGATAATAGAATTCATAGCTTTGGCATTAGTATTCTGTAATTTATTTTCTAGTTCTGTCCATTGTTCCTTTGGTTTCTCTATTTCCTGATCATCTACAGTTATAGTTGGTATTCTATAACCTGTCTCAACAATATCCCAAGCGTCAATGGTTTTCAAAAAAAATTTCATCCTATTTTTCCAAAAAGCATATTCACCATTGAACATTGGTGGTCTAACTATGGATTGACATTCTGCAAAAGCATTATTAAAAGAAGCCATTTTAAAAATTCAAATTTTAAAAAAAAAACTGATTTTTTCAATAGAATTTTTTAAAACCAATGTTGACTTCTATTCCTAGCTCTGATACCACTTGTAGGATCGATTTCACCCTAGAGGGGGGGTGAATAGGGTGATAGTGTAAATTATAAAAATTAATCGCTGAAGCTTATTAATTAATTTCTATTCAGATCACAGAATAGCAGCACAGATATCGCAGAATAACAGAATAAAACAGAACAATACAGAATTTACCCAGCTTCGGCAAAAACCTGCCTACGTGCTGCCCCCAAGGTTTCTACTAGAAATTAGATAGTCCCTCGCTTACACACGTAAACTCGCTATACCCGCTATTGACTAATCTAACTCTACGCTCAAAACCCTGACCACAACTCAACCACCGAGTTGCGAATTCCCAAACTACACACCGTAGTTTGTCCCCTAGTCACACGACTAGAAATTACAACGGTTTAAAAGAGAATTTTAAAATTAAAAAACAAACATAAAAAGCAAATAGCCCTTAATTTAAATATAAACAAAAAGTCTTTTATTTTATTCAAGCCGGCCCCTTTTCTTTGTGTTATGTGACCCGATCCACTTCTATTAGCTCAGTCTTTTGTGAGAAAATATGGCGGCTTTCTTCGTTCTTTCTTCCTGATTAAAAATTAGGGCTTTTTCGAAGCGCCTATTAGATTTGATCGAATCTCTGGTTGATCAAGAGTTGCCTTGCTCGATCGATTCTCGTTGCTCTCACTGGCTACTTCGATGAGTTCGATTCTTGCTTCTGGTCAGAATTTATGCTTCGTTACTTTTCAATTTTAGTATTCGAACTCGGATATCCATGCCGATGATGATTCTGGGTATTATATAGGATTTGATTTCCTAGAATTGCGTTCGTATATGTTGATTTGAATTTGTCAAATTCTTCATCTCGGCCACTCTATTATTCTCGAACGATTGAGATTGATTCTGACTTGTTCAATATGAATATGCTTTCGGTGATTTATTTCGTGATGACCACGGCGTTGATTATTGACTTGGTAAAAAAAAACACGGCTTTGATTTGTTAATTCATGTGTTTGCTTCGGCCTTGTGAATTCATTGTACTTAGTTGTGATGTTGCACTTGTCTTCATATACCCTTGACTTTGTTATACCTGCTGTGCATTGCATTTTGAGTTGTAGTCTTCTGTCTTCATGTAGCTTGGTACATTCCTGTAGCTCCATCTATGTCGTAGCCTGTACTTGTAGTTGCACTTCGAGTTGGATATGTTGGCACTGGAACTAACTTGTATCTTGGTCCTGAACATTGCTGTGTCCATATGGTATTCAGTACTGTGGCATTGATGCATATTGATGCCTCTGTTTGCATTTGGTGTTTTGGTTTGAACTTGCAGTTAAGAATATTTTCATCTGGTCTCACCACTGTGTTGCATTCTTTGATGGTTCATTTGTACTGCTTCATCAGTTCATATTGAACTGTTTCCTGTCATATTCACTTGCACACTCGAGTTTGTAATCTCTGATCCATGTTGGTACTGGCTGTTGTAGTCCTGTCCACTCATGTACATGCTTCACTGCAACCTTCTTTGCATTGTTCAGTTTATTGTCTTTATTGTGGCATACTTTGATTCTTTTGAAACTCGAGTTGCACACTACTGTCTTGGTTTTGAGGCTGCTGGTTACATATGCATTCTGGTTCATTTTCGAGTCTAGTTGATGTTGCTGAAATCTGTAGCATCTTGGTCAACTTGATGTTGTAGCTTGCTGTGTTGATCTTCCTTGCTACCTGGTCGACACTTGCACTGATATTCATTTGAGTTGGGCATCATGTATTTGTTGCAGTCCATGTTGTTGCTTGAGTCTCTGTTGAAGTTGTATTGGACTTCATTCTGGTTAGCATTTGCATCACCACTGTAACACATATTCAACAATACATGCTGTGCATTTCATTCAGTCTTCATTATGGCCTGTTGCACTGGTTATTGTAGTTCGATTTGGGTCGATTAGTTGCTTCAAACTACTGCTGCTTCATTGTAGCTGTGTTGACCATTATGCACTGTAGCTTGCTGTCATGTTCGCTGTCACTTGTGCATTGTTGAGTCACTTGAGTCTGCAGAAGTTGTGATAACTGCTTCATGCTGCTGGACTTGTTTTTGTACATTATTTGAATTTGCATTGATGCATTGTCTTTGCATTCCATGTTGCATGCATGAGTCTGGTTCTCGGCCTATTGCATTTGATCACTGAACTTGACTGTTTAGTTTCATGTGTACTTTTGATTTGCGCTTGAGTTGAATCCAGTTACAAAAACTCGGGTTTGACCTTGTGCTCGTGTCCTGATGTATTGCATGTGAGTTGAACCCGGTTTTATTTATTTATTTTGGGTTTGAACTGTGCTCACCTGTCCCTGTAAATCAATCAAGTGTATATATCGGCGTGCACGTCCTTGTGGCATATACAGTAATACACTGTGTATGTCACAAGTTGTTCGTGTATGATGAATTCAAATTTAAATGATGATGAACAACCCAAATAACTGAGGCAAATCATATTTTCAAAATCCATCTTTTATTTTATATTGCAAAAATATCTCTTTTTCAATTTTACTGCGTTAGTGAATATTTTTGCAGATTTCTCAGATGCTGGATTCACACTGGAATGCAGTTGAAGATAAATACGAGTGTGAGTGATATGTAGTGAGGTGAATTGTAGATGTGAAATGTGAATTATAAATGTGAAATGTGATGTAATTGTAATCAAAGTTGTATAGTTATAGTGAGAGCTTGAAATTGTACTATTCAAAGATGTAATAAATATTTGTTTGGATAAAATATTCGTTTGAATTCAAATTTCGTGTTATTTATTTTATTCAGCAAATATTTATTTAATCTGTGAAAAATAAGATAGTATATTATCAAATACATTTAAATGAATGTATATATGTTTATTATCATCAAACAAAAATCATATAAGCACATATTCAACATGTCTTACCACTCAGATAGTTATGGATAGGCCGCCCTTATACGCTTTTCAGTTTCCCATGTACAATCGCTATTATCCTCACTCCATTGTAACTTAACTAACCTAACAACCTTCTTCCTAAGCAGTTTCATCTCATTCCTAATGACTCAAAGCAGCTTATGAGGTCTTGAAGCTTCTAGCTCAACCTCTATTTCTTCCAACTTACCTCGTGCTACCACAATACCCAAGTCATGCACAAATTTCCATAGATAGGAGAATGAATAACATTGTGCACACCTTTCATCTTTAGAGGTAGATCTACCCTATAAGCTAATTTTCCAATTCTCTCGATAATTGGAAAAGGTCCAACAAATCTGGGTGCTAAGTTTCCCTTCCTACCAAATCGAACAACATTCTTCAGAAGAGAAATCTTAACAAATACCATGTCCCCAACTAGGAATTCCAAATCTCTTCTTCTTTTATCTACATAGCTCTTTTGAAGTTCTTGAGCGGTCTTTATTTGTTTCTGAATGATCTCTATCTTTTCCAAAGCCTCCTTAATCATCTCTGGTCCAAGTATCGACTTCTTACCTGTTTCCTAGCAACATGAAGGAAAATTACAAGGTCGTCCATATAACGCTTCATATGGTGTCATGCCAATACTCAATTGATAACTGTTGTTATAGGAAAACTCCACTAGATGTAAGTGATCATCCCAAGACACACCAAAATCTATAATACATGCTTGCAGAAGATATTCCAAACTCCGATTCACTCTTTCGGTCTAGCAATCCGTCTGTGGGTGATAAGCTGTACTCAAGTGCAACTCAGTTCCCAAAATTTCTTCCAGCATTCACTAGTAAACAATGGGTCTCTATCACTTATGATACTCTTTGGCACACCATGGAAACAAACAATCAACTTAACATATAATTCTGCCAACTTGGATGCCATTCTAGTAGATTTGACTGGTATGAACCTTGAACTCTTTGTTAGTGGATCTACCACTGCCCAAATACTGTCATATCTTGCCCAAGTCTGTGGTAACCTATCTATAAAATCCATAGATATTTGTTTCCATTTCCATTCGGGAATATCTAGTGGTTGTATCAATCCACTAGACTTCTTGTGCTCAGCCTTTACTAACGGCAATATAAACACTTTGAGATGAAACTTCAAACATCCTTCTTCATTCATTACCATTACTAAGTCCTCTTCATATCCCTATACGTTTTGTTACCACCAAGATGAATGGTTAATCTGGAATGATGGCATTCCCTTAGCACTTCATCTCGTGGTCCATCTATATCTGGAGCAACTAGTCTCTTATCCTTATGAAGTCAAACATCTCGGTCTATCTCGTACTATCTTAAATCTTCAGATTCTACTTCCATTTTAATCTTTTCCATGATCTCTCCTAACTTAGCATCTTGCTTGTAACTAGTACCAATCCTTTCTTTGAGATTAGATCTGATCGATAGACTTTCTAACATCTTAGGCTCGAGCTCACAACATGGCCTGAAATCATATCCAACTATATACTCCATATGTTTCCATTCCAAAAACATAGCTCCCAATTTAGCATGTCTTCTGCTCAATGCATCTGCCACTACATTACCTTTCCCTTGAGTATAGGTTATATCAAAATCATAAGAAGTTATAAACTCCATCCGTCATTGCTGCCGAAGGTTAAGATCCTTTTGAGAGAAAAGATACTTCAAGGATTTGTGGTCTGTGAATTGCTTAAATCTTTCTCCCAACAAATAGTGCCTCCACATCTTTAAAGAAAATACAATCGCCGCTAACTCTAAGTCATTAGTTGGATAATTCCTTTCATTTGGTTTAACCTGTCGTCTAACATAAGCAAAAACTCTCCCTTTTTGCTTCAACACATCTCTAAGCCAGTTCCACATGTATCAGTGTATACTATCAACACTTCGTTCCTACCCAAAATAACTAATACAGGTGCACTCGTCAACCTTTCCTTCAAAGTTACAAATGCATGCTCACATCTTTCATCCCAAGTGAAAGCTTGATTCTTCTTGGTCAAGTTGGTCAATGGTGCTGCAATCTTTGAGAGGTCCTTCATGCAGTGCCTGTAATATTCTGCCAATCCAAAGAACTCACATTCGTAGCATTCTCGGGTTGATTCCAATCCGAGGTCGCCACCACCTTTACGGGATCCACTGTAACTCTTCGTCCCGACATGACATATCCTAAGAATCTCTATTCTTCCTTCTAGAAGCGACATTTAAAGAACATAGCTCTCAATTTGTGCTTTCTTAAAATCTCAAGCAAAATCCTCAACTACGTCTTTTCTCTTTCTCGATTCTAGAGTAAATCAGAATGTCATCCTTAAATACAATTACGAACTTGTTCAACTGATCTCTGAAGACTCTATTAATAAATCCACAAAGTTTGCTGGAGCGTTAGTCAATCCAAAAGGCATCGCCAACCAACCTGACGATGTCTGAAATGCAATAGTAGGCACAGTTTCTTTAGCCACCTCAATTGGTGAAGTCCTGTTGCCAAATCCATCTAAGAAAACACGTTTGCACTTGTAACTGATCAAACAAGTCATCAATTCGTGGAAGCGGATACTTGTTTTTCTTTGTAACCTTGTTCAGCTCGTGATAATTCACACATAGCCTCAGAGAACCATCCGCCTTTGTTGAGAATACAACAGAAGCACCCCATTCGGATATGCTTCTCCGAACGAATCCAATCTTCAGCAGGTCATCCACCTGCACCTCTAACTCTTTCTACTCTCAAGGTGTCATACGCCTCAAAGGCATAACTATGGATTTGGCTCCATCCATTAAGTTGATTCGAAGCTCGATCCCCTAATGTGGTGGCAATCTTATCACTTTCCCGAAGACATCAAGATACTCTCAATCGATAGGCACGGATGACAGTCATTTCTATGGAACCTTAAGCAAATAAAGAAAGCTAACTAATACCTCATCCTCCGATAATAGCGTATCACTACCGTACGCCCTTCAACATTTCTAATTATCGCCTTTAGCTTCTCACAATCCATTACAACAGCATACCTCTTAAGCCAGTCCATTCTCAAAATAATTTTGAACCCAGAAAAATTAAGAACAAAGCAATCATAAACAAAATAACATCCATGACTTAATAACACTAAACCATGACAAATCATACAAAGACTTGTAGATCCTCCAACAGGGATCGTCGTGATCAAAGATCGGTCTACTATCTCGGGTTCCAAACCTAGTTCGCATACTAACTCACCATTGATAAATGAATGTGAAGCTCCTGTATCAAAAATAAATCTAATAGAAACGTCTCGGATGGAAAGCACACCTTGAACCACGACTCCCTTCCCCTTATCCCTAACAGTATGAGCACAAGATAAAGCCGGGACAACATCGAAAGCATATGCCTTCACAATCTGTTTATCTTTAGGCGGTTCCGGACAATTACTCTTTATATGCCTAGGCTTATCACAATTGAAGCACTTTTTAATAGCCTTGCATTTCTTAATATAGTGGCCCTTCTCCATGCATCCATGGCAAATAATTTCACTCCTATTCTTTTTCTGACCCTCTTTCCTTGTTGTTGCTGCTTCCTTTTTCGACCCCTCTTCTTCTTACCCCCATCGCGTTGTTGCAGTTTTGGCTCCTCCTTCTCTACAATAGTCACAATAGCAGTCTTATTCTTTGGGTACAAGCTCTCATGTCTAAGGGCTTTCTTAACAAGCTTCTCAAAAGACACCTCGATGTGGTCCACTAGCTTCTCTCCCAAGTGATCATCCAATCCAGTAATAAACTTCTCATTCTTCTTCAAAGGTGTATCAATTAAAGACATTTTGTACCTCGATAAAGCATCAAACTCAACCACATACTGAGAAACAAACATCTCTCCTTGCTTCAACTCAACAAATTTCTTAAAATCACTGACTTCTGAGCCGATGGAATAAACTTCTCTTCAAACCTAACTTTGAACTGATTCCAAGAAATCCGACCTTATGGAGTAGTAATGGTAATAGCATTCCACCAATTCATTGCTTGGTTCTATAGTTGTCTTGAAGCAAGCTTCTTTTCATAGCATCTTCCACCTCTATATCCTTGAAAATGCGCTCATAAGTATCCATCCAATCTTGCACTTCAATAGCTGATTCTGTCCCCAAGAATGACTTCCCTCCTAGAGTAGAATTATCCTTACAAAGCCCGGTGAAGTTGACTCTAAGCATTTGCGTAGGAGCACTACCATCTAAACTAATAACAGGGGTAGTTTAGGCTCTTCTCATCAATGAAGCCATCATTGCATCAAACATGGCTTGAAAATTGGATGTGGCAGCTCCTAATCCTACTCCCTCTTCCACTCTTGAAGCAGAATTATTCCTAACAGAACACTATTCCTACTCATCCTTAACTGTAATAAAAATGATTAGCCTCTTTCCAAGAAAGCTGTAACGATGCCCAAGTGTATACTATACTATATAATAATATTATATAGCCTAATATCTTCATTAACAAGTATGATCCCTTATCTAGCGTATACTCCTGAATTGCTTCGGTTAACTCGTAACTAAAACTCTAATACCAAATGTGATGACCGACCCATACCACTCACACCAAATCACCTAAAAGAGCGCTGTAAACTTGCCAGGCTGATATTGAATGATCATCAAGGTTGAAATTTAAAGTAGAAACGTTGTTGCTTCTCACGTTGCATGGATAAAATATAATATAGAAAATATACAACAGAAATATAGCAAGCCATAAAAAAATGAAAGATGACATCTTTACTAGAACATCATGAGTTATGATACATATGTCATAATATCTCAGTACAACATTTCCTCACTACATCCCTCAGATTATACAACAAAACAATGAAAACTAGAAAATTACACAAATTATACCGGACCTGTCCCTGCAGCCAAATAGTTAGCACATGATAATAAGATATAATATGTCATACAAAATAAATGACAATAGGTTACTGTAACAGAACAAGATAGAAGAATCTAAGTAGCCTCCCCCATTGGCCCTATTCCGAATCCTTTCTCCAGCATTCCTATAGATGATAGCTTACCCAAAAGTAGACATAGCAATCATAGCAACCATAAAATCCAAAACCTAACTATCATCTTCTAAAACATTGAACATATGATACCTCGTTTGGCCTCATCCACGCTTTGCCAAAGACTAAAGGAAATCTAGGTTCTCGATTGTGTTCCTCCGTACTTTCAGGTCCGAAACCCCACGCGGTTGTCTCTTACATTACCTCCGTACCATCTGACACTAAACCCTCTCGAAGTGGTCCAGGATACATGACTAGCGCTACTGGCCCTCAGGTGCCCTCGCATATAGTACCCCTTCTTGGACGCAACTAGAACACTTCGAGTTATCAATGTTCCTTGGCACTCCCAAGTCTTTCGAGCTTTCACAATTTCAATCCATTTCCGAGCATGAGTCCTACCACTCAACCTAGTCCATTATACTACAGCCTCGTTTCATCCCGAGCTGTCTATCAAGTCCTTTGATCTTAGCCCTTATTAGAGCCACCAATCGAAGAGCCGAAACTTCATCATGTTATAACTTCCAAACCATAGAAGCAATCAGTGAGCCACAACTTCTAGCATGATCCGTATCCATCTTAAAGTTTTCCCTCCAGATCTCATTAACTTTGGAGCCAATAATTTGAATCAGTACCAATCCAATTGGATCAGATCGTTACCGATCCTAATACTTAGCCAATTTTTGCTCCCTCTCACTTCCAGCCTCTAGTTCATGTCTTTTAAATGCCATAGACTCCTTGCTTTCCCTGTTAGCATCTTGGTCATTCCATCTATGCTTCATAGCCGTTTCATCATAGATGATCCATAAAATCTTCAATACTTGGCATATCCTCCCATCCAACTTTATAGAGCAGCATCAGAACACATGCTCAACTATCCCCCTAGATCTCATGTTGATCATTGCATAAAATTCAGATCGGTACCGATCTAATTGGATCAGATCGGTACCGATCAAAATACTTTGCTCCAGTCATCGTGAAATTTTCAAGGCGTCTTCCTTGCGTACTCCATAGCCTATGCTTCTAGTTTCGTATGATTCTGATGAAATTTGCTACCGATAATGCTCCGATCCGTAATCTAAGTCCTAAACAAGCACAACACTAGCGAGCGAATCAATCATAGCAAGAAATCTAATCACACCAGTGAATCAAACCTTGCAAATCATTCATTTTACATTCAATCATAAAAGTTCGAGTCATCTAATTCAATCAATGATCATATACAAGCGTAAATCCAATCAAAATCATAGAATTACATAGCCAAATATGCATGACACGAGCCAATAATTTAATCCATATTACATGTTTTAGTTAGGTTGATCTAGGGTTTCTAAATGTGAAACTACGGATGTCTAATCAATTTGTAGTTTAATTTGGCAATCCTAACTTATAATCACATAATTACAGCATATTATCCACCATAGACTAGTAAAAGATCATATCCACTCACCGAACCGATCAAACCTATGAAAATGAGAGGAGATTCGATCAAAACAGTAGCAAATTAGATGTAGATGCGATCCAGTTGACGTGATCAAGCCCCTCGATGAAGATCTAGCATCTGATTTGAAATTAGAGATGATTTATGATGAAATCTATGCAAAGAATGGGGAATTAGAGAGGAGGTTGGTCTTAAGGCTGATATGAAATGAGAGAAAAAGGTTTCAAATGGTCTCGCTCATCTGATATTTACACCCAGAACTGATTAGACTAATGGGCTTGCTAATTGGCCTATTAATCCCCTTTCTAATTCTGGCGAGTAGTTTACAAAACTTAAAACTACTATAACTTCCTAATCACTTACCCAATTTCCATATATGACCACTCTATGGAATAGGAAACCACCATCTTGAAGTAATAACTAGGTTAGAACATCTAATTCAGTGCATATAAAAAGTTATGGACAAAATAAGCTCTCTAAGGGAAAAATGGTCACATAGAAGTTCGGGAAAAATCATGGAGCTATAAAACATCCCTAAGAATCATATTTCAAAATATTAGAATGATACGACCTAAAATAAATAGAATTATTTTACGATCCTGTACTACATAAAATACAAGTCATTACACAATAGTTACTCTATAACCATATTCGCATTGGCGTAAAGATGGAGTCTCGCCACCTTCATCAATATTTACTTCGAGAGAAAAGTATAATTTATGCTTGCCTTTGGCAAGAAGATCAGTTATTAAAATGTCAAACTCGCTTAAACCAACGTATAAATCACCAAGAATGCGATATCGAGAAGTTATTTCACCCGAAGGCAGTATGTTTGGTCCGTCGGATGTTCTAAAAGCTTCAACGATGATTTTCTCTAGATGGGGTAAAGAGAGGAGCTCGTTTTCTTTAGGGGATGTTTCACCGAATAACTCATCTCTTTTTGCACTAGTGTGGTAATCGCTATCATCACTAATGGCTCTCTCTTATTACTCTTCAAATATTGATGCTTTCCTCCCTCTCCTTCTAGCTTCAACGATTTCTTCTAGGATTAGCGACATTCCAAATCCCTCTCCCTTCTCCTGGGACATCACCAATAGAAATCTCTTCGCCTTTACTTTCATCATGTTCCTATGCATGCAGTACACCTAATGGACCTTCATCCTCTCCCCATAGAGTATCATTAGAGTAGCAAGTATGAATGGTGGTTCAGTTAGGCGCCTTGGATTTACTTGGAGGTGTCAGATCAGGGATGGCAATATTACCTGGGGCAGCAACCCACACTGTTGGAGATTCTCATAGGTTACGAGGTAAGCAATGGTGCAGTGCTAGAAGGTGACCTCCCTTAAACCATCTAGAGTAGCGGCATGCTTGGCACGAGCATCTCGAGTAGGAATGCATGTGAATAAATAAATAACAAGTTAAGCACTTGAATAGACAAAACTCAAGCATGGAATGAACGAAATGAAATGAATTCACTTCCATACAACCAATGCCCGTTTAAACTATATAGGCACCGAATGAACAAGTTCTCATTTTGAAGTATGAGCATTTACTGTGAAGATCTATGATGACTCTGCGTCTACACCAAGCCTCGATGATCATACATCAAGGAAACTCTCGCCTTTGCTAGAAGTGCATGAGGTAAGTAAGCTCTTGGAAAGTTGGTGCCTTATTAAAGCAATTCATGAAAGCATATATAAAGAGCTTAGCAAAGCGTAACCATTCAGATAGATTTGAGCTGGAGCTAACCCATCTCTTGAAGAATTATCCAAAGAAATGAATTAATTCGTAGCACAGCACTGCCGAGGCATATATATCCGTTGTGAGCTATGAATATCCGTGGATGGAGATGTTCTTGTTCGCCTCGAGTAGGAAGCCATACGTTACCCTCAATAATTCCGTGCTGATGGTAGATTCTAAAGCCTTTTCATGGAAAGGATAGTCGGCATTTGATCATGCAGATCATTAAAGACTCTTAGGCTGATATATTCATTCAGAAGAGGAGGTTGATTTTGTAGTAGGTCCACAGATACAACTATGCTATGTAAGTCAGTCGGGATCGAAAGTCTAGGGTAAAAAAGAATAAAAGGTGAAGCCTAAGCTATGGAGGATGCATCTTTAGGAGAAGTCAATGTAACTTGAAGAGCGGCGATCGATGAGTCATTCTAAACAATAAAACTTGACGTTCAACATAATTAGATATGTTTTGTTTTAAATAGCAAACCTATGTGTCCAACGACCAAAATCCAAAGAATGTCGGTGTGAGTTGACTAATTAGATTTCGATCATTGACTAGGACAAGTGAAAGTGTTAATCTATGCAGTATAAGTCCCATGTCCGATGCGCGGCGAACAGACTATCCTGTGTAGGTAACCCACTCGTATTAGAAAAGGTGTCATTTTGCACAACGAAACCGTTGTTCTGAGCAACACATAAGCTTTTCCTTTGCAGGGTCACCGAGAATACAAGAACAAAGAATGTTATGTAGTAAATGGTGGAGATGTTAAGTGATGGAATCATTCAAATCACATAGCCCAACCAATATGACTGTTCCCAAACAAGAACTGCCTTCTCAGGGTTTGGATGGTTGGATGCAATAAGTTAGACAATAATATGTGTCAAAGATTGGATGACGTTCAGTATTAGCATGAAAATAACATCTTGCCCCAATCTTTGACCATGTCCAACTCCCAACCAACACCTCTTAATTTATCCCCAAACAATCACCATCTCAACCTAAAGAAATCGCCAACCTTAAGAACAATCAAGATCCAATTTCAATAAGAAAGGTAGAAGTGGTTGACAACAAAAGCTTCAAGTCGGCAGCGGTGGTGAGGATTTGACAGTAGAGACTTTAATGGAACTGGGGCCAAAACTGAAGGGTCGACGATAGTAGTTAGTGGCGATCTTGGATGATCAGCGATGGTTGGCGTCAATTTGAATGAGTTGGCAGCAACTAGTTATAAGTCGGTGGCTAAAAGGGATCGGCAAGGGTAGTTTGGTCATGGGAGGCCAAAAAGTGAAAGCTTTCAATAGTAAGGAGGAATGGAGAATGAACAAGTGAAGTACAAATTTTTTTAAGTCCACATTACATTGTAGTCCGTAAGAATGAAAGCAACCAGAACCACGTTGACCAATTTTTTTTTACAAAGAGCACAATGGAAGGGAATGCATGCTCGACTTAGGCACGGAATGATCTCTGCGAACATCAAATCCTTAACATAGAAAATCGAGCTTTAAACTATGCACAACAGTTAAAGGGATGTCTACCGGATGAAAGCAACACTTTAGAGAAATACATGAATGATCAACTGGAATCACTAGGTAGCAAGTCAGAACTTATCTTGATCCAGATCACGCATTGTTTTCAATGAAAGCATATAACATCAAGATGAGGATGAAACTACTAAAGAACTTAGAAACACATTTAGAAGAGCTAGAAGAGGGGAAACAAAAGTTTGCAAGTCCATTGGTGCAAAAAAGACATCTTGGTACTAAGAGGACCTCTGAAAGCTTCTTGCTGCTCTTTGGACCCCACCTTCGTTTCGAACTTCGGTTGCTACTTCTAGCGATCGTCACCAGGTACTTTTCTTAAAGAAACAGACGAGCAATACCTAGGATTGATGAGAAGAAAGCAAAGAAAGAAGGGTAATACAAGTGTTATCAAGGGAATTGTCGGGAACGACTCAACTTTTATGGAAAAGAGGTTGGAATACATTGAATTAGAGATAGCAAAGCAGAGGAAAGGAGAAGGTAGCATTTTCACCTAACCAAATCTCTCAGTATGAGAGGCCTTTATTAGGAACTAGGCCTGCATGCACACTTACCCACCTTTGGGCTTGGATCCGAACTATGTATTGTGCGGGCTCCTGGATAGACAAAGCAGTTTCTTTATAAATAATAGTCGTATAACAACCAAACAAGGATCTTTCTTCTTGACTTTAGACCCCAGATCTTCTTCATCTCCTATCTCTCTAAACAACAATCACCTAGGAAGATAATTTTAGCAGTTCTACACTTAAGGACGTGTCAATCCTTTGTGCTAATGACTCTAGATCTCCGCTAAATCCATAGTCAATAAAATATAAAGTAGACGTTGGCCAGGGATTTCTGAACCACTATGAAAATCTGGTATCGCTACACATTTCTATGCTTTTTTGCACTTTTATGCTATTTCTATTAGATCTAATCCTATAACTGGTCCTATTTGAATGTTATGCCACTTTTGGCATCAAAATTTTCAGTGCCTTCACACAGGATTGAACCAAGGACCCCACCATCAAGAATTTCATGCCGGCAACTGATATGTTGAAGCATTTTCGCGGAAAGGATAGTTGGCATTTGGTTAGGAGAATCATTCAAGGCTCTTAGACCAATATATTCATACAGAGGTGGAGTTTGATTTTGCAGTGGGTCCACTGGTACAACTGCACTCCATAATCAGCCAAGATTGAACGATCCGGCCTAATAGGAATAGAAGGAGAAGCTTGAGTTATGAAGGACCCAGCTTTAGTGGAAGTAGATGTACTCTCACCCTATGCAGTTAATGCCCCGCTATTACCTTGCCATAACCCCGTTATATCTCATAGTGGATTTTCATCGCAACGATTTTTTCATATAGCCTTTCCGCTTTACGTCTTGCTATTTTCGTTATATCCCGTTGTTCCAACTATATTCCGCTATGTTCACTATATCTTTTTTAAAAGAAATGAATTGAAAAATGACATTTGTACATTATAAATATTATGAAATTAATTTATTTAATTAAATTTTTAATATATTTTTCAAAATGAAAATACTCTAATATTCTACAATTCAATTATGTTATATAAAGTTTTACGTTTATTTATAGTATATTCACACATGTTTTTATTTAATATTATTTATGTATTAATTATAATTCAATTGGATTTTAGTTTTTCATTTAATTACTATTTATATATTTGTAAAAACATTAAGTACGAGTTTTATATGATATTTTAGAGTCATCCGCTGTATTCTGCTATATCCCATGTATCCCCGCTATGAATTTTTGCACTTCCACCACATTGAATCTGCTGAGCGGTTTAACTGCATAACTCTCACCAGAATTGAAGTATAGAGATTGACGAGTTATTCTAAATAATAAAACTTGATACTCAACATGGTCAAGTAAGTTTTATTTTTAAAAAAGACCTGTTTGACCAATAACCAAAATCCAAAGAATGTCAATGTTTGTTAACTAATCAGATTTTGATCGTTGGCTGAGGTAAGAAAAAGTGTTAATCTATATAGTATGAGTCCCATGTCAAGTACACAACGAACAAAGAATCATGTTCAAATAATCTGCTCAGGCTATAAAATGCACCACTCTACACAAGTGAACCATTATCTAGAGTGATGCGGAAGCTTTTACTTTGTTGGGACATTGGAATGTAACAACAAAGAATACTGTGAAGTAAATGTTAGAGATGTTAAGCGATGGAACCGTTCAAATCTCAAAGCTTGACTTATATGACCTGTTGTCACCATTGTTAATCTTGAAGATGTTTGACATACTACCAAATCAAGATATTGCATCAATAAGCAGTGCCGAAGTAGCATAAATAAGTTAATGACGACAACAACGATGCCGACTCTCATCAATGTTAGCATCGCATGCCATCAGTGAAGCTATGAACCCTAAACAACATCAATTCCGCCTGTAATCAATTGGGTTCGATTAACACATATAAGAAAGCAATGCTGAATGGAATCGGTGCCATAGGTCATCAAAAAAGCTGTGATATCAAGTATTATTGTTATTTAAGCCATTAACATTGTGTTATCATGGGCGATGTAACATAACATTAATGTTGAATCTTACCAACGCGCCTCCATTCACCTAACGAAAGAGGTTTATGGATGATGCTTTTTTACTGATGCTGCTAGAAGTCACTAATGACTTTGTCGATGTCGCTTATATTCTATGCCACCATTCTTTTATGTCCATATGTATTCGTACTGCACTTCGATAATACTTAGGTTATACAGCCCCACGAATATGCTGAGGGATATCAATGTCGACACTATACTAGATGTAGCCACTCTTTCTTAATACTGCACCATATCAAAGCCGCTCCTTATCGATATTTAATGTCACTACCTATTAATGCCACAAACAATCAATAAAGAGCGCCTTAACACATAAAGATTATCGACATCGAAGTTCCATTACTATCATTATTAAGTGAAGCCTAGTGCCCTGAAACATTTCATCACTGAAGCCATTGCCCAAGCCAAACGCGGTGCCGTATTTCCTCCCCTATAAATACAGACCTAGGGGTTATGGAGAAACGAATATTCTTATCTCTCTTTTTACATTTTAAACATTGTGAATCCTAATTGATTTAAGAATTTTTATCGATTGTAGCACTCATGCTTTTTACACATAAGGAATTGAATATTGAACTATTGCCTGACATATTTGACTAATTGAATTCTTGAATTGTGACTTGCATATTGACTTGGATCATGCATGATGTTCGACATGACTTCAATTACTATATAAGGAATTGTTATGGAGTTGACATCAAGAATACTTTGTCCTAGCTACCAAGCTTAGGATTGACCTAGTCATTTATGAGCCAAGTCCACTTTTCATGTACTTTTAGGCTTTATGAAGAAATTCATTAACATTTTAGCCCTAAATGGAGAGCTTGAACCTGTGACTCCATTAAAACCCTATGTTGAATTACCCTAGCTTGCATATTTAGGGATTAAAGGACTTGCCCCTACGAAGCATATCCCATTTTGAGCTGACTTACCCTTTGATTTTCAACACCAATTAATCGCTTCAACAAACTTTTACTTGGACATGCCAATTAATTGTGTTGAAATATCTGAGCCTCAAATGACCAAGCCAACTTATCAAATCACTAAGGAACCCCGTCATTGTAAAGAACAAGTGCTAAGACTTGTAGCATTACAAGTTATAGAGAAAAGGAAAGACAAGAGGCTCCTTACAATCCTGAAGAGTGAAGTCTGAATCCATTTCATACTGGTCCAATACTAATCCTCGCCTAGAGTAGGCTAAACAAAGAGGTATCATCTTCTTGAAAATGAGAAGGGAAATTCAACTCAAAGCCAAAGATACCATTTTCCAAAAAAAGAAATAGAAAGAGACTTCGAACGCTTCACTACAAAATAGAGGAGCGCACATGACCGATTCCACAAAACCAACAAAGCACAAGGCTCCCTAAAATGGAAGCCATTCATCGAAAATAAGGATTCCATCTCAAGAAATAAAAGAATCTAATACAAATCAAAAGGACCATCCTCTAAAAGGTTTCGACTTTCTAAGAGTTTCACTCTTTCTACCTCCTAAGAGAATATCTATCTCTTGAGCAAGGATGAACTCAAATATTGGCTTTTTCAAAAAAGCATACAAAGAATAAAAGGAACCTTGGAGGGTTATATTGCTACTTTCATTGAGCTATTGGACATAGCACAAACTAATGTCGAAGCTTGGAGGGCTTTATCAATAATTTCCTAGAGCAAGGAAAGCTGAATGAATTTGTATGAGGATATTATGTCTGCCATTAATAAAATAAGATTTTTGAATGAAGCAAGAATATCTACATGGTTGAGGAGTACAATCCTCCTAAGATAATGGGATGCCTAAACTACTGCCTAAGATGGTAGTAAGGGGCAAAGCCTTTGTCTTCGCCAAGATGGCCTAGTCAAAGCATCTTCTAGAGGGAGGTTAGCATAAGCCTTTGGTTCCATTTAAAAAGGCTTAATCAGAGAATTTTCAAGCCTTCAACCCCTGCCAACGTGGCTTAGTTGGATCGCCTCCTAGAGGAAGGATGGGTAAGCATTTGGCTTGTCCAAAGTGTCGAACCAGCCTTTAGTGTCATTGTCAAAGGCCTTACTGGAGCACCTCCTAAAGGGAGGTCGGCTATGTCTTTAGTTCAGCTTAAAGATAGCTAGCCAAACGCATCATATGAAGCCTTCAGTACCATCTCCATGGCCTACTTAAATGCCTCGCGGAAGGAGGTCAGGTAAATCTATAGTTCAGCTAAAAGGAAGCTAGCAAAATGCATGGGATGGAGCCTTAGTACCGTCTCCACGGCCTTACTAAAGCACCTTCTAGTGCAAGGTCGGGTCAATCTATAGTTTAGCTAAAAGGAATCTTGCCAAATGCACCGGACAACAAACCTAAATCATTGCCTAAGACAGTGATAAGGGGTTTTATCCGAGTTGTGATCTTTACCTACATTGGTGGCAAAAAAAATTGAGTCAATGGCACTCTATTCAAGGGAATGGATCAAAAATGGTCTTCTAAAGGAAGGTCTATCACAATGATGTAGTAAATGTTTTAAAATAAATTCAGTCTTCTAGAGAAAGATCTATCAAGATTAGAGTTAAATAACGCTCTAAATCAAACAATCTTTTAGAGGAAGATCCATCAAATATGAGCCATTTGTGCTCCACGACAGACATAATCTGTTATGACAGATGGGTTTTCTGATTCCACTTATTAATTACCAGATGGGTTATCTGGTCTTCTTTATTGCCAAATAGGTTTTCTGATTTTCTTTGTTACCAGATGGGTTTTACGGTCTTTCCTTATAATTACTGAACAAGTTTGTGGGCCTTCTATTCATGCTATAACCAGATTTGTTCTATGGACTTCTATTTAAATTGTAATTAGAAGTGTTTTTCCTAATAGCGGAGCATTACTAAATTAGTTCTCAATTCAGACTGGAATACATTTAATGGGAATCTCCGTTACTAAACAAACTACTAGATATTTATTAAACAAAAAGGCGGATTCTTACATCGAGTTCTAAAGGGATCAATTAGAAAAGTTCTTAGAACTAGTATCCAAGCCAGGGGTTCATACCTTACATCAAAGGTGGCATTCATTCAATTACAAATTTGTTTACAATCTAATACATTATGTACAAAGCTGCAGGTACACAAATTAGGCAAAAAGAAAAATCTATTTAAAGCAAATTTTTGTCAAAATTCAAGGCTCTGTGCTAGCTTGTCCAAATCCTTGGCAACTAAAGGGTCGGTAATATGGCGAAGAGCTACATCCAAAAGCTCTTTAAATTTATTCTCCTTCCTTCAAATCACATATGCTTCTTCAACTGAATCAATATGAGTTTTCAAAGCGCACTGGAGATTCTTATTGGCTCCTCATAAAGTTTGAACCATGCTCTTTAACTCTTCAATCTCTTATTTAAGAACATATTTCTCATGCTCAAGCTTTTGGACTTTGCTTTCATATTAATTAATACACCGAGATACTTTTTTGTTCTACTTATTACTAAAATGTTGCATGCATTCAAGTTTAACCTGTCTACTCCATTTTGGGATCGTCTCATCACTTAACGTCGGAGGTGGATTTAATAAGGTAGGAAATTTTTGACTAGCCAAAGATCGAAATATGGTCATTCTACTGAGGGTAGGGGTAGGAAGGCCAAATTTGCCTTCACTCGCAATAAGCTCTAACGACTGATGATGGACTTGACTTTTTATTAGCTCCACTTTGAGATTATTTATTCGTTGATGTACTTGAGCTATTTTGGCGTCGATCTCAACTGAAGGCCTAGATTCTAGGGACGAGTTTATACGTTCTTTGAACTTTGGAATTTCTTTATCCTTCTCCTTAATATTTTCTTCTAAGCTGGACATTCGTTCCTTCAGACCTTTAATGGTCAATTTCAGTCGAAAATATCTCTTTTGCCATTCTTACGCCTCTGGATTATTTGGAAATCAAAAAACTTAAGCAACATTAGAGGACTTCCTTTTTTCAATATCTACTAGTAATCTATCTTTAATCTCAATCACTTGCGAGAAAACATCTACTAGATCAAATGGATGCACTAATTGGGTTTCCAATTCATAATAAGTAGAAGAGGGATTAATACATGGAAAAAAACATTTCCACTAATAATAGCAAAGTGTACTGACAATAAAGAAATTTAAGTTACATAAAAATTCCATTTCCTAAACATTCAACTAAATTTTAGAGTTTTGTAACTGCGGTTTTAGCCTTTTCAAATGACCTAGTAGATAGGGTGAGAGTGGAATCGAAAGAAGTTTTAATACCTTCCAAAGTGTTAACCAGAGGGAATTAATGATAATTCTATTCCCCGACCCGAGGACTAGCGTGTTTGCATATTACTTTAGCATGATAAGTCCGAATTTCACTAAGAAACTTATCCTTTTTGTGACGATCGCGACTTTTCGACGCTCGAAAACCGACATTAATACGTCCATTGTATCAACTGCCAAGTAATCGAAGGCCGGAAAACCGTACCCTTAGGGTTAAAGAAGAGGTAGAAGATAGAAGAAGAGAGAAAGAAAAAGAAAACAACAGAAACAATAACAGAATCTCACAATATCGCAACGGAACAACATATAATAAATAAAATGAATAATCTTTAAACAAAGAATTATATCAGTTATTACATTACATCATATTACATTATCAGAGTGCACAACAACAAACAACAACAACTACAAGTGGAAAAGAAATACTATATACTAGTGAATACGCCATGCCATCTAGCTTGCCTCCAGCAACTCCTAAATTCCCGAATATCCTGATAAACCTAACTCTTAACTGCCTGTGTGGAAATTGGTGGGCACCCAGAGTGTAGGAAAGAAAACAATAAACTCCGAGTCAGTCATGGGACTGGTGTGAGAACTTAAAACAGTTTATCTTTAAAACAAAGAACAGGATAATTTTAAAATAGATTCACCTTTACCACTTTTGAAAACAAATTTCAATCATTTTCCTTACGCGGAAATACTTTCATTTCAAAATGGTTCATACAAACCAATTAAATAAATCCTTACCGATTTACTTTATATTTACGTTCCAAATCCGTAAATTCATTCCCATACTTCAAAAATAAATCAACGTTTATTTTTTTAAACATATTTCCCTTTCTTTTATAAATTCATGGTGAATTTACAATTCCAAAATATCTATGAATATACGATTTCCAAATCGATTTCTAATATTCATTTTCAATTTATCTTTAAAAGATAAAATCTCAAAACATTCACTTCATATTGGAAAACATTTCCATACTTATTTAATAAGAAGTAATTCACAAATCCATTTATTTTCAACACTTGGAAAATATTCAATATACTTAAATCGAAATTAAGTATATATTTCATTCTTTAAGGAAAACATGCGCTTAAACACATTTGTTTGGGCCAAAACGAATGTTACGTAAAACATCATTACAACGACCAAAAATCACTAGTATGAGTATTCAAAATTAAAATAGATATATAAATCCCAATACTATACAAAACACTTCCTTTCGGAAATCATTTACTATAACAACAGTGTTATAGTCTACCATTTCCTTATATTTCTCGAAAACGTCTATTTCAACAATGAATGCTGAAATCTATGGTTTCGATAGTCAATACATTTTTAAACAACTTTAAAACGATTAACTTCATTTCATAATATCACTTTCCCAAAAACATGTCTATTTTCTTTAATAATATATTCACTGTCCAAAATCGTGAATATACTTCACTAACCAAATTTCAATATTTCTACACATTTTATATAAAGAATAGTTCGCTATCCAAAATCACAAATATACTTCTTTTAACAAATTTCTATATTCAATTTATCAAATTCCATTGATTTCGAATTTATAAACAATGTCCATAAATTCCATTTCTATTTATAAACTTCGATTCATAAATCTCCTTTATTTATCCAATTTCAATTTATATATCTCAAATATATACCAAAAGTCCATATTATAAGTTAAATACTTATAAATCATTTATTTACAAAATCGTTCTTTTTAAAACTTCTATTACTTATAAGATTCATTTATATTTTATAACAACTTCAACTTATAAATCTCCTTTATTAACAATTTCTATTAATATCCCATTTAAATGCCCAATATCCAGTTTATAAGTTAATTACTTATAAATCTTTTGTTTTACAACATCTATTCATTTCATAACTTCTCAATTTATAAGTCTATAATTTCATTCACTTAAAAATCCATTTTTTTTATACTTCATTTTAACACTTAACAAACTCGTTTTATAGTTCAAATATTATTAATTTATAAATATCAATTTTAAAAATCTTTTATATACATCCTTTATAATTTCATCATTTTGATTTATAAAATAATCAAATTTTATAAATCCTATATTTAAACTTTTTACAATAAATTCAAAAATCCCAATTTAAACTATTTTATAAAATTACTTAACTATTTATTCCAAAAATCACACTTTGGTTATATTTCACCAAAAATCATAATTTTTGTAACTTTAAATTTTTAACGTTTATTTATTTAAAATGAATCAATTCAAAAGTTTAATAAAACGCATTCTGTGAAAGATCACTTTAAAATTCTTTTAAAAATCAAAACCATATTTTTTTGTTAAAACTTCAAAAATAGATCCGATAATGCAACAACACCCAATAGTCAATCACGACAACAAACATCATATATCATCATATGATAATCAACCAACATCAAAATATCTGTAATCAAATAAATACTGGTGAGGAATCCAGTTGGATCCCTCCAACCTGTTTCCCTGCATCCACAAACATTAGCACAATACCAATTCCGTTCAAAGCGGAATATCGCGGTATATGGGATTTATAAATTATTATCCGCTTAATAGACGGCGCAATAGGTTCTCATCCGCTATATAATGCGGGAAATCAACTCCAAGTACATAAATAATACAAATTTCACTATACGGTGAAATATTCGCGGTATATGTTTTTAATAAATAACATCCGCTTAGTAACGGCGCATAATGTCTATTTTAACAATCATTAGATAACAATCATCATTCAAACATACAATCAACAATTTTAAATCTAACTATTTAAAATTAAAATCGAAACTATTCGATTGAGTGAGAAGTTCTCACCTTGATTTCAATTCTGTTTCGGCGTTTTATTTCGAATAAAATTAAACGTGCGTTTAATTTTACCCGAAATTTTCACTAACTCCAATCGCTTCCAATCCAGTTCCATAGCGTAGTGTTCGACAATACGGTTCCTACGCAACTGGTTTTGTGTGTTTTCGACCTCGTATGACTAAGATACACATTTTTTTAAGTTTTGAACGAATTTAAAATATAATAATCAACATTTTCTTTTAATTTTATACCTAACTACTATCATAGCCGTCCATCCTTGAGCCAAGCAGATCCAAGTCGTGCGTTACTTCATTTTCCCCACGTTACTGCACGCGACCGAAACCCACTTACGTTCAAAAACCCTAACAACCGCGACAATTCCGAGCATCTTCACGACGATCAAAGGCCGCCATCTCGAAGAGCTTCGCCAACACCATGATCGGCCAGAGAATCATAGAGCTCGGTCCCCTCCTTCTCTCGAAAAGCATGCACGACCGGCCTCCCTTTGGCTGAGCATTGCCGTCAATTGGATGCTCCGATTTCGATCATACCCGTTGGATTCGAAGATCTCATTGCCCTCTATAAGTTTGTAGTTGACAGTATTTGCTAATTCTTTATGGATTGGATGCAAAATGAGAAAGAAAATGGGATGAAATCGGCCATTGATTACTATAGAACGGCGGCCTGAAGGTTTTTAACCTAGGGTTGTTTATTTTTGCAAAAAATGAATATTTGGGGGCTTTTATAGAAAAAACGACGAACACTATTCATCCCGGATTTTCCGAACTCCAAATGAAGCGTGCCGGTTGGCATTTCTAAGGTTTACCCCACGTTCCGAACACAATGGAACGTGTTTCGGAGGCCAATTCGATCATCTGTGTGAATTACGGCAATAAACGATCGATTTTAAATTAAATCGATTTAAACTATTTTCTAGGCGTTTTAGTTTGCCCCGGACAAACGGTATATCCGATTGACATGAAGTTTGAAATCATACAATAGTATCATATTATGGATCTGATGAAACTAGTTTCGTCGAAATCCGAGACTGTTTGAAAAATGACTATTTTAACTCGCCAAATTAATATTAAAACAATTTCGATGCGTTTCGAGCTGCCACGGTCAAACGAAAACTCCGATTACTACGAAAATTGAATTCCGATAAGAACAAACTATTACGGATCCAATGAAACTAGTTTCGTCCAATTCTGAGACTGTTCAAAAATTGGCTATTTTTCAATTGATAATTAAATATTAAAATATTCAATTTTCACAAATAAACTTTTAATTCAATTTTAAAAGTTCTGTAACATCTCTATAACTTCAATATGATAAAATAAAATTTTACAAATCAATTCCAATCATATTTAACCCAATTTTCAATTATTTCTGTAATTTCAACTATTAAATTATCGATTTAATTATCCAACTAAATCTAATTATTCAAAATAAAATTATTCGACTTATAAACTTCACTTATTAATATTTAAATTCAATTAAATATTCGAATTTTAATTGACAGAAATTCTGGGTCGTTACATACTTCCCCCCTTAAAAGAATTTCGTCCTCGAAATTACCAAGTAAGAAAAAGTTACAGAATCCATTAACTTTCCAAAACAATCCGTTCAATTTAGATTTTTCAAATCTCTTAAGTGTTTAACTTTCCCAAAATTCATAGTTAAACTTCTTAAAAAATCTTTACTAAGTTTCCAAATTTAAACTTAGTTTTCAAAAATTTCCCAATTTTCTCAAAAATATTCTAACGCCTTAAGTTTTCGAAAAAATTCGCCGGAGTCTCCTTTGCGCGGGTCGATCCGAAAAAAAATGACAGTATATATATCACAAATATACATCTCATCAAGTGATGAGGCATCCTGCAGGGAAAAAAGTGTAAAAGTACGATATTTAATCCGAGATATGTACCTTATATTTTATTAGCGAGCGTATACGGCTAATATAGCACGAAAGCGAGCTCCAAATGCGAAGTAAACGCGATCCGCACCTACTAAACACTCAACAAACAACATGAGAAACATGTATATAGACAATAGTATCGATATGCAACATATAGCAACATAATAACTATATATGCCAACATAGCAAATGCAGTAAAAGCAATATATTCAACCATCAACCAACTATCATCCAACTAGAATTCAACTAACATCCATAACCAATAAATATTCATTCATATTCTCATTAATATTCAATGAAATAGTTTTTTTATTTAATCGCGTTTGATTCATTAACATTGGATGTTTTATCAACATTCCTTTATTCATTTCCAATTAGTTTATATTCACTAATTTATATTTACATTAGTTCATTTCCAATTTGAATCAAATTAAATTCTATTTAAATTCATTTACTTCACTTTCAATTTGAATTCAATTACTTAACTTCAAATTTATCAATTCAACTTCATTAACACTTAATGAATTTATATACAATCAATTAACAATCAAATAACAACCAATGTACATTCAACATAACTAAATTCATTTAATTTACTTTCAATTCGGTTCAACACTTTTTTACTTTCAATTGATTATATTCAATTGATTTTCATTCAAATTTTCAACTTCCAATTACATTAGCTTTTAATGAATTAACACTTATATTCACTGTTTCCTTTTAATTTATTTACATCCAATTAATGAACATTCCATTTGTTTTACCTCACTAGCTTTGTTCATTATCTCCTTTTGTTTATTTATTTCTACAATCAAGACACAAAAGTCTTTTACCAAATTTTCGACTTGTAAAACTCAGATTTAAACTTGAAATTCTTCATGTTAGAAATTTGCATATTATACCTTTTTTTTCCCAAAGCTGTGGACTTTCAAGATATTTTAAAGATCTTCTTCCTTAGTTCATTAGGTTGGAATTATGTAATTTTAATTTCAGATTATTGATTTGCTATTTAAAGTTTTGAAAATACTTGCTAACTCGAAGTTTAACAAGTCTATCGTCGTTCTCACAGACATTAGGCATACGCTGGCCAGGCGCAGGACTAAAAATCTCCAAGTACTAAATATACTTGCTTCAACTCCCAGTGAAAATACTTAAAAATCTTTTAAAAATGGATATGGAAAGCACATTCCCCCATGGATCACAGTTTTACCCGACGGTTACGCTACTATCCTAGTAGAATCGCTTGTAATCTATAGATTTCACATCTCTTGAATTTCGCCATGGTTGTTGCCATAGATCGCAGTTCACACGGCGGTTACGCTACTATCCCAATAGAAACGCTTGTGACTGTAGGCATCCCGCCCCTCAAATTACGCTTTGGCCTCTAGATCGCAGTTTACACGGCGGTTGCGCCACTGTCCCAGTGGAATCGCTTGTAACTGTAGGCATTCCGCCCCACGAATTACGCTAGCATACATCATCATCAATTCCATGATCCCATCACGATGATCCATCATGAGGGATTCTAATCCTAATGGAAACTCCAACTTATGGAAATTCTACGCAGCTACGAATTTCAAATGGACACTCACACCGAGTTCCAACACCTTCACAAATTTTAAATGGAAGGTACTTTTCCATATCCTCAGTTTAGAAAACATAATGTCATATACATATAGTACTTCATTTCACATTTCGTACATATCATACCTATGTAAACTTGCATAGGATTTTCATAATAATGACTTTCCAAACTGATGGTTTTCGAATTATTACATTCACATCTATAAGTTCCGAAAACCACAATATCTCATATTTATAACAAATAGAGGATTCCAAAATTTTCCATCTCGTTTAAAATTTTCCTCTAAATCGATTTGAAAATTTAAGGTTATCTCAAACCCAATTCACATTCACAATCCAATTCATTATCGACTTCACATTCGATTTGGATTTCACGTTACATCGTCAATTCTCAACACATAATTGATGTCTATCGATATATAACCTCTAAGCTCGTACGTCTCAGAGAAGGGTGTATATAGCTAAGAGAATAAATTCTTCGCCACCACAGATATATATTTAATAGAGATCAATTGTTATGTCATCAATTCACCGTGTTAGACATACAATCCAAATCGACTATCCGAAATTCAAAGCTCAACTTATATTGTTTTTTGGTGTCGAAGTTAAACTCAATTTAACTCAAGATTCAATCTTTTTGAAAAAAAATTCAAGTTGAACTAATTGTTCAAATTTCCCAAAAACATCTTTACAAGATATATATAATTTTCCTTACTTAACCATTTGAAACAAATTTCAAATATTCACTTTTCAATTTTAAAGAAAATTTTATTTAACCTTTAGCAAGTCAAATTTATTATCTCATATCACCATCAAATTCAGATTTTGTTTTGCTAAACAAATTGTTTAACCATTTTAATAATTGGTTTCACTTTCATCTTCCCATTTCATGAGTTATACAACTTATATTCAACAATTACCACTTGGATTTTATTGATTTACTTATACTTACTTTAATTTAACTCCATCCTTTAAGTTAAATTTTTTCTATAAAAATTCAAATTGTATAAGTTATCAACTCATTTATCATCTCCATAAAAAATTTAAA
The DNA here is from genome assembly GCA_030765085.1 of Allium cepa. Lineage (NCBI taxonomy): Eukaryota > Viridiplantae > Streptophyta > Magnoliopsida > Asparagales > Amaryllidaceae > Allium > Allium cepa. Next base: position 352,870,604 of record CM060937.1, on the reverse strand, counting down.
TAGGATTCCAGAGTCTTTTCAACCTTTCAAAACCATTTTTTTTGAAATCAATTCAAATTATCCTTTGAATTTCAAAACCCAAACTCAAATTTTCCAAACAACTTTCATTTGAAAAAATTGGCAGCAATCCCTCTTTTGGAAACCCGAAAATGAACACCAATGATGTCATGATCATCATCGGAATTATCTTCCAGCGACCGAAAAGAGTTTAGAGCTTTAATTTCTCCAAAACAATTTTCCAAAATATCAAATCCTTTCAAAACATTTCTCTGGAATTTTATTTTCAGATTATAAATCACATTTATAAGTCTTTTACTTATATAATTTCATTTCTTATATATAAGATTATTTCACAAGTGTAAATCACTTTAATTATAACTTCATACTTATAATTCTTTTGCTTATACAATTCATTCTTTTACAGCTGTTGTTTTTATTTAACTTATTCAACAACCAAACAATCAGTTCATATACACTTTAATAATTCTGAAAAATTATTCCTTTATATATAAAACATAATCGAGGTAAAATTGTTTCATTTACCCAATTTAAATAATACTATGTCGACGTGCCTCGTTTAAGTGTTTAGAAATCCCTATCGATAATATGGCGTCCCACCTACCGACCAGAATTCACAATCAGCTCAACGGATAAGCAAACACAATATAAACATTTTATATTCACTAACAAATACGCGCTCGTATGTATTATTACACTCAAACTCATTCTAGAGTACTACTAACTCTATCTCTAATGAGTAATACCCAAAAGAGCTAAGGTTGTCGCTTAACCATAAGCTCTGATACCAAATGTGACGATCGCTATTTTTCGACGCTCGAAAACCGACATTAATACGTCCACTGTATCAACTGCCAAGTAATCGAAGGCCGGAAAACCGTACCCTTAGGGTTAAAGAAGAGGTAGAAGATAGAAGAAGAGAGAAAGAAAAAGAAAACAACAGAAACAATAACAGAATCTCACAATATCGCAGCGGAACAACATATAGTAAATAAAATGAATAATCTTTAAACAAAGAATTATATCAGTTATTACATTACATCATATTACATCATCAGAGTGTACAACAACAAACAACAACAACTACCAGTGGAAAAGAAATACTATATACTAGTTAATACGCCATGCCATCTAGCTTGCCTCCAGCAACTCCTGAATTCCCGAATATCCTGATAAACCTAACTCTTAACTGCCCGGGTGGAAATTGGTGCGCACCCAGAGTTTAGAAAGGAAAACAATAAACTCCGAGTCAGTCATGGGACTGGTGTGAGAACTTAAAACAGTTTATCTTTAAAACAAAGAACAGGATAATTTTAAAATAGATTCACCTTTACCACTTTTGAAAACAAATTTCAATCATTTTCCTTATGCGGAAATACTTTCATTTCAAAATGGTTCATTTAAACCAATTAAATAAATCCTTACCGATTTACTTTATATTTTGCGTTCCAAATCCGTAAATTCATTCCCACACTTCAAAAATAAATCAACGTTTATTTTTTTAAAAAGATTTCCCTTTCTTTTATAAATTCCATAGTGAATTTACAATTCCAAAATATCTATGAATATATGATTTCCATATCGATTTCTAATATTCATTTTCAATTTATCTTTAAAAGATAAAATCTCAAAACATTCACTTCATATTGGAAAACATTTCCATACTTATTTAATAATAAGTAATTCACAAATCCATTTATTTTCAACACTTGGAAAATATTCAATATACTTAAATCAAAATTAAGTATATATTTCATTCTTTAAGGAAAACATGTGCTTAAACACATTTGTTTGGGCCAAAATGAATGTTACGTAAAACATCGTTACAACGACCAAAAATCACTAGTATAAGGATTCAAAATTAAAATAGATATATAAATCCCAATACTATACAAAACACATCCTTTCGAAAATCATTTACTATAACAACAGTGTTATAGTCTACCATTTCCTTATATTTCTCGAAAACGTCTATTTCAACAATGAATGTTGAAATCTATGGTTTCGATAGTCAATACATTTTTAAACAACTTTAAAACGATTAACCTCATTTCATAATATCACTTTCCCACAAACATATCTATTTTCTTTAATAATATATTCACTGTCCAAAATCGTGAATATACTTCACTAACCAAATTTCAATATTTCTACACATTTTATATAGAATAGTTCGCTATCCAAAATCACGAATACACTTCTTTTAATAAATTTTTATATTCAATTTATCAAATTCTATTGATTTTGAATTTATAAACAATGTCTATAAATTCCATTTCTATTTATAAACTTCGATTTATAAATCTCCTTTATTTATCCAATTTCAATTTATATATCTCAAATATATACCAAAAGTCCATATTATAAGTTAAATACTTATAAATCATTTATTTACAAAATCGTTCTTTTTAAAACTTCTATTACTTATAAGATTCATTTATATTTTATAACAACTTCAACTTATAAATCTCCTTTATTAACATTTTCTATTAATATCCCATTTAAATGCCCAAAATCTAGTTTATAAGTTAATTACTTATAAATCTTTTGTTTTACAACATCTATTCATTTCATAACTTCTCAATTTATAAGTCTATAATTTCATTCACTTAAAAATCCATTTTTTTTATACTTCATTTTAACACTTAACAAACTCGTTTTATAGTTCCAATATTATTAATTTATAAATATCAATTTTAAAAATCTTTTATATACATCCTTTATAATTTCATCATTTTGATTTATAAAATAATCAAATTTTATAAATCCTATATTTAAACTTTTTACAATAAATTCAAAAATCCCAATTTAAACTATTTTATAAAATTACTTAACTATTTATTCCAAAAATCACACTTTAGTTATATTTCACCAAAAATCATATCTTTTATAACTTTAAAATTTTAACGTTTATTTATTTAAAGTGAATCAATTCAAAAGTTTAATAAAACGTATTCTTTGAAAGATCACTTTAAAATTCTTTTAAAAATCAAAATCATATTTTTTTTGTTAAAACTTCAAAAATAGATCCGATAATGCAACAGCACCCAATAGTCAATCACGACAACAAACATCATATATCATCATATGATAATCAACCAACATCAAAATATCTGTAAACAAATAAATACTGGTGAGGAATCCAGTTGGATCCCTCCAACCTGTTTCCCTGCATCCACAAACATTAGCACAATACCAATTCCGTTCAACACGCAATATCGCGGTATATGGGATTTATAAATTATTATCCGCTTAATAGACGGCGCAATAGGGTCTCTTCCGCTATATAATGCGGGAAATCAACTCCAAGTACATAAATAATACAAATTTCACTATACGGTGAAATATTCGCGGTATATGTTTTTAATAAATAACATCCGCTTACTAACGGCGCATAATGTCTATTTTAACAATCAATAGATCACAATCATCATTCAAACATACAATCAATAATTTTAAATCTAACTATTTAAAATTAAAATCGAAACTATTCGATTGAGTGAGAAGTTCTCACCTTGATTTCAATTCTGTTTCGGCGTTTTATTTCGAATAAAATTAAACGTCGTTTAGTTTTACCCGAAATTTTCACTAACTCCAATCGCTTCCAATCCAATCCCATAGCGTAGTGTTCGACAATACGGTTCCAACGCAACTGGTTTTGTGCGTTTTCGACCTCGTATGACTAAGATACACATTTTTTTAAGTTTTGAACGAATTTAAAATATAATAATCAACATTTTCTTTTAATTTTATACCTAACTACTATCATAGCCATCCATCCTTGAGCCAAGCAGATCCAAGTCGTGCGTTACTTCATTTTCCCTACGTTACTGCACGCGACGAAACCCACTTACGTTCAAAAACCCTAACAGCCGCGACAATTCCAAGCATCTTCACGATGATCAAAGGCCGCCATCTCGAAGAGCTTCGCCAACACCATGCTCAGCCAGAGGATCATAGAGCTCGGTCCTCTCCTTCTCTCGAAAAGCATGCGCGACCGGCCTCCCTTTGGCTGAGCATTGCCGTCAATTGGATGCTCCAATTTCGATCATACCCGTTGGATTCGAAGATCTCATTGCCCTCTATAAGTTTGTAGTTGACAGTATTTGCTAATTCTTTATGGATTGGATGCAAAATGAGGAAGAAAATGGGATGAAATCGGCCATTGATTACTATAGAACGGCGACCTGAAGGTTTTTAACCTAGGTTTGTTTATTTTTGCAAAAAATGAATATTTGGGGTCTTTTATAGAAAAAACGATGAACACTATTCATCCCGGATTTTCCGAACTCCAAACGAAGCGTGCCGGTTGGTGTTTCTAAGGTTTACCCCGCGTTCCAAACACAATGGAACGTGTTTCAGAGGCCAATTCGATCATCTGTGCGAGTTACGGCAATAAACGATCGATTTTAAATTAAATCGATTTAAACTATTTTCTAGGCGTTTTAGTTTGCCTCGGACAAACGGTATATCCGATTGACACGAAATTTGAAACCATACAATAGTATCACATTATGGTTTCTATGAAACTTGTTTCGTCGAAATCCGAGATTGTTTGAAAAATGACTATTTTAACTCGCTAAATTAATATTAAAACAATTTCGATGCGTTTCGAGCTGCCACGGTCAAACGAAAACTTCGATTGCTATGAAAATATAAATCCGATAATAACAAACTATTACGGGTCCAATGAAACTAGTTTCATCCAATTCTGAGACTGTTCGAAAATTGGCTATTTTTCAGTTGATAATTAAATATTAAAATATTCAATTTTCACAAATAAACTTTTAATTCAATTTTAAAAGTTCTATAACTTCAATATGATAAAATAAAATTTTACAAATCAATTTCAATCATATTTAACCCAATTTTCAATTATTTCTGTAATTTCAACTATTAAATTATCGATTTAATTATCCAATTAAATCTAATTATTCGAAATAAAATTATTCGACTTATAAATTTCACTTATTAATATTTAAATTCAATTAAATATTTGAATTTTAATTGACAGAAATTCTGGGTCGTTACACTTTTCATCACCCAAGAAGTCAAAACAGAAATGAGAAAACCGTATGTAAACTATTTGTTGATCTCTGGGAAAGTAGTATCTTGCTGTGTAAAGACCGCCCTACACCTATGGTGTAGAACGGTTGTCAAAGGAAGAAAAAAGTAAAGATGAAGGAAATAGAAGAGAAGAGATTGGAAAAGAAGAAAAAGGAAGCATCAAATAACCGTATCACCTGTCCTATATCTCACATCACATCAGAGTAAATATAAAAATTAACACAGGTATAAAACAATAGAGACAGTAATAACAGTTGAACTAATCATCTCAATATAAGATCCACAGGGTTATACAATACAACAACGGAGTTTATGCAAATGGAAAATAAACTCAAACTGATATATTGTCTCGTATAATAAAAAGTCAACATTATCAAGGCTCTATAGTGTCACACAGCAGAATATACAATAACAAACTCATATATAAGTATGAGTAAATGTCACCTCCTGCTAGTCCATCTAAAGAACTCTATATGTCTCCACACCTGCTCTCAAATCTACTCATTTAAGAATAATTAAGATAATAAAAAGCTAAGCATGAAACCTTGAGTCAAACAGCAGTCTGGTGTAAGCGATATCAAATCTCAAAATACAATAAAAGCCCATATAGTATATGGAATGCATGGTATATCAACGATACCTGACCTATCCCTGCAACCACAGAGTCAGCACATAAAATAGATGATATGCTACTCTATAAAGTTGTAAAAAGTGTACACCATACTAAGTATTTGTCAGGGTGCCTAGGTATCTCCATATACAATGCCTACTCCATACTAAGTAAACTCCAAGAGTCTAGGTATCTCCATCCACAATACCTACTCCAAAATAAGTCAAGTCGGGGTGGTTAGGTATCCCTACCACAATAACTTACTCGTGTAACATCCCAAGGGTGACAAGTGACTAGTGAGCAACAATAACAAACATAACATCCATAAAACAATACTAAATATTGCGCAGTGTGCTTTAGATATATGCTAACTCGTTTGGCTCCACCTTTATAGTAGGGATCAGTGGTAATCTCGGCTCTCTGTCGTACTTCCATATCTCAAGTAGCCCAAAGATGGATATATGTCTCATAGCCCAAAGTTGGACACAAGACCCAAAGCCATAGGTCTACGGTATATGGATCCTCACTACCAATCCATGGGTGTCCCCACTATATAATGCCCCTGCTTTAATACAAAAGAAAACACTCCGAGTTATCAATGATCCCTTTGCACATACACATCCATCCAAGCTCTACTCGCTCAACCCAGATTCAAGACCAACTCGTTTAATCCAATTTCCACTATCGGAACCCATCATGTTCCCGCACTCCACGACTCCCATCATAATCCTCTTCGGTACCTACTACTATCATGAATCGCAAACCGAAGATATAGAGTGTCTAATATCCAGTACCTACTACTCCCATTAGCTATAAAATGTAGATCTGGCTTTTCCATCATACTGTACATCGTCATCCCCCAATGATGAGAATGAGTCAACACCTCTATCATGATCTACAGAACATCAACAATAGTCCCTAGAGAACCAACTCTCATGTTGAAGAACCACATCATTGCCTCACCGTCCGAATCGCTTGCTCGTAGAGCAATCGCATCAAGATCCGAGGTTAGTCGCACAAATAAACTATCAAATCGCACACCACTAAATATCTTCCATGTCCAAGCTAAAGATTGGCCAAGTCCTCAATAATTAGTAGTAATGGACAACGACCACTCTACAGTGGTCAGTACCAACCATCATAGTCTTGTACTTTACCGAACAGATAAGTCCAAAGAAAACAAAAATTCTAGGCATCCATCTTGAAATCAAGATCTACTGGCATGTATCCTAATCCTCCTTCACAGATTATTTCGTTCATTAGTTTTTTGCATGTACAAAACCCCAATGTACAAGATATTACCTAAAACCTGATCATCATTAATCGACATTTTCAACCAAACAGTAATACAAGCCAAACAACCAAACATACATCCAACAACGATACATCCATCCAAAAAACCATCCATAAAATATGTATAACCTATCCATATCAACCAGTGTGGGAAATCATATCAATAATAGCTCAAATCTAATAATTCTCTAACTATGGCACGCCGATGGAAAATATGTGATACTCTTTATAAACCATTTTAAAATAATTTTTTTCTTTAATAAAAATCTATCTGCTGTATGGGTATGGTAATATCACATTTTTAAAGCCAAAAATTATCCCCGAGCATCAATATAACACTATGCAACCAATCATTGTATGGTGGGAGACAATATCACTCACCTCATCTAAGTTGGTCCAAACTAGTGCCCAAATGTCGATCTCTCCATCATGAGCGCAACGCAAGAAACCTCATCCAAAACAAACATTGTATACAAAAGATATGTCAAAAATAAGAGCTGATATTATTTAAATAATTAGTTAACTAACTAATGAATTAATTGCCTAATCCTTCTTCCTCTTAATTAGCCTGCACAGAATAATGGTCGTGCATATCCAATCCATCTCCCTTTGATTCATTGGCCGATAGTTGATGAAACTTCACCGATGAATCCCGCTACATGACCTCTTCGATCAAGCCTGAATCCTACCCCTCCGCCTCCTCTCTCAGTATCACAACCTACAACTACGCTCTTAACCTGCTACGATACGCGTTTCATGATCAAGGACCGATCATGCCCAAATCTCTGGTGGAGGTGCACCTCATAAGTAAAAACAATAGTGATCCCTGATCTTCTTACCTTTGCCTAGATCTCCAAGGATCTCTAAATCCAGATCTGTTGATCTCGGCCAACAACGATCAATCCAAAATCCACCATGATCATTGCATTGCTCTCGTCCATATGATCTCATGTGTTGGAATTCATCATCAAGCAGATCTAGAGATACTAATCTTTGAATCTGGATTAATGGGTTCGGCCATGAATTTTGTTCTCTGATATGAATAATAAATGGATAAGGGAATAATGAAGGGAGGTGTAATTTGATTTGGCTGTTTATAATATTTTATTATTCCACTTATTTATTCTCTCAAATAAATGGCTGTACATTTAGAGCCCGTACGATCATACGATGAGACTGATTACTACAAAACTCGTCTGCGTACATCATCTTATTTTTTTTTGGTTCCAACGGTGCTAATCTTTTTGCCATCTGAGACTGTGCCTCGAGATGCTAATTTCACGTATTTCGAGACTGTTTCGGTCAACGAACGATTCGTTCTCCAAATATAGCAATCCTTATTGTGACGACCCTGACTCGACCTTCGAAAATCGGCACCGAATACGACACTCGTATTCAAATGCCGCAGATCCAAACGTCGAACCTGGTTCGCCGGAGCTTATAACACATTAAGTAAATAACACAGCGGAAGAAATGAATAGCATAAATGATATACAACTTTTGATACAATAGCTGGTACAACATGAATGGTACAATGAACATCAATATATATCAGAGATACAAAGAATAGCAGCGAAAATATAATAATAACACTAGCAGCGGAACAAATCTCCAAAATAGTCTTCAAGAAAGAAATCCAGTATCAGTAATCTCCATCTCTAAAGCACCAATCCAGAAATAGCTCGAACTCCCAATAACGATGCACAAAGATAAGCAAATGCAGCTGTGGTCCAAAACTGAACCAACTCCAGAAATCTACTAAGAATCTGACTATCTGAAAACCCAACTCTAGAACTGCCCGTGTGGGAAAATAGTGGGCACCCAGAGTTTAGGAAAGGAACAATAAACTCCAGGTCAGTCATGAGACTGGTATGAGCAAACGAAAACATTTGGTCTTTTAAAACAAACAACATAGGAATTTAAAGTTTGAAATCCGTAATGCTTTTTAGAAAATGAAACTAACATAAGGCCTCCCGCCACACACACAATGCAAACGCAGAATTGGAGGAGATTTCTCCTTATGATAGTCAAATATGCTTAATACGAGAAAATTTCTTTGATATTATTACTATAAGTGCAAAGTGTGGAAAACCATTTCGAAAGTATAATATAAATCCTAGCCAACATACGACCAGTATCGTATGCCTACCATAGCTACCATCTAAACAGTGGGGCGCCACCATAAGTAGATGGCAGGTAATACAACTAAAACCGTACACGGCACGTATTGGATGAATGGATTTCCAACAAATGGTCAGGCTAAGGAACTTCCTACTACCACATGGGATCGCCTCTGGCGGGACGTCCCGAGAACTAACGTTACGGTTAGATCTCTGCCAACACAAGGCCGGGTTACCTCTGTAACTAGGTAACTACTACACGAATATGCCATCCCCCGGTCCTTTGGGACCTTTATCCGAGGCGCCTCAAAGCAACAACCACACAGTAAATGAGATTGGAGCAACCACATGAGTAAGTATCTGGGCTCCATACCATGATACCACCCTTTACCAGAAGGGAATGACACACCCTAAAGGGAGCGACCCTCATAACCTTGCCGCATCTTTCCTGTTTCGACCATTTCCGGGGTGTGAGGTCCTGATGCAGTCTCGTCCACAAAGCTACGCTTTGGCACAAAGCCATGCTTTGGGTCAACAGATGACCAAAGCAATGATCACAAAGATAAATGATCAAACAAATGATCATATCACAAATGATCAACCAATGATCATCACACAGCAGCACTCAGCATGCCACATTACCAAATTGGGAATATCACTGATAAATACCAACTACATAACCTCTGAGCTCGTACGTCTCAGAGAAGGGTGTTAAGCTAAGAGAATAAATTCTCCGCCACCAAGCAGAAATGTATTTGATAGAGATCAGATAACATCTCAAAGTGTAATGTCGGACATACAACCATACAAGTCTGTTCCGGGTTCAAACAGAACCGAGGGCACTTCCGAAGAAGCCCTTGCCAACCCGGGTATCCACAATCCCGATCGGACTTCCCATCACTAAGGGAATCTCTATACCGTAGCTACTCGGTGCAGAGACAATCGATAGGTTATCCTAACGTTCTCGAAGACACCCGGTCTTCAACAACGGTCTTCAAATGCAATCCATAACGTCGTATCACTATTCAGAATGGGTTATATGACACAAGGTCCTCTCCCGGCTAAACCGAATAGTAAGCGCCATATTTTAAAACATATGGATATGGGATTTCAGTTAAGTCACAACTTAAAAATCCAAACTTTTCTTCAAATGGTTAACAAATTACCATTTTAAATCTTTAAATAAAAAGATTTATTTCACAAAGATCTATTCATAGATTTCAAAACAATTCCCATTTCAATTGGATTAACCCAATTAAATCCTTAAATTAAAGATTTATAGCTTTCAAACCCATTTCCAAAGATTTATCTATAACTTGGAAAACAATTTTCCTTTTAGACTTGAAAATCCTTTCAACACAACTTGGAAGTCCATTTCTTATGGGAAAGCAAATCTAATTTATACAAGTTGAAATCTTGAGTTGAATTTAAATTCCAAAACGTCATCTTTAAAAATGGTTTAAAACCCATATAAGCCCATTTACATGTTGAATAACCCTTTTAAACCCTAGTTCCCAAATCATAGAATTCAATCTCAAATATTTAATTCAAATTTAAATCGAATTATTTAAATTTCAAAATTCAATTAAGTTATTCAAAATAACTTTATTTTTGAAACCCATTTTCAAAAGCTTTCAATTCCAATTCTAAACTATTTTGGATTCAAAAATTAAAATTTTAAAATAATTTCAAAATCTGTGACTTAACTCATTTCCACGTGCAATCCATATTTGTGTGTGTATGAGTGTGGTCCAGGGTTCAACACAATAGTGCATAACAGATTCAATCAAATCAATAAGCGGTATGACCCATAACGCTTATCTATATTCACAGATTCATAGATAAATAAATTACCAATCACAAAGGTTCACTGATATGATTCGATGTGGGTTTCGGATAACCAACTGGAATCCGACTCCGTGTCGCATCGAAATTCAAATGTCGTTTTATGGGTCAAAGGGTTTGCTTAACAATATATACCATAGGATATAACAACTTAGCACAAAGCATCACATAGCATCATACCACATATCAAATATATCAATCCATCACATATCATTCAATAACAATCAAACATCTTTAATTAAGGGGAATAAATCGTGCGTTTTAAATTTACTACCCACATAATTACTTCATTAGTAATCTTAAATCAATGGTTAATTTTAATTGATTAAGTCTCAACCAAAATCATTAATTAATCACTCCTATAATTATCTAAATTAATTAACCCTTAGTTGTAATTAATTAAATCTTAATTACTTATTCCTTAATTAATTACTTTAATAATTAATTATTCCTTAATTGAAAATGATTCCTTAATCACTTTATGTTAATTAACTTTAATTTATTATTCTTGATTTAATTTCCTTGATTGATTAACTACATTAATTAATTTTACTTTAAAGTAATTAACTCTTAGTTATTTGATTTATCAATCTTCAACCTTTAACTATCTATTCTTAATTACTTTCACTAAGTAATTGCTATTTTCATTTGATCATTCATTTATTACTTGATTTATTGACTTAATAATTTAATGAGTCCAAACCATTTAATCCTATTTATTTATTTATTTATTTTTATTTTTTTTTAGGATAAAACATCACTTACTTATTTAAATCAATTTGCTTTCAAATTTAAATTTAAATTTCATTTTAAATTTAAGATTTAAAATGAACACGAATTTAACTTAAACAAAGTTTTAAAAACAATTCAAAAATCTTTTATCTCACAAGTTAAAAGAATGTTCATTTTATAAAAGAGGTTTAAAAGAATTTAACCCAAGTTCATTTTAAATTCAAATCAATTTAAAAATACACTATAACATTATTATTTTTAAATTTAAAAACTTCTTTTTATTCTCAAACTGGAATACATATTTAAACTTTGATTCCAAGTTACTTAGATTAAAAAACTTATTTACTTTTAACTCCATTTTAAACTTCAAAACATTTTAACCATTTTTAAGGGAGTTAAACAAATAAAATTTAAAACTTTATTTATTTAAAAACTACAGTTTAAACCCAAGTCCAGACTTCAGAATTCAGATTTAAACTATTTTTTTTTTCTATTTTATAATTTAAACTTTCAGTTTAAATTAAAAACCAATATTCTTTATACTTTAAAAGTTGTCAATACTAAATTTAAATCTCAAAACTTAAATTATTTCAAACTTAGGTTTAAATTTCTTGAATCCAGATTCTAATTCAGGTTTTAAACTTTGTTTAAAATTTTACTTACATTTTTAAAATTTGAAAAACAGAACAGGTCTTCTGTTTTTTTTCTGAACTTAATACTTGAAATTTTTTTTTTATTTACTTCGAGTCAGGTCCTTCTTTGCTTCGAGTAAAACCAGAAAAACTTCGAGTAAAAATTCAAATTACCCGAGTATAACTCAAGCCCCAAACTATGCAAGTACCAACTCTTCCCCTGACACTCCACTGCACCGTGCATATGCACGGTGACTCCGGCCAACGTAGATCGTCAGAGATGGTCGCATCTCATCAGAAACCGACCCAGCTACCCACCACAAACATCAATTCGAGCTGCCATCACCAGAAATCGAAGATGATACCTAATATCAAAACCTGGAAATAAAGCTTAAGTCCCCCTTCAAAACCTGTCAACGGCCATTCCTCACCGCTCCGACCACCTGAGGGATGGCAACTTCGGCCTCATACTCTTCAACCAACCAACTATCGATCCCCAAAAGCTTATTCAACTCGATCACTCCTACAAGCCAAACTGATCAAAAAAAAATTGCCTAGTTAAAACTAGGGTTCTGGACAAAAACTCGTCACCGCAGCCACCACGACGAATTTCATCGCCACCCAATATTTTTCCAGACTACACTGAACACTCCTCTGCCTACTGGAAGAAACTCATCCTTCCCCATCACTGGAATCACCTGTGATCCCCTAAAACTCAAAAACAAGGCAGTGCAAAACTACACCCACAATCCTGCCTTAAAAATTTTTATTTTAGTGTTAGAAATCATGATTTGGTTTGTGTTTTCACTTTATAATACTGAATTCATAATTTACAAAGTTCAAGTTTTCACTTTGTATAACATCCACTGTTGTTTTTTTTTTTTTAAATACTTCCAGTGAGATTTGAATTTATTTTTACTTAAATAAACTTTAAAACTTACTTTATCAATAAACAAACAAATTTTATTTACATTCAAAATCCTGACAGTGATTTAATTCAAGGGGTGCTCAATTTTGAAATAAACTTGAGCCTTAGAACTAAGACAGGGATATTCAGAGGAAAACAAACATGCACAGACAAATTCATGCAAACATACTGACATAGTCATCACTAAACTCATATATTTCAAGCATCAACTCACATATCAAAGCATAAGAATGTGTTCAAGTGTGTTTGCTCACCTGTTTTGTTGCTCAGAGAAGAACAGAGGCAGAGAGGGACAGAGAAGACACAGTGAAGTGTTTGAGTTTTCTTTTTTCTTCTTTTTTCTTTGCACTGAATTTGTTTTCCCGGCTTGATTAGATTCGCAGGTTGAAATGCAGATGCATGCTTGCATGCTCCAGACTTTAGAATAGATTTCAAATTGGCTTTCAAGTCGAATCTGCATTTTTTTGATTTTTTTTGTTTGAATTGTTTTAAATTTATACTTTAACACTGATATGAAATTCAAAGTTTAAGAAAATTTACTTATCTCTTTTTTTTTTTAGATAGAATCTGCACTGTCTTGTTTCCCTGGTTTTAAAATATCAAGTTGTGGCTTCTGATTTTCCTTTGCATGACTCCAAATTTCAAATCTTTAGTTTTCCCAGGTTGAAGATTTTGAATTCACTTTGCATTATTCTCTGACAAGTTCAAGTTGTTTGCTTTTAATTTCCTTCTTCATTTGTTTTTTTCCAGTTTTAAATTTTGCCTTTTTTTCTCAGGTGGCATGCTCCAGATTTTCTTTTTGTTTTGTTTCCCAGATCTTCAACTTGCTTCAGATTTAAATGCTCAGGTTGAATTTTGAACTTGTTGTTTGATTACTTCTTGTTGCTGAGAAACTTTAACTTGCTTCTTGCTTTGATCTTATTTCTGTTTCCAGATCTGGTTTTGTTTCTTTTTTTTTCTAAATGAAGATAAAACCAGGTTTACATGCAGAGCCTTTTCCAGATTGAAATGGAAATGCTGACTTCCTTTTCATTTTGAAAATGATTTCAGGTAAATGGTTTGAAAATGTTTACTAGAATTTGTATTTCCTTGCACAGAGTTTCCAGATTTTAATTTTTTTCTTCAGATTTTGAAACAGCAACTTGATAATCTTTGAAATACTTTGAGTATGAATTTGGAAATCTGGTTTGTAGTTTGTTCATTCTCAGATTTTGATATATTTTTCAGTTTGAGAATGAATTGGAAAACAAGGTTTGAGTAGTGAAGAACAATAGCCTGGTTTCTATTTGTTTTCTTTTATTTCAGATTTGTTATTGTTTGTTTTTTTTCTTTTTTTTTTAATGAAGATAAAATCAAGTTTGCCACTTGTAACATTCATTTACACTTGTTAATCTTTGTCTTATAGCTTACATTTGTTAAAATTTTGTATATATATGTTTTTAACCTTGTCTTGAATTTATTTTATAAATTTTGTTTTGGTCTTTAAGTTCAATTAATTTTACAACTTAGTTCATATAAATTTTAAAAGAAAATGTATTATCAAATGAAATTTTATCTTGTTAATGTTTGTTTTAATTTTATTACAAGTCATGTTTATTCTCAAAAGATAATTTCAATCACTTCATAATTAAATTCACAATTTAATTTCAAAATTAAATAAATTGTCAAATTAAACTCGTTCAAAATTCAGGAATGTTACACTTATACTCCAATTCACATGTCAATCCAAACTCAACGGAAGTGGTGTAGAGTCCTGATTCGGCTGTATGGAAAAATCATATTTTGGGCCATTATTTAATTAACGATTAAATATTTAAATAAACTATTTAAATATCTGATCGTTAAAAATATGGGTCGCTACACGATAACCGTGATGTCTTAGGAGTTAAAGGTTTTCCTTTAAAAAATTTCTTTAACTGGACAAATTTAATCAAGAGTTCCATTGGAAACGGACTGCTTGAGATGTCTTTAGTCTGTACAATATGATATATTATACTAATAGAAGAAGAACAAAAAGCGACAAGTTCATAAGCTACTAGAATATAATTATATAATCACCTGGGTTCATATAAAATTGATTTCTTATACAATTCAGAAATAAATGTTTTCTTATTATATTTGAGTTTTTTAGGGAGGAAGAGAATAAGAAGAAAAAGGAACAGAGGCAACTCTTGAGAGATTCCAACACACCCTTGGATGAGGATCAGACACATGCTCATCTAAGTATCTATGATGAAAGCGCTTGAGCAAACCCCGAAGTTGCTGCCAAAATAGGAGAAGTCAATGAACTTACCCCTAGAGTAAGCACTATGTAGAAACTCTTCCAAGGTATTTCTATCATCAACCAATATCCAAAAAAGGGTCATTAGCTCTAGTTTCTCTGTTAAGGATTTGTCTTATAAATGTATGCTCTCTTCATTCATGGAGCAACTTCCCTCTCTTTGAATTTTTTTACTTTGACGCACTTGCAGCATGGTTCTTATATTTATCAAACAACTCATTATACTCTATCAGTTATTTATCCAACTCTCATTTCAATCGACCTGTTTCCATTTGCTTCTTCTCAAGCATAATGCCATAATAATATTTTGATTTTCTCCTTAACTAAAATAACCAATGTATTAAATAAGAGTTGTTTGGTAATTTAAGACGTTTAAGTAGAGAAATCCATACATTAGAAAGTGGAAAGGAAGATGAAGGGGCCTGCTCCTTCTCTTGATTTTTTCGTTTTGAGGAGAATTGTCTTTCTACGAACAATATTTAGTGGAAGAATCTGGAATTTCAATAGCATCTATACCAGGAGCTGTTAAGTCCGGGTTAACATCTCTTGATCCATCCTTATCATCTAGTAGTTGATTAAGACCCTTTCCATCACCTCCACCCTCATCATCTGTATTGTCATTACTATCATTGTCATCATCACTGTGGCTATCATTGCTTTGTTCTCATCGACATCTTCCTCTTCCTTATTTGATTCTGTCGCCTAGTTGGTTGGAGGATCATAAAAAGTAAATAGCTTTTTAGCACCAATCTTCTCTTCTTCCTTAGAGGGTCCCTCTCTAGTTTTTTGAGTTTTATTTAGCATTGCTTCATATTTCTTCATAAACTTCTTATGACAAACTGGAGGAAAAGAAGGAAAGTCAAAATTTGGACATTTGTGACTGTTATCAGGATACGCTATAAAAAAGCCTTCTCATAGAATCTCTTAACAATGGTATTAAGAGCTGAATCAAGGAAGTGGGATGCCTTCAGCTTTGCATCTATAACCACATCAGTTGATTTATTCAAAGGGATTCTTTCCTTTTGCAACTTTTTCTTGAGAGATGCATTTTTCTTCACAAGCTTGGCCCCCCTCATGCTGGCTTCCTTAAGTCCTATCTCTAAAGCTTTTGTCTAATCCTTTGAAATCGATTTAGCAATATAGAGTAAGCTTTCTATTTCTTTAAGTGAGGCGACAATCTTTTCTTTTTCTTTTATAACATCATCCCTCACCGTTGAGACGTCAATTATGTGAGCACTAAGCGAAAAAACCCGCTCTTTAAGCTCGAACAATTCATTAGAAGATCTCATAGCATCCACTTGAAGCATAAACATATGTTTAGCAAATTGAAAAGAGTAGCAAACATGAATGAGGATGTTAAGCATGAAATATAAAGCGTCATGAAACGGTTAAGTAGGAAAGGTGCATATAGATAGAAATTGTTTAAGAATAGCAAATCAATGATCTTGATTGTAGGAGGAAGGTTGTGGTGGCATAATGGCAGCGAAAGACGTGGACTGATTGACCAATTGGAGAAGGTCATCAAACTAACTAATAGGAGTTGGGGATTGAGATTTGGAAGGAAGTGTGTCTTTTAAAGTGAGACACAAGCCAAGATCTTTACATAAACGATTCAAAGCTCTAGGAGAAACTGGAAAAGTAATGCAAAGAAGTGGGTTTTGAGACTGCTCCGCTTTAGTCAGCTGTTGGGCTTTTTCCCCAAAAATGTTAAGGTTGGAAGCTTCATGGCCCAGGTCAATATCCACAAATGGAACTTCCTCAAAATGATGGGAGTATGCATGCCCCCAACCTTAGGCTTCTTGCTAGGAGTGGTAGAGCTTCAGAGCCATCACTTAGTTTCCTTTTTATAGATTTGAACGAATTAGCAATAACATCCGTAAGCGGTTGGGATTCGAGAGCCTGAGCCGGAGAAGAACTGTCATCTTTACTAATTTTATCTTTGGGGTCATCACTTGGCCTTTTTTGTAGGTACAACTACTAAGGCAGATGAGACTAAATCCAAAAAAATAAGTTTTTGAGATAATGTCATAAGAGGATTCATATAAATTCAATGTTATCTTACCAAGCATCTCGATCCGAACTAGAGAATTAGAAGTAAAGGATTTTGATTTGCCCATCACAACGATTGTTTTCCCAAGCATCGGATTTGACTTTTGGAGGTTCTCTTGAAATCTTGTGATTACCTAAGATAATAAAATATTAAAGAAGCTTTGATAGAGTTAACAAATTGAGCCTGTTCCTCATTTTGTCTACCACCTGAGTTAAGGATTGCATAGTGTTTGGTCATCAGGCTTTGATATTTTAGAGGAAGAATCTAGAACAAAACACCTATCAATAAGACACATACCAAGAATATTGAAAAACCAATTAAGAGAAACTAACTGGGAATAGAAAATGTTCCTCTAATGTTAGAATAACACTTTACAAAAAAGAATCGTGTCTCCCATCCTCTTGTCTTGTTAACACTCTCAGAAATTATACTTTTTGAATGAGGATGGATTGACACAGTTTTTGATTTTCTTATTCAGTATCTTAGCCGGACTAGCTATCAGTGAAGAATTTCAGCATTAAGGGAAGGGAATCCTTCCTCCCAAACTAGGACTTCCAAGCGGGGCAAATATGTGTAAGAGTTTGGTGAAAATTGTATGGGTGCAATATTCAAATGTTCCAAATATCTTAGAAGGAAACTAGGAAAAGGAAGGTAGCCTGTGTGCTAGATATGAATCGGGGTAAAAGTAAAATACTCTTCTGGTGGATAGAAAATATTATCCGCATGACACACGAGAATGGCTTCAATTCCAATAATTCCAAAGTGCTCAAGGATGGAATTCACTTCTTCTTGGGTTATGACATATGATGGATTCGAAAGATTATCTACTTTCTTGCTGGCTGATGATGAAGGTTTGGGCCCTTTGCTAGGCTTCTCGATGAATTTCTTACATGGCTGTTGACCTTTCATTTGCCTACCAAGTGACATTATTTCAAATTTGAGAAATAGTAGTACTCATATTATATAAATATTTACCACATGCTAAGTTGGAAATTGTCATCAGGGTGAACTGTTTACTACTTAAGTGACAAAGTATAGTTAGCCACAATTTGACAACCCTTAAATGACAAATATAAATCTTAAAACTAAAAATAAAAAACTTCAACTAAAACATCAATAAAGAAATTCCATGGAGAAGTTATACAAAGGTTAAACAGAAATGAATACGTGACCTCAATAAATCGATATCGACTATGTCTCATAACTTATGTAATAAAACACCAGTTAACACCGCAACTATAACCGATGCTGAAGTAACAAGGTTGACAACATTAATGAATATTGATGACATGATTAGGTAATGCTAATCGGTTAAATAAGTTGTAACATATTAAGTTAGTTAGGTCATTGGCAATGATTCCAAACGAAGCTAAACTTATGATATTAAAAATGGTTATAGAAAAATTGCGATGAATAGAAAGATTGTTGATGTCAAGTAAAAAATTTATAAACCAACATCGAAAATAATTGACGACGCTTGTAGTTAAATACTATTGCGTTAACTGATATACATTGACTCATAACAAAATAAGATTGTGGCATCTCACCTTAGCTGATAATAGTATAATAGGACAATTGTGGACTTTAATAGCACCGAGTATTATGTAGGTATTTCAATATCACACTTAATCGGTACCTAGTTTCTTAATATCACGTCTAGTCGACATAGACGCTTTCGTTATAATAATCGTAGTAACCCCAAATAAGCTGTCATGCTTCTCTTATTAGTGGCATAAAATTTTTTGCATTATAAAAGCTTTAAAGTTAATAAATGAATAAAAGGCATGAAAAAGTGCTAGTCATTGTATTGAAATAATAAAATATTAAAAGCTGTGTATTATAAAGTGAGCTACTCGACGTTATAAACAAATATCGAGCTTAATCGATGATAACCCCATTTAATAATAATGCCATGGAAGTTGTAGCTCAACCCAAGTAGGCTTCCACATCCTTATATGGTGGCAGCAAAAAAACCTTACACTAATGGTTACTGGGTTGACCAGCTAACATTGAATTTATTAATGGTGTCATGAACATCGGTGCCAACCAAGGTCTGAATAATAGTGGGTTTGGTTTTTAAGAAACAGTAACCTGCTTTATCATGAAGATGGAAGCCTCAAGTTCTAAAATCAACATCCTCTCACTATTAATCGATTCCAGAATTAATAAGATTACAAAAGAATTCGATGATAATAAACTTGTAATCACGATACTTAATCCCTGGGTAATTAATTCACAATCGGTAAAATCCAAAATAAAACTTAATGGAGATTTCAATGAAAAAATTCCAAATTCAAATTAATCAATACAACTAAAATCAAAAATCGCACCTTAGTAATGATTCAAGTGTTTGATATTTGAAGATTTGAAGTTTGAGAATTTAGAAGTTTATTTTTAGCTTGAGTTAAGAATTGTTGGAAAGAGAAGAAAGTGGAATAAACCTTGCAATTTGTAGGAAAAAGTATATGTACAGATGTCGTTAGATTGATTTTAATGAATGGTTGGATCGACGAAAGAAGGCCAATAGGCGACAAAAGGGGATGTCGAGATTGTTGACTTGTAAAGTCATGGCTTCCACTACACAAAGGGGGCAAATGTTATCACCATTGTTGATCTCGAAGATGTTCGACACACTACCTGGTTATGACTCCACATCAATAAGCAGTGCTGAAGTAGTGGAAATGAGTTAGTGTCGACACCAACAATGCCGACTCTCATCAACGTTAACATCGCATGTCATTAGCAAAGATAAGAATCCTAAACGACATCAATGTGGCCTATCATCTATAGGTTTAGATGAGCTCACATCAGAAAGCAATGACGAGTGGAATCAACACCATAAGTTATCAAAGAAAGCACTGGCATCGAGTATGATTGGTATCGTAAGCCATTGATGTTGTATTATCATTGACGATGTAACATAACACTAACACTGAATCTAACCAATGCCATCATCCACCTAACGAAAGAACTTGATGGACGATGCTGCCCCAATGATATTGCTAGAAGTTAGTAACGACATCGCCGATGTCGCCTCTATTCTATGCCGCCATTCTTCTATGTTCATAAGTATTGGTACTGCATTTCAACAATACTTAGGGGATACTTCCCTATGATGATACCGAGCATTATCAACGTTGACACTACATTGGGTGAAGCTATTCTTTCTCAATACTGCATCATATTAGCGCCGCTCCTCATCGATGTTTAACCTTCTTCCTACAAATGCCACCAACAATCTATCAAGAGCGCCATAATGCATAAAGATAATCGATGCCAATGGCCATACTACCAAAGTAGCACCAAAGTTGCATTATTATAATTATCAAGCGAAGCCCTGCGCCCTGTAACATTGCCATCGCCGAAGCTATTACCAAAGCTAAACGTAGTGTCTCATTTCCTTCCTTAAAAATATAGACCTAGGGGTTATGGAGAGGGATCTAACCATTCTGACCTCTCTTCTTAGATTTCAAACAT
Source organism: Allium cepa (assembly GCA_030765085.1). NCBI lineage: Eukaryota > Viridiplantae > Streptophyta > Magnoliopsida > Asparagales > Amaryllidaceae > Allium > Allium cepa. The sequence goes on along the minus strand of CM060937.1, from coordinate 352,849,551 downwards.
TTTAAACCATAAATTGATACGGGAATTTTTGCCGATTGTAGCACTTAAACTTTGTACATGAGAAATTGAATATCAAACTATTGGATAGCATATTTCACAAATTAAGATCTTGAATTATGACTCCTATATTGACTTGGATCATGCATAATGTTTGATATGACTTCAATTACTATACAAGGAGTTGTTATGGATTTTACATCAAGCATACTTCGTCCAAGCTACCTAGTTTAGGATTGACTTAGTTATTCTTTAACCAATTCCACTTTTCCTTCACTTTGAGGTTAACGAAGAAAGTCGTTAACACGACCGTTCTTGAACAAGAACTATCTTATCAGGCTTTGAATGGTAGGATGCAATCAGATAGACATAGACATGAGCCAAATATTGGACGATGTGCAGGATCAACATGAAAATAACATCTTGCCCTAATCTTCAACCAAAACCTCTTAAATTATCCCTGAACGATCACCATCTCAACCTAAAGCAATTGCCAACCTTAAGAACAAACAAGAGCCAAGTTCAATAAGAAGGGTGGAGTTGGCCAATTGTGAAAACTTTGAATCAACAGTGAATATGAGGATTCATGGAAGAGACTTAAAAGAAATTGAGGCCGAAACCTAAGAATCAATAGCTATAGTCTGCGATGGTCTTGGATGGTCAGCGGTGGTTGGCGTTGGTCAGAATGAGTTGGTGACGGCTTGTGACAAGTTTGTCGTAAGAAGAAATCGACGATGGAAATTCAATCACGGGAGGTCGAATGGTGAAATCTTTTGGTAGCTAAGAAGAGTGAAGAATGAAAAAATGAAGTGTCAAATTTTCTACATTATATAGCATTCGTTATGAATGAAAGAAACCGAGAGTAATTTCGACTAAATGTTTTATGTAGATCACGACAGAAGGGAATGCATGCTCGACTAAGGCATGGAATGATCTCCGGAGTGAAGATCCTATCCTTAGCACATCAAACAGAGCTTTAAATTATGCAAGGTGGTTAAAGGAATATCTAGCAGATGAAAGCAACGCTTCATAGCAATATTTGTTGGAATCTCGATTTTGATTATGACAAGTTAAATAAAATATTATGTGAATATTAATCATCTTTGCAAGAGATTTGTTGTAGATTCCTTTTCAGATATTTAAGCCGAGTAAGATGTGTCTAGTGTATGTACTTTACTTAGAAATTTGTTAAAATCTCTTCTGGAACGATATATATATATATATATATGCACACACATGCACATACATGCACAAAGGCCTAAACTCAAATGTCTAAAATCATTCATTCAGATGTCTGAACGACAAATTTCAGACGTCTGAATATAGTCAAAATTTGCCTAAAAGCTTGTTGTTTGCGTTTCAATCTAATTCAGAAGTCTAAATTTTTTAATTCAGACGTTTGAATATTTCCAACTGCTATTTTCTGGAAATGACACTTCTCTTCACCAAGAGAAACATTTTCAAAATCAATAGTTTCACCTGTTCTTTTCAATATAACTTTTCATCTATAGTTGCAACTCTTTATGTACTATAAATAGATTATAGAATTCAACAAACAATTCACCGAATTTACTTTTAGCATTCCTGAATTCTCATCTATTCTCAAGCTTTCAAATTGCACTCAAATTGCTTTCACACTTTGATCATTAATCACTTTATCTTCCATAATTCTCAAAGCACATCACACTATATATCATAAAGAAGAAGATTATAGGAAGATTGTACTTAATTGACTTATCGGTGTTATTTAAGAACACACTACAGTTAGATACTTTCGTTATTTGTAAAGAAGTCATGTTCGGTTACTCAGGTAGTTGAGTCCTATTCGGTTGCTTAGGCAGGTGAAGTCATGTTCGGTTGCTTAGGCAGTGTAAACATGTTCCTCCAGGTTAAGTGAGGGTTATTGTAGTTGAAATTCCAGAAGGAGTTTGGGACTGGACGTAGAACGGGAAGTTCGAACTAGTATAAAAATTCCTGGTGTGCTTTCTTTATTTTAATTTTTGCACTAGTATAATATAATTCCATATAGCATGATCTGCACTGTCTTTTCATTTTGTATCAGAGCAAGGTTTCATCTAACCGTAACATAGTGTTATTTGATTCTTTGCTAATATGGATAATAACACTAGCACCAGTACTATAAGCACTAGCACCAGTTTTATAGAAGGTCAATCCACTACACGACCTCCATTTTTCAATGGTTTGAACTATAATTATTGGGCTACTCATATGAGAATCTATATGCGATCAAATAGCTTTGAATCATGGAATATCACACAAAATGGATACACTCTTCCTACGGGAGAATACTTCACATGGACAAACACCCAAAAATTAGATGCTACTGCCAATGCTAAAGCTATGAACATGTTATTTTGTGCACTAGATAGAAATGAATTTAATCATATTAGCATGTGTCAAACTGCTTATCAAATATGGAGAACGCTTAAAATCACTCATAAAGGAACTAACAAAGTCAAACAAAGAAAAATCTCCATGCTCAAAAATCAGTTTCAAAATTTTAGAATGAAACAAGATGAATCCATCAGTGATATGTACTCCAGATTTCAAAATATCTATCATTCACTATTAGGATTAGGAGAAAAGTACACTGATTTTGATATTGTATCAAAAATCCTAAACTCTTTAACGGAGGAATAGGAAAGAAAAGTCTTAGCTATTAAAGAAGCTAATGACCTCTCTTACCATAAAGCCTGAAGAGTTAATAGGAAATCTAATGTCCTATGAAGTGAATTTGCAGGCAAAACGAGTACAAGCACAAGACAAAATGAATATAGCTTTCCATGCTGAAGAAGAAAAGGATGAAGATTCAGATGAAGAAGATCTAGCATTTATTGTCAAAAATTTCAAAAAGTTCTTGAAATTCCGAAAAAACAACAGAAACAACGAAAAATGGAACTTTCCAAGCAAACTATCATCTTCAGTTCTAGAATGTTTTAATTGTCATAAGAAAGGTCATATGCAGAAAGAATGTCCAGAACTAAAGAAAAAAATACTTCAACAAGGGCAGAAAAGATAAGAAAAAGAAATCATTTTCTATTACATGGGATGATTCAGATACCTCTTCACCAGATAGCAGCAATGACAGTGAAAACGATCAAGCTAATGTTTGATTCATGGCTACCGAGGATGAGGTTATTAATTTTACCTTTGATGATATGATAGAAATAAATTCAGAGCTAGTTGACACTCTCAAAAAACTCAAAAGAAGATATAAGGAGACTTGTGAACATCAGAACAAAGCAGAATTCGAAAGAGATATGCTTAAAGATGAGAAGAAAATATTAGATGAAGAACTTGAAAATTACAAGAATCATACTCTAATATTAATTCTCAACTCACTCTTTTGAGTCAAGAAATTGAACCTCAAAAAGAAAAGAATGACGCTCTTGTTTTTGAAAATCACGAATTGAAGACAAAAGTAAAATTGATAGAATTAGATAATACTAGTCTCAAAACTAAGTTAGATAGCATCACCAAAAATGTTTCAAACTTTAATAAAGGAAGAGAAACTCTATCTAAAATTATTGATAGCTCTCAATCTGTTTCAAGTAGGAAAGGATTAGGGTATATTAAGAAAAAAAAAGCTCCACCTAAAAGAAAATTAGGAGAAATATTAATCCTACTGAAAAATAGTCAAAAAGGAATACTTATCCAAAAAACATAAGAGTTTGGGTTCCTAAAACAAACATCAGTTTGATTAGGAAAAAATATATTAACACCTTTTTAGAAACTGTCCATAAAAATAAAGATTACATTTTCAAATAGGATATTGAACCCTCTTGGGTTTGGTTTTCTAAGACTTAACTCTTAAGACCCTATTTAAAAGGTGGGTACCAATGTTATCTCATATTTTTTGTACGTCCCACTCAAGAAAAGAGGATAATGGATACTCGACAGTGGTTGCTCAAAATATATGACAGGAGAAAAAGATATGCTATCAAATATTACTTACTCAGAGGAGGCTCCGTCACCTTTGGAGACAACTCAAAAGGATATATCATCGAAAAGGCGATGTGAGAAACAACGGTATTTCAAATTTACCTCTTATTTCAAATGTTTTACTAGTCAAAAATTTAAAACATAATTTACTTAGTATCAGCCAATTATGTGACAAAGGATTCAAAATCACTTTTTCTGGAAAAAAAATATAGTATTTTTGATAAAAATCAAAATCTTATCTTTGAAGGAAATGGAGACAGAAATATCTTCGTTCCGAATATGAAAATAAATCATAATTCTGATATGTGTTTAATAGCCAAAGAAAATATTCCTTGGTTATGGAACAAACGATTCTGTCACATTAACTTCAAAGCTATAAATAAGCTTTCTAAAAATGATTTAGTAAAAGCTCTACCAAAAATGAATTTTAAAATTGATCATATTTGTGTTGCATGTCAATTAGGAAAATTAACTAAGTCATCTTTTAAATCTAAAAAGGTTAGTTCAACTTTGCAACCACTTGAATTACTACAAATGGATTTATTTGGACCAACATAAGTACCATCCATTAATCGCAGTAGATATGTGTTTGTAACTGTTGATGATTTTTCTAGATATACCTGGACTATTTTTATGAAAAATAAAAGTGATACTTTTGATAATTTCAAAACTTTTGTCAAAAGAATTCAAAATTTAAAGGATTGAAAATCAAAAACATAAGGAGTGATCATGGAGGTGAATTCGAAAACGAAGAACGAAGCCTTTGAACATTTTTGTAAGAAGACGGGAATATTCCATAATTTTTCGTTACCTAGAACTCCACAACAAAATGGAGTTGTAGAACTTAAAAATAGAACCTTACAAGAATGTGCAAGGACTTTGTTAAATGGAAGTACGTTACCAAAATATTTCTGGGATGAAGTAGTTGCAAAAGCTTGTTATGTTTTGAATCGTGTTTCTATTCGACCGCTAACTAAGAATACTCCTTGTGAACTTCTTTATGGTCGAAAACCAAATATTTCTTATTTTAAAGTTTTTGGTTCAAAATGTTTCATTTTAAACACAAAAGATCAGCTTGGTAAATTTGATTCAAAATCCGATGAAGGAACCTTTGTAGGATATTCGGATCGAAGCAAAGCTTATCTAGTTTATAATAAAAGAACCAATATCATTGAAGAAACACTTCATGTATCCTTCGATGAAAAATTTAATCAAATACCAAGTATAAGGGATGATGAAGAATTCCCTGATAATATCACAAATACAGAAATTTCAAGTCTTGAAAATATGGAAAACATGGTTTACAATAACAATGAATTAAGATCTCCACCTAGATTATTAAGGGATCATCCTTCTGTTAATGTCATTGGAGTACTCAATTCATTTGTTAAAACAATAAGTCAATTAAATCAAATGGGTCATGTAGCTTTTCTTTCTCATATTGAACCTAAAAATATTAAAAAGGAATCCACTGATGAAAATTTGTTAATTACTGTGCAAGAAGAGCGAAACCAATTCGAAAGAAATGATGTTTGGGATTTAGTTCCAAGGCCTAGTGATCAATCAGTTATTGGTACAAAGTAGGTCTTCAAAAATAAAGCAGATGATCGAGGAAATATTACTAGGAATAAAGCTACATTAGTTGCACAAGGATATAATCAAGAAGAAGTGATTGACTATGAAGAAACGTTTGCTCCAGTCGCTAGACTAGAAGCAATACGAATCTTACTAGCCTATGCATGTTTTCCTAACTTTAAATTATATCAAATGGATGTTAAAAGTGCCTTTTTAAATGGTTTTATAAAATAAAAAGTTTATGTTGAACAACCTCCTTTATTCGTACACGATTAATTTCCTGACCATGTCTATAAACTTATAAAGGCCTTGTACAACTTGAAACAAGCACCCGTGCTTGGCACGGTCGTTTTAAAAAATATTTAATAGATTCTGGTTTTGAAATTAGGAAGGTTGATCAAACTCTTTTTTTTTATATTGAAAATCAATAGGCTAAGGGAGCCTTGCCCGTTAATTATATCAATGTACATTACAACATATCTACATTTCAACTTACATCTGCTCATAACTTGCAAGTACCCAAATATAAGTAACATACAGGGAAAATATTATATAAGCTATCAATTTGTCTTGATAATGCCCATGCTTGTACTTCAGAAAAATCTTTTAACAGTCTTTATGCTTCAATTTGAAATAATCAAAGAATCTGGAAGCATATTTCAGTTAATTAATGCCCATGCTTGTTCTTCAGAAAAAACATGCTATTGTCTCAATCCTTCAAATCCATATTTGTACTTCAGAAGCCATGCTACTGCCTCAATGCATTATTCCATAACTATTTTCCGTACCAAATGCATGGAACAAAACTATCAATATGAAACTCAACAATCAAAGGATCAGTAAGCATATTACAGACAGTAAAAATATAATCACTCATCTATTCTTTCTATTAAGAAGTAAATTGTTAATCTTTGTAATCAAATCACTGGCTGAATTAAATTTATCAGAGAAAATTCTCTCATTCCTTTCCTTCCATATTACATTAACAAAGATTTTAAGAACTGATAGTAATTCTTTAGCTCTAGAATTCCTCCATCTAGTAGCTTTGTAAATATTGAACCATTCTTCTTTTGAGTTCTTATTGGGAATGTGAAAATTACCAGATATCATCAACTTGTTCCAAATATCACCTGTAAAAACACAACTAAAGAATAGATGAGTATTGTTTTCTAAATGATCATTGCATAGTACACAAGTACTATTATCAATCAAACCATAATACTCAAGTTTATCCTTTGTTAATAGAGCATTGGCCATAACTTTCCATAGCATTAAAATTTTTTAGCTGGACTATCAGTGTTCCACATACTATTATTCCAAGCAAATTTTTCACTACATTCATTATCCACAAGCAAGTCATGTATTAATTTTATTGAATGTCTTCTTCTCTGCTGTGACCAAAATACAATAATATCTCTCTCAGGAATTTTAATCTTGGCAATTTCATTCCAAACCTTTCTAACCTCCATGGAACTGCTGTAAGGTAGCACTATTTCATCATGATGAAGAAAATCTAATGCTTTGGTCTGAATGGGAATACACGTAGAAATAAAACTAGAGTAATTCATACATTTTTCCAAGATTAAACCAGGTTTAGCCCAAGGATCAGACCAAAAATAACATTTTAAATTCTTCTTTGGATTAATTTGTATCATTGGTAAAAATTTCTCTCTCAACTTTAAAATATTCCTCCAACTCCAACTAGAATTATTCCGAATTAGCATATCCCAAAAGTTCTTCCTCTTGATCAAAATTCTCTTAATCCAAATTGTCCATAAGTCATCACTATTGCTTAAAATTTTGTCAAAGTATTTTGATATTGCAGCTTGATTCCAGAGTGGTAAATTGATAATACCCAGTCCTCCTTTATATTTTGGCATAATTATCTTTTTAAATGAAATAGGTACTATTTTCTTGGAGAAAGGATCACCATGCCAAAGAAATCTACTCAAAGCACTATTAATCATGGAAATTAACTTTACAGGTAAGATATAATGCCTCATCCAATAAGTTGTCATGGCAGATGCAATGGACTGGATTATTACAAGTCTTCCAGCTTGTGATAATTTTGAACTAGGCCATGTAGAAAGCTTTTCAGTTATTTTCTCATATAACGGTAAGCAGTTAACTTTTGATAGTCTAGAAGTTATCAATGGTAATCCTAAGTATGTTGCATTAGAAGGCATGATATTTAATCCCGAAAATTTAATCAACTCATTTCTGATATCCTCTTTAACTCCAGCAATAAGAATATTAGACTTACTGATATTTATATGAAGACCGGTGATTTTCCCAAACCTGTTAAGTACCTCCAATACTGTCTGAATATTATCTATAGAAGGCTTTGTGAATAATACTAAATCATCCGCAAAAAGTAAGTGAGTGATCATAGGTTCTTTACATTTTGGATGTAAATCCAAGGATTTATTTTCTACCCTCTCCTTTATTAGCATTTAATATCTCCATTACTATGATAAACAGATAAGGTGAAATTGGATCACCTTGCCTAATCCCCTGTGTTCCTTTAAAAAAACTATTTAAACAACCATTTCTAGAAACATAATAATAAGGTGTAGATATGCATGTGTAAACCCAAGCCAGCACTGGTTTTGGAAAATTCATTCTTGCCATGATTGCAATGATGGAATACCATGATATAGTATCAAAAGCTTTCCTAATATCTAACTTTATCATACACCTAGGAGATATATTAGATGTTCCATATCCCTTTAATAATTCTTGAGTCAGTAGTATATTATCACTTATGTTCCTATTGGGGAGAAAAGCAACCTGATTCTTTGATATTATTGAAGGGAGGACTGCTTTCATTCTAGAAGCTATAATTTTGGAGATTATCTTGTAAACAGTATTACAACAAGATATTGGTCTAAACTCTGAAACATTAGATGGATTATCAATCTTGGGGACTAATGTAATTGCAGTAGAGTTAAATCCTTTAGAAAGCTTATTAGAACCGAAAAAGTATTTAACAGCTCTTAGCACATCATATCTAATTGTCTTCCAACAATATTGAAAAAAATAAGTATTAAATCCATCAGGACCTCCACAACTTTCCTTATTCAAATTGAAAACTGCTATCTCAATCTCTTCATTAGTGATTTCCTCAATAAGATTATTAGCTTGGATTGCTGATAAATGAGGAGTTTGAAGTTGAAATAATGGACTCACATCAGCATCATAAGGCTTAGGATTAGCAAGAATGGATGCAAAGTAATCCACAAAAGCAGTATTAATATTCTCTTCAGTAACATGCTTAACACCTTTATTATCATATATACAATTAATTCTTTCTTTTGATTGCTTGACCTTGATAGAATCATGAAAAAAATTTGAATTCCTATCTCCAAAATTATCATATTTAGCATGGAGTAACTCTTTAGACATAGACAGTTCAAATTTTAAAATATCTTGCAATGACTTAGATAATTCATTTTCCTCCATAGCAAGAGTAGCATTCAATGGATCAGAAAGTAAAACTCTTTGTACCTCAGATAATCTTTTCCTCAAATCGGAGGAGATATCAGAACCAGCTCCAAAATTATTCCTAGCCCATATCTTCAATTTGCCTTTTAATTTGAAAAGTTTAGTCTTGAGAATATACAAAGGATTACCAAATACTTCTTCTTTCCAAACCTATAAAACTAATTCCTGAAAAGAAGAATGATTAGTCCAAAATTTAAAAAATTTAAAAGAGGTAAATTTTGCCTTTGCGACCTCTCCCCAAGATAAGATTAGAGGACTGTGATCAGAAATAGAAGGAAGAAGAATGTTACAATACAACGAAGGCCAAAGTGAAATAGCTGCAGAATTTTGAAAGGCATGATCAAGTTTGCAAAAAATTCTATGTCCATCTTTACTTTTATTGTTCCAAGTGAAAAAAGGGCCAATGGATTGTATGGGAGATAGAAGAGCATGCAATAACATTTGAAAAAGAGGAGATATATCTTTGGTAGAATGTGGTGAACCCCCTGGTTTATGGGAAGATGAATACATACAATTAAAATCTCCTAAAACAAGCCAGGGCACTGAAGAATTTTTAAGATTTGGCAATTGATTAAGCAGCATTTTCCTTCTCTCAATGCAGTTTTGAGCATAGACAAATGTAAGAAAAAAGGAGGAATTGGTTACAACAGAAAAAGCTTCATAATGCAGAAATTGGTCAGATTCTTCCTATTTTTTCAACCGGTAATATTTTAAATTCCACATCACCATTAGTCTTCCATAGGATGCACTTGAAAGGTTATCATCTTGCTGCCAATTTGGGGCAATAAACTTGCAAACTCTTCTAGTTAAATCAGCATTCAATTTAGTTTCACTAACACACATAATATGAATATTTTCCTCTTTAATCAATTTCTTAATTTCATTTTGCTTATAGAGTAAGTGACTTCCTCTAATATTCCAATAGGCAATATTCTTCATCATCATCAAGAATTGGGAATGATTAACTTACTAGGATGCCTCCTAGTATGTCTTGTGAAATTTCCTGAAGCATTTAAAACTATGCTGTCTGATTTAGATTGGACTTCCTCAATGCAACAATCAATATCATTGTTCATATCCATAACTTCCTGGGCCAAATTATTATTCTTTGCTTTTCTACCTCTTTTGACTGACAAGTTCAGAGTAGAAGTATCAGATTTTTAATTAAAAATAAAGGTATTTTCCTTCAAAGATGGATTAGGAGTCATAGAAGCATTAACAGATGTAGTAGGAATAGAATTGTCTTATATCAATGAGGAATTCAAGTTTACAGGAGAAGATGAAGAATGTGAAATAGGAGGAGGAAGTATTATATTATCAGGAGGAGATAGGTGAGAGTAAGGAGATAGGAAATGAATTGATTTTGAAGGTAAACAACCATCCACATTCTTATTTACAGAATTGTTATTATAATCTTCATTCATCTCAGCTAGAACTGAGAATGAATTCGAAGTAACCACCTCACTAGAATTAAGGACTGCATCTTGTTTTCCTTTTGACTTATTTACCTCATCAGCAAGATCTTTGACCACTACCTTTACATTTTTTATGCTTTGGGTATCACCAGAATGCACACCATTTTTGTTTCCAGATATAATATCATTAGTCATTACCTTGTTCTTCATATTATCCACTTGGAACTTATCCTTTCTCTTCCAAACCTTATTCTTTCTTTTTTGATGAACAAAAATATTCTTTTCCAAATCCCTTGATTGAATATCTTGCACAGTATTATTTTTCAACAAATTAACATCATTAGTCACCCTAAAGAATTTACTAACTTCTGAGCAATTGTTCCCAAAGCCATCTTCATCATAAGTCTCATAACAATTCCCCAATGCAGAATCCATACAGTTTTCTGTATTATGTCCAAAAACTTTGCAAAATACACAAATACTAGGACTCCAATCATATTCAATTCTTACTTTATACCCTCCTTCACCCAAACCATCAATTTCTATATATTCAGGTAGTTCCTGATTAGGTTCAATTTCTATTAATGCCTTAGCATATTTAAATCTCTTCAATTTTTCAGTATTCTCATCAAAACAAATCAATCTTCCAATATGACATGCCAGCCAGTTAATACCCATAAGAGTCCATGCAATTATAGGGATTTTATAAAAATGAACCCAAATTGGAACTCTTCTAATACTAGCTTGCACACACCCAATAGAAGGATTCCACAAATTAATAATGAACATTTTTCCTTTGATAAAAATGGGATCAGATTGAAGAATATGAAGTTTGTCTTGCTCATTCGAAAATTTAAAGTAAAAATTCTCATTGTCAGATTTTATATCAACCTCACCTTTAAGCTTCCAAGTTCTTCTAAGATGGTTAGTAACTGTAAGATAAGAAAGAGCTCCATCCAGGAAAAAAACCAACCAAATGGTCGCTCCAATATTTAGTACCTTCATTCTTGACATCTTCTAGTAACTGTTTAGGTTTACCATCTCTAATAATTTCGAAATCTCTAGGAACATAAACTCCAGCATTCTTAGGCTTTTTCTTGAATAGAGAAGACCATTTTTGAACAACATTTATATTCTGCTGATCCAACTCCTTAAAAGAAACCGCATCCCCAATACATGAAGCGTCAACATCCAAAACATTATTAGGTTGAACCTGATCAGAAGAATCTAACCCAATCCTATTGCCAGGTTGTACCACAGAAAAAGTAGGGACATGATCTTGGAAGAAAGAGGGACCAGATGGAAAAGAAAATGAAGGAGAGAAAGTAGAAGGACAGCTAATGGAATGAGAGTGAAGAGGAATAGTGAGAGGGGAATGAGGTTGTAGAATGGGTAATGATGAAGATATAGGTAAATTTGGAGAAGAGTGTGACAGGTCTGAGAAGGAGGATAGGGAATCGGGGAAGAAAGGCACAGGATCGTGGAAGGACAAGAAGAAATAGGAGGAGGAGGAGGAGGAGGAAGGGGAGCAAGGATCGAGGGAGGACGAGGGGGAGAGGAAGCCGCCATTGCAAAATTCAAAAACGAGGGGGAGGGGAAGCCGCCATTTAGAAAAGTATTTGAACTCTTTTTATTAAAAGAAAAAAGCAAGATATTTTAATTGTTCAAATATATGTTGATGATATTATTTTTGGATCTATAAATGAAAAACTATGTCAAAATTTTTCTAAAATAATGACCAAAGAATTTGAAATGTCACATATAGGTGAATTAAACTATTTTCTTGGCTTAAAAATAAAACAATTAGAAAAAAGTATTTTTATAAATCAAGAAAAATATTGTAACAATCTAATTAAACTCTTTGGTATGGAAAATACTTCTACCAAACCAACTCCTATGAGTACAACTGTACATCTTGATAAAAATGAAAGTGGCAAAAGTATTGACCAAAAATTATATCGAAGTATGATTGGATCGTTACTATATTTAACAGCTAGTAGACCTGACATAATGATGAGTGTTTGCTTGTGTGCATGATTTCAAGAAGATCCCAAAGAATCACATTTACGAGTAGTGAAACGCATGCTATGGTATCTTAATAAAACCAAGGACTTTGGACTATTCTATCCAAAGGAATGTCCTTTTGAATTAGTGTCCTATAGTGATGCTGATTTTGGAGGAAGCCGGACAGATAGAAAAAGCACAAGTGGGACTTGTCACTTCATTGGACGATCTCTTGTATCTTGGTTTAGTAAGAAACAAAATTGTGCTTCATTATCGACATGTGAAGCGGAATATATTTCTACAGCGTTGGCATGTGCTCAAGTTAGCTATATGCAACAAACACTACAAGATTTTGGTTTTAATTTATCCAAGTCAACTATTTACTATGATAATTCTAGTGTTATAAATTTATCTAAAAATCCTGTTAATCACTCACGAGCTAAACCTATTGAAATTCGCCATCATTTTCTTCGTGATAATATTGAAAAAGATTTAATAAATTTAGAATTTGTGTCCTCTGACAAATAATTGGCAGATATCTTTACAATACTGTTAAATGAAAATACTTTCATCAATTTAAGACGCGAACTCGGAATCATCTCTTTAAAAGATTTACAAGTTCATATATCTTTAAAAATATATGGTTTTCATACTTTTAATTCATTGCTTCTTTCAAAAAAAATTCAGGGTGCCTTCCAGCACTTGAACTCAGGATCTCATACTCGGTAGTCCTCCGCTCGACCACTTCACTCTTTACCTTTTTCTGAAACATTAGTTTGTTGTTGAATTTTTATTTACCTTTCATTTTCTCCAATTTTTCCTATGGCTTTATTCTCCTAACCATTAAAAGTTTCTCTATTTTTATCTAGCTTCTAACTATTTTTTTCTGCAATTCTTAATTCTTTGCACCAGAATTCATTCAATTTTTTTTTTAATTTTTTTTTCAAATTACTATTTCAACATGTCATCTCAATACAACTCCGAATCATCTGAGCTTTCTTATACTTCTCCTTCTTCGGCATCGGTAAATCTACCAACTCCTACACCAATTTATGAACCAGTTCTGATTGTTCCACCCTCAACTCATACTGGATATACTCCACCAACTAAAAGAACAAGACAGTCTCTCTCTTTTGGATCACCATCTACAAAAGAGAAAATAGATGATATTCATCACTATCAGAGGGAAACATTAGAATTACAACGCGAACCTACTATAAACAAAAAATTAATGCCAAACGGCTTAGCTTTTTGGAACAAGTCGCGTTAAAGTTCTGTGATTCTTCATCAAATGACACAGTTCATCAACCGTCTATCGTTCATTCTCCAATTCATCACAACCCTTGGGAACCATCACCACAACAACCACCGATATCACCAAATTCTTGGGAACGTGGCAAGATGGCCTCCACTTCGACCATTTGTAGAGAACACTAAAATTGAAGAAGAGCCATGTCATACTCCAACTTCTTCTTCAAAATCTCTTTAATTATTTTTGTTGTTGTTTATATGCTATTGTTAATTTGTTATTCCGTTCTATTTGTTCTACAAAATTGTATCATTTATAGTTATTAATATATACTGTTTTCTATATTCAATAAAGCCAATATGTGCCTCTGAGCAACAATTCAGATGGTTGTTTCATTCGAAACAGACGTTTGAACCTTCAAGGGACAAAAAATTTTCCCCAGATTCAAACATATGAATCAAATAAAATATATGTTTGAATAACGCCAAATTTGAACTATTTCCTTGCAGGTTGTATCTCAGCCCAATTCAGACGTCTGAATCAAATTATTCAAACGGCTGAATTTTTCTGAGCCAATTTTTTTACCTTGCTTTTTTATTTTCTTTCCACTTTTACCCCTGCCTTTTCACCCACTATATATTGCCTTTTTCACTTCATTCTCAATTAGTTCAGAACCCTAGCCCCCATTTTTCATCTCTTTCAAAGCTTTTAGCTTTCCTCTAACTCTAAAATGGCACCAAGATCAAAAATAACTATAGAATCAACCTCTGGTCCATCCGAAGATCTAATTAGGTAATGGCTTTGGAACGATGTTGCTGTTTCTATGTTTAATTCTATGAAGAATTCCAACATCTTCAAAGGAGCATTCATGAAATTTTCGGATTTCGCAGCATATCGTGCTAGAGAGTTAGCGAAACAATTCCACTTCGATAGCTTGATTAGGTATACTCCTAACAATGTTAAGATTAATCATCTTATGATCAAACTTTTCCTTGCAAATTTAAGGATCATCATAATCCCCAAAACCGAAAGATTATATTTGGTCGATAGTTTGTGGCGTAAGAATCTTCTTACCTTTACAAAGACTAAGTCATATTTTAAATTGTCCTTATCAAGGAATTGATATTAATGAAATTGAAGTTGATATGCATCATTGAGACGAAGTTTCACATTAGTTTTTGACCGATCAACTTATAAATTTGGGCAATTTAAAATATACCTTCTTAAGGCCACACGCTAGGCTCATTCACCATGCACTTATTCGTTCTTTACAATCAAGGACGGGGAGTTACGAAAAAGTGTATAAAGAGAACTTCCAAACCCTTTATTCTATCTACTCCAATCAACAAGTGAATTGGGGAAAAATTATTTTGGATGAATTTCAAGACATCACAATCCGGAGAAAATATAAAACCATTCATTATGGTGCTTATATTATGCACATCCTCCTAAATGTCGGTGTAATAATGCTTGACTCCGATTTTACAACTATTAGTGAGATAGGTGCTAAAACTTTAGGATTGATGGGTCTTCCACCACGGCCTCCTCCCCAACAAATTATTTCCTTCCATCAATGGTCGCAAAATGTTCAACAAGGTGTTCCTCAACTTCGAGACGCTAACATTGCTTCTTCTTCTCATACTCAACATGAAGAAGAAAAGGAGGACGATGACACCATTCAAGAAATTGTCCCGGAAATTTCTTCAAGGCAAGCCATCATCACTCTCTCTCGAAATCAATCAAAAATTCATTGGGACATAAAGGCACTTGAGAAGAAGACGGACAGAAAACTCAACTCTATCAAAGGCTTTCTCAATAAAATATGGGATCGAATTTCTTGCTCCTGTTCTTCATCCACTCAAGCTTACAACCCTTCCCCATTTCAGTGGTCTTCCTCAAGCTCAAGATCTAATCATAATGATCCTTCTCTTTCAAGCCAATTAAAATTATCTTTGTCTATTTTTTATCTTATGTTTAATTTGCTTATGTTTTAACTTTGCTTGACCAGTTGTAAGAGAAATTTCTGAACTATTATCTCTTCATTTATTAACTACTCTACTTGCTTTAATGAAATGAACTATCTATTGTTATTGACAAGGGGAGAAATATAAAATATGCTCTTTCTTTTTGTCGATGACAAAGGGGGAGAAATATAAAATTGTGCATGTTGACAGGGGGAGTAACAATACTTTAAATATTTGTTGATTATATAGTTGTCATCATCGAAAATGGAGAGAATGTTGGAATCTCGATTTTGATTATGACAAGATATAAAATATTATGTGAATATTAATCATCTTTGCAGGAGATTTGTTGCAGATTCCTTTTCAAATATTTAAGCTGAGTATGTGTGTCTAGAGTCTGTACTTTACTTAGAAATTTGTTAAAATCTCTCCTGGAACGATATGTATGTATGTATGTATGTATGTATGTATGTATGTATGTATGTATGTACATGCATACACATGCACATACATGCACAAAGGTCTAAACTCAGGCGTCTGAAATCATTCATTCAGACGTCTGAATGTTGAAACTTGAATATTGTTTCACAATATTCAAACGTCTAAATGACAAATTTCAGATGCTTGAATATAGTCAAAAACTACTTAAAAGCTTGCTGTTTGCATTTCAATCTAATTCAGAAGTCTGAATTTTTTAATTTAGACGTCTAAATATTTCCAGCTGCCATTTTCTTGAAAAGACACTTCTCTTCACCAAGAGAAACATTTTCAAAATCAATAGTTGCACCTGTTCTTTTCAATATAACTTTTCATCTATAGTTGCAACTCTTTATATACTATGAATAGATTACAGAATTCAACAAAAAATTCACCGAATTGACTTTTAGCATTCTTGAATTCTCATCTATTCTCAAGCTTTCAAATTGCACTCAAATTGCTTACATACTTTGATCATTAATCACTTTATCTTCCATAATTTTCCAAGCACATCACACTATATATCATAAAGGAGAAGATTATAGGAAGATTGTACTTAATTGACTTATCAATGTTATTTAAGAACACACTACAATCGTATATTTTGTTATTTGTAAAGAAGTCCTGTTCGGTTGCTCAGGCAATTGAAGTCCTATTCGGTTGCTTAGGCGGGTGAAGTCCTATTCGGTTGCTCAGGCAGTGTAAACCTATTCGTCCGGGTTAAGTGAGGGTTGTTGTAGTTGAAATTCTAGAAGGAGTCTGAGACTGAACGTTGAACGAGAAGTTCGAACCAGTATAAAATTCTTGGTGTGCATGTTTTATTTTACTTATTCACATTGCTATAGTAAATTAGTTTATTTCCGCACTAGTATAATATAATTCCATATAGCATGATCTGCACTGTCTTTTCAATATGTTAACGATCAACTGGAATCATTAGATAGTGAATCGGAACTTGTCTTGATCTAGAGCATGCGTGTTATCATCGTAAACATACTTTGGAAGACAAATGTTAACCTGGCTTTTAACCAAGTAGATTTCAACTCGAAGTTAGAACATCAAGATAAATATGAAATGACTTATGAACTTGAAAACACATTTAGAAAAGCTAGAAGAGGGGACACAAAAGTTTGCAAGTACATTGAAGAAAACAAGACCTCTAGGTATAGGGAGGACCTCTTAGTTTCGTGAGTTTTTTGTTACTGTTTGGAACCTACCATCCTCTTGAACTTCGAGTACTACTTCAAGAAATCATCATCAAATGCTTTTATCAAAGAAATAAATGAGCAATACTAAGGATTGATGAACTAAAAGCAAAGAAAAAGGGTGCTACAAGATTTTTCAAGGGAATCTTCAAGAATGACTCAACTTCTAAAAGAAAAGGTTGGAATGTATCAAATTAGATATAGAAGAGTAGATCAAACGAGAAGATTGGATTTTATCCTAAACAAACCTAGTAGGACCAAAAGAAACCTCTTAATACCCAAACATTTGTATTGGGTATTGGGCCTACATGCACACTCCTCCACCTCAAGACTTCATAATGTGCAGGTACTTGGATCCACAGGGTAGTTTCTTAATAAATGCTAGGCCTGTAACAACCAAGCAAGGATCTTTCTTCTAGACTTCAAAGTCTAGATCTTCTTCATCTCCTATCTCTCTATACATAGTCTCCTAGGCATATACTTTTATCAGTTCAAGGCTTAAGAACCTATTAATCCCATACACTAGTAACTCTAAACCTCTATAAAATCCACAGTCAATAAAATATAAAGTGGATGTGTGCTAGAGATTGTCGAATAACTGTAAAAATCTAGTATCTCTCTACTTTTCTATGCTTTTTGGCACTTTTCTACTATTTCTACTAGATATATTCCTACAACAGGTCATATTTGGGTATTGTGCCCTTTTGGCATCAATATGAATATTCTTCTTGTCTTCATTATTAGGCATTCTTACCATTCCATTCTCTTTACCCCATTTAAAAAAAAGTACCATTTCCTTTTATTCATCGCTTAAAAAGAGTTTTAAAACTTGTAACATACAGAAATAGAAAAAAAATCATCGAGCCAAACACACGCTTTATTTTCCATTTATTTCAAAAATAATGGTCATTAGCTTTCCTTAAAATTTCTAGTTTTTCAAGATTTTACTTTTAAAAGATATTTTATATGAGGACAAATGTAGTATCTATTTATTTTGTAAAAATAACAATTTTTTATTTAGGGTTCTTTTATTTTTAAATAAATTCTTTAAAAGCCATTTCAAATGTTTTAAGAAATTGTAAAATCTTTTATTTAAATCTTTCAGATAGGGTCGGACTATGAAATGAATATGTTTGTCCTTTCGTCCAATTACTTTTGACTTGTCTTCATTAAGAACATATACAAATCTGGTTATCATCTTTTGGTGGTTAATGCACATCTTCTTCTAGGAACTTACTTATTCCTATTTATACCTTACCTTTGGATTTTTGCAAAATATAGGTTCTTACTAATTTATATGGATAACATGAATGTCATTAATTGGCGGTCCAGTGAAATTGACAATCATAGGGTAGCCTTTGCCTAACAAAGGAGTCAATTACCATCCAGCTTCAAGGACCCTCCTATATTTTGTACTCATGCTCTCTTAAGTTATTCCTTATGGTACGTTCTACATCATATGGGATAATTTGGGTAGGTGTATAAATTTAACTTAACTTATTGTCACAACTCATAGTTTCCTTATCCATCTTTTTATAATATGGTCAACTACTTCTATAGTTAGGATTTGTAGAGTATGACGTACAATATGTATAGGTAAAATTACAAGCACATTAATTTAGCATATGATAACTCGTATGATCCACTAACCTTGGCTTTGATGCTAAATGTAACAACCCGCACATTAATGGGCTTGAATTTTCGATTAAATTGAAAAACCCAATTCCGTTAGGGTATGGATCATTGGTGTTGGTAACCTGTAATAAAGGTAAGTATATCAGAGAGATATCTACACAAAATCATAAAATACAATAAAATACATATACTGACTAAGGCTACTACCTTCGAAATCTAGTCACCGTCGAGCATGAATGAGAATACCTATTGTAACAATCTTACTTTTTACGCCGTAATTGTACGTAAATTTAATTAAAATTAAATTGTTTGAATTTCATATTTGATAATTAATATTTTGAAAATAAATTTTTACTAATTAAATTATATTAAATAAAAGGTATTATCATTATAAACTGAATTAAATTAGCATAATCTTTCTGGATAATATATTAAATAGAATACGGTATTTTAATAAATATGAAACATTTTACAGTAAATAATTTTCATATCAAAACATTCTAAGTATTTAAATTAAACATGAAGAGAAGTATATGAAACTAATTTAAATTAAATGAAGGCCTAAATCCTATTTTATTTTCTACCTGCTTTTGGAATTTCTCCGTGTTTCGTGACTAAGCTCGACTCCCCTCAAATCAAAAATTCAGTCGTTGCCCTAATTTTGAAATCATGAAATCGCATTTACTTAAAAGAAAGGAAAAAAAGAGATGATCGATCGCACGTAATCAGGAGGTAGGGATGGAGGTCATGGATTAGTGCATGGTGTTGAGAGCAGGAGGCGCGTCACGATTTAGAAGATGAAAGTGACTCAATGTCGCAATAGATAGGGCGACACTTGACTAGGTTGGTAATGATAGGCGACAGATTGAGGTTGGCGATCGAAAGCATGCGACTGTTAAGGGAAACAGGCGACTATGCTTTGTTGCTCCTAGGCTAACAACACGAGGGATGATGAAGGTGATTGGCGATGTTGAAGTCAATAGGTAGGAGGACATATGGTGTAGAGGAACAACTGATGATGGACAGTGCTGCAACGTACATTGGGAGCAGTGAAGATGATTGGAATTTAGGTAAAAGGTAGCTGCGATTTTGTGAAGCCACTATGGAATGGAGTGCTGGCGGTTGATGCTAGAAAAAGGTAGAACGACGTTGCTCAGTATTTTGGTGAGTTTTCTCACTCACAACTATATTTGTTTCCTACTCGCATCTTGCATATATATTTTTATCCTAACTATTTATGGAATTGCTTGGTTGAATTGGTTGTTTAGGATTTGATTAATTGTGAATATTGAATTGTTCGCTTGAATAAATAGTTTGATTAGGATATTTGGTTGGTTGTTGCGATATTGGATGTTATTTGGATTTGATGTCGAGTTTGTTGTTTATTGGATGTATGAAATGCAAAGAAGATGATGTCCATTTGCATTTTTATTTGTAATTTATTTATATTTTATGTATAGTGTATGGATGGATGAAATTCGATGGACTTATATTTGTAATTTATGTTCATAATTTGATTGTTGATTTTAGAGATTTTTAATCCATAATTCATATTTTTGAATGTTTAATTGATTTTTTTTGAAATATTTTAGTAGCTTTGATAAATTATTTTTGGTATTTCAAAATTTATTCGAAGTATATTTATAAATAAATAAAATTGGTTAGTAATAAAATGGTTTCTTGGATATTATTTTGGCTATAAAAGTTGTTTTGAAAATGAAAATATTTTATTTTCAACTGTTAGAGTATATGGTGAAGATTATGAATTATATTATGTGGTTTGGAATATATATAATTTGTTCTGTAATGTATAAATTTATTTTGAAATAGCATTTAATTATAAAATATTATTAAATAAATTTAAAGAGATATTAGACGATTTTCAATTTGCTCTATTTGAGATTTTGAATATATTGTGAATGTTTCAATTACAAATTATGGATTGAAAAGAAAATAGCTATTTTGGAGATATATAAATTTATTTTTTAGTATTTTTTAGTTATATAAAATTATGAAATAGTTTTTATAATTATTTTTGATGTATAAAGTGATTTTGGAAGTTATAAATTATTTCGAAATAGAATTTAACCGTATTAAATTATATTGTAATACAAATTATAATTGATTCATTAAGGAATTTTGAATGTTATATATATATATATATATATTTGAACATTTGTTTTAAATGATTGAAGAAAGATTTTATTGAAATTTATTATTATTACATTTTTGCATTAAATTAGGATATTTATATATGTAATTTTTATATTTTTCGATTTCCCTATACTTATATATTGAATGAGATTATATGAGCAATTCACCGCATCCAGTTTGGTTAGTTAATGTTGATATGATTTCATATCGTGATGCATCCCTTCTATTCGATTTTGTGATATTTCATTCTATGTGACGAGGGATATGAATAAATGGTGTTATAATACAGTTTGGGTTCAGGCATTCAATAATATTTCTCTGCTTATTCTTTGGACTCG